>JBAJHW010000012.1:8024450-9518617 GCA_037013535.1 Intellagama lesueurii
CCTTTCTCTCAGCCTGATCTACCTTTTGCGGCCATTGTCAGTCTGTAGCCACTGGAGGGAATGGAAGATATAAATGCAACTCAAGAATAAAATAAAAGAAACTTCTGGCTGCGTTACCTTGATTTCCAGGAATCTTGGCATGTACAGCTGTTTTTCAGAGACCCACTGGGGCATGTGTCCTCCTAACCCTGTGAATAGCTTCAAGATATGCTCATTTCTGTATACCTCAGAGGTCATCGCACTGCTGCTGGCATTGGCTTGGAAAGGGTCTCTTATTTTCCAGATAAACGAGAAACTAGGCATATATACTTATGGAGAAGGTCAGACGAGATTCAAGAGCTTCCTTTAAACTCCTTAGGAATCAGGCTAGCAAGTTTCCACCAAGCAGTCCAGTGCATGGACGAAGCCAGTCCTGGAACTAAGAAAGAAAACCAGATCAACTCCAATTTCCAGTTCAGTATATTTATTAGAAAGAAAGAAAAAGAGGGAGGGGAGGGGAGGGGAGGGAAGGGAAGGGAAGGAAGGGAGGAAGGAAGGAGGCAGTTGCTTTAAAATAAACTAAATTGGATGTAAAATGTATAACTAACATTTATCAGCAAAGGATCAAAGAAATGTCCACCTGGGCTCTAACATTGAGATCCAATAATAGATTTCTGCTGGATTCTGCAGCTTCCCTGAGAATCAGATATCCTACCCCAAAGTTTTTTGACTACAGCTGGAAGAATCCCACAGCTGCCCCCCTGTGCTTTCATAGACCTTGCTCTAGAAGGCCGGGAAACACCACAAAATGGGTTTCTGCCATGAGGGAAGGCTGCAGCCAAGGGGAGGGAGACGTTTGAGTCTTCCACTGTTGGGGACAGCGCTGGGTCCTGAGACAGACCTGGCTTAATCTTATCTTCATTGTTTCCTAGCCAGATGGACACAAAGGAAAATTCCGAAGAGCAAAAGTATTGCTGTTGGGGGCCAGGAAATTCCAGGAAAGGAAAATCAAAATCAGTCACTGTTGACTTGGGCCAGGTGGCTTCCTGCAGCCCCTTATCTACCTTAGCTGAGTCATGTGAGGGAACTGCAGCAGAAAAGTCAACGATGGATGGGTTGAGATGTCAGTTGTAGAGTTTCCGACATTCTTGGTATGCTGGGACATATACTGCTGAATTCTGGGATTTGTAGTTTGCTGGGATACTTAGACATCCCTGTCACAAGGCTTTAGTGCTCTAGTTCTAAATCCCTCATGGAACTACACAGCCCAGGTTTCCATAGCACGGAGCCATGATGTTAATGTGGTATCAAACTGCTGTTATGTTCCTGGTATTCTAGTTTGCTCTTTTCCTCTCCCTCCCACTCTCTTTTCCTTTTGCATCATGCCTTTTAGGTACTAATCCTGTGGCCAACAATTGTCTTCCTACTAATCTTTGTAAGCTCCCCTGAGAGGTTTGGTTTTGTTTTGAATTTGAAGAGTGCTGTCATATCTTCCCTCCGCCTTCTTTTCTCAAGGCTAAACCTGCCCAGTTCTTTCCGTCTTTCTTCAAAGGACTTGGCTTCTAGTCCCCTGATCATCCTTATTGCCCTCTTCTGAACCTGTTCTAGTTTGTCCGCATCCTTCCTAAAGTGTGGTGTCCAGAATCCCATTCAGTGCCAAATACAGGGGTACTCATATTGAATGCCAAGTTAAAAATTCATATTGAAATAACGAATTTAATGTTCTGCTGCAATTTCTCATTTTATATAGACTCAATAAAATTGGAAAATTCATCTAATTTTGTGATAATGTCTGAATATTTTCTTTTGGCTCAGAACCGAGAGAGGAAGGAATTACTGGAAACTTGGCAAGTGAAATGCTGTTTCATGCTATACGAAGCATCTGGATGCACAAGTTGGATGCACAGAGATGAAGGAAATTCTTGTTTTGCTTTATTCCTGTGCTGGGAAGCCTTTGGCAGACATGCTGTTGGAGCACCTTCACAAGAGAGAACACTTCCAAGATAATAAATTGGGAATTCAATTCCTTTTTGGAAAAAGAAGTATATTAAAGAGTCTCACGCAATATTGAGTCAGGTCAGGACCTATTGAATATACATCTATATTCTGACACATTTCTTAGCTCTAGCAGAGGTCCTCTGTTTCAATAGGGCACCTGGAATGGTAGAGAAAGGAGTTCGGAGACTCAAATATTGAAATGATTTCCCAGTTCATACTCACCAGCCTATATGTGCGAAGTCCAAGAAGCAGAGCTCAGAAGTAATGAGTAACTAATTTATGTGTAAGGAATTATTTTAAAAACTGATAATGTAGAAACAATAAAGTTATGCCCCAAAAATAGCATGGTGAAAGGGAAGAAAGTTATTTCAATGGTCTAGTCAAGTTAGCTTTACAGGGCAGTTTAAGATATTTTAGAAGCATTTTGACAGGAATGTTTAGTTTTTATGCCATTGTTTTATCAGTCCTACTTTTAAAAATTCTAATGAAAAATAGTGAGCCATGTAATAGATAATTCAATAAGCTGTCTTTTAAAAAATGAGAAGGCGTAAGTGCTGAAGACTTACACAGCCTGCATCTTCTGCCAGACAAAAGACTTTGCCAAATACATGTAGAATAAGGGATATGGTTCAAGACAGGGAAACAGGAGGTAGGAGAACACTCTAAGGATCTACTTCTAAGGAATTGTAGTATTTTTAATCTGTTGAGATCTGCCTTGGGTCCCTTATAGGGAGATTGGCAGCATATAAATAACATCCATCCATCCATCCATCCATCCATCCATCCATCCATCCATCCATCCATCCATCCATCCATCCATCCATCCATCCATCCATCCATCCATCCATCCATCCATCCATCCATCCATCAAGAGGACTAAAATAATTTGTAGATGCATTTTCAGACCCTCTGTCTACAAACCCCTGAGAATTCCTATGGAGCAGGTTAGGTCTCTGAAGAGTAGAGGTACGCAAATGTTATCCTTGTGTTTAAATAAGGGGGGAAATTGCTGCTATCTACATTTTTCAATATCTGCTGGGGGTTTGAACATTAAAGACATTCCAGAGGTCTGCTTTCAATATTCAGCTATATGTCAAACCATAATTAAATAATATCACCAACTGTTTTATAGGATGTACGGAAAACTGTGCCAGTCGTCCTCTGACGGGTTGCCTAGTAAGAAGCAAACCATTACTCTAGCCAAAGAGCACCAAGTCCTGGGTGTTCACTTTTTAAAATTTCATTTGCTTGAATTAAATAGTTTTAATGATTGCAGCCTGTGAAAGCTCATGTCAGCTTTTTTCACCTGCTGCCCTCCAGCTGTGTTGGATGGCATCTTCCATCATCCATGGCCAGCAAGGCCAGTGGTTAGGAATTGCAGGGGCTACAATTCTACATGGCAGGCGTATGCCAGGCTAGGAGAAGAATGTGCTATAATAAATTTGTTTGTCTCGAATCCAGGGACATACAACATTTCAGCTCTGAGGGATGGTGTTGGCGCTTGACTGAGGGTTTCTCTCTCTCTCTAAGCCCCTACTGTAAACTGACTCAGGAGCCCAGTGTGGTTTGACCAAGGCAAAGGGCAAATCCCTGAATTTCAGCCAGCCTTTTTCTCTCCTGACAGCTAAAGCAACCCTTTCCTAAGTGAAAAGATATCCGTTTACTAGGTGCAAACTAGTATCTTTACATCTCAACATCTTCCAGGTGCTCTGTAATCCTTTGTCTCTGGGAGTGAGGTAAATTTTAACTTCAGATGCGATGGCCACAACATCGGAACAGGGAGCTTTTTGTTTCTTCCTCCATTCCAAGTTGTTTGTACCATCTAGTCCAGTGGTTACTACCCTTGGGTCCCCAGAGGTTCTTGGCCTACAACTCCCAGAAATCCTGGCCAGCATGGCAAACGGTGAAAGCTTCAGGGAGTTTTAGTCCAGGAACCTCTGGGGACCCAAGATTGGGAACCACTGGTCTAGTCTGATGGTGAATTCTGGAGCAGCTCATCACTTCTACGAAATTTTGGTGGTCTTGATAAATAATGTTGTTGTTGTGTGCCATCAAGTTGCATCTGATGTTTGGTATTTGTAACAGGGTTTTCCGTGTATGTGAGGTGTTTAAGGAGTGGTTTTACCACTACCACCCCCTACTGAGTTTCCACAGTTGACTGTGGATTTGAACCCAAGTCATCTGAAGTTTAGTCCATCCCTCTATCCAGTACACCATAGCGGCTTTCACAATAAACTTATTAATCAACTCTAATTTTGCTTTTACTTGTGGACTACACAGCTACTTCTGTTTTTATGTGCCTCCCTCCCCAGCCTTGATTGATATTGCTGCTTTGGCATGTCTGTCAGAACAAAGAGGACTAGTTAGGTATTATGGGATAAGACAAGATAAAAGTTGATCTCAAATGACTCAGATCTTGAATGATTCAGGATTGGATCAACTTCAGGTTTGTGGACTCTTGGTGGTTGTTTTTAACTAGAGCTCTGAAACCCTGCCACTGGTGTTGTTGATAGTGCATAGTGATTCATCAGGACTGTGGGACAGTGCTCCTGGAGGGGTAGGGATGACTTTGGCCATGTAGTTGCGACTCCCAGCTTCTCCCTCTCTCCCTAAATAATTTAAAGACTAAATTCTGGCACTGCAGCACACTGATGAGGCAGCTCGGTTTGTCTGATTGGTCTCCTGAACATCACAGGTCCTGGAAGCGCTGCGGCTTCCTGGGTTGATGTTGACCTTGCGAGGTTGGGTGTGATGTGGCTGGGTTTTGGGTGTTTGCCTGTGTATGTGTGCGACAATAATGGGTGAGCAAGAGAGTGACTAATAATGGTACGGAGGAGACTGAGACTGGGAATGGCCAGATGGGTGAATGAGTGAGACAGAAGCGTATGTGTGGTGGAGAGAGTGAGAGCGAGTGGAAGAGAGAGAGAGAGAGAGAGAGAGAGAGAGAGAGATGGAATAGTGTCAGGGCGCAACTACAGTGATGAATTGATTCAAGAGCTGGTTCAGTTTTTTTAGAACCGAAATGCCATGTGGTTTTTGTGTCGATGTTTGTGCCCTCTTGGAACCTACACTTTCATGTCTTGCCTCTCTATTGTAAGTAGATGGGGAGGGGGGGTGTTTTCCAGCCTTCCACTTGGTGAAGACTTCTCTCAGGCACTGTTTTTCATAGAATCATAGAATAATTGAGTTGAAAAGGGTATATAAGGCCATCGAGTCCAACTCCCGGCTCCATGCAGGAATCCAAATCAAAACAAATTATCCCACTGGGAACTATCTGAAGAAAGACAATAGAATCCATTCTTTCTCCAACGACATTTTGACTGAATTCTTGCCCTTGTGTAAGTTGGACACCCCAGATTTGAACAATACCAGGGCTGTTGCTGCTGATGCTATTGGATGGAGCTCTCGGTTACCTAAAGCAGCACGACTTCTTACTGGTTCTTTCGTGAGTTGCTACACTGCTTTAGGAAAGGGGGAATTTCACCCAACAAGAAGCAACAATCTGGGTATTAAGTTAGGAGTGCCCAACCGATGGCCTTTAAGCTGGATGCTGCTATCAGAGCAATCTTATTTTTCTCTAGGTGGCACAAATGGGTTTTAATAAAGTGTGGTCAGAAATTTGTCATGGAGATAAATTTGTTGTCAGAACCTGTGTAAGAGATGACATGCCTTAAACCGACAATCCGAGTGCCTAATTTTAAAAGCCTTTTGCATTGCCACCTATGACACAAATACGCTGTCTTTTTTTTTTTTTGACAGCCTGCCAAGCAGGGTGTGTCCAGGTGTTGTGTGGCCATGTCCAAAAAAGGAGGAAAGCATCCTTGATTGGAAGGGCTGTCTTTTCCTTGAAGGGCCCCACTCTTATTTAAGGATAAAGAGCCATAAGGAGAAAGAGACCTAAGTGGCCTTGTTGATGCTTACCCACTTAGCACTTGGAGACCAGACTCCGTAGTGACGCAGATCACCCAGTCACTGTTTCCCCCACTTGAGTGAGATGGATGATCATACTGTTTAAATTAGAAAATTAATTTTGCATTTTGCATTTGTTTATCTAAAGTGACAGACACCCTCTTGTATAGACCAGAGTCCCCCTTTGCCCTCATCTTTAGTGGTGTATGTCTTCCCTTCTAGGGATGGGTAAGTGGTCGCTTTAGCCGAGACGGTGATGGAGAATTGGGAGTAACAAAAAGAAATGGGAAAGAAAGGCTTAAATCCAACTGTTAGTCTCAACCAGAGTGGACCATTGAATCAATGATTTAAGGGCTTGATTCTAGTTGAGACTAAGAACTGGAAGATAATAATTTGTATTGTCCTCAAAGAGGTTTTTTTTAGAACTTCAAATAAAATATTAAAGTTGGACAAAAATATCCAAAAGCAAAAAATTAAGAGCATTGATTCCACAAAAGCTCACATTAAAATACAATGGTTAGTCTTTAAGGTGCCACAATGTTTTCGTCTTCCTTCCTTCCTTCCTTCCTTCCTTCCTTCCTTCCTTCCTTCCTTCCTTCCTGGAGCCACTACTCCACTATTTGTTCATTTTCTTTTGTTTTTGACCTGATATCGAGCCCGGGCACACTAATGCACTGTTTTGTACTTCATCTTCCACCCCCAATGAGCACTGCAGCATCATCCCACTGGCTGCTTGTGAGAGTGCGCGGGTGGGCCTGCCTGGTGCCTCTTGTCCTGCCTGCGGCTGTTTGGCCCGGAGTGGGAAGAGCAGCAGCAGCAGCAGCAGCAACACATGCTGCCTGGACAGGCAGTGGCTGGGCAACGCGGCGATGCTACAGACGCCGTGAGCAGAAGGGCAGGTACCGTAGTGGGAAGGCGAGAGCAGCTGTAGAGTTGGTAGCATGGACAGAGGGACAGAGATGATGCAAGCCAGAGGTGGAGGGAAGGAAGACATGAGAGGACCAAGTGAAGAGGGAGCCGTGGGAAGGAAGGGGGCAGGGATAAAGAGAGGCTCATAGGCAAGGAGTGGAGTAGGAATGTTAGAGAAGAGGAATAGGCCTGTGGTGAGGGAAGCAGCAGGAAAAAGGGCTGGGAAGGACAGAACCCAGAGTACTCAGGGTGAGCCAGACACCTTCCGGTTGAGCCATGGTGCAGAGAGCCACCTTTGCCCAAAGATTTCACGCGTCCTAGCCAGGGGAGTTTCTCGACCTAGCAGGTGGCACCTCCTGCAACTTCTGGGGGAAGGAACCCACCCCTTCAGATTCCTGCCAGAATGGCAGAGGGGCAGCAGAGCAGATGAGGGACTCCAGGGAAAGCCTGTGTGAGTTCTGGAGCCCACCTGCCCAGACAGCGTGGCTTTTGAAGAGTCAAGAGGCAACTAAGACGGAGACGGCTTTTAAAAATCTGCTTTATAGTTTTTATGTCATGCTTTTCAGTATTTGTATTTTATACTTTTAGAATTTTAGTGAGAATGCTTTAAAATATTTCTGGATTTAATTTTTTTTTGGTAAGCCACGGTGGGAAGAAAAGTGGGAGAGAAATTGAATGAATGAATGAATGAATGAATGAATGAACTGGCCACAAGATTGTGGCCTGTTGTGGACTACTGATGGTGTGAGGTGGGTCATAGCCATGCAACACTTACCTGGGGGGGGGGGGGGCGGCGGCAAGGCACTGAAGCACCACTTACCCAGGTGGAGGATCCCATCCTGATGAGACTTATGATATAGTGAATACTTACCATTCCATTGGTCCTTCTCTGAGGAGCACTTATGTCAGAAAGCTCTGATACTGCAAAAACGTATGAAGTTGAGAAGGCCCCTTATCTACTTCCCTGTGGGACCCACGGTGGGGGAGCTGGAGTCCTGGGCCTGGGGTCGACCCAGGAAGAAAAGTGGAGCTGTGAAGCCTCCATAAAATTATCGGTTGACATGCTGAGCCTGGCCTCTTGCTTTGTATGTATTTGGAGAAGTAGGGTAATGCCATCCCTCTTCTGAAGGGGTCAGCCCAGCCCACTGAATAAATAACAGCTGCCTAGTGGTATGGGGGAGCTGAAATGGAGCAAAAGCTTTGACTGTGTCAAGAAGATGTAAAAAACCGTAGCCTTTGCAGGACGGTCCTATCCACAATCACAGAGGTGACCAGTCTTACCAGTCAGGTTCAGTCCAGTTGACCTGTATTTGGGGGAAAGGAAGTCTCATTGAGTTCAGGTAAGTGGAGGGTCCCCTCTCCTTTAGGAATCCAGAGTGGAGCTCATTTCTTGTATCAACTGGGATGGGAGTTAAAGTACAAATAAAATAAAATAAAATAAAAGGATCCCTCAATGGGCCCCTGTCTGTGGTTAGAATTTCTTTGTTTTGTGAGGCGTTCCCTCAATTGTAACCATGCTTCTGCTTTAAAACAAAGGAATTTCTCTGCTTTTTAAAGTACAGCGAAACATAAACAACACTTTTGGACAAAGAAACGTTGTCTTTATTGAACAATATATATATTTTAAAAGCTACTGTATAAATAAACAAAGCAGTCTAAAACTTGCAGTCAGTGTACAAAGCTGGCCAAATACTCCCAAACAGTTCTCCCTGAAGAAAGCCATACGTACTCACAAAGGAGAGGAAGCTGTTATTTAAACCTTTCGGGGATGAGCCCTAGAGTCGGACACGACTGGACTAAATGTCAAGGGGAACCTTTAACTTTACCTATTAAAGAGAGAGACCCTGTGTTAGTGTACTGCTTAACTTTTTTTCCCCAGGAAGCATATTCCACAACATGTTCTACCAGAAACTAGTTTTTGCCATGAACAGATAAAGAAGCACAATTTTCACCCCATAATTGCCACTGTATATGATGCCATGATGTTGTTAGGTACTGTCAAGTCAGAACTGACCTACACGTTCCACACCCCCCAGTGAGTTTCCATGGCTGAGTGGAGTTTTGAACTTAAGCCTCCCAAGTCCTAGTCCATCATTCTGTCCACTGTACCAAACCTATGTCATACACATAGGTAAAAGGCATAAGCAGAGACCTTTTGTTTAAGGAGCCTTATGGTTAAACTGCAATACTCCAGCCAAAACTCTACTCATAATCCAAGTTCAACCCCAGGTAGCTATGTGTGTATGTCTTTGGACCTCTGGCTGCTGCATCTGCCTCTCAGTAGTGCTGAGAGAGTTCAGCTGGCAAGGGGACAGGTAGCACAAAAGGTGAACATCATGGCACAGTGGTTAAACTGCAGTACTGCAGTGAAGACTCTGCTAACAACCTGCATTTGATCCCAATGAGCTCAGGTAGCCAGCTTGAGGTTCACTCAGCCTTCCATCCTTCCAAGGTCAGTAAATTGAATACTCAGCTCATGGTGGGGTGGGGGTGGGGAAATGTGTAGCTTGCATAACTAAATTACAAACCGCCCAAAGACTGCTTTAAGCATTATGGGGTGATAAATAAGCAGCACACTTTGCTCCCCCCTCCCCCAGGAGGCAGACGTGAGAGCTAGAAATGTTGGGGTTGTGAGATCAGCAGCATCGCACTTGCTGAGATTTCAGGGCCAGACCTAATAACAGGCGACAGATACGACGTATGATGCCAGAGGAGTAAGATAGACAAAAACTGCAGGATCCTTTCCTCTCGCCAGGATTCACAGAGCTGCTGTCAGGACATGTGCAACCAAGAGGCCCTGTTTCTCTGCCATGGCCCAGAAGAGGCTGCTGGCAAACCCAGGCCTGAGGGTAGCAGCCGGGGTGATGAAGGCCTTGAGGGTGGCAAGCCAGGGGGTGCATGCCTTTGGGCCCAACGGGCCCTTTGGAGTACCACACATACGAACCTCTTGATATTGAGCCTGTGAGCCCTGGTGATGAATGGAGAGGGGTGCCCAGGTTTTAAAAAGCACCTTACCTACCAAAACAAGCAAAACAAAACCAAGACTAAACCCCCTCCAAAGCCACCTGCCCTGAAATGCGTTTCCTCACCGCAAAGACTGGAAAAGCATATCTGTTCCCCAAGATCCGCCATGAGCACCATGAGACCTGGCAATGGAAACGAGTGGCTATAATAGGTTTTTTAAAAATGCCCCCCAAAAGTGTCTATCATTTATTTAGGTGGGGTCGAAATAACAGGGCAGGAAGTCACCAGCCAAAACTGTATGATAGCTAGAGCCAGGAGGCAATACACGGGGTATTGTTAAATTTTGTAAAACCAGCCTACAACATTTGTAAAATTTTTCCCTTTCCTGCATCAAAGGGGAAGGTTCGGCCGGCTGTTGGCTTCCAGACAGGATATAAAGCAGGTGGATAGTAATCCAGGAGGCTGAATCCTTGCATTTCATGATCAGTTTTGGCCATTCCCCCCCCCCTTCCCACACCTGTCTTGATCCTTTGAAAATGTCTGGTGAAAATCTTTCCTTCCTTCCTTCCTTCCTTCCTCCCTTGTATGATTTTTTTTCCTGATTAGGCCCAATTTGTGTGACAGATTAACTCATCTTGTATGTTCTAAGAAAAGTTTCCATTTGTCTGTGGAGGCGTGTTAATTAATACCACCAGGAATGTTGTGATTTGGACCCATCTGGAGGAACGTGGGGCTTGACAGCTGTTAACCAGAAACAGCTGTTCTCGCCTGTCTCCTGATGGAAGCCATGTCCCCTCTCCCTCCGCCTTTTGCACAGCTTTCTGCCTGCTTAGCCTCCACTGCGTCCACCCCCACACCAGCAGCTCCTCTCCTCACAGGATCACTTCGGCCGTTACATCATCTCTTTTCGTTTTCCTTTCACCTTCATTGCAGTTTACATTCTCTTGTGCAGATGCAAGCAAGCAAACAAACAAATCAACAACAGATACACGATGGTAGTGGCAACAAGGCTTTGGCTAAGCTGGAAGACAGTGGAACAGTATGGACAGGCTACACAGTTCGATACTTTCAGAAGTATTGGTTTTGGACTACAGTTCCCAGAATCCCTCAGCCAGCAAGGCTACATTTTCCAAGCTCCACTTGGGAATGGTGGGAGATTTATTTTATTTCTGGTGCGGACCTATGTAAACACACACGGACACAAAATGATGTTGCTATGTGTGTGTCTTCTATCATCTTCTCTCCCAATATTTAGAGAGCAGCTTACGGTCAGGGTCACTGCCAATTTATTATAGTCATGCTCGCCACCAATTTATTTGTATATCACATTTTCCACAATGCACAAAAACAAATAAATGCAATATCAATTACAATTATGAGATATTAAAGCATTAATAGAATGTTATACATATAGTACATCTAAGCAACAGTTAGAACTGGGTATGGAACAACTGATTGGTTCAAAATTGGGAAAGGAGTACGACAAGGCTGTATATTGTCCCCCTGCTTATTTAACTTATATGCAGAATACATCATGTGAAAGGCTGGACTGGATGAATCCCAACCCAGAATTAAGATTGCTGGAAGAAATATCAACAACCTCAGATATGCAGATGATACCACTCTGATGGCAGAAAGTGAGGAGGAATTAAAGAACCTCTTAATGAGGGTGAAAGAGGAGAGCACCAAAAATGGTCTGAAGCTCAACATCAAAAAAACTAAGATCGTGGCCACTGGCGCCATCACCTCCTGGCAAATAGAAGGGGAAGATATGGAGGCAGTGACAGATTTTACTTTCTTGGGCTCCATGATCACTGGAGATGGTGACAGCAGCCACGAAATTAAAAGACACCTGCTTCTTGGGAGGAAAGCGATGAGAAACCTAGACAGCATCTTAAAAAGCAGAGACATCACCTTGCCGACAAAGGTCCGCATAGTCAAAGCTATGGTTTTTCCTGTAGCGATGTATGGAAGTGAGAGCTGGACCATAAAGAAGGCTGACCGCCAAAGAATTGATGCTTTTGAATTGTGGTGCTGGAGGAGACTCTTGAGAGTCCCCTGAACTGCAAAGAGAACAAACCTATCCATTTTGAAGGAAATCAACCCTGAGTGCTCACTGGAAGGACAGATCCTGAAGCTGAGGCTCCAATACTTTGGCCATCTCATGAGAAGAGAAGACTCCCTGGAAAAGACCCTGATGTTGGGAAAGTGTGAAGGCAAGAGGAGAAGGGGACGACAGAGGATGAGATGGTTGGACAGTGTCACTGAAGCTACCAACATGAATTTGACCCAACTCTGGGAGGCAGTGGAAGACAGGAGGGCCTGGCGTGCTCTTGTCCATGGGGTCACGAAGAGTCGGACACGACTTAACGACTAAACAACAACAACAACACCGTAACACTACAACTCATGTAAAACATTGCAATTATTTTAAAAAATTAAATAAGAACAACATATGCTATAGGACAATGCTAATATTATAAAAATATGTTGCTCTTATAAAATTTATCGAACTGTTTATACTAAGAGAACTAGCAAAAAGATAATCTGCATATATCAAACTCACAGCAAAAAAGAGAATGAAATGAGTTACTGGAAGGTACTTGTAACTTTTAAAATTCTATAGGGCTTTTTGCTTACTTAGATACCAGTTGATGAACCTTGCAAACAATATCACAAAATGTGTTTTTTCTTATTCACAGTTATATAAATGAAAACATGAGCAATTATAACAACAACAAAATGCTGCAATTTGTACATCCAGGTCCTAGGCAACAGCACCAATACAGAAGTTGCTTGTAGACTTGCAAAGTTCGAGTGTCCCTTTGAATTCACATTCAGATAAAAATTCAAGACATCTTCCTCAATCGGGTGGGGTGTCCAATACATAGAAGAATCAGCTGCACATATGGAATCTTCAAAACCCTAAAACAAAAGATCAATTCAATTGTATACAATTTATGAATTCACTATGTGGATTCATGCATCCAACACAAACATATAGGAATTATCCCTAGACCAAGTTGGCAAGGGCCATAGCAGTTTAAATGGCAATAGCAGCACTGGCCTCTTCAGTTCTCCCACTCTTTCTGATCTAAATCTCTTACTCACAGCCCTGCTCTTTCTTAGTCCTCCCCTTTTGGGCTGAACCAATATTTTATAGGACTTATACACTCAGATACCCATTATTAGGTAACAGACACACACGGGTCAGCTGATCTCTCTTGAAAGCTTTGAGGGCTGAGGGTGGGACCAGGCAGGTAGAAAGTGTTAAGTCTTCAAGGTAACAAACATGGAGTTTCTCTTGCCTCACCATTCCTTCTGCTGCAGCAGCAGCTCTCTTTTGAGGACTTCCAGGGTTGAGGGTGGGACAAGACAGGGAGAAAGAGCCAAGTAAGGAACACCACGTCTCCCACCTCGTGTTATGATATGGACCACTAGATAGCTGGATCTTAAGTCAACCTGATGACGCCCCCTTTTATTCTCTGTGCAGAAGCCCAGCGGACTCTCGGTGGAATCTTTCTTCAACACTGGAAACAGGACAGCGTTGCCTCTACTGCAAGTTGAAGGCATTGCTGAACTTAGGAGGTGTGGGGCAGGCTGCATGGTGCACGGTCCTCTTCTCCAACGCCCTGTTGCTGCCTGCCGCCATCTGCTACCTGGGGCAACCTCCTCATTCAGCCTAACAGTTGGGTAGAGTATTTGGACAAATAGCCTTTGGTGAATATGGCAGATGTAGATGAAGGAATGGGAGATTGTTGCCAAACATGGATAGTTCCTTTAAGAACAGGGAGATGGTAAGACTGTGAAATCTGGAAAGTATGAAGCCACTGGGCCGAAGTTCTGTTTTCTCCCATAATCCCATTGCTCTTTGAACAGCAGGATCTAAAGTTGCTGCTCCTCATTGTGAAGCAGAGCGCTTTCTGTCAGGCCTGGGACTGACACGGAATGGAAGGGGAATGGAATAATGTGGCGGGCTCGGGGTTTGAAAGCAAATCAAGTTCCTGTCCCCATTAACTGGACAAATGAGACTGCAAGCATTCGAACAATACCTGATAAGTGAAAACGAAACTAGAAGTGGGGAGGGGGCGGAGCAGGATTTCCAGTGACTCGAGACTAGCCAGTTCCTTGACCCCAAGAGAAAGTCAGAAGAAGGAAGTCTCATAAAATGGACAATTATGTCCTGTTTTGTTTGACTGGCGCAATTGTGCAAGGTCACACGATTCACTGTTATCTGCTGCAAAAATGGGAAGTGATTTGAATACAGTGCCATAGACTCAGCCCCAGAGATGAGGCAGGTGTTAGAACGCCTCCTTCCAGAAGAACGTCTCACCGTATGGGTCGCTATCATCATCAACACGCTGTATGTTAGGGGCCCATGATAAGCAGCATGCACGGTCATGCTGCTGGGCTATTGTAAGTGAGGGGGTAAGAAAAAGAACAGGTGGAATAGAAATGCAGCAAATTAAAAATAAATAAATAAAATAAATAAAAATAAATACAGTGAAAGGGGTGACATCTCAGATGCCTACATAGCTCCTTCCTTAAAGTGCTGGCTGCCCCACTTGTGTACAGGCCAAAGATATGCAGCCTTTCCCGTGTGGCCAAAATTCACGGAGGGATAGTGGAAGAGGAGGATGCTTTGTGAACCCATTCATGGTAGCCTGTGGCAGGGGACCATGGGACCTGACGTCCGAATCATCATTGGCAAACCCAAGGAGTTCCCCATCGAGAGGTAATCTGCTTGTATCTCAGGCTGTTCCGAATGTTGTGCTAATATCCATTTTGAGAAAAATGACACAAAACTCAGATGTGCAGAGAAACAAACACAATTATCTGGCGCACGTCTGAGAAGTGTGAAGAAATGTTTGCGGAACAGCCCTGTTGGTCTTTCACTCACCGTTTGCCGGCTCTGGCGCTGTGGATTCTATTTTCTTTCACTTGTTCCGCATTTCTATGGATGCAAACGGTTGTCTTGTTGCTGTTGTTTAGCAAAGCTTTTAACCCAGTGTCTCTTCCTTGACCTGTCAAGCACAACGGGGCATGGGTGGAAGTGGGCCAAGAATAATATTCAGCAGTCGTGGGGACAAGGGGGAGGGAGGGAGTGGGAAAGATATAGGGTTACTTGGCAGGTTCTAAGAAAAAATAGAAAACAGTGCATGACCTAGGTTCAGGAAGGGATAATGTTAAGCAAATAACGTTAAGAACAATTTGTTTACCGGGGATATAATGAGGGGAGAGAAGTGCCCCCCCCTCAGGGCAAACAGATGTTTGACAGGATTAATGCCCAGGGTGGGTACTTGGCAGAAAGGAAACTGTACTCTATGAGTTTTCTTGCTCCTTCTTTGGCAAGCAGAGCTAGGCAAGAAAGAAAAACATCCTTGATTGCTCATTCATCATCTGAAATATTTTGTTCTCGAAAAAAAAAAAGCATAGTGCTTTATGCTACAATTAACCCAATTAAGCCCAAGAATCCAGGCATGCCTGCTTGGCTGGGCTCACCCTCGGCGAGGCTGCACGCCAGCGAGACTGGCTTGTGGAGGAAAAGCAGCAGGAGACCCAAGTGTGCTCACCATCCGGACCAAGCCCTGGGTTTTTAAGTGTCTCCAACCGAGTCAGAGGAGAATAACAGCGGCAAGAAAAAGGTGGGAGACACCGCAGACATTCCTCTGGCCAGTTCACTCTTTCAGGGCACAGGAAGAGGCTCGGGAAGGGCTCAGATCTAGGGGAAATACTTGTGGGAAGGAAGGAATCACTCCGTCATCAACGCGATCAGGCTCGCTCCAGCCCTCCCACTATGTGGCTAGCAAGGCCCAGAACTGGTTCCTTACCCACTTCATGTGGCGGCAGGTCCAGCAGTCAGCTTTTCCACAGGTATTGGCCATTAGATGAAGAAGTGATGTGATTCACACTGCTTTCACATGATCAATCACCCTTCCTTCCTCTTTATCTTGTTTAAAAGATACTAACAGGCACACCAGCAAGGGGGGGGGGAGACCCAAGAATTTCAGAGAGTGTCTTGTGACGCTGCAAATGTTGGTGGTCTGCAGTTCCCAGGAGAGACTTGGAAAAGCTTCGCTCCAATCTTCTGTTCTCCAGAATCATCCTGGGAGAAAATGCCCCTCTCCATCCACTTTCATTGTACGAAGCATAAATGTATAAGGCTTTATGCCTGCTTGAGTAACCCCTAGCATGTCCTTGACATAGTCATATTTCTACTGAACTCAAATGTCTCAAAGACAAAAATTCTTTCTTTTGCGTATTTGGCTTTTTGTTTGTTTGTTTAAGCCTTCTGAATAATTATGCACATTTGGCAATCTGATGACTTAAAACCCATTAATAGAAAGAAGCCAGTGACATGTTGTTCCCCAACAATGTTTTTTTTAAAAAAAAGATCTGGTCAGACAGATCTTCTTGATACCAGGGAAGGTTCTAGCACAGATGATTAAACAGTCTTGTGTGGAAACTCTTGGAAAAGTATATGGTCATTGCTAAGAGCCTGCCTGGATTTCTCAAAAATAAGTTACTCCAGACTAATCTGACATCTTTTTTTATATAGCTTTCCCCGTCTGGTAGATCAGGGGGATGCTGTAGATGTAATATATCCTGACTTCAGCAAGGCTTTTGGCAAGATCTCCTGTGATATTCTTGCAGACAAGCCACAAGAACGTTGGTTAGGAAATGCTGCTGTTGGGTGGATGTGTAGCTGGCTGATGGACCATACCCACAGAGTATTCACTATGGTTCCTCAGAACCCTGGAGAGAGAATGACAGGTGGGGTACTGCATGGCTCTGTCCTGGGCCTGATCTTTGTCATCTTTATAAATAGCTTGGAGGAGTAGAGGGGATATTCATCCGATTTGCAGATAGCGCCAAAATGAGAGGGTTAGCGAGAGGGATGGGGACTCGAGTCGCGGGACTCGCTGTCAAGTCAGACTTAAGTCACACTGATGACTTGACTCAGCTCTTTCCCCAATGACTCAGTTTCGATGCGCATTTTGGAATGCATCTGCCCCTCCTTTTTTTCTAGAGAGGAAAAAAAGCTTAATAGGGACTCAGACTTGGGCTTGGAACTCGGACGCAAAGACTTGCTAACCTCCCTGGTTAGCGAATACAGCAGCAGATAGAATCAGGCTTCAAGATGACCTAAACAGATTGAAAAACACAGCAAAAACAAATGAAATGAATGTCAGTGGGGGATAAAACCCATAAAGTTCAACACTTAAGCAACACAAATATAGGATGCTTGACACCAGCCTGACAGCACTATGTGTGAAAAAGATGTAGGGGTCTTAGCAGACCACATACCAAGCATGAGTCAACACTGTGATGCATCTGGAAAAAAGAAAAGAAAAGGCTAACACAATTCTAAATTGCATCAACGGAAGCATAGTGCCCAGATCAAGGGAAGTAATAACATCACTGCATTATACCACAGTATAAGAAGCATATAGACGAGTTTGGCAGGGCACTGAAATTAAAATGATGGGCAACAATCTTGATTGTTACCAAGAGAAGAGTGCCATACTCAGGTGGCCATTAGCATTTCTGGTTGGTGGTGAGACCTCTGAGGGTTTGGACCCTCAGCAACCGAGCAGCAGCTTTGACCTCCAATACCTGGCCTACTAGCCTAAGATTTGGTGTCAGTCTTGTTTATATTTCACCGTATGTGGTTTTGTACTTTTTCTCCAGCTGTGTTTACTTTTAGCACTTTTAGGATGGAAGGCTGTAGCCCTCCAAGTTTTGTTGAACTGCGCATCCCATAGCTGCATAGCTAATGACTAGAGTTCATGGGTGCTATAATTCAAAACACGTCTTTTGTCCACTATTTTAGAAGAACAGAAGCTTACACTAAAAAAAAGTATCAGCTGATTATATAAGAGGGTTATAACAAATGTGTATTACTAAACTTATTAGTGAATGGACAGAGAGTGTCTTAATGACAAACAAGCAGCTTAGTGTTTTCCAAACGGTTGTTACTGGAATCCACTCCAGAGACTGTACAGAAGAAGAATCAATTATCTGACCCTCTTATCCCTGGTTTTTCTGTCCAAAAAGAGAAGAAGTCATATGTCATCTACAGTTTTAAAAGACTCTGTGTATACAATATTACTCTGAAAAACTGTCTGGTGCAGGCCTCTCCAATTTATTTCAGATCACCAGATCCTTCACCATTTGCCATATTAGCTGGGCTGATGGGAGTTGGTCCAAATTGTGTGAAGGACATCTCATTGGTGAAGGCTGGTCCTTTTGCACCAGCCAAAATAGGCTTGACCCAGAGTAATGTGGGCTCAACAGTAGGGTCATAAGACTAACTAAGAATCAGGCCCGATGAACAAGATCAGAAACAAAAGACACACCAGAACCCAGATAGATCTCGCTACTCAAAATTTAATTGAAACAGAAAATGCTTTTCATAGATATTTCTTCCTGCTGAGGAAGGATCAATGGCTGGCCTGTAGAGGATAAGTGTGAAAACATCTTCATTGAAAAGCTTCAGTAATACAATTCACCATACAAAGCAGCACTCAAGTTTTCAGAAAGGAAACACTTTGCCCATGTTCATAACGCATCTACCAAATCTTCTGCAACCACTCCATTCTGATGATAATTTTCTGAGCATTCCAATTCTTGGCAATAAGCATATTTGCTGCACTCAACCTATTAACAATAAAGATGCATTGTTTCAGTTTTAGTGATTTCTTGTATCATTTAGCAAAGTTGTAGGAGTTTTTAAAAAAAGCATTTCCAATATTTCCTTAATTGCTTTGCCTACTAAGCTTCAAAAGAGCAGGATCTCTTTCCATGATGATGAAACTTTTAGGAAACCTGCAGAACTTAACGTGGCTTTCTTTGCCTGCTGAAGAGAAAGCATTTGATAATGTAGAATGGTCATCTTTATTTGCAGTAGATGAACTCTTTGGGATTGGGTGGATCTTTCAGAGGTTGGACAAAACACATGCAGTCCAACAGTGAGATTGATAACTAAGTTAAGCATGATAAAAATGACAGATCAAACAGGTTTGAAGAGCCCAGGGCTATGGCTGAAGGACGTGGAACATTTGTGACTAATAACTTTCTGCTGCAGAAGAAAGTGGCAGCACAGTGTCATTGACACGACAGCATTATAAGACTAGGCTTAGGAATTCCAGGATGTCGTGTGAGACCTGCTCACGAGGTAAAGAATATGTAAAACTTCCTGCAGCCTATTCTGGACAAGTAAGCCTACAGTCTGAGAAAACGTCACTCAAGAATTTAGCAACAGTAAAATATTTGCATTTCAGTGGAAGACAAAGAGTTTGGGTGCTTGGATCTCCTCTGTACGCTGGGCTTATAGTCTTATCTGACAGTATCCATCACCACAATTCTGGTAGCTCCCCACCTTCCCTCCCAAATGATGGTGTAGCATGGGAGGTATTTCCAGCCAATGCCATCATGGAGCCAATGCATTTTGTAGGAAAGGGGCACAGCTTGGGCATGTTACTTTTTTGGGGGATAGCAATTCCCAGAATCTTCCAGCCAAGATGGAGCTTTGTTCAAAAAAAAAAAAAAAAAAAAAAAAAAAAAGGAGAAGAAGAAGAAGAAGAAAAAGAAAAACAAACACCCTAAAAGGGAGTGATGTAGACCTCTTTCCTCAGAACTAAGATGTGGTTATCCTCCATGGGGCCACAGATATTTTAGGAAGTCTTGGCAGGCATTATGGAAGGTCTGCATGATTTGCTGTTGTTATTTTGATAGATGTAGGGAAGCAGCTGATGCAGAAGCAGCTCCCTCTTTTTATTCTAGTGTGTGGAAGCAGGATGGAGGTGAAAGATGTGTCGAGGGGGCTTCTAAATGACTCATCTCCAAATCTGAATCTCCAGAACCGGAAGGTGAGATGCTGCCTCTGACATCATTTGCTGCCTAGCCCTCACTCCTCCATTGACCATTCTTCTGCTGGACTTCACATACTGAAATCAATATGGCTATGGCTAGCAGCAGAACCTAAAGACATGACTGCTACAGCTAATTTATTAATGCTAGATCCAGAAAGAAAAATGTGAAAATGTATCTTTTTACATTTTAAAAAGGGCAAAGAAAAAAAATAAAATTAATGTGTGAATAAATTTGCGGATTTATTAAATTAAAAATTTGAGATAATTAAAAATGACCATTAACAAGTTATGGTACTAAGAAATGGGGCCTATCACTCAAAAAGGATGTTGTATTTAAATGAGAAAAATAATGAATTTGAACCTCATAGCTGGACATTTTAATGATTTATTTTTCCAACAACACATTTTTAACAAAAGTTTTGCAGGCTTTGGACAGCTCTGCATGTTCCAGTATGACAAAATAGTTCTGCAAAAGCGTTGTCTGAGCACAGTATTCAGGCAAGCCATTCTAAAACCCACCTGGAAGAACTTGTTGAGTGTCTAGAGAAGGGACTGAACGGCCGGTTTGGCGGTTCGTGCTGGTTCGGCCAATGGCCGAACACGTGTTCCGTGGTGTGGTATCCCACCCACCCCTCCAGTGGGTGCAGGGAAACCGGGTTTATTGTTTGCTTAGATTTACCTACAAAAGGGCACAGTGGACAAAATATATCCGTAGCCTGTCTGTTCATGGAGCCGTGTTCTCCACCTAAGCCTATCCGAGCACTCTGCTGTGAATAGGGAAGGGTGGACGTTGTAGGTGCCTGTGTGTGGCAGGCTCTCTTTACCAAATGATCTTCCACTTCTAAACCCATCTCCACAATTTGCTCCTGGCTTTGAAGAAAGCTCCCTCGAGTATGCCTTTCATTAAGATTTAATAAAGCAGCTGTGTGTGTTTGGAGTGCAAAGTGATTATCAGAGCCTTTATTGGGGATTAATAGCAATGTAATCAGTGCCTTTCCCAGTCGAAAAGGCATCCATTACAGAGCTTCAAAATGTCCAACCGACCGATGTTTCTAATTGGCCTTTAAGAACATGCTGTGGCTTTATTAAATCCTAATTAAATGCACATTGAGTCGATGCAATTCAAAGTAGTTACCCTAAGCTACTTGTCATTAATATGCAGCCTAATGTGTTTTTCAGGTTGGCAGCTTCATTAATTGTTATTCGTTTATGCCCCTGCCTTGCCTTTGTTGTCTTTGTGATTTGGTGCGGCATACATTGTTTATTTCATGGCTCAAGTGGTGCTTGTGGAGGGAGGGGTGCAGGTTACTGGCAGTAGGTGAGTGGAATTGGAGTTTTTTTTTAAAAAGGGTACAGGAATTTTCCATGACAGAGGTATTTTGGAGTTACCTAATTATATTATTTTAATTCTGTTGTGGTATTTATTGGGTGTGTGTGTCAGTGTGGCACTTTTCTTTAGAGGACCTACCGTAGCTTCAAACAGAGCTTTTCAGACTTTCCCCACTCGCTTGAAAGCTGGATTGTTCAGTGACCCACTTAATAAACTTTTATTTTTCTACCGGTGAACCCTCTTAGAGCTCATTTTTTTAACATTGATTTGATGTATCTTCATAAGAACCCCTGGGTGGTTAACAACTTGCATAAAACACAATACAATACCATCAAAAATCAGACCAGGATCTGGAACTGTGGAACCATCAGCAAACCAAGCCCCTCGGCAAAAAATCCAAAGAGGAGAAAACCAGGCAGGGTCTTTATCGTGCTTCTGGCTAACATGGGACGAACTGCTTGACTTCCCGATCCTAACAATGTATTTCTTATCCTGCTCTAGCATCAGTGAAATTTTGTGAGGAAGCCATAGGTCTGTGCGCTATATAATAATCAGAATTCAACATCATCCGGTTCTCCCTGTTGCAGAATCATCATCATCATCATCATCAGCAAGATCTATAGTTAGAAAATTATGTGGAACCAGAGGTTGGGAGTTCGATTCCCCACGGTGCCTCTTTGTCAGAGGCTGGACTCAGTGATCCATAGGGTTTAATGTATTCTCGAAGGCTTTCACGGCCTGGATCCGATGGTTGTTGTAGGTTTTTCAGGCTGTTTGGCCATGTTCCGAAGGTTTTCCTTCCTAACGTTTCGCCAGTCTCTGTGGCTGGCATCTTCAGAGGACAGGAGTCAGAACTCTGTCTGTGTTCTGGTCTAGTGTGTGGGATAGTTGAGTGATACTATCCCACACACTACACCAGAACACAGACAGAGTTCTAACTCCTGTCCTCTCAAGATGCCAGCCACAGAGACTGGCGAAATGTGAGGAAGGAAAACCTTCGGAACACAGCCAAACAGCCCGAAAAACCCACAACAACCATCCACAGGGTTCCTTCCAGCTCTGCAGTTCTATTAAAGGAACTGCTGGGTAGCTCAATGCTTTAGGGTTATTTCACAGCATTTAAAAATGTTTAGATATCAGTTGTGGAAAGTTGTTGGTCATCTAGAAATGGATTGTATTCTACTTCCCTAGGTTTCAAATCCTTTACTGGCCCAGATGGACAAAGGCCTGCTGAGCTAATGCTAGGCTAGCTGAACTCTGCTGAATTCAACCTTCCTCCCACTCAGCAGTTGTGGAAGCTCTTCTTCCAGCAGAGTCTAGCTAGAGGTGCAGCCATTCCAGATCAGTTACTCTGGAGGTAGATCTCTGAGGAACGTTTGCAGGCCAAAGAGGCTTGTGAGTGACTCATCCTAACCCCCTATGGCCGGCACATATTTGAGTTAGGATTGCACTAGGCTATTGAAATGACACAAAACCCAAATTTTTTTAAAAAAAAAATCAGCTAGAGGTAAGCAAGAATGGTACCCCTGCAGTTTGATGGCTCTTCCTTCAGTATTTCTTAAAGATTTCACATGACTACAACATGTGACATCTTCCAATGCTTCCCCACATCCTTGGAAATGTAGAAACTGTCAAACATAACACATGCCTTTTAAAAAAAGGATGCAGGCTGTTAGGCTGGGCTCAAGGAAGATTTAGGAAATTACAGATGTAAACCATTTCTCCTGGGTAAATTGAGTGAGAGCATGATCTAATTTGATCTCGTTTTTTGATCAGGTCACCTCCCTGATAGACAGAGGGAATGCTGTAGACGTAGTACAGTGGTGCCTCGACTTATGACCTTAATCCGTTCTGGAATGATGGTCGTAACTCGAAATGGTCGTAAGTCGAAGCACCATTTCCCATAGGAATGCATTGGAACGCGATTAATCCGTTCCGGCAGAATTTTTTTTTACAAAAACAAAAACCCACAGCAAGCCCCATCGGAATGCGTCGGGGCCGGAAAAAAAATCACCAAAAACCAAAAAAGCAATGCAAGCCCCATCGGAACATGTCGGGGCCAGAAAAAAAAAATCACCAAAAACCAAAAAAGCAATGCAAGCCCCATCGGAACGCACTGGGGCTGAAAAACAAACCCCCCCCCCACACAAACACACAAACCACAAAAAAATGCAAGCCCCATCGGAAGGCGCTGGGGCTGAAAAACAAAACAAAACACCAAACACACCAAAAAACATCACAGCACAGAAACGTAACCCCCCAGCCCAAACCCACCCTGCAAAACCCTGTAAATGTACTTACTCAGAAGCAGAAAGCAGCACCAGTCAGTCCCAAGCCTCCTCCGATGCACACTCTCTACCCGTTGGGGCAAAAGAGCTACAAAGAAGCAGCCTCTTCGCCGACCAACGGTTAGTACATTTGAATTCCCCGCCTTTTTATCCACCTTTTTTCCTGTCGTAACTCGAAGCTCCGGTCGCAAGTCAAAGCAAAATTTTGCGGCCGGAGCTGGTCGTAACTCAAAATGGTCGTCAGTCGGGACGGTTGTAAGTCAAGGCACCATGGTATATCTTGACTTCAGCAAAGCTTTTGACAAAGTGCCCCATGATATCCTGATTAGCAAGCTAACTAGGTGTGGGCTGGATAGATCAAGTGTCAGGTGGGTACACAGTTGGCTACAGAATCGTACTCAGAGGGTGATGATTAATGGGTCCTTCTCTAACTGGGAGGAGGTCACAAGTGAGGTACCCCAAGGCTCAGTCCTGGGCCCGGTGCTCTTCAATATCTTTATTAATGACCTGGATGAGGGAGTGCAGGGAATGCTTGTCAGATTTGCAGATGATACCAAATTGGGTGGAATAGCTCAGCGGTCCCCAACCTTTTTGGGGCTGGCTGGGGGGAGCGAGCTCCATGCGTGTCACGCACACGGGGGGGCGTGTCGCGCTCGCGGGGGCGTGTCGCGCTAGCAGGGGGCATGTCACGCTTGCGTGACACCCCCCACGCGTGTGTGCGGGGGGTGCGGAGATGCGTATCCGCGGCCCAGTTCCGGCAATCCCACGGACCGGCACTGGGCCGCAGACCGGGGGTTGATGACCCCTGGAATAGCTAATACCCTAGAAGACAGAAACAAAATTCCAAATGACCTTGATAGGATGGAGCACTGGGCCGAAAGCAACAGAATGAAATTCAACAGGGATAAGTGCAAAGTAGTGCACCTCAGAAAAAGAAACCAATTGCACAGTTACAAGATGGGGGATACCTGGCTCAGCAAAACTATGAGCTAGAAGGAGCTTGGAATTGTTGTAGATCACAAGCTAAATCTGAGCCAAGAGTGTGATGTGGCTACAAAAAAGGCAAATGCTATTTTAGGCTGCATTAATAGAAGTATAGTTTCCAAATCCCGTGAGGTGCTAGTCCTTCTCTATTCAGCAGTGGTTAGGCCTCACCTTGAGTCCAGTTCTGGACACCACACTTCAAGAAGGATGCTAACAAATTGGAACAAGTTCAGAGGAGGGCGAGAAGGATGATCAGGGGGCTGGAAACCAAGCCTTATGAGGAAAGGCTGAAAGAATTGGGCATGTTTCACCTTGAGAAAAGAAGACTGAGGGGTGATATGATAGCACTTTTCAAATATTTGAAAGGCTGTCATACAGAGGAGGAGCAGGATCTGTTCTCGATCATCCCAGAGTGCAGGACACGCAACCATGGGCTCAAGTTAAAGGAAGCTAGATTTCAGTTAAATATCAGGAAAAAACTTCCTAACTGTTAGAGCAGTACGACAGTGGAACCAGTTACCTCAGGAGTTGGTGAGTGCTCCAACCCTGGAGGCATTCAAGAGAAACTTGGATAATCACCTTGCAGATATGCTTTGATTACATTCCTTCATTGAGCAGGGGGTTGGACTTGGTGGCCTTGTAGGCCCCTTCCAACTTCCCTTTTCTATGATTCTATGATTACTGCTCCAGTTGTATAATGTATAGAGGAAGTCTTTGTGAGGCAAAATCAGTGTGGCATTGATGAAGATAAGTCTTGGCTCATTACGCTTTTAAGATGTGCCACCCCAGACAGGCAGATTCAAAAAAATAAATAAAAACAAAAACCAAGCAAAGAAAGAAAAAGAAAACTACAGCTAATATTCCTACAGAGAAGCTTGTGGTTCACCGGATCTTCTAGAAGAGGAGTCCGTCTGCAAGAAAAGCTTTGAAACTCCTTATGCAGTAATTATTTGGACCATCAAAGTGGTCACTCACTAATAAAAAATAACTACAAATAAATATTTAAATAAATACAAATAAATAAAGTATGAGTAACATAAAGAATCATGTAGCAAGCAATACAGTGAGGTGCTCTTTAGCAGTTGCAAGGGGTTATGGGACAAACCGCTCCCTCCTTCTGACAAGGAAGGTAATAAATTTCCTTTAAAAAGTCAAGTTCTGAGCTCTGTAAAATTGAAAATTCTGTTGGCCTGCTAAGCATATTGTAAGATTATTTAGCTCTTTTTAACATTCAGCCAACATGTGCTGCCATTCGGGTGCCATCAAAACTTTTGACACACAGGAAAGTGTGTGTCAGGGCAATCACACCTCTCCTCTTCAACGTATCGTGACTGGATTTTAACACCCACAAATATCTGTCCGTCAACCACTGCAGATGGGTTAATTTTCACAGGGGTGAAAGCAACAAGATGGCAACGGAGCAATTCTTTTTTTCCTTACTGGAGCAAGAACAGAGGCCAGTTTATAATTACCATACTTCCCCCTGATTATTATTCTTTCCTTTTTTTGCTTCCCCCATACTGGACCAACAAGCACTACTAACCAGGAAGACATTATTATTATTATTATTATTATTATTATTATTATTATTATTATTATTATTATTATTATTATTATTATTATTATTATTATTATTATTATTATTATATACAAAATACACAAGATGTTTACTACAATTACATTAACACTATAGTCAAGGAAAACAAAGATAAAAGAAAAAAACAAACAAACCTGCACACACTTACATGCTGTTGTGCTCCCTTCCCCACTCAAGACAGTGTCTCTATTCACATATCAAATGCTATAATTAGTTACTTATTTATTTTTAGATATTATATTACTGCCCCGTTTCTCTCCAGAAGTACAAAGACTCTTCGCCGGGAGTAAAGCCTTTCCTTTTCTCATATACATGTAACAAGAATGGTTTCCACATGTCTCTAAAATCATTGCACAACTCTCCTTTTCTTGTTTTAAGCTCCCAAGTTAGTTTACTATTAATAGCCACATTCCACATTTCCTTAAACCACTCTTCCTTATCAAGTTGGAAGACCAGGAAGATTTTTTGCAGAGTGCCGATGAGCCCAGTGAGATTCTGTTCTATATTCCACCTAGAACCTATAAAAAAGTCTGGTAGACTGCAGACTTCCAGAGTCTCCCAGCCAGTGAATCATTCCTTTTCCAAAATGTACAATTTTTTATCCTCATTCACAACATGCAGCATTCTGTAGCCAGTGAGTATACTCAGTCCTTACAGAGCTTCTTTGAACCCCATTTCTGCATGCTTATGTCTCCCACTTGTGCATAAAGGGTGCCATTTTGGCTACATAAAGATCCACACATGTAAAAAGAGTTAACAATTAGTATGTAAATACAAGATCCCTTATCAGGCCAGCCAAAAATGTGTGCAAGCTTTCCAGATCCCAATCTCTCTTCCTCAGGCAGAAATGTTACCAAACGAACAGGCCAGGAGAAAGGAAGGAAGGGCAGGGTGGCGCTTGATCTTGAATGTCATGTCATCTGAGGGTGTGACTCCACTGGACTGCTGAATCAGAAGGACTCGGCTTTGCTTCGGTTTGCTTCAAAGCCTGTATTGCCATTAAAACCACAACCAGTGCTCACACGGGCTGTGGAACATTTCAGGAGTTCAGTGTTCACATTGGATGCATTGTAATTGGCATTCCAGCCGCCTTATCATCGAATCATAAAATCATAGAGTAATGAAGTTGGAAGGGGACAAAAGGCCATCGAGTCCAACCCCCTGTTCAGTGCAGGAACATTCAAAGAGTATTTGCTAGGTGGTTGTATAAATTTCTCTTGAATGCCTCCAGTGTTGGAGCACTCACCACTTCTCAAGGTAATTGATTCCATTGCCATACTGCTCTAACAGTTGGGAAGTTTTTTCTGATATTCAGCCTAAATCTGGCTTCACGTAGCTTGAGCCCATTATTAGGTGTTCTGTACTCTGGGATGATCGAGAACAGATCCTGCCCCTCCTCTGTATGACTACCTTTCAAGTATTTGAAAAGTGCTACCATATCTCCCTTCAGTCGTCTTTTCTCAAGGCTAAACATGCCCATTTCTTTCAGTCTTTCCTCATAAGGCTTGGTTTCCAGCTCCCTGATCATCTTTGTCACCCTCCTCTGAACTTGTTCCAATTTGTCAGCATCCTTCTTGAAGTGCAGTGTCCAGAACTGGGCACAATACTCAAGATGAGGTCTAACCCAAGCAAAAAGTGAGTCTGGTGCCTTCCTGCAGGACCTCCCCATATGATAAAAGCAGCAAAGGCACTGAGTGCTGTGAGGGCTTCTTCTCTCTTTCCCCCTCCTCATATGCATACACATACACTGCACTCCCCTTTCTCTTTCAGAAAGAGAAAGGGGAGTGCATCTTTCTGAAAGTTGCCCTCCATCCAACCCTCTAATTTTCAGCCCCACTGGGCGGGGCTCCACCTCTCTCTCTCTCTCTCTCTCTCTCGTGTGCAGCTTCACCCCTGCGTGTGCACACAACTCCGCCTGCCCGTGCACTGTTTTCTGTCGTGACTGGAACCTTACAAAATCACAGCTCGGAGGAGGAAGACGGCTGCATGGAGGGAAGCAGAGTCATGCGTGCATGCGTGTGTGCCCAGTTTAGCGGGAACTCTTGCCTCCATCACTCCCTCTCTTTTCTTGTGGCTGGTACTTTTGCTTCCACTTTCCCCTTCCTCCTCTTCTAAAGACATGTCCCTTATCTTTATATATATATGCACAGGGAAAAAACACATTTGAATCCATCCAGCAATAAAAAAGTAGGAGCCCCCAGGTGAGAGGGGGAAAAAACCTGCTTTGTGAGCAAAGACGGATGCAAATCTGCATGTGTCATGAGAGCACCAAGAAATGCTTTGAATTCAACCACGTGTCGTCAAGTCTGAATATTGTTCTCAGTTGTAATGGGGAGAAAGTGTGTCCGGACTCAAATAGGGCTCACTGGGTGATGTGATGATCTTAAGTTTCATGTAGTGTCACCATGGCGTGAGAAGAGCAATAAAATTGAATCCCCTGCCTTCATTTTTGGCAACATGTTTCCTGATGAAGATATCTGAAGACCTGAAAGCCTGCACACACATGTCCATACCTTTTGGGTTTGCCTAACCAATATGCTACCACAATAAAGATTTGCAGATTTTTCCTTAGCTCAGAATTGCCGGCCCTTGCTTTTACTTGAGATCTGTAGCTTGTTCTTGGAGATGGTACCTACGGAGCACTGTTTTTGCTTGGGTGAGAGGGCCCGAGGAAAAGGTGCTTTTGTCCCCCGAAGGGGAGGGTTATTGGCTCTCGAAGGCTGTAAAGACGACACAGCTGTTCCACAGTCCTGCAAAGTTATTTTCTACAGACGGCGGTTGGGTTGCTCGGTTGTCAGTTCCAGATGGAATTCCCAAAGTGCACCATTCCTGTGGGTCTCCCAGGCCAGCTTCACAAAGTGTGAGTTATCTCCGTGGGCCTGAGATGACGTTTTTATTGGGCATCTCCATTCCCATCAGCTTTTAAAAATAAAATGGTTCTTTTTTCCCCCTCCAAACAAGCCACAGGTTTGGGACAGCAGTGGGAAACTGAGACGGCTTTTTTGCCACAATTTGGGAGAAGGAGCGAGTGGTTTCAATCTGTGGAGATCTTCTGCCTGTGGATGGCTCCAAATCACATAATGTTTATCACAATCCCCCTTCCTTGTGCTGTCAGCAAGTCACTCTTTACTTTGTCCAGACATTCGCTCACAGCTGTGGAGTCCCGGAAGATGGGCCTGTTTCCACTATATCACATTCTCATTGGGGCTAGGAAAAGAGATGATGTTTCTGACCTCCATGCTTTCTACGTAGGTCTGAAACAGATCTCCCAGTGCTGCCTGCTGTAGCACGTGGTGGGAATGATTTGAACTGGGGAAGAATTGGACGTATTTCCTTTTAAAGCCATGTTCAGATTGTTAGATATGCGGGAAAGCTGTTACTTGGAATAAGTGGCAAAGACTATCGAAACGAAAAGGAAATGTGTTTCTTTCAGGAACTGCATCTGGAGATAAAAAGATAAGGTTGGGATGCTGCAGAAGAACTTGGAGAATTAAAACTAATTAGTTTCCAGGACTCATTACTGTGTTTGAAAATAATCCATCATTGTTACTCGTTCAGTGGTTCAGGCATCTGGCTGCAGAGCCAGAGGTTGGGAGTTTGATTCCCCCTGTGCCTCCTTGATAGGAGCTGGACTCAATAATCCCATGGGGTCTCTTCCAGCTCTGTAGTTCTTAGATGATGATAAGGATGGGTCCCTTTTGGGGAGAAAGGCTGGATAGAAATGGTTTAAATAAAAATAAATAAACAAATGATTGGCTGAAATCCTGTTGTGCAGCTCCGCACGATGTCACTACCAGCAGCCAATTATTGCAAGTTAAAGACTTCCTTTAGGGACTCCATGATGCACATGGCTGTTGCATTGCGTACAAATTGTGTGCATGCCAAAATCACCTTTAATCAGCAGTGATTGGCCAGTGATGATTATGGAGCGGTGCAACAGGATTTCAGCCACGATAATGTTAACAAGCAGTTGGTTATGTTAGCTGTGCTGCTTTTTAACTTCTGTGTTCCTTTTTGTTACTTTAAAAAAAATCTAGAATTTGTAAGAGTAATAAATAATCAGCACTGCTGAGTCAACTCATAACAGTACAAAGTATGAAGCATTCCTTTCAAAATGTCTCTGTAATGCCTTTAGTAGTCTCATTAAAGTTACCTTTCAAAGTGGCTTAAAAATGTTTTTATACCAATAAAGTAACTTTCATCCTACTTATTCATTTTGAAATGAAAAATGAGTTACATCCTTGTTGTTATGTGCCATCAACTTGGAACCGACTTAAAGCAACCCTAACAACGCTTTCAAGATAAGTGTGATATTTAAGGAGTGGTTTTACCAGTTCCACACCCCGAGTGAGCTTCCATGGCTGAGTGGAGATTCAAACCCAGACCTCATTAGTCCTAGTCTGTCACTCTATCCACAACACCATATTGGGCACCCCCAGGTCACACCGTTGCACCCTCCCAAAAGCTACTTACACGTAACCACGTCACTTGCAACAAATTGCTTCCAAGCTCTGTGCTGTGTGCAGAGGTGAGTTTTCTGTGCACGTGAGAGAGCAACTGAAGCCATGTTTAGTGTATCAGGTTCTAGGCGAGGAAGAGTCAGATGAAGAAAGACAGGAGGGGAACAAACTAGGTGACTCGAGCATTCTGACTCGATCAGTATTTAGGCAGATGATCCTTATTTTGTGGTGGCATGGTGGCACTCCAACAAAAAACCCTGGTCCCACTGATTTCAATAAAGCTTCATGATACACAGCTGTGGTTAGGATGAGGGATACACACAGACCAGAAGACTGAGTCTGGAGCCTTGGGAATCAACCTGTGTTGGGCTTGGACTAATTTGGAGCCAGTCTGCTTTGGCTTGGATACCCAACTTGAGTCAGGATTGCACATTCTGAAGGATGCTGCCTCCCATTGACTTTCATTGGAACTCCAGACATAGCTAGGTACATTCCATGAATTTAAATTAAATGAGATGTTCCCCTCCCAGCTAGGTATAGCTATTTGTTCTTGCTATCTGACTTAAGGTCCTTAATAAGGGTTTCAAGGCATGAGAGATACCTAAACGTTGGTTTTACCCCTGCCACCTCCCATTGAGTTTTCATGGTCCAGAGGGGAGTCGATTCCAGGTTTCCCAAGTCGTAGTCCATCAATCTATCTGCTACATTACACTCATTTCCATGAACAGAAATACTAGTTAAATTTGGCCCTAAACAAATTCTCAATAATTTTTTTCAAAAACTGGCCCAAACAAATGAATTTTATTCTACTTTGTTTTTGAAGAATTCATCCAAATGCACAGATTTCTTCATAGGTGGGATGAAAAGAACTACATTCAAAGCATTCAAACACAGATGATTTTGAGGGAAAATCAGCATGGCGTCTATAAGGGTATGTCTTGCTTCACAAACCTTTTAGAATTCTTTGAAAAGGTCAACAGGCACGTGGATGTGGGCGAACCAGTGGATATTGTCTATCTGGATTTTCAGAAGGCATTTGACGCAGTCCCTCATCAAAGGCTGCTGAGAAAACTCCACAGTCAGGGGATGAGGGAAGGTCCTCTTAGGGACTGAGAATTGGTTGAGAACCAGGAAACGGAGAGTAGGTGTCAATGGGCAATTTTCACCATGGAGAGAGGTGAAAAGCGGTGTGCCCCAGGGATCAGTTCTGGGTACTTTTCAGCCTGTTCATAAATGACCTGGAGACAGGGATACGCAGTGAGGTGGTCAAGTTTGCAGATGACAAAAAACCTTTCCAGGTGGTGAAGACCAGAAGGGATTGTGAAGAGCTCTGGAAGGATCTCTCCAAACTGGGAGAATGGGTGGCAAAATGGCAAATGCCTTTCAATATAAGAAAATGTAAAATAATGCACATTGGGGCAAAAAATCAGCTGATGGGTTCTGAGCTGAGCTGTCCGTGATGGATCAGGAAAGAGATCTTGGTGTGCTGTTGGACAGCTCGATGAAAGTGTCAACCCAGTGTGTGGCGGCAGTGAAGAAGGCCAATTCCATGCTAGGGATCATTAAAAAGGGGATTGAAAATAAAAAAGCCAATATTATAATGCCATTGTACAAAACGCTGGTAAGGCCGCACCTGGAGTATTGTGTACAGTTCTGCTCACCGCACCTCAAAAAAGACATAGTGGAACTGGAAAAGGTGCAGAAGAGAGCGACTAAAATGATGACTTGGCTGGGGCACCTCCCTTATGAGGAAAGGCTACAGCGTTTGGGGCTCTTTAGATAAAAGGTGCCGGGGGGGGGGGGGGGGACATGATTGAGACGTATAAAATTATGCAGGGGATGGATAAAGTGGATAGAGGGAAGCTCTTTTCCCTCTCACACAATACCAGAACCAGGGGACATCCACTCAAATTGAGCGTTGGGAGAGACCAATCTTTCTTTACTCAGCCTGTTGTTAGTCTGTGGAACTCCTTGCCACAGGATATGGTGATGGCATCTGGCCTAGATGCCTTTAAAAAGGGATTGGACAGATTCCTGGAGGAAAAATCCATCGCAGGTTACAAGCCATGATGGGGATGTATAATCTCCAGACTCAAAAGCCAGATGCAGGGGAGGGATATCAGGAGACAGGTATCTAGTTGTCTCGTGTGCTCCCAGAAGCATCTGGTGGGGCCACTGTGAGATACAGGAAGCTGGACGAGATGGCCCCTTGGTTTGATCCAGCAGGGTTCGTCTTATGTTCTTATGTTATGTTCCTATAAAGCAAAACAGCTGATTTTCCTATCTCTATGTTGGAGTTCTGTCCCTCCACAGGGAGAAATATTGAACCCCGAGGTTGTCATTTTCAACAAGGCTGTGCCAACCCATCAGCAAGAAAGCCCGGGGGGAAGAAGGAGTCATGCCATGTAATGGCACCTCATAAGCAGAGACACATTCAACACATGTGTGATATACATGGGGCCCTTCTGGGCTCAGCTACCCAACTGGCTGTTCTCTGGGCATTTCCTTGTTGCTGGGCAAGTGAATGCCCTTTTGGCACCCACTGATGATTTGCACTGGCACTGGTGGCATCAGCAACAGCTGAGCTTAGGGCCAGAGTGCAACACCCCACTTTGTTATTGTTTGCCCTCAAAACTCTTGACTTGATGCACAATATGATGATTGTGACCAACACGCTTGCTGCTCAAATGTCTTGTTCTCTAGAAACAAAACAACACAGTATTGAAGTGAGGGGGAAAAAATTGTCTTCAGCTGCATACGTAGAATTTTTTGTGAATTAACTTCACTGAAAGATGTTCCAGACTTACTAGGCAGAGATTATAGCCTTCAAAACCACTGAGCACACATCTCCCACACAAACAGAGCAAGAGATTTAGCAAGATTTCCTCTCTCAAGAATCAAACGATGCAGAAGTGGCGATTCCAACTCCTTGCGCATCTGTAGTTAATTTTGAGATGCACTGAATCACTTTGTAAAGGAAGAATAAACATTGGCATCTAAAGTGTAAATAAAGTTACCAGACCAAGCTTATTTTCAAAGGAAGTTGTCTGTGCAGTATTAGCTGAGCAGATTTTAATAGGCCTGTTTGGATAAATGATATTTTCTGATTAATTCTGAGTATCTTCTTCTCTTGCCTTTGCTAACTTTTACTTTTTTGTGACTTTGATGTTAAGAGTCAACATCCAGTCCCATGAATTAATATCATGAATAGTTCAGTTTCTAGAACAGGCAGTGCCAAACTGGAGCAAGTTCAGAGGAGGGCAACAAGGACAATCAAGGGACTGGAAACCAAGGCCTATGAAGAAAGACTGAAATAACTGGGCCTGTTTAGCCTTGAGAAAAGAAGACTGAGAGGAGATAGGGTAGCACTTTTCAAGTACTTGGAAGGTAGTCATGCAGAGAAGGTGCAGGATCTGTTCTCGTTCATCCCAGAGTGCAGGACATGTAATAATGGGCTCAAGCTACAGGATGCCAGATTTAGGCTGAATATCAGGGAAAAAAACTTTTAACTGTTAGAGCAGTATGACAATGGAAGCGATTACTTTGGGAAGAGGTGAGCACTTCAATGCTGGAGGCATTCAAGAGAAAATTAGACATCCATCTGTTAGATATACTTTATTTAGATACCTGCATTGAGCAGGCAGTTGAACTCGATGATCTTATAAGCCCCTTCTGACTCAGTTATTCTATGATTCCTCTGCCATTTAAGCCTTGGCCATGCAAGTGGCATACATGCAACCTAGCTCTGGGATTGCTAACACAGTGGTTGGCTGGTTGAAACCTGTGGGATGAGGCATAGAGTCAGGGTGAGGAGCGTATGGCCAGATGTTGCGGAACTGTGACTCCCTGCATCCTTGGCCATTGGCTGTGGTAACTAGGGATGATGAAAGTTTTGGCCCAATGACATCTGGATGACAACATCGTCTCCATCCTTAGTACACAGCTATGGAGAGACAAGTAGGAAGGGACCAGACGGTGAAGGCTGAAGCGGAGGAGATCCTTGCTACAGCTGAGTGGGGTATGGTTGTTGAACACAGAGCAAGGGGGGGGGGGGAAACATGACGTTGCCCAGGTGCAACTTCTGAGCGACTAGGAGGGCTCCTGGGTGAATGGTTTATTCTGCCACCCACCGTAATAGTCTTTTATTTCTGAACATTGGACTCGCCCGACCTAGCCATAGACTACCACTGTGAAGATGGGCATTTGCACGTTAAAACAACCATGTTTCAGAGGGAAACTACATGACATATTGTGTGCTTTATTGAACTGTCTTGAGGAACAGTGTGGTTGGAAAGCAGCCTTAAAAATCATGGAATAAATGACATTTTCAAATTCTGGCAGCTATTGACCGAATCTAAATGTAATATTTATGGGTTTCATTTCTGTAAGAATTCTCCTGGCATCTAACGTCTATGTACCTTACTATATTGTACCTTCAGAGTCATGGTCTGGAAATTCATCGTTTCTCCAGATCAAGGATAGCTAGGAAAAAGAGCTGGAGATGTAAAACCTTGGCAAAACAATAAAGATAATTGACCCAAAGAGAGATTAGGGGTGTGGGTAAGCCCCCCCAATGGACGGACTCCTGAACAACAACAACAACAACAACAACAACAACAACAACAACAACAACAACAACAAAGCATACAAACTGGGGCCAACCAGGTTTGTACCATTTAGGAGACATTCCAACTAGTCTGCCCCTGAATATGTGGCATTATTAGCACATTTCCAGATGCCTGTTGTAAAAAAATAAATAAATCCTAAGACTGAGGGAGAAATGTAAAAAGCAATTATCTAGGGGGGCTATACTGTGCCCTAATTGTGTGACCTATTCAATCCAAGCTCATACATTTCTCATCCATCCACAATCATGTGCACACACACTCAGATTTTAATAGTATAATTATTTCAGTTAAGTTTGCTGGAGTAAGTAGTAGTTGTTATGTGCCATCATGTCGCCCCTGACTTATGGTGACTCCATGAATGAGCGATCTCCAGAATGTCCTGTCCTCAATTACTCTGCTCAGCTCTTGCAAACTCAAACCCGTGGCTTCTTTTAGGGAGTAAAATCCATCTTTTGTTTGGTCTTCCTCTTTTCCTGCTGCACGACATCTTTCCCAGCATTATTGTTTTTTTCCAGAGAATCCTGTCTTCTCATGATGTGGTTAAAGTAGAACAGCCTCAGTTTCAACATCTCTCTCAGCCTTGTCCACCAGGGTTCTCTGTGCAGCAGTGGTCTATCGTGATTCTGTCCCCCTCACCAGGTGCCACATCCCTCAATTTTCCAGGTTTGAATGTGTGTATTTGGAAGTGGGAGCCCGGAACAGAATGGTGTACTGGCCACCCCGCTGCTCAACAGTCTCCTTGCCTGAGCCTCTCTGAGCTGGTCTCGGGGCTGGCATTGGAGTCTCCTTGGCTTGTTGTGCTGGGGGGACTTCAATCTCCATGCTGAGCCAGCTCTGTCGGGAGTGGCTGAAGGCTTCATGTCCTCCATGACAACTATGGGTCTGTTCCAAATGCTATCTGTTCCCACTCATGCTGTAGGGCACACTTTAGACCTGGTTTTCTGGGTGTGGAGGAACTCTCTGTAGTTCCGTTGTCATAAACAGATCATCATCTGGTGGGGTTTAGATTCACTGGAACTCAGAACCTCTGCAGGGATGGGGGGTCTATTCAGATGGTCGGCCCCAGGATGCTGATGGATCCTTGACAGCTCTTGGGGAGTTTCCTGTTGCCTTGGCAGACGATTCTATTGAAGCCCTGGTCGACCTCTGGAATGGGGACACGGCCAGGATGGTTAACACAATTGCTCCTTAGTGTCCCCTCCCACGAAGTAGAGCCAAACTGCCCCCCTGGTTTACTGAGGAGCTGGTGGTGATAAAATGAATGAAACAGAGACTAGAGCGACGATGAGAGAAAACCTGGAGTGAATCGGACCGAACACGGACTACAGCCCATGGGAAGGCCTATTCTGTGGCAGTGGTGGAGGCCAAGAAGTCGTTCTTTGCCACCACCATTGCGTCTGCACAGAGTTGCCCAGCGGAGCTCTTCCGAGTGGTCAATGGCCTGTTATATCGTGGCCCACAGGAAGATAGTGCTGGCCACTTGGTAGCTTGCTGTGAAAAATTTGCACAGCACTCTGCAGGCAAAATTGCTCAGTAATGGACTGGATGAGGATGAATAAACTGAAACTGAATCCAGACAAGACAGAGGTGCTCCTGGTCAATCAAAAGGCAGATCAAGGAATAGGGTTGCAGCCTGTGCTGGATGGGGTTACACTCCCTCTGAAAACACAGGTGCACAGCTTGGGCGTGCCCCTGGATTCATCTCTGAGCCTGGGCCCCCAGGTTTCGGCGGTGGCCAGGAGTGCCTCTGCACAGTTAAAACTAGCGTGCCAGCTGCACCCGTTTCTTGAGAGGGCTGATCTGGCCACAGTGACAGATGCCTTAGTTACATCTCAGCTAGATTACGGTAATGTGCTCTACATGGGGCTGCCTTTGGAAAGTGTTTGGTAACTTCAAAAAGTCGATAATGCTGCAGCCAGATTGTTGATTGGAGCCAGTTACAAGGAACACATAACACCCCTGTTACAGCAGCTCCACTGGCTGCTGATCCATTTCTGGACTCAATTCAAAGTGCTAGTCTTAAGCTATAATGCCCTAAACGGCTTGGGTCCAAGTTATCTAAAAGTCTGCATCCCTGTCTATGATCTTGCCCGGGCGTTAAGATAATCAAGGAAGGCCATTCTCTCGGTCCCACCACCCTCACAGGTCTGTGTGGTGGGAACACAGGAAAGGGCCTTCTCTGTGGCTGCTCCCAGATTCTGGAATTCCCTCCCATGGGAAGCGAGGCTTTGTCACAGGCAGGCAAAGACCTTTCTCTTCAGGCAGGCTTTTCCTTAATGACTGGTGGTCTGAGAGGAGTTTTAAATGGACTGTTGTGCTCTGTTATTTTAAATGTGTTTTAATATTGATCTTAGTTACCATTTTAATATAATACTCATTTAATTCTTTTTAAAATATTTGTATACTTTCGGTTTTTAGCTTTTAAATACTGTTTTATTGATGTAAGCCATCTTGGGTCCTTTTGGGGAGAAAGGCAGGATGGAAATATTTTAGATAAATAAATAATAAATAAATAAACATTTTTACCTCCAGAGATAGTGCAGGCTTGATTTGATGTAGGACCCGCTTGTTTGTCTTTCTGGCAGTCCAGGAGAAATAATGCAGTAAATGCTCCAGTAGTGGGACAGTCTGATTATTTTCCACATAATTTCCCATTGACTACATGATGTAAAAGTCAGTGTGAATCAGTCCAGAGTTTTCCCCCTCTAATCCACAATTTTCCCTTGACTGCTGGTGTTTTGAATTGTTTTGGAATCAAATGCGTTTGCATCGTTTCAGGCGGTGTTATTGCTTGAGCCAATTTGGAGGGGCTTGTAGCGGTTCTAGTTGAAGCCATTCCAGCTGGCTACAGAAGAGAGGCAGGACAGCAAGGAAAGTGGCTGCCATCACCTGGTGCCCTTGTCTCCTTTCCTTTCCTTCCTTCCTTCCTTCCTTCCTTCCTTCCTTCCTTCCTTCCTTCCTTCCTTCCTTCCTTCCTCTTTCTCTCTTTCTTTTAGCTTGCTAATCTAGTGCTAGGGCAGCTAGGTCAGTGGTCCCCAACCTTGGGCCTCCAGATGTTCTTGGACCTCAACTCCCAGAAATCCTGGCCAGCAGAGGTGGTGGTTAAGGCTTCTGGGAGTTGTTGTCCAAGAACATCTGGAGGCCCAAGGTTGGGGACCACTGAGCTAGGTGACCAAGAGGAAAATAAGAGCAAGAAGTCAGCGGAAAGAGAGGGAAGGAAGTTTTAAGGTGGTCTAACCATACCTCCTACAGATCTGGATGGTCAGAGCAGAGCTACCTTAAAACTTCCCTTCTCTCTCTCTCTGAAGAGTCTTTGCTTTTTTAAAAAAAAACAAGCTGGGAACCAGGCAGAAGTAAAACTTTCTGCTGATTCCTTGCCTCTTCCTCACCTCCTTTTTTGGCCACCTCTGGCTCTACTTCTGAGAAAGTGGGAAATATACTTAGGAAGGTCATGTGGCTGTTCCCTAGCAACCTAGCACATGAAGAACCCTGGGCCAGGGTAGAGCTTGTGTAAACTGCTATGAGCAAGGTCAGAGGTTAAACGCAGCACGTGTGTGTGTGGCATTAATAAATCGGATTTCAAGGTCCCTGCTGGAGTGTCTCTCTAAACCTTTTTAATGGCAGGGATGTGTTTTAACTCCTTGGATGCTGTTTGTTAAGCTGGCTCACAGAGGTGTTGCCATCTGATCCCAGATGACTAGCCAGCTAGATTCAGGACATGCGAATGTCAGGAGGAGAGTCTGAGTGCCCATCATCTCCTGCTTTCCCAGGAGAGACATAATAGAATCACAGAGTGATGGAGTGATGGAACCAACTTATAGTGACCCTTCTATGCCTTTTAAGGTTAGTGAGATACAAGTATTTAAGGATTGGTTTTACCGGTGCCACCCTCCAAGTCAGCTTCCATGGCAGAGCCGGGAAACTGAACCCACGTCTTCTGAATCTTAGTCCAACGCTCTATCCGCTACACCAGGGGTCTCAAACATGCGGCCCGCGGGCCATTTGCGGCCCGCCGGATGATAGTTTGTGGCCCCCGCCTTGCCTGCCCCCCCTGAAGCGCCCACGCGGCCTCTGCTGTCAAGAGTCAAAAAAAGCCTCGCCTCGCTCGCCGGCCCTCTCCCAAGTCAGCGCCTCTTGCACCCTCCACCCGGAACTGCAGCCTGCCAGCCAGCCCGCCTGTCTGCCGGCTGGCAGGCTGCAGTTCCGGATGGAGGGTGCAAGAGGCGCTGTCTTGGGGGAGAGCCAGCGAGCAAGGCGCGCTGCTGGCCCTTTTCCCCGAGCGCCCGAGCCAAGCCGCCAACAGCAGCTGCCGCCGCCGCCTCTTCCAGGGAAGCGGCTCTCTGGCTCTCTTTCTCTCTCGGCACCCCCAGCACCAGCCCGGCCAGCGGCCGCCTCAGCGCCAGGCGGTGCTTCCTCCTCCTCCTCCTCTTCGTCCTGCTTCAGCCGCCTCGGCTCTGGAGGCTGCCTGGGCTCGCCTCGCAAAGTTTGCTCCTCTGTCGTGGTGGGGGTAGCTGCTGCTGCTGAGTGCGCCTTTTTTTGAGGGGGGCCCTCAGAGGAAGGTTGCCGGACCTCCGTGTGTGTGTGTGTGTGTGTGTGTGCTTGTGTGCGTGCGCGTGCACCTGTGGGGGCCCCCACCCCGTTCTGTTTAATTTCACGGGTACTGGTGGGGGCTTTTCTCCTTTGGCAAGGCGAATTCTGTGAGGGTTTTTTTAAAATTTTATGTCGTGCCCTCCTCCCCCTGGCTAGGCGGTTGCCGGTGCTCCCTCCCTTCTCCGCTTCTTCGTCCTGCTGGTGGTGGTGGTGGTGAAGAAGGAGCCGGAGGGGGTCGTGGCCGGGCGACGAGGGCTCGTGCGCCCCCTCCTCCTCCTTGGAGCCCCAGCCGGGCTAAGGAAACTCCCGGGCGGCTTCCTCGGGCTCTTGCTCCGCTTGGCGGAAAATCTGATGCGGCCCAGCCTCACCCAGACTCTGCCTCCAGCGGCCCCCAGGTAAATTGAGTTTGAGACCCCTGCGCTACACCAACAGAGTATCCCCATCCCCTTAGGAATAGACAAATCTGTGTATTTAGTTTCCAGTCAAAAGTTTGCTCATCCTGAACTACCAAAAATTTTAAATTTAAATTTAGAAGAGGTTGCCATGTTTGTCTATGTATTTAAATAAAGTTTAAATAAAATTTTAAAAGTTTTAATGAAACTGCATGCATTTTGCTGGACCTCTCTCTTCATAGATGCAGTTTTGTCAAATATACACGTTTTAGTGTGATTTGGCCTAATATACATACATTTGCAAGGAATTTCTTAATATAATACATTTTAAAAAATTAAAATACACATATTTGTGTCCATTTTTCCTAATATAATATTTGAGAGAATTCCTTTTCAATATTCAGAGAATTTATTTGTTATTTATTGAAAATATTTTACCCAATCTTTCTCCTTAAAAACGCACCCAAGACAGCATACATTAGTAAAAGACAGTATTTAAAGCAGCAACAGCGGGCGCTCCAACATGGAGGCCTTCAAGAGAAAACTGGACAACCACCTGTCAGATCTGCTTTGACTTGGACTCCTGCCTTGAGCAGGGGGTTGGACTGGATGGCCTTAGAGGCCCCCTTCCAACTTCATGATTCTAGGATTCTAAAAGTACAAAAAGGATCAAACAAAAAACATATTAAAAAACCAGCAACACCAACAAACAGTCAAAACAGTAAGGTACAGCAATCCATTTAAAAACATAAGTAATACCAACACACATTCAAAGCCTGATTGCTAGTTTCCTGGCAAAAATCCCTCAACACCACTGCTATTTGACTAAAAGCAGTCTTTACTTCAAGTCTTCAGAATACAGTCACATATTGATTTTTTTAAAAAAAAATTCATGGAGGAATCAGTTTTCAGATAAACCTGTTTAGCCTGATTATGGCCACCATAGTAAATGACTGCTAAAAGAGAAAGAAAAGGAGCAGGGGAACTACAGCGGCCAGAAGCCAGAGTCTCCCCAACTCAGGGATGGCTCTGTCTGAGACTTGGTGATCGGAACAAAGGACGTCAAAAGAAACATGGCCAGGCCAGAGGCGGGATTTCCTAGTGTGGAAGTCTTTCCTCCAGCCTATGTTTGGAGCATAAACATCTATGCAGCTTCCCAGCCACCCATTTTGCTTCACAGCCTCACCCACCATCCTAATCTTCTATTGCCCAGATTTTGGCTGGTTGCATTTTTGTAGAAGGGGCTGGGACATTGTGGGCTGGAGCTATGAATGGATTGCATTGCATTCATTTCCATGACCACTTTGTTGGCCAAGTTGATTGGGTTGGAGCCAGATGGATCCTCAAGTTAGGATTGGCACCATAAAGCTGTGATTCTCTGTTGTCCAAACAATCCCTAATTCTTGAGAGGTGTAAAAGGAAAGAACAAATAGTCCCATCCACCAGGGATGTTGACAAGTCTTTGGATCCAAGTCCCAAGCGCTGAGTCCAAGTCTTTGGTACCAAGTCCCGAGTCCGAGTCCCTCTTAAAAACAACTTTTTTTCCTCGGAAAAAAGGGAGGGGTGGGTGAGTTCTGAGTCCGAGTCATTGGGGGAAAAAAAAACCTGAGTCGAGTTGCCAGTGCGACTTAAGTCTGACTTGACAGCGGGTCCTGCAACTTGAGTCCCCATGCCTGCCATCAACATGAAGACAGAAGCCATATTCCAGGACGTACATACACAATGACTCCCTTACCCAGTTAAGGCACAATGAAGGCACAAATAGCCATTTTAAACAAAACCAAAAGCAACTAATAATGAGTAAATAAGTTAAAATCACATGGCATCTAGTGCCACAGAACTGGGAAGAATCGACTGTTGGCTCCCTGGAGATCACACACCCTGCCTTAAGGGATCTCAGCAGGCAGGGAAGTCTGCCAGTGTCTGGATCCATAGCCCTAGGCTGTAAAATAAGCAGGGCTCCTGAACTCGACAACAACAATAAAACTGTGGCCAATTATTTTCCATCACCTACTGTGTGGTATGTTTTTCTCAGGCTGCATAGCTGCAATTCAGCATGTCACCAGGGTGGTCATTCCTTTGCTGATTGTGGGATTCCAGGAATTATAATGTGAAGGAACCACATTGCCAAGATCTGCTTTATTCCTAGCCATGCTAGTTATCTTGGATAGGGTGGCAACAATGCAGTACATGAGCATTTTGTACTCCCATGTACTGGAAACATTTTTGTAATATAGTAGATAGTAATAAGGTAGTTAGGGAATGGAGAGGATTATTGTTTGTATATGTCATCAAAGTGCTTCCAACTTACAGGGACCCTAACAGGGTTTTCAAGGTATGTGAAAAAACAAACAAACTGAGGAGTGACTATAACAGTGCCACACATCCCTCCCATGAGTGTCCATAGTTGAGTGGGGATTTGAACTCAAGTCCTCTGAAGTCCATTACTTTATCCATGATGCTACACTGGTTCTCAGAGGCTTTCTTAAAAAAATAAATAATAATAATAATAATAAAAAACAGAAGTAGGAATGTCAGAGCTGGGACTGATGGATTCTCCTTGAGTGGACAGGTGAAGGAGGTGATAAGAATAGTTTCACAACTATTTGTGATCGATGAGCACAGAGGAAGTCAGTGAATAAAGGAGAGGTGCGTTGTTTGGGGTTCCTAGACGTTTAAATGGCAACAGCTCTTTTTGAGAACGTTTGCATTTTTAAAGGCTGCTTTTCAACTGGATGACGCTCTTTTGCTCCTGCGTGTGAACATGTACTGCTATGCCACGGATCATGGGAGTCGATGCTGGAGTCTTGACAGGCCAAGCCCATGGCATTTTGCTCTCTCTCCCTCTTCCTCCTAGAAATTAATCTTACTTCAACACTGCCAAATGTTATCATTACCACCTGAGGGCAGCAAGCCCTCTTTGGGCCATGGTTATGTGGCACACACAGCTCTGTCCTTGAAAAGATGGGAATGGGTAGGTGACTCTGGAGAAATGGCCGGAAGAATGATGCCAGTCCCCTACCCCCCACCCCCACCCCACCCCAAGTGTCCACCAACTCACTTAGTCACCTCACTCTACCTAATGGTAGGGCTTGCCCTGCTAAGGAATGAGGGGGAGTGAAAAGAGTCATATATTTTATAAAGTCTGGTTGCTAACCTTCTGATGCACACCAGCCTGGGAATTCTAAGGGGTGGGTATGTGTGTAGCCCTATTCAGGGATTAGAAAGCGTGTAGAATACTTATGTGCAGAGGGGGCATAATTTGCCCAAACGTGTGGGGAGTGAGAAGTTTGAAGAGGGACTGCCTTCACCATCTGTGAGGACTCTCTATGTGGAAAATGAGGCTCCCACGTCGCATGGAGCACACAGACACCCTTGGATAGTGGAGGATAGCCTTTGGACTTAGGGGTCTCCTAATGTAAGAGGGTGAAAAGAATCAGGGAGCAAGGGGGTGGGACTAGATGACTTCCCCCCTGCACTTGGGTATTTTTATATACTTTCTAATGCCGGAATAGGGCTTTCCAGACAGCTGTGTTTTGCTTATTCTGTGAATGAGAGGCTATCAAATTAGTTCCCCATATGAACCTATAAAGCCTGGACAAGTATTGTTGCCGTGGCAACCTCTGGCCTGCAAGACCTCTTAAGCCATTGTAGCCCAGGAGAACTTCCCAGAACTGTAACTTGAATGGCAACAGCCATCTGGAATCCACTCGTTTCCATGCTTCTTCGTTATGTTCACATGGGGAATTATTCATCTCTTCTATATCTCATTTAGCAATGTTAATAAAGATGCTCTGGGGGATGATTTTGGACGGTACAGCCTAAATTGTTACTTATGACAGAATCTGTCCCTCAGTTGACTGGTCTCGGCTTTAAGGTGGAGAGACTCCGTTGCAAGCCAAATCTGGTAGTGTCAGGTCAGAAAACCAGGGTGATATAAAACATCAATGTTGCTGGGATACATCACATAAACCCTTGGCCACTTCCTCACAGATAAGATCCTCTCCTTGTATTCCACGCTAATCCACAGTAACAGTACTAATAGTTCCTCACTATTCATTCATTCACTCATTCATTAATTCATTTAAAGCATAGGTTCCCAAACATTTTTGCCCCGTAGACCACTTGCCGACTTATTTGTTTTCCGTAGACCCCCTATGCAATCGTAATGACTACAAAATATGTATAAAATTTTGTACTTACTTTTCTTAGGCACTCCTAAAGAAGATGATTTTGATTCACTTGACTTTTACCTATTTTCTATCTATATTTTTGAACGTATTTTTAAGCCACTTTTCTCCTCAAAACTCAGAAAGCAACTGAACGTCTCTAACACTCCTATTTATCAATTATGAATCAAACAAGTCCGTGCAAAGCTTTGATACAAGTCTAAACAAGTACGTACGTGCGCGATGTGTGTGCCCGTATAGCTCAGTAATGAGAAATGCAAAATGTCGTTGATCCCATTTACAACACACCGACATTTACCATAAAATTTTACCAATAATTTTACGAACTTACACGTGAATGTAGCACACCACAATACAGATAGTACATAGTACCTAATTAAATAATATTATGAAATATTATGTACACAGAATCTGTGTTTGGTGTAATTACGGATCGCCTAAATATTTATTATGATCTGCCTAATGGGATCTGCTCACGTAGACCCCCATTTACATCATGTGCACCCCCAATTTTTTCTCTCTCTGACGTGGACCCCCCTGCAAGTCAAAATCAACCCCTGGGGGTCCATATAGACCACTTTGGGAACCTATGATTTAAAGCATTAATTGCTTTTATGACCAGCAGGGCTCTTGAATTAAACAACAAGAGAACACAGAAAGTTGCTTTATACTTGGTGAGAGGACTTCTCCCTGCTTCTCCCTGTAGCCCAATATTGTTCATTCCAGTGAGAGTCTTAGACCAAGAATTGGGAAATCCAAGTGAGCCATAAAACCCATGGGATAATCTCTCATCCTGACCTTCTTCATAGCGTTGTTGTGAGGACAGCCATATATCCCACCTTGAGCTCACGGAAGGAACAACATGACCTAATTGCAACTAATGAATATCCGGTATCCTTTGAAGATCTGTGGTTCCACTGGGGCAGATTGTCATGAATTGAGTACATAGGTACTATGAACCAATCAGCATCAGCTGGTGATCAGCCTTCTCTCTGTGATGAGTCTCTCTGTACTTAGCTAGGCTGGCTGTCAGATGGCAAACACACAGTCCAACTCTGGGCCATCCTCAAAGTCCTGTCAGCCCAGTAGAACCTGCCAGAACAGCGGCGAGTAAAGTACAGCATGAGCACTGCATGCAGCCCCCAAAAGCCCACGACCACGTTCCTCCCCATTTTTGTTCGTTTGTCCAGAAAATCTCTTAGCGTGCTCTTCGGTACAGAGGTATATGTTTTCGTTCATGAAGACTCTGTTCCTCCAAACTCCCAAAAATGTTTTTGCAGTTTTAAAAAAATTGGCCAGTAGGTGGTGCTAGGGGACTTTTTCATTAGAAAAGATTTTTTTAAAAAAGAAAAAGAATTATAGGATGGGTGGAGGGTGGAAGCAGTTGTGGCCTTCCAAGGTCCAGGTGTGCACAGAGATGTGTGGCCCTTGGATATCTGGAGGTTAATCCCTGTGCTAGGCCTCAGCCTCCACCAGTATAGCCTTTGAGAATTATCTTTCTAATATCACAAAGAGGAGAGTTATGAGGATGCTAAGAAGAAATTAACAAATGAAAATACCATTTTCCATCTAGCAGTAACTGGCCATGCAGGAGGCCTTCCCATTGCCAGACTCCTCTCAGACTAGAAATGGCAAGAACTGAACTTGGACCTTCTGGGTACAAAGCACTGCTAAGCAACAGCCACCTATTTCCATTCCTATGATTCAGGGAATCAAGTCCTTTCTTCTGCATGTAGCCATTCAACTCTACACATAACTGAGCAAGAGGTTAGGTGGGCTGAGCTTGGCTGGATAGCTCAGCAAGCTGCACAGTCTCAGGGTGCCACCAGAAGAAGGGAAAGGTAAACCACGTCTGAGTACTCTCTACCTGAAAAAGGTTGCCGTAAGTCAAAATTGACTTGATGGCACACGATAATGATGAGGTAGGAAGTATGGAATGTGATTCCCAAATATTAGTACAGGGTCAGGAGTGCAGACTTGCTTAATGCTAATTTCATCTTACATCCTGAACTCAGAAAAGCTTCTGCTTCTTCTTCTTTTTGGATGGTAAATCCCAGAATCCACCGGCTATGCTAGCAGCTATAGTCCAAGAAGCTATGTACATATGTATGTATGCATTTTTACCTTGTCTTTCTTACAAAAGACCCAAGGCAGCTTACATCATTAAAAGATAACATCTAAAAGCTAAAAACAGTAAGTATACAGATATTTAAAAGAATCAAACAAAGTAAGTTTTTCCAAGCTCTGTTGCTTCAGCCTAATAATAATAATGCCTCTGCCTTGTATATTCAGTTTTCTTTCCTCAGCTGTGACACCACTTTCTCCGCTCACTGTCAGCAGCTGAATGTAAAGCAAGACTGCTCTTGGGGGTTGACCCGAACCATGGGAACCTATGCTTTATTTTGGTTATATACCATGGTTCTTCTCTCTCCCTATCATATGTTTGTCTGACATGACTTTTACCTCTGTATTTCAGTTCAGATTTTCCCCCAACAGTGTTCTTCTTAGTGATGGGGAAATACAGAAGTGTAGTTTTCTCCACTATCTAAATGTTTAAAGGCTTGTATTCCTGAACAGGAAGAATTTGTGAATCTTCTTACATTTTTCAACTATGCATTTGCACCAGCAGAAGACAATCATTTCAGCTGCTTCCTTGTGGTGTCTGGGTGTTGTATTGCATGGTGACTGAAGCTATGAGCACAGCAAACTGCGTTTGAGTTCACTTGTGGATTCAGCCGTTGAACCTCAGAATGGTTAGAGGAGGACACGTCACCTTTGAAAGAAATCACATCCAGAATCCTTCTATAAGAAAACAAGGAAGCTGATATCTGTTAGAGAAATATCTAGAGATAGGAAAGAGGACAGGAATCCTAGTTCTAAATGAGGTGGAAACGTGACAGGGCTATGTTTGTCATTGCACCACAGAACAAGCCAAGAAGATGTCTCCTATCCAAAGGAGAGGAAGCCACCCCCACCACCCCCCAAAAAAAAGGGGTCAAGAGAGAGGAATGAGGAGAAGGGACATGGGCAACCCTAAGAATACCATAGGTTGAAGGAAGGTCAGCATCTGTCAGACCTGATAACCTAGGAAAGCTGAGGATGTTCCTCTCTCCGCTCCTTCTCCTGATGAAAACACCTGCCTCTTCAGTGAATCCTGGGCTGAGCAAGCTGAGCTGCACACAGTCACTTTCTACCCTCACTGTAATACAGTTATGACTGATTAATGGTTCCAGTTTTATCTCTCCCAAGGAAATGAGGTGTGATGACTGTACTTTTTTTCTCTTCCTTTTTGGCAATCTTTTTGCAAAATTCATTTTTTTTTTTTTTACTGATGCCACAGTTCTTTCTCTAAGATCTGCCACTCTCTGAGAGCTTGAAGTCTCTATTTGCGCCTTTTACACCAATGGATAATGTATGATGACAGATGCGGGTTGAAAATTCTGGTTTTCATTTCCTTTCTTGGGTAGCTTTCAGTGGAACACATCTCATCCTGGAATCGGTTCCCAGGGGGGAAAAAAACTTTGAGCAGCACACTACCAGTAGCAGGCAGACCCTATACTAAGAGAGAAACATAACTATCACGTTCCTGTCCCATTTGTGAGAGGATGTGTCTTGGAGAAGCTGGGCTGCTGCCTACGGTGAGTGTGAGGTTTAATGATACTGTTGATTTATTGTTTTGTTCATTATACAACGGCATATAAAGAGTCTCTTAGAGTCTGATCACACTGACAAAAAAAGCGGCTCTTGTGTTGGGTTCTGCTTAAAAAAACAACACCCAACAATTCAAATTTAGCATGCAAGGTATGTGGGCATGGGTGGAGTCATGTGTCAGAGGAGCGAGTTCTTCTGCTCCTCCACCAGGGGTCGGTTTATTTTGGGGTGGATATGGAATTGATTCATCAGAACCAATTCCACCTATGTGAATGCCCATGAGAGGAGCAGAAAAACTTGTCCTCACCCGTCCATCCAATCACCCCCTGCCAGCCCAAATGCCTGCCCACACTTTTTGAAATAAAAAGTGAATGGAAAGAAAATACTCACCCATTCCCAGAGCCTGGTAAGTATACTTTCCTAGACTAGAACTCCCAGAATTCCTGAGATAGGATGACCTCTGCATTCTGGGAGCAGTAGTTCAGTAAAGTAACTTTTCCAAGCTTGGGCTGGCCATCACCTCTCCGTCTAATCTACCCCACAGGGTTGTTTGTGAGGCTAAAAGTAGGGTGAAAACCTTGTACTCTACTCTGAGCTCCTGGGAAGAACGGCATGCTAAGAATTAAAAACAAACACACAACTGTATTCCAAAGGGTTGGCAGAATTTTAAAAAGGCTTTGGGGACTGGCAGGCTGTGCTTTCCCTGCAAATTCATCCTCTTCAGCAGTTGTGGTTTTCCTTCTAGAAAACGCTGCTCATTATTTGCTCCAGCAGCAGAAGCTCAGTCTACTTGTTAATAGGGGATGCATTGAGATTAAGTCTCCAAGGATGGAGCCTGTCTTCTCTGTGTGACTGCCCCATGTGGTAAACTGTTAGAACTGCAGTTTTGCCCTACTCGTTCAAACTGGCCATGACCCTGGACAGGAAGAGATAGAAGATCTTTCTGGTCAGGGCTGCTACCTTGCCTGGTCAAGAAGACCTATCTAGCTTTGATGTGTGTTCTTTGGCTCCGATTCCGTGGCCTTCTCCCATAATTATGCTCATGGTTTGGTTCCTTGGCTTTAGGAAGGCCAGATGTTCTACTGTACAGGGGACACACCGGGGCTGCATTTCAAATCCTCCATTTATGTGACTGCCCTTTCAAAGTTCTCCATTTGAAAGGCTGTTCAAGGATTGAGCAAGGCAATGAATGCCACAGATCAGCTCCCCCATGTAAATATGGGCCCATTTGAGCCCGTATGTTTGAAGGTGTCCTTTGTATGAAAAGCTGAACAGTCCAAGTCTAGTTAAAAGGTGTTGTTGTTTAGTCGTTAAGTCGTGTCCGACTCTTCGTGACCCCATGGACCAGAGCACGCCAGGCCCTCCTGTCTTCCACTGCCTCCCGGAGTTGGGTCAAATTCATGTTGGTCGCTTCGATGACACTGTCTAACCATCTCGTCCTCTGTCGTCCCCTTCTCCTCTTGCCTTCACACTTTCCCAACATCAGGGTCTCTTCCAGGGAGTCTTCTCTTCTCATGAGATGGCCAAAGTATTGGAGCCTCAGCTTCAGGATCTGTCCTTCCAGTGAGCACTCAGGGTTGATTTCCCTCAAAATGGATAGGTTTGTTCTCTTTGCAGTCCAGGGGACTCTCAAGAGTCTCCTCCAGCACCACAATTCAAAAGCATCAATTCTTTGGCGGTCAGCCTTCTTTATGGTCCAGCTCTCACTTCCATACATCAGTACTGGAAGAACCATAGCTTTGATTATGTGGACGTTTGTCAGCAAGGTGATGTCTCTGCTTTTTAAGATGCTGTCTAGGTTTGTCATCGCTTTCCTCCCAAGAAGCAGGCGTCTTTTAATTTCGTAGCTGCTGTCACCATCTGCAGTGATCATGGAGCCCAAGAAAGTAAAATCTGTCACTGCCTCCATATCTTCCCCTTCTATTTGCCAGGAGGTGATGGGACCAGTGGCCATGATCTTCGTTTTTTTGATGTTCAGCTTCAGACCATTTTTGGCGCTCTCCTCTTTCACCCTCATTAAGAGGTTCCTTAATTCCTCCTCACTTTCTGCCATCCGAGTGGTATCATCTGCATATCTGAGGTTGTTGAGATTTCTTCCGGCAATCTTAATTCCGTTTTAGGATTCATCCAGTCCTGCCTTTCGCATGATGTGTTCTGCATAGAAGTTAAATAAGCAGGGAGACAATATACAGCCTTGTCGTACTCCTTTCCCAATTTTGAACCAATCAGTTGTTCCATATCCAGTTCTGTTGCTTCCTGTCCCACATATAGATTTCTCAGGAGACAGATAAGGTGGTCAGGCACTCCCATTTCTTTAAGAACTTGCCATAGTTTGTTGTGGTCCACACAGTCAAAGGCTTTTGCGTAGACAATGAAGCAGAAGTAGATGTTTTTCTGGAACTCTCTGGCTTTCTCCATAATCCAGCGCATGTTAGCAATTTGGTCTCTAGTTCCTCTGCCCCTTCGAAATCCAGCTTGTACTTCTGGGAGTTCTCGGTCCACATACTGCTGAAGCCTACCTTGTAGGATTTTGAGCATAACCTTGCTAGCGTGTGAAATGAGTGCAATGAGTTAAAAGGTACAAAACCATAAAAATGGAGAGCTTAAGATAAACATTCAGCATCATTACATGGACAGTAGATAGAGCGGTAGGCACAAAGGTAGTATTACTCACCATGACAATATGTGTTGCATTTATGGTTAATAATAGAGATGGGGATATTTGTGTTCATCCCAGCTGCAACTAATGCGTGTCTGGCCCCTGGAACTGGCCTGTTCACCCATGCACCACCAGTGTCCCGTTCTTCCCACCAATCGTGGAAGCCGTGCTTGGCTGGCCACTCCAGGCAGGGGGCGGGATGACAACTCTCCCTGCACGGCTGTATTTTCCCGGTAGAAAAAACTCCAAAGAAATGTACCAGACCCTCCTCCTGTGGGCCTTCTGGAACCAAGTAGCCTGCCCAAGGCCACAATCAGGTGTCCTATCTCACTGGGCATAATTGTAATTGTTTTCAAATTTGCACAAGTGTGTACCAATTTTATGCCCACCTGTACCCTTTTTTTTAAAAAGCCAGTGATCACCCTGCTAGTCACCAGCCGATTCAGCTGACTTCTCATAAAGCCATAACTAGGATGAGGTGCCTGGAGGTTTGAATCCGGGTGCTGAAATGTGCAAGATACACAAAACGTAGCTGCTAGAAGAATGAACGCCCACCTGTTAGCATTTGCTGCTGGAAGGGTGGAAACCTGGCCCACACCAGTGGCATATATCACCTCCAGCCATTTCTCTTCGGGCAGAAGTAAACATCAAAATAGTGACCTCAGAGCAGAGCCAATATGGCTGTTGAGCTCTCAGACTCTGGCACCCCTCTCTAGTTCCTCTGCCCTGCCCCCTTGTATACCAATCTAACACAATCCAAGCTTAACCAACAGAGGAATGAAGCCAACATTGCAAGTTACAACGTGGACTCTATAGTTCAAAGGTTGGTCCATGGTTGGCAGTGTATCTCTGATGAGGAGCCTAGTCCAAGGAGAGCCAGGCTATTAAGCCCACCTTCCAAGCTTCTCCTACCCTGCCAACTGCTCAGAAGTTTGGTGGGCATGAGTCCCTCCACCTTTTCCCTCTGAGCTTAGGTGCAGTGTTCCCTTCATGTCAAATTGCCCCATTAATGTAAGCAAGACCCTACCAGTAAAGTTGTGAACCTCTGACCATAAAGCAAGCAGAGGTTGGGAACTTGAGGCCCTCCAGATTTGGTTGGACTGCAATTCCCAGTGTCCCTTACTGTTGTGAGGGCTTCTAAGAATGCAATTCAGAACATTAGGCGGACCACATGTTTTCCAGCCTTGATAGGGAGACCCTGATTGCTGTGCATCTCTCTGCATATTGTATTTAGATAATTATTTCAGGCAAAATGGTTTCCAGCATGTTCTGGCAGTGGAAAGAGGATACCACACACACACACACAGCAAGGGGCTTCAGATGTCTGGATGTGGGCAGGGCTGTGGGTGAGGTGGCTGATAAAAAAAAAGGCATACTGTACTGTGCTGAATAGTGAAAAATATTGAAAAGGAAACGTGCCCTGTTCAAAAGCCATCAGACCATCAAAGCCAGTGAGTGTAGGCTAAAAACTGGACCCAGGCCTGAGTTACTGCAAAGATTTAAGTCAGCTATTTTAAGTAATGCACTCTGCCTTTTTTCGCTGAAAAACAAAAGTGAATTAGAGCAGCAAAACAGGAATAGTGCTGGGTCAGGGGTGCGTTTAGATGTATGAGCTTAGCGTTCTGCTGAACAAGGACGAGGATTAGGAACTACCTTTGCAGGGAGAGGGGAACCACTTCCAGAAGTTCCTGTAGCCAGCACAGCTGTCACCCATGTTTGCTTGGGAATTCTGGAAGCTGTAATAATAATAATAATAATAATAATAATAAAGGAACTTTTCCTAAATATGCTCCTTATTAACGGAACGTTTTCATGCCTTGTTTCAGCAGCACTTCACAGTGCTGGCAGGGTCTGTGCTATACTGAGATCATAAATTTTCAAACTCAAGAATCTCTGAATGGCAAGACTTGATTTCTGCCTGTTATAAAGCTGGTTCTGTAGCAAAGTATCTTATTTTTTTAAAAAAAAAGATAGAGGAGAGAGGTTGGACCTTAGGATCACAGGATATCCCATTTTTTTCTCTCTGCAATTGGATTATGAGCTACTCATCCGCAAGCTGCCCGCCCTGCATGTTCACCTTGAGTAACACCTCTTTGTCTGGCATATTTATACCCTGGAGGGAATTAGCCAAGTCCCAGGCTTGCACGGAGGCAGTGGTGCATCATGTAGACAAAAAAACAACAACCTGGGGTTGTGCGGTGAGGCAGAGAGAAAGAAGATTTGGGACAACTCCTTTTTCTCCAGAAAGGCCCGTCCCTGGCGTGTAAGAGCAGGAAGGGGGTTTGTGGTAAGGCAAGCTGAGAGCAGCAGCTCCCCACAGCTTCTCCTCTGCCCACATAACAGTCTCAGCTCTCACCACATGCCACCGTCTGCATGTCCAGGCATAAACACACCCATATAAATGCATGTCTGCAACCTGCATTTGATGTCGTAAAAGCCCATGCTTAACTGGCTCCATTTGGCCCCATGGCTGGACTGAAAATTCAGGGTGAAAGCTGGGTTTTTGGCATAGAGCTACAGCATTGTCTCGAGGCAGCCTCTCTTTTCTAGATGATCATAGCTCTGATAATTAACTCAGCAGGATAATGGTGATGGTAGCAGGATATACTCTGAGGAATGAGTCACCGTATGCTGTTCTTGAACACCATCCAACCAATTACATTTTTAAAAGGTAGAAACAAAGGAAGAGTTGATGAACTTACAAGCAATACTGTCTTTAAAAGGGTGGGCATCTTTGTAGGGCTTGGGGGCCATGTTTTCACCCAGAATACATCCTGTGGCCACACTCAATCTTGGTATGGATGGATATAAAGATATGGAGAGAACCCCGCAGTCAGGATGCCAGAGACATTATAAATCTTCCAATATTATAGAATCATAGAATCATAGAAAAGTGAAGTTGGAAGGGGCTTACAAAGCCATCAAGTCCAATCCCCTGCTCAATGCAGGAATACAATCAAAACATATCTGCCAGGTGATTAAGTTTTTCTTGAATGGCTCCAGTGTTGGAGCACTCACCAACTCCCGAGGTAACTGGTTCCACTGTCGTACTGCTCTAACAGTTAGGAAGTTTTTCCAGATTTTCAACCAAAATCTGGCTTCCTTTAACTTGAGCCCATGGTTGCGTGTCCTGCACTCTGGGATGATCGAGAACAGATCTTGCCCGTCCTCTGTATGACAGCCTTTCAAATATTTGAAAAGTGCTATCATATCACCCCTCAGTCTTCTTTTCTCAAGGTGAAACATGCCCAATTCTTTCAGCCTTTCCTCATAAGGCTTGGTTTCCAGCCCCCTGATCATCCTTCTCGCCCTCCTCTGAACTTGTTCCAGTTTGTTAGCACCCTTCTTGAAGTGTGGTGTCCAGAACTGGACACAATACTCAAGGAGAGGCCTAACCAGTGCTGAATAGAGAGGGACTAGCACCTCACAGGATTTGGAAACTATACTTCTATTAATGCAGCCTAAAATAGCATTTGCCTTTTTTGTAGCCACATCACACTCGTGGCTCAGATTTAGCTTGTGATCTATGACAATTCCAAGATCCTTCTTGCTCGTAATTTTGCTGAGCCAGGTATCCTCCATCTTGTAACTGTGCAATTGGTTTCTTTTTCTGAGGTGCACTACTTTGCATTTATCCCTGTTGAATTTTATTCTGTTGCTTTCAGCCCAGTGCTCCATCCTATCAAGGTCATTTGGAATTTAGTTTCTGTCTTCAAGGGTATTAGTTATTCCGCCCAATTTGGTATCATCTGCACATTTGACAAACATTCCCTGCACTCCCTCGTCCAAGTCATTAATAAAAATATTGACTGAGCCTTGGGGTACCCCACTTGTGACCTTCTCCCAGTTAGAGAAGGACCCATTAATCATCACCCTCTGAGTAGGATTCTGTAGCCAACTGTGTACCCACCTGACACTTGATCTATCCAGCCCACACCTAGTTAGTTTGCTAATCAGGATATCATGGGGCACTTTGTCAAAAGCTTTGCTGAAGTCAAGAGACACTACGTCTACAGCATTCCCTCTGTCTATCAGGGACCTAATAAAAAAATGAGATCAAAGTAGTTTGGCAGGATTTGTTCTTGACAAATCCGTGTTGACTTCTAGTTATTACTGCATTGTTTTCTAGGTGCTTGCACAATGACCACTTTACGATCTGTTCCAAAATTTTCCCTGGGATTGAGGTCAGGCTGACTGGCCTGTAGTTCCCAGGTTCCTCTTTTTTTTCCCTTTTTGAAGATCGGAACAACATTAGCCCTCCTCCAATCCTCTGGCATCTCCCCTGTTTCCCATGATTTCAAGAAAATAATGGATAGCGGTTCTGAGAGTTCTTCAGCCAGTTCCTTCAGTACTTTTGGATGTAGTTCATCCGGCCCTGGAGATTTGAACTCGTTCAAGGTGGTAAGGTATTCCTTAACTATTTGTTTATCTATCTCCAGCTGCAATCCTGTCCCCCTCCCCCATTTGCACTTCCAATTTGTTTGGAAGTTCATAGTCTGTCTTATGGGAAAAGATGGAACTAAAATAGGAATTGAGCACCTCTGCCTTTTCTTTGTCCTTTGTTATCATTTTTCTATCTCCATTGTGGAGCTGTGCCACTATGTCCTTGGTTTGTCTTTTGCTACTCACATACCTGAAGAATGCGTTTTTATTGCTTTTAGTGTCCCGAGCTAACCTCAGCTCATTCTCAGCTTTTGCCCTCCTAATGCCATCCCTGCATTTCCTTGCTACTTGTCTGTACTCCTCCTTGGTGGCCTGGCCTTCTTTCTACTTCCTGTACATGTCTTTTTTGGTTTTTAGGTCCTCCCTGAGCTTTTTGTGAAGCCACACTGGCCTTTTTTGCCGCCCCCCCTTTTTTTTCTTGTTGGAATTGTTTGTAGTTGTGCCCTTAGAATTTCTTTTTTAAGAAGCTCCCACCCTTCTTGGACTCCTTTTCTTGTTAGGATCTCCTGCCATGGGACCTTACTTATCCTTGTTCTGAGATTATTAAAATTGGCTTTTTTAAAATCCAGCAAACCTGTGTGGCTACACTCTGCTTTCACTTCCTTTGAAATCAAGAATTCTAGAAGGACATGGTCCCTCTCACCTGGAGTTCCCCTTACTGCCACTTCCCCCACCAAGTCATCTCTGTTGGTCAGAATCAAGTCAAGGATAGCAAATCCTCTAGTTTCTTTCTCCACTTTTTGTAGGAGAAAATGATCAGCCACACAAGCCAGGAATTTCGTGGAAGGGCCATACTTGGCAGAATTTGCCTCCCAACATATATGTATTATATTATATTATATATGTTATCAAAAAGTCACACTTTTTTAGGAAAGTTTTCTGGCAGATGACAAACAAACATTTCAAAGTACCTGTGAGGTTGGACTTGTGAAAAACCCCATTTGGTGCTGGAAAGTGAAGGAAATTATTTGCAAGCCAGCCCTTTCCCCCTTCATAAGCGAATACACACAGGAACAGCTCACCTCTACCTTAGAGGTAAATTAACTAAGTGCTTAGATTAAAAAGCCACTGAAGTGGAATAAACAAAGGGGACTGGGGGTTTAAGTAGAATGCCCTGGAGCTGAATGGGGTCTTCTGTCTTCCAGGAGATTGGGAGACATGTAACCTCAAGGGATGTAGATTCTCAGGGAAGGAGCATCAAATCCTAAGTAAGTAGGCTGCTGAGGTTTAACCAAACTAAGGCTGCTAGGAAAACTTAGATAGATTAAGAAAATTGTATTATTTAGCTTTGCCTGTTGCCGGGTTCATGCCTTGCCTAGGAAATGTTGTCTGTGCAGCCCAATCACTTCACTCTTTTGACTCCATTTTTTACTTGTTTTACCTTTAATAAAGTGAATCCTTTAGAAACAATCCACTTCTGGCATGGAGGACTCAGTTTTCCGGGCTACCTTGATTTAATCTAAGTCCAAGTGCCTCACCGATCTTGGCCCAGGTTACCAGAAATAATTTGTCCTTTTGGTTTTGCAAGAATGATTTTGTCCTTTGGCTATTTGAGAGAGTGGTGGTGGCTCTACCCAAAGAATTCAGAGAGAAAGGAGCCTTGGGGCTGGAATTTGAAAGGGGGCTGCTGGATTCCCTCTCCGCAGCTGTGACTGCCTGTACCCCAGACCCCAAGAATCTTTTACAATGGAAGCCTGAGTCAACCTCAAGCCATCTACCTGCGCTCGTGAGAATGAAACTCAGGTAGGGAGCAGAGTCTTGACTGCAGTACTGTAGTTTAACCATGGTGGCGCGAGGAACTGTTTACTGATTCCGTTCACTCTTTTAGCCAGTCAGGAAAATATTCTTGAATGTGAATCAAACGGGTATCCTTCTGCCCATACAAATAGTTGTGGGGTGTGTGTATGTGTGTGAAATCCACATGGGCAAGACATGAGTGTGGCTGAATAAGTACATGCCCGAGGCTCAACTTTAAAACTCTCCATGGGCTAGCGACATTCCTAATTAGTAAATAGCTAGTGACTATAAACAGTGGAAAGAACAGCAACTGCATTTTTAGCCACAGTATTTTCAAGGGAAGGTTTTCAAATCCTTTTGTCACTGCGTGAGACGTCTTCACAGAGGCTGGTTAGGCCTTTTCAGGCCTTTTCAGAGAATAAGTACAAGCTGTTAGGTCTTGTTAGCCTGTGTGCGGTGTGTCGCATTTTGTAAGAAACAAACTGACCCCATGTCCCTGGGCTACAAATTCTTCACAGTTTTTTTTTTAACTTCAATTTGTCTTTTTGTGAACATTCCTAATGTCCTGTACTCCATGTTTTGACAGACTCTGGTGAGAATCATTTTGTGTATATTTAAATGTTTAGAAAGAGAAGGAAGGAAGGAGGAGTGTGTGTATGTGTGAGGGAGAGAGAAATTATCTTCTTCTTTTAACTTACATTAGAATCAGTCTCATCCCAAGACATTTTATTGTCTGAGGGGGACTCTGCATTATTCATTTGCATCACTGTATCCTGCGATAGAAATGGCAGCAGTTGAAAAACCACGGGACAGCCACGTGGTTTTGAATCGCTGTTCGTGTTCTCACAGACAGGGCCGGCCATCCTCTGATCAGGAAGCCCGAGCAACAGCGGAGTCAAATCCCCCAGTTGGGAGGAGGGCCCCCTCCGTGATACCAGCTGGGGGATTGGTCTCTGCAGCTTCTCGTGGCTTCTGGGCATGGCATTGATCAATGGATGGTCGGTCCTCCAGGATGCTTGGAAGAAGCCATGCAGGGAATCCCCCAGCTGGGAGGAGACCCCGGCTCCTGCCACCGCCTGCACCACCTGACAATACAAGGTTAGTCACGGGTGGAGGGGGAGATTGGGCAGTGGTCGGGGGGATGGAGAACAGATGGGAAAGAGGATGAGAGGAAAGAGGGGACACGGGGTGATGATGGGCAGGGTGACAGGTGACTGAGGGGTGGACAGGTGGGCAAGCCATGGGAGACACTTTTATTATCATTTTTAAAATTCCTGCTATCCGGTATAGCGCTGTATCGGATAGCAGGGGGAAAAAATGGCAGAGGCATTCACATCTGCCCCCAAATAAACAGACCTCTGGCAGGACAGCAGAACAACGTGCTCCCCTGGCACAGTTGTCTGCTTGTGCACATGTCTCATGCGTGCGCTAAGAGTTGTGTCATTTCTTTTCTTTTTTTAGCAAAATCCAGTACAACAAGGGGTTTCATAGTCAGTGGGATTGGGCCCTGGCTGAACGACAAGATGGTACCTGTGGTCCAAGTGGAGAAGCTGCATGGACTGATGATTAAGGAGCTTATTGCCAGGAAGAGGTCACACATCAACAAAAAAGAGGACAACACGGGACACTGATTGGCATAATATTGCATGTGTTAATTTATATGTACAGAATTAGAAATTAGAAATGATAGTTATACATTAACCAGAATCACAACACATCTCAGTGGGCCAGATTGTCACCCGATGAGCTGTGTGCCTTCTCAGTCTGTGCTAATGGTTGTTCAGCAACTTCAGGAATCTGAAGTCAACCAGAAACTTCTGTTTCTTCATCTTTAAAACGGGCATGGACTAGATAGCCTTTACAATTGAGGATACCTTTAAAAAGGAAACATTTTCAAACAGAGGACTGTCCTCTGTTAAGGAGGACATGTGGTCTCCCTATTGTAGTCGACACTTACTTCAACCTTGGAAGTAGGACGGGACACCTGAGGGTTGCAAGCTACTTTAGGGAACACGAAACCTATGATATTCTGCAGTTCTTTTCTTCAACACCTGCCTGCCGTTTCCTATTCCAAGCATGTGTTTTCTGAGGCAGCTGGCTCACTTTGCCAAATGGTAGGGCTGGCCCTGTTCAGATGATGTGTTATTCCCCCACTGATCCAAAGATGTGTTTTTAGTAATGTCCAGTATTAAACCCAGTCTTCCCAGTGAAGGTGATCTGTGACCCCATCTGGAGACTGCTTGGTCTAGTCCTAGTCTAAAGGGATATTAAGGAAGGTAAAGGAACAATGTGGATTGTATGGTATGGAAACTATACGGTCCAAAGGAACATGAATGTTCTGAAGTTAGAACTAGCTTTTGATTGTGTGGGACCTTGAGGTTCTACATATGGGACAACGCTTAAAATGATGGGCGTCTGGCAGATTTAAGTCATGCCAGCATGTGGTTTTTGCAGAACCATCCACCTCCTCTGTCATTTTGAATTTTATGGTTCCCAAGCTCAGATGTTTGAAATTAGTTGATTCCCTCCCCCCAACCCCTGGTTTATTTTTTGTAGGAGGAAAAAAGAATTTCAGGGTGATTTGGGATGATGCTCAAAAGTGGTAGAAAATGTAAATCTCAGGCAAGTCAATCAAGGCCTGTTTGTTTGGGGAAGTTAGCACAATGTTAGTATGTAGTAACCACTCCATGTCACCCATTGCACTGTTGCAAAGATGCTTTGGCGGAACTTGGTGTTACTTCAGTTTTTGTCTCTCCCCTCGAAATACCTTCATTTTCCCGCCAGAGAAACCCCATCTGCTAGGACACATGCTTGAGACTGGAGGAAGCAAAACATGGTGGCGTAGGGAGAAATATGGAAGGGCAGGAGCTCATCGTGAGAGTCTCATTAGAAGATGTGCAACAAGGAAATAAGCTTGCACAGAGCAGTGAGTTTTGAGTTTTCAGGACCAGCAGGTCCAGAAGGTCCAGGGAGAAGCCAAACTCCTTTTTCACCATCTCTGGATTCCTTGGAGCTACATGTGCCTGTTTCTAAAAACGAGTGAGTGCCTGGTCATTTCCAGTTTTGAAGGAGAGAGAAAAAGGAAATTTCAGGCCATCGGATGGCTGGTTGCAATGATTGCCTTAAAATGGAGAATTGCACCCCCTGAAGACTCAAAGGTGGGGTGCAATTCTTCCTAGGAGGGCCAACATTTTTAGGGGCTGGTAGTAATGGGAGGCAGGAGCCTCAGCACAGAAGACCCTACCTTAGACTGCTTGTGACTCTTGGGCAACAGTGTGGCCATCCCTACTTTGGGAAACACTTACACCTCTCATGCCAGTATGGTGTGTGTGTGTGTGTGTTTTGGAACTGGTAAATACAGGGGTTCACAGGTAGAGGATATTCAGAAGTAGTTTACCGTTCTTTTCCTCTGGGGACATCTGGGATGGTGCAGCTTGCCCAAAGCCACACAGGCTGGCTCTTCTCCCAGGAAGCACAGTGGAGAATCAAAGTCCCAACCTCTGGCTCCACAGCCAGAGACCTCAATCACTGAGCTATCCTGCCAGCTGGAATTGGTCAAACTCCTCCTTACAGATGTCACTTTCCTTGAACGTCCTATTAGGATAAATATAAGTCAGTTTTGATTTGACACACACACATGCACCCCCCCCCCTATTCTAGAACATCTAAGCTATGTGTGCCATCATGAAGCAAAATAATAACTGCTCTGATTTATTCAGGGGAAGGATATACTGTATGTATGGCTTTTCCTGACCACTAATGATAATCTGGCCATACAGCTGTGGAACTCCAAATGCGACAGAAGATGACACCTGGCATCATGGGCCGCCTTGATTACACCACTCCTCTGCTAGTTGGGCTCGTCCTCCCCGGGTGTGCTTCTGCCGCCCGCTGAGAGATGGCAGCAAAGCCTCTAGGAAAGAAGCGGCTGATGTACGCTGTGTGTGAGAGAGTGGAGGGAGGGGGCTTTGTGACATGCTACGATGCATCTTTTCCTAGCCTGCCTGGAAATGCCTATACAAGGTTATTTCAGATTTGTTTCCATCCACGGATGGCGGTACCCAAACGGAAACCAGCATGGGAACCAGAGCGAGGATCCCAGCTTTGTTTGCAAAGCTAAATGCAAATTTTAAAAAGAACTGCCATGAGGTGGAACAGTCATGGTTTGAATAAGGAAAGGAGGCAGGGAAAAGGAGACGCTTATGTCCCATGGTGTCTGTTGGCTTACTGGCATATAGCTTTACACCAATGAAGGACCTTCTAGCTACAGTACAGAGCACATTATAGGACTAGGTCCATAGGTAGCACAATATTTGCCTGCATGCAAAGAGACAAGAAGAGAGCCAGTGTGGTGTTGCAGTGTCTGGAATATTGTACTAATACTTGGGGGATCCAAGGATGAGTCCCAATTTGGACCATGAAACATAGGGTGTGATCTTGGCCCAGAATATATATATATATATCTCCTGCCTTCACTTTCTCCCCACTCCCACTAGCCTGGCCTACCCCACAGGCTGGTGTTGAGGATACAGTGAGGTGTAGGAGATGCTGCCTTGAGCTAAAGAAATGGGTGACAGAAATGTAACTAATTAGTTATTACCGTGGCACAGATGCCCCTGCTGGTGGACCATCTCATCTCCACTCTGGTCCCATGGAATTCTGAACGGTTAGTTCCCCCGTAAATCTGGGAAAGATAGAACTGGGCGAACAAGGGGGACCTGGACAGCAAGAACCTGGACAGCAGGACACGAATGGAGACCCTCAAGGGAACGGAGAGCCTTGGGTCTTCTTGAACCACATAAGGGAAGTCCTGTAAGGGAAGGGGCAGTCAAGGCTGGAAGAGAATGATACCGTAGAGTGAGGGGTGCAGACCAGAGGCCTTCTCCCCAACATGGTGATTGAGGAGGAGGAGGAGGAGGAGGTTGATGAAGGGTCCTGGAGGGCCCTCAGGAAGGCAACCAGGTGGAGGTAGAGCTCCTAGAGGAACCCAAGCCACTGCAGGACTGGGAATAGATATATAAAGGAGAAACCTGGGATCCTGGTTCAGATTAGGGTCCCTCAGGACAAAGTAGACCCCACCTCAACCCTCACCCACCTTGTTTTTCATACTGGAGAGAGCAGGAGCATAGGGAGAGGAGACACTGGGCTCAACAAGCCAGCCCTGGAGAGCTGATTGCCATACAACAAGGACGCAGGCAGAGACTGTGGCAGAACGCATGCCAAAGCCAAGAACGAACAGGATGCAAGGAGAGGGACCTGAGAGGTCTCCACTACCCTCCGCACAGGCATCTTGTCCATCCCTGCTTTCAGGCCCCCTGACTTCGTTCATTGGCACAACTCAATTGGGAACGACTGGACTGGAACGCCTTCCAGTCAGTGTAACTGGGTGGGAAAGGGACTTGGACTCTGTCAAGTTGGCTGCAGGCCACCAGGCCATCCTGAGAACTAGCCTGTGCTTAGCTGGTGGCAGTTCTGTTGCTAACCCCCACCCTGCTACAATAAACCCTGTTCTAGTTCAACCTGCCATCTTGTTGCCCGTGGATCAAGTGGTGGAGGAAGAAGCCCCCGTTGACCTGGCCAGGGCTCAATGGGGGCTTCTTCCTCTATCCCTTGATCCATGGACAACATTGGCCTGGCTCACAGCATCTAGAGAGATGTGGGGGAGATTTAAATCATAACAAGACTGGGTCTGGTCATGCTGGATCGGCTCATGGAGCCACAAACGTGTTGGCTACCTCTGGAAGTGCTAAAGACTGGCAGTGGCTCATACGTTTCTCAGCAATGTAGTTGGGGCTCAAAAATGGGTGAATTTCTACTAGATAGCCAATGTTGATCACTAGTAGCTAAGATGGGTAAGGCATACACATTCTGTTAGTGAGTGAGTGCCACTTTAGGCTGACAGATATCCCTCCTGCTCAGACCACGGGACATCCTGGCAAGTGCTAGGGCATTGTATGGACTTAGCACTGCGTTACAGAGCAAAGAAATTATTCATGGGAATCATGGAATTCTTCCATTGTGAGTGAGTGAAGGAAGGAAGGAAGGAAGGAAGGAAGGAAGGGAGAAGGGAAAAGGGAAAAGGGAAGGGAAGGGGAAGGAAGGAAGTCTTCTACTTATTATGAATGAAATGTGTTTGTATTTTCTGGAAAGATAAGTCATTTTGCCCAGAAGAAGCTCACAATACATTTTTAAAATTAAGAACAGAACTTGGGGGGGGGGGGGGGAACTATATGAATTATTAGTAAGTTGTATAAACCTATTGTCTTGTCTTGGCAGCAAAGCTTGTAGACTTGGGCTTTACATGCAGAACTACTTTTTTGGATTACCATTTCCAGCCTGGCTCGGACCCATTCAATTTCCCACAGTGCCTTGAATTTATGCTACACTGGGGCATTGCAGGAAATAAAAATGGCAGCAGTCAGTCATGTGGTACCCACTGGGACTGTAGGAAAATACAGTATTTTCAAGAGAGCCTGGCTCTGATGACTGTGAGGCATGGAGGTGCTGGCATTTGCCCAAGGATCAGGGCTCCATCCAGACATTCTGAGACTCTTGAGCAGTAGCACATTGAAGAGAGACCATATTGTTAACGCCCCAAATGTGTGCTATTTTGACATTCTTTGAGAAGCTCCTCATAACATAGGCCTCATGCTTTGGCTTTCTTAGTTTATGCATGATTCCAGTACTGCCAAGAAAGCTGCATGTTGATGTGAAACCTGGATTAGGGATAGGAAGAATTCTCATAAAATGGTTCATATTTGGTGAGACAGGCTGTCTCAACCTCTCAGGACAGTCTGTAGACAAATCGCTCATCCCAAGATTTCTCACCTTCAGTACGAGAATAAGAAAACTTCTGTTTTATTTGCAGTCTGTCACAACTTATTTGTATAAAATGTTTCTGTTCAAAGCGCATGCTTTTTTTTTTCCTTTATGAAGCTAAGCACACACTCAGATATAGAAAGCACAGACAGACTGGGCAACTGATCCAAAAGATGTAAGCAGCCCATACAAGGCACCTGCTTTGTAAGAAGCTCATGCAACAAGGCAGCAGCTACAGTAATTTTGTGCAATTGAACAATTTGTGCAAAAGTTGCTCCCACAAATAAGCGAAATCTTGCTGACATCAGCAGATAATCTCTCATTGCCTCACAGGTGAGCAATTTCCCCCCCCCCCCCCCAGTTTCTTGTTCTTGCACATGATAGTGAGACAAGCAAAGATATACCTCCCTAACCAGAACAGATAATGATGCACTTCCTGTTTTTCTGCTGTGCCTTGAAGGACAATGACAAAAGAAAGTCTGTCACTAGAAAAGAATTTTCCTTGTTTTTATTATTTTTCTCTGTCCTGTTAATGAGTCAGTTCAGGTACCCACAAAGTTCTCTTTCCACACACCAACTAGGGAAGATGTGATGGGATGATAGCAAGAGCCAGAAGACTTGAGGGTGTCACCACTCGGGCATATAGTTAGCATTTTGGACCACTTTCACAGAAGTATAGTCTCCAAATCCATGCACTACTAGTTCTGCTCTATTTGGCACTGGTTAGCGCTTTTCTGGAGTATTGTGTCCAATTCTGGACAATGCAATTTAAGAAGTACAAGTTCTCCAGACCTGCAACTGGAGCATGTGCAGAGGAGGGCAACAAGAATGATCAGGGGACTGGAAACCAAGCCCTGGTCATCATGAAAGAACTGGGCATCTTAAGCTTTGAGAAAAGAAGACTGAGGGAAGATATGATAGCACTCTTCAAATACTTGAGAGGTACAGAGGATAGGCAGGATTTATTCTCAATCATCCCAGAGTGAAGGATATGTACTAATGAGCTTAAGCTACAGGAAGCCAGATTTCGGTTGAATATCAGAAAAAAATATGATAACTGTTAGGTCAGTATGACAATGGAACCAATTACTTTGGGAGCTGGTGAGCACCCTAACGCTGGAGGCATTCAAGAGAAAATTAGACAACCATCTGTCAGATATACTTTGATTTGAATTCCTGCATTGAGCAGGGGGCAGGTTGGACTTGATGGCCTTATAGGCCCCTTCGAACTTTATTATTCTTTGATTCTATGATCAGGTACTGTGTAAGGTTACAACAACATTGACAAATAATGCAGGAAGTGCTGCAGGATTGGGATGGTCTGACTTGCATTATTTCCCACTAACTGCATGACGTACAAGTCCATGCAAATCAGCCCAGCATTTTCCCTTCCTAAACCATTGATTTTTCCTCCACCACTGGGGCTTCTACTTCTGTTGTAGGAAATGTATGAATATCGGTTCAGAAGGTGTGATTGCTTGAGCCAGTGTGCAGGGGTTTACAGTCTTTCTGTTTGGTTATTTCCACTTGGTTACAGCAACAGGGCAGTGGGGAAACTGGCTGCCATTTGAATCTTCTTCTCTACAAAGCTGGTGCCTGCACCTGCTTTCATTTTCCCCTTCCTTCCTTCCTTCCTTCCTTCCTTCCTTCCTTCCTTCCTTCCTTCCTTCCTTCCTTCCTTCCTTCCTTCCTTCCTTCAAAAGGATTGCTGATCTAGCAGGATGGCAACTAGATGATGAAAGGGGGGAAAAAGCAAGGACTCAGCATAGAGAAGGAAAGAAGTTATTCATCTGCTTTGTTTCCAGCTTGTCAAGGTAGCTCTGCTCTAACCATGCATCCTGCAAATCTGGATGGCTAGAGCAGAGCAGAGCAGAGCTACCTTAACAAGCTAGAAGCAAGGCTTTTGAGTGCGATTTCACAATGGATCCATTTGCATTTTTCTCACTGTGTAGTTCCAGCCTAACAAGGAAGGATATAAATCAGTAAACATGAGTACTACTCTAAACTTTCCTGAGCTCCCAGGAGGACAGGTGGGTTATCATTGTTTTAAAATTACAATCTAGCACATAAGTGTTTCCACAATCAGGGATAACCCAAAACACATCATTGACCATGGCAGAAGAGCAAATGGCACCTTTTCACCCATATAACTGAAGATGCAGATTGGCCAAAGCTAAGCAAAGTCCTTTTGAGGCAGAGCATTTCCCAAGCACCCTGACAATGAGTGAGTGGCTGTGAGAGGCATGGGTTCTAGCCTGTGTCAGAGCCTCTCTGCTCTCCCTCTCCTGCTTGAAAGCTGGAAGGAATCAGAAGAACAGTACAGTGTAGATTGAAAGCAAATCAGAAAAGAGAGCCAGCAGAGAGAGAAAGGTAGGGTGGGGGAAAGGGCTCCCTCCTTCACAAACCTAGACACTCACTCATGTGCCAGCTGCTGGTTCCATTGCTCCTTCTCCTTCTCCACCCCTCTCTCTCTGTGTTCTCATGCATGTGTGTTGGGCTGCAGAGAAACCTTGCATTCCAAGCTGGATTTTTTTCTATATGCAATACTGATCTAGTGCTATCCCATTTTGAAAGAAAAAATATATAACAAATATTGAAAAAACCCACAGCAACAGCAATGAGTAGCCATAAGAGGCAGCGAGTGTAAGGGCAGGCAGGAACAGGATAAAGCCTCAAATACAATGATTCTAAAAGCCTGTGTAGCCCCCACAACAGATATACAACAGAGTTTAAAAATGGATTAAATGTTTTCCCAAAGGAATGCACACACTGACCCAAAAAACATATGGCTACTACTGTTGTTGTTGTTGTTTAGTCGTTAAGTCGTGTCCGACTCTTCGTGACCCCATGGACCAGAGCACGCCAGGCCCTCCTGTCTTCCACTGCCTCCCAGAGTTTGGTCAAATTCATGTTGGTCGCTTCGATGACACTGTCCAACTATCTCGTCCTCTGTCGTCCCCTTCTCCTCTTGCCTTCACACTTTCCCAACATCAGGGTCTTTTCCAGGGAGTCTTCTCTTCTCATGAGATGGCCAAAGTATTGGAGCCTCAGCTTCAGGATCTGTCCTTCCAGTGAGCACTCAGGGTTGATTTCCTTCAGAATGAATAGGTTTGTTCTCTTTGCAGTCCAGGGGACTCTCAAGAGTCTCCTCCAGCACCACAATTCAAAAGCATCAATTCTTCGGCGGTCAGCCTTCCTTATGGTCCAGCTCTCACTTCCATACATCACTACTGGAAAAACCATAGCTTTGACTATGCGGACCTTTGTCAGCAAGGTGATGTCTCTGCTTTTTAAGATGCTGTCTAGGTTTGTCATCGCTTTCCTCCCAAGAAGCAGGCGTCTTTTAATTTCGTAGCTGCTGTTACCATCTGCAGTGATCATGGAGCCCAAGAAAGTAAAATCTGTCACTGCCTCCATATCTTCCCCTTCTATTTGCCAGGAGGTGATGGGACCAGTGGCCATGATCTTCGTTTTTTTTTAATGTTGAGCTTCAGACCATTTTTTGCGCTCTCCTCTTTCACCCTCATTAAGAGGTTCTTTAATTCCTCCTCACTTTCTGCCATCAGAGTGGTATCATCTGCATATCTGAGGTTGTTGAGATTTCTTCCGGCAATCTTAATTCCGTTTTAGGATTCATCCAGTCCTGCCTTTCGCATGATGTATTCTGCATAGAAGTTAAATAAGCAGGGAGACAATATACAGCCTTGTCGTACTCCTTTCCCAATTTTGAACCAATCAGTTGTTCCATATCCAGTTCTAACTGTTGCTTCCTGTCCCACATATAGATTTCTCAGGAGATAGATAAGGTAGTCAGGCACTCCCATTTCTTTAAGAACTTGCCATAGTTTGTTGTGGTCGACACAGCCAAAGGCTTTTGCGTAGTCAATGAAGCAGAAGTAGATGTTTTTCTGGAACTCTCTGGCTTTCTCCATAATCCAGCGCATGTTAGCAATTTGGTCTCTAGTTCCTCTGCCCCTTCGAAATCCAGCTTGTACTTCTGGGAGTTCTCGGTCCACATACTGCTGAAGCCTACCTTGTAGGATTTTGAGCATAACCTTGCTAGCGTGTGAAATAAGTGAAATTGTACGGTAGTTGGAGCATTCTTTGGCGCTGCCCTTCTTTGGGATTGGGATGTAGACTGATCTTTTCCAATCCTCTGGCCACTGCTGAGTTTTCCAAACTTGCTGGCATATTGAGTGTAGCACCTTAACAGCCTCATCTTTTAAGATTTTAAATAGTTCGACTGGAATGCCATCACCTCCACTGGCCTTGTTGTTAGCCATGCTTTCTAAGGCCCACTTGACTTCACTCTCCAGGATGTCTGGCTCAAGGTCAGCAACCACACTATCTGGGTTGTCCGGGACATCCAGATCTTTCTGGTATAATTCCTCTGTGTATTCTTGCCACCTCTTCTTGATGTCTTCTGCTTCTGTGATGTCCCTCCCATTTTTGTCCTTTATCATGTCCATCTTTGCACAAAATGTTCCTTTAATATCTCCAATTTTCTTGAACAGATCTCTGGTTTTTCCCTTTCTATTATTTTCCTCTATTTCTTTGCACTGTTCGTTTAAGAAGGCCCACTTGTCTCTCCTTGCTATTCTTTGGAAGTCAGCATTCAATTTTCTGTAACTTTCCCTATCTCCCTTGCATTTTGTTTCCCTTCTCTTCTCTGCTATTTGTAAGGCCTTGTTGGACAGCCACTTTGCTTTCTTGCATTTCCTTTTCTTTGGGATGGTTTTTGTTGCTGCCTCCTGTACAATGTTACGAGCCTCCATCCATAGTTCTTCAGGCACTCTGTCCACCAAATCTAGTTCCTTAAATCTCTTCTTCACTTCCACTGTGTATTCATAAGGGATTTGGTTTAGATTATACCTGACTAGCCCAGTGGTTTTTCCTACTTTCTTCAGTTTAAGCTTGAGTTTTGCTATAAGAAGCTGATGATCAGAGCCACAATCAGCTCCAGGTCTTGTTTTTGCCGACTGTATAGAGCTTCTCCATCTTTGGCTGCAGAGAACATAATCAATCTGATTTCGGTACTGCCCATCTGGTGATGTCCATGTGTAGAGTCGCCTCTTGTGTTGTTGGAAAAGAGTGTTTGTGATGACCAGCTTGTTCTCTTGACAAAACTCTATTAGCCTTTGCCCTGCTTCGTTTTGAACTCCAAGGCCAAACTTACCTGTTGTTCCTTTTATCTCTTGACTCCCTACTTTAGCATTCCAGTCGCCTATAATGAGAAGAACATCTTTCTTTGGTGTCAGTTCTAGAAGGTGTTGTAGGTCTTCATAGAATTGGTCAATTTCAGCCTCTTCAGCATTGGTGGTTGGTACATAAACTTGGATTACTGTGATGTTGAAAGGTCTGCCTTGGATTTGTATTGAAATCATTCTATCATTTTTGAGATTGTATCCCAGTACAGCTTTTCCCACTCTTTTGTTGACTATGAGGCTACTCAATTTCTTCTATGGGATTCTTGCCCACAATAGTAGATATGATAATTGTCTGAATTGAATTCGCCCATTCCCATCCATTTTAGTTCACTGACGACCAGGATGTCAATGTTTATTCTTGCCATCTCCTGTTTGACCACATCCAGCTTACCAAGATCTTACATTCCAGGTTCCTATGCAGTATTTTTCTTTGCAGCATCGGACTTTCCTTTCACTTCCATGCACGTCCACAGCTGAGCGTCCTTTCGGCTTTGGCCCAACCACTTCATTAGCTCTGGAGCTACTTGTACTTCTCCTCCGCTCTTCTTCAGTAGCGTGTTGGATGCCTTCCGACCTGAGGGGCTCATCTTCCAGCGTCATATCTTTTAGCCTTTTGTTTCTGTTCATGGAGTTTTCTTGGCAAAGATACTGGAGTGGCTTGCCAGTTCCTGCTCCAGGTGGATCGCATTTAGTCCGAACTCTCCACTATGACCTGTCCGTCTTGGGTGTCCCTGCACGGCATAGACCATAGGTTCTCTGAATTACTCAAGCCCCTTCGCCATGACAAGGCAGCAATCCATGAAGGGGATGACAACTACTAACTGACTTCAAAACCCCTGATCCATCTCCTGATTTATTTCCATACTGTAACCGTGCCATCTCATTAGTAAAAGCTGCAACCACTCAGACACAGAGAGTGCTGTGGCAGGGCTGGGGGAATTTTTCTACAGCAGACACTAAGGGTTGTCCATACACCAACACGCTCTAGGGCTTAGTAAACCAAGTGTGCTCATTTTTTGCTTTGACACCTTTTCTGGATTTCCTCTTACAGGGCAATTCATAGAGAGCAGTGCTGTGTGTAGCCTGCTAGGTTCAATTTAGAGTTAAAGCAGCTCCTATCCCAAAACTGTTCTGTCTACAGGTTTCGTTTACCCACTGCAGTTGCACTGGACTTGCTTCTATGCTTGTTCTCTTTGTTTTCATCCAGACAAGTGGGGGAAAAGTTTTTTCCCCCTGCCATTTCCTTTCTTAAAATGTTGGCCACTTTCTGCAACACCTCTCCTGCCTCTCATCACCCCCACGAAATAGTTTTGATTTTGACCAGACGTTTCCAGGTGAGGAGGATCACACTCTGCCTTGCAGCTTTTTGGGTGGGATACATACATATATATGTATGTCCACCGCGCTTTGAAATAAAACAGACCCGCCATTACTCGCTGCGCATATAACCTACGAGGACAATAAAATACTGCACATTTACAGCAGAAAATGGTTACAGCCTTGGGAGAGAAAAAAAAAAGGGAGGGGTTGGTTAGTTAACGCAAACCAAGGGACCGTTTGGAGCAGTCCAAGATTTTGCTTTGGCCCCACGGGAAAATGTGGCTTAACCTGACAGACAAAATGTGTTTGAGATTCCCTCCACAGGAAAAGTTGCTTGGAGGCGGTGAATGCCTGTCCCGTCAAGAAAATTAAAACCGACGTTTATATTCCTGGTTGGATGTGAGCCTTTGCCAGGTTTCTGGGGGTCATGCTACATATTAGGTTAAACATGAAGCATGCAACTCCTGATGTGTTTTTGACTGACTCAGAAGTAATGGGGGGGGGGCGGCGGTTAGATTGGGCCTGTTGTACATGGGGAGGAAAAGTTTAATCTTTTATTCTCCCACTGGGACCCCTCCAGAATCCTACCCCTATGATAGTTGCAGTTAGACAGGGGTGGGGGTGGGTGGGGGGGGAATCCTACTCGTGCTAACAAGAAGTTGTTGGTTTTCAAAATAAATAAATAAACAAATTTCTAATTGTTGTGGAAGGGACATGTTTGTGGTAGCATGGTGAAGGGGGGAGAGAAGAATTAACCCTTCCCTCACTGCATCCTGCAGTCTGAATAAGGACCTTAAACTTATGCTTGAATAAAGAACAAACACATTCTTTGTATTTAATTGAAGGACAGTTGCCAGCCCGACAGCGTCCTTTTGAGATTTCAGGTCCAAAGCTTGGGATCAAAGAACAAGTCCGTCAACAACCATTGCAAAAATGTTGTATGTGAAAGACAATGATTATATTTATGATTAACTTAAAAGACAACATATGAATTCTAGAAGCAGTGGCGGTGGCAGCTGTAAAGTATGGATAATAATTAAAAAGTCAAGGGCTCCTCTGAACATGTCAAAATGGCAGGTTTGGAAGCTATGAGGATGAATCCCAAATTTTGATTTGCCAGGACCTCTGCGTCCAAATCCCGGAGACTTAGCCCCGGAGGCTGAGACCAGGAGAATGAAACACACAACCTAAATCCCAAACCAAACATGGAGACCCCTAAATCTAGCAAGCAGCTTGAACCTAAATTTGGATGCTCCTCATGTAACCTTCTCTTGCATGGTCATACGAAGCTTGGGATGAGAAGGGTTTGGGATGCCACGAAGTGTAACAGACTGGGAAGTGGACACGAGGTCAACCAGCCCAAATTCACCCTAAGTCCTCCCTCCCCTTTGAAATATATAGGATGGTGGCTCCTACTAGGTTAGACTATTTTAGTTCCTGGTGTGTGTTTTATCGTTGTGTTTCTCACAGTGATTTTTATTGTTGCATTCCTTTGTTTGTTCTGTTTCATTTTAAAACCAAATGCCCTAAATCCAATTGTTGGTGGATTTGGTGTTGACAGCTGGTGTCAACAAGAATAGAACCATTGTATCAATGGGACTTACGTTAATATTGACTTATGAAATTTCCTTGATCCAATGGGTCTGTCACGGTTCGGACTAGCAATTGGATTTAGCGCATACTATTTAAATCATTTTTTTTTCTTAACAAAAGGCAAATCATTTGTCTGTCAAGTCCAGTATTACATACTCTTGAGTGGCAGTGGTTTTCCCAGTTCGTCGGTGACCTGGTCACTTTAAAATGGAAATGCCAGGAAGCTTCAAACATGGGACTGTCTATATTCAAACAATCTGTGCCACTGCACTATGATCCCACCTGATGGTGCATTCATGCACCTTGCCCACCTTCTCTTGAGGGTGAGTGACTTCTCAAGTATCTGGCTGGAAACTGTGTGGAATTAGGAATATATCTATGTAACACAGTTCTAGCATTTGATAGCACTTGGAACTGTCATGGAGTCCTCGGACGTGTAGGTCAGTGCAAGGACTTTGAATTCTCTGCTACAGAGCTCTGCTGCTCTATGCTGAGCTACAGCGCTAGAGTTCTTTAGCAGAACACTCTAAGTCCCTTAGGTAAAGGTTCCCCTTGACATTTAGTCCAGTCGTATCCGACTCTAGGGCACCGCGCGGTGCTCATCCCCGTTTGCAAGCCATAGAGCCAGCATTTGTCCGAAGACAGTTTCCGTGGTCACGTGGCCAGCGCGACTAGACATGGAACACCGTTACCTTCCCACCGAGGTGGTACCTATTTATCTACTCTCATTTTTACATGCTTTCGAACTGCTAGGTTGGCAGGAGCTGGGACAAGCGATGGGAGCTCACTCCGTCGCGTGGATTCGATCTTACGACGGCTGGTCTTCTGACCTTGCAGCACAGAGGCTTCTGCGGTTTAACCCGCAGCGCCAATACGTCCCTTACCAAACTACAAACTGTGTGGCATAGATGGACCCCCAGGGTATTCCTATGACAGGTGACACAACAGATGAAGAAGATGCTGTGCTAAATAAGTTACCTGTTCAATACAATATATAATGTGGGGCTTAGCCAATTGCCTTTTTGGATCATAACTCCCAGAAGCCCCCTAATTATTGCTGCACTAGAGTGCAGCAAGAGATATTGTGCAGCATTTATATGTATCTCACCACATTTGGCACAGGTGTAGCAGACAGTCTGCTCTTGGTATATACCAAATTTGGGGAAGTTTGAGCAAATGGTTTTTGAGTTATGATTTTTTAAAAGTTAAACTGTTTTACACACCCTTCCTGTGAAGACACCAGCGACCTTTTTTGTCTGCAGATTTAAAACTGATCTAATACATTGAAAAAACCAAACTTGCTTATCTTGAAAGAGAATGGTTTGTCCCAGCTACTTTTAAAAATTTGGATAGATTCAGGGGGTATAATACTGACTCTGAAAAAAACCCTTTCAAAGGGGCAAAAAATCTGATTGTCTTATAAACTGGTTATCATCCCCAAGTTTCTGAACAGTTTGAAAAATTGTTTCAGCTTCAGAGCTGGCAAAGGAGATTTGAACTTTTGACTTGGACAGTCAGGACTAAATTAAATGACTCTTAGGAGGAGAAATTTTTAACTCCTTTCTGGCTAAACAGACATTAAAAAGAGTTTCTGCTTCTGGTGTAAAATATAGAGGTATTTTTTTAAAAAATGGAGAATAAATATTCAGAAGCTCATCAATTTTTGCTGCGAAATTACTGTTTCTTGCTTTCTGTCTGGGGATGGTCTTACTCAAGGTTAGCAGACTTTTGGTGCCTATGGCACCAGTCTTGTCACTATACAATTGTTTGGTAATTAAGAAAAAAACCCTCCAAAGATGTGATGTGCCGTTAAGTCACTTCCGATGTGTAGGGACTATGTGAGTTACTGATTTCCAAAATGTCCTATCATTAACAGCTCTGCTCAGATATTTCAAATCAACAGCCTCTCAAGTTAGCTTGTTCTCTCTCCCTACTAGCAATACTGTCATTTCCATTGTTCTGCTCAGATCTTGCAAACTAACAGCTGTGACTTCCTCTATTGAGTCAACCCATCTCACATTATGTCTTCCTCTTTTCCTACTGCTCCACCCACTTTTACCAGAAATATAGTCTGTTCTGGTCACTTCTATATTTCAATTATATGTGCATAGTAAGAGAGGTTTCGTTTACTCATTTTTGTTTACTGAGAGTTCAGGCTTGACTTGATTGAGCATCCACTTTTCTGCCTTTCTGGCTGTTTTTCATATCTGTATGGCTCTCCTCCAATGCCACATTTCAAATGAGTTGATTTTTGCCCTGTCTTTCTTTCACATGGTATGGATGATTTTGACCTTGGTTTCCAGTGACAATCTTTGCTAGAGTCTACAGGATATCTTCTTCTGTTCACTAACAGTCACATTTGTTGAAAAACAGCCTTGACAATTGCTTTCTGTTTGAGGGAGAAGTGGTTAACTGTTAAAAAAAGGAGTCGGACTCTGGGATTTCTCCTTGCATGGTGTCACTTGGTGAATGGTAGTGAGCACAAGAGGGGATCCTGTAGACCATCTTGACGGCTGCCAGGGATGTTCCTTTGCTATGTAAAGCTCGGCATTCTTTTTCCTGCTGGCAACATGGGCACAATATTGTGTATAGATATCAGGCCATTTCTTGGCATTTTGAATTGTGGGTACAGAACCACAATTTCCCACATTCAGAAACTGGAGGTTTTCAAAGAATTGAATATAGGGAAGCCACACCAGCTAGAGGTTACTGGGAACCATAGTCCCAAAGGATAAACTTTCTAAGCTCCCACATGAGGTCAGTGCAAGCTTCCGTTGCACCACTTCGTGCTGACTCTTTCCCCTCCCACTAGATCTGGAATCTACACACTTTGAAGGACTGAGCAGACATTCAGGAAGCTTCAGGGTCACTTCTAAGGGAGATGCATTATCATGGCTGTAATTTATAGAGCTTCTCTCTATCACCTGCTGGCTGCACCATCTGTTGGCAAGCTGGGTTCTTTCTCCGTGGCTGATGCAATGCTCTAATCTACAAACACATGTTCTTCTCCCAGGTTTCTCTCAAAACCAGCCTGGACAACAGTAGCCCGAGGAATTGCTTCCCCATATTGGAGGCATCTATTTGCCAGTTAGCTCGAGGTGAGATCATGCCAACTGTGAGTTCAACTGAACTGGGGCAGCAGATACAAGACATAATATACTCATCATGACTCAAGAGCACAGGGTCGGCATAATTTTGGATGGCTGATGCCATGTACTGTCTGTAAAATCCTTGGTGTTCTTGCTCTCTTCCATCTGGGCCTGCTTCTAGCTGGTGCCCCAAAGCTACTTCTTGGGGGTTATACCAAGAGGAGGCCTTTGTGTCACATTGCTTAGAAATTGGGGAGCCGTCTGCTCCTCACATTCCTAATGACAGCCCCTTAGAAGAAACAAAATAAGTCATGTTGTGTAGCTAGAGGATTAATTACTTATCACTGTATCACTTGCCTGTCGACTATATACCCTCTGAGGAAGGTTTACAGTCTTAATTTCTAAAACTCCAAATGGCAATGCAGGTTGGTTAAAATGGGAAAACAGCCCTCCCAAGGGAGAAAACCACAACTAATGACATAATGTGGGAGGGAGAGAATTCCATCCAAGTGATAAAATGGCAACAAACCAGCCATTAAAAGTCAAGGAGAATAAAACAATTTTGATTCAGCCACCGGGGGGGGGGGGGGGGGGAATAAGTTTGGCATTACACAGCTATTTCTGCAGTTCTAAGATTTGTGCAAGGGCTTCTCTATTCGGACAAATTATTTTTTTCTCCTAATTCCCTTTGACGAATTGTACGTCAAATGCTATGTGAATATTCTCATTTTGCTTCTAATCATTAGGTGATAGCAACATTCCTAAAACGTGTCCACTTAGAACACGTGTCCACTTAGAACTGGATATGTGTTTCTGACTTCCACTTAGGGTGCAACTACACAGCAAGGAAAATACAGTTTGAGCTGCTGTATATTTTCAGTTCATCAAATTGGGTTTCCCTGGGTGAATCCCTGTAGCTGTCCAGATGACGATTTGCAGAAGTTAGCAGGGCAAAGGCAGAGAGCAAGGTTCACACAAAACTCCAACAGCAGAAGTGGTCTTAAGATGCTAACCGGCAATTTCCATCTTGCTGTCTCTCTTTTCAATTCTTTTCTCCTAACTGACATAGTCTTAGTGTGTTCCAGTGCTGAGATGAAACCTTTCTTTAAAAAGAAAAGAAAAGAAAGAAGAGGAACTGTATGAAGGTTAGGAAGCGCTCAGCTGAGGAGAACCGAAATCCCCATGAATGCCTTTTTACATAAGATCAGGCAATTACGCTGAGCCAAAAGGGGACAAAAGTGATGTCAAAAACAGTTGGAACAAATGTCAACCATCCATGCCAACCAAACTAAAAAGGACAATTCCCTGCCTCAAAAAGAAGATCCCACAACTGTCTTCCCTGCATTGGGCTTTTTATCATGCAATAACTGGTTTTCAATTTGAATTCATCTGTGCCCAATCTGCTGTAAAATGTAGAGTCAATGACCCATGTAGTTGCCCTCTCAGTTCAGTGACACCGCATATCAAGCCCCAACCTGGAGCGGCCAGGAGGTGGGAAGCCTCTTGGCACTGGCTAGCTGAGATGGAAGCCCTGGCGCAGTTTAAAAATGGTGCCAATGTGCCCTTTTATAAACGGCACCAGGGCTTGCGTGATGTGAAATGGCCAGTGTCCCTGAGAAGTGACTTAGTAGGTGTCCCTTAGTTCCTGAAGGTGAAGTTATGGCCTGAGAGAGGCTAATCTGAAGTGGAAGGAAGATGTCTTCCCAGTAGGCAGGCTGCCATGCCTGCCTCCCTCCCCTCCCTCCTTCCCTGCCTTTCCCCCTTCCTCTGGCTTCTTCCACATCTTCATTTATTACTCTCCCCCCCCCCCCCCGGGGCAATTCATGGAGCGCAACAGATGTCTTCCACAGAGAGGCCACTGTGATCAATAACGTAAGACAATGAGCCCAGGGTGGAGTGAGCAGGCCACTTAATGAATAAACATCAGGCCGTTCAGAGGACATTGCTTCCTCTCTTCACACACACAACATCGAGGCCAATTGTGTGGCAGCCGCTTAAAATTCAGCCGCGGTCGGGACCTGTCTTCTCAAACCACCCTGCCCAAAAAAACCTATGCGGTGGCTGCTGGCCTGTTTATTTATTTATTTCCTCCCCTCTTTCTCTCCCCCAAACACTTGAAATGACTGGCCCGATTCTTTTCACCCCTTCTTCCCCACCCCACGTCTGTCCCCCCCTCCCCACTCCGCCCCTTTCCCTTCCTTTTCCTATCCCCCTTGTGTCTTTCTCTGCCCTGCTTTTGTGAGTCCAGGCTGTGACGAATGGCAGAAAAAGGAGGGTGCTGTGAGAAACTGGAGTGGGCCATTGAGAGGGTGGGTGGGTGGTGATCACTCTTCTCTGTTTTCTTATGGGGGGTGGGGGGTGGCTTGCCTGGAGATTTTTGTCTGGCGGCCCTTAAAGCTAGAATAAGGGCATGAGGGCTGGAGAAAAGCACCCAAGTTGAAGCCATACTCTCTCTCTCTCTCTCTTTTAGATGGGAGGACGGGTATGTTTGGGAAGAAAACCACACCTAAACAATGGGAAATGTTTTAATACTAGCGTTTTTCTTTCTTTTTTTCTTTTTCCACCCAAGCAGGGGGGATTGACTTGTTAAAGGGAAACAGGGCGTGCCAAGCTGGGGAACATCACCTGCTTGCCTCCCAAGGAGTAAGTCCTCTTTTCCCTTTGCAGAAACCTGGGAGCCTTTGCTGACAGTTCCCCTGCCTTGCTCTGCCCTGCCGGCCTGTGGTGACATCCAGTTGGCTCCATCTCTCTCCAGCTGAAAAATGGGGTGACCCTTAGAGACGATGCTTCGCATGATGACCCAGTAAAAGCCCAGACAAAAGATGAATGGGGGGATGCAAATGCATGGGCAACCCCCATTTATCAGGGATGTTCCAGAATTTTTACTCACAACTCTTCTTACCCTTCATTCATTTTCCCCCCATTCATATCCTGCCTTTCCTCTAACCAATTCAGGGAGCCCTAGTCTGGTGTTTCCCCCGTTTTTGTTCTCATAAGAGCCCCATCAGGTAGTTTAGGGTTTCAAACTTGGGTTTCTGACATCCAAGCCACTACACCACGGCGGTGCTCCCTTTGAATCTGGTGCCTCAAAAGCCATCAGAGTTTTATTTTATTTTTATCTTGTATTTCTTCTTAGAAAGGACCCATTGCATTCCTACTCTGATGGCTAAACATGTCCCACCCCCATGCTGGGGAATGGGTATTGTTTGACTTTAGTGTGTCTCAGTGTAGATACGTATTGACAGACTCAAAATGTCAGTGTCTTCCATTCTTTTCATATCTGTTGAACACAACTTTGCCAAGGAGGAGGGCAACAAGGATGATCAGGGACTGGAAACCAAGCCCTAGGAGGAAAGACTGAAAGAACTGGGCATGTTGAGCCCTGAGGAAGGAAGACTGAGGGGAGATAGGATAGCACTTTTAAAATACTTGAAGGGTAGTCATACAGAGTAGGGCCAGGATCTGTTCTTGATTATCCCTGACTGCAGGACACGTAATAATGGGCTCAAGCTACAGAAGCTAGATTTAGGCTGAATATCAGGAAAAACATTTTAACTGTTAGAGCAGTATGACAATGGAACCAATGTTCTCGGAAAGTGGTGTTCCAATGCTGGAGGCATTTAAGATACATTTAGACAACCACCTGACAGATATCCTTTTGATTTTTTTTCCTGCATTGAGCAGGGGGTTGGACTTCCAATTCAATTATTCTACGCTTCGAAGTAGGAAACACTGAATATTTCTGGGTCACTGCTACCCTGTAATAAGTAGAACCAGATCCACTGTAGGATTCTATTGAACATGTTTACATTGTTTTGTTCCAGTCTGGTGTGTCTTTTGCTGTAGAAGTCTGTGCAAGGAGAGTTTGCAAAGTGACTGTTTTGGACTGAAGTGGCCAACGGCTGGGAGATTTGGTTACTTGTACTCCCAAAAGTAACTTTTCTAAGTGCCGGGTGGGTAGCTGTGCATTAAATCAATACTGCTTGCAGTGGGTCAAAGGAAAGCCTTTGGCAACACATGGGTTTGTCAGGCTCCTGTGCTATGAGGATGAAAAATTTGTGCCTGTTGAAGGGTGCATCATTAGAGGGCAAGCCTCAGGTCTGCGTCCAAACACTTAAACAAGATTAGGAACTGACAGCTTGGCCCAAGACCACTGCCCACCATTCATTTGAGCATTTGTTGTTGTTGTTGTTTAGTCGTTAAGTCGTGTCCAACTCTTCATGACCCCATGGACCAGAGCACGCCAGGCCCTCCTGTCTTCCACTGCCTCCCGGAGTTGGGTCAAATTCATCTTGGTCGCTTCGATGACACTGTCCAACCGTCTCGTCCTCTGTCGTCCCCTTCTCCTCTTGCCTTCACACTTTCCCAACATCAGGGTCTTTTCCAGGGAGTCTTATCTTCTCATGAGATGGCCAAAGTATTGGAGCCTCAGCTTCAGGATCTGTCCTTCCAGTGAGCACTCAGGGTTGATTTCCCTTCAAAATGGATAGGTTTGTTCTCCTTGCAGTCCAGGGGACTCTCAAGAGTCTCCTCCAGCACCACAATTCAAAAGCATCAATTCTTCGGCAGTCAGCCTTCTTTATGGTCCTTTATGGTCTTTATTCTTTATGGCATTCGAGCATTTAAAGAGTATCAAATCAGAATTCTGGAAAAGGGGGCTTGGCAGGTTTTTTTGGCATCCCACTGTAGTTCCTTGTTGCCCAACATCTGGAGTCAGTAACACTGTGAGCCAAGGCACACCTCTTGCACTCCTTCCTGTGTTCTCTTCCCTTATCCGTGCCTATTAACAGGTGAACGGTACCCACAGCACTTCTGGCCAAGCCAGCGCCCAGCTGGGAGCACTCGATTGGAAGCCACTGGTCTGCTAACCCCACTGAAATGTAACGTTCTTTCATGTCTACTGGTGTGTTTCCAAATAGCTGTGCATAAGAGCATACCAGTGCAGAATATATGCCGTTTAGGCAAATATATGAATATATCTGTATCATATACTTATAGCACTTTGGTACCACGGTATGCCATGGTTCGGTGCTCTGGAATGCTGTGAGGCACTTAAAGTTTCCTGCTGGAGACCCCGAGCAACTCTCTCCGAACTACAGCAGTGAATTCTGAGCACTTCAGCAAACTACGGATTTCATCAGTTTCAGAGGAGGGACCTAAGGCGGTTAAAGTAATCTCAAAGTACCAGAATGGCATAGTGTGGATAGACTCCATGGTCCTTGAGGCTGCACTGAATGTAATCTATGGCCAGCATTTCTTGTTGTATTACAATGAAAAGATACTAATAGCCATGGAGCACTATCCTAGTGCAGTCAGGACTCGCAATGTGAACGGACGTTGCCTTTTTTTTATTAGCAGGGCCAACCCATCGGCAAGCATACCTACCCAGGCTCTCCTGTCGCCCCTGAGCTTATCTGGGCCACTGACAGATAGTGGAGCGTGGGAGGGATTTCCCAGCAAGATATTGCCATGTGCTATCCCTGTTGTAATACAAAACATTTTACAACCGTTTGATCTTCAAGGGGCAATGAAGATCCATTAGCTTGACAAAAGTCCTGCTGTTAGTGGAGGTGAAAACTGCTAGAACAGATTTGTCACTAAGGGTCATCACTGTTGCCCAAATTTACTTACTTACCTACTTCATCATCATCATCATAGACCTGTAGAGCTGGAAGGGACCCTATGGATCATTGAGTCCAGCCTCCGTCAAGGAGACTCAGTGGGGCATCAAACTCCCAAACTCAGGCTCTGCAGTCAGATTCTTAAACCACTGATTACTTACCTATTCTTGGGGTTGTGGCTATGGCAAATGTCATTAACAGGGTGGATGGCAGATATGTTTAAGCCTCTTACCTTTCTATTTCCTCCATAAAATCCCCATCAAGTCATTCCTGTGGGGAAAACAGACGATGAGCCCTCCTTGCACGGTGCCATGATCCGGGGGACCCACAGCTGCCATTCAAGTAAGCAACACCGGAAGCAAATGCAAATCACAAGAGTTTTTGAACTGGTTGTGCCTTTACTTTTTGTGCTGTACCTTGCACTGAGTGGGCGTGACGGATAGAATCAGGGAGCCTTCAGGTCTCTATAAAAGGATGGAGGTTCCTTCCCATCCATCGCGAAGAGGCAGGCCATCATTATTATCAGAGTGGAGGAAAAGGAAAGGACAGAAGCAGGGCCTTCTCCATCTGTTCTGTTGAGAGACTTGGGTCAAACCACACATTAAGGGACAAGCATATTTCCTCTCCAGGCATGCAAAGCCCTCAAAGCTATGTGCCTGAGGAATCAGACATGCACACGAACCCGGCGATAATTTCTCTGTGTCCAATTACAAAACAAACAAAGCAGATTTGGAGTATGTGGATATGTTAAAATACACGGAGAATCTTTTCACTCTGAAGAGAACTCTTCCTCTCATGGTGTGCCAATTCCTGTCCTGAATCTCTCCTTGCTTTATCTTTCACTCTTGCAGTAGCTATTCCATCTTGGCTCCTTGAAGGGACCGACTCATTCTGCCTAATGATAGGGCCAGTCCTGAGCTCAGGGAGGAGCAGAGAGAAGCCGTATGTGACCGTTTGTGGGTCCCTTTGCTGCTAGATTCCTATACTGTACCTGGCTTGGATTTGACCGGTGACTAGGGGACACCGGAGGGATAATTCAGAGAAACGTGCACAGCTTGGGCCATATCTGATGGGCTGTATCTTCTCATTCAACACTCCTAAGGTCTTAAGATCATCCAGGGATGCCCTTCTCTTGGTCCTATCCAAATTATAGGTAAGTTTGACAGAGACCTGAAAGCGGGCCTTCTTGGTAACTGCCCCCAGGTTCTGAAATGTCCTCCCCGGTGTGCCTAGGTGGATCTCTGCTCTCCTCTCTTTTTGGTAGTAGGTGAAAGCATTTTGATTCCAACAGGCTTTTAGTGTTTAATTTTACTGTAACATAGCTAGTTAGCCTACACTCGCTACCAATATATCCTTTTAAAATGCTTTTGTAGTTCTTAGTTTGTTTTTATATGGTGATTTTAATATTGCCTCGTTTAATACATTTTAATTGCTCTTTATATGGTATTTTAATTCTTGTCTCTTTTGATTATTTGTGAGCCACCTGAAGTCCCATTGCCAGGAATGGCAGCATTGAAGTGCAGTAAATAAATAAATAAATGTTTCTCGGCGTGCTTTTTTTAAAAAAAGACATTTAATTCCACAAACAGCAGCATTCTGAAAACTGCTGAGTTCAGTCATGTGTTCTGTGGTCTCAGCCCTGTGTGTCTTGCTGCCTTAGAATGACAATAATAATTTTGAAACCTTTCCATTGACTTTGAAATGCGTTGTTTTGTTTTATTATCTTTTTTTTTCAGCAAAAAAAACCCAGTAAATAAGTGCTAATGATTCCCCCCCCCCTCCCGGAAAGCTGACTCCAAGGTATGAAACATATCCCATGCTCTGTACTGGGAGTCATATGTATGTGGGGACTGGACAGTAGTCCTATGTTTGCTGAAGGGGATGTGCATTTTGTCTGGTTTAATGGGGTTTGTCCTGAGGAATCAGCAAAACTGAGTTGTGGGGACAGGAGCCAGTGCTGGAAAGGTGACCAACTTCATCAGACTGTTTCTCCTCAAGCAAACGACTCGTGTTCCTTCAACCAAATCACTTTGAGTCCAGTTCCTGCCATCTGGATGGGCCCTTCCCAGAATGGGGTGGCCAGGATGAGCTGCGTTTTCCTCTCCTCTCCTGTGAGATAACACCTCGTGCAGTTCTATGAGGCTTCATAGAATTGCATGAGGTGCTCAGACAAGACTCTGTGCCAGAGAGGGGCAGCGAACTAACAGGAAGAAACGGAAAGAGAAACACCTGCACTGCTGAATAACACCATCTGGGCATTATTTTTCTTTCTTTCTTTCTTTCTTTCTTTCTTTCTTTCTTTCTTTCTTTCTTTCTTTCTTTCTTTCTTTCTTTCTCTCTTATTTGATTGATTGATTGATTGATTGATTGATTGATTGATTGATTGATTGATTGATTGATAGATATACCACTCATCTGGCCAGAAGCCACTCTGGGCAGTTTACAATTCAAAATAAGACAATAATCAAATATCATAAAACATAAGCATCAAGATAGACATAAAATAAAAACAGACTGTTAAATTTAAAAATATATTATAGCACCCATTAAATGTATAGAATGGGGGTAGTCGATCTCATTCAAGGCTTTTAGATTCAGAGGTCACCATAGATGGAGTAGTTTGAAAAGCCTGTTGGAATAGCCAGGTTTTGAATGACTTCTTCAAGGTCACTAGCGAAGGGGCCTGGTGGAGGGCAGGCAATGGATTCCACAGCCGAGGTGCGACCGCCGGGAAGGCCTGATTCCTTCTTTTCTCTCTCTGGCCCTCTTTCGGGGTCAGCATCCTACCTGGGATGTACAGGTAGGACGGTCAGACTCAGTTGGAAGTAGGCGTTCGTCCAGTACCGAGGTCCCAAACCATTCAGATATCTGAGGTAAAAGGGGAGGAGGCTGAAAGCTGACCTGGGAAAGTTCCTTTTAAGCATCATTGGTTTCTGCTATAGTTCTAACACCCAGAAAAAGTAGTGAGTTACAGTTGTAATTGTAATTTAAAAAAACAATTTCCTTTTTCATTTCTCAGAAGTCACTAAAATAAAACATGGGAATGCCACAAGCCTCTGGTCTACTCCCCTCCCCCCCATCACCTCGACACCCACCAAAGGGCAGGAAGCAGTAACTGTAAATGTAGTTATGTAACTAACACTTGAAAAGGGAAAGGGAACTGTCAAAGTTATAGTCCCACCACAAAGATGGCAAAGCGATCCCTTGTGATGACCTGAATGCAGCGGAGCCATTGGTAAAAATAACTGACTCTAACTCTTAAAGCAAGCAAGGAAGCAAGCCGTTATCTCTAACGAGTTCCTCCCAGATTCTGCCCGGAAGTGAATCCATTCTTTGAGTTCTTCTTCTTTGGCTCATTGCCCCTTCTCCACATCTCCTTTCTCACTTCCTCTGCTATACTGCCCTTCTGTCATAAATTTGCACAACCGGAGTCCCTTTGGGCACCTACCCTAAACTGCTTCCCCAGGACTGCAAACGGACGACCTGGCATTTTCCAGATGAGGGAACGGGGGGGGGGGGGGAGTCCTTGTAGGACAAGGCCTCTGCCACCTCCCCAGTGCTACCCCCGCCTGCCTGCCTGCCTGCCGGCCGGCCGCCTGCTTCCCCTGCCACTGGGTGCCCAGTGTTGGTTCAGGAGAAACTGCGACGGTTTAATCCCGGTTGACAGCTCTTTCATCGATGGCCTCCTTCCCTCCAGCTCCCCGGTGGCTCATCCAAGGCTCCTTTGTGGCCCTAATCAAAGCCTGGTGAGTGATGGCTTTTGGGAAGCGAGGCTGCCCAGGGGAGGGGGAGGAAGGCCTGTCTGAGGAGTGTGAAGGCACCTCTCCCAGTCCTCCCTCCTCGGGGACCTGCTGGTGGGGTTGCAGGAAGCCTTGGGGTGGGGAGGATGGGGGGGGGGGACAGAGGGAGGCAGCGCTTCTTTGTTCTCAGCCCCTCCCACCCCTCCCAAACTCCACAGGTGTGCCTCGTGGGTGGCAGGCTCCTCTAGTAGCAGGATCAGGCCAGCGGTTTCCCACCGGTCTGGGGGAGGAGACGGGGGTTGACCTTCTTCCTCTTCCCACACTGTGAATATTCATCCCTCGTTGGTTAAGCAGATGCTGGGCTTTGTCAGGTGGACCCAGCCGAGGCCCCCCCCCCCCGCCTCCTCCTGGGAGGGCAATCCTTGCTTAGGGCGATTTCCTTTCCGATTGGGGTTCCCTTTCTTGTTTTTCTCTCCCTCTCCTTCTCCAGCGGTTGTCTCTTACTTGAGCGTTTCTACTGTGTGTGTAGTCACTGCACAAGCTCTGTTCCGACTTTCATCACTCCTACGATGGGTCACTCCACACAAGGTGAATCAAGAGAGGGTGGGACTCAGAATTTTAGAAATGGATGTAGAGTGGAAGTCTATTTGGGCTCCAAAGCTGGCTGGGGCAGCCGCCTTTCCTTCGTTGTACATTGATCTTCCCCACTTTCATCTTCACAACAACCCGGGAAGGTGGTCAGGCTAAGAAAGAGCAACTGGCTCAAGTGGCCTCCATGAGTTTCACAGCTGTGAGGAACAGGCCCTGGACCTCTCTAGCTGCGTTCCAGTACGTAGCCCCATCTGATACCGAATCTTGCATCTCTCAGATGGTAGAGATGGAAAAAGAAAAGCAGAGAAAATACAAAGTAGCATCATTTAAAATACTTCCAATTCCAGAGGCTCAGAACTGCCACAAGTAGACAAACCAGAACACCAAACAAAAGCAAAACAGAAAAAAATAAACTATAGTCAGTAAACTTAGCTGCTCAATGGCTGCATCCAAATTAAAAATAAAGTAAGATAAAATAAAATAAAAACACAGACTAATGGAAATAAAATATTTCAACAGCATGACAAGGAGATGATTGTCTTAGCTAGGACTTTGCTTCAGTTTCCAGAATCTTCTGGCTAACTTGGTCACTAGCTGGGAAAGTTGTAAATCCAAAAAGTAACTTTTTGCAGCTCTATTTTCTAATTTGTGGCGATGCTGACAGAAGGATTTTCGGAGATGCAGTTCAAAAATTAAAATGTCCAAGCTGTGATCTTATTTCACAGCAGTTAAAAGTCGAGGGCTTTAATTCACAGCAGTTTAAAGTAGAAAGTCAGATTTGTTCAACCCTTTGAAAACATGTAGTGGTGGGGCTGGGTGTTCCTCAGTGAGCACAGCATTGCAGTGCCTACAGGCCACCACTGGAAAGACCGTGCCCCTCATACCTACTGACTAGACCAATCTTAACAATAGGGCTTTGAGTAGGGCTACTGGGTTAGCTCTTAATGCTTAAGCAGGTTTGTGACGGTACAGCAGAGGTGGTCCTTAGGAAATCTGATCCACAATAATGGGGAATGTAGAATCATAGAATTAGAGACTGGAAAGGGACCCTCAAGCGTTTTCCAGTCCAACCCCGACTCATGAAGGATGCCAGCTCCCAAAACATGTTGCTCACTAGTTTTTTGAATTAGGGCATTGCACACACACACATTCAGGTGGGAGCACAACGTAGTAAGCTGAAGTTAGAATAGGCCCAAATAAAACTTACAGGCAAGTTGACTCACTAAATGAGAAAAGAAGACAGAGGGTAGATAGGATAGCACTTTTCAAATACTTGAAAGGTAGTCATACAGAAGACAGGATCTGTTGTTGATTATCCCAGAGTGCAGGACATGTAATAACGGGCTCAAGCTACAACAATCTAGATTTAGGCTGAATATCAGGATCAACTTCTTAACATTTAGAGCGCTATGATAATGGAAGCAAGTGGACAACCCTCTGTCAGATCTGCTTTGATTTGGATTCCTCTGTTGAGCAAGAGGTTGGACTTAATGGCCTTACAAGCCCCTTCCAACTCAATTATTCTATGATTCTATGATTCTAAATCCCTATTGATTCAATAGGTCACCTCTATTGCAATTTGCCATGCTACACAACAGGATTTTGGCCCATGTCAATTACAATGTGGAAGTCAGTGACAGGATACCAGTTCTTGCCTCATCCCTTTATGCATTCCAACCTTGTGTGAGTCAGGGTGGTGGTAAACAAATCCTCAAGCTGACTCTTGAGCTTCCTGGCTTGAGCTGCCAAACACCTCAAAACGCAATGTTTCAGTCTCTGAAGAACACATGTTAGGTCATAAACTTGGGATTCACTTATCTCAAAAGGGCATGTCCACCAATTAGCTTATCTGCTGTCAAGTGAGGAACAGTTACTCTTATCTAGACAATTTCCTTATGCTGAAAAGATAGAGACATTTGCAGTCTATTGAAACCAGTGGCACACTTTGCCTCCCCCTCATGAAAGCAAGTGAGTGTCTAGCTGGGGAAGAGACGGAAATATGCTGTGTCCACACCATCTCTGCCAATAAAAAAACTTGAAAAAGAAGAATGCTCCTCAACGGCATGTAGGGCCAGAAGAGAGCTGGTGATTTACCAATGACTAGAGTGGTCATGTGTCCTATTTTACAGATGATAGTTCTCTCCTCTGAAGGCATCCTCTCCATCAGGTACTGCCCATTCCAGCTCTCATTTTAAGAAGAGAAAACCCTGAGTAAGAACCCAGGAGCCTTCAACTTTCTCATAAATGATCAGCAGACTGAACAGGCATGTGCTTCACCTGGACATAGACTTCTCCACTGTCCTGAGGCATAGGACTCAACCCAACTAAAGGAGACCTATAGAATTGATAAGACTTCCATAGGTGCTCTCTTACCACTGGATTCAATGAGTTGGGCTCTAGTTGGAGTTAAACACTGTACTTAGCCTATAACAGCCAAAATTCTGTTGCTTAGTGTAGCAAATCACACTCGAGTAGGCCTATTGGTGAGTCACTTCCTCCATATGTAACCTTGACTCAAATGGGCCTACTCTAACTTACTGTGCTGAAGTCAATCACAGAGTGACTGGCTTTAGCACAGAGGAGTTGACTTACAAAATCCCTGTTGATTCAATGGGTCTACTCGAGTGTGATTTACTAGACTAAGCAACAGGATTTTGGCCATTGTATTTTAGGGTTGTCCACTGCTTAGACCAAACTCTTGAGTCCCAAACCGAATAAGCTGAATTTGTACAAAGTCTGGATTGAAACAGAATGGCTGCATTCAGTTTAGGATAAAGTGAAATGGCAATTGGCCTGATCCTGTGATTCGGACATCTAGAATTATTAGGAAAAGCCAGACTGAAGGGAGAGATCATGTGAAATGGTAGCATGATTGGGAGGGGAAGGAGGGGAGCTGGGCTTTGATCACTGACACCTCTCACATGCAATCTGGGGAAGTATTTTCACCATTGCTCTGTATTCACAGTGCTTGTAGGGAGGGATGATATGAAAACAGTGAAGTCATGTAATGGCCAGAATCCTTTTGATGACTGACACTGGCCTAAGTGAAATCATATAAATCTTAGTGGCAAATTACTGTTTGTTAACAAGATGCTAGTTGCATTCCTGGTCATGCACAGGATTGTTGTGATCAGGTGGGCAGCCATAACACAACCAGTATTGATAAGCAGCAATTTGCACCATGATGTACCCAGTTTTCCATATGCAAACATAAATTGCCGAAAGTAAAATATGTTCTCGGGGGGGGGGGGGGTAACTGCATGGACAAATAATGAAAGACATGCTCCAGGGTTAGATGCTCAGATTCACATTATTTTCCATTGACTACATGATGTACAAGTGAATGCAAATCAGCCAGGAGTCCCTGCCTCCATCTGTAATATATATTTTTTCTGCCATGAAGGCTTCTACTTTTTTAAGTTAAGTTAAGAAGTCAGCATAGATATTCCATGCTGCATCATACAGTGTGCGACAAGTTATGTCTACACTTAATTTCTATCGATTTACTGCCCAAAGTTACACTGTTTGCATTACACTGCTGCAATGTGGCAATAAGATGTGGCCAATGTAATGTAATGTCATGTCATTTTGTTGCCATGAGCTGTCAAGTCACTTCTGACATAGGGCAACTCTACGGATATGTGACTTCCATTCTACTGTGTAGCATAGTGTGATATAACACAACACAATACGAGAGAAAGGCAGAAATCCAGAGACGTAGTTTCGAAAGAAGTACCCATGTTAGTCTGTGCAAGCATATGCAGGCAGAAGGAAGAACAAAAATTAAAATTTAAACAAACAAACAAAAAGAAAGGAAAAAATAGAAAAAAGAAAACAAAACAAACATGTTGTGTCCCCTTAAATATTTAAATAATTATTATATTTCCGTGCGAGTTTTCATGCATACAGCCACTTCTTCGAAATTCAGAGAAGCTCCCAAAGTGAAGGATAATTGCATTCCAGTTCACATATGAGCCTGAGAAGGGCAAATTAAGTGTGTTTGTATTAAAATGTGAACCAAATTTATTTTTCCTACATCTTTTCCTGAGCAGCCTGTAGAGAGTGGTGATGAAGGAAAGCCAAGTGTGTCTTTTCCGTTTGGGAGGACTGGCGAGGCCTCTCCCCCCAGGCAGGAAGAGAGAGAGAGGGGTGTGTGGGTGTGCCTAGAACCAAAAGAGGACCACTGGAGAGGTGCATTCATAACCGAAGGATTCCAGAGCATCCCGAACCTCCCTCCTCAAAAGGACAGGGACCAGGGAAAAGCAACAAGAACTCCAAACCTTTATGGGGACAGTTGGCCCATGCGTGGATATAAAACCTTGGAAGCAAGTTTTCCCTGCCGGAATCCAAAATTCCCTTGGCATAATGCTTCCGTGTGGCATGGTTAATTGCTCTTTCCATGCACTCGCCTGCCAAATAAACTTGTTTTCCTGAGTACTCAAGTCAATCAAACTCAGGAATAAGAATTCAAATAAATATCCCCAATAATATTGACTTGACAGGCCTTGTCCCCCTCTCTGTGCCTGTACGTCTTTCCATTGGCTTGGGTGGAGCTAACCAACATGGTTGATGAGTTCTACAGTCACCAAAGGGATTGGAATGAAGTGGCTCAGTGGAGGGGGTAGGTTATCTCTGCTGCCATCACAGTTTCAGTAGCCTGGCTTCTGAGTAATATGTGCACTTGTGTCCTGTCTTGTTGCAAAGTTTTGATCTTTTGGTAAAATTCCTTTTGCTACACAGTAGAAGTACAGAATTACACAAAAGAGAATAGCTTCACGTTCCCCAGGTAGTCCACCCCTTTCTCATTAACTGGCACTTAAAAGTGTCTATAACTCACTCCAAGACTCTGTAGGAGAAAGAATTAAAAATTTTCTTTACTTACAGTTACTGGAAGTTACAGACTTGCATATGCTGCTTTCTTTACAACAGACATACTTAGCAACCAACTCAACAGATCAACAGTAAACAAACAACTGCAACCAACAGATTAAAGAAAGGGGAAAAGCACTCAGCACTGGAGGTGGGGCTGTCTTTGAATTCAAAGGCTGGAAGGAACGATTGGTTAGTTCTGGATAGACAGACAATCAACCCAGCCCAGAAAAGTCCCTTCCAGTCACAAAAACCACAGACAGCATGCAAGGTTGCAAAACACTCGAACATGCCTTTTTTCCATCAAGCTGAAGGTGGTCTGCATGGCTCTTTGCTTACCTGTGTTACCTTCACAACATCACGATGAAGAAAGTCAGGCTAAGATACACCCACTACATTTCAAGGGTCAGTGGGAACTACAACACGGATCTCCCCAGTCCCAGTCCAGCCCTCTAACTGCTAGGCCTCACTGGCTTTTCCCACTTGCTTCTTGTTTTGTTGCTAGCTTTAGCTATAGAAATCGTGTTCAAGCTATGACCGCTGGACTTGATGGGATAACACAGAGGTCACTTTATGCATGCCGGAGGGCAAATTTCTTAACAAGATTTTAATTGCACAGTTCTTTGCAAGCGGTTTTGGTGACACATAACATACTTGTCTGTTTCCTTGCTAGAAATTTTACATTTCACAACAACCAGGTAGGTTACGCGGCGAGACGGCAGCAGGATCAAGATTGCTCAGTGAGCTTCTTGGGTGGATGTGCCAGTGCCCTCGCCCTTGTTCTACATACGCCACATCAATCCAGTGTTTTGAGGGGTCCCATTGCTAGATGCTGTCAACGGGCTTCCTTTTTTTGGTCACTGTCACCAGTGCCCATCATGAGTCCCCTCCTTCTAGGCTCAGTCCACTCCACCACCCAAAAGAGAGGACAAGGCCAATGAACTTTATTTACACATCATCAAAAATGATAACAATAACCATAACCTTAGAACTGCAGAGCTGGAAGGGACCCTATGGATCATCCAGTCCAGCCCCTGTCAAGGAGGCACAAGTGGGGAATCGAACTCCCAACCTCTGGCTCCACAGCCAGAGAACTAAGCCACTGACCTTTCATGAAAAAAAAAGAGGGGGACACCAACTTGCATTGGTATACATTTTTATTGGTTCATGGCTCATTTTGTGCCCACCTCTAGTCTTGTATGTGGTTTCACTCAAGCCCACATTTGCCAAACCATCCCAAGGCTGCTGGCTGGGTGGCAACGGAGGCCCATGGAAAGAAAAGGAGATGTCTGAGAAGCTTCGTGTTCTTTGGTTCTCTCCCATGCCAGTTTGTTGTTGTTGTTGTTGTTGTTTAGTCGTTAAAACGTGTCCGACTCTTCGTGACCCCATGGACCAGAGCACGCCAGGCCCTCCTGTCTTCCACGGCCTCCCGGAGTTTGGTCAAACTCATGTTGGTCGCTTCGATGACACTGTCCAACCATCTCGTCCTCTGTCATCCCCTTCTCCTCTTGCCCTCACACTTTCCCAACATCAGGGTCTTTTCCAGGGAGTCTTCTCTTCTCATGAGATGGCCAAAGCATGTGGCCAAATTAGTCTGTCTCCCTGTATCGTTCCTAACTAGTATGGATAAAGGTCTCTGACCAGCATCAGCCTTCCAGAGGAAAGGAAAAGCCATGCAGAAAATGGAGATTTGTGCTATTTTGGACTGCACCTCACTGAAGACTGCAGCCAGCACGGGCATCTCTGCAGAAAAGGCAAGTAATGGACGATAGAAGTACTTTCGAGGTGGAGCTTGAGATGGCATGGGGAGGAACAGCTGTCTCCTCCTGCTGTTTCAGTATGATTTGGAGAACTTCCACTCCCCTGTACATCAGGATGAATGCATCAGACGTTTGATGCAGGTTGATGTTTTCCAGTAGTTTTTGGGATGTCAGTGGGCAATATCAGAAAAATCTGACATGAATCAAGAGCATCTCAATTGAGCAGATGATCAAAAAGCATCTTCCTCTCCATAATTGGCCAGTAAAAGAAGAAATCCCCACGGCTTGAGTTTAAATGTTTTTTAAAAATGTAATTATTTTGGACATTTCCCGGTACATCCCGGGAACCATCATGTTGCTGCAGTAAATAGTCTATTTTTTTTTCATTTCAATTTTTGTTTACTTGGAAAGACCAGCAAATATCTAGAATGTTAGAGAAACAAATAGCTTGTTTGACATTGTTTTGGCTGTGTTTTTTCTTTAAAGCAACTGCAGACTGTCTAACTTGTTTATTTACTCCAACAAATCAGTGCCAGGACATACAAGCAAACAGAGGAACAGTGATAATTAAATAAGAAGCAGACCTTGGGAAAGTTAGTTTTCTGGACTATAATCCCAGAACCTTTCAGCCCACACCACTAATGAACACGTGGGCTGGGGATTCTGGGGGCTATAGACCAAAACGAGCAGTGTAGTGATAAATTTGGAAGGGCAGGTGTTTAGATTGACAGGTCTTCCAGAGCCAGCCCTCCTCCGCGCCAAAGTCCAAAAACACAGGAAGCATGATCAGTCCAGCTGGCTATGGAAGACCTGCCAGCAGCTTTTTGTTGTTGTTGAGTCGTTAAGTCGTGTCCGACTCTTCGTGACCCCATGGACCAGAGCACGCCAGGCCCTCCTGTCTTCCACTGCCTCCCGGAGTTGGGTCAAATTCATGTTGGTCGCTTCGGTGACAGCCAGCAGCTTTTAATGACTCTTAAATGCCCAGTCAAGATCACAACCCACTCTTAAAATATATTTCATTAGAATAGGGATATCTTAAAGGGATATCTACAGTTTCTGGAGAAATCTATTTCTTCCTCAGCTGCTGTGAGGATTGTAGCTAAGCTCAGATGAAACAGGGAAGATGGTGGCATCAGCAGGTGATACCATAGTCCCAAAGCTACTCAGCTTTGACTCCAATAACTGGGCATGTTTCGTCTTGAGAAAAGAAGACTGAAGGGAGATATGATAGCACATTTCAAATGCTTGAAAGGTGGTCATAGAGAGGAGGGGCAGGATCTGTTCTCAATCATCCCAGAACATAGGACAAGTAATAATGGGCTCAAGCTACGGCAATCCAGATTTCAGCTGAATATCAGGAAAAAACTTCTTAACTGTTAGAGCAGTACAATGATGGAACCCATGACCTTGGGTGGTGGTGAGTGCTCCAACGCTGGAGGCATTCAAGAGTAAATTGGACAGCCATCTGTCAGATTTGCCTTGATTTGGATTCCTGCATTGAGCGAGAGTTTGGACTTGATGGCCTTACCAGCCCCTTCCAATTCCAATATTCTATGATTCTACGAATTCCCTCTGCTTTTTTCTGCCCTAGATTTCCCCCCCGCCGCCGCCCCCGCCCCCAACCAACAATTCAACTTCATTGGATGATTCTGGGTTCTAAAGTTCTAATATGATGGGAAGGGGAGAATTGCTTGCTGCTTTAACCATTGGATTGGAACGCAGAGTAGATTGATACTGCCCCCGTGATACTGGAGTCAGTATTTCTGCTGAAATAGTTCCTCAGCTAAGTCTTCCTGTGTTGCCTCACTGTAATCCTGGGCTCTAAAAGGCTGAATCTGTAGCTCTGACTGGTCCTCCCAGGCAGGGAAGACTTTGGGTTCATCCATGCAGGTGGCTCATGCCTCTAGGAAGGATGGAGAAGCTTGTCATCATAAGTGGAGGCAACAAATTGGGCACAGTGACTATTTACAGGATAGTGCAACATCACTGTGGTCTCTACCTGTGGAAAGCAGGTCAGCAGGCTGGCCGGCCAAACAGCCAGCTAGCTACGATGTGATTCCGGTGATATCTGAGACCCAACCCCAGCACCCAGTTTGTGAAAAAGCACCAAGCACTGTGATGTCCAGCAGTGGGACCTGGGATGCAAAAACCATGGACCTTTGGACTTACCAGGACATTTGTGTAAAATGGTTTTCTTAGCCGTCCAGGTACCCTCCAGCTATGTTGTACTACAACATTATCCATCCTGAACCAGCCCAGTCCATACTTAGGCTGGCTGGGACTAGTGAAGGTTGGAACCCAACACATCTGGAGAGCACCAGGCCAAGTGAGGAAGGGTGAAGCGCCTCTCGGCTAAAGGAAATTGCCAGTAATCCTAGCACAGGCCATACAGGTGCCAGCTCTCCCCAGAGAGAGCCTTTAAAATATATAAAGATTTCTCCCTCTCTCCAAATGCATTTCTCTCTCCTGCCTCCTTCCCTCGTTATATGAGTCGAATGTTATTGCAATGTATACAGTGCACCAGCCTTGTGCACCTATTGGCGGAGAGCCCAACAGAAAAGCTATAAAGAGAAGACATATGCTTTTTTTTTTTTTTGTGGAGCCCAACTGAATAAACAATGAAAAGCAAATGGGCTACACCACTTTCCATTCTACCTTTTCTCTGGCGCAGGACTTCATCATTAAACAAAATGAACTTGAGACCCATGAGGGATCTGGCCTTCATCCCATTCAGCAGGGGTTGGTTACAGATTCTGCCCTCTATTCCCTACAGGCTCTTTCTGACTCAGTGGAAAGGGGACTAAATCATAAATAAGGAAAGCAGCACACACCGTTTACCAACCTTTCCCACCCAAAAGGAGCTCTGGGCTTCCTGGAGCATGCCAGAGTTAGACCTTGGTGTGATCCTCCAGTCTCCTAAGGCAGATGCCTCTTTGGCTTGTCCACACATCTCCTCCTTGGAAAAAGTTGCGTTCTTGAGCCTTTCCTTTCAAAATCTCCTAGCCGGCTTGGGCAATGGGAGTCATGACAACAAGGCAACTTTGCCTAGCTTTGCAGGTCAGATGCCCTGTGAGCAGAGTTCGAGTCACAGCAAAGAAGGGGGCAGAAAATAAACTGAAATGCAATTCCTCCCCATTCTCTTCGGTCAAATCCAACGGGCGCCGCTTTTGCCAGCAGAGAGAGGATCACGTTGTACCTGCCTGCTATACAGGGGTTAGAGTAGAGGAGCATCTTAGGGAAAAAAAGAGAGAGAGAGATGGCTGCACTAGTTTAGCTTCACAATCATGGTTCAGTTCACAGGAATTGAAACCCAGACTTTTCAAAGTTAAAAAACCAAAGACCCAGATCAAAAACAACCGGGGACCCAAGGCTGGAAAATCCCGCTCTAACGACTCATCCTCTCATAGGCAACGGCTGCAGCTGTGACACAGCCTGGACACCGTTTGCAGCAGTTGAAACCCGTTGCCAAGCTGCCTGCAACGTGATGAAGGCATGCAATGAAAGCAACGATGAAAGTGAAGAAGAAAGGAATGCTCGTTGGAGGATGATAGGAGTTGTAGTCAAAAATATTTTTCCCCAAGCTCTGTTATGATGCATTTTACTGGACTTACAGAAAAATAATGTTCTATTTTATCTTCTAAAGACTTCTGGGAGCTTCATTTGTTGCTGCCCTGAAGAAGGGAAGGGTTGAGGAAAACAAAAGGTGAAGCTGATAAATTATTAGAAACTTGTGCTTTTTATTTTTGCTGTTGTTGTTGGGTAGGAGAAGCTTTTGCTTACTATTTTGATTGTTGCTTGATGAGTATCTCCGATTTCTGGAAAGGTTTCAGAGAATCGAAAAGAAACAATAATGTCAGTTCAGAAGAATTAATTCTTCTGATGCATGTCTTGGGAATAGGGTATCATACTTCAAACGGCTTACTCAAATACATATCCTACTAAGTTACACCACAGTACATGTGCATAGAAGATTGATATAACTCTACTTTTGAGGCATCAGATATTGGACTAGAGCTTTCAGAATTTCCCAATCAATATGGCCAGTCAATTCTGGCCGAGAGGTTCTGGATGGTGTAACTTAAAAAGTAAAATTTCCAAGCTTTGCTACAAATTTTGCTCCCTGCTAAATACAGCCCTGAGCAGTGAAACAACACAGCAGCTAATGTAGGTAGCGGATTAAGAAGGATTATACTGAGGAAAAATGGAAACAAAGTATGTGAGGTGCCACCTTATTACACAACAATCTTCTGTCAAATGTGTGAAAATGGGTGAAATAAAGGGTATTTGTATAATTCTGGGGTGACCACAAGGTAGAGCAAGTTGTCACTGTTGCCCATATGAGGGAGGGCGCCAGGCTGAAGTCACCACGTACTCTATATTCGTTCACTCTATATTGCAACTACTCAGCCAGACATATTATATAGTTGGAGAACAAATTATAAGATTTGCATTGTTATTGCTAAACAGGATTTTCATTCTAGAATTTTCCTTTCTTATTCAGATTAATTTATTACATTTTACTCTACTAGGATTGAATGTGTGAGTATATATGTGTGACTGTGGATGAACACCTACATTTCTCTTGTATGGGCTTTGAGTGTCTAGGTTGGAGTTAGTATATTAAGGTTTTCTTTTTCTCTCACCCATCACTTTTCATCTTGTTACTTGTTGGTAACAAATACCATTGCCTACCAGCTTTTGTGCTGTTGCCAGTAAGATGACCATGGACAGAAGTAAAATTATCCTCTCTCTCTCTCAATATTTAAGGTCTACCACATCCCCAAAATTTATGGCAGTGTTAAACTATTTCCACTCGTTTCAATTTGGATAGTTGTCCTCTGCTGTTTTTAAATGTTTTAAGTATTGATTTTATTTACCATTTTTAATATGATGCTTGTTTAATTCTTTTTAAATATTTGTATCCTTACTGTTTTTTAGCTTTTAAATATTAAATATTTTAATATTGTAAGCCGCCTTGGATCCTTTTAAGGAGAAGGGTGGGGTAAATACATTTTATATAAATTTACATAAATAAATAATAAATAGCTTTTTGTCTTTGCAGGAATGGAGGTGTTCAAGATCTGAAAATGCACAAACTGATATGAGCTCAAAGAATGGTGCAGAGTATCACCAGAAGGGCCCTGGACAGGTCACAAATTTAGCTGTGTACCCGTTCTTGGGCACAGACTGGGGGACCAACGCACATCCCTGGCATATTTGGTAGGTCAATTGGTTGGCTGGTCATTTGGTAGACAGATGAAAAGTCAAAGTCAAACATGGCAAAGAAAGTTAAATAGGATTGGAAACAATTATAATAAATGTCCAGTGGGTAAATATGGAAGAAATGGTGCCATGTTTTCACCTTGAGTTCTAGGTTTCTTAGTTTGTCCTTATTTGTCACTGTGAGGACATATGACAGTATGTCATTCATGGATGACCCGAAAAATGACAGGCATCTCAACAGAATAGCATCAGAAGTCCCTGCATGTGGCCAAATGTAATTATTTCTTTATTATTGTGCACTAGCACGGGTACTTTACATAGTCCCCCCTCTAGATTTTGTTCAAAAAACAACCTTGTAAGGTAGGTTTGGCTGAAAAATACTGACTACCAAAGGTTAAAATATAAGCTTTGTGTCTAAGGTGGGATTTGAATTTGAGTCTCCCCATTCTGGGCCGAACATTGTGCTGCATCTATTAGGTCAGTGGTTGTTGTATAAATAATGCTAAGGCTGAAACCTAATGACAGGAGAACACTCAATGTGCTCAATTTGCATAATGTGCAAAATAATGTGACCTAATGTACATAACATGCAAATTAGGATGCCCAGATTTGGAGAACTGGAATCTGTTAATCCCACTTCTAGATTAGAAATAGGATTTCTTTTCAACCTACTTTTTAAAATGGGAAGGAAGAATCATAAATGGTTTTTGGGGCTACAAAATCTTACCCAACTGTCATCATGTAGCCTACAGGTAGCATATGGCTCACGAGTGATGTAGAGCAAGAATGGGGTGGGGGAGCTATGCTGGAGTTTTATTTACAACTGTGCATGCTATCTGTAGTTTGAGTGACTGGGACAGACTTTTCCGAACTGGGCTGGTTTTCTATCTATCCAGCACTAATCAATCGTTCTTTCCAGCTTTTGAATTCCAAAGAGAGCCCCCACATCTCTGCTGAGTATTCTACCCCTCTCTTTTGGAAGTTTGTGGCAGTTGTTTGTTGCTGTTGATCTGTTTGGTGGGTTGCTAGTATGTGTGCAGTTAAGAAAGCAGTATATACAAGTTTGTAATTTCAAAGAACTGTAAATAAAGAAATGTTTTTGATTCTTTCTCATGTGGTGGCGCTGTGGGTTAAACCGCAGAAGCCTCTGTGCTGCATGGTCAGAAGACCAGCAGTCGTAAGATCGAATCCACGCAACGGAGTGAGCTCCCGTCGCTTGTCCCAGCTCCTGCCAACCTAGCAGTTCGAAAGCATGCAAATGCAAGTAGATAAATAGGTACCACCTCGGTGGGAAGGTAACGGCGTTCCGTGTCTAGTCGCGCTGGCCACGTGACCACGGAAACTGTCTTCGGACAAACACTGGCTCTGTGGCTTGGAAACGGGGATGAGCACCGCCCATTAGAGCCGGACACGACTGGACTAAATGTCAAGGGGAACCTTTACCTTTACCTATAAAAGTCTCAAAGTGAATTATTGAGACTTTAAATGCCAGTTAATGACAAAAAAAGGGTGGACTGTCTGGGGAACCTGAAGTTATACTCCTTTTTGGATCTCTGTACTTTTACTGTGTAACAAAAGAGAGAATTTTACCAGAAATTTAGAAACTCTGCAACAAGCTAGTCTGGGGGCAGTGGGGTGGGGGGAAGAAAACAGGAGCTCAAGATGCCAGCACACCTCATCTTAAAGCTCTTACTGCCAATACGTAAGCTAATGGAAGAGGCATTTCAGCCTTTTAGCATGGGGGAAGATTTACCAAGACTGGGGAACCACGAAAGACTGGTGTCCTAGGAAAGGGGGTATGACCTCAAGAGGGCCAGACGGGGACTCCAGGAGGGCCAGACTTCGCCCCAAGGCAGAGAGGTCTCCATCTTTGCTGTAGATGTTACTTAGATAGATTGTCCTTTGGTGTAAGGGTCTAAGTGAACCTCTTCTGAAAACAGGTGGTTGTTTTTGTTGGGGGTGGGAAGCAAGTAAAGCTAGAAGTCCTTCCATTCAGCCTCTTGCTGACTGGGGAAGTTTAGAATATATAAAAAAAGCTGCAAAAATATGCTGTAGAGGGAAACACAGCTGGCCTTAAGAAACCTTAGATTTGTTTTCCTTGGGGAAGTTTGCTTGGACTGGAGTCAAGGTGCACACATTCGGGGACTTCCTATGGATGCATAAGAAACGGTCCACGAGGGCCAAAAGAGTGGAGTGATGACGAGGAATGTGGGCAGGCATTACGACGAGGGCAGATCTGTTCAGCTCACAGCGCAGACGTTCTTCAACCTTTCTGTAATGGAAGCCCCCCCCTCCACCTTTCCTGTATATAAGAAATAAGGAGAAAGAAGCATCTATAGAGTTTCCCCTACGGAATCAATATGTTAAGGAGGGGAGTAGTGAATTTAATTGGCTTAGCTTGAAAATGGGCTGGATGAGGGTAAACAAACTGAAACCAAATCCTGAGAAGCCCATCTTCCAGGGCCCCAGGGCACTCCCAGAAGACGGGAAAGGTCAACCACTTCGGAGTATTCTATATTTAGAAAACCCTGGAAAGAGTCGCCATAAGTCAGAATCGACTTGGCAGCACACAATGCATACCTAGTCGCTCCTTGACTTAGGGTTTACCGGTGCTGGATCTCTGCAAGAGATATTGGTAAATAAAAACACTCCCAAAGAAGGCTTTGTCTGTCTCTTCTCAGCTCCTTCGGTTCCTCTGCTGGCTGGTAAGAACTTTCCAACAGGCTCTTAGTTATTAACTGGCTGCTGAGGATGGGGCCTGTGACCAGCTGGGTGATGAACCTCACTTTATGATTTTAAAATTATGGTTTTAATTTGAATGAAATCACTTTCTTTTTATTCATTCTGTTTTCATTATTCGTTCTGTTTTAATAGTCAAGCTTGCCTTGTGTTTTAATCACACTCTTCAAGTACTGTGAGGTACCTTGAGTTCCATCTATCGGAAAAAAGATGGGATGTCAATCCAAAATCAATTAAACATACCTTCACACATATGAACCTTCATTTTTTAAAAATCATATCTAGAGATGGGCATGCATAAGATTACTTGGGAGTAAAGCCCACGGATCTCATGCATAAGATTAGATTGGCAGCTGGAAATGAGTAGAGCTTTGAAGTTATTCTTTGGACTACAGTTCCCAGAATCCTCAAATCTCTCATGATGCCTGGGAGATTTTAGGGGGTTAAAAAAGTAACCTTTCCAAACTTAGGAAACTAGCTGGGTTTTTTTTGGGCAAGCCAAGAAGTGGAATCTCTGTAGGATGAAAAACCCTACAATTACTAATTCCATATGCTAGCCTTTTATTCTTCCTTCCTACAGATGAATCTAGAAGGCTCATGGGGGCACTATTATAAGGAAAATTGTTGTTTGATTCATTCAACACATGACACATGTGGGAAGATTGTGATTTTGTATTCCCCTATGCTGCTGCTACTGTATGTGTGTGTGTGTGTGTGTGTTTAATCTTTCAGACATGGAGAGTTCTTACCTTCTTCTCAAACCTTTGAAACACCCCAGTCAACCTACAGAACAATCTAGCCCCAAAATATGCTTGAGGATATGTTTCCCTGTGGTCTCCTGGGCTTGCCTGTGACTCCTTATCACACTGGAGAACTCAGATGCACACCATAGAGTTCCTGAGATATTCTGAAAGAGTCCATCACAGGCTGTACTCAAACTCACAGCTGATTCTCCCCCCCCCCCCCCCCGATGTAACATAATCTGCCCAAATCTGGCACACAGATCTATCCTTTAAGAGCATTAAAAGATCTCTGTATTCAACAGACACCGTACTCAAATTACAGGGGCGAGGGATAAAGAGGTCCTGTCCCCTTACATGGCGAGCACCTTAACTGATCTTTTTGAGAGAGATTGGACAAAATTTGAGGCAAAAGGTCTTTGACCTTTCCAATATGCTAAAGGCATCTGTGTTTGGTTGCTTTATATATATATAGATATAGATATAGATATATATAGATATAGATATAGATATAGATATAGATATAGATATAGATATAGATATAGATATAATGTAATATTTTATTACATATATACATATATACTGTGTGTGTGTACATACATACATACATACATACGTATGTATATGAATGCTATGTGTATATGTGTGTGTTTGTGTGTGTGTGTGTGTGTGTGTGTTCGGTGCCTTGCCCTCTCTGGCAGATGTCCACGTGGAGGCAGCATCACAGCTTCCCTGCCCCCACTTCCTCTGGACACTGCCTCTGAGTGGGCACCAGCCAGAGAGGCAAGGCACCGAACCACCAAACATCTGTTGCGGCAGTAAATGAACCAGGATGAACTGCCAAACAAGTGGTTTGTGCCCATCTCTAGCCTAGTTCTTTTGGCGTTTCCTCATAGGTCTTGGTTCCCAGTCCTCTGGTCACCCATGTTGCCCTCCTCTGAACTTGTTCAAATTTGTCAGCATCCTTCTTGAAGTCTGGTGTCCATACTAAGGCCTAACCCGTGCTGAATAGAGGGGGACAAGTACCTCACATGATTTAAAGACTATACTTCTGTTAATGCAGTGTAAAATAGCATTTGCCTTTTTTGCAGCCACATCACACTCTTGGCTCATATTCAGCTTGTGATCCACATCAATTCCAAAATCCTTCCTGCTCGTAGTATTGCTGAGCCAAGTATCCCACATTTTGTAACTGTGCATTTGTTGTTCTAAATTGAGAAATAATTTCCTCTGGTGCAAGATTTTAGAAGAGGAAGATATTTTGAAATGGAAAAGGTTGGGGCTTGATGAACCCCCCCTACCCAGATTCATTGACTCTCCATGTTCACATCTGGATCCAAGCATACTTATTTAGACAGTTCTATGTTCCTTTGCAAGCCACGTGCTTCAGTTAAGCACACCTGAACTCCTGTGGGTTGTCTACCATTTGTAAAATAATTTATGTCTGATCCATAAAAATAAAAGAAAGGTAGGATGAAACTTGTCCAAAAGTCTCTAAAAGATAGATATTCTCATTTTCGTCTTCTTCTTCATTTTAACATATAGATTCGTATTTTTCAGCCACAGGCTAATGTTTAACATTCCTAAGTGATGAGGCCATTTTTTTATTGCGTTTATTCTTTTCAACAAGCTGGAACTGTGAAAATGAATATCTGCCCTAACCCCATTAGTTAAAAGCTGATTAAAAAAAAAAGGAAGGAAAAAGGAGGGAAAGGTGGAAAGGGCCCCGAAGAATAATCATGTTATTTGTAGAAATGATTGAATGCAAAAATAACAAAGGTGAAGGTGGAAATAAATCTGCCCTCCTGGAGAAGGGGAAAAAACCTTTTAAATAATATTTTAATGCCGTCATAATAGTGATAAATAATAACTCAGGATTTCTGAAATGAAGTGGGAAGGAGAGTTCTTTCATTCATGTGCCAAAGGCTGTCGTTCTTGAAATCGAACGGGGTGTCCTTCCCTTTCCATCCCTCTGCCGAAATCCATGCTATGATGAGATCAGGGATGTGGCTTGGTTCGGCAGGGAGCAGCGTAGAAGCGACACGGGAGGCATGGTGGTGGGGAGGGACCGGGGAGCAAAAAAAGAAAAAGGGGAAGAAAAAAAAAGGATCCAAGATGCAGGCAAGGGCCTGACTTCAATCAAGTTATCTCCAGGCTCTGTAACAACAAAGACCACACAGACGCTGGCTGAAATAACTTTTACGGGTTCTGCAATATAACTTCCAGCCCTGGCAATCTGGTTCCCACAAGAACGACTACAGCCAGCTGTCTCTCTCTCTCTCTCTCTTTTTGAGGCATATCAGGCAAAAAAAGAAAAGAAAAATAATAAAAAATGAAAAAAAGACACAAACGTTGCGGCCGCTTAAGGTGCCTGATATAATCTTATAATCTCAGAATCACAGAACTGCAGAGCTGGAAGGGACCCAAGGGGTCATCAAGCCCAGCCCCTTGTCGAGGAGGCCCAGCGGGGAATCGAACTCCCAGCCTCTGACCTAAACCGCTGAGCGATTGCATGGACCAACACAGCTCTCTCTTTGAAAACTGCCTCTCTTTTGAAGGATTGTTAAAGCCACTCAGCCAACCACACGGTGGGTTGGGGAGAGGTGGGGGAGCCATTTATGATGAAGGTGTGTGTGATGGTTCATAAATAGAGAGAAGTTAAAGAAGACAACTGGGCATGCTGTGATCCAGCCAGGACTTGCCAGCGAGGATAAATTTCAAGCTTCTAAAACAGTTATGGTCTTGAACTACAGCTCCCATCTTCCCCCAGTCAGCATAGTTGATCCAGCAGCACACAGAAGACAGAAATTGTATTTCAGGACCACAGATCACATGGGTTCACACAACTATACGTCACAAGAAGCAAGGATGCGCTCCTCTAGGCGATGTGTATATTGGTGTTTTAAACCGTGGGTTTGCATGTTGTGCATAGCTTTGAAAAGTTACTTTTGGGAAGTGCAACTCCCAGATTACCCCATGACCAATAAAGTAACTTTTCCAAGCTGTGGAAAAAGCCTGTGTTGCATACATAACTCTTGTTATAGGAAATGTGCATTGATGGCCCAGTGTGGCTGTGGCTGGCAAAAACCTGGACCCAGTCGCTTTCCCAGCTCTCCCTCCCACCTTCTTGCCCCTTGTTCCTCCTGCCTGTTACAGCTAAAGCTGTGGTTCCCAACCTTGGGTCCTAGGTGTTCTTGAACTACAACTCCCAGAAATCCTGACCAGCACAGCTCTCCTGAATTTTACCCCTTCCTAATCCTTCTCTATTCCCCCCCATCCCAAATCCTATTCCCATTGGAAACGAATAACAACAACAACAAAAAGGTTTCTGGGAGTTTTAGTCCAAGAACATCTGCAGACCCATGGTTGGGAACCACTGAGGTTAAGAAAGACTGGCTGAGTAAGGGTAAGACGTGTCCTTTGAGGATGCCGATTCATGAGTCAGAGGATCAAACCAGAGGGGTGCAAAGATGAGGCTGTGTTGGCACAGGAGGCCTCTGAAAGGCCCAGCTGCCTTCCCACGGTGGGTGCCTCCTTCTTTCATGCTCGGCTCGGCGTGCATTGTGCCAGTCGGCCCCCGCAAGTCATCACCTCATGTAATTGAAATGCTCAGGAGTCCTGTCCCAAGGCTGTCAGTGCCGGCAGCAAAGCAAAGGCTGCAGGTGTGCGTACATGCACGCATGTGTGAGCACGAGGAGGGGGGGAGAAGAAGGAGTAAAGCCCTTTTGTGGTTCTTTTCCAGCCCAGCCCAAAGGAGGGGGGGGGGAGGAAAGCTTTTAACTGGCATAAGGTTACGGCCAGGCAGCCCAGCCATGCCAAGGATGCAAGGAATCTGCTCGCAACCTCAAAAGGATGCATTCTTTTTATCGGCTAATTAAAAAACGAAGAAGAAGGAGAAAATAAAGGGGGGGGGTGCTTGTGGAATTGCTGCACACCTGCTCAGCTGACAAGCCAGCCGGAGAGAGAGGCTGGAAAGAGGCCAGAGGGACAAAATGAAGGGAAAGGAGGTGAGGAAAGAAAAGTGAATGAGGGGTGAAGGTCACCGAGGGCAGCCAGAACCTTCTGGCAGGGCAAACACTGTTTTAGAAACAAAAACAGAAGTGGCTGGGAATGGGGTCAGGTGGAAGAGTGAAAGTTCTGCCTGGATCTGGGAGTTCTGTTCACTAAGAAGAGCTTGGAAGCAAATAATTATTTTAAAAACATTTATTTATTTATTTATTTATTTATTTATTTATTCATTCATTCATTCATTCATTCATTTAATTTATATACTTCCCATCTGGCCAAGAGCCACTCTGGGCAGTTAACAACACAAAACAGAATAACAATATCCAGACACAACTCAAGATCCAACTCAACTATATAGACACACACAGAGAGAGATATAGTATATCTCAGCTGACCTCTCTCGCAGAAAGCACATGAGGGAATTCAAACTCCTGGTCACAGAGCTACAGCCATCTGCTCCAACTGACTCAGCTATACCGTTTCTGAAAAGCAAGTGACTTTATAAGTCTGTTTCCTCATTGACGTAAGGTGAGATCATATCACATCTTTGGCAAAGCAGTGGTAAAATCAACCTAAATTTCACTGTACTAATCTTGGGTGTCCGCATAGTCAAAGCTATGGTTTTTCCAGTAGCGATGTATGGAAGTGAGAGCTGGACCATAAAGAAGGCTGACCGCCGAAGAATTGATGCTTTTGAATTGTGGTGCTGGAGGAGACTCTTGAGAGTCCCCTGGACTGCAAGGAGAACAAACCTATCCATTCTGAAGGAAATCAACCCTGAGTGCTCACTGGAAGGACAGATCCTGAAGCTGAGGCTCCAATACTTTGACCATCTCATGAGAAGAGAAGACTCCCTGGAAAAGACCCTGATGTTGGGAAAGTGTGAAGGCAAGAGGAGAAGGGGACGACAGAGGATGAGATGGTTGGACAGTGTCATCGAAGCTACCAACATGAATTTGACCAAACTCCGGGAGGCAGTGGAAGACAGGAGGGCCTGGCGTGCTCTGGTCCATGGGGTCACAAAGCGTTGGGCACAACGTAACGACTAAACAACAACAAAATCTTGGTTGATACAAAGGGAATATTTTATGGATGTTGGAAAAAGTGCTCATATCCAGTCATTGACCAGTTGGGTACATTAAGGGAAACAAATGTTCTTTATGGAAGCACCCTGAGTTGACGTTTGAATCAGGCAGTTCACGTTCATTGACCCAGCATTTGAAAAAGTAACGTCTTTGGACTGAAAGTCTCAGAAACCCGCAGCAACTTTTCAAGCCCCACTTCAACAACGCCAGTTTTGTGACCACAAGGGATGAATGATTACTGAATGCTTTGACTCTTTTTTCTTCCAGATTAACACGGTCTCTTTTTAGATGTGCGGTGGGTGTAAATCCAAATCCCAGAAGTGCGCTTGTACAATTTCCAAAGCACTGAACGTGCACCGTATGAATCAGCTGTGGCGCCAAGACCTAAGCTGCAGAACCAATACTCTGGGAGTTTCCTAATGGAAAGGTGCTTGTATTCTCCCACCCCACCCCAAGAAGAGGGAATTCTTCTTGCCTTTATCCCTTCAGCACTAAAGAACCGAGAGTGTGAAAACAAAAATACTTTGCAGATGCGACCTGCAGGATGAATGCTTTCCATGTTTTTCAGGGCAGGATTTCTACTCACTCATCAGCTTGGAAAGGATTCCGGTGGGAAATGTGCAGCAGGACCCAGTGAACTCTGCACATTGTGATGAAACACAGCCATTCTTTATGCTTGACCACTTGGGATGCGGATGGATGCGCCCTGTAAAGAAGACCAGCCGTTCAGATTCAGAGCCAAAATACCTGACTGAAGCGGCTGAAGATTCTGTCCAGCTGAACCATTTCTGCAGGTGTGTGTGTGAGAGAGAGAGCGAGAGAGCGGGGGAATTGCATGACTCTGAATGTCCCTCTTGGTTTATAACCAGCAAATACACCTGGCTTTGCCCAGGTTGAAAACCCATGGGTCCTGTCCTCTTCCCCACGCCATTCTCTCCAGCTCCCAAATTCTTCCTTTCACTCTCTCTCTTCCTCTGCCTCCCTCCATTCAGCTTGTATCAGAGTTTGAAACCTACAGGCATGTTGGCAAGTCTTTAGGTCCGAGTCCCAAATCCAAGTCCGAGTCTTTGGTACCAAGGTCTGAGCCCCAAGACTGAGTCCCTATTAAAAGCAAGCTCTTTTCCTCAGAAAAAAGGGAGGGAGGGGTGGGTGGGTTCTGAGTCACGAGTTGAGTCAAAGTAAATGGAAAAGGAAAAAACGGAGTCGAGTCTGAGTCGAATCACCAGGGCAACTTAAGTCCGACTTGACAGTGAGTCCCACAATTCAAGTCCCCATCATGGAAACCTAATCGTTCCACACGAGTGTTTGGTCAATCTTCTTCCCTCCATCCCAGTACTTAGCTCTGCCGTCACGGGACAGAATTGTCCCTTGTTGCAACTACAATTTCTGGGATAGCTCAGACATCACAGCTTGTCAAGGTATAACCGATCCAGTTATTGACATTTAGAAATCAGTAGCGTTCACGTAAAAATTTAGGCTTCCAGTCCTGACCGTTTTAGTAAAAGGGCTTTAGTCCCACAATAGCTTCTTGGGACTGCAACTCCCAACCCCTCCACAGCCAGCATAGCCAATAAGGAGACCATAACTCCCAGAATCATTCAGATGAATTCTTTAGACCACAGTTCCTCAAATCCTTCACCCCACATAGTTGAAATACAACCTGTCTGCACCTGTGATTGTGGTGGGACTGGGAGAAAGGCCTTCCCTGATGATCTTAACTCCTGGGCAGGCTCAGTTGTATTTGTGCAATTTTTTTGGTCTGTGTTGATTACTGGAGATGAGCACGAACCACCGAATTGGTGGTTCATGCTGGTTCGCTCGTTGGCTGATTCGTTCATTGGCACTTCCAAACTCCGCCTCCTCTGGAGGGCGCCCATGCAGAGGCAGTGCATTGGCTTCCCTGCCATGGCTCCTCCAGGTGCCGAAAACTTGTTTGGCCAAAGGATGAACTGGCATGAACTGCCAATTTGGGAGTTCGTGTCCACCTGTACTGATTAAAGTTTCAGAGATCATTTAAGAGAATAAGACAACAGCTCCCAGAATCCATCCAGAAACTTCTTTAGACTAAATTCAGAATTGCCCAGGAAGCATGGCCAGCCAAAATTGAGCCTATCCCATAGTATATGTGCAAAATTCTCGGTGGGTATTTGGGGGGGGGGGGGGTTGGTAAGAAGATTACAGCTTCCAGAAACTCCTAGCCTGTATGGCCAGGTGAAATATAACCAATCCAGTTATAAAAGTTGGGCCATGATTAACATTTGTACAGAATTTCAGGTTTCTGCCTCTTAAAATTCTGGAGATCCTTCAGGCTAAGAGACTTTCGTTCACCTGGGAAATCAGGCATATCCATTAAAAGTTTTGTGATTCCTGCTTTTGAGTATTTCAAAGATCAGTTTTGTTTTAGAGGACTGGAAGTACCAGAATCCCCCAGCCAGCATAGCTAGTTGAGATATTACCTGCCTAAAAGCCTCCATACAGCCCATGCAAAAGTAATGTTTCTGGCTTTTACCATTTCAAAGATCTTGTGGGACAAACAAGCGCACAAAGAAATACACAAAGCTTCTGCTATATTTATAAGATTTATGAAGGTTTTTAACCTATCAGATATGAAAAAAAAAACCAAAGCAGTGTACAAAAATGATACAGCATGTAATGCATGTAATTCACAAATAGGCAATACAATGTACATAAAACACGAATATTAAGTAGGGATGTACATTTGGATTTGGAAATATTTGGAATAATTGAATAATGGCATATTCGGATAGTTCTGAATATGTCTCAATCCAAATTTGATGGTTCTGAATAGCTGTAATAATATTAATTACTAATATTTGGAGCCCCATTTACTCCTATAGATTAGAAAGCAAAAGGCTAGGTTTCTGCTTGCAAGAAGTGAAAATGAAATCTATTTCTCAGGCATTCTGGAGCGATTTCTGGCACCAAGGTTAGTGAGTGCAGATAACACAGTGTCTCCTGACTGGGGTTTCCGTGGCTTTCCCAAGGGAAGGAGGCTGGGGTGAGAACCAAACCTGTAAATGATTTCTGTTTAAATTCTAAGAAGCAGGCACAGACACCAGAAGGTATTTCTTCCACTTTGGTTCTTTCCAATTGAAAAAAAGCACAGCTGCTTATAAATCCACTGAGCATTGGCTGTTAGGATATGTTCTGGTGCAAGCCTGCACTGTAGCAGTTTTCTCTGCTCCTTCTGAATGAGTGAAACAGTTCTATCTTCTTCCTAGTGAAGAACACTTCTCACTCACAAAGCCTTTGTCTTGCCAGGATTCAGGCCCAATTTATTGGCCCTTTAGTACCAATTTCCAATATGGCAGACTGCAGCAACAACATTCCATGCTGGGAGTAACTGTACTTTCAGCATGTGGCTAAAATAAGTGCAGAGAATGCCAGTCCACTTCATTTTGGAAGATATTACCAATATTCATAAATTACATGTTTGGCACAAAAAGAAAATAATTGGTTTTTAAAAATTCTGATTTTTGCAGCTCTACTCCTGCCCTGCCCATTAATAGTCAGTGCAGATATATATTCTGTTTTTCTTGAGCACATGTCCAAAAACAACAGAATGAAATTTGCAGGGATAGTGCAAAGTTCTATACTTAGGAAAAAGAAACCAAATGCACAGTTACAAGATAGGAATACCTAGTTCAGTAATACTACAAGTGACAAGGATCCTGGAATTGTTGTAGTTAAAAAACTGAACATGAGCCAACAGTGCGATGCAGCTGCAAAAAAGGCAAATGCTATTTTAGGCTGCATTAACAGAAGTATAGTCTCCAAATCCCATGAAGTACTAGTTCTCCTTTATTTGTTACTGGTTGGGCCTCATCTTGAGTACTGTGTCCAGTTCTAGACACCACATTTTAAGAAGGACACAGATGAAGGAGGGCAGCAAGGGTGATCAGGGGACTGGAAACCAAACCCTAGGAGCAAAGAACTCGGCATGCTTAGCTTTAAGAAAAGACTAAGGGGGGTATGATAGCACTCTTTAAATACTTGAAAGATTGTCATACAGAAGAGGGGCAGGATCTGTTTTCAATCATCCCAGAGTGCAGGGCACATCATAATGGGCTCAAACTACAGGAAGCCAGATCTTGGCTGAATATCAGGAAAAACACCCTAACTGTTAAAGAGGTATGACAATGGAACTAATCACCTCAGGAGGTGGTCAGCTCTCCAACACTGAAAGAAAATGCATTTGTAAACACTTTTGAATACAATGTATTCCCCTCAGCTTAGGGTCCAAAGCTCAGAAAAACTCGTTTGTGGTAGGAAACTATATGGACAAATGATCGAAGAAAGAAATCTGGAAATGCTACTAGGGCTTAGGAGAACTGGAGTCTAACAGTGCTTGTTCACACCTGCTTTAGGTCATATTTACACTACTGGACTGCTCTGAGGTGGCTTCTGATGGAGTCAGTGATACTGGCGCCCAACCCCCCCAAATAAAAAGAGACTCTGTCATATAAGTATGTCAGCAATATGAAGCATGTGGCTCTACAGCTGTTGCTGATTTGCAATTCCCATCGGCCTTCCCGTTGGCTGTGTTGGGTAAGGCTGATGGGACTTGTGGTCTGGTCCCATTTGGAAGTCCACGCATTCTCTAATCCTGGTATACATCAAGGGCAGCTGTTTTCACCTGATTAGTTTTACTGGGGAAAGTCGACAGCAAACTCAGGAGAGCTAAAAGAAATGCCTGCTTCAGAAATCTTCATCTTTGTTTCGGGAGTACTTGAGAGGAACCCGAGAAAAGTCTTTTATGATCTTTCTCTTCCTCCCCCCCCCCCCCCCCAACATTCAAGCACAGACCAACGGTGAGCTCGAAGAGTCAACCCCACCGCATACCTGCCTGGGAGCTGGGATAGACTTGACGTTCCCGGCTGCTGGCACCCACCTCCGGCTTGCCTAGCCGCCTTTCTTTCCGTCAGAAAGTGGATTTGTTGCTGCCCAGGGTTGGTTTTCTCCAAGATGGCTCAGAGGCTTCCCAACCTAAACTATTCCCTGCCCTGAAAGGATGTTGGAGAGTTTCTCCCCAGCCCTACAACCTTCACTGGTGGGAAGGTGGGAGAGAAGGGAGAAGGGGAGTGTATCCTTTGTTCTCCTGGGCCCCACATGTACACCCTGGCGGCTCCCCGGCCAACTCTAGGAATTGTGACTTGTCCTTATGGCGGAAGCATGGTGGAGGAGACCATTTTTCTGTTGGCAGCTCCTTCCCTCCAAGCCACGTCATCATGCCTGGAGCCGGTCAAGGAAGAACAGGGGTATCCAGGTGAGTGGTAAGTGGCAGGACAGACACCATTGCTGCGCCCCTCATAGTCTTCCCCCTCTGTCCCCTCTCGGCGAGTTGTGGGAGGACGGTGGATTGCTTGTAATGGGCAGCTATGATGTGTCTCTTCCTAGGAAGGAAGGAAGGAAGGAAGGAAGGAAGGAAGGAAGGAAGGAAGGAAGGAAGAGAGAGAGAGAGAGAGAGAGAGAGAGAGAGAGAGAGAAATGGCCCGTATGCAGTCTGTCCATCTTCCTGTCTGTGATTAAATGACCATGTTTACAGATCATTATGCTTATATTCTCTGCTTCTATCTCAAAAACAAAAATATAGTTTCTAATCCTTATTACGTACAAATAAGTATACATTTATAAACAGTGCATGTCAGATGAAGCATTGGAATGTCCAGTTGTGGGGTACAGCGCTGAGTGTTCAGCCCTTCCTACTTACTAAATAGAGCTGATAAAAATTGCAGAAAATAAGCAGCTGGGTGCTTTATATACAAACCAACTACGGTTATTGTCACATGCTGTCGAGTTAGAACTAACTCGCAGAGACTCTAAAAGGGCTTTCAAGGTAAGTGAGATTTTTAAGGAGTGGTTTTCACCAGCACCCTCCCCGTGAGTTTCTATAGCAGAACAAGGATTCGAACCCAGATCTCCTGAGTTCTAGTCCATCACTCTACCCACTACACCACCCAACTAGCTTGATGCAAAGTCTGAAACTTCTGGTAAAACATATGTGTAACCCTGCTCATACTGCACCCCCTGCTGCTCACTTGACCCTTCAAATGAGCTAAATTTCAATAGCTCAGAATGTTTACCCCAAAGACCTGGTGCAATTCTAACCAAACTTCAGACAGCCCTCAACAAAGTCTCAATTTCAAGGACCCTCAAATGCACTGGGGAAAGTCTTTTGACATGGGCCCCTCTCCCACCCTCTTGGAAAATTCTTCCCAGTACCCTTTTCTTTTCCCATAAGAAGCCCTTAAAAACGACACGCCTGTCAGGAAACCTCAAAATCAGGGCCAATGTTTTTGAAAGGTTTAAAAAAAGGGAAAAAATACACATCTGCCAATATAATCCGACTTTTCCAAATAAATAAAACTGGCTCTCTCTAACTTTGATCCGGTGTTCGGGCCTTTTTTTATTTACTTAATTGTTCCATCCAAGTTCTGAATGGGCTGGCTGCCCACAGCTGCTGAGCTTGCATTCCTCCAGGCTTATCACGGGCCTGCCTCACCTGTTTATTATTATTCCAGCAGGCGCTGGTAATTCTGGGCTGTCTGAACATTGTACCCTGGCTGAGCTCTCACCTTAGGGGATCCACCTGCCTTAAGCTTTTCACAGCACAGTCTGCCTTTCTTAACGTGGCGCTCTCACAGCTCTGTCCAAATCCACTGAAAATGGTGTGGTGCAAGACTCGAACTCAGATGCCACACCCAGCATCTTCAGTTTGAACATCAGCTGCATTATTGAAATAACTGAGGTCATGCAGAGGATTTTCCAGCAATACCTGCCCATTAATATTTAAAGAAAGCACCTATTGTTTTGAGATCTGGTTTTGCACGTCAGGCAAAGCAGAACAAATTTGTATTTCTCTGCAGGAAGGTGCTAAACTTAAGTAGAACTTTGTTATCACGGTTATTATGGAGGGAAAGAAAAGAGCCCCCTGGTAGGGATGGGGACTTGAGTGGCGGGACTCACTGTCAAGTCGGACTTAAATCGCACCGGCAACTCAACTCGGGCTTGATTCAGTCCCCCCCGCCCCAAATGACTTGGACTCAACTCATGATTTGGAACCCACCAACCCACCCCTTTTTTTCTGGAAAAAAATAAAGCTTGTTTTAATAGCGACTCGAACTTGGGACTCGGGACTCAGGACTTGGTACCAAAGACTCGGACTTGGGACTCGGACCTGAAGACTTGCCAACATCCCGGCCCCCTGGATGGACAGACCGTTGTCTGTCATGTCATTAGAAGCCATTGCCGCTGGGCGCCTGGATCCAGACTCTGCAGTTGAAACATACGGTCTGTGTTGTCCATGGGAAGCTGCTTTATATGGATTAGCGGAGAGACGATCAGCCCATTGAACCAGAGCCACTGTGAGCATTGACAGAATGTAGGCACCTGAGACAGAAATTCCCACAAGTACAAAATACAAAAACAATACAATGGAGAACCATGGCTACCCTTTCATGACACTCTAAAGCAGTTGCTGGAGGCCACACTCGTTAGAAGATTCTAGAAACGGCAAACCCTGCCCCAAGTCACTTTTCCAAGCACCGAATCTGGGGTTGCTCTATCAGGTTGTGCTACCAGATGACGAGGGAAGGAGTGATCTATCAGGCAAGCAGCAGCATTATCTCAGCTATATTAGACAGGTCTGGTACACACCTATTTCTAAGCATGTATACACTGGTCTGTTCACACTGCCGCCAGCTAGTTGCCCACGGGACACCCACTTTCTTTCTCTCCAGGAGCCATTGGAGGATCTTACTGGGCTTCTGAGCAGAGCCATAGTGGGCCTGGGGGATGTCTTGACCTTCCTCAACGTCATCAAGACCCAGCTGGTGACTTTCTGCAGCAAGGCTGAGGTGGAATGCGGCAAAGGGTGGGAAACAACTTGGATGTTGGCCTCCATGGAAGTATTAGCCCTGGGCACAGAAGATGGAAGTCTGGCCAGCTGCGGCCCATACTGCCATTGAGTGCTGTCTTGCCCCCCACCTCCAGTGTGGAGAGTGAAGGCCTCTTCTCCATGGCTGTGGATGCCATGAGCACACAGCAACCCCAGCTTCTGGTTGAGAAGCCGGAACAGTTGGCCTCTTCTGGGTTACCTTACCCAGCGTGAAGACATGGCAGAGGAGAAGAGTGTCCACCAGTGGCACTGGCCACATGGATTAGTGGGCGGATAAGCTTCCTCTCAGTGCCAAAGACTCAATGCTCCATGCCCTGATTCTAAGAAAGAATAAAAGAACATTCTTCTCGGTTTGCAGGAAGATAAGACTAGACGGGTGGGTGAATCTATCTGTGCAGTGTTTGTGTGGCAGATCAGACATAGGGTCTTCTTGTTCACTCTGTCTGTGTAACCTGTGTGGGTCAATGGCCCTTTGAGTGGCCCCAATCCCATAATTCAACCTGGGGCGTTCCTGCCAAATTAGGTGACTAATTAGGTGACTAAGTTTTTCCAAAAGTCCCATCCTTAGTATACGCAGCTATCCACATAGGTCTGATGATAATGATTTTTCTTTCTTATCTGTACTGTTGCCTGATGATGATGATGTGATAATATATAACTACCCTGTTTCCCCGAAAATAAGACCTAACCTGAAAATAAGCCCTAGTATGATTTTTCAGGATGCTCGTAATATAAGCCCTACCCCAAAAATAAGCCCCAGTTAAGTGAAACCCCGCCCTCCACCATTGTGCCGCATTGTGCAGCAACCAGAAGAAGATGACATGACTGTAAAATAAAACATCCCCTGAAAATAAGGCCTAATGCGTTTTTTGGAGCAAAAATTAATATAAGACCCTGTCTTATTTTCGGGGAAACACGGTAGTGCCTACATAGGCTTAATGCTGATTTTTCTCTTTGATGTCCTGTTGCATGCTTTTGGAAGAGATTGATTCTCTGTTGCCTTGCCTCTGCTTTTTTGGAATAGGTTTTATGGGTCCATTAGGGCTTTTGTACTAGTACTAGAAAACATGAATGGGGAAGAAACAAAATGGAATTATCCACAAGAAATGAAACAAAAGGGCTGCTGCATGAAAAACACTTCCTGAAAGGGGCACTTCCTGAAACCGCTTAAATTGAAATAAATGCAAACATTTTGCCCTGCAGATCCCTAGTAAAGTTTTGTCCATAAAGCACACTGGATAATTTTAGACCGCTCACTGTCTCACAGCGTAACCTGCCTCACAAGATGGTAATAAAACGGGGGTGAGAAAAATTATATATGGCACCTTGAATTACTTAGGAGGAAGAAAGAATGCAAATATTCTAAATGTTGATAACAGAATGGGTCGCTAAAGCAGAGGGCCACATCTGATTTCAGTAACAATAACCCCATTCTGCTGCAAGTTTAGCAAAATGGCTTCTTCGGAGCACCTGACAGGATTACTAATATAGCAACTGGATGCATGGAAGGAGTCGGGTGGTGGGTTGGGGCTGGAATATAGGCCTAATCATTCCATTCCTGACACAGTTTTCCTGGGCCTTTAAACCATAAAACAGCTGCTTTTCATTTCGGCTAGATATTTTATATACTTTTAAAACCGATTGGTTTTAGGATGGGTGAGCTACAGGGTTAAGTAAAGAAATAAAGTACAATGACTGGGAAATATTTGACGGCTGCAGCTTTCACCCTATCTCAGAGAAAAAACTGCACCTGTTGAACTCCTCACGGTTATGAAGTTGCTGCCTGCAGAGGAGCCAACCTCACAACAGGAAATGGCCTCTCCACCAGAGTGAAAGCCGTCTTTTGCTCTTAAAGAGATGGGCAGCTGTTGAAAATGTCTTCCCCCCCTTTTTTTTTTTTTAACCTGTGCGTGTGTGCATGTGTGTGTTTCTCTCCCTCTGTGTTACTGAGGAACGTTGCTGGGCTGTTCAAGCAAAAATGAGGAAATCTGGCAGTTCTCAAAGGAAAGTAGGAAACGGCCAAGGCGCATGGAGTTGCTGAGGTCAGCGTGCCAGCCTGAAATCCCAGGTTCCCCGGGGATCCGTCTGTATTGGAGGCTTGTGTGTTTTGGATTCTCCTCACACGACATGGCCGCTTCTGTGGTTTTCCTCATTGGGATACAGCTGACGAAAGACACAGGTGAGGAAAATAAATTAAGGGACCTGGCTAAATAAATGGGAAGCAAATTGGCCGGAGGCTCACCTAGGGTGGCCCTTGCGGGTAGAGGACACTCCTCTCTTGGAAGCCAGCCTTTGTTGCAGGGTTAGCCATCCAGATGTTGGGCAGCAGTTCCCATCACCCCCCACCATTGGCTATGCAAGCTAGAGCTGATGGGAGTTGTAGTTTAGAAACATCTGGAGAGCCACAAGTTGCCTAACCTTGCTCTGCTGAAAGAACATTCCAGCAAAGGCCCAGCTTATGCTTGTTAGAGATGGGGACTCACGTTGCAGGATTCACGGTCAAGTTGGACTTAAGTCGCACCGGACTGGTGACTCAACTCTGACTCGACTTGGGTTTTATTTTCAATGATTCAGACTCGACTATGGGAGTTATAGTCCCCTTGCAGGTTATGCTGGCTGGGGGGTGCGGTGTGGTGGGAGTTGTGCTCCCAAGCTTGTTTTTAATAAGGACTTGGACTTGGGACTCAGGACTCGGTCCCAAAGACTTGCCAACATCCCTGATGGTTAAACAAGTCTTTCCTTCTCCACGTGAAGGGGGAGGTGGGGGCCTTGAATTGTCTATTAAGAATTAACAGCCAGGCAACACTTCGCCATGTCACAGTTTCTCTCGTTACGGTGCACCCTCAGAAATTATGAAAGGAAATGTTTGTCTCTGAGAGTTCCTCTGAGCAAGGAAATTAAAAACCAACCAACCAACCAACAAGCATTATTACTGCTGGAGAACTGTTGTTAATGGAAGAGTTGCTTTGGCTTTACCTCCTACAGGACACAGGAAGTCACATGGGAACTGCACACTGCTTAGTGCGCTTGTGGAAAGCCCGCCATCTGCAGCTACTACTACTACTACCACTACACGTGTATCTGAACAGGTCATATCACCTTAACAAACTTCTGCCGCTGCCGCCGCCGCCACCACCACCACTACTACTGTTATTATTAGAGATGAGTGCGAACTGGAAAACTAAAAAATCAAGCTGGTTTGTGGTTGATGGCTAACCCGGAACCACGCACACCACAAATGCTAAGAAAAATGAACTGGTCCGCAGTTCATTTTTCCACTTCATGCCGGAGGGGAGGGAGGAGAAACCGACCTGCTCCTTCCCTCCGACACCGGCCCACCCCCTTCTCACTGCCCCCTCGCCTCCCTATCTGGTCCTGCCCTCGCCTCCATGGCCACTGCCTCCATCCTCAGAGGCAGCAGGCCCAACCTCCCTTCCCGAAGCCAGCCGACTGCCTCTGCGCATGTGCCCACCTATCAGCTGGCAAGTAGGCACATGTACAGAGGTTGTGGGCCCAGCTTCGAGGAGCTGGCCTGCCGCCTACCAAGGGCAGCGGAAGGGGGCCGGTGGGCATCCCCTAAACAGAAGAAAGCATGGAGGGGAAAAAGTTCTCTGCTTCCTTTTGCTTTGGCATAATGGGATCCCCGACCTGGTTCACCAAACAAGTCATGAACCAGCCCAATTCATTAGTCTTTCTTGTTCATGGTTTGGTTCGTGCCCATCTCAAATTGTTTTTAATCCTACTGCTGCTTACTAGATTCTTTTTCTGCGCATCATTAATCTTTCAGTGACTGAGGAAATAAAGAAAAAAGCTCACTCCTTTGTGATGTTTTACTTGGTCCTAAGAGAAGCATTCCTCTTATATTGATTTTTTATTATCTCAGACCATGTCTTACAGGGTAAATGAAGCTCCCGGGTAGGTTGCAGAACCCTAGAGGTTTCTGGTGGTTTTTGGACTAATTTAGAACAGCAAGTTTTCAACCTTTGACCTTCTAGATTTTTTTTGATTTTTTTTTTAGACTTCAGTGCCCAGACATCTCTCCCAGTGTGGTCAACATGCAGGGATTCTGGAATGCCCAACAACAAACAGCTGGAGGGCTAAATGCTGAAAGCTATTACAGTATTTCCTCCACTGATTAGTTCATAAATTTGTTGCTGGAGCCCAGTTATTATTGGGATCTTCATGATACTATCATGGCAGGAGGTTGTATCATGTTCTTGACCAGGAGCACTTGTTCTTTTGGATGAGACTTACACAGGAAAGCTTTGGGAATGGCCAGCCTCTCACTCAGGCTCGGTCTAAAACTTTCCATGCTATTTTTGAAGAGTAAAATGGGAAGGAGGGCATGTCTCTGAATATTCCCTGGTGCGAGACAGAATTCACCTACAGTTTGTGGGTGGCGGGCAGGGGGCAAAAATAAAATAAAACAACTTTCTTGCCCGAAATTTCATCTCAGTTAGTACTGATGGTAAAGCTGTTTTTCATTCAAAGGAAAGGAAGCCATAGGCTAAGAGAGAAACAGTCTGAAAAGAATAGGGGCCACATCAGTGGCTTGCTTCGAAAATATTAAAATGGTATTAAACAATGTGACAACTGTACCCATTGCTGTGCCCAAAATTCTCCACCATAGGGGCGGGAGACCACCTTTGACAAATATTTTCCAGGAAAGAACTAAAATTCTTCAAAAGGGGCTTGAGAAAGAAAGCCTTCAAAATGCTCAGTTCTGAATGGTCTCCATTAAAATAATAAGGAAGGACTCAAAAACGCGACTTGGGAAAATGGTTGCAAGTCACGAGTCGAGTCCAAGTCTTAACACACACACACACACACACACACACAGTCGAGTAGTTTGGTGCAATTTAAGTCAGACTCAACAACAGTCATAACTCACGAGTCCCCACCCCTGCTTTAAGGTAGGCAGAACTGGCACTATGGAGAGTTATGGTCTTTGTAGTCCAGAAAATCCCATCCCTGTTGCTGAACTGGGGGAATCTGGAAGGCAGACTCCAAAAATATTAGCTTCTCCAAATCCTGATAGCTTCCCCACTCAGTGCCCTCCAGATAAGTTGAACTGTAACTTCCATCATCCACAGGCAGGGGATTGTGGACATTGTCACCCAACACATCCAAGGGCCCTGTGCTGGGAAGGCTGCTCTCGTTTATTTAAATGTCCCTCTGACAAATATTTCTGGTTTTTCCTTTGTGGTGGCTCATCAGTTATCTGTCCCACACGCTTATGGGCAGAGGGTGGCTGGTGAGAGCAGAAACCTTGCATCTGTCCTCTGCGGGCTGACGCGGGATGTGCCTAAGCTTGGTGATTGATGCAAACCATCGTGGGGGCAGATGGCGTGTGTGCCTGAGGTTCGCTAAGAGGGCCGAGCTGGCCAAGATGCTGACGGATGAAGCGTGTCCAGCCCGTGAAGGATGACACCTCCAGCGGCCTCCATCTCCTCCTCGTCTCCCCCCTCCCTCCCCCAGCCCAGTGGGTTGCTTGCTGTCACACTGGGGTGCGGAAGGTGATGGAGCGTGTCCGCTCTGCAGAGGACGTCATTGCCTGCACTGTGCCGGAGCTTCTGCCGATGGGCCATCTTTCTTCCCTCCCGGCATCTTTTCTACTCCCAGGGCCAGATCCACTGTGCAGTTCACTCTTATGGGTCTCTCTGTTTCTGTCAAAATGTGATTTAAACCAAGCTGGGCTCCTCTTTATAAGCCTCTCAGAGATTTCAGCTCTGGAAAGTGCCACACCCTGGAATACCAGCCGCCTGGTCTTTTTCAGACCTCTAGCTGTTATAGAGCACCTTTCCTGCATCCTTTAGGCAGAGAGGAGAAACACTGCCTTTTTGGACCACAACCCCCCGCATATAGCCAGGAAAAGGAACTTTTCTAGGCTCTGCTGAGGCTGCCTGTGGCCCTTAGCCTAACCTCAAGAGCCTTCTGCAAGCAAGGAGAGTGAGAAGTGAGCATCTGGAAGCACAGATGTGGGTGAAGTCGGAGGCAGATGGAAAATGAAGGAGAAAAGGCGCCAGAAAGAGAATTATTCCCTTCGAGGAATGTACGAGGGCTCCTCTGGGCCCTTTCTTGTTTGTAAAGAACTTACTGAAATCTGCCAGTTTCTTTACAGAATATGAGTTCCTTTTTTCAGGCTACAACTTGGAATTCTGTCCCTCCTCAGCCGTAAGGGAATCTGGGATGTATAATCCAGAAATGCAATCTTCCAGGATAATCAGGGGACACAAAGTACTTACGACTGACATATTTGAGTCCGAAGCAAAGCAAAATGGACAGGTTTGTCAGAGGGCTTTGAGTATTTACCTCTTCCAAGTGCCTTTTTTTAAAAAAAAAAAATTCCTGTGGTTTGAGGAATTCCTCCCCCTCAACATTACAGACTGAACCTCCCTCTCCCTGTTCAGTCCATGAGCCACCAGCCTGAATGCCTGCCTACTCCCCTGGGTTGGGATGATAATCACTGATAGCCATCTGTTTGGGTTCTTGCTGACCAGCTCATCTCTAACAGGAATGCGGTGAGCACTTCCACCACCATCTTGTTCATGCTGGAAATAGTCGTACCTACTGAATTTGGTTGGTGCCTTGGGGCAGAACTGCGTTTGGGTTTTTAAAAAAGAAAAGAACTGATCTAAATGCACTGGTTACCCATCCATTTCTGTATCAGGTTCAAGGTGCTGGTTTTGACTTACGGAGCCCTAAATGGTTTGGGACCTCAATATATGGCGGAATGCCTCCTTCCAAGAGGGGCTGCCCATCCTACCCCTGCATCTCGGGCCAGGCGGCTGAGGAGGCTGACCCCGAGGGAGGCCCGGAAGGAGAAAACAGGAAACCGGGCCTTCTCGGTGGTGGCTCCCCTGCTCTGGAATGAACTACCTGGCCCCTTTTCTGGATATATTTAAGAAATCTCTGAAAACGTTTATATTTTGGCAGGCTTTTCAAACTATATCATCTCAATAGTCTGCTGAGATTATATATTTAAAAACTACAGCCCCTACCTGATTTTAATTAATTTTAATTTTGAACTTAATCTTAATTTTTACTGTGTTTGTTGAATAATAGTTTTTTTAATATGTTTACATTGTTCACTTTTGTACACCTTCCAGGGTGACCATGGGCAGTTTAGAAGTATAATAAATAAATAAATAAATAAATAAATAAATATTCATATATTTCTTCAAAAACAGAATGGAAAGTACTTGGCAGATTTACTCAATTCTGTGGATTAATTCCCTTGGATTCCAGCTCTATTATTACAAATTCTTCATCAAGACAAGACAAATTCAGTTATCTGAAGATATTAAAGGTGGTGGGTTTAATCTTACATGCCACATTTGTTGAACTGTTGCAGCTTTGCCTGCTGCCTCTGATTCAAAGAAAGCCTTGCTTCTCTGCATTGCCTTCTCTCCTTTGTCTGTTGGAAGCAGTGAGTCTGTTGAGGCCTGTTGCTCAAAGCAGTCATGTTTTTAGCTTGCTGTTATGTGTTCACTGTAAGTAAATGAAACCTTTAATTCTTTCTCATAGTAATGTCTCAGAGTGAGTTAATGAGTCTATAAGTGTCAACTGATGAGAAAAAGGGGTTACCTGTTTTGGGGGACATGAAGCTATTATGATCTGTGAGTCTATGCACTTTAGCTGCGCAGCTAGAGAAATTTAACCAAAAATTTAAAACTCTGCAACAATATTCAGTCTAGATCTATATGTGCCCATTCATATTCTTTCCCAGCAAATAAGAGCTTAGTACCATCTTCATTCCAGTTTTCTCCATCAAGGAAGTAAGGGATGATTTACTGGGATCTAGACATTTTCTATGTCAGGGCAAGAGTTGTTAAATGTTCCCTCCCAACCAGCAAAATTTGGACATGTTCTTCCCCAGGCCTCTTTCCTCTTACAGATGGTAACACTGTAAAAATTCAGTGAGTTCTAGTACAGATTTTTTTTTTCCACTCTTGCTTTTACACAGTTTAAAGTTTTTGCTTGGCATTAGTTTAACAGCATTACTTTGATTGCCATATGTATCTACATTTGTATTTTTAAAATAGTTGCAAACCACCTGGTATTGAAAGGCAATCTACACATGTTATTAATAACCAAAATGAATTAGACAAATGAGCCAAATCTGTATACATTTACTTGTATTTGCATCTTATGTTTTGTTTCTCCCAGCCCCAGGAGAGATCAGGAAGAATGCAATCAGAGCCAATGAATTTCACCGTCATAGGAAGAAGGCAAGTTTTGTTTTAGAATCTTAGAAGGTTGAATTCTACATATATTTGTTATGAAATTCTGCGATTGAATGTTGCAGTTGAAAAATCGCAGAATCAGGGCCTGAATAAGTTACTGTTTTGTACCGTAGCTCCCATAATTCTGGGAGATGTCTACAGAAGTATCATTCCCATGTTCTGCATAAAATTCACTCAGCCTCATCTTCACTTAGTTCATTAGCTGCAATATACGAAAGTCCCTTTCCTAAGGCTTGTCTTCTGTTTTGTTTTCAAATGAATGACTGAAGTAAGCATACTCTGGGTAGCATGGCTTGAACAAGGCAATCACGTAGGCCAGAAGAATGAAGCAAAGTGCAGAAAGAATGGTGTGAATGGAATTCTAAATGTTGACATGTTGACGTTTCACAAGTAGAAGCCAGTCGTCCAACATCTGGCCCTGCACATGGCCTAAGAGCAACTCCAGATGTTGCAAAGACCTTTTACTCATTATATTTTCTTTATTCCTTTTGGATTCCCCCTGCCTGCTCCTTTTCTTTCCCTGCCACACGATTTGCTTGCTAAATTGACGGAGACAGGCTTTAAAACTGGCTAGGAAAAAAAGTAAATACATGGCTCAATGGCAAGATGAAACAAATTCTTTCACGAACCAAAGGAGCAGATGTGCATTTCAGGTGAATGATGTGAGAGAGAAACAGTAGGGTGCTTCTGAACTTTGAGCGAGCCAAAGTTTGGTCACAAATGTACTGAATGGACATGCCCAACATTGTGGTGCTCCTGAGCAGAGATAGAAGTAAAAGGCATGGAAAGAGACGTGCAGAAAAAAAATGAGCAATCGATGCTTCAATGCTACTAGGGCATTTTTGTTTCATAGGATATGGCTATTTCTTGCGTAGACTGTTCGATGCTTTTGCAGAAGAGCACCTGAGTCCGAAGCCCCAAGTCTGAGTCTCTATTAAAAACAAACCTTTTCTCCCAGAAAATAAAGGAGGTGTGGCTGGATTCCAAGTCTCAGGTCTAGTCCGAGTTCTTGAAAAACCAACAGACCAAGTCACGTCTGAGCAGAGTCACTGTGCAACTTGAGTCCCACTTGACAGCGAGTCACGCCACTCAGGTCCCTGTCCCTGGATTACAGAATGGCAGACGCTTTTGTGGGTGCACTCCACGTCCTCAGAGGTGCCGAGGACTACCTCCTCTGGCAGATTGATGAGAACGTGGTTGGGTGGACTTTAAACAATGAGGTCAAAAATACCGACAGCAACAATTCCCTCCGGTGGTCATTCATAAAACATGGTTGCGTGATGCAACAAATCGTGGTTTTTTAAAACATTATTGCATGAGACCATAAAGAGATTTTAATCACAAAGAGCAGGATAGATGAAAAGGCTGGAGCTGCTGTTGCTGCTTAGGCTACTAAGGTCCTTGTCAACATGGTCTAGGTATTTTCGCTTTTTGTCTTAATTTGAAACTTAAAAGGGCACTTAAACTTTGCAATTCTACAAGCAGGGTCTGTATTGGTGCTGTTGGGTGAACAAATGGTATCATCTTGTTGTTATAATTGCTTGTGTTGTCTGTTCTGTAACTGTGAATAAGATGAGACTCATTTTGTGAAATTGTGTTTGCAAGATTCATCAATAGATATTTAAGCAAACAAATTAGCCCCATAGAACTTGAAAGTGTTACACTGGCAATTGCTTATCCACAATAATGACAAGCTTTTCTGTTTCTCCTAGAATACCAGAGCTCAATGGGGCCATCTCCGGGAGTTGTGTGATGCATAAAAGGTAGCACTTCTTCAGACAGTGCAGAGTTCAGCCATGTTCAGACCAGCTATTGCTGCCAACCTGGACAGCTTTAGAAGGGGATTGCATGAATTCATGGAGTTTAGGACCATCAGTGACTAATAATCAGAATGGCCATGTGTTACTTCCAGTGCTGGGAGCAGCATGCCACTGTTGATGACTTGCTGGGGAAAAGGGATGGAGAGTGCAATGAGATTTGTGTCCTCCTGGTGGGTTTTGTGGGGGACCACAGTGGACCAGTTTGTGGACTAGATTCATCAAGGCTCTTGTGGGGGCTTCATGGAGTAGTGGTTAAACTGCAGTACTGCAGCCAAAACTCTGCTCACAACCCGGGTTCTGCTCACAACCTGGGTAGTCGGCTTGAGGTTCAGTCAGCCTTCCATCCTTCCGAGGTTGGTAAACTGAGCGCCCAGCTTGCTGTGGCCGGGGGGGGCAACGTGTAGCCTGCATAATTAAATTGCAAACCACCCAAAGAGTGCTTTAAGCTCTATGGGGCTGTATGTATTGAGCCTTTCCCAGAAAAAATTGAGCTAGGAAGCTATAAATTGCAGGGTGTATTGGCCAATTTGTCTGTATTCAATGGTGCAAAAATCAACTACCTATGATTTTAACTTATCTTTCATTTTCAGCTCCAAAGTGAACATGGCAGCACCTCCAGAAAAGTTCAATGTGGAAGAGCATAGGACCATAATCAAGTTCCTCTTTCTCCAAGGGAAAGGTGCAAAGCAGATCCATGATGAAATGTCACAAACTATGGGTGACAGTGGCCCTTCATATGCAACAGTTAGACGTTGGGTTGTCAATTTTAAAACTGGCCATTTCGGTGTTGATATTGAGAAACCCAGTGGAAGGCCTGTTTCTGTCTCTGTGCCTGCAAATGTGAAAGTCATCCATGACATGATCATGGAGGACCGCCGAATATCAGCCAAAAATATTGCTATATATCTGAGAATATCATGTGAGAGAGTTGGTGCCATTATCCACAACGACTTGGAAATGAGAAAGCTGGCAGCAAAGTGGATCCCCAAACTTTTGACAACCGAACAAAAGAGGAAACGTGTGGAGTCATCGGTGGCTATTTTGGAACATTTTGCAAGAAATGAGTCAGATTTCCTGGGCAAACTGGTAATGAGACATGGATCTACTGTTATGATCCTGAGACAAAGGAACAGTCTAAGGAATGGAGGCACAGTGGTTCCCCCAGGCCAAAGAAGTTCCGAGTGCAAAGGTCGGTGCAGAAGCAAATGGCAACAGTTTTTTGGGATAAGAAGGGAGTTCTGTGGTGGACTACCTCCAACAGGGTTCAACCATCAATGCAAAATATTACTGTGCTTTATTGACGAAGTTGAGGCAAAACATCAAGGAAAAACGTCGAGGAAAGCTCTCCAAAGGTGTCATCCTGTTGCATGACAACGCCTCGTCACACACTGCAGGTGAAACAATGGCAAAACTGATGTCCTTAGGCTTTCAAGTGATGCCCCATCCACCCTATTCTCCCGACCTGGCTCCTTCTGACTATTATCTGTGCCCCAAACTCAAAAAACACCTAAAGGGACAACGATTTGGGAGTGTTCTGGAGGCAACTAATGCTGCAAATGAGTGGTTACACCAGCAGTCGGAAGAATTTTATTTGCAGGGACTTAAGAAGCTGCAGGACAGATGTCGCAAGCACCCCCTCGTATAAGCAACACACTTTGCTTTTTTGCTTTTTATTTTTTTTAATCTCTGTGTGCCTTCCTTGTAGGGATTCATAATAGATAAGTTGAGGAGACACATGCTATATATCATGCCACTCTGAGCTAAACTTAATAAATAAATATCTCTGCCAGCAAGCAGAAGCAAATCCTTGTTTATCTCAGAAGCAAACTAAAAGGTGCTGCAAGAGACAGAGGTGGAAAGAACCTGCCGTTAAGGCATCATTTTTTATTTCTAACAGGCCTCGTTTGGCTCTAACTCTCTTATTACTGTTTGCATTGGCTATTTGTGATGCAGAATGATTCAACTCTGGGCAGACAAACTTTCCAAAATCTTGTAGGTGGGGAGCTGGGAGGATGAACTTGCGGTCAAGTCACATACAAGTTATCATCATATTCTTGGCATACTTGAATGTCTCTATAAAGAAACAAGAAATGGGTAGGATTTTCCACTTACAAGTTGTTGGAAATGGTGTGGACATCGGACTTTTTGGAAACACATATCCTGGTACCATCTTTGGATCATTGGTGGCTTACATCTTGGGATGCTGTGTAGCCGTACACGGAGCTAAACTAGAAGCTTCCAGCTTCTTGTTTTCACTGGAATTATATACCCGTCGTACTCAGAACAGTCATTCGCCCTCTTCTACCAAGGAGAGTCCATCCAGCTTGCTGCCGGTCCTTGGGCAGCTTTGTGCCCTCCTCCTATCCCCTGGTACAGAAAAGTCTTGACATGTGGCCCCTGCTTTCCAATAGGGGGTGCCAAGACATATGTGGGGAAATGCCCCTGTTATTTCTGATCAGTGACTGGAGAAAACAACGACGGCTCCTTTCAGCTGTGCAGAACAAATGCCCTTTGGAAGCAATGCCATGCACGGTCCACCTTTTGGCGTTACTCTCTGTTTGAAGAGCTCTCTCCTCCAAATCTGGCTGAAAGATACAGAACCAGAAGGAGGAAGATCAAGGACCTTGAAGCTGCCCTCCTGCTTAGCACTTGGACAGCTGACTCAACAGGCGCTCATCACATCGGCTCGCTGCCTTCCTCATTTTGCTCAAAGGCATTGAAATTCTGCTTGAATTACAAGAAGTATTTCTCTAAATTAGCGCAATCGGTTTAATGCCAATTGATTTCTTTGATTCCCCCACCCCACATCCTTTTAAAAGTAAAGCTCACAGTGTATGTGTACATGGCCGCCTTCTTTGTTCTGCCGGACAACCTCAATCTTGCTCCTTATAAGCAACGAGCAGCTTTTCTCCTGACCTTGTCAAGAAGAATCCAAGCGAAGCTTACAAGGTCTCCCCACATCTGGGCAGCTGTTTGCTGCACCTAGTAAAAAGCAACTCCAGTCATCTAGGCAAGGAGGTCTGTGCCAAATCTCATTGATTATTTCACTGTCCTTTCCATCATGCATATCGCAGAACTGAAGGCTACATAAATCTCTCCTCTTTAGAGACCACTACATCCAGATGTAAAAATACAAGTTTCGTTCTTGAATCCACCACAGGGGAGCAGCATCTTGCATCCACCCGCGGCCTATTCCCTCCTTTTAAAATAAAGATGACAAGGTGTAAAAGGCCTGTAGCATGCAGCTGGCCCAGCTTCTTTCCTCAAGGTTCACCATACAGGGGGCACAGCCCGGTCCTAATTGCAGGCTGCCCCTAAAATTTCAATTACATCACAACCGCCTATTTTAAATGCCGTTAAAACTGGCTCACCTCCCTCACATGTTTTATGCACTGCCAGATCCATTTGAAAGCAACGGACAATGTATTTTATTGCACATTTAACATATCTTTTTTTCCCCTTCTCCATTTCCCCCCCTTCCAGATGGGCGTTGGTGGGAGCTCCTCTTCCAGAGATTATAATGGGAGTCTAAGGAAATGGCCAGAAATCACTAAACTTTGTGGTCAGAGAAGGCGCCCATGAAAAGTATGGAAGGAGTGAATGAGAAAAAACAGTCTTATATCTGGATGTGAGAGACCCCATGCAAGGAGACGTCCAAGAGTCCAGTGTGGCCGGTCCTCACCATGCCAGAGAGCAGCCTGTGCAGTAAACTCAGAGCTTTATTCAGGATCTCTGTCCAGCACACCAGTTGACCTTCCCTTCCTCCTTCCCTTCCGGTCCCTCAACTTCTCCAGACTGTCATCTACTCCAGTAGTTTGTCTTTACCATGGTCCCCCAGATGTTCTTGGATCACAACTCCCAGAAATCCTGGCCAGCCCAGCTAGTGGTGAAGGCTTCTGGGAGTTTTAGTCCAAGAACATCAGAGGAACCAAGATTAGGAACCAGTAGTCTACTCAGGGGTCAGGGTGGTTAAACTTCATCCCCTGTTCCTCCAATCCCAACCCCTTTGGATAGCTCTCTTTATTCTGTGCCTTAATATCCTTGTTTCCTCTCAAGCTCTTCTTTTGCACAGAGGTCTCTGTCACACTGCCACAGTCTCTTGAACGGGTGCTCCCACCTCCAGTCTCCAGACTGTGTGTTGGAATAGGGGCCAACACAGGTGGGGTCAGGACCAGTCTGACTCAATGTTGGCTCAACATCGGGCTGGTCTAACAGTCGTCTAGCCCAACAGTGATGGGTCTGCTGGATGCTGGAACTTGTGTGGTATATCCATAATGTGAGAGGACCTCCAGGGACCCTCAAACTACCCCACAGTATCAGCCCACACATGTTCCCCCTTCTCTTCCCCATTCTCCTCTTCCCCAGCTGCTGCATCTTCACCTTTTCTATTGCCCCTTCCTTCCCTTCCCAAAGGTTCTTGTGCTTTTCCACCCCTTGCAGCCTTGGGCTCTTGACAGCCTCCAAAGCAGTCCCCGGGAAAGGCTTAGCCCTGCATAGGTAGTTCCCAGGTCAAGGGTGCCCCACACCGCCTTTTTCAGACTGGTGCTTGAAGGGATTGTGGAAGGCATCGAGACGGCTTCCATCTCACACCGGAGCATAGGAAACTGCCTTATACAGTGTCAGAACCTTGTTCCAACTTGTTGTTATGCACTGTCAAGTTGAACTTAGGAATGACCCTAATGGGGCTTTCAAGATTAGTGAGTAGAGATGGGCATGAACTGACCGTTTGGTGGTTTATGCTGGTTCATTTAGCAGCTGAACAGATGTTCAGAGGTTCTAAGCCCTGCCTCTGCCAGTGTGCGCTACTCGGAGACAGCACCCCGGCTTCCCGGCCTTGTCTCCTCCAGGTGCTGCCTTTGAGTGGATGCCCACTGGCGGAGGCGGGGTTTGGAACCTCTGACATCTGTTTGGCTGCTAAACGAACTGGCAGTTCGTGTCCATCTCTATAAGTGAGTTATATAAGGAGTTCCATGCCCCCAGTGAGTTTCCATGACTGAGCTGGGATTCATGCCCAGGTCTCCCGCGTCCTAGAGTGGGATTACATGGTCAAATTCCACGGGCTTTGCTCTGCTTATAAAGTGGATCCGTTTGAAGTATGTGTTATTCACCACATGATGCAAAGGCTGATTCAAATTGGTTCACCTGTTTTTGCTCCCAAAGCTTTTTCGGTTTTTTTACTCTACTGTTGGGGGACTTCTACTTTTTTGAGCCGGAATGATTTGAATGGGCTTCCCCCCCCCAACCCGTCTGGTTAGTTTTGATAAGTTCTTGTAAAGACAGGGTGGGGGCATGCCTGTAGGTGGTGTTTGGGTGACGTAGGCAGTTAGGGTGTGATATTCATGCCTGGAGCAACAAGCAAAAGCAAAGAATGGGGATTTTAATGTGGGTGCTAGTCCTGAATCCTGTCAGATCATGTGGAAATGCCCTTTTGTTGTGAAGTAAAAGCTTAGTGCTGTTAATTACTTAATTGACAGGTCTGAAAGTGTCATTAAAATCACCTTCCTCTTCCCGTTTGTTACTTTTTTCCCTCACTTTCATGTAACGCATGCAGAAATTACCTCATCTCTGGTCACTATCTATCATGCCAATAATTTAAAATGATATGTTAACAGAGATGAGGTAATTTCTGCATGCATTACTTGAAAGTGAGGGGAAAGAGTAACAAATGGGAAGAGGAAGGGAATCCAGGGAATCAAAATGATGGAATCATTCTGACCTGTGAATTATGATGTATTTTGCAAAATTACTGTTCAGACTTTTAACGTTTTGTAATCCTAGACTGTTAAGTAACTTTCCATGTTATTAGTTTGAGAAATATAGTAGTCTGAAGCTTTAAATGGGAAAGTGCCCTCACAGCGAACCATAAACTGATCAGCAGCTGATCATTCTGATTTAGCTTTCCAATGTAGTTGCACCCCTAGTCTATCACACCCGTATTGTATTGCCTGGAGATCTTCCGTCCAAGTACGAACCAAGCTCTCCTCTGCTTAGCTTCCAAAATCACACAAGAGCAATGGTATTTAGGGTGGTATAGTGATGAACAAATGTAAAGCGGGAGACATTAGTTTCATTCTTTTTTCTTTTAATCTTCTCTTTTCTTTTCTCTTAATTTAGGGAAATAAATGCAACAGCCTCTGTTCAAATCATAAAAGAGATTAATTAAAACAAACAGCCTTAAAGGTGCTGAAAGATAAATCAATTAAAACAAAGCAAAAACATAAAGAAATCAAAGTAAAACCCTCAAGATTAAAAGCTTTAAAGTTTTTAAAACATTTTTTTTAACCAGATATGAACTCAGCACTCCTTTCAACAGTGGTGGAAGTTCAAGCAGAAGACTGTTCTCTGACTACCATTCAGTAGACAACTCTCCTCTGTAAAGAAGGCCACACAAGGCCACAGTACCAACAGTTTGAAGATCTGTATTTCCATGGAACAGAAAATTCTCCCTGACATAAGGGTCCATGGTCTCAGAAAGTGACTGCTTGATTGAGTTTGGTCCCACAGCACAGGATGGGAGCAGGGTGGGAGTAGAACTCCTGGAATCCTCTCAGGTGATCCCTAGGAGTTAAAGCCTCCCTGAGCTCTGGTTTGGCCCCAGCCTCTGGCAGGGATCTCCTTTGGCGTAATGAAGGGAAGAAGAATGGACGAGTGGGTTGCCCTAAAAGTCATGGCACCGGGGCCTTTGAGATCATTAGCCATTTGGGGAAAAGACATTAGGTCAGAGGACAAACAACAAGACACGGCATTTGTTAATGAAGGGAATCCCATCTACAAAGTGCTTCCATTTGCCTTGGACCGCACAATGGATTATTACCATTAATTCCCCGCCGTACGTGCTGTGCTCTGAGTAGGCCAAAGCCATTTATTGTGCATTGCGTGGGCTCTTGAAAGGGGAAAAACTGGTCAGTGTTTATTTTGACAACAGAAAGCTCCGCTCCTGGGAGTTTCTGGATAATGTGATTTGTCCGAGATGAAGGAATAAATGGTTTGTTTTAATCCCTTGTATACGCAGCCTGTTGTATAAATACAGCGTGTGCTTCTCACAAAGGCTTTGTGGTTTATGACACTCTGAAGGGGCAGAGTTTGCCAGCTTCCAGCCAGGGGTCTCTGAGGGAAGATGGAAAATTTCACACATTGAGGCAACTCACTCAATCCACCTCGCATGGTAAGCCGTCAGGCTTGTCCCAAACTTGCCCAATCTTGAGTTTGTCTTTTTCTTCAACTGCAGGATTAGACTTCAGGACCACATCGCTTCCAACATGTCACTGATGAAACCACGCCTTTGTTTCTTGTTGAGAAGGGATGGGTGACTCTGCCTCTTTCTTCAATCTTTGCATTTATCAAGTGTGTTTCGTTCTATTTCTGCCTCAGTTTGTTTCTTTTCTCAAGTCTGCACAAAAATTGTCTGTACCTTTTTTTGGGGGGGGGGGGGATTGTGTTTCTCCGTATATGCATTTTTGTGAACATTTTCTCCTGCTATGTGCCTTTTCATAGGCTAGTTTCCCTCTTATATATTACACATTTACGTTTCTGATTTCCCCAATACATGGGGGTAAGGAAAAGGTTTGTTAGGGTTAGGGTCTGTTGGTTGTGGTGGTGGTGTTCATTTTTCGGAAACGACCTCAGTGAAGCGAAGCAAAGTGCCAACATATGATCCATTTTTATTTCGACCCTACTGGCAAGAATCTTGATAGACTTTGGATGACAAAGACCCTTCAAGATTGGAATGGTCTGTCCATTCACTTCCTTGCCCTTAGCCCTGCATATTTTGAATTGATTCACCCTGCACATTTTTTCAGCCAAAAAGCCTTCCAGAGAAGCATTCTAGTAAAAAGGAGATTTCTGCTTGCAAGACTCACTGTCTAAAATAGGAATTGTATAAATGTGGCCTACAGGTGGTGTTATATCTTTGTTTGCTGCCAGAAATTGGGGTGTGTGTCAAAACAAGGCAAACCACTCTTCTGGAAGTTCATAGGAGTGGTGTTTCCCCACCAGAGCAGGGCACCGCACATCCACTCACTTCTGGTTTTTAAAGAGAAAAATCCCATGTTTTTGGCATGCATAACAGTCGTTCCCAGAAGCATCAACATTGTCCTTTGGCTGCCAAAATGGCCACTCCTGACCACAAAAAGACACAACGCAAACAGGAAAAGGCTCGGGGTGAAAAAGAGTTAAGCAGCAAACACGTCTGTCAGCAGGATACGTGAAAGGGCTCTACTTTTCTTCATATCTCCTTTTGGTGCAAACTCCTGGAATGGTGTTAAAGCCTGAGAGAAGAACATGATGGAGGCAGCCTTTATGTATGTCCGTTCTTCACATACAATGGATGCTGATAAAAATTTAGTGATACTTGTTGTATTTGTTTGTGATGCACCATCAAGAAGGAACCAACTTAGAGTGACCCAAATATGACTTTCAAGATAAGTGAGATGTTTAAGGAGTGGTTCACCAGTTCCAGTGAGTTTCCATGGCTGAGCAGAGATTTGAGCCCAGGTCTGTCACCACACTGGATATCCGTTAGTCATCGCTAGGCTATTTAATTAGTGGTTTTACCCATTCCACCCCTTCAGTTCCACTGAAACTGATGACTAACTCCAGTTTCATTTATTGGGTTTGACCAAATGTGGTTCCAAATCAACGTGGTTATGTTTTCCCTATTGATTCTGTTCCTGCTGCTCAGGAAAGGTGAAAGAAGAGTTGTGAAAGGTGTGTGCCCTTTGACTACTAGATAAACTGCTTAGCTTCTTTGCTGGCTCCAGCTTCTGAGATTTCATTCCCACTCTCTGGAATATCTTTTGCAGTCATCAAAACTGGATTCATGACATTCCAAGAGCATCATCATCAGATGATTAAGATTCCAATGATAGGGTTACATCCTGCTTTTACTTGGTGATACTGCTGCATCACAGAAGTCTTGCACACCACTTACCTTGAGGAAAGGATGCAGGTATCTCAGAGAGCAGAGAAGAACACAGTGTTTTGAAAAGCTGTTTTTAGACTACAATTCTCAGGATCCTGCTGCTGAATGTGGAGATACTGGGACTTGTCGTCCAAAGCTAACTTTTCCATGTTCTGAAAGAGTCAGGGCAAACATTTAAGCCATAGCTCACGAAAAAGGAAATGCATGGCCCCCACCCCCGAAGGGAATACTGCTTTGCATAAAGTGTGTGTGTGTGCACTGATTCACAGAATCACAGTTAAAAACAATTCTAATTTAAATAGAAGTACAGATTATCTCCTCATAATGGACAACATAATGCCCAACATCTCCTCTGTCTCCTGTCAAGATGTTGTGGGCAAGTTAAAAGACTCTGCCCCTTCATATCAAATGGGGCTTGAAGTGGACTTCAAATTATGGGTGACTTAGATTGTTAGCAGAGAAAGTAGCAGCTAAATTAACTTGTAGTGTCAGCCCTGGAATATTGGAATGGTTAGTCAACCACACATTTCCTTTTGGAAAGAAATCACACCTATACTTCTTATTTTAGGAAAATAAGAAGCCTATCTTTTATTAGAGAAATACATTTAGATGGGAAAGATCGTCATCATTCTAGCTAACTCAAGTGGAGATGTAGGGAGACATGCCTTCCTCCTCAACTCTCTGTAACAAAGACACAACATATTGTCTGTCCTCTTCCATAGATGGTCAAGAGTAAAAGTGTGAGAAGGAAGGAAGGGACATCAGCAATGCGGAGAGTATTAGACTAGGTTGAAGGAAGGTCACTGCAAGGGTCAAACAACATTCCACACTGCCCCAACACATTGGCGAAGGACATTCTAGGAAACCCAAAGAGGTCCATCTCTCTCTGTCCATTCCTTCCCACGTAAAGACATGCATCTTCTTCAAGGTAAGTTGAGTGTGTTGGGTCAACTCCAACAGAAATAAAGAACTGCCCTTTATAAAGTATGATACATGGCTGCCCTAATAACTACGCATCAGCTATAAACAGCTGTTCGCATCATTAAGCCTCACACCACTAATCTAGGTATGGCAAAAAAAAAAGCTGTCCTTGCATTATCCAGGCTGGGAATTGTATTTACAAACACCATGATAAATGGTAGTGAGCTATACAGAATGTTCTCTAATACAGATGGGCACAAACCACTGATGCAGTTTGTTTCCCAGCCGAGCAGCTGATCCATGATTTGTTGCCCCTCATCCAGTGGGCACCCATTCAGTAGCAGCGCCCGGAGGAGACAGAGCAGGGCACTGCTGCTGAATGGCTGCCTGCTGGAGATGGCAGGGCACAGAACCATGGATCAGCTGTTCAGCCAAGAAATGAACTGCACCGAACCGCTGAACCAGCAATTCGTGCCCATCTCTATTCTCTAATATTGTATTTGATGCAGCCAAACAGATTGCTGACAACCTGTCTCTCCAGACATTTGCATTATTTCCATATCTTTTGGCACTTGATCGTTCCTCTGTGGGCTGTTACTTCTCAGTGACGTTTTCTGTTTCCTAGCCTTAACAATTCTGAGCCACATTCGCCTGTGCCACCACGAAATTTCATTGGCTGTCCTCACCGGCATTATGACCCATAATCTTGAGCTGGAGACCTGGAAGGGACCCTATGGGTTATCAAATCCAGCCCCTACCAAGGAGGCACAGCGGGGAAGACATGAATCCACCATGCTCTATATGTGGGGCTGCCCTTGAACCTGATCCGGAGACTTCAGCAGGTCCAGAACGTGGCAACCAGACTGGTTGTTGGTATGAGCAAATTTGACCATATCAATGCAGTTCTGTCTCACCTCCACTGGCTGCCCATTGCGTTCTGGATCAGGTTCAAGGTTCTAACATTTATGTATAAAGCCCTTCCTGGTTTGGGCCCACGATACTTGGTGGAGTGTTTTTCCCCAATGTCATCTGCCCAACCCACAAGATCATCTCAGGTGAGGCTCTTCTGGGTGGCCACCCCGAGGGAGGCCTGTAAGTCCGCTACAAGAGCTAGGGCCTTCTTTGTGGCGGCTCCAACCTTGTGAAACTTAGCTCCCAGAGGAGCTTCGCCTGGCCCCCTCCCTGCTGATTTTGAGGAGGCAGCTAAAGACGTGGCTCTTCAGAGAAGCTTTCCACATCGACCCTCGCTGATGGCTTGTTTTTCTTTTTTGTCTGCCTTGGTTTCTGTATGATTAGTTTGTGCCATCTGCCTTTAACAGTGATTTGCTAAATTTTGTGTGTGTGTGTTTTCATTTCAATTTCTTGTTTTATACTATATTTATTGCAAACAGCCCAGGGTAGTGCCATGGCGCTAACAGGAGCAGTATATTAAACAAACAGACAGACAGACAGACAGACAGTCAAACGTTGTCCTCATGACAACAGTGATGTGACAAAATAATTGCCAGAATCACAGGGGGTGATTGCCACAGCCAACAGAACGAAGTGGCAGAGTGGGTCAGAGGGCCAGAGGCTGTAAGAGCAAAGAAGGTCAAGAAGAACAGAAGAAAGAAAGAACAGCGACGAACTAATGCAAGAGTGTTCCTAAAGAGTGATGTGAAATATCCAAACGGCCATTTGTTGGACGTTTAAGGGGGAAAAAAACATAGAGCAGGGGATGATAGTAGATAGCTTTAGCTCAAAGCTTGTGGCCTTCCTCTGCACCTTCCATCATCCATCGCCACTGGTTCTGCTGATCAGTAAGACTGATAGGAACTGCAGTCCTGTGGTGACACCTATGGGGAACCTATGACATTCCATAGGTGGCATCTGCTCATATTCTCAGGAAACTCTTGCAAATTCAAACCTTGTTTTGAAATATTCCAACACACAGGCCTGGGAAGAGGAGTTGTGAGATCAGGGACAGGAATCAGAAGCCAATTAGGAGGAAGTGTGTATGTGTGTGTGTGTGGGGAAACAGTAATATTTTCATTGGATTTTAAAATACCACACACCAAATATATAGACTCATAGGAGCTCTCCCCCCTCCGCCCATAGGTTCCTGTTCCACCTGTGTTGCCTCACCAGCACCTTGTGAAACATTGGCAATTCTTTCAGCTCCTCATCTGGGTCCTCAGAAGCTCAACTGTTACACATTCCTTGTAAGGAACGCTCTTGAGGAAGAAACTATGAGTGGGGCGATGTAGATAGAAAGCTCTCTGAGGGACAGGGAAGCATAGTGGAGTCATGAGAAGGGATCAGCTGGGACATCTGAGGTCCTCCAGACCTAGTCCCTTTAACCTCACTTTCTCCATCCTCACAGCATTGGGAAAACACTCACATGAGGAAGCCAACAGGTTTTGCCAGATGGCTGACCGCACTGACCCCAACCATTCCCCCACCTTTAACTCTTCCTTAAGTAAACAAGGAAAGGGCCAGCCAATCGGTTTATGGCTTCCTCTTGTTCAACCATGTTCTTTGGCACTAAACCTCGTCTTTCTTGGCCAGCCTCCTCTATTTTGGCTGGATGGAGGGGAGAGTATTGCTTTTTTAAAAAGTACTTATAAAACAGCCTGTAGAATCTGGATTATTCATGGAGATGGTGTGGAAAGAAAAAGAAAATTATGAAAACAGGTGGTGGTGGTGGGGAGAAAGTGGTATCAAACTCTCTCCTTGACCCAAAAGCTGTGGGGGTAAAGAAAACACAGTATGTGTGGACTGTGGCTGATCCGTGTAGGATAACAGTTACAACTGCCCTCAATTTTCTTCACATCTAATAAAGATTTAAAAGGATGATAATATTAATTGATATTAATTGGTACATTACACCTGGGCTGGGCAATCTGATGCCCTCCACGTGTAAGACTACAGCTTGTATTGTTGCTCTTCTGTGCCTTCAGGTTGGAACCGACTTATAGCAATCCTAGTAAGGCTTTCAAGGTAAGTGAGATATTTAGGGTTTTACTAGTTCTATTCTCTTCGTGATTTTCTATGGCTGAGCAGGGATTCGAATCCAAGCCTCCTGGGTCCTGCTCCATCCCTCTAGCCACTGCACCAAACTGGGTACCCAGAGCTTGCATTAACCTCAGTCTAATGAGATATTCTCAATGAGCAGAGAGTCAACGTCCCAAATATTTGAAGGGAACACCAGACTGCCTGTCGCTGTTGACTATTATGAAGACCAGTCTGTCCTTCAAAGAAGGTCGCTAACTGCAGATTTACAAAGAGTTACATCAGCTACAATTGCTTCATCTTCTCCTATGGCACTTGTTCTATCAAGAAACAGCCGAATCAGCAAAGGGTGAAACCTGTAAGAAGCACTAGTGCCAGTTAAAAACATCTGGCTTGAAACATCTATGACTCGGCCATCAGCTCCTTATAACATCCCTCTGCTCATGGAGGACATGGGTGCATGCACAGCCTGCCAATCTGGAAAAGTACAATGTTCTAACCCTGTGGTTCCCAACCCTGGGTCACCAGATGTTCTTGGACTACAACTCCCAGAAACCCTGGCCAGCACAGCTAGTGTTGAAGGCTTCTGGGAGTTGTAGTCCAAGAACATCTGGATTACCCAAGATTGGGAACTGCTGTTCTAACTTTTTGCACATTGAATGTGCATTTTCCTTGAAGAAGAGTTCTTTGAGATTCAAAAACCTTCAGCTTCACTAAGTACTGCCTGCGGTATTAACACGTGGCAGCAACATTTATGTAACATGATGATTATGTGACATGAAAATAATGAAAAAAGCCAAGGCTGGAATGTTTTCACAAATGGTACTAGGAAGTCTGTTTCATTGGTCAGAATGGAATTTGCTGGAAAGCCATGACTCTTGTAAGTCAGGTCTCAAATAGTGAATACCTATTTCCCTGTTTGCTTGCCACTCTGCAAAACAGCATATTTTCGCTGTCTGCTACGTAGCTAGGGCCATTCTCCCCCGCCCCTTGGAATCTGGGCCAGTTGACCATCTGATCCAGCACTGGGTGGCATGCCTAGAATTTGAGTAAGACCCGGATGACCAGCTGAAAAAGCAACCTTAGCGTGGCTTTGGAAAGCTAGTAAAGTTATGTAGCTCCAAAGCCTGCCACAGTCCATCATGATGGGCACATTTCTGAGAAGGCACTGGGCTACCATTCTATTCCTCTAGATTTCAAAATAGAATTCTGTTGCCTTCTCATTAAAATACTTCCTAGAATTCAAGGTTTATAACTCAGTGGGGGTACATATGCTTTGCACACGAAAGGCTGCACCTTTGTCTTTGACACCTCCAACTACATGGTGGTAGGAAATACCTCTGCTGGAGACCTGGTATCAGTCAGAATAGAACACTTCCACTTGATGCCCTTCAAATGTATTGAACTACGAGGGGGTGCTGATAAGTATTGAGCCTTTCCCAGAAAAAATTGAGCTAGGAAGCTATAATCTTCATTAACCCAGCCAACAGTAATGCACATTTGGGAAAGCTGACAGGGAGATAGTTAAAGGAAGCCAGATTTTGGTTGAATATCAGGAAAAACTTCCTAACTGTTAGAGCAGTACGACAGTGGAACCAGTTACCTCGGAAGCTGGTGAGTGCTCCAACACTGGAGGCATTCAAGAAAAACTTGGATAATCACCTGGCAGATATGCTTTGATTGTATTCCTGCATTGAGCAGGGGGTTGGACTTGATGGCCTTGTACTTGTAGGCCCCTTCCAACTTCACTGTTCTATGATTCTATGATTCTATAGCTGGCCTAGAAAGATCTACGGTGTGGCTCCAGAGTCTCAGCTTTAGAGATTCCTGGATGAAGTGTAGATCCATTTCAATCTGGCTTCATGCCCAGTTATGGAACAGAGATAGTTTTAGCTGCCTTGGTGGATGATCAGACGGGAGAATGTGTCCTTGTTGGTTCTGCTGGACCTCTCGGCAGCTTTTGATACCATCAATCATGTTATTCTTCTGGGGTGTCTTTCTGGAATGGATCTTGGGGGTAATGTTTTACAATGGTTCCAACCCTTCCTGGATGGCTGCGCACAGAAGGTGGTGTTGCAGGGTGGGGGGACTCATATCTGACTGGTGCCTCAGGGTTCAGTCCTGTCCCTCATGCTATTCAACGTCTACATGAAGTTGCTTGGGAGAGGTTGTCTGGAGTGTTGGGGTTCAGTGCCATCATTATGCACAGGCCTTAAAGCAATACATGTGGGGAGGTCTCAGAAATGCTATATTTATTGAATTTAGAGAGTTTTACATGTTTTTAAAATTGTTTTTTATTATGGTTTTCATAGTAATAAATGTTTAATTGTTTTCATATAGATTTTTTTACGGCATTTTAAAATATGTGATTATTGTATAGCTTTAATTGTTGTGAGGTGCCTTGGGAAGGAAGGAAGGAAGGAAGGAAGGAAGGAAGGAAGGAAGGAAGGAAGGAAGGAAGGAAGGAAGGAAGGAAGGAAGATTCTCAGGTCTGCTGCTCTTTTTGGTCTCTGGGGGTGACAATGACCTGAATAAATAAACGTTGGATATTATCATAAGAAACCATGCATGAGTCATGTCACATAATCAAGTGCTTTCCTGAACCCATCTTCAGATCCTCAGGCTCCTCTTCAGAAAAATATTTAGTACTTTGGAATAAACATTGAAACACCCATTTAGGGATGGGTGGAATTTCATTTCATTTTGTTTTCGGCAAGGATTTACCAAAATGTGTAAATTGTTCCATATCCGGGATGGGAAGAATGTGAGTTGTTTTTAAATGTGAGAAACCCAAGCAGGCAGATTCACCTCTTCAGGCCCAAGAAACCTGGTTTTGAATATCTGCACAGCCAATCACCATAGTGCTGAATTGTGGTTGCCACCTCTTTCTTCTGAGCCGCTCATAATTTTTAACACCATTAGGGCACACAGACACAGCCTGTTCCTCCTGATCCTGAGAACAGGAATAGCGACTAAAGGTGGCTGGCACAAATATGAGAGATTTTTGTTTTAGTCCAGTCCTGAAGAATTTACATATATATATATATATATATGCTGATTTCTTTATGCTCATGATAAGACATGAGGAAGAACTTTAGGAAATATAAGGGGAAAAAACATAAGAAAACTTAAGGAATTCTAATGTAGAAAGCAGAACTGGCAGCTTCTCCCATCCCTACATCAATGTGTGTGGCGTGTCAGTGAAGAATGCTTTCATGTTTAAAGCATGGTTTTTCCATTTAACCGTCAATGAAGAGCATCCTTCGGCATCTTAAAGATGAGCAGATTACTGTGTTTGTTGAGTGGATCATACTTCACTGGATGCCCAAAGTATTAGCCATGTATGTATGTTTGTGTGCATCCACAACATTTATCTTTTAAAAATTGCAACTTTCTGTACTTGATTTAACTGGTAAGATTTTTTTTCACTGGAATATCATGCACAAGTCTTGAAGTTCTATATATAGTGGGATACAAGCACTGGAGATGCCATATTGAGCATGTTCGAGAAATAGCAGCCTATTGTCCATAATTGCAAAACTACAATCAGCAATCTAAACAAAGGAACTCAAACGACATGTTTCAAAACATGATAATTCTGCTTACCACAAACTTTCTGACCTGGAAAAATTTCCTACAGAGCAACCGTAACATCTGAATATATTTGAAAAAGAGAAAGTATCTGGATGGAAATGGAAGAGTCAGTGTATTCCTCCTCTGTGTCACTTTCATGCACAATCATTGATAAATCCTTGCATTCCATTTCCATATTAATCTACAAATCAAAGAAGTGAAAGAGGGAGGGTGGTGGCAATAGCTGCTACTGGAAAGGTCAGGCCTGCAGGGATGGCCCCAAATTATTTTTATAGGGAGATGCGCCAAATCTATCAGCAAAAAACAACCAATAGTGGGGAATGTGTGTATGTGTCTCGGGTTATTTAGCTATTATAAAAGGCGGTCATGACATGAAAAAGGTTGGGAAACACTGATCTAAACCAATGGCCTGCATACAACCAAGGGAAGCCAAATCATAGAATTATAGAACTGATGGTACCCTAAGAGTCCCGGTGGTCTGCAAATGGGTCTTTACATTCAAAAGAAAGCATGGAGGTGGCACCATCTTCAGTTGTCTGTGGCCAGAAACAAGGATAGACAACCTGGTTGCTCACCCACATTCCTGGCCATGGCTATGCTTTCCAGTAGCTATGCCTGCCTCCAGCTTCAAGCCTCTTCATTGCAGTTGGCCAAGGATGTAGTGGAACAGGCTTGCAGTTGGATTGTGGTATCTGATATCCTGCACACATCTGACCAATAAGAACGCAGGAAAGGTGGGGCTCAAAAACAAAACAAAACAAAACTTCCACCAATAGTAGATGCTGGGCTTACTTGCTGCCACAGTATCTCCTCCTGACGGTTGGAGCAAAGTAGAGCTGAGATCTTCGTCTGAATCAAGAAGCAGATTGGAAGAACTATCTTGGCAGTCACCCCATAGGTTGATACTAGGGAGTTGTCTATAGGTGAAACTATTTTTCAGTTTGGTTAGATGTTAATGAATTGTACTGCAGTGCTTAGGTCTCGTTACTCTAATTAGGGAGGCTGCTGGAAAGAAAACCAAAATTCCTTGGACTTGCCTTCACCTACCATTTGTTCTGGCTCTGCCTACTGTTGCCCCTGCTGTGCATAGAGGGTGGCCACATGTCCATAGGAAGGACTGCCAGAGGACAATCCTTCTTTTGAAGGGCTATCTAGTCCAAGTCTGATTTAAAGCAAAGCACGATAAGGAGAGAAGTCAGAGATTTTAAGGATGCTCATCCAGAACTGGGCAGGAAAGTCAAGATGCACCCAGGTCAACTGCTTACTGTCTTCCTCACTCAAGTGGGACTTCGGACTCATTGTGATTATGTTTAAATGATCATAGTCAATTCTGATTTTGCATTTGAACATATAAAATAACCCATGCCCATTGAAGTCCTCTTTTGGATGCATTGTTACTGGCCATTCCATCTACTGTACCTACCTTTGGGTTTGTCTGTGGCCAAGATAAATCTTAGCAATGAAAGGCCCCCCTGTCACTTCACTCAGTGCCTACCTCTACTCAGAAATGAATGTCTGGGCTATCCTGTTGTCATCCAAGTACTCTTGATGCTGTTGACAGTGAAGTGAAGGGAGTAGACAAAATTGTGGTACTTCTTTCATCCACTCTAAGAAACAAATAAAACAGACACCCACACATTCGAAGCATGCATGCAGTTAGAGAACCTGCACAGGGATTTTATGCTAGTTGTCTCTCTTGAACAGTGGTGTCATGTTTTGCTCCCTCCCCCTTTTTTGAGATCCACATGACACACATTATCATTAGTCGACGTTAAGGAACCCCCTGTGGTTCAGCTATCGCTCTGCAAAACAGAGTTAAGGGACCAAGAATGTGCACAACACATGATTGCTTTGAAATGGCATCTGTAGATTCCCCCACTGTGTCTTCTCCAGAAAGTTCAAAAAACAACGATGCTTCCCATCTGTTTGCAAGCCTGTTCAAGCCCACCCGAAAGAATGTCTCCATTCCTACTTTTCGTCTGCATTGGTGACTTTTTCAATGGAGTTGGTGGCTAGTGATGTGAGGCCATGGCCAGTTCATGCCAGCCTAAAGTAAAGTTGCACTGGTATAAATGTGCTGGGCATTATGCCTGGCAGCAAGGCATTGTGCTATGCAATTACGCAATTGGTTGTGCATCTTCGGCACTGGCCCAGCGACCAGGGGCCCCAGTACCCACTGGCCCAAGCCTGCAAGCATCCAATTGCACTAGGTTAGGGTATTAACTCTTCAGTTAAACAAGGAAGTGAATTGTGGACAGAAAGAGGCTTGACACACCAAAGCCCTCAGAGTGGTCAACCTTGCTTATTTCTGTAGCCTTGACAAAGAGATAGTAGATGTGCACGTTTAAAGAAAAATCAATGGCAGGAAGTGCAGTGTGGGCACGCTCCAATTTGAACAGTGGCTTTTGCTAGCATTGACAAGTGCGTTATGCAATGTGGTGACAAGTTAAACAACACAGCCAAAGTGCTTTTCGGTAGGAAAAGATGGTAGATGAACCATTCACCAAGCATCAACTAAGCCTCAAAGAAAAAAAGAGTTATATTTCTGCAAAGGAAAGGAGCACCCATATTGCAAAGGGATCTGAGGGAAAGGTGAGGAAGTTTTCTTTGACAACACCCCCAGTGGAAGGTCCCAAGTCAAGATGGTGTGATACTGCAATAAGAATCCCCAGATGGGGGAAGCTGAGCAGTGCATACTGTGGATACTGTGGGGGAAAACCAGCATGTCAGGCAGTGGCTCTTGCGATGTCAGGCATTCAACTAGGTGAGAATGTCTAGGACAAAAGGAAACGGCTAGGAATGGATTTCACTACAGTATTATCTTATGACTGTGGATGCATTTTTCTCCACATATATTTGGAAAGTTGCTATCGTTAGCACCCAAGTGTAAAGCAACCTTTCATGAGCAGGAGCCCGGCTTCTCCCGCCCCACCAGGTGGTCCAAGTACTGTATTTAGGCGAGGCCACAAAAACAGCAGCATTTTCTGTAGAACCTCAACGTCAGGCAGTCCATTCAGCGATATGAAAGGGAACGATCAAAACAGAACCGCTGGCTGGTTAGCTAGGCTATGGATATGAGCAAGGTATGAAGGCAGCTGTCATTGGAATTCTGGTAATGATTCCCATTAACCGGCTCTTGGCACCAAGGTCTTCTGCAGGATGGAGGGGGGATGTGGGCAAGCACCCGCTTAAGGCCCCTCCAGCACGCTTCTGCCCCATGAGGGTCCAGAGGGCTTTCAGCTGTGGAAGTGGACAGTCACCGGCAGCCCTGACTTGGAAAGGTTGTGCTGAGTGAAGTGGCTGCTGCAGCTGCCACCCTCTTTTCCCAGCATGCTTCAGAGTCTAGAGGCATTCTGGGGAAGTCATGAAGACAGCAATGGCTGCAGAGGCTTATCTCGGTGTTTCTCTTCTCTTCTGCACGCTGAGCCCTAAACATATTTTCCAGAGAAAAAGAAACCTTTTTAAAAAAATGAAAGATCCCACAGCAATAAAGGGAGGCTTTGTCAGCCACGGTGGGCCATCTGAGGCCCTGTGTATCCTGGCATTTCCATTTCCATGCCAGGTGCAAATTCTTGGCATGCTTGGCGTGCAACTAGCTCACCAAGGATATCCCGCCCCTGCGGCTCTTTGGGAGAACTGACAAAGTGGGGATGACCTTGAATGGGTCAGTCCGTCCAGAGGTAACACAGGGAGCCATGCTGTACTGGTGGGCCAGGTGCAGTGTTAAGTGGCATTTCTCCTTGACTTGAACATCAGTGGAGTGGCTGGATCTGCCCAGCATGCTAGGCAGGCACACAACAGTGCTCAAGACTTTGCTGAATCAGCAGCTGAAGGGCCCTCTGCATTGGCTGTTAAAAGGAATTAACACTGGCTATCGTCCAAAGCACTCATCATCTCATTGTGCCCTCGTACCATGAAATCATCCTTCCTTAAGTGAAGCAGATGGCAGGAAAACCTTGCATGCCTAGTACAAACCCTTTAGAGTCACTACAGTCCTCCAGCGACATCAAACAGCAGGCATTATTAACCCAAGGTACTTAAAACAATTATAAGACTATATAATCTAAGACTTTAGCCTTAGATTAAAGACCTAAGTAAGGACATATTGGACAGGCAGTGCTGTAAATGCAAGGCTAACTTTGTTTAATTTGGACTAGCGAGTTTTCTTTGGCATATACTTTTGTGGACCACAGCCACTTCATCAGCTGCATCTGATGAAATGGGCTGCCGTCCATGAGAGCTTTTGCCAAATAAAACTTATTAGTCTTCAAGCTGCCAGAAGACTCAAGGTTGCTTTTTGTTTTGCAACAGTCTAACTTGGCTATGTCCTGGAAATGCTTCATTTAGGTGTCCAAGGAGTTGAGAGTTCAATTTTTCTCTCTCCCCTCCCCCAATCTGGCCACTTGTCCAGTTAGCTCTAAACCTCCCAATCTTTCAATGACATCAAAGCAGCTGAGCCAGTAGCTCCCAGATGGCAGCCCTGACACCACGGCCACCCACCCTCCTTTGTGACATCAGAGCAGTAGAGCCAATGGAAAGCAGGAGGCAGCCCTAGCACCTTCTGTGACGTCAGAGCAGCTGCATCAATGAGACGATAGCATCCAAAACCTTCCCCAAGCCCCATGATGGGCCAGACAGGTTTGCAAACGGTGGACTGCCTGGATTCAACAGGGAAAGTAAAGAACGGTCCATCTGAGTGTTTTAGGCAAGGATCAAGAAACATGGGGCACACCGTGAGGATGGAAAGTGAGGTGGAAGGCGTTTCACTATTATTCAGTAAAAGACTCTGCGCATCTTAGTGGGAATGGACAGAGATGGAAAATGTTATTTTTTCTGACGAAACACCCAGAGCACTCCGGCTGCCATGGCCAGAAGATGTTCTGGGAGTTGTAGTCCAAAATATAAACATTTCTCACCCATGAGAATTGGTTGTGTAGCTTGCATGGCTTCCCAGCAAGCATCCTCGGGGGACAAGGAAGCACTGAAAGGTATACAGGTTAAACTGAAAGTGAACTTAGTCCAATCATCAGCACATATTTTCAAAAGATTTGGGCCTCCAACAAAACTGCTCACATGGGCAGTTTCAAGGTGGCAGTGAAGTCCAAGTGACAGTCAAACACGGCCCAGCTCACAACGTGGTCTGGGGAACTGACCTGTGTTAACCCAGATTGACAAGAGATGCTAGAGCAGGGAATACGGTCCCAGAAGAAGTAAACATGTGCACGCACACACAGAAAAGAGACTTCTGACACCATGGAGACTAACAGATTTATTGTGGCACTAAGTGTTTATGGAGTAGAGCCCATGGCATCAGATGGCCAATACAGACCCACATGCAGAGGTACAGATGATGGAGGAATGTTGTCACCAGTGGAGGCCAAAAGCTCTGAGATGTGAAGCGCACCCTGTGAAACTGTCACCACTGTTTACACTGGTTGTCTCATGAGAGAGTGGAGCACAAGGGTCAGCTGTACCATTCCACCACCACATTATATTTAGAAGTGGTGAAACTGGAGGAAAAGCATTTTGGCTTATTTGTGAGTTGAAAAAGGGCCCAAGACTGGGTGTGCTTATGTGCATTGCTAACAGTGTACTTTTCTGACAGACAACCAGCATATTCTGGCCTGCAACACATACCCCCTCTGAAAACAATGGTACGTCGTGATTTTGCATTACTACCGTTTGAAAAACTGAGTATCCAAATTTAATGGATCTACACAGGACGGGCCCTATTATTAGTCTGAGTGAATCAGAGCCTCAGGTGGCAGATACTTAACGAAGTGCCGCCAGGTTGGCTCTGACTCACGACAACCCTTTCCAGGGTTTTCTAGATGTAGAGTACTCAGAAGTGGTTTGCCATTCCTTTCTTCTGGGGGCACTCTAGCGCTGTGCAGCTCGCCCAAGGCTACACAGGCTGGCTTTTCTCCGGGAAGGCACAGCGGGGGAATCAAACTCCCGACCTCTGGCCCCACAGTCATTAACCCAACCCAGCCAGCTGGCAGATGCCCAGGATGGTAAGAAACAATGTTATTTTCTGAGCCTCTTTTGAACCTCTGATTTAATCGGCTACTTTCTGTAACAGGGGAAGATGTCCATCGCCCAAGTTGGAAGTACAATTCAACCACCAGTCCAGTCAGATTTGGGACAAGGAAGTAGGGGGTGAAATTTTGTCCTTGCGCCAGGCAGCAAAATGCCATGGAACAGTCCTGGGCCCTACACGTGAGTCCCACAACCATCACCACCACTGCATTTTGCCCCTCCTCCACCCGGTCTCTCCACTTCCAGTCCCCAACTGCACTGCACTGGGCAGTGAGTTGTCAATGGCAGTTCTCTCGCTGCTCACAGGAATGATAAAGGTTTCCTATTGCACACATGTTTCTGTCCACATTCCTGCACATGTGAGCAGAAGCTGGGATTGCCAAGTCTCAGAAAACCAGTTGAAGACAGAGCGAGGATGCTGGTAGGTGGCAGCAAAACACTGGTGAGTGGGGGGAGATAACTGAGTGTTGTCATGGCCCGCATGCAAGAAAGGTTCATCCTGCCAGTTCAAGTGGCTTTGTACTTTGGATGGACTTGGTCTTCACTTCAGGCAGCAAATGGGTAGTGCCAAACTTGAGGGAAGCAATGATGGGGACCAGAGAATGGCGTGTGTATGTGAGGCTGCCAGAATTTCTCATCCTTGCATTGATACTCTTTGGACAAAATGCCTGCTATTGATCTGAGAGATGAAATGACATTCTTACAGCTGACAGGAGAAGATCTGCAGGAGAAGCATCCATGTGTCTCCAAGTTCACGTGGGTACTTTTTTTCTATTGTCCTTCTCTATTTTTCTCCTTTTTGCTCCTCCACACATGAAAAAGGCCATATTGCTGAACATTCTCCATCCCCTTTTTTTTTTGTCAGCTGCTGCTTTTTGTCTCATCTCCACAATGCCCTGGAATGGCATTACATCCACTGCGTTGTGAGGGATATGAGATGGCTGCCTAGCTTCCAATGTATGGCTTTGCTGCTGCCACACCCTTTGCTCACCCAACAAGAAAAAAAGAAGCTATTTCTCCCCCAAGAGATGGTTGGAGACTCTCCCCATCCATGGCAGCTCTCCAGATGCTTCCTGGGACCATTTCAGAAGAGTTACATGTGCCAGGTGAGGGTAACAAACACTTCACGTATCTGGACTTGTACCGCAACAGGTCTCTGTGTATGCTGGCAGTGATGGCATGGGGCAGGCTTCACGCTTATGGGATCTACTTTGTATTTTGACTAGGACCTACCAGCTTGAGCTGGTACAAAAGACATATAAGCCCTAGTCAAGCATGACTTACCCGGCTTCTATCCATCACGTGAGCAGGGGAGTATCTAGCTCAGAGTTGTCGCTAGCAAGTTTGGCACTGGGGAAAGTTAACACTGATTCCCATCCACTCCACCCGGATGCATGCATACAAATTCCTCCCAAAAGGAAAAGAGATTTTATGCTAAAAAGGGGAGTGGTAAATCGAGAGAAGTGTTGCCATTTATTTTCCTAACATTCTTCAGTAGATTCACCCGTCGCTTTTGGTGCCCTCTAAACTATGGTGTTGTAGGGCCGTGCTGCTGTTGCTCTCCCCTAGTTATAGTTTTGTCTATCCCTCTACCCTCCCTGTTATCACTTTCTCCTTATGGAAAGTGATTTGCCAATAAAGGACACAGGCCAGGGACCCTTCCTCTGCAGATCCTCACTTGCATGTGGAGGAAGCAAAAACGGAGAAGGGAAGGGCTAGTGCTTCCTCCTCACATGATGAAAAGAAGCAAGATACGGGATGGCCAAATAAGGCTAGACTAGACTTACAGAATTGTGAGACCAGAACTGAATAGACATCATATCCATGTGAACCAAAAATCCATCCCTAGTTACCTAAAACATTTGTCATTTGAGCTGTAGAACCCATGGCGTGCCACCACTATGGGGGCTTGTTGAGATTCTGAAATCCTTGTTGATCTGTTCACACCTTACTGGAAAATATACCAACAGATCCCGATCTATCTTCTGCCCACCCTGCAGTAGCAGGTAGTATTGGGGGGGGGGGGGCTCCCAGAATTTGATAGAATCAGAGCAACAGTGTAAATGATTAAAACAAAACACTAAGGTGGGAAGTTCATTCCTGCCCAGAGATTTGAGCTGCCTTCTCCCAAACTTCTTCAATTAACTGGCCCTATCAGACCTTTCCTTCACTTGGCTCCTCGTTAAAGGTTTGTCATACTGTGTTACTCTTAATAAACATTAAAAAAAAAAGACCCAGGCACTCACACATGCAGCCCTTCCCCGCAGACACACAAAGTAACCATTGCCAAAATATACACTATACACAGGCGAATCCATCCATTCACATGATAGGTATATGTACAGAGTCTCTAGGAACAGTCTGCTGAATGGAGTGCACAGGGAACCAACAGGCGAAGGAGGCGGGAGGCAATGTATGAACAGACATGGGCCTGAACCCATCATGGCTTCAGGCATTTCCCCTTCTTCTCCCGCCTCTGCAGTTTCCGAAGGCGCCGAGTCCAGGCGTCCCGCCACTGGATCACCAAGCTGTTCTTGTCGGCCATGAGTCCTGGCCGGTCGGTGGGGTTTTCGCTAATGCCCATCACCAAGTACTTCTTGCTGATTTGGATCTTGGGGCATTTACACGCCAAGTCTTTCATGTGGATCCACAAAAAGTTGTCACCTCGTTTCACCCGCTCGTCCCGGACCTTGTAGACAGAGAGGATGTTGACCGTGAATTTGGCCCAGCTGGCCACGGTTTCCATGTCTAAGACATTGACTTGGACAACTGGAAAGGGAAGGAGGGAAAAAAGAAAGGCAGGTCACAGCAGGAAAAAGAGGAGACAGAATATTCCTAAACTTCCCCAGGAGTGAGCACATTCCAAGAGGTCTTCTAGCAAGCCCCACCTGTTCTGGCCAAATTGACTTATTTTCATGTGCATTATTGTATTTCACAGAATCATAGAATAATTGAGCTGGAAGTGGCCCATAAATCCATGGAGTTCAACTCCCTCGCTCAATGCAGGAATCCAAATCAAAGCACCTCTGACAGATGGTTGTCCAATTTTGTCTTGAATGCCTCCAGCGTTGGAGTGCTCACCACCTCCAGAGGTGGTTCCATTGTCGTACTGCTCGAACAGTTAAGAGGTTTTTCCTGATATTCAGCCTAAATTTGGTTTCCTGTAGCTTGAGTGATGTCTTGCACCCTGGGAAGGTTGAGAACAGATCCTGTCCCTCCTCTGTATGACTACCTTTCAAGTATTTAAAAAGGTCCCAACTTGATTATTCTATGAATCATCCAGTTAATTTTATGAATCAGTTAATTTTATGATTCTTATGAATCATCCAGTTAATCCTGTGGGGATTAGAAACCAGATCGTCTCAATTCCCAGCCCAACGTTCTGATCATGAAATCACTCAGGTTCTTGATGAGATTCGGTCCAAGCCAAGGAAATAAACATTGCAGGCTACTTCTCAAGCTGGTACATCATTATTTGTTATCTCGGTGATTCTACTCAACAGCTGTTTTAATTTTGGTGTGTAATGCCTTCCTCTTATTTAAAACTATGGTTATAAATGTTTGCTTTGTACTAAAACCTTGCGCAGCCTGATGGACAGAAAAGCATCTCCTGGAGCATGATGGATGGAAAAGCAAAGTATGGATATTTAAAGGAAATAAGTGAACAGTATCTGATTGCAGTGATGGGCAAGGAAAATTACGCCTCTGCAGAAGAGTCCTTTTTTCCTTCTTCTTTCAGCTTCACCACTGCCACCCAGTCTCATAGCCATCTGACGATGGTTCCTACTCCCATTTCCACTTCCACCTTGCCAAAAACATCTTTTCTGCTGGAGCACAAGAGTTCCAGCAGAAGATCAATCACAAACCTCAGTGGCTTTACCAATTATCCCTCTGCTCCAAAGACTGAATGTACTCATGTCAGGGTGATTAACAACCTGCAGTCACACATCTCCCTCCATTCAAGTCCCCTCCCACCCTGACACACACACACACACACACACACACACACACACACACACCCTTAAAAGACAAGCAGATAAAGTAAAAATGCTCTTTTTAACATATTTGGCAGACGGGAAGGGACTGTAGGTGGGTGCGGGGTGAGAATGAGGGAAAGCACAAAATGTTTTCTTAGGTTCAGTTTGTACGTGAGCAGATCTTGAACTGGTGAAGCAAAATGACTTTGGCAGCTTCTACAGAGCTGGTGTGTGTGTGTTGGTGTGGGTCTCCGTGTGGCACTGAGTATGGGAAGTGGCCGCAGGGGGGGGCAGAGATCAACCACGCACCCCAGGCAAAGACAGGGAGTTGAGCAAACTGTCTGCACGGTGAGAGGAGGGCAAGAGTTCCATTTTGGCTTCCTGCCATGGCTGCTTGTGGCCCCACTGGGCCAGGTCCTTGAGCCAGGATTGTCTGTTTGAGGTCTGCACCGTATTCTGGAACTCAGTGGCCAAAATCCTTTTGCTTAGGATAGTAAATCACTCTAGAGGGGGTCCATTGAATCAATGAACTCACCCACTGATTCAAATGGGCCTACTCTAGCTGTGACTTAACTATACTAAAGTAAGTTGCAGGAGACCCATTTGAACTGATGGAACTTATAGTGGAGCTGACTCACCAAATTCACATGGATTCAATGGGCCTGCTTTTAGTGCAGTTCACTGCACTAAGCAACAGGATTTCAGTCCGTGACAATGCCTGAACGCCTGCAGGGACTGGAGCACCGCTAGCAGGAATGGCTCCTTTGAGGGGACGTGAAGGTGATGGTCTGTTCCACTGCTTGCCAATGGCGCTTGCCATTTATCTACTGGGACAGTGGTGCTGTGAGGCTACTTCCTGCTGACTGTAGGAAGCATGTGCTATCCAAAGAGAAGGGTAGAGGAAGGGAAACCGAGAGCAGTCAATGGAGCCATAATGGCCAGAGGGGTATTGCGGGTGGATACAGTCCCATCACCATGAAATTGGGAAGACCTCGGGGTGCTGGTTGTTCCAAAGTGTCTTCTGGTTCTCCTGGGCTGAACAGTATTTCTGATAGCTCCTCTGGCTTGCAAATGCTACTGCTTAATGTCAGGCTGGAGACCCGATCCTGGATGACACACCAATCCCGCCTGTACTACAGAGACTGTGCTGAATGAAGCGGGAGAGGAATGGGGCAGGTGTGTGGGGGGGGAAACACTCTCAATTTTGTTCATCTAAGTTTTCTGTATAGTGGGAGGCAAGAACGGAGAGGTGGGAGGTAAGGCTACAGTGGTCTGTCCTGATTTGACTCCCTCCCTAGCTCTTGTCCCACAATGTATTTGAACATGGATGTCCAGGACAGAACAGGGCTTGCCTTGGTGCTCAACCATCTCCCTTCCTGAAATACCTGAGACAGTCCCAGGGCTGGTGGTAGAGTCCCCTTGGCTTGTCATGCTGTGGGGGGCTTCAACGCCCACAGCAAGACTGCTTTGTCAGAGACGTCTCAGGACTTCACCTTCCTACAGCAAATGGGGGTCTGTCCCAGGTTGTGTCTGGGACACTCAGGCTGCACGGCACCCTCTGGACCTGTTTTTGTTTCGTTTTGTTTTATGTGCAGTGGGTGAGAGGAGGGTGATTTGAGTGTGGAGGAGCTCTCTTGTTATCCTGTTGTCACTGCCTGGTAGGGTCTGGACTGCCTGGAACTTGGAGCCTCTACGGGGAAAGGAAGACCAGGTAAGATGTTCCCAGGTGGTAGAAGGCACTCCTCCAAGAACCCAGGTTGACCCTTCCTCTTTCCCCTTCCACTGACTAGCAAAGAGCGCCCTTTTCAGGCAGGCCATTAAGGGATTTAAGTGGGATTTTTTTGGAATGCTGCATTTATTAAATTCAGGGCTTTAAAAAATGTTTCTAAAGCATTTTTACTGGTGGTTTTTAATGTTATTAAATATTTAACTGTTTTTAATATTACATTTGATGGTGTTTTTCATGGTGAACATTGTGTTGTTTCAATGGATTCTCAGCTACCTGGAGTTCCTCATGGGGAGAAAGCTGGCATATATATAAAATAAAGAAGCAAATATATCATAAAGATAAAGACGATCCACACCAAGAAGTGTATGGTTTCCTAATGGCTTTGGAGAGATTCCTGTCACCTCAGCAGACGATTCTGTAAAAGCCTTGGTTGATGTCTGAAATGTAGAAATGGCCACGGCAGTGAACACGTGGTAGCTGCCAAATGTTATCTCTCATGCAGTGGAGCAAAGTTAGGCCCTTGTTTTTGAAATGAGTGGGGCGGCAACTAGAGTGATGCTTGAGGAAAACATACAGCCACTGTGCCACTATTTCATTGCCCAATAGAGCTGTTCTGAGTGGCCAAGCATCTATTACACACTTACCCTTGAGAAAAGAATGCAGACTACCCAAGGGCCTGTTGCGAGCAATCTGCACAACACTTTGCAGACAAAATAGCTTAGTTCTACTCTGATTATGCATATGGTTCATATTAATGAAAGAACGTTACACAAAAGTTTCATGATTCTTTTATATTCCTGCTTCCGTGTAATCTTCCTTTCACCCTTTATTTGTCAAATCACCCAAGAATTATTTCATCCAGAAGGCAATTGTAACATCTGGAGCGGGGAGGAGGAATTTTGAATCTGTAAAACAGCCTGGATAGGTTGAAACCCAGTGAGGGGTGCTCTTTGCTTCAGTTGTTCCTTGTGGGTGAGTTCACTGTGAATCTACAGAGCTCCTGGTGCCCTCCATCTTGGATTGTGCTGCTAATCCAAGAATGCAGATAAGTGTGTCTGCTTCCAAATTTACCACCACACCACTGACCATAAACTAGACTCTTCCTGGCCTAGCAGAGGGAAAGAACATAAAGAAGGAAATTCCACTTTTGGATGACTACTGCGTTTAACAGATGTAGCGGTGTGGGTGAAGCTACTCCTTACCGTAATCTTTCTTGCAGTACTTTTTCATGTTAATTTTGTAGTTGCCTTTGGCTGGCTTGCAGTAGGAGTCACAGTCTGCAGGGGAGAGAAGAAACGAAATCAGAACAGCAAATACAAAGCTAGCAGAGTGGCAGCCATACCATAATCGACACAGCTTGTATTGCTCAAAAGAAGGATAGCATAAGGATGGGTATTCCTGTTATATTTCCATATTTGTTTCCAACTTTGTAAAAAGTCCATAAAAACATTCATACACATTTTTGCTTAATATTTCGGCAACCATATGCAGACTCAAAGTAGACACAACATTTGTATGCACATTGCCTAAAATTTTCTGATCTCTGCGCATGCTTTTGCCTGGTGCAACATGCTAGTTGAGGCCTCAGCGTTCAGTCCCAATGTCAAGCTTCTTGCTCTTTTTGCAGGACTGCAAGGGAAGGGAAAGGAAATTTGTGGAGGGAAGGAAACAGACAGAAGAAAGGTGCGCAATCCTTGCCACCATGTCTTACTTTCAATTGGCTTGCCTCAACTTTCCCAAGATCGTGAGCCTGCTTAGTGGGGGCAGAGAAAGCATTTGGAGAGGGAGGCAGAAAGCACAGGGAGGTTGAAGAACCCCTTCCTATGGTTCTGTTTTATTGCTGCATCTCTTAGCAGCAATGCTGGCAAGCCTTTTGGTCCCAAGTCGCAAGTCTGAGTCCAAGTCTTCGGTACCAAGTCTCGAGTCCCAACCGCCAAGTCCGACTCCCTATTAAAACCAAGCTTTTTCCCTCAGAAAAAAAGGGAGAGGATGGGTGGGTTCCAAGTCATTAAGTCGAATCTGAGTCATTGGGGGAAAAAACTGACTCAAGTCCAAGTCAGGTCACCGGTGCGACTTAAGTCTGATTTGACAGCAAGTCCTGTGACTTGAGCCCCCGTCTCTGTCTCCTAGGACTACAATACTTGCTTTGATTTTTAATTTTGAGCAGTGGTAAAATCAACAGAAAGCGGCGCTTCTAGTTGCCAGTATTAAAAATAAGGAACAGTGGGGAAATAAGTATGTGCAGGATAGGAAAATAACAAAAACGCGAAAGTTGGGGAAGTGGGGGAAGGAGAGAGAAAAAATATTGGTGGCTGTATTTTCTTTTGCAGTTTTGCAACTACGTCAATCTTATATGGATTTCCACAAGGATAGCTTAGAGTTTTATTGTGTGTTTTCTTTTATGATTGTGTTTTATTGATGCTATAAAAACTATTATATTTAACTTGGCAGCACACTTTTTTATTTGTGCGCATGATGCTTTGATTTTGTTAAGACCTAAGGTTGAGGCAATAAAATCTTTGTCTGAATTGAATGAAACCTTGAATATATATTTTAGGTCCTGGGCTGTTCTTACGATGAGGAACCTGCCAAAGAAAGGCTACTCCATAACATTATTCATGAACTGCTGGATCACGAAAAAAAAAGAGAGAGGAGAATACAATCCACACCGCCTTTTACCAAACAATGGTTGAAATGCAAAAGTATGTCATAACAAGAGTCGGCCCATTGAATTACTGGGGATTTGGTCAGGCAACGACCCCATAAGTTCCACTGATTCAATGAGCCTACTCAAGTTGTCCCCTTCTTGGATGCACACCTTAATGTGGTGAAGGAGTTTGAGTGTGCCAGTGAAAGTAAGAGCAATGCAGTCAGGAGGCCAGGCTCTGTTATGATCACGGTCACCCAAGGCAGAAAAGGCCACAGTTGAGACACCAGACTAAGATGCATCTACCCTCTTCAAAAGTCATAGCCACCACATCAACAGAAGAGAATGGATAGTTCCAGGAGTGATGGGGGTGGTAGTTACTGGGCAGCAGTGGTGGCTGAATGTGACACTGGTGGAGGAGGCAACAGGAGTGACGCTGAAGCTAACTTTTGTTAGTACTGTGCAGAAAGTGGCAATGGTAAACCACTCCTGGACTTCCTGTACCAAGAAAACCTTATGAAGAGACAGTCCAAAATGAAACAAGAGATGGTGTGGGAAGATGAGGCTCCTAGGTCAGAAAGCACTCACGAAGAGCAAAGGACAAGTATGAATAACACTGTTGCTAATGATGCAACTAATGAAGCAACTAGAATAAGTCAGAAGGCTGTCTAGTGGCTGATGTTTGCAGCAGTGAAAGTCCTGTGCTGCACAAGAAATACAACTGGAACATGAGAATGATGAATAATAGTAAAACTATCGAGCATCAAAAATAATGTATAAGCATTGCAATGCTTGGTGTCAGTGAACTAAAGTGGATATTTTCAGGCAGACAACTACAAATCTACAAAGTGTTGTACTCTGGAAGTGACCAACTCAGAAGAAATGGAGTGACTCTAATACTGAGGCAAGATGTAACACAGGCAGTTACAGGCTATAATGCAAAGACTGACAGAATAATATCAACCAGACTCTTTGGAAACCTACCAACATAACCATGTTGAAGAAGATCACACTGAAAGCTTTTCTGCAGGCACCCAGGAAGAAATTAACCACACACCATAACAAGACATGCTGACAGTCATAGGTGACTTGAACTCAAAAGTAGGAAACAAAGCAGAACCAAATGAAAGGGGTGTGCCTCAGCACTTGATTGTCCTGATGCACAACCTGTATTGTGGACAGAATATGGTGAGACACAATGGTTTCCTATAGAAAAAGGGGTCAGGACACGGTGCTATAGGAAGCTTTTAGACATTCCTCTTTTTGGGGGGGCTATTACTCCCAGGCTTCCTTAGCTAGTAGATATGCAAGCTGGAGGATTCTGAGAGCAGAAGACCAAAGTCAGGTTGACTCCAATAATAAACTTGCACAGGCAAGACCGGGCACATAGTTCCTTTTGCCCCTTGTTTATCCGCTACAAATTTACTGCTCATTTTCTGGGACACTCCAAGTGGGCTCTGCTTTACAGGAATGGTGTGTGATTACAGTTAGTAGCTACCTCAGATGATTGGGATTGTGGGCATTCTTACATTCCCTGCTTGGGGATGACTGTAGGTTACCAGCAGAACTATTACAAGCTCCTCACCTCCTTAGTGTGTGTACTAATGGGGTGGTATATCAATCAATCAATCAATCAATCAAATAAATGCTTTCCATGCATGGGATTGCACTACTTTCTCTCTTTCTGGCAATCCCTTCATTTTCCTGCATATCTCTTCACCTGACAAACTTAAAATGAAAATTACAACTGAAGGACTTAGATTTAAAATTTTAAAATCTCAAGGTGGAAATCTGCCCACTCTCCAAGAACACCAGAACATCAGAGCAGATTCTGCTCCCAAAGAGATCTCTGGACGATCACTGTCCAAACACCAATCCTAAATGCCAAATTCAGTCCAGGGACTGGCACAAAACCAAAATCAGCATGATCTGCATCTGGAAAAAGCATCGTATGCATGTAACTCTGCTGCTGTGAAAAGCAGGAATGTCCAGTGAACAGTCTGAGTTTTGACCAGTGTCAATCCAGCCAAAAAAATTACTTTTCTAAAATATTTCTAATATCCATACTAGAGATGGGCAGGAGCCTCCAATTTGGTGGTTCGTGCTGGTTCATTTACCACCCCAACAGGTGTTCTGCAGTTCGGTGTCCCACCCCCTCTGGTTGGCGCCCACTCCGAGGCAGCGCCCTGGCTTCCCTGCCTCGCCTCCTCTGGCCACTGCCTCTGAGTGGGCACCCACTGGATGGGGTGGGGCAGTAAACGAACCAGGACAAATTGCCAGACCGGCTGTTCGTGTCCATCTCCAATCTGCACCCATAACTGCCTGCACCTCCATCACCCCATATGGACTGCACAGCTAACTTTGTTTCTGCCAAGCAGGGATCTGGGCAGCGCTTCAGTCCCTTACTTTGGTGCATTAGTGTTTAAACTGAAAGTCGTGTGTGTGCACTTGGGATGCCATATGCCTTGTGTCAGAGACAGCATTTTAAAGAGAGGTTTCTGCATTTTTATATTCAAGAGGACTTAGCAGCACAGTTGGCACTTACAAAGCCAAACCAAACATGACGATTTACACTCAAATGAGACTTGTCTATTTTTAAAAAGTGGCTTTGGTGGGCAGTGGGGCTGGGGAGACAGGATTGGAAGTAGTGGGCAGGATTTAAGCCTTTACCCAACCACGGTCTTCATCCATACCCTTTCCCATCTCCTCCTGACCATTTTAACATCTGGAGGAAACCCACCTGTGCCAATGGGAATTGTCTTCCTGGATAAGCAGCTGCCATGGAAAGGGATCATGTGAGGATGGGGACCAAGAGTGGAATCCCCTGTCTCAACACTTTGGTCCTTATCCAAATCCACCCCCCCCCCCCATTTAATGCTATTTACTGAATTGATAACCACACAACTGTTCCCAGCTGTGTGTGTATCTGTCCATCCAGCCTGTCCCCCAAGTTTATTTGATCCCAAATAAGCGTTTGGGGCACTTGGGTTTCTCGAAGGCACAAGCTGTGGCTTTCTGGCTGCTGGGAAAGCCAGCTTTATTAAGACCCCCCCCCCCGCTGCCTCCCCCTCTCCCGCAAAGGGAGACGAGGGGAGCACTGGCTGCCACGGCCCTCCCACAATGGACTTCCGAACACAGTGGCGCAGCTTCACTCCTCATGTAAAACAGCCTGTCTGCGTTAGGATCCAAGCTCTCCTCCTCTCCTGGCTGCCCCCCAGGGTTACCTCCCCAGTTCCCTCGTGAACTTTATTTTAACAATAAAGTGGGGGAGGGAGGAAGAGAGAGTTACCGGGGGGGTGGAGTGGGGAAAGGGGCCTTTCTCGCCCTGCTTTTTGCTGCTCCCTGCCATCTTCCTTTGAACGTCTCAATTTGCCTCTTGCCAAAGGTTCGGCTTTGGCTGGGCTTTTCTCCTCCCGTCTCAACCCATCTTTCTTCCTTCTTTTCTTCCTCTCCTTCAGGTTCTCCCTCCTGCTTGGCAGCCGCTACCTCCATCTCCCCTGGGACAGGACGTGCAGTCAATGAAGTGCCTTTTGTTTCTGGGATTTGCCAGGAGCTTTGGAGAAAAGAGAGCCTGAGAGCAGGAGGGTGGGTGGGAATGTACAACGCCTTGGCATGCCAACTTTGAGAGAAGAGAAAGGGAAGAATCCCAGAAAGCGACACAAGCCCAACTCCACGGCTCCTGCCCATTTCCACACCGCTGCCTTTTTTCATTCCAGCTTTCGTGTTGCCTGCTCCGAATTTGTCATCGCTGAAAGACGACACAGCATGAAGCTAATTCGGTCCCAAAGGGGAGTGAGGAAAGCAACGGGGTAGAGGTGGTCCCCTTTCCACCTCAGTCAGGCCTGTGGTGGCCAGGCCTTTCTTAACTTTGTGATGTACTCCTGTTCTGGGTTGTGTTTTTGTTGTTGTTTAACAAGGCCAAGCACTCTGCCAAATTCCAGCAGGCTTCAGGATGGCTCAATCCCTGCACTGCTCTCTTGTAGTTCTTTCTCTCACCCTTCTTTTAAACCCGCACACATCCAGACTCTTGAAAAACCGAAGGCCCCATCCACTCAGCGCGCTCAGGGCCTTTGAAGAGGCGCTGCGAGCCTGGGAGAATCAGACTGCAAAGATGGGAAGCCAGCCAGCCAGCGAGATGCCAAGAAACACGGAGGAAAAGAAACTCATCTTTTATTAGTCCCACCTGTAGTTTCCGCAGGCAAAATGCATGTTCAGGGCATAAAGTTTTTAATTCCTATTTGCAATAATGAAATACCAGAAGGACTTCTCTATGTGGGCTGGAATAGCGTGGCGACATTGTCAAAAAAGGGAGGATAACAATTTCTATAATATTAGCATTTGCAATTTTTATGGATAGATGCAACTTCAGAAATAACCATAATTTAAACAGAAAGGCAACACATCTCACCACAGAGGTAACTCAGTAACCTGTGTATCTGCTCAGTGCAGGTGCTGCCTGCTCTCCGTCCGTCTCCTTCATCTTTCAACCAAGCTTGTGCCAGACTGCCCTTGAGACAGATCGAACAGACAACGGTCCTGTGACGGTCCTTAAAACGCAGGACAAAGTTCTGTAAAGTTGGACATACATGGCCAGTTGAGTTGGAAAAGAAGGACTAAGTGAAGTCCCTGTTTCACTGGGACGGGAGGTTATCCCAGTCCTTGGGTAAGCCTCGGGCAGCTGCTTGAGAAAGGAACACAGTAATCCTTTCGTTCATAGCCTGGTGAGACCACACAGTGTGAACAGTGACAACTAGGATGAGACAGCTTGTCTTATAGCTGATGGCATTACCTCTTCTGTGTGGCATTACTTCTTCCACCCACCTCACTTTCGATAGTGCCAGGTTCTGATTCTGCTTGGGGGGGGGGGAGGAACTTTGCAAGAGCATAGGGTGGTCATGTGAGGACTCTTCTATTATGGACCTTTCAATAATTTGGTCTCCAAATGTTCTGGAAGATCAGAAGCCAAGCTCGGTTGGCAAATGGTTAGGAATTCTGGGAAAGGAAGTCCAAAACACCTATTTTCATTCCACGTGTCCACATTAGGATTAGTAAATGCAAATCTCAGTGTTGTTGGGGTTTTTTGTGTGTGATCTCTTTCCTCTTTTTCTGATGAAGCACAAGCAGCCTACCAATCTCAGGGCAAAGCGATGATAGATTTACCTGCCTGTATGATTTATCTCCTACAACAAGATGATGAGAGTTAAGAGAATGGGATGATTTATAGGAGACCGTAAATATGGCCTACTCTGCCAACAGGCTTTCACTGGAAGAACTAATCAAGCCATACTGGAGGATTCATGGCATGACTCATGAAGCTGTACCTGTTCATATCCACTGAGTCATTGATGAATGGGTTGATACATTTCTGGCGCCTTTTGGCTCTGGTCTGTAATGGCCCGATCCAGATGACAGAATGTGCATAGCATAAATAAAGATGAGTGCAGGGCGTAAGAAAGGAGCCGTACGCACTGCGAAGATGAGGTTATGTTTTGTTGAGTCTCCATTTGCTATGACTAAATTTTTTTTCTGAGAACGGCTGACTATATTTGGAATTACTGAGCCAGTTGCTTAGTCTAGTTTTGCAAGGAGAGGGAGTGAGAGACAGATTCCAAGCCAAAGACACCCAGATAGAGAGACCATTTTTCACTGCTTTATTTCACTTGTCTCTGAAGGAGCAAAAGACGTTGGCGCCATTATAATAGCTTTCTGAGTCTAGAGTTTCCCCCCAGATCACTACACTATACTGCCCAGTTCTGCAGGGCAGATACCCCAGTACCCTCAGGATGTTTCAGTCACTTATATATCAGTTTTCAGCTTCACAAAGTGGAGGCTACCTGTAAACTACTCAACAGGAAGAATGTAGATTTGCATGAGCAAACAGATCATTGGAAGTTCATTTCTAAAACAGATTATGATTAGAGGTGGGCACAAACCATTGGTTTGTCGGTTCATGCCAGTTCATCCTTCAGACGACCAGGTACTCAGCGGTTCCCAGTCCCGCCTCCTCTGGTGGGCATCCACTCAGAAGGAGTGTTCCAGCTGCCCTGCCCTGCCTCCTCTGGCTGCTGCCTCTAAGTGGGTGTCTGCTGGAAGAGGCAGGACTGGGAAGCACCAAACACCTGTTCGTCCAAACGATGAACTAGCATGAACTGATGAACTGGTGGTTCATGGCCATCTCTAAGTGTGATCACACAGGAAAACAGACCCCTGTAGCGCAGCCCAGTGCAATCTATTTCCTGGCTATCACACAACACATGGGGAAATGCACTCCAATCTGTGCCCAAGCTGGGCATTTTTGGTCCAGCTGTAGGGCTTCTACTTTCTGGGCCCAGACTTGAGCGATTCCACAGCAGACAGAAGGATCACTTACCATGAAAGTGACCCTTTTCAGTGCAATTGGGCACACACCTTTGGGCTCGTCTGATTGTACCCACAGTTACAGTTCTAAGACCCAAGGAAGTCGCTACATGCAACAGGGGCTGAAATCTAGTAATAAGTTGGAACTTGAGTAGTCCCATTGAATTAGCAGGGATTTGGTAAGTCATCTCCTCTGTAAGTTCTACTGATTCGATGGGCATACTCCAGTTGTGACTTACTACTGAATTCCAGCCATTACATTGTTGTGAGCTACCCTACATGCAACATGAAAGGTTCTGTGAGGGCTTGGTTGTGAACTAGAACTTCTGGCTATTAGAACCCACCAGTTTTACAAAGGACCTGATTTTGTTGGAGATAAAAACTGCGAGAACTGGTTTGTTGATACAGGTCAACACCACTTCCTGTGTTTTTCTGCTTTCCTTTGGGAGTGCCCAAGAGGACCCCTGAGAAGATGACCTCCAGTGAAACCTCTCCCACTGATGCTCTTTTCCATCTGTTCTGTATACATATCTCCCCTTCCTGGCTTTTCAAAGTAGAAAAGCAGGTACAGCTTCTGCCATATTATTCTGTGCTGCATGGAAGATGGGCTGAACATTAGAAAGAGGAAACGAAGGAAAGACAGAATTGGTAGCTGGAACCGTTCTTTTAGAAATGGGAGTTGAAGCCAAAATGAATTGGCCACGATGCAAATGGAAGAGGAATTGCCAGAAAGCTTTGTGACCGTAAATCTTTGTCCCTGTCTTGTATAATTATAATTTTTTTAAAGTGTCACAAGATGTAAACTAATCTGCACAGTTAGAAAAACATATTTGTGGGTGGGTGGGTGGGAGGGTTAGGAGGAGCCCTCCACCAATCTGTGGTGATGGGCTTAAGTAGGCAGCAGTTCTTTAAAAGGACTGGAAATTATTACAAAGATTATTTATAAAAGCTATAAAAAATGTTCCCCCAGTGAAGGTTCGTCTGCACCACCCCCTCCTCTCCCCCAATCCAGTGCTCTACATTGCCGTCCCTTTCGCAGCCTCCCACCAGGCACCAGTGAACCTTCCCGGCAGGCGGCAGGAACAGGGCGATAGGGAACACAGAAGGTCCTGACACGCAGCCCATGACGACAGAAGACATGAGAGCTCAGCCAGGGGGGAGGCAGGCAGGCCGGGGTGGGAGAGAAGCAGGGCCACCCCGGCTGCCCTGTTCTGCATCTGAAACAAGAATTTGAAATATGGAGATACGCGTAATCTTAGCAATATCTCCTGCAAAAAGCTAAGCGTAGAGCAGGAGGGGCATGTCACACATGGTAAGGTGAGAAGTGGCATCTCTGAGCTTGCTCTCTTCCACTCAGATCATAAATAAATGGAATGCTAAACGGAGTGCTTAGCTTTTAAAACGTTCGAGTTTGAATGACGCGATGGCACGGATGGGAAAACAGGTGGTTTGTGATGGTTTGTGGTTCGTAGGTAGCCATGAACCACAAACCACCCCGAACCCCCAGAAAAACGAACCGTTTTGCGGTCGGTTTTTTCCGATGGGTGCCTTTGCCCCCTCCGCTGCCCGCCCGCCCCGTTCTCCGTCCTCTCCCTATTCGGTCCTGCCGCCTCCTCCACTGCCCCCTATCATGACAGGCAGGCCCATGTGCAGAGACCGTGGGCCCGGCTCCTGGAAGGGAAGCTGGGCCACTCTCTCTAAAGATGGCAGGAGCGGTATTGGTGGTGGTGGAGGAGGAGGCAGGGCCAGGGAGGGAGGCAATGGAGGCAGCGGGAAGGGGGTGGGCGGGCATCCGTTTTGCCAAAGCAAAAAGTTTGGCCCTTCCTTTCGTTTCAGCAGAACAAGCTGCACGAACCAGCCCGGCTTGTTTGTTTTCCCAGTTTGTAGTTTGGTTCGTGCCCATCTCTAGTTTGAATCCCTGTGGAGTCAAGTGTCAGGGCTGCATTAGGGGTGACATGCCTTTTTCTTGGAGAGCCGTCTTGCCTTTAACAAATCTACGGCAGATGCAATGTGGTTCCTTCCAGGCTGGGAATACGTCGCTGCATCTGTTGAATTGGGCCAGTCCGACTAGGAAAGACTTTTCCCTATCCGTATCAAATGGCAGCTCCAATGGCATGTGACTGAAGAGGAGGAGTGTGGAGGACGGAAATGCCAGGTAGGAGAAAGGGTTAACCTCCCCTCTTCTCTAGTGCCAAATCTCCAGAGTGAACTGGCGGACCAATGGCCGCATCGACCATATAAAACCAACAACATGTAGATCTGCTGATATCACTGCCTGGGGTTTGACCCCAAGGCTTTCCTTTTTAGGAAGGCTTTCAAAGCGTGTTTACTGGAGCCAAAGTTTTGGTGATCATTCATAATGATGTTTTATCTTGTCTTTGGTAACTGTTTATGCAGTTTGTCCGTATTTTACCTTATTTGATTTTAATACGCCTCTGGCTGGGAATCAAATTATAAATAAAACTTGAACACAGAATCATAGAATAATGGAGTTGCAAGGGGCTTATAAGGCCATTGAGCCCAACGCCCTGCTCAAGGCACGGATCCAAATCAAAGTATATCTGACAGGTGGTTGCCTAATCTTCTCTTGAATGCCTCCAGCGTTGAAGCGCTCACTACCTCCAGAAGTAATTGGTTCCACTGATCTAACAAATAGGAAGCTTGTCCTGATATTCAACTCAAATCTGGCTTCCTGTAACCTGAGCTCATTGTTGCATGTCCTGGATTCTGGGATCCTGCCCTTCCTTTGTATGACAATATTTCAGGTATTTGAAGAGTACTATCATATCACCCCTCTGTATTCTTTTCTTAAGGCTAAACTTGCCCAGTTCTTTCAGTCTTTCTTCATAAGGCTTGGTTTCCAGTGCCCTGATCATCCTTGTTGCCCTCCTCTGAACTTGTTCCAGTTGGTAGGCATCCTTCTTGAAGTATGGTGTCCAGAACTGGACACAATACTTGAGGCCTAACCAGTGCTGAACAGAGAACTAGTACTTCAAGGGATTTGGAGAATATACTTAATGCATCCTAAAATAACATTAACCTTTTTTGCAGCCACATCACACTGTTGGCCTATATTCAGCTCATGGCGTACAATAATTCCAAGATCCTTCTCAAATGCAGTATTACTGAGCCAAGTATCTCCCGTCTTGTAACTGTGCATTTGGTTTCTTTTTCCTAGGTGCAGAACATCACACTTATTCCTGTATTCCTTGATGATTTGTTTATCAATCTCAAGTTGCAACCCTGTCCCCTCCACTTGTACTTCACATTTGCCTCGAAGGTAATAGATTGTTTTCTGGGGAGAAAACCAAGTTAAAATAAGAATTGATTCTCCATCTTTTGCTATCCACATACCTGAAGAATACTTTTTGGTTGTTTTTAGCATCTCTTGCTACATGAATGTTAAGGGTATAGGAGTTCTGTTCTCTGCACATGTCTGCGCATGTATGTACAGGAGCATGTGGGTTCTCTCTAAATGATGCTGCCCATGGGCTGCATGATGCTATGATAGTGCTTTGGAGCTGCTGCCCCACCCCCCAGGAAAAACATTGACACCAAATTATTTTAATCCCCTCAGTGGGAGGATCCCATCTCTATCAGATACAATTATCCTCTAAAATAAGGGTGCCCCTTAAACCTCATTTTAAGAATCCATCCATCCATCCATCCATCCATCCATCCATCCATCCATCCATCCATCCATCCATCCATCCATCCATCCATCTTCATAGGCACACTTGGTGGGGACACAGGAGAGGGTCTTCTCTGTTGCTGCTCCCAGACTTTGGAACTCCCTCCCACTGTAGGCCAGCCTGGCCCCTTCTTTGCTGTCCTTCCACAAGGAGGCAAAGATCTTTCTCTTCAGGCAAGCTTTTAGTGACTGGCAGTCTGAGAGGGGTTTTTCAAATTGGATCGTTGTGCTCTGTTGCTTTAAAATATGCTTTTAGTATTGATTTTATTTACCATTTTTAATGTGACATTTGTTCAATTTTTTAAAATATTTGTATACTTACTGTTTTTAGCTTTTAAACACTGTCTTTTTAATGATGTAAACTGCCTTGGATCCTTTTAAGGAGAAAAGCAAGGCAAAATATTTTAAATAAATAAATAAAATAAATAAATCAGTTCCCTGGGCTCTCACTGTTCAATACCGATCATATCCGAGGAGGCTGATGTGCTCCACCTGCCTGCTCACTGGCAGATATCAGGATACATGGCAGCTTGTGGGATGAAGCAAGACATGACACGATGGCCATGGACTTCAAACCCTAACGAGGACTGGCCCACCTTGTTTCATCAGAAACTGGGTGTCTTCACTCATTACAATAACTGAGCTGGTAGAAAAAAGAAGGCACCTAACTGATTTTGTCACAAGGGATTGCTAGTGAGCTGATGTTGGGGTGAGCGACTTCTTGCGTTCAGCTCAAAACAGGCTTTTCAGCCTGACATGGTGACATAAATACAGGTAACAGGGGGCTCTGGAAGGAAATAGGAAGAATGGGGTTAGGATAAAGGAAGGAAGGAAGGAAGGAAGGAAGGAAGGAAGGAAGGAAGGAAGGAAGGAAGGAAGGAAGGAGGGAGGGAGGGAGGGAGGGAGGGAGGGAGGGAGGGAGGGAGGGAGGGAGGGAGGGAGGGAGGGAGGGAGGGAGGAAGGAAGGAAGGAAGGAAGGAAGGAAGGAAGGAAGGAAGGAAGGAAGGAAGGAAGGAAGGAAGGAAGGAAGGAAGGAAGGAAGGAAGGAAGGAAGGAAGGAAGGAAGGATTCAGATATGAGAAGAAAGAAAAGCTTATAATGGTTTTCATGACCTATTTAATAAAAATATGTCTATGAAAGGCAGGAAATGGTTTGTGGAATTAGTAATTTAAGGAACATAGAGGGAGAGTCGGGGAGGGGAAGAACTCAGTCTTGGAGTAACCTTCCCAGACTACAAAATTAATTTCACTCCATGTTTCTGCAGAATGTAGAGAAGAAAAACCCAAATCCATCTGATGTGGCCAGAGGTTGAAGACACGAATACTTTTCCATACAAGAGGCAAAGAAAACATTAAAACGGCTGTTTTAACCGGGTGCATTGCATGGCTCCAAATATTGTATGGAACCCTTTTATGCTCTGCTCCCTTGAAATAAAAACTCAAGCCATTTTTCTGAAACACTATTCGGTTTCGGAATTTTGCAGTCTGAAGGCATTTGTTCAGTGGCTCTTTAAGCATCCTGTTCTCGATATTTGGCATGCTGTCTGTCTGTCTCTCGGTTTGTTTGAGAGGGGAAGGGACACACTCTGGGCTGAGCGTGCAAGAATGCAACAGGACACAGATGGAAGCTCTTAGATTGGTCAAGCTGAAGCTTTCTGGACTGTGGCTCCCACACTGCCCCGCATCTCACCATTACCTAGGACCACGAGACAAGTCATAGTTCTCCTGAGAACCAATCCTTCTCCTTTCCTCATAACAAGTCAATAGGACTGGCCCTACGGTTAGGCGGAAACTGCTGCCTATCAGCCAATCACGTAGGTAGAGGCATTTTTTTTTAAATTACCAGCAGGACTTCCTTTGTCTCTCTTGGATTTTCTCTCTCTCCTTGCTGGCCATGGGGAAGAATGGATCCCAGGATAATGAAGCAGGCCCGTCAAGCATTATGATTCCATTTAGTTGCGCTGATTATCCAGGAATGCTTATATGTGTTTTCGTCCCCTGGTACCATTTTGGTAATATTTAGGCTCATGCCAGAGACTTGTCTCTGGGATTTCTTCCACTTTGCAGTACATTTTGTTTGAATGTGTTGAGCTCTTTTCTTTTGAGATGTGATCAAGTTTAGTTTCTTCTTAGAAATAACCCAGCCTGAATGCAGCTATTAATTTAAGGTGAGCTCCTCCTTCAGCTTTTTATAGAGGTTGACTGGGAAATAATAAGCTTTACAAGGCTCAAAACCCTGAACCTATTGTAGAGGTGGACAAATCTGTCAGTTTTAGTTTCTCTTACACCCGAAAATGCTAAACCTTAGGTTCTTGGCATCCTGAATGCCCAGTTCTTGTCAAAAGAAAAAGAGAGAGAGAGAGAGAGAGAGAGAGAGAGAGAGAGAGAGAGAGAAACAAATTTCTCACTCATCCTCAGTTCAGGGTTCCAACCAACCAGACAATTAGTGCTGTCCTTTTGAAGGATATTCTAGTCCAGCTGCCCTCTCATTTTTTTGTATTCTCTCCTACCCACTCAAAAGCAGACAATTGAAGCATCCAGTTCTAGATGAACCAACACAACATAAAAGAACAGAACAGGGAAGGATCTCTAATCTATGGTCAGAGTCTGAGCTTGGAAAAGTTACTTTTTGAGCTGTGGGTTCCAAAATCTCTACACACCATATTGTCTATGGGGAATCCGGCTACTATAAGCTAAAACATTCACTTTTCCAGCTCTGGTCAGAACCAACCCATAATATGTGCATACCCTCTATGTTTCCACGCTGCTCAGCTGCTTCCAAGTATAAGTAGCTGGCTCACTGCTTGGTGCCAGGAGCATTATGGACTGCCAGCCTATCAGGCGGTCTGCTAATTATCTTCACGTCCCGTTTCTTTCTTTCCACCTGGCAATTTCAGTTTGGCCACCTTACTTCTTGGCTCCCGGAGCATTTCAAGGGGCTTTAAAAGCACCCACGCCCGTAGAACTATGCCTAAAATGGTACCGTGAAACATTGGGAAAAAGAATGGTGTCATTTTGCTTCCTTATATTTGTGCAACAAACAGGGCTCTGTGTCCGATGAGGCAGAAATGATTTTTGCACCCTTGTGTGGTTGGGTTCCGTGTGTTTTTTGTGCGGGGAGGAAGAGAAGATGGAAGCAGAAGGAGAGGAAAGCAAAAGGAAATGTCAATAAAGAGTACAAAAGGGGCAGTGGGATGAGGTTGCAAAGAGAACACACCCGTTGAGCAGATTTTGAAGTGCAGAAAGCCAAGGCTGGGCTTGTGCACGTTAGAGTATCAATCACAAGGAGCAACCCTATAAAAGTGTCACGGGAGGTTGGATGGGCATCAGAGAAACTGCTGAAAAAACATCTGAATCCTTTGCCAGCCCCATACACACGTACATATATATATATATCTCACAGTTTTCTTTAAATGTCCAGGATGAGGTGTTACACGTACTAAAGGGATTTGGAGACACGATCCATTTAAGCTCCAAAGACTCCCTAAATATGACCCTGTCCAAACAGGTGGCTGCTCTCCTGGCCTTCCTAACGAGTCCTGCCCCAGCACAGAACTGGCAGCATCCCAAGGATTATTTTATTTTAATTTTTTTTTTAAAAAAGCACTAATAAGTAGGAGGCTGATTGAAGCCATCTGGGAGAGGGAAGGGGTTGGAGAGACAGCAGTGAAAAAGCAATTCAACAAGGTGGTACTTATTTCAGAAAACCCGGGGGCCAAAAAGCAGGAAAAAATTTTTTTGCAGAATTTCAAAGGAGCCTTTAGCAGGTCACTAAGGTTGGGTTTGCTGTGGGGGTTTGTACTCTGTGCCTATGGTGGTTGGGTAAGGTTAACACTCTAGGGCAGCGATGGTGAACCTAGGGCACATGTGCCACATCTGGCACGCAGAGCCCTCTCTGTGGGCACGCGAGCCATAAGTCGCTGGATCGCTACCCCCGGCAGCCAAACCTGAGGAGGCAGCTGCAGCCGCGGTGCTAGCGCCCCGACAGGCGGCGGGCCGGGATCCGCAGCAGCTGGCGCTTGCTATAGGCAGTGGTGGGGTTGGGCACGACTGGAGGTGGATCCAGAGTGGGGTCTGGAGGCACCTCCGTGCCCGGGATTCCCCCTTCCGCTGCTGCCACTTCCACTTTTGCCGTCGCCGCCACCACCCGCTGGGTCGTGTTTTTTTTTTAATTTTGGGCACTCGTGATCAAAAAGGTTCGTCATCACTGCTCTAGGGCAATGATGCAAAATGACCGATCCCAGATTATCCCAGCTATAGCTTCCCAGGAGTAAGTCTCCCCCCCCACCCCCCCACCAACTGTGGTCAGTACTGACTCCAAAAGGAAGAGATCATCATCATCATCTTAGAACTGCAGAGCTGGAAAGGTCCCTATGGATCATTGAGTCCAGCCTCTGCCAAGGAAGTACAACGGGACATCAAACTCTCAACCTCTGGCTCTGCAGCCAGAGACCTAAACAAGTGAGCCATCCAGCAGTTGTCCTGTCTCAAAGCATCTTCTGCCATTCCATCCACCCTTCTGGCTTTCAGCCACCGCATGTTATGACCCTATATCATATGGATCAATAATGATGGTCACATTATTCGTTGCATCGTTCTAGTGGCAAAATCACTCCAAGTATCTCATCACATGGCCCTAAAAATGGGAGCCCCACTCTTCCCCAAACTAATATGACTGGAGTTGTCTCCGTTATTACTCCAGCCTAGAAGAAAAAGTTACAGGAGAAGCTACAGGAAAGGGGAAGATTCTAGAAAACGGAAGCACGTAGCCATCTGTTTTTGTACTCCCTGGTTAAACACCACCACCAAGAAAAAAAGAACCCGAACATATAACCAAAACTGAAAGAGAAAAGAGAAGCTTCCCATTATGGCAACTATCTTCTACAACAAGGCGCAGTCTCTTTTCCTGCTCCATCCCATGCTTTGTTTGCCCAGTCCTCGAAAATGGATTTTACCAAACTACCAGTAGACTGTAAAGATTTGGGAATTCGTGTGGAAAATTGGACCTCCGCCGCCCCCCCCCCCCAATCTCATTCTAGAATAATGTATTTTCATTTTTAGATAGCAGCGTGTAGGCAGATAAGCCATGCTGGTAAGTGGTATTGCTTATCCCTCTTCACTTGGTCCATGTGATTATTGGAGTGTGCCTCCTCTTTGCCAGGTGCAAGGTCAGCAGGCATGATTTTAATCACCGCTTGAAAATAAGGCATTCACATTAATACGTTAAAACATCAGAACTATTACTTTTGCATTAAACAAGAGGACAAGCAAACAGATGCATCTAATTTTTTTTAAAAAAAGATATTTTTTAAAGTAACATTTTAATTTCCACTGAGTTCTTAATCACTATGCCTCACAGCTGAACATCCAACAGCATTTCATTCATTGCTGATGTGAAACTGCACCTGCTTGAGAAAGTAGACTCGGACACTTACCTGGACAACCATCCGTCATCTCACCCTAACAGCAAATCCATGGCTAAACTATTTAAACTCTATTTAATTGAATGCAACCAGATGTTTAATTACTTAAATGTCTTTTAAAAATTGAAAACAATATATCTTCTTACCATTTCTATGCTTTATCTCCCCTAGTTAATATTTTAATTTTTTTTTTCTTGTTCTCTCTTTTCTTTTCTGAATGATGCTTTTTTTCTTCTTCCGTGGGGCCTGTGGGAATTTTAGGTTTTAACTTCTAAACTGCTCAGAGTAGCGCTTGCACTAATGGGGCAAAATAAAATAAAATAAAATAAACAAACTATATATTAGAAGAAGGCATGCCTTAAATGCTGACAAAATCTGATTGTCACAACAGGAAGTTTTCACACTGCCCACAGGTTTGAAACGTGGCTAGCTTTGTTTGGTGATTGGTCTTCAGGGATAAGCCCAGGCTTTGCCTGTGACTATGACTGCTTGGTGAGAAAGGTCCACCTGAATCACATACAGTGGTGCCTCACTAGACGATGTTAATCCGTTCCGCGAAGATCGCTGTCTAGCGAAAACATCGTCTAGCGAAGCACGTTTTCCCATTGGAATGCATTGAAATCTCTTCAACGCGTTCCAAGGGAAAACGCAGTCGTCTTGCGAAAATCTCCCATAGGGAAACATTGTCTAGCGAGTGCGGGTCCCCGTCGGAATGCACTGACAGCTGCACTGACAGCTTTTTACCACTAGTCGGCGCATTCCTATGGGGAAACCTCATCGTCTAGCGAAAATTCCCCATAGGAGACCATCGTTTTGCGAAGCGCAGTAGCGATCGCAAAAAGGCATCGTCTAGCGATTTCCTCGTCCTGCGAGGCAATCGTCTAGCGAGGCACCACTGTATCTGGAAACTCATAGAGTTCAGCTTCTAATGGTGTCTGAAATTTTTAGTTTGGCACTTAGGTGATAGCAGCAGGACTGGAGGCTGGACAATACCACTGAGAAACAACAGCGAGCTGTCAACACCCATGGAAGGGAATTGATTCCACCCACCCACTTGCAAGACCAACAAAGTTCAGTACCCTCATTGTCCATCGAATGTCCACTGAATTCAACTGGGAAAGAAGAAGAAAAAAGGGAAAGAGAAAGAAAACTGGAAGAAGAAATAGGGCAGGCCATAAGGACGAACCCGTTTGTCTGATGATCAGGGACTACTAAAGAAGCCAGAGTCCCAAGCCTAGGAAAGGCTGCAGGTTAGGGAAAGCAGGGATGTTGGTAAATCTTTGGGTCTGAGTCCCGAGTCCCAAGTCCGAGTCTTGGGTACCAAGTCCCGAGTCCGAAGCCCCAAGTCCGAGTCCCTATGAAAAAGAAGCTTTTCTCTCCAGGAGAAAGGGAAAGGGGGGCAGGCAGGTTCTGAGTCGTGAGTTGAGTCTGAGTCATTGAAAAACAAAAACCACGAAGTCGCGTTGCCGGGGCGACTTCTGTCCGACTGGACAGCGAGTCCCGCGACTGGAGTCCCCATCTCCTGGGGGGGGGGAGTTTCTCTAGAGCTCTGCCGAATACATCGTGCCTGCTCGTTGTTCCTTTCTGTGAGTGGGGGGAGTTCACATCAAGGAGACGGGTCATACTCTTTCAACATTTGCTAAATCTATGCTGCTCACCTGTGTTTGCAACATAAAAGCTTTATTGGAACAGGAGGGGGGGAAAGAGATTAGAAACAGACGTCAATAAAAGAGCTGTCCTCCGCCAGCCTTCTCAGCTGCCCTAACTCCCCGACTTCTTCCCTCTGCAAAATTTTCACCCAAGTAAGTCTCAGGCCTCGCCTTCTTTCTTTTCCAAACCAAACCACCTTCACCTCCTTTCTCTTCCCCGACTCTCCCCTCCATCCTCCTCTTCCACTGCCTCTACACACCTTTTTCCACTTACGCAAGGCCTCTGTGGCCCAGCTTAGAAGTTTCAGTGCCACCACCAAAGATATTAATGTGTGTGTGTGTGTGTGTTGGTAGGCGGGGAAGTGTTTTTTTGTGGCCTTCATCCAGGTGGGCACTGAAAGGAAATCACAGCCATTTGTGAGAGAGTGTATGAAACAAGCGGGTAGTGGGGGGGGGGGGGGACACACAAACAAAACAGTATGTTTGAAAGACTGTGTGTATGCCAGCTTCAAAAAATTAACATTTGGGACCCAAAGTCGCAGAATTCTCCACGGACCATGCTGGCTGCAGGGTTCTGGACACTGTAGTCTACGAATGTAACTTTTCCTAGCTCTGGTGTATGCAGACTGGAATGGGAGAAGTACATGGTAGGTAACGTTGAATGCAGAAGTCAGTTTTTGGGGTTGGAGGGCAGTGTCTAAAAACCAGGCATGGAGACTCGAGTCGCAGAACTCACTGTCAAGTCAGACTTAAGTCATACCTGTGACTCAACTCGGACTCAACTTGGCTTTTTTTAAAAAATGACTTAGACTTGACTTGTGACTCGGAACCCACCCACTGACCCACCCTTCCCTTTTTTTCTGGAGAAAATTTTTTGTTTTTAATAGGGATCGGGCTTGGGGTTTGGGACTTGGGACCAAAGACTCAGACTTGGGACTTGGGACCAAAGACTCAGACTCGGACCCAAAGATTTGCCAACATCCCTGCTAAAAAACAAAGAACAATATTTTTTTTTAAATGGTAATTTAACGTAAGGAGATGGAATATCTTGCTTTGAGAAATGTTCTTGGTGCTCCACAAATTTCAAGACTCCACAGAGCCACCTGTGGATTTTGCAGTTCAAATGACATGTGGCTTTATTCTGGCATTACTCAACCTCCTGCTGTTAACATTTTTAGAGGGGGACCCCTAGCTGTGCCCCTCCATTATCCTGTTCTTCATGGTTATAGTGCTGAGTCTGAAGAGGATATACAAAGAAGCAGGAACTTCTGTTCTTCAGGACTAGCTGTAACTGTGAACAATACTACAATGGAGGGTGGCCAGGGAACGGGGTCCTCTTAAGCCATGTTCAGAGTGCCAGGTTGGATAATACCCGAATAGGGCTTTGGTCTGTGTTTCTATTAGAAGGCTGCATTACGTTCCCTGAATAAAATGAAGTATCAGGCTGGATCAGATACAAAGACTGGCATCTTGGCCTTCATCTATGGATGGCTTGTGACCGAACAAAAAAGCCCTCACCTTAAACTGTGAGGGTTAAGTATTCCCTTCTACTTGGCTCACGAACTGCCCGTCATGGGAACTCTCCTTTTTGTTCCAGTGGCAAACAAGTTGCACTTGGAGAGTCCAATGTCATTCTGGTAAAAGCTACATCTTTGGACTTCAAATCCCAGAATTCCCCAGACAAATGAAATTACAGATATTTAAGAGACACAAGGCAATGTCTGAGGGGTGTCTTTTGGAGTGCTATACAACAGAAGATATTTGGGGCATAAGAAACTATTTGTTTCAGTGACCTAACATGATTCGGGCAGAACTTTGCACCTGAGCAATCGTATGATTGCTTACCAATCACCACTTACCAATCATGAACAGAGCACGGTAGGCTAATTTGCAAAACACAGGAAGTACGGGGGGGGGGGGGGGAATCCTGCTGTGACAGCCAGCCATTCTCAGCACTTTCCTCTTCCCATGATGGGTTACTGTGATACACAGTTTGGCCCTGAAAATCCTGGGTTTTGAGAGACCCCCTTCCATTTGCAAAGAAATGTATGCATACACACAAGTTGGGAGCTAGGAGCGTTGCCCAAATGTGCATTTGTGTAAGAGAAGCAGATTGAGAGTAAAGAGGTGGTGAGTCGCAGCACAAACACACCAAGCAGCTGAGGGTGGATGAGAAAGGGAAAGTGGAGCAGAGCTGACCCAAAACGGCAGACAGCTGTTGGGCTCCACTTTCATTAAGTCCCGTGAAATGTTTTCATTGGTCCTATTTGGCATCAGCTTCACATTTGTCTGTGTGTGTCTGTTTGCATAATATGAAAGAGAAAAGACTAAGTGAGTTCGCACGTCTGGTTTATTTCGCCTGCCCCTTTTTTTTGGGTAAAGGAATATTTTGTTTTAAGAGAGATGTAACTTAATTAGGTGTTACGGCTGCAAATCTTTTACTGCTGAATTCTTTCGGAGCCATAGACGGTAAAGACGTGGGCATAACAAAGCATATAGGAAAGTGCGTGTGAGAAAGATGGAGACCTCTATCCAATTTGGGCACGTGCCATTAAGTTTTCTCCTTACAAATTTTACTCCGTAAGTAACTTACGTATCATGCCTGCTGCTTTCATCAAAGGGACACTCTGACTTCTACTAAATTTCATGCCTAAAAGAGTTGCTGTTAGAAATGGGCACGAACCGGAAAAACACTGAATCAGGGTGGTGGTTTGTGGTTCGTGGCTACCCACAAGCCACCAACCACCCACGTACCCCAGAAAAACAAGCTGGTTCACATGTGCGGGGACAGCTGGCCCAGCTCCTGGAAAGGAAGTCAAGCCACTGTCCCTGAAGATGAGCAGTGGAGAAGGAAGAGGAGGGGGTGGCAAGACCCGGTAAGGAGGTGAAAGGGGGCAATGGGAAGGGGCGGGGCCATCTGTTTTGCCGAAACAAAGCACCAAATGGAAAAAAGTTTAGTGGTTTGTTTTGTTCAGATAAAACGGAATGCACAAATTGAACCACGAACCAGCCTGATTCGTGGTTGTTTTTTTCAGTTCGTAGTTTGGTTTGTGCCCATCTCTATTTGCTGTTTACATAAAGCAGAAGCATCAGGAAGCTGTGGGATAATGGGACAGAAAATGAAGGAGATGGGTACATCGGGATGGGTATGTAATCAAAGAGTATCAGAAGGAGATGGAAGTTAAGTAGGTTCACTCTGGAAAGGTCTACCTAAAGAAGTAGCTTTGAAGCAGCAAGCAGATGCAACGTATTCTGGGGGCAGCATTCCTATAAACACAGAAAGCCATCGGTTTTGGATAGCAATCAATGCTAGGCACACGGGGCTTGAACAATAGAGAGTTATTCCGTTCCCTTGTATGAAAAAAAAATTGAGAAAAATATTAGAAAATTCTATTTTGAGAAATATTGGCTGAACCCTAACAGAAGGCAGCTCTTCTAGCTGAGGAGAGCCAACAGCCAGCTGGTTGAGCCAGAGATCAAAAAGGATCCAGGGCAGGACACTGCCAGTTAAGTGTTCACAGGTAGAAAAATGGGAGAGATCTCCTTCCTTTCTCAAAACAGGCAAAGCCAGCCTCCAGGAGACTTTTTGTTTAATGAAACAAGCAAAATGATGCTTCCAGAAAGTGAATGTCTGTCTGCTCTTTGAGATGCTGAGGCAGAAGAGGGTCATATTTACCGGCAGCAACAGACATCATCAATAGCATTTGATTAGAAAAGAGAATTTCTTAAATGCAGAAAAACGTCTGAGTAAACAGCAGGCGCTTCTGTAATCCTACTTCATTTGCAAATTAGCTTGCTTTGTCTTGTGATTGGTTTTCAGTATCTAAGGCATGTGATTCCTTCGATGCATGATCTCTTTAATGTGGAAGTCTGCCCAAATCACTTCTCTCCAGCACTAACATGCTTTTAGCTTTAATCACAGGCTACCTATGATTCCTCTTTTTGCCCTTCTAATAGCATTTAAATGCAATGTTCCAGTATTTAAAACTATTTCTGGGCAGTGTTCTTGGGTATCCTTGCTGAGTGGTGGACGGGGTAGTCTACGCAATTTTGTTATTTATCTCTTATCAAACACACAGATTTTTAAAAGTTCTGTCTCATAGGTGTATCTATTTTCAATGGATTCTTAGGCTAATCCGAGGTGTTCTGTATCATAGGCCAGCACTTGTAGATTCTGAATCTCTTTTCCCTGCAAATTAATTAATACATAACTGTATAATTACTTTTGAAAATGCATTACTTTTTACAAATGAGATTATAACAATAGTTACAGTTTCCCTCCCTTCCAGTTTTTATATTATAAGCTGCCCTGGGTCTTTTTGGAGGAGAAAGGTATATTATAAATATTTTAAATAAATAAATAGTAATAATAAATAACAATAGTTATACACTACTTTGGAGGTGTCTAGTGATTAATGCTGCAATCCTACACATGCTTTAAAAAATAATAATAAATTGAATGCTGCAGCTGCTGGCCGGTGATGCAAATCACACTTTTCTCCTTTCCACCTCAGTGCTATTGCTGCTGAAACAGAGCACAAGGCAGTGGCAGCATGAGCCACTTCTTGAATTCTTTGACATTCCTTCTCCACCCTTAAATGAGATGACCTGCCAAATATAAAAATGACTAAAAGTTACAGTTACATGGCAAGAAGAATGAATTATTCTTATTGGCTGAAATCCAGTTGCTCAGCATAGTAAGTTGCATAGAGTCGGCCTATCGAATCACGGGGGCTCTGGTGAGTCAGCTCCTCTGTAACTAGATGACTCACCAAAGTCAACTCTAGAGTCACTACTAAAGTCACAACTTAAGACAGGTACGAACCGCCGGTTTGGTGGATCGTGTCGGTTCATTTATCGGCCAAACAGGTGGTTCGGCACTTCGAAGTCCCATCTCCTCTGGTGGACGCCCAATCAGAGGCAGTGCCTAGAAGACATGCGGCAGGGAAGCTGGGATACTACTTTCGAGTGGGTGCCCGCTGGAGGAGGTGGGGTTTTGAAGCACCAAACACCTGTTCAGTCAAGAAATGAACAAGCAGGAACTACCAAATAGGTGGTTCGTGCCCATCTCTAGTCACAACTAGAGTAGGTCCATTTGAATCAATGGACCTTGCAGAGTAGAGTCACCAAATCCTCACTAACAGGCCTACTCTAATGTGATTTACTTTGTTAAGCAACAAGATTTCAGTCATACAGTTACAGCTGCCATGTAATTTAGTTATGCCTTTGTTACTGGAAAATGGAATTAATTCCAAATAAATTGTTATTTGTAACTAATCTCTGAGTTTCCAGTCTCTGAGAACGGACTCCATCACTCAACTTGTGCCTCTAGGCTTCTTTTGGAAGAGAGAAGAGCAGGCACACATTCCTTACAGTGTGTTCTGGGAAGCAGGATTTGCGCAACCCATATTTGAACTAGAAACAGGATTTATAAAAAGAAAAACCACAGATAGTTCTGTGGACCACTTAGCAGACTTCCTTGGCTGAAAGGAAAATAAAGTGTCGAGGTTTCTCATCAGGTTTGTTTTATATTTTTCCAACTAAAATTTCTAGGTAAGAGCCCTCGATAGATTTTAAACAAAATCTTCACCTTTCATTTCCCAATGTATCTTGGACTGGAGATTTACAGGCGCCAGTTCCACACCTCCGCCCACCCTTTTCCTGAAGTATCCCCCTCTTTGATGTTCTTAATTAAGATACCTAACAGCCAAAAAGGAAAGGGGCCGGGAGGAGAAAATACTTCAGAGTTTGGGAGCAAACAATGGAGTTGCTATGATTTTATTCCTCACAAATCCTTCATGCCAGGAAATTAAGACTGAGGGCATGTTTTTTGAAATCCTCTTCTTGGGGCTAAGGGTGGAAGACAGAGATGCCTTCAAGGGCTGAAGCAAAAGATCTCTAAGCTTGAGGCAGCGTGAGAGGTCTTTTCCTTCTCCTTCAGTCCCTGATATCTTTCTGCCAGGGTTGAACAGGTGGGACTGGCTGACTCATTTCTGCTTATCTGGTCAATGGCTCTGCAAAATCTGGAATTCTAGAACTGGATTGTTGATATTGAACAACTCTGCTATCTACAGTAGACCATCAGGATAGGTAGCTGCATTTTAAAATTTCATGCAACTTCCACGGTGATGGTGGGGAATGGCAGAGTTTTAAATGAAAAAGCATTTGATTAGAAAAGAGATTCAGCCAAATAGTCCTCGTAATGGGGCAAAACAAAATTACATTCCCACACAAGTTCTAGTACAAAACAACAATTGTGCTGAAAAGCTGGCAAAAAGGGGCAAAGGACCCAGAGAGAGACTGTTAACACAGTAGTGGCATTTTTGTTTCTTTGTATTGTTGTATTGAGTGGATGAGCGTAACCTAGCAAGGTTATGCTCAAAATCCTCCAAGGCAGGCTTCAGCAGGATGTGGACCGAGAACTCCCAGAAGTACAAGCTGGATTTCGAAGGGGCAGAGGAACTCGAGACCAAATTGCTAACATGCGCTGGAGTTCCAGAAAAACATCTACTTCTGCTTCATTGACTACGCAAAAGCCTTTGACTGTGTGGACCACAGCAAACTATGGCAAGTTCTTAAAGAAATGGGAGTGCCTGACCACCTTATCTATCTCCTGAGAAATCTATATGTGGGACAGGAAGCAACAGTTAGAACTGGATATGGAACAACTGATTGGTTCAAAATTGGGAAAGGAGTACGACAAGGCTGTATATTGTCTCCCTGCTTATTTAACTTATATGCAGAATACATCATGCAAAAGGCTGGACTGGATGAATCCCAAGCCGGAATTAAGATTGCCGGAAGAAATATCAACAACCTCAGATATGCAGATGATACCACTCTGATGGCAGAAAGTGAGGAGGAATTAAAGAACCTCTTAATGAGGGTGAAAGAGGAGAGCGCAAAAAATGGTCTGAAGCTCAACATCAAAAAAACGAAGATCATGGCCACTGGTCCCATCACCTCCTGGCAAATAGAAGGGGAAGATATGGAGGCAGTGACAGATTTTACTTTCTTGGGCTCCATGATCACTGCAGAGGGGGACAGCAGCCACGAAATTAAAAGACCCCTGCTTCTTGGGAGGAAAGCGATGACAAACCTAGACAGCATCTTAAAAAGCAGAGACATCACCTTGCCGACAAAGGTCCGCATAGTCAAAGCTATGGTTTTTCCAGTAGCAATGTATGGAAGTGAGAGCTGGACCATAAAGAAGGCTGACCGCTGAAGAATTGATGCTTTTGAATTGTGGTGCAGGAGGAGACTCTTGAGAGTCCCCTGGACTGCAAGGAGAACAAACCTATCCATTCTGAAGGAAATCAACCCTGAGTGCTCACTGGAAGGACAGATCCTGAAGCTGAGGCTCCAATACTTTGGCCATCTCATGAGAAGAGAAGACTCCCTGGAAAAGACCCTGATGTTGGGAAAGTGTGAAGGCAAGAGGAGAAGGGGACGACAGAGGACGAGATGGTTGGACAGTGTCACCGAAGCTACCAACATGAATTTGACCAAACTCCGGGAGGCAGTGGAAGACAGGAGGGCCTGGCGTGCTCTGGTCCATGGGGTCACGAAGAGTCGGACATGACTTAACAACTAAACAACAACAACATTGAGTGGATGAAGGGAACACATTGGTGTGGGGGGTCCCTTTGTGTCCAGACTGAACAAATATGGCTTAAGAAAGTGATGCCATTTGGAAAGGTTGAATTTGTTGATTATTTTGCAATTCCCTCTTTCCCTAGACTCAGTCCCACCACATTGCTTCCCACTGTTTCTTTAAGTGTGATGCAAAGAGAACTCCCACTATGATTTCTTGTTTTTGTTGAGACGGGCTGTCTCTGAGCCTGCAACGATGCTCACCACCAGCAAAGCAAAGAGCAAATTTTCCAGAAATTCAAAACTCTGCAACAATTAGCATACCTGGGGGAACCCTGAAGCCAGAAAAAGTACACAAGAGCCCCCATAGCTACCAGTGGGTGTATAGCTCCCAATTTGGCTTCCAGCCAATCCAGCCACCTACTCAAATATTCCATTCTGTCCTCCTTCCCTTGATTTTCTGTCCCACTCCCAAAAAACCAAGGCACCACATCTCAAGATATACATGGGCAAGCTGGAACATGTTTAGGGAAGGGTGTTCAAAGATGGTGAAGGGTTTGTAAAAGAAGCTCTTGGAGGAACAATTGAGGGAGAGGGGTATGTTTTAGCCCGGAACAAGGAAGACCGAGAGCTGACAGGTCAGTCATCTTCCAATACGTGTAGGGGTGTCACACAGAAGATGGAACAAGTCTGTATTCCGCGGCTCCAGAGAGCCAAGCCCGAACCAATGCATTCAAATGACCAGAAAGGACATTTTGACTAAACTTTGGGAAAGAGGTCTTGATGGCCAAAGCTGTCCAACAGTGCTTTGAGAGAGGAGTCCAGTGGGTGGTGGATTCTCCCTCATTGAAGGCCATCTGTCAGGGACGCTTTAACTGTGGATTTCCTGCATTAGTAGTGGGCCAGACAAAATGACCCTCAGGGTTCCTTCCAACTCCTAATTCTATGACCTAACAAAATAATACTCATGATTCTGTAGCTACAGAGTGTGCTCTTTCCTCATTTGACTCTTTCCCCTGCCCCTTAGGGCATCTTGCCCTCTACTCTTTTCTCATATGTCTCTAAACGTTGGGCTTGTCCCAAGCATGCTAATATCTTCTTCTCCTTGGATGTGAATGGCACAGCTTGGGCTACATAAGGGTTGGCGGCAGGACAATGATATCACTACTGGTCCAGACTGTGAAAGGATTTCCCCCATCTGTTCCCTTCTTGTTCCCGGGGTTCACTCCACCTTGGCTCCCACTCCTGCTGAGACTGAATTTAACAGGAGCTGTTCTAAACCAAATTCAAAGGTGGACCTTGAATATGCATAATTTCTTCAGTGCACTTATATCTTTTCCACTTTCACTCGTTACTTAGGAATATGCATGCTTTGTAAAATGCTGCAAAAAAGCAGCTTAGAGCTAAGCATTCATTCCACTGTGCTGATTATTTTTCTGCCATGTTGTTATACCCAGGCATGTGCATCTCAGTAAAATAAAATCCCACATATAAATGCTTTCCCATTGAGAAAACTTTTTTTACCAGTGTTATACACTGGTACACTTGGTAGGTGGTTGGTTTAGTCTATTTGCAGAGTGCACCAGTTGTGTATGTTCTCAGTTGTAAGTCTAATCCATATGCTTTGCTAATAATTTCTTTTTTAAAGCCGGCAGTATAAACTGTATTTAAATGGAATATATTTCTCATTAAAATACACAGTTTTTTATGTATTTTCCCTATTTTTACATACTTTCTCCTCTCCTGTGTGCACTTTCCCCTCAAAATATAGCTTTCAAGTTCTCTCTCTGAAACATACATTTTTGATCCAGGAACTTCATCACAGTATTTAAAGCATACAATCTGGCAGGTAACAACAGTCTTATCGGTGTATTAGTTTGGAAAAAGCAATGTAATTTAGTTTTCTTAAAAGGGTGGACCAAATAAAAGTCTCCTTGTTCCTATTCGTAATATAAAGAGAATAGACAACAGAACTTGGAAACATTAGCTTTAGACTGTTAATTTCAGAATCTCCTCGCCAGAATGACTTGGTGGGGGATTCTGCGAGCAATAGTCCAAAAAAAAAGTAACTTTTCAAAATCTTGGTTGAACAAAAAGAATAAAGCAAAGGAACCGGAAGATATAAGAAAAATGCACATGTACGGCTTAAAAACATACAATGGAAAATTGTTACTGTGTCAACTCTGTTTTGAAAAAAAAATCTGTCCATTCAAAGCTCTGGGGAAGAATTCATACGAGGACAACTCCTGAGGAGTTACACAGAACAGAAATACCATCCTAAGTCCACAGCTGGGCATTCCAGTATAGCAATTGCTCACCTGCTGGTTCTTCCGTGCTGGTGACCACAGAGGTTGGATTGATAGCAGGAATCTCTGGAAAATAAACGACGGCACTTCTTAGTTGGCTGGACCCCATATGTGCACATTCCCTGTCCAAACAGAAAAACTGAGACAGTGTCCGCTGCTAGTTCCCATGCCTCATGTGCTACCCACTAGTAGGTCGCTCATTTCCAGAGTGGTGGGTTTCTACACTGCTCCTCTCTCTGCTTGCCACCATCATCTCTCCATCCCTTTGGGACCTTGTTACCTGTCGGAGTGCCTCTCTCCCAAAACGTCTACCTGTTCCACCTGCACCTGTCATCCTGGGATGCCTTGAGTGGCCACCCTGAGGGAGGGCTAGAAGTCTGCTACTCGGAACTGGGCCTTCTCTGTGGCGGCCATGTTGCTTTGGAATTCTCTCCCATCAGAGGTGCGCCTGGCCCCATCCCTCCTGGGTTTTAGCAGGCAACTTAAAGACCTGGCTCTTTTCACAAGCCTTTTCATAGCCTTGGCCCATATTAAATTTTAAATTAATTTTGATTAATTTTGTTATTGCTTTCTGACTGGTTCCATTCTGAACTTGTGTACTTCTCTCTGCCGGTTGTTCGTTGTTGTTGTTTAATTTTATTGTGCTTAATGTTATCGTACTTCCAGGGATCATGTTTACCATGATCCCTTTTCTGAATTTTCTGATTTTGGTTTGTTTATTTTTATTCTTATTCTGATGCTATTTTGATGTTGCTCTGTTAGCCACCCAGAGGAGTGGCTCTGCTTGTAGTTGGGAAGGATGGAAACATTAATTAATTAATTAATTAATTAATTCAATCAATCAATCAATCAATCAATCTGTGTTATCTAAAGGAACATGAGCCTGATCCCATCATTTAGTATAGAGTTATATTTATATGTCACCTTGCCTCCATTGAGCTCAGGGCTCTACTCCTGATTTTAACAATACCTCACAAGAACCCTGTGAGGTTAAGTGAAGCAAAGAGAGGAAAAGTAATGGTCACTCAATACGTTTCATGGCTCAGTGAAGGCTTGAACTTGGATCTTCTGTGTTCCAGTCCAACACTGTAATCACTACACCAAACTGCCTCTCTAGCCAAGTGCTGTCTGTTTTGACTAGTAGGAGCTTTCTAGGCTAAGCCATCACATCATCTCTTTTGTATGTGCTAGCCACTTCTGGCTGTCCTATAAACCAATGCCCTCCAAAAGTTTATGTCATTAACAGCACTGCTCAGTGGTGTCAATCTTGAAAATTAAACTCTATGGCTTCCTTTATTGCATCAGTCCATTTTATTTGAGGGCTTCCTCTTTTTTTTACTGCCTTCAATGGTTCCTAGCATTCCTGTCTTTTCCAGCAAATCTTGACTACTCATGATATAGCCAACATACAATAACCTCAATCTAGTCATTTCAGACAGTAATGAGTGTTCAGGCTTGATTTGATCTAGAATGACTTGTCTTTTAAAAGGTCCATGGTATGCATAACACTTCCTTCCAACACCACATTTCAAATGAACAGAATTGTTTCCTATTGGCTTTTTGCTCATCCAGCTTTCACACATGTATGTAAGATCTCCCCATGCCTTTTAAATTGCAGGCGTTGGGGGCTGAACTGTATTTGTAAATGCCTTTCTTGTGTTCTGACACTGAATTTTGGTACCTTTCCTGCATTTGTGCAGAAAGTGATGCCTGAACACATACACACACATATTGACACACAACATTCAGAGGCAAAATTATGAATACGAACTCCTGAGTGCTGTATTGTCTTCAGTGAAAACAAAGGGTAAGACACTGACAGGTGGAAAGAAATCTAGGTTCCTATCTCATTGGTTTTTAAGAACATGCCAAACTAACTTAGAGTTGTTGGAAACATCTGTAAGGCACAAGGCGAGCTTTCCCCATTTATATTCTCGTCCTGTGGGTTGAAATGGCATTTGCTTGCATCTTCCCTGTCTCGGGATAAGAAAATATGACTAGAGTTCACAGTTCACTGTCCTTGTAATATTTGTATTCTGTCACAAGGTGTCACTAGAGTCTTGCCTGGTAAGCATGAACTGGTCCTTACAAAGAAAGAGCGAACAGCCCTATGCTGACATGTAACAACTACTGAGAGCCTTGCAAAGCATAAGCAGATACTCAATGATGAGCAATAAAGATCCCTTCATGATTAGCATAAATAGCACCTCCTTCCATTTCAGATATTCTGACAGTGTAAACAGTGTTTGAGAATACAGAGTTAAAATGCAAATTTATCCAGGATGCAGTAAGTAAATTTGTTTTGAGTTGAGCCCAGGGGATACTATGACAATTGGTTTCTTTTTCACACCTCTGCATCCTCAGGCTTCCCCCTTAAACAGCTAGCTTGTTTGTTGGCGCATGTTCGCAGACTACAGAAACTGACTTACAGAAGCTTACATTGGTTGCTGTGACATACAACACAGAACAGCATACTGTCTATGTGCCAATCAACAACTTCTTGAAAATCCCATTTTAATCACTGGATCACTTGAATAATTAAAAAAAAAACCACGCATTTATAATAGGTCAGAAAATCTTTGGTTCTGCAGATGTTTTGACCTATTCACTTCCATCCAAACTCACACAGTATGGTGGATGCTAAGGGATTGTGGCAGTTGTAGTCTAAAACATCAGGAGGACAATGGGTTTCTAAGCCTTAGTTAATACTACGATGATGGACGAATTCAGGATGAGATTTTGCTAAGGGAAGGATATATGGAAGCCACTTTGATGTCACTGTCCTTGAAATACAGTGAGGATTTGCACATAATTCAAAACACCTGGGAGAATAGTTTGGCCCATTCCTTTTCATCCCTTCGAAATGTGCACTAAGATAAATACTAAGGGCTCGATCACACTGGCAATAAGAACCGCTCTTGAATTGGGCTTTGCATGGATAAAATCAATTTTTTTAATCCCCATGACACAACACACATGGAAGCGTGGATTTTTTTTTGCCCAGGAATTTAAAATCAGGAGTGAGGCATTTTACTGGGTCGGTAGAGGATCGTTTATTTTAAAGCGGATGTAAAATCGATTTATTTTTCATTGGTTTGGCATATGTGAATGGCTCTGCCAGTATAAATTGTATCTGTTGCATTGTGCTGGCTGCCTCCCACAGCCACTTGCGGCTTCTGCTGTGGGCTTGTTTTTAATTTTTTGTTTGTTTTTTTGTCAAGTAGGACAGCGATAGTCTGACATGACAGTGGAAATTTAGGAGCCACAGCAGAAAAAGAAAAGGAGAAAGTATTCCCTCCAGCTCCACCAAGTGAAGAAGCTCCTGATATTGTCAATGTCCGTTTCACTTTGTGAAGGAGGGGGGAGGCTTTCTCCCTTTCCCTCTCTCTGCTGGCTTGTACATTTCCCGTCATGACAGACTATCACTATCCCACTTGGAAAAGAGTATAAAAATGAAAAACAAACCCGCAGAAGTGGTAAGTGGCAGCCAGCACGAGGGTGGGCGGGCACAGGACAAAGCCTCCAATGGAAAAATTCTAAATAGATTGCAACATTGAAAATATTTCTGCAAACATGCTGGTTAATGAAACGGTTCAAAATCTCACGTGTAGTTTCCTGAAGTGGTTCTAAGCCCTGATTTTATATTGGAGTAATAATTTTCAAAGTGAATGTCCACAGTGATACAAAAACGATGTGACTGTAAATCAATTTAAAATGCATCAGAGCTGAAACGGATACAAACCAACAGTGTGACCAAGCCCTAAAAGCTTACATGAAGCGCTATATACCTGAGTCCAACTATGGGCCTATTGGGTTTTTTTTATATTTCTCCTTTAGAAGAATACCTTGCCCCACAAGACTCAGATGGTCAAAGAATCAACACAAGATGATATCTAGCACTCTGTTCTGACAATTTTGGGGCAACTGTGGAAAGGATCTACATAACTACACCTTCCTAGCATAATCAAGCAATCTGTAATCTAATTAATGTAGCCCATGTTATAGCTTTATTGTAATGTACACCTCCTCGTCCTTCTCATAAGGTGAATTTTTATGTCCAAAAGTGGAATGCATTCACCTCTAATCTCATTTTTAAGACAAGCCGTAGAAGCCATCATTACCCTGTGAGAAGCAAAACAAAGCAAAGGAGAAAAAAAAATAAAGAAAAAGAATGCAGGCTGCATGAGAAACTCAACAGCATTACTCACTGATGCACGGAGCCACTGGTGACCGGCTCTGTTGGTAGCCTTTGGCGCAGCGGTTGCAGGTTAATCCTGTCACGCCATCTTTGCAAGGGCACTGGCCAGTGGTCTGGTTGCAGGTTTTTCCAGCTGCACCGACAGGATGGCAATCGCACGCTAAGCACAGAGAGGAGAGGGAGGGGGAGACAGAGGAGAGAAAGCAAATAGGAAAGAACATTGGACGATGCAAGCACATATAGACGTTTATGCATTTACAAAATTCACAAAACCATCGGCTCTGAGACCCAGAATTATATAGAAACAACAGATCAATGCCAAGCACTTGGGAACAGCGAGCAAAAGATCTCCCAAATCAGCCCCAGGGTGAGATAGAATTACACAATACACGACAGAGGGGAATAACTGTGAGTGTTTGTGTGGCTATTCTAACTCAGCACTAACATAGCTGAGCGTGCAGGGATTCAAACTTTTAAGAGACAAACACTGGATGGACCAATATGTCTGTTTCTTTTTCTCCCGTATTTAAAGTAGCACTTTTTTTTAAACTCTCAAATTCTTTCCATCCCAAATAGGAATACATGTGGGGAATTTTCAGATACATTCTTATTAAAACATAATGAAATTAAATGCTCCCCAACACATAGCTCTTGACTTTATGGGAGGGGATCTACTTGGGGGTAGAGTGGATTATTTCAGATGCAATCCCAGGCATCAACAGATCAATGGGAAGGGAATTTATAGAAGAGTTCTCTGTAGAGACCCTTGGGGCCTGCCATGACTCACAGTAGACTATGTTGGGCTACACGTTCCAGTTGTCACCATCTGGCTCACTATTATGCAGCTTCATATATTCATGACAAATTGAAGCCATCTCACGATAACATTAGGAAGCTTTCCACAGTTTCACACCTACCAGATATGCTAGACTACAGGTCCTATCATACATAGCCAGTGGCCATGATGATGGAGCATTCTGGCAGTTGTGGTCCAAAGCAGTAACTCTGCCAAGCTCTGATAAACAGTACCTTTGATTTACTGTTCAGTTATGAAATTCACAAGACTCTGATAGTGCCCTCTTTGTAAGCAAGAGAATAATGGATAATAGATGGTGAACAATCAACTAATGAATAACAAATGGAGGAGGGGAATGGTCAGTCTAATCGTCAGTCGCAAGAGAGCAGCCGCCCCCTTAAGCTGAAGTGCTTGTACACACAGAGAAGATTGTTTGGAGGGATTCGATGCGGCCGGCCGTGGGATCCTATTTGTTGATACAGCCATGGGCTTTCTTTCCCTAAGGAGCAAGCTGCACCCTCTTCTATGCTGTCATTGATAGGAACGGCGGGTAAAGGACGGGCAATTCTCCCACCTGTCAGGCGTTCAACGTGGCTATTAATGTCTTTGTGGTACAATGTTTAAACAAACAAACAAATAATTAATTAAATAAATAAATATGTGCGCCCTGCCAATTAGGCCCTAAGCCAGGAATTTTTAATCGGAGGGCTGAATATAATAAGGCTGCAGGGCTAAAGGGAATGTAGGTGAAGAGTTTTCAATAGCAGAAGTTACTTCTAGCTTCTTTGGGGAAAGAACTGTAGCCGCTGGCCCAAAGTGCTCTGCCCTCCAACCCATGTTGTTGGTGCCTCCACACTACCCACAAAGCAGGAGCCACCTGCACAAGCCAGCCCTTGCGCCATAAGATATTCCTCCTTGACAGGTCCAGAAAACATCCAGACTGTTGGCAGAAGGGACCAACGCCTGTTGCAAGTGAACTGAAGTGAGGGCAGGGACGACCCGTCCCAGAGGTTCATGCTCTTGTCTTTGCTAGCTCTCCTGGTACATTGACAACACAAGCCTTCTTTACTCCTCCCTCTCCGTTTGCTTTCTGTTTCACCTTGCACCTCCATTTTGGTTAGAAATAAGGCTTCCATTTTGCCTTATTTCCAGTCATCAGAATAATCTTTCCTCTTCACATGTTGAATGCTAAGCGAGTGCACCCTGCCAATTAATACCAGCATACTCCTCATACAACTATCAGGCTCCCTGTCTATCAATCAGTCTAGTCCAGTCCAGTATCCTATCCTATTCTCTCTGTTAATACAAAAAATATTCAATATGTCTACAACACGTTGTGCATCGCTTGTAGTCTTTCTGGCTGCAGACTCTGAGATTTTCAAGTACACATTTTTCTCTGTTGACAAGTCAGAATCACGCATTGCCAACCCCAATGGGATGCATCTACATGACCACAGAGTTTGCCCTTTCCAAGCCTGTCTTTCTTGAGTCAACATCCTGATACATCATCCTGGATATCAGAATGCCTTCCAGCACGAAGTTCTGGACATCCAGAAACAGCCAACGAAGGGATAATCTATAGCTCCTATGCAACGAGGTAAGACGGCTCCTCATATCTCCAGCGGCGAGCCCATCACCAGCAAATCACAGGCAGAGTGGAAGGGAGGGTGCATTAAGGCTCATTAAAGGTAATGAATTGCAACCCTGAGAGAGATTGGAGGGGTGGAGAGGAGAGGAGAGAGAATTAAAAAAAAAAAAAAAAAAGAATGATGATGGGTGGTTTCCGGTGGAGGAATTTTTAAACTTTGGAAAAAATGTGTAGCAAAGGAGGTCTGGTTTATGTCAGAAGGAAAAAGGGGCTAAATTTATTTACAATGCTTGGCTCATTTTTATTGTCAGAGAAGCAAACAGTGAAGGTGGTTTCTCCATCAAAGTCTGCCAGGCTGATTAACAGTTTTTGACGGTCCTCGGCCCAAACAACAACTGAACCTCTCGTCTCCCTCTGCCCAGCTGTGAGAAACTGCATGTTAAAAATACCATTACGTACATTAATTATAAAACCGCATACAAATAAAATGCACAAATGCTGTGTTTATTACATGGCAGCTAGGGAGAATATTTCTACCATAGCCTTGTAAATGCGGCCTGTAACTTGCAATGGCCAGCTGCTGTTTGATGAAACTGGATGCTGAAGAGGGGGGTCCTTCTGAGTTCTCCTGGGTAGTAGGGCCAATAGCTCATCCGGATATGCATCAACAAAAGAGGACCAAAGTTTTATTTATCTATTTATCTACTTGACTGATTGACTGACTGACTGATTGATTGATATACCGCTCCATTAGTGCAAACATTACTCGGAACAGTTTATAGGTTAAAACTTAAGGCCCCTGAAATCCCACATAAATACATTCAACAATACAGTGATATAACAGAGTAGGTCTAAAATTTATACAAAAAGGGGAAAAAAAATAACATTAACATTAACAGCATCTGGGACAACCAGCTGTTGAAGGCAGCTCCAAATAATTCTGTTTTCACCTATTCCCTGAACAGAAGGAAGGAAGGAGCCTGGTGTATCTCAGTTGGTAACTTATTCCAAAGACTGGGGGCCACCCCTGAAAAGGCTCAGTTCCCTGTCGTTGCCTTTTGGCCACCCTCAATGTGGTCACTTGCATCAACATGAGGTGGGTGAGAAGAGTGGGTGAAATGGGTAGCTGATTTCTGAGAGAGATGTTCCAATGAATGTCCTAATCCATTAAGGGCTTGATGGATCATAACCAGCACCTCGAACTGAGCATGGAAACTGACAGGGATGAAGGTGTACCAGGACTGAGATATATTAATTGAATTTACTAATTCCAGAAACCAGTCTCGCCACTGCATTTCACACCTGCTGACGTTTCTCTACTGTTTACAAGGCCAGCCGTACATAGAGAGAATTGCAGTAGTTTATTTTTGAGATTACTGATGCGCAAACCACTGTTACTCGGCCTTTCTTAGCCAGGTAGGGATGTAACTGGGTGATCAACTAGAACTGATAAAAGGCACTCTTGATCTTTGAGCCTCCATAGAGTCCAGGAGTTCCCCCAAGCTGCAGACCTCATCTTTCAGGGGAAGCGTAACACCATCAAGGCCAGGCAAGTTTCCCTCTAGCCAGTCCAAAGATCCTCCAAACAGTAGGATCTTCATCTTATCTGGATTCAATTTCAATTTAATAGTCCTGATCCAACCCATTATTGATGCTAGACAGCACTTAAGGACCTGCATAGTCAAAGGAGTCATAGAGCTGTGTGTCACCAGTGTGCTGGTGACAGTAAACTCCAAATCTCCCAGCGGTTTCATGTAGATATTAAAAAGCATTGGGAAAATGGTTGACCCCTGTGGGACTCCGTAGCCAAAGTACCAAGGGGTGGATAGAATCCCCAAGCTGTTCCAGGGGAGAATGGAGCCCCCAATCCTGAAGCTTGATAGCCTTCCCAGAAGGATTCCATGGTCAATAGTATCAAAGAGATCCAGGAGAATCAACAGGGTTACATTCCCCTCTGTCTACCTTCTTTAGGAGATCATCCCACAAGGTGATTAATTCCAGTACCATGTCACAGCCTCAACCAATTGAAATGGAACCAGACTACCAGTTTCTTCCTATTGCACCTGCAACTAGTCAGCTGCCACCCTCTTGATTAACTTCCCAAAATCGGAATCTTTGAGATTGGTCTATAGTTGTTTAACTTGTCCATTACCAAATGATTTTTTTTAATGAATGAGCCTTATTATAGTTTCATTTCAACAGAAGGACACACGGTCTTCCCGAAGAGATACGCTGATGACGTGGGTGGCCCATTCTATTGTTGTATCCTTGGGATATTTTAATAGCCAAGATGAGCAAGGATCTAAAAAAGATGTAGTAGCTTTACAGCTGCAAGTGCCTTGTCTACTTCCTCAGGCCTTACCAACTGAAACGGATCCAATAAAAACTAAGTAGACATTGCATTGGAAATCTCAATCTGATCTACTTGAATAAACAAGGAGTCAAGGGCATGACAGATGCATTCAGTCTTGGATCTGAAATGGGTGGCCAGTTGGTTGCAATCAGGGATGGGGACTCGAGTTGTGAGACTTGCTGTCAAGTCGGACTTAAGTCACACCGGCAACTCAACTCAGACTCAACTTGGGTTTTCCCCCCCCCCCCCCCAATATCTTGGACTCAACTTGCAACTTGGAAGCCAGCCACCCCTCCCTCTTTTATGGGCAAAAAGAGCTTGTTTTTAATAAGGACTTGGTCTTGGGGCTTGGGATCAAAGACTCGGACTTGGGACTTGGTACAAGAGACTTGCCAACGTCCCTGTTTGTGATAGCTCTTCCAATAGAGGACTGTCCCTTTTAAATCAGGAGACATGGCCATCGCACCATTTCCATGTGGAAGGCAGCAGCCCAGCTTGCTAAGGGAAGCTTTACACACAAGTCCAGCCGCATCAAAGCATGTTGTGACTGAAGGAAAGCTCAACATAACCCAAGGACTCCGCCACCCGCTGCCATGTGTTATCACAGCTGAGCCCCCCAAAGACTCTCATCAGAAACACGTCCGTTTCCAATCCTGGCCCTGATCTGATAAGGCCCGTTGCATCTGTTCCCCATTAGATGCTACGGGCTTGCTTCTCGCCGAGTTTGAGAAGGCCTGTTGCGCAGGGACATGGAGCTCTAGCTCAATCCCATCTGGTGAAAATTAGGGGAATGATAACATCTCTTTTGAGTGGGGTGGATGTGTGCACGTGTGTGTTTTTGTTTGGCTTTGGAATCATGTTTGGCTGTTACAGTGATGGAAACCATGATACTCCTCCTTCCCCCCGCAACATGCCCGGATCTTTGAATTGGGCTCTGGTTCAAGGTGAGTTGATGGAACGCTCGTCACACTTCACTCTGTGATCAGTGTTCATCCACCTAAGACCACATCAAAAGTAACAATGCTTTGCCTGCATTCAGGCCTGTGAATAGCTGTTTAATTAATTCCCAAGGGATTCAGAAGATGCGCAGACCAGAGCTTGGAAATTTTTTTGTTTTGTACGCCAATGCTCAGAATGCAGAATTACATTTCAGAATTACATTTTCACATAAAACAGAAAATAGAAAAGGGAGACAGAGAAGAGCTCAAGAAATGCAGAGGATCACAGGTTCATTCTCCCACGTTGCCTAGTTATACATACCAGTTGGTACTGAGTGGGAAAATCCTCTCTCTAGTTGACACTCCAGAAAACAATTAGAGTAGGCAATGTTGGCTGAAACCCTGCTGTGTCACTTATGCCTGTGTAAAGCTAGATGTCATCAGCAGGGGCATTTTTATTTTTTATTTTGAAATTAAACATGTCCTACTTCTGTCCTGAGGCTGACGTGTAATCCCTTTGAGTGTTAAGAAGCTGTAGGAACTGCGGGATAGGAGAAGGAAGTCTTTAATTACCAAAAGCCATCTGTCAGTAAAACCCACCCTTTGTATGTTATGCTCTATTTTGTCCTCTTTTCCAAGTGATGAATGCATAGCAATCCTAAACACTGAATCACCATAGCAGCTACCCCTCCAAAGCTCTCCCAAGATCACTAAACATGGTTTGCATGCAACAGCAGCCAGGCTGAAATTTAGATTATGAACTGAAGGCTCTTTCCACATATTTCCAGGCTAACAGGGTTCCTCACTAGGTTCATTCCTGCTTGTATAACTGGGATATTGCCCTCCAGATGGCACTGGACAGCAATTCCTCTGCTCAGCCAGCTTGGCCAACTGTGAAGATACTGGGACCAGAAATTCAACACCATATGGAGGGTCACACATATTCTGCATACCCTGTATTACAGCATCCAGTGGAGAGCAAGCAATGGCACTCCATACTTAAGTCACAACTACCTAAGATCCCATTGGTTTCCATGGGTCTATTCTAATATGACTAAAACAGGATCCAGACTATTTCTAAAAGGACTTTGGGTTAAGTCATGTTTCAAGCTGGCTTTATTGCTAGTGATCTGTTAAGTTTATTACTGACCCCTCTGTTTCTGTTTTGAGGCGATGCTATTGCTTTATCCAATAGTGTAAATTGTTAGCGGGAAAAACATTTTAGTTTTGGACTGGATTTTTCATGGTTCCCATTTAAAAAAAATAATATTTCCAAACAAAGAGAATAAACAAAGATCAGCAATCTAGACATAAACTACAAACCAATATAAATGGCACATAGTTGCATGAGAAATATAATGATCTTGGACAGGACAGTATTATAAAGCATCAAACTTCAGCTAGATATAACTTACATTGCTGTTTACACAAAAATAGCTAAAAGGCAACCAACCTGTTCCAAAACCATTCCACAATAATTATTTTTTTTTACCTTCCTGCCGCTGCCTATGCTCAGTTTTCCCCCTAAGACATTCCTTCAATTTTGCATGCTGTGTGGGTCCAGTCTCGAAAACAGCCTCCCCCAACCTGGCACAATCCAGATGTTTTGGCCTGCAGCTCTCATCAGCCCCAGAAAACCTGGCCAATGGTGAGAGATCAAGGGTGGTGAAGCCCAAAACTTCTGAAGACATCAGATGACGCTGCTCTAACAAACCATGGGGGAGGGAGCTGAGAAATCACATTTTATTTTGTGACCTGCCTTGCTGATGAGGGTACGAGCTGAATGGGTGTGTTAAGCAGCTGGGTTCAATTATTTGGGTTGCAGACGGCTTTGGTCATGCTTAGAGTTTGTTGTTGTTAATGTGCCGTCAGGTTATCTCCAATTTATGATGGCCCTATGAATGTGCAACCTCCAGAATGTTCTGTCCTTAACAGCCCTGCTCAGCTCTTCTGTGGCTTCTTTTATGGAGTCAATCCATGTCAAATTTGGTCGTCCTCTTTTCCTGCTACCTTCCACTTTCCCCAGAAATATTGCCTTTTCCAGTGAACCTTGCCTTCTTGTGATATATCCAAAGTATGAAAGCTTCGGTTTTGTCATTTTCGCTTCCAGATAACATCCACGCTTGATTTGCTCTAGAACCCACTTGTTTGATGCTTAAAGTAGACCCAGTGAAATCAATAGGACTTGGGTTAGTCATTACACTGTTAAATTTGGTCCCTTCCACACGTTTTTGCCTCCTCCACTTGATTTGGAAAAGTATTGCTCCAAACTAGAAACTGAAAGCAAACAAAAAGCAAAGTGTGCTGCTTCTATACTGCCCGATAGCGCTTAAAGCACTCTCTCGGCTGTTTAAAATTTAATTATGCAGGCTACGCATTGCTCCCCCCCCCCCCCAAGCAAGCTGGGCACTCAAATTAGCAACCACAGAAGGATGGAAGGCAGAGTCACCCTTGAGCCAGTTACCTGAACCTGTCAGGATCAAACTCAGGTTGTGAGCAGAGTCTTGACTGCAGTACTGCAGTTTAACCACTGTGCCATGAGGCTCCAGAAAAGGCCTTTATTATGTTGCACAAAGCAACTATTTCAATCTTCTACTATTCCGAGGCCACACTCCCAGTTTATTATTCTACATTGTGGAAAGGAGACGGGGAGATCAGTACCTACCTATCAAAGATAAAATAAAGATCACTTCCTTGTTTAGATGCCACACTATTATTGTCAAGGCAGGGGCACTGATGTGATGCTGATGCACCCACACACTGCTATGCCACCACTATGCCTAAAAACAGTTCACAGCAGCACTCCGAAGGGCTGGCTTCAGGTCTGACAAAGTCCTTTGGCAAAAGGGCCAACTGAGTCCCCCCATCCTGTGTCGCAGATCCTAGTTGACTAGTTTGGCACCCATCCAGGGCCTGTCAAGCTTCCCTACCCTTTTTATTCTCCACAGGGCCCCAGGCAGAGGGCACCTCAGGTATTCTGGTGCCCTGTGAGAAATTTCAAATGACAGTGGAAGTACCAGATCCAGTCACTGTTGTCAGAGAAGCCCAAGGCTGGTGAACAGGTCGGCGGAAGAGCCAAAGCCAAGTGGGAGTAATGGTTGCAGGGAGTTATAATGCCATCTCTATACAAAGCAGTGGCAAGAGGCTGTTTCTGGAGGGCCTTCGTCAAGGGTTGGCAAAGTTGGGCCCCTGCCAACGGCCCACACCCTAGTCAGGGACCCACTAGCCCATCCACCTCTCACACTAACCCAGGAAGCAGCGGAAGTGTGAATGAGGAGCAGAAGACGTCCCTGCCTGCGGGACTGTTGGTCGTCTGCCTGGGAAGCTGAAGGGGGCTGTAATAATGAGGAAGATGAGGAGAAGCGGAAAGATCTGGTGACAAGAAAGACTCAGAGAGAGACAGGAGGTCTTTGAGGTTATATATTGCCCAACGGCCTTCCAAAACCTGGAGCTGGCACCGGTTCTTTGGAAAAAAATTGGATCGGAAAATTTCTCAACTCCTTGAACTGGCTCAGACTCGATTTCATATGTTTGACATATTTAGTAAACAAAACTTTTTTTAAAGGAAGGAAAAAAGTACACCATGTTAATTTTATGCACTATATAAATATTTCAAGCATTTTTTCCAATAGTCAAAAGTAGTTGAAAGGAAAGATTTCATTGGAAATTCAAGTTCAATAAAGTGCACTTAATGTGGTGGAAATGTTATGTTCAAACACATTCAAAGCTTTGCTTGGAAATTATTTGTATTGGAATGCTTGTAAATAGATTTGAAGCCAGAGCAGCTCAGTCGCACACACTTCTGTGTTGTTTAAATGGCAAAAGCTGGAGAAGTGAGAATATGGAATACACATTCACATATACTACCTTGAGAGAGTCACCTGAAACAAGTAACAACTACAACTTTAAAGCTACTCCTGTGTAAGTGATAGTAGATGGGCACCCATTCATTATGTTACTAATTAGTTTCACAAACTGACGCATTTTTAGAAATGGAAAATTTTCCATGGAAAAATCTGGTAGTGGAAAATTCTCTGAAATTTTTTTTTTTTTTTTTGTCACAGAAATTTTTCCAAACCCACATCCCTGTGCAAAACGTGTCATCGGGACAGCAGTTCACCTCTCCTCAGCCTGGCACGTGAGTAGTAAATTGAAAAGGCAACAACCAGCATCCAGGGGAGGATGTTAGAGGAAATATCCCATCAAGACCAGCAGCCCTTCACAACTGCACCCTCCTGAGATATGTCTAATTACAATAACTGCCTGCTCTCAAGTTGATTCCAAACGACAGTGACCTTCCCACCCCACCCAGGGTTCTGTAGGTACAAAGGACTCACTGTTGGTTTACTAGTCTCTTCTTCTGGTGGTCTTTTAGGACTATGCAGCTTGCCCAAGGCTGCAGGGCATACAATCCCATCAGCTCTACCCCGTCTGGGTGATTGTGGTTGGTCCCTTTCCCTGGGAAGCCCAGTGGAGATCCACACTCCAGTCCCATCTCCGTAGAGAAGTGCTCCAACCTTCTGAACTATCCCAGCCCAGGTATTTTTCTAATCCCCCTTTAAGGCCCCCTTCAAGTTTTCTGGGCCAGAAAAGTACATAAGGAGGAGAGGGGCACACTCAGGAGGAGCAAAGGCAACAGGGCCTGCTTGCCTTGATTCTGCCCAAGTGCTTCTGGATGGGGAAAGACCTCTATTCAAACATTCTAATTACAAGTCAAGAGAAGAAGCTACCTGGGACTAAGTCAGAACACTGGTCCATTAACCCAATATGATCAACACTGACTCGCCAGGGGTCTCCAGGATTTCAGGCAGAATTTTTGCCTTAGCCCTTCTTGGAGATCCAGGTACCGAACCACAGATTACGGTGTTACCCGAAACCTCCTGATCTTGCCTGTTTCCTGCAAAGCTCATGCTCTACCACTGAGCTGCAGCTTCTCAGAAGCGGTAGGTCCTTTTTCCTTATGGAAGTTCACTATTCAGTAGCAGACGTGCAGACTCAACTGGCCTGGCCCCTGGGGTCTCTAAAAGAAGTAAATGGCCTTTATGGAGCAGAGTGGAGGTGCAGGGAAACAAAATCACCCTCTCAGAATCCTTTCTGGATCCTCTTCCTTGAGATAAGTGTATGCTTTCCCCCCCTCCCCACATATAAGCTCCTCCCTCACCAACAAAGGCATGCTTGCACATATTTTTCAAGTATGTACATGATTTTATGTACACTTTTATGTACACTTTCTACGCACCAAAGTGAACTGCAAGCCTTGAAGATGCATAGATTTCTAAAGAAAAATGAGCTTCATCCAATTTGCCAGTCTGGGGCAATAGGAGAGGGTTTCCTATGATTTCCCCACAGAAATGTAAACCCAGCAGATGCCTTTTCTCCCCCTAACCCTGTCCTGTCTGTGGTAATGCTGGCTGGCTGTGGGATTTGGCAAGTTGGTGCCCAAAAGGAATATTCTCCAAGCTCAGGACTCCAAGCTGGGAGTAGAAAAGAGACCTGTCCGGTTCACATTTCCCAAAGAAAACAATAGCTCTCTGTTTCACACCGACCCCAAAAAGTAACTTCTCCAAGGTCTGCATGGATCACAGCAAAACAAGAGGCAGAGCCCGGCCTGGCCACCATTGCTCTCCTCTCCTCCCCTTTCCTATCACTGCACCGGCCTTCATTCGCCCTTAACAGTGGCTCCTGGATGCGGCTGCAGGTTGCCAGACTTTAAATCATCTTGTTGCTTCTGCCAAAGCGCCGGCCTCGCACCTCGAGCTGTGGATATTTTTGCCTCTAAGAGCTTAGCTGCCACTCCTTTGCCAGCCATCACTGGATACAGTGCACATTTTATAGCTTTGCTTAAATTATAGGGATTAATACCCAGACGTGCCTTAGATGGCTTTTCAGTTACTAGCATTCAATTAGCCCAGTCTGAACATTTGTCCTGTGTTTTCCATATGCCCAGCTTTTCCATATTATCAGGTTCACTTTATGCTTTATCCGCTGGAAGGGGATCAACTAAAGGTATTAGCCTGTCAGCTCTAATACAGCCTCCTCCTTCCAGACAACCCTGGGATGTCGTAGGAGGGCTCCGTGTGATGCTGAAGTTCTGGAGAGCTTGAAGCCAGCCTAGCCTTGGAACTGTCTCCGGAGTAGATTGAGCTCCTGGCTCTGGCACAGAAAATGCATTAGAGCTGCAGTTTGGAAAGCGATTAATGGCATTAAAAACAGTGGGGCAAGGCTAGATGTCCGACGGCTGGGGCAGCAGGACCGTCACCACCACCCCTTGCTCCCTCGGTGCCTCACTCAGAAGAGTCCTTCCTCAAAGACCTTGAGGGAAAGGCGGCCCAGAGACCTGCTGGGCCGCTGCAGTCCGGGATGCTGGCAAGCCTTTGGTACCAAGTCCTGAGTCCGACTCCGAGTCTTTGGTACCAAGTCCCAAGACCCAAAACGACAAGCTTTGTTCCCCCCAGAAAAAAAGGGAGGGGTGGGCGGGCTCTGAGTCGAGTCCAAGTCATTGAAAAACAAACAAACCCCGAGTCGAATCACCGGTGTGACTTAAGTCCGACTGGACAGCGAGTGCCGCAATTCAGGTCCCCAACCTTGGTTGCAATTCACCCAGTCTCCACCTTGCCCCTGATGCCCTGATTCTGATGAAGGACCTCCTCGAAGCACAGCATTTGGGCTTGGAAGCTTCTCTGGTGAGCTGTGCTGCCCGTTTTCCTGCGACAGCATTAGAAACCCCTTCTTGAAAAAGACTCAGTTGGACCCCACGTTGTTGACTTCACAGGGCTTAGCCAAGACCTCTCAGATCACCCCAACTTTGAACATTCCCGGCTATTAAAACGTATCTCCCTGCTATTTTTAACTGATCCTCACATTTGTTTTTTTAATTTTATATGAGTTTATTTCAATGGTCTCAGACGATGTTATTGTCATTTCTATTTCACTGTAAAATAACTTGCGAACGGGTATTCAAGGAAGCAAGCAAGGAAGGCCAAACACACACACACACACAAACACACACACACACACACACACACACACAGAGAACCATAGAGTAGTAGTGAGAAGATCACCCGTACAGCAGTACGTAGTATGAACAACCAGGCAAATCTGAAAGCTGACCACAGGATATCTCCTTTTCAAGATTGAGCCTAAGCACAGCCATGAGCCAAACCTGTGCACAAGTTTGGACTCAGGATCGAGGGGCCAGCCAGAACTAGGGGCTTACAACCTCAATTTTGTTGTGTTTCTATGAATTCTACTGGTGCTTCCATCCCATTCTTGGTTCACATCAGCTAGTGAGATATTTTCCTCCTCTCATCAGAATTTGTGCACATGGTTTTTGCATTCTAAAATGTAGATATTTTTGGATACACTTCAAAGGTCTGCATCTTGTACACATTTCTCCCTCTGACTTTCAGCATGTTTATGCATATTCTTCCTGTACACTGTTTTAATTGTTTATTTATTTTAAAAACATGCAGAATTTGTAAGTCCTCTGAAATCCACCACAAGCTTCACAATGGGAAAATCAAAGGCGTCTTGGGAAGTGTGAAACTAATACCTTTACTGTGAGGAAAGACTGAAAGAACTGGGCATGTTAAGCCTTAAGAAAAGAAGGCTGAGGGGTGAGATATGATAGCACTTTTCAAATATTTGAAAGGTAATCATACAGAGGAGGGGCAGGATCTGTTCTCAATCATCCCAGAGTGAAGGACATATTATAATGAACGCAAGCAACAGGAGGCCAGATTTAGACGGCATATCAGGATAAACTGCTTTACTGTTAAAGCAGTACGGCAATGGAACCAGTTCCCTTGGGAGGTGGTGCGCACTCCAAAGCTGGAGGCATTCAAGAGAAAATTGAACAACCCTCTGGCAGATCTCCTTTGATTTGGATTCTTGCATTGAGCAGGGGGTTGGACTCGGTAGCCTTATAGGCCCCTTCCAACTCAAATTATTTTATGATTCTATGAATTCATAGGTGTGAAGATCATCAGGTGAAGCATTTCTCTCAGTCCCGGCCACCTTCACAGGTGCGTCTGGTGGGGACACGGGAGAGAGGCCCTTCTCTGTGGCTGCTCCCAGACTTTGGAACTCCCTCCCACAGGAGGCCAGCCTGGCCCCATCTTTGCTGTCCTTCCAAAAGCAGGCAAAGACTTTTCTCTTCAGGCAGGCTTTCTTTTAAATGACTGCCTACATGAGTGAGTGGCCACATGGCTGGAAAGATGAATAACCTTTAGATGGACTGTTATGTATTACTGCTCTGGCTGGGTCTTTAGTCTACTTCTGTTTACCCTCTCTCGGAGTGGTATTTGTTTGTTCCTCTTTAGTATTTGCATACTTACTGTTTCGGCTTTGATATTGTCTTTTAATATTGCAAGCTGCCTCTTTATACTCATTGTTCTTACCTTTAAACATTGTATTTTTATTATGTAAACCACTGTTGTATACTCATTGTTTTCAGCTTTAAATACTGTCTCTCAAAGACGTAAGCTGCCTTGGGTCCTTTTTAAGGAGAAAGGCGGGGTAAAAATGTGTTAAATAAATAAACAAATAAACTATTGCAGTCACATAACACAGAAATCATGAACCAGCCCAGCGATGCTCCATGCTCAAGCTAGACTTTTTTGGTCCAGTAGCACAGCTACTCTTTTTTTTGGGGGGTGGGGGCAGACTGGAGAAACCCCTGTATGCATAGAGGAGTTACTTTAAAGAAGATTGCTCTCAGCAAAGCAAGTCTTTCCACAGCAATCAGATGTGATCCTTCTTCACCGTCTGATCACACCCTAAGACAACTATCTCACCCCTAGACAAACCGTCTGTTCCAATGTATGGCAACTTTCTAGGTTTCTTTTTCCCCCCTACTTGGCTAAACAGACCACCACCTGCAATTCAAGGGTTCACCACTTGGGGCAGCCCTACACAAAGATCCAGAATCTCCTGGTACTTCTGTATAGCTGGCAGTCATGGTGGGTAGATATTCCTCCAGTCAGATGGGGGTATCCCTTGCCTTGGAGCCAGATTGGCAACCCTCTGACACGGTAAGCCTCAAATATCTCTTTTTTTTTTTTGGCCAAGTTTAAAGAATATTCTGGGGAAGGGGGTGGAGATCCTCCAGGAAGGCTCCTTTGTGCCTCCCAATATTTGCTCCCTGGCACAACGCATTCTTCTCTTCCCGTTGAGCAAGCCAACAAGCCAGGAAGCGGCACCCGCAGGCTGGGTGCACAGATTCTAATCACTTCTTCACCTCAAAGATGCCTGAGATTGCCATTCAATCTACGGCATCCTTGCCAGCAGCAGCCTGGCGCTTCTGTGACAAACCCTAGCCTTCCACAGAAGGAATGGTAGGGAGGAGCTCTGCTCCTTTGGCTTTGTAAGCGGGTGGCAGAAGGGGACCCTGCTCGGTAGGATCAGCCTATGCCTTTCTGTTAGAGAAGAAAAACATGAGCGGTCTGTCCCACCACCGCCATCACATCCCCGGGGCAGTCAGGTTTGCGGTTTGGCCGTCCTTCACAGCCCTTATCACCTCTTAATGGGGATGCTTTGTAACCTCCTAATGCTCTGCAATTACGGGCTGGGATGGTCTCAAAGCGGGACTTGCCTCGACAGACTTCAAGCTGCTGCTGCTGCTGCTGCTTCAACTTAGAAACTGGAAGCCAGAATATATTTCACCCAAGAAAGGGAGGGGAAGCTCTCCCTTGGTTTCTCCTTGCAAAAGAGAGAAGACTGAAAGGCTGCCAGACCTGGTTGGGGTGGGTGGGTGGGTGAAAGAGCACTGTGAGTGGGTGGGAAGGGACCCAGCCGTCTTCCTTTTTGACTCTTGCTCCACAGACAGCCTAAATTCTTCCTGGGTACATTCCTGATCACATACCCCCCTTCCCTGTAATCATCAGCTTGTGTGTGCATGTGTGGTATAGGATAAGAAGGAAGTCTTCAAGGAAGACTCCTAAATCCTGAGCAAAGAACTTAAGCTAAGTAACAAGAGCTTCTGTTTCCACAGTGCCTGGTTATAGCAGTGCCAAGAAATATGGGATAAGGGTAAACAACTGGCTCAGAACCAGTTGCTGAAAGGGCTTACGCTGGGATAACTGTTGATGGACTCAGGAAAATTATGTAACTAGCCATAAGCTTTTCTTCTTCTTGACTGCAATCAGGTCATCTGGCTAACCTGGTTGGCTGGAGATCCAGGAAGGCACTTTGTCACACCGTGCGTGGCCAATGGATGGGAACCGTTGCATTCTCCATGTGTGCTACCACGTGATGTGGAGGTACCCCAAAGGTAAGCTCCCTTCCTACTCATAAAGGGAGTTAATGTAGTCAAAAGGGCACTGGCCTAATTAGGCCTTTGGTTGGATTCCAAAGGGCTGTTCTTGTGTGCTTCTTCCTGGTCTCATCGTCTGATGGGCCCATTCTCTCTACTGGCTCCACAGACAGCCAAGGACAACCTCTCAGGACAAATCAAGTAACCTGATTGTGGCTTCTTTTTGTTTGCCTCTACTGCAGAATCTTGTGGGCTTCACGTGGGCATCTGGTTGGCCCTAGAGGAGGGAAAGGAGGGTGCCTTTGGTCTGTCTTGGTTCAGCTCAGCTCTTCTTATGTTCATGGTACCTGAGCTTGTTAGAATTAGAGATGCTGAACATTAAGCTAGTAATCATACACATGTGTAGAGTGCCCATTTCATCAACGAGGTCTTTGCCCTGCGGGAAACCAGCTATACCAAGGGAAGGAAGGAAGGTCTGAGGAAAAGGAAGGTCAGGAAAGTTATTTTTCTGGATATGAACTCGTAGGCTTCCCAGCCAGCATGGCCTATACTGCTTGGAGGATTCTGGGAGTTGTAGTGAATTAAAAAAAAAAAGATTAGTTTTTCCAAAATCTGTGGACCTTCCCACTAGGCTTTCAAAACAATAATTTGAAAGGTAAATGTAGGCAAAAACAGGAAAGGAAAAGAGGCTGGAGGAATTTCCTACTAGCAGCTGCTGATGCAGTAACTCCAGCAAATCCCTTCCCAGCCCCACAGAGGAAATGACTCAAGGCTTCTTCTTTTTTTTTCAAGAAACCACAAGCAGAGAAGTTCACTGACTGCTGTGCCACTTTTGTGCTGGGTTGCGATACCGAGGGTGTATTTCTTGCTCCAGGAAACCATGTAGACTGAAAGAAGGGGACTGAGGTAGGAGGCTAGACTCTGCAATAACTGATGGCCATAGATGGTTGAAAGACATACGGCATGCATATCCACCCACCGAGGCCAGATCTCACAGATGGAGAAAGTGAACATGAACACCGGTGATGCACACACACAGTGGCTAGGGTGGGGCGGCTCAAGGACCCAAGAGTGAAGGAGTCTGTGTAGCTGGTATATCATTTTTATATGTTTCCCCAGATAAGGAAGACAAGGGAGAGAAGTTTAAATCATGGGAAAAGTCACAAGCATCTCCACTCAGCCATTCCAAGGTTGTTTGGAGAGCTTTCATAAAAAGTAGGGGCATTGTCTGAGAATTTCTTGAAATCTCAGGAAGATTTGGCCCATTGTCTCTGGGGAAGGAACACGGCTGAGCGAGAACCCCCCCGGCTTCGATGAAGAATATCCCCAGACTCTCCAGGTAGGTGTGGCGAAAATTATCATTTGAAGCCACGGAGAACCTCTGCCTGGCAGTGGCAACAACACCCGTCTAATAGACCAAGGGCAAGATCTGGCAACATTCTTAGCAATCATCTGGAGCCCACTCTCTTTCTCCAATACACGGCAGCTAGCAGTGACCTAAGGACTGAGGTAGGACCATGTGGACTATTTTGGGGGCCTTTAGGAAGGGCTAGACGTTTTACCAAGTCATCTGTCCCAGTACAAAGAACTCACAGGTATAACACATTTGCTACAGTTTCTGAGTTCTACCATGAAATAGAACTGAGTTGGCAAGCAGGTAGGCAGCATCCAGACCACACCATGTTCCCCGCTCTTGTCTTTCAGGGGCCCTGGTCTCTCTTGGGTACCACCTGCAACACTGAAGCTGGAGGGGAAATGTTCAAAAGAAGAAATATTGCTGTTCAGCACCAGCACAAGCTTCCCCACCACCTAAGGTGGGAAGGGACGCACCACTGCTGCCACCACGGCATGCCACTGCTGGAAGCTGCTGCTCCACAACCTCCTTGCTTGGGTCTATGAATAATGTCTTCACCCCTCTTCTTTCCACTCCTCCTCCTCCTCCTCACCATGCCTTCAGCTTCAGATACCCCTGGTGCCAAAAGTGTTATTCATGCTGCCAGACAAGGAGCGGCCAGTCTATGAAAGCAGGCAGCAGTGGCAGGCAGAATGAGGCTGGTGGCAGCAGAAGTCCACTCAAGCTTCCTGCTCAGAAACTAGCACTGGTGTAGGAACAGGAAGCTTGGGTGCACCTAGGCCTAGCTAAGCCTCAAAGCTTTCTAATTTAGGCCTTTCTCCCAGGTGAGCCACATTCAGATTTCGTAAAGCCTGTAACATAGGCAAGAGTCCAAGAATGGAGAATACTCTATTTGTAGTCTCGAAAATCAGAAAAATCTCACCCTTTCAATGTACTATTACGATTATGCTTAAATTATAAAAATCACATTTCATTTTCCACCTGTACACATAAATTAATATATTCACAATTGTGCAATTATGTGTTCTCTCTTTTTTTGGGGGGGATGATGTTGATATGAGCCCTAAAAATCCATTGCAGCTCTGATCTCATTGGCTCCTGGGGAAAAAATCAGCTCCTCATAGTCAATGCAGCTATCATGGCAAGGTTTCAAAAAGTGCAGTGACCCATGGGGAAAGATCATGAACTCTTCAGACTCCAGCAAGCAACAGGACGGTGCTGGAAGTTAGGCAACACATGAATGGGAGGCCCTGCCAACTCAGCTGTTTGGGCGATTAAAAATGATTAGCTCTCCATTTCCTAATGACCTGGCTGGGAGGGAGGGCTCATTTGCCTCATCCTGCCAGACCCCTGCTACACTCCGTCTGCCACTGCGGCCTTGAGCTTTATGAGAAGCTTGTTAAAACTGTGAAGTTTCTCCTCTCTGCATCATCCACGTTCCATCTAATCCCTTAGGGCAGATTGGGATTTTTCTAGGTAACGCAATAAGGCAGAAGGAAAAAGGGTTTCCATCCACTGCACCCTGCACCAGTTGCTCCTTTAAAGAGAAACACTTGGCACGCTTCTTCTAGCCCATATTGCGGGCTCAGCTACAGACTGTTATGATCTGCCAGCGAATTCCTTCCAGGTGCAAAACATTCATAAACTAAAACATATTCAATTACTTGTTAAAAAAATAAAAAGGAGCAACACCACGCAGCCCAGTCTCCCAATCGCAGCCATGGTTAGCATGGATGAATTAAGAGCACGAGCCCCAAAAAAACCAAAGCTGAAATGATACGTTTAACATGCTTAATGTCTCCAGCGCATATTTTGACGGGAAGGGATTGAAAAAACACACTAGTTCTGATTAAGAATGTAAATAGAAAAGGTAATGCTTGAAAAAAAAAATTCTGGGGAACTACAACCCCCAGAACTCTCTTCCCAGTCGTTCTACAACTTGAAAAGTTGTAGTCCAAAAAGGTAACTTTTCCAAGGTTGGAGAAAATGTAAGAATAAGTCACAACCCCTTCATGTGTTCACTGGTAGCAACTTAATATAGCCTGTTCAAATGGCCATGTTGGCTTGGAGATGATCAGAATGGTAATTGGGGGGGGGGGGGGGGGGAAACTTCTCCAAAATCTGTCCAAAGACAGCCATTCTTATCAGGACACAGAACCAAACCGGATTATCATACAAATTACATAAAATCTCTGTCGATTTCCATGTCCTCCTGCAGGTATGATGGGCTAGCTCCTTTTATTTATCAGTGACTTTCTGTCATGCAAGTAGTACTAATATTTTTATTAATGGCCTGTTTCCTCCGGTCTACCAACCTGCCATAAAATTTATGGTATACAAACAGAACGCTCGCAAACATATACAGTAAATGCCCTTCTTGGGAAATGCAGGTCTTTCTGCTTTCACCGTGGTGGGATCCAGGTAATTTGGAAAAATGATTGGTGGGACAGGAGATACAAAGCTGAGAACAACTGGGATCACGACAGCTATTTGCACCCTTCGGTACACCATACATTTTGAGGACAATCAAGACCTCAGTGTCCTGTATTTTACACAGTTATGTAGGAGTGAGAATTCTGGTAATTGGTGAAACTCCCTTCCTTTGCTGGGATGTTTGAGGGATTTGATTTCTGCACATTCAGATGCACACATGGACCAGATTTGCACATGTCAAACCAAAGGCCAAATCTTCTTGGTTCCAACCCAACCAGTCAAGCAGGGCAGAGTTTGGAAATGTTAAATTCTTGGATTATGTTCTTAGAATCCCTCAATCAGCATGACCAGGGAACTCTAGACTCCTAAAAAGTAACTTTTCCAAGTTTTCCTGCTGGGAAACATATTGGGAAAAGCTAAATATGACTTACAGCAGGATCCATGGGATCAGTACCCACAGTTTCAGTTATTCGCTCGCTGAAAATATTAAATAAATCCCCCCCCCCCCCCAAAATACACATTTCTAATGTGTATCACCAGAACTGGCTATCAGAGGCAACCAGAGTGCTATATAGAGAGTTTGCTTATCCACAGTTTTCGACATCCATGGCGGGTGGCAGGATTTGGAACCAGGGTTGTACTGTACTTTTCACCCGAATTCTACAGGATTGCACTGTTAAGCAGCAGTCGTATATGGACACATTGGCAGAAGGCCCCACTAAACCTAGCAGAAGTTATTTCTGAGTAGATATGCACAGAATTACAATTTTGGAAAGAAAGGCAAAACCAGAATACTTGGAGAGGTTTATACATAATCTGGAAAGAAAATAAAACCATCTTCTCAACCTGGCTGATAGCATGAGAGATGCCTGAAGCCAAGGAAGAAGGACAGAGCAGAGTTTTATGGCTATCTGCTTTGCTCTGGCATGACCTTCAAGGTTCCAGAACAAGAAAAGCTTCTAGTGGTGTCCCAGTCATAATGAGCAAAAGGCAATGAATCAGAGTCTTCCAGCTCTCTCCTTAGAACAGGAATTACTAGCACAGTTTAAACTAGGTTAGAATGCTACAGCCGGTTTTGCTACAATAGCTTCTACTCCCTCCTCTGTTATCCTGAACATATTCTGAGTAAGGTAAATGTAAAGGTTCCCCTTGACATTTAGTCCAGTCGTGTCCGACTCTAGGGGGCGGTGCTCATCCCCGTTTCCAAGCCATAGAGCCAGCGTTTGTCCATAGACAGTTTCCGTGGTCACATGGCCAGCGCGACTAGACACGGAACGCCGTTACCTTCCCACCGTGGTGGTACCTATTTATCTAGTTGCATGTGCATGCTTTGGAACTGCTAGGTTGGCAGGAGCTGGGACAAGCGACGGGAGCTCACTCCGTCGCGTGGATTCGCTCTTACGACTGCAGGTCTTCTGACCTTGCAGCACAGAGGCTTCTGCGGTTTAACCCGCAGCGCCACCACGTCCCTCTATATTCTGAGTATGGGATATCAAAAGCAGCTTTCATCTGATGCCTTCCAGATGTTTTGGGCTTCAATCTCCTTGATCCCTCAACAGTCACCACGTAAAACGTCAGGGGGCACTGGACTGAGGAAGGCTGCCCCATGAAGGTAACAATGGTACACCACGTGCTTCTTAGCAAGTGAGTCCCTCAGAACATAGTAAGGCTGGCTTCTGAGTAAAGACCCAAGGAATTGGGCTGTTTGGTTCGACATTTATGGACAGCTGAACGAGACGTTGAGTTCCTTGCACACAAAAGCAAACAAACAAAAAAATAAAAGCAACCTTTATGCATCACCAGAACAGAAGATGACCTTGGAATAGGTCCTCTCGTAAAACAGAAACATAACCACCTTCTCATCAGTCACATGTTGTTTCCCAGGAAAAAAAGGGGAAGGAAGCCCCTCTGCTCCTTTTGCTGAGAAGTCATCATAAAATTTGGTGCACGCTTACAAAACGGGGAAAGTGTGCCCATTCCCAAATGCTTATCAGGATCCGGAAAACATGTTTTTTTGACTTAGGAATGAAGCCCTTTTCTGATACGGCTGAGGCCTCGGTGCAAGCCCCTGACCGGAGAGGAACTCTGGTGTGTCAGGCACATGTTTCCCTGAGCAGCTGCCACTGCCCTGATTCTGACAACAGTAATGTTGGGTGGAAAAATCATATTTTCCAGAAAAAATTGCCATAGAAATGATGGCTATATTTTTCCACGGAAAATCTTCTATTTTTAGAAATGCCTTCTTTCATAAGATTAATTAGTAACATAATGAATGGACACAATACATAGCCCAATTATGCAACTGGAATGGATACAATACCAGCCAAATCTAAAATCTAAGTTGCCATTAGCTTTTTTTTTTTCCCAGAGAACTGTCCTAAAGAACTGCACATATTTAAGTCTGTAGCTCTTCAGGCACACTAAAATTAATATGTTAACACTTTTCAGAGCCTTTAATTTGTTTTTCCACTCAAAATCAAAGGAATGTCAAGGAAGCATATCCTATTGAGCTGTCACATCTTAAAAATATTTGCAAGTTTTCCAATAAAAATAATTTCCAAGTAAAAGTTTGAATTTGTTTCCTTATACTATTTAAAAGCACATGCTGACTGCAGGACTAAACATATTTACTAAAGAGTAGGCCTTGCTGAGTACAGTAAAACTTACTTTTGAGCAAAGATCCATATGATTCCATTATATGCACTGTACTGATCCCTTTTGTCCTAATCCCCTTTTTTGGTGTATTTATTTTATTAAAGAACCTTTATCACATTTCATTTAGAAATCACAAGGAGGTTTACACATTACAAATACAATAAATCTAGTAGCTAAAAAGGATAAAATAATAAAGCAGTGGAAACTGAAAAACAATTCATTAGAAACAAAAAGTTTTTTTTTTTAAAGGTGCTGCTTATATGTCGTCCCATAGTGCTTAAAGCACTCTCTGGGTGGTTTACGATTTAATCTTTCAGGCTACACATTGCCCCCACCTCCAGCCCTAGTTTGTTGGGTACTCAGTTATCCAGCTTTGAAAGAATAGAAGGCTAAGACAATCTTGAGCCCACCAAATCCATCGCAGGTTACAAGCCATGATGGGGATGTAGAATCTCCAGGCTTCAAAGGTAGGTACCTCCAAATGCCAGATGCAGGGGAGGGGGATCAGGGGACCGCTATCTAGTGGTCTCTTGTGCTCCCAGAGGCATCTGGTGGGGCCACTGTGAGATACAGGAAGCTGGACTAGATGGGCCCTTGGCCTGATCCAGCAGGGTTCTTCTTAGGTTCTTATGATCTTAAATCCTAATAGGCAATACAGTTGCCAAGGTGACAGCATCCTATTCTGCAATGTCTCAGGACCAAAACCAGAGATCTGGGCTGCACACTGCTGATACTACAGGGATGGGTCTTGGTTATATCACAGCTGGAGGCCAGATGAGCCTTGGTATCAGCTGGGAATGTGTAGACATGGGTGCCCGACCTTTAATGGGGGCTTTTTCCTTCTCCCTCACAGCTCATCCTGAGATTGGTGTCTCCATCTAAAGATCTGGAGAATCACACCAATTCGACAGGAGCTCCGACATCTCGTCACCCTCCTGGAGAGACCATTGGCAACACAACAGACAAGACCCTTTCCCTCACTGCAACCAAATCAGTCTCCTTAAGGTATGGGAAGAGAAGCACTCTCCCCCAAAGAACATAAAGACCAGGGAGCTCTATAGTAGAGAAGATAGTCTCCCAGCTCTCCTGGCCTAAAGCTACACCAAATTTTCTCATTCTCTACAAAAATGGCATCTTGACATGTTGAGACATCGCAATGAGAAAAACTAAACTACTATGAGATTTTGTATTTCTGCCTGAAAGCAAAAACAACCAGAGCTTTTTTATTGTCAGAAGCAGAATTTAAAAAAAAAAATTAAAAAGGCAAGCGGGCAGAAAACCTTGAAATTTGTACAGAAAACATAACACTTTGCCCAAAATGCAAGGCTTTGTGAACAAAATACAAAGCTTTCTTAGTTACATTCAAAGTTTTCTGGGCAAAATTCCATGTTTTTTTTGTACTTTCACAAATTTTTCGTAGACTCCAGAAATGTGAAAAAGGCACAAAATGTATCCACAGTCTTGTCTGATGGAGATCACAAAGAGAATGAAACAAGCAATCCTTCAGATTCCTGCCAATGGCAAAGGTGAATCCAAGAGTCCCTTCTACCAACACACTTGTTCCTACAAGGGAAATGCAGCCTCCTCCATGACAGTCCAATTGCCCAAATCCTGCCTGGTCCTGGAAGCCACCTCACTGACCCAAGAGCCTCCATCATTCCAGGATTCCATTATCAGCCCTCATCCAAACCCCCACTGAATGCAGACTCCAGTCCGGATGATGTACATAATCATCCTTATACTGGAGAGACTACGGTTCTAATTCCCCAACAGCTGACCCCACATAGGGGTTCAAAGCATGGGGTGGATTTCAAATATTTCAATTCAGCTCTTTGGAGGCTATCAGAAGAACCCGAAATTTTTATTTGGCACCCTTAGCATGACATGTTGATGAGAGCCAGTGAGATGCAGTGCTTAGAGTGCAGGACCAGGACTAGGGAAATTCAGGTTCAAATCTCCACTGAGCTGTAAAGCAGGGTAACAGTGGGTTGATCCCTCTTTTGTAGTCTACCCTGCATTGCAGGACGGCTGTGAGGAGCCATCTTCACCGTTTTTTGCTAGATGGAGGATAGGTGGAATAGGAATGTACTAAATCAGATCTCAGTGGATTCAAGATTGTGGAAAAATGGCCAGAAAGGGTTCCATAGAACTCACACCATGCTGGGGACCCTCTGAATCTGAGCACCCCAGCCTGTTGCACAGTTTATCTGTATGGAAGGTTTGGAGCAGCTGTGGCTGCTGTTGGTTGAGTCAGACACTAAAGCAAGTACCAGCGGTGATCCTTTCTTTTCAGATCACTCAAAAATTCAAACTAATTTATCAGATTCTCTCCATTTCTTCATCCAGGACAGAAACATTTTTGGGGGAGGGACTGAATATGAGAGAAACAGATAGTGGTAGATTTGTTCAGCCAGGGCTCTCGGTAATTAGCACTTAAAATTCTGGGTTTGAAATCCTGTGTATTCAACTGCATTCATGCTGAATTATGGTTGCCAGTTCTGGTTTGTGAAAGGCTTCTCATCTTTAACACTACCACGTAGACAGGTACAATGTGGTCTTCTCCGGGCTAGAAGGAGCCATAGCTATTGGACTTGGCCACTGCAGATGCAGCATAATTTAATGTTACTTTGAGTTTCCCAAAATCCACACCTTTCTTTATATATGGGATGGAAAGAACTGGGGAACTGAAAAATCAAACATAAGGGAAAGTGAAACAGACAGATTTTCCCATCCCTAACTGAACTATTGGATCATCTGGACATACTCTCAAGGAACTGCTTTTTACAAGGCGTCTGTGAAGAAATAGTATTTTGAAATGGGAAGACTGAATGAAGAAAGAAACCGCTGCACTGGTTCAAACTTGGGAAGGCTTCCCTTTTTTGAATACAACTGCCAGACACAGCCATCATCAACATGGCCCCCATGCTGGCTGTGGGAGTTTTTAAGAGAGCTCCATTCCCAAAAAGGAGGTTTTGCTAGCTCTGTATCTGAGGTACAATAATCCAAAATTACACAGCAGTCAAACGTTGGCAACATCTACAAGGAGCCTTCTCTTTTTTTTAAATCTCAGACACTATGTTCATATAAATGAACCATGACACAGGCACAAATTATTCAGTGCTGACAGAGCAATGGTGCCTTGACTGAAAGACCCACCAAACTAGAAAAGTTGCCTTCTCTGCCTTTGGTTATAAACTCCGTTTTGAACGTAATTAACCTGGAAAATGCACATAAACACACATTCAACCCAAGCACTGCCTGCTTCTCTTCAGATGCTCACTCCATTTACAGTGGTATCACCATTCAACCCCTTAAAGTCATGATGGAAAATCTGTACTCTCCAGATGTTGTTGGACTACAACTCCCATGATTACACACAATTGGCTATGCTGCTTAGAGATCAGAGGCAACATTGTGCAGGGGTGGGAAATCCAGGTGCTGGGACCAAACAGAGCCCTCCTGATATCCTGTTCCTAAACCAACCCTCTGGAGTTTCCCCCAAATGGTCACTTTCCCTTCCATATGATTCCCCCTTGGCGATTTGCTCAGTTCTGTATGTTTTGAACCCATTCTGATAGGCTGAAATGCCTCTCCTAAGAGTTCTTAGCACTTACTAAAGTGCTAAGAACTTTTAAGTTGAAATACCTATGCATTACCACTGCAGTGCCAGCACCATGCTAGCAACTTATTTGACACTGAGTTTGGCTGTTGGGCTGACAGGGGTTCCCCACTCTGGGAACAGCAGATATAGGAAGCATGACTTTCGGAGGGAGGAATCACAAGTCCCAAAATACCTACCGGCTATACTAGCAGAAATATTCCAGTTGTAGCAAAAAAAAAAAAAAAGGGTTCCCCTCCCCTTATCTTTGAGGGCTGGTGCCTTCAGATCCCCACACGTGATGCAGGAAGGCTCGAGGCAGGAAGACCCCGGCTGCCCAAACAGGCCAGGCGTCAAACGAAGGAGGAAGGGCGAGTCTGCCCTACCTTTGCAAGCCTTGCGGTCCGTGATGGATTTGCTCATGTCCCGGTAGAAGCCCTCTTTGCAGTAATGGCAATGTCGCCCGGCCGTATTGTGTCGGCAGTTGAGGCAGACGCCGCCGCTCTTCCGCCCGGAGAGTTTGTAGAGCTCCATGTTGAAACGGCAGCGCCGGGCATGGAGGTTGCAGTTGCAGGCTGCAAGGAAGAGACAGAGAGCAGGTGAAAAGGAGGAGGAGGAGGAATCCATTGGCAGGAGAGCTTAGGGGTTGAGGCCTCTGGCTGTGGAGCCAGAGGTTGGGAGTTCGATTCCCCACTGGGCCTCCTTGACAGGGGCAGGCCTCAATGGTCCATAGGGTCCCTTCCAGCTCTGGAGTTCTAAGGTGGTTGATGATGATGATGATGATGATGATTACAGTAGTACCTCAGTTTGCGAAAAGGATCTGTTCTATGCGACGTTACATAATACGGAAATTTCGCAAACCGAAACGCCAATTGCACTACAAAAGGGGCGGCACTATAGGCGCAATGCGCCCTGGGAAAACCCTTCATTCCTAAGTCAAATCCCCCACTTGTTTCTAGGAGTATTCTGGGAGCTGCAGTCCAACTTCTGATTCAGACTCGAAATGTGCAGAATATGTTTTTGGACTATAACTCCCAGAATTCCTTACCAGAAAATCACAAGAACATTTTTTTTAATTGAATTACTTTCTTGTTCCTTGCCCATTTCCCATGGCTAGGACATGTAACGATGGCTTCAATCAGATCTATTATAGCTGAACAGGTTGGCCGCTGGTGTTGTGTTTCGGGAGATCATACCTGATTCCTGCAAATGATAATCTGCCTCCAAACTAGAACTGGAAGTCCAATTCACACGGTGGCTCCTAATTTTGGCTTGACAATGAGCTAGTCTGCAATAACCACCATTAGCTCAGTTTGAATGTCTCAGCAAACTATAGCCAAGAAAGGAAGACTGGAAACGGATCGTCTAAGAGCAAGAAAAGAGCAGATGCAATAATAGTTTCTCATTCCTGGCCACGAAAAAAACCAAGAGAAGCAAAACATTTCGTGCAGATGACAGTTAAGTGGTGTCCGTAAACATGGCAGGGAACATTTCTGACTCCTTGGCTTGGTGTGGGTACATCGGGTGGTGGAACATCTTCTCCTTTCTTAAGCCACCGTATGGATAACGATGAGCACAGGGTCCCCGCGGGCGGCGGCAGAAGCAGGGTCTCCAAAAGGAAAACAAAGGGGAACTGTGTCCTGCTCCTATCAGCTCACGGCTCTCTACAGCCGGTTCCACCCAAAGCCCTCCCGTCCGGTGCCCAGGCAAGAAGACCACCTTCCTCGAACTGGCCGGAGGCTGGAAGCATGGAGCCCTTTGCTATTATCCCCTGCCAGAGCTACTAAAGAACACGAACAGTCCCAGCTGTGGCCAGGTTATGAAGCCGATCGGGGTGGGGAAGCAGAGGCCTCCAGAGCTGCTAAAGTCATTGGGTTCCCTTCCCTTCCTCCCGCACCCCTGGTCGGTCTCTCTCTCTCTCTCTCTCTTCTGTTTAGCCACAGGAGCCAAACTGTGGTGGGGCAACGATGTGTGGAAAGGGCTTCTTTTTTTGTTTGTTTAATTCCTTTTTAAAAAGAGTAGTGGGAGGTGGGAGAATTAGCAGTTCCTGGTTAACACGCTCACAAAAAGATAATGGGAACAAGGTTCCCCTCCGGCTTTAGCCTGGCGTAGCTCTTTGGCCCTCGCGCCACCCGTCGCCCTCCCGCCCCCTCCATGGCCAAACCCAGGCTGGGGTGAGAGTTTTTCCAGGCGTGCTGTGAAATTCATTAATGTGTCAGCCCACGATTTAACTGCTGGGCCTGCTTATCATTGCCATGAAAGTTCCTCTCCCCCAGCTCCCCGCTCCTTCCCTCCCTCCTGCTCGCCCTCCTCCCAGAGCCCCCCAGTTCTGGTATGGGTTGCAGCTTTCGCTCTGGCAGAGGCTCAGCTTCTCCTCCTTTTAACAGAAGAAAGCTGGTGGGGCAGGCGAGGAGGGGTGGGGTGGGAGCAGGGAGGCAAACCCCTTGCAGATCAAACGGCTATGAAGCACATGGGCCGGGACTCCAGAGGCTGAGCCAGCTTTATGCTGTGAACGGTGATGCTCCCCATCTCCCTTTTCCCAGAAGCCCCTGGTCCATCCAAACCCCGGAGCAAGAGATTCTTGGACAAAAACAACAATATTGACCTTTCTATGTGGTGGTCATGTGCACAACAAATGGGCCGTAAAATAGCATAAACCATCATTACAGAAACGTTTTGAACACCAAGGGGACCGACCGAGGGCTACATCCAATGCTTTCGTTCCCAACTGGCGTGAGACAGACTGAAACAAATAGAACATGTTAATCGCACATAATCGGGCCCTTTGCTTTCAACTGGCCAACCCTAAATGGGACTAAAAATGGATTTAGCCCAGAAGCAGGTGGCCGTGTGACTTTACAAAGGACAGTCCTTCTGTTCGAAGGCACCCTCTGTTTGAAGAGCTGCCCAGTCCAAGTCCAGTTAAAGATTTAAAAAATGACAAATAGGAAGAACTCAGGGGGCCCAAACTTGTCCATTAACAGGAAGCACAACTGGACACAGGCAGAGGGCCAAACAATAAGTTTCAGAATTTCAGAGAGAAGAGGGGATTTCTAAATCGCTCAAAGTATCCCATTGCCGCAGCTCATTCTCAAGTCATAGCATGGTATTCCTCACCTCCTGAAGTCTGTGAATTAGCCTGCTTTCTTCTGGGACTGGCCACCACAGCTAAGCACTGGCTTCATTTGCAAGTCTGATTTCTAAGACGCAGAAGTCAGCTGATATCGTCTCCCTGGAATGCTAACATGATTTCAGCTTGCCATGAGAAGACACCGGTGGACTGACCAAGGTCTTCCTCACTATAGTGGTATTTCCATTTATATTTTAGTAATTCTACTGTCACACCAATATATATATAAATTAACATACGTGAATCTCTATTCTTGTTTCATCCTTGTACTTGGCAATGCATCAGTGATCATCCTATTTCTATTCTAAAAATTGGATACAGTGATGGGAATGGCCCCCTCTGAGACATCTGATACGTCGCATTACAAGAGAACAAGGGGAATGCTGTGATCAGTTACCCCGGGTCGCCATGTGTCCTATTTTGAAGGTAGACATCTACTTGAAAGGTTCGCAGAAGATAATCCTCTCTTTGATGTTGTTCTCTTTTTGAAGGGCTCTTCTGACCAAACCTGGTTCAAATCTCGAGAAGAATCTTAAGGAAAAAGAGCCCAGGGCCTCAAAGTTGTCTTGAGTGCTTGAGTAGCAGACTAAGGAAGGATGAAGGGCATCTGGACACAGTCTCCCTCCCCTTGCCCCCTAGGGTGAGAGGTACTGCACTTTAAGCTATTGATTTTTGTGGGTCTGTTCTACGTACAGTCATCTCAATACAATGTACTGTCTCTAGGAGTAATATTTTCAAGTAATCTTTGGTCCATGCAGCACAAATAGTCACGACTAAGCCCAGAATCAGGAGATACTCCAGCATCAGTGTAGAAGGAAATTTCGAAGTGCAAGTGCTAATCATGCCAAGCCCCTCAAAAGAGCCCAAAATTACAGGACCCGTGTCATTCCGTATCAACAAACCAGTTTAGCAGTTCATCTCCATGAGCAGTTGATCTTTTATAAAGCCGCTGGGTCTCGAGTTTACAGCTGAGACCCTCAAAACCACTGTGAAATACTTTCTGTGGTAACAGCGAGAGCAACATATGTTTCTGGGAAAACTCATTTAAACTCATTTAAACTCCAGCTACTAGGAGGATGAATGTTGCATGGGAAGCATGAAACAGTGATAGATGATGTTATCAACTCTGCTCAGCAAAACAGTCCTGTGCTTTGACCGCCTGAGCCCTGGCTCCATTATAACGGGGTATCAGTGTTATACTGGAGCATGGCTGCTCTGTTAAGCTATTCACAGATAATATTCCATATAGACCATGAATGTACCCCAACTCCCTACTGAAAACAATAGGCAGTTAAAAAGCCAGCAAGCAATAGTATTTTGCTTTAATCAGTGCTTGAAAAAGTTGCTTTTTTAGACTACTGTTGCCAAGATTCTCAAGTTACCAGGGCCAATGGCCAGATGCACTGGGGATACTGGGAGCTGAAGTCCAAAAAAGTAACTTTTCCAAGCTTTAAGCCTATAAGGAACCATCTGACATATTTCAGTGCCTGACTAAGACCTTTATATCTGTAACAAATATTCTGGAAACTCCTGGGCAAAACTTTAGACCAGGGCAATTAAAAAAAACCACAAACATCTTAGCACATTCTCTAGACTGAACTCATTCTTGAATCCACTAAATGACAAGAAAACAAATGGTCACCCCTTGGATCAGAGCATTGCAAACGGTGCAGCAAAACCAACTGTACTGGGTAATGCTGATATCCAGCTTTGTAGAAATTGGTACTAATATTGCAATATGCACCTAAATCATAAGGAATAAAACCACAGGCTCAAAATCAATAACAAAATCTAATCCATCAACAAACACCACTAATCTAGATTTTTCAAAGGCCTATGCAAATAAATAAACCTTCTCTGAAAACTTGGCAGGAACTGGCACTATTCGGTTTCTTCTTCAAAGCCATTCCAAAGCTTTGGGGCCACGACAGGAAAGACCGTGTTCCTCTGAATCCTACTATCTGCTCAAAAAACAGGCAACAGAACTGTATAAGCTACCCAGAATCTGGAGGCAAACAGAGGGTTCCGAGACTCATTCATTTCTATTTTCTAGCTGCCTACACTTGCACCACTACCCAATATTCACACATTTCCTACTTTCTTGGCTTGCACTGCAAGTGTCACACACATAGCCTGTTCACACTTTCCATCTTGACGACTGCTCTGTCCTGCAAGAGAAACAAAACATTCCCCCCAGATTACCTATGCTTTAGCATATGGGCAAATTGTTCTTTGCTTTCAGCCACCACGGCAGCAGGGAAGAAAACCATGTCCCCCATGATAAAGCCACTGTCCAATTCTGACTACACCCAATCTCTTTGGATGCCAGAACCCAAGCAGGTTTGGGCCTGGTGACTACTCGGATCCAATTCAAGGCTCTCGATTCACAGGTTCAGATGGCAACCCCACACTTCATTACGATCTCCAGATACACTTAGGAAAGACACCTGCCCGGAGCCCTTGAGAGGCACTGTCGCCAGGTAGAACGGATAATACTGAGATGAATGGACAAGTGATTCGATATAGTTTACGGTAGCTTCCAGTGTTCCTAATACAAAAAAAGTAAGTTTTTGTCAGCTGAAAATGCTCTGGCCAGTTGTACAAACAAAAAATTGTCCCAATGTAATGTAGAGAGACCTGGACCTTGGAAGGAGGAGAAAAGAGGGGATTTTCATAGGGTCTGCATGAATTAAAAATACAGATGGGCACGAATCACTGGTTCAGCAGGTCGCCACGGTTCGTTTCCCAGCCAAAGAGTGCCCTGCCCCCTCCAGTGGGCACCCACTCAGCAGCAGCACCCCATCCCAGTTCCAAGGCATGACTGAGCAAACATGGTCTAGTCCCTCCCTCCATCTCTTTCTCTGTCTGATCCATTACATGGGGTTGTTTTCAGGAGAGAGAAAAAATTAGGAGGACAGCCAATTATTCTGCCCTGAGGTGACTGATGGAAAGGCAGGAGATACAAACATAACAAACAAAAAAGCCTAATCAATAAAGCATGTGTTTGGATTTGAAGAGGATGTCACATGAATGGAGAAATGGGAGAAGTGAATGATTTGGGGTGTGGGGTGTTGGACAGAGAAAAGGGAGCTAAGAGAAGCCGAACGAGGAAACTAGAGACAGAAGACATAAACTTTGAAAGGACATTTTCAAACCAGATCTTGGTGTTTTATGCACCATGCTGGCCCTGGAATTCTAAGAGCAATGGTTTAAATACAAAACTTTATCTGATTCCATCTCAGGCTACTTAACCTCCACGTACCTGCTAAGACTCTAGTCTTCTTTCACACAAGCCACCTGCCTGAACGACCGCCTGCTTGCCCCAGAACGACCAGACCTAACAGAAAGAGTCTGAGAGAAAATCAGTTCTGTAGGAAGGCTGAGGAAGCAAACAGGCAACCGGCCCACCCGAAGATTTAGGCTTGGCAGGAACACCTCAGCTCACTTCCACAACACGACTGCACATGATTTCCCACTGCTATACATCTCGTTTTCATATCTTTGCTTTCCCTCCCAAGTTGAGTGGAGGAAGAGCAGCTAAAAACATGTACTGTAGCCAGGAGCTGAGCCAGTTTTTTGTTACAACTCAATCTCTCCCTGTCTCATGTTAATCACTAATTAAAGGCCTGAATTGGTCCCTGCTGTTTGAGGGTATTAATAAGAATTTAATTGCATAGTTTGGGGCTAATTATATAGGAGCTTGCTTCCTTCCTCGCCTAAGTGCAGCCAATTTTTCTTACCCTCCTTCAAAAAAGATCACATGACCAATTAAACAGTCATAGGTTCAATTAATTTGAAAATAATGGGCCAATTACATAATCCCGAAGCTCTTTGTTCCGTTTCCAAAGGCCACTGAAGTTCCCCATGATGTTGTAACCTGCCTCCTCCACTGCAAGCAGACTGAGCACCAATCAGACTGTCTGGGAACTGGCTTGGAACAATCAACCAATGGAGCAGTCTTCATGAATTTCTAGAGTGAACATCAGTGCCAAACCTACAACCTATCGCAGCTATGACTTGTGACTTCACTGGAGAACTACTTGGGCACAGCCTCTACCGGGGATGGGGACTTCTGAGCTGTGACTCGCTCTCAAGTCCGACTGAAGTTGCACCAGCAACTTGACTTGAACTGAACTTGGGGGTTTCTGGAGGGACTTGGGACGTGACTTGTGACTCTGACCCATCTGTCTGAGTCACACTGTCAAGTCGCCGGCTCTGGGAATGGAAGTTGGCCCGCTGTCTCTGTGAACGCTCTGACTTATCAGCTGGGCAGTACATGCACAGTCCAACTCCCGAACCCATCGGGAGGGACAATGACTCAGAGACTTGGACTTGGGACTTGGTCCCGAAGACTTGCCAACATCCCTGACCTCCACAAGTTGGGGTTGCTGCATCCACTATGTAGGAGAAGAATCCAGTTCCCGTAAAAAGCTACCACTGTCCTCAACCATCCACCATATTAATAAAGAATCCATCCTGGAGCACTCTGCCGCACAGAACACAGCCCATCCCTGGGGCTGGCTTGATCCAACATGCAAGGTAAATGGCGGCCTTGAGTAGGAGCTACCATTAAAGCAGGTACACTGTGCTTCTGCATCCACATAATTATTGTGGCCAGACCAGGGGGAGCACCAGAACCACTCTATTCTGCTTTGCTCAGACCTCTCCTGAAATATGGTACCCAGTTCTGGACATCAATGTTCCACAGGGATATCAACAAGTTAGGATGTGTCCAGAGGAGGGCAACTAGGAGGGAAACCATGTCAAATGAAGAGTGATTGAGGGAGCTGGACCTGTTTAGTTTAAAGAAGGGGAGACTGAGAGGTCATAGATATTTCAAGCAAATGAAAGACGGAACAAGCCTGTTCTCTACAGGTTCAAAGGATGGGACCCAAAGTAATGGATTCAGATTAAGAAAAAGGAGATTTCATCTAAACAGTAAGAGCTGTTGGAAAGTGAAATAGACTGATCAGATGGTGGTGGACTCTCCTTCATCAGAGGTTTTTAAACAGAATTTGGGTGGCCATCTGTAAGGAAGACTTTAGCTTGGGACTGCCTTCTGTTGGCAAGGGACTGGGCTTAATGACTTTTGGGGTCCCTTCTTCCTTTATGATTCTGTGTTTCTATGAATTAGACAAGTCTGTCAATTTTGTTTGCATTTGGTTTCTTGTTTTAAAAAAAACACCTTTTTTTTGCTCTATTTCATTTGTCATCATCACTTTAAGACTTCTTTAAAAATTCCACATGGAAATTCATACAAATATCTCCTCATACATATATTTTTGTATGCCCTTTGCCTAATGCACATATTTTTGCAAGTATCTTCCCATTTAGTAATACTTGTGTTTTTCACTACAAAACTATTCACTAAAATATTCATTATAGATACATTGTTGTGTGCTTTTTTTATTCAGATAATTCAATTGCAAAATAACAGAACACCAAATAATAACTGTGTTCTGATTTGCATATTGATCCAGAAAGGGCAGTTTAAGTAAGTATGCATCAGACTAAAGAAATGAGCAATATTCTCCCACTTCCCCTTTTTGAATTCTTAAAATTTCTTAATTTTAAGAAATTAAAAAGCACCCTGATGGATCATGCTGGTGATCCCATTCAGCCCCAAACAAGGAAATACTACTTTTTTCAAATTACAACGGCCAGAATTCCCCCAGGCAGCATGGTCAAAAAAGTAACTTTTAAAAACTCTGATCCATCCCAGCATCTGTTTCCCACAGTGGCCAACCAGATGCAAACATCAGAAGCATAAAGAACAGCCCTCCCATATCTTCTACCCCATATTATGTTATGTGCTCTCAAGCCAACTCTGACTTATGATGACCTCTGAAATATGTGAGATATTTAAGGAGTGGTTTTACCACTGCCACCTCCCGGTGAGTTTACAAGTTCAAGCAGTGACTTGAACCCAGGTCTCTTGAATTCTTCTCTGACCCACTGGCTCCCTTTCCACTCTAGCATCTGTGATTCAAAAGTTACATATTGACTTACAGTGAAATGGAACTTTAGTTGACCTTTCATGGCTAATTGCCTTTAACAGCCTCTTCCCACCATGAATTCCTATAATCCAGGAAAGCAAAACTTTGGACTGCAAAATATTCAGGACTACAGCTTCCATAATCCTTTAACGCTGGCTTCTGTGAGTCGGAATTTAAAAAAGAAAAGAAAACCCTGAGAAATGAAAAATTCCAGCCCACAGGTCTAAGATTAGACCAAAGTCATCATAACTAGCCTGGTAGGCCCTACTAGACCAGATCCATCGAATCAATGAATTTTACTCTAGCTAAATCCTACCAAGTGGGTTGAGGCCAACCAATTTTTTCTGCATCACGTGAATTATGCAATAGTGTCTTCTGAATCTACTGCCAATCAATTTCATTGGATCCACCCAAATTTTGTACAAAATAATTATACATGATGGTCACCATCCCTTTCCCTCCTCTCACTTCAGCTTGGCTATGGAACTTCTCAATTTCTGAACTAGGAAAAGTCATTTTTTTCAGTATCCAAAAACTGGTGCAGTTTAGAAAGGACAGCTGGTGTGATGTTGTGGTTAGAATCTAGTCTGGGGCTAAAGAGACTTGGGTTTAAATTCCCACTTCTTCATGAAAACTTCCTGGGTGACTTTGGGCAAGTCATATCTCTAAGCCTGACCCTACCTCACCAGGTTGTTGGGAGACAATACGAGAGGCGTGTGTGCTACCTTCAACCGACTGAAAGAAAAAGTGAAATGGAAATGCAAGTAAATAAATAAGCACACAAAAGAAGTCCTAATTTTCATGCAGACTGGGGGAGGGGGGACACCCAAAACTCAACTTGGGGCAGAAATGGAACAGAACAAACACTGCTATCAAAAAAGAAAATGAGCAAAATCAAGCTTGACATATTGGCCTAATTCTGCTCAACAAGCAGGCAGGCACACAACCGAACTAACTCACGTTGCCAAATCCAAAGGGGGGAGATGTTAATGGAGAAATTCCCAGAGTAAAGAACACAGTAACTATTAATATGTGTATTGTGATGATATTCCTAAACATGTGTTAGACCAAACTTGAACAGAAGGGAGTTCTGGATCTACTTGGTGGTTTCTCATACATCAACAACTATTTCTCAGGCCTGATTACTTAGCAATAAAATGACTTTTCACAACTAAATTAAGTTGCTGACAAGAAGCAAGCCTAGGGTAATCAAGAAAAGATTTCTGTATAAACGTTCCAAGACACACAACAAACTTCTAGGATCAGAAGGTAGTCAAAGCACCCTATCCTTTATTCAAAATGTGCATCTGAAGACAAGCTGAGGGAAAAGTGAGGGCTTTTACCAACACTTCTGCCTCTAATAAGTCCCCCCCCACTTCCCCTCATGCAAACTGCCCCAATCCCCCCCCCATTGCTGTCAAAGAGGGGGGGGGGGCACTCTGCAGGTGGAATTTTGGTGCCAAAACTGAAGGAGAAGAGACAGCCCCACTAACTACGTCTTATTTCCACCCTGGCAAGGGAACGGCACTTTCTCCCACACCTGAGGCATGAAACGGATCAAGCCAAGTTGCCTTATGCACCCAGCTCTGTCTTCCAGCAGAGGCGATTTCACAAAGGGCCAGAGAAGGTCCAGGACAAACCATCGGATCACCCCTGTCCCGTCTCCACCCCTTCCACCTAAAGCAACTGCCTCCCTCGGCAGTGGGAGGGCCCAAGTTATGAACACTTCTATTGTTATCTGCAACTCGTTGGAGGGCAGGGGAGCTGCTGCTGGTTTTTTTTTTAATTCGACATTTTGCAATTCATCCCCAAATCCTTCTTTCACAGAAGACAGGAAGCATCAAACCACACCAGGAAAGGCTGTACCTCTTGATACATATCTGGTTGGTGCCATAAGGCGCGGAGGAGGGAAGCAAGTCCTGACAAGATCTCCAACTATATGATTAGGTGTCAAATGAGCTGTAGATTTGGGGAGCTGTATTACCTTTCTGATTTTTATGTCTTTGTTAAATCTTTGTTCCCATTCTGCGTTCTGCAAAAATTTCCAGGTGAAGCTTATTTGGATTTTTGTCCCTATATGGTCACACACTGAGAAAGTACAGCTGTGTCCATTTCAGTTTCTCACTTCCTTAAATTTGTCCCATTTCTTCCATTTCTGCATCCATTTGCAACTTTTAAAAATTTTCTCATAAAAATTCATATGCATTTTTGTGGGTATTTTTCCTAATATGCACATGGAGGTTTTGCTAGTATAAGAATTCTGAATGCACATATGCCCAACATATGCATTTTTACAAGCGGTTCTCCATAATAGCCACTCCAATTTTGCTTGGGAGGGGGAATCACAAATATATGCATCTTTTGTGTGCTCCTTCCCCTAGTACAGTGGTGGCAAACCTTTTTGGGCTTGCGTGCCCAAACTGGGAAAAAAAAACACCAGCGGGCAGCGTGCCGCGGCGGTGGTGGAACCGGAAGTGGTGGCGGAAGGGGGAATCCCAGCATGGAGGTGCCTCAAGACCCCACTCCGGATCCGCTGCCAGCGCCAGCTGCTCCAGATCCGCCTGCCGAAGCACCAGCACCGCGGCTGCAGCTGCCTTCTCAGGTTTGGCTGCGGGGGGGGGGGGGGGAGTAGCGATCTGGCAACTTATGGCTCGCATGCCGGCAGAAAGGGCTCCGCGTGCCACGCGTGCCGTTGGTTCGCCATTGCTGCCCTAGTATATACATTTCTGTACACACTCTTTGCTAATACACACCTCTTCATATGCTGGGAGATGGGCTTGCAAAATTTTGAGAACTGCAAATACCAATTAGCCTGGTTTGTACTGAGGAAGAGCAAATTTGATAAGTTCTTAGGAAAATATAAAGTGAAGGCAATTCACCTCTGTCCCTCATGGGCACACAAGTTCAGGTGTCAATTCTGAGATCTATCAATCATACGTCCATCAATTGCTACATAACTGCCTTTCCAGATAGTCAGTATGGCTGAGCACCCGCAGAAAAAGGGAACAGTTAACCACTTCTGACTACTCTGAACCAAGAAAACCCTCAGAAGGATCATCATAACTTGAAATCAATTCAATGGCACATAAATATGTTCATAAGGATGACAACAAGGATGATGATAATCTAGCATGTTCAAAATCCCAATACGGATATTGAACCAACTGACTTTGATCCAACATAATGTTCACATTTTTGTAATTTAACTGAGTTTTACTACAAATTAGTTCTTTGTTGCTGCCCCTGCATAATCTGTGTGGTTGGTGTGACTCAGCAGGCAAATTTACCATCTTTATGCATACGCAGATGTTGTTTGCTTTATGTTCTTAGTTGCACAACTGGTACCTCCATTTCTGGCTCCATATACATGGCACTCTCTGCCTTCTTGTTGGTCTCTAGTTATTAAAACTTGGAGGTGAGCCAGTATTGCATCGAAGTTACAGTGTGGGACTAGGAAATCTAGGCTGATGTCTTGGCTAAGGCATGAAACTCACTAGCTAGCCTTGGACTAGCCCTTCTCTCTCAGCCTGGCCTACCTCACAGGCTTGTTATGAGGATGAAATGAGAAAGAAGAGAGTCATGTACACTCCCTTGAGTCCACTGGAGAGGAAATGGGATATAAATATAATTAATAAATAAATATATAATTGGACTTTAGTAGATATCCAACTCACTTCTAAAATGTTCTATCAAAATAATTAACTATTGCTAGATATGTTTGAACAGAAGCTATTCATAGGCAGAATCAGTTCTATGATTCTTTCTTTTTTTGTCCATAGAAGAAATCACGGACCACGTTAGACAAACTTGGACCAACTGCTCCTCCCTTTTTCATCTACAAGCTGGACTAAAGAGTATACAGTACTTGGCTCACGCACTATCTAGCAGTCCAGCCCCACTTTCAATAGAGGACTTCCATCATAAAGCCATACTCTCTTGGCTCAGCAGAACCTTGCCAGAAGAGGGCAATTTTTTTAGTATTAGGATGGAAAACCAATGGCCAGAATCCTATTAACTACAAACAGTGGCATAAGTTAACCAACATTAATCTCCAGGGATGTTGCCAAGTCTTTGGGTCTGAGTCTCAAGTCCAAGTCCAAGTCTTTAGTACCAAGTCCTGAGTTCCAAGCCCCGAGTCTGAGTCCCTATCAAAAACAAGCTGTTTTCCCAGGGAGGGGGTGGGTGGGTTCCAAGTTGCAAGTTGAGTCCAAATCATTGGGGGGAAAACAACAACCCTGAGTCAAGTCTGAGTTGAGTCACCACTGCGACTTAAATCCAATTTAACAGCGAATCTGAGACTCGAGTCGCCATACCTCCCAATCTCAGTGGCAAATTGCTACTACTTTAGTAATCAACACTAGTACTCATTGTGAACCAGTCATTATAACTTCCTGTCCACCAAATAATACAGCTGTTGGTTTCTTAACTAGCAGCAACTGGCTGCTGAGATTTATGCCATTTGATTGACACCAGTGTGAATAATAGGATTCTGATCCATTTGTTAAACAGCCAAATTGGTGGGATTAATTTGTTGTTGCTAATCCTGGGAGACAAAATTGCATAATATTGAGTTAACATCAATTAATTCCTTAATCAAACAGTTAGTTGTGGGATTTACAGATGACGGCAAGTGGATCATGATTCCTTTGTTACTGACAGCTTCAAAAGTGCTCTTATTGTTGTCCTAAAGTTGCCTTCTCACTATTTCCCAGATGGACGATACACCCCCTAGTACTGTTGTTCGGTGGGGCTGGCGTTGCCTAATATGCCTGGAAAAGGTAAGGTTGGGAAATGCACTACTGTGTTCAATGAACTGCTTAGTTTAAGGGGATTTCCCTCTGAATATTACTGACATGTATATGACTGAATTGCACCTCCACAGGGTTGTGTTGGGTTTTTTGTTTGTTTTTTGTATGCAAAGAATAGAACATCGTTGTGTCTTCTGCCTTCAAAATCTATGTATTACTATATAGGCACTGGGCACTATATTTAAAGGAAATAATTAAGGGGCAGCACATTTATCCTTTATGCCCTGAATCTTTATTTCAGTCCCTACTGCTGCTTGACTTTTTCCTGTTGTCTGATGGAATGAGCCAATTCCTCTCTCCCCCCTTTCAACTGGACAGAAGAATTAGCATGTCAGAGAACCTTTAAACAATGAAGGGGAAGCTCTAGCTTGTGGCCTTTCAGAGGCAGAGGGCACAGTGATGGTTAACAAGAGAGAACCTCGTTAACATCACAATAAAAGTATTACATTAGGATAGATGGCTGCAATTGTGGCAGCATTATAAAAAAAATAATGAATTAAATTTTAACAGATAAAACGTAGGGATCATTTCAGAGCTTTGGAAAAAGGAGCTACAGTGTCACTCTTGTGGATGGCCAGAACATGACACTGGAGCTACTAACTCTACAGATGTTAGGTGAGGTGAAATAAGCAAATCAATACAGTTCCACCTGAGCCTACCTGTCTTTAAATCTGGACTGCCTTGCCAGAATGAATAACATTTTGCTCAGGTTACAAGCAGAGCTCTTCCCATATTCTCGGATCAAAGCCAGCGGAAACATGTGGAACACCAATAAATGTTTGCGTGTGTTTTGGGGGAAATCACCACCATATGCTTTGCATGCAAAAGTTCCCAAGTTTACTCTTCATCTCTAAGTAGAGTTAGACACTTCTGTCTGAAATCCTGAGCAGCAGCTGCCATTCAAAGTTGACGGTACTAGGCCAGACAGACCAAAGATCTGACGAAGGATAAGGCAGCTTCCTATGGAATTTTTGTGAATGGTCCGGGCGGAACACACTGAGGTTTCCTGAAAGACTACAGTAAACTAGTTCAGGCTTCAGGACCCGTGGAGGAAATATGAAGATCATCTAGGCCATCTCTTGTGCTGGCCAGGTTCCCTATCCCTAAACAATCTCAGATGAATCACCCATCCAGCCTTATTCTCCCCCACCCCAAATAATAATAAAAGAAAATTAAACTGCAGAGAAGCAAACATGTGTGCCAAGCACACTAAGCCTACAACTTGGAGTTGTCCCAAAACCACAAAACGTACTGGACCCTGTAAGTTTTTTGGATCTGAGGGGTTTGGGTATGTTTTGTTTTTCAAGTAACTGCATACTTTCTTTTCAAGGAAACACACAAAATTCATTCATGCCACCCACCACTATTTCATTAAATAAGACATTCTTGGTTTGGCAGGAAAGTTCACTTTGCTGTACCTGAAGAAAGGAACTAAGTCGTAAAGATTCCTTCCTCTCCTGGATGGCTCTCCTTGAACCCCATCTGAAGACTAAAGAATGGCTAGGCGGGCATCCTTCAAAGGCCTAGGGGTCTAGGGACCTTGGAGGACTATGACTTGCTGCAACTTTCATCCCGAGAAAGATTTCTTCTAAAAATGGAGTGCTGTTACATTGAGTCGCTGGGGGTCCTGCGTAGAGATGGGCACGAACCAGAAAACCGGTGGTTTGTGATGGTTCGTGGTTCGTGGCTAACCACAAACTCATAACCCACCCCCAAAAAACAAATCGGTTTGTGGTTCATTTCTCAGGTTGGTGCCAGGGGGACTGCCTGCCCACCTGCCCATCTCCTTCATCTCCCTAGCTTGTCCTGCTGCCGCTGCCACTGCTGCCATCCTCAGAGACAGCAGGCCGGTTTCCCCTTCCAGGAGTCGGGCCCACTGCCTCTGTACATGCACCCGCCTATCAGCTAGATGGTGGGTACATGCATAGAGGCAGCAAACTCGGCTCCTGGAAGGAAAGTCAGGCCCGCTGGCTCAAGAGGATGGCAGTGGCAAAGGAGGAGGAGGAGGAGGAGGTGGCAGCAGGACCAATTAGGGAGGCAATGGGGGCAGTGGGAAGGGGGCGGGTAGGTGGGCACCCATTTTGCCGAAGCAGAATGAAGGACCAAGAGGGGAAAAGTTCAGCACTTCGTTTTGCTTCTATCCCCAAACTGGGTCGCAAACCAAACTGTGAACCAGCCTGATTTGTCATTTTTGTCTGGTTCGTGGTTCGGTTCGTGCCCATCTCTAGTCCTGGGATATCAGGGGCAGCATTCAGGCCCCAAGAGGAACTGAATACAGCCCTTGGGCTACATGTTGCTTACTCCTCCAGGTTGGCTAATGGTCAAATCCTTGCAACAGAGTACCCTGAGGACTGTTGCATCACTGGCCGGCCTGAGACGTGACGTTCCCTTTAACGGGAGGGGAGAAGGCAACCTTCAGTGGCAGAGCGTGAGCTTGCAAAGGAGATGGTCCCAGGCTGAGTTCCCAGTAGGTCCTGGTCGGAACAATAAAGAATCCCAGCTAAAGGCTTGGAGAGCTGATGCCACTCCGTGGCTGACAATACAAAACAAAATGTGCCAGTAGTCTGACTCCGGATAAGAGAGCTTCTATATTCCGTTGTACCACTAGAAGTACAGTGAGAAAAGATAGAGGGAGGGAGGGAGGGAGGGGAAAAAGAGAGGTACCGCATGGGTCCAGCAACTCAGGATTTTGCAACCGCAGAGGTACAATTACACTAAATCAAATGTAGACAGAGAGGGTGTGTGTGACAAAGGCAGGATAGGGGAGTGGTGATACTATCCTTGCTGACAATTCCAACTGTGTTGACAGGATGTCTCAGCCTGTGTGCCCACCCCATTATCACTATTTAAAAAGTGTCTGAATTCTCTCGTTGTTGTACAGAGATTATGAAAACAGAACTGTCTCTGCTCGCAGACCTACGGCCTAACAGTTGTTGTGGAAGGAAAGGAGGCAAAGAGGGAGCCGGAAGGCAAACGCATTCACTCTCGTCATCAGGCGTAAAATGTAAACACGACTGTAATGGGCAAAACGTGAATGCCAGGGCTTGTGGACCAAAGCAGAGAGATGGGGAAAGATCACTTTTTTCAGGGCCATAAGACCTTGCACGGTAACTGCTGTGTTGGTTATGGAATTATGGGAGCTATCGTTTAAAAAAGTAAATTTTCCCATCTCAGTCACAAAGCCTTGGAAAACACAAGCTGGTGTACACATAGACCAGGATGGGGGATGCCTTATGCTCAAAAATATGGGGGGGGGAGTAGCCCCCCCCCGATAATGAGCCACTTGTCGGTGCACAACTACGAATAACAGCATTGGAGGGTCAGACCGTGACCTTTAGCTGCCTGAAGCAAACAATAATGAACTTTTCAGCCAAGTGCATGTGAAACCTTACGACACCACTGCTGACAAGGTAGGTTCCTCCATCGGACCTCAAAACAGCAAGCTAATTCATGGGAAACAGGAGAAGCTTTGCTACACACCCATGGCTGGCTTCCAAGAGAGGAGAGTGGGCCAGGGGCTCACATGGAAGACCTCGTGGCTGCCACGGCCTACCCCACAGCCTCACTCTTGCCCAACGGTGGGGTGGCATGCAGCAATCCATGAACACAGAGAAGAGCCTGGAAATGTACAGTTCCCAGTTCCTTCAGCCAGCAAGTCCAGTGGGATCTCTAGTCCGGAAAAAGTAACTTTCCCAAGCTCTGCAGGATGCAAAAATACCTCACCGCTCTGAGATCTAGATGTCCATACCAAGACAGGCAGTCAAGTCCAGAGGCTTAACAAGTGGCCATGTAGGTCCATGGTGGAGGGCATGTCAACGGCCACCACGCAACGGCGAATGCCTTCGACGGACATGCAGCTGACCCAGTGGGAAGATGCATGCGCCTCACCCTGCCATATCCAGTTCTCGCTCAGGGATAAATGAATGAAACGTGAACCTCCAGAGTTTTCTGCACCAGAGCACTTTTTATAATTATAACTATTTAGAACTGCAGAGTTGGAAGAGACCCTACGGATCATCCAGTCCAGCCCCTGACAAGGAGGCATAGTGGGGAATCGAACTCCCAACCCCTGGCTCCGCAGCCAGATGCCTAAACCCCCGAGATAAAAACTCTCTCTTGAATGTGCCAAACTAACTGCCTAGGACAGTCACACATGAGACCTGGGATGGGTGACGTGTGGTCTTAAAAATGGTAGACTGCAACTGTCTTCAGTCCTCACTATGGAATTCTGGGAGTTGCGGTCCAAGAATCGCTGGCGGGCCACACATCCCTCAGCCCTGCTCTTGTGTGTCTGCCTTGCCACTGGGAGGCCCTGCCAGGTGGCCTTACAAGCCGAGGCGCCTCCCACCGAGTGGCCTTGCATGGAAACGGCAGAGGTGGCTAGGTGCGGACAGGGCAGGCACCGAGGGCAACCAGGAGCCCTGCCATGGCTTAGCGGTGCACGGGGGGGGGGGGGGACGACTTCCCAGGCGGGCCCTCTCCCTTTAATTGGTACTAATTGCTGCGTCTGTTCCCGCTGGCCGGGGAGATGTCACAGCTGAAAAGCACAGAGGGGAACGCTGGGGGAGCTAATCCGGCTTTCAGCCGCTAAGCTAAGCCCCCTCGGAGGCGTGTGATGGAGGAGCTCTTTCACAGAAGGCACACAAAGCCCGCAAGAGGAAAGGGAGAAAGAGGAGATGGAGCCGAGGGAAAACTTTCACACGGCAGCTTGGCTAAGCCGCCTTTGTGCGGCTGGACCCGTCAGGGGTATCTTAAAGGGACACTCTCTCCCTCCCCCCCCCAACCCTCGGCCCCGCATTCCTTTTCTCTCCTCTTGTTCATCCTTTTGGTTCCATCTGCCAAAGGACTGACCCCCTCCCCACCCACCCCCAAAAAGCCCCCCCCCCCAAAAGGCATAGTGATGCTAAAGAAGCCCGTTGTCCAGCTAGCGGGCAGGCAGGATGGGGTGGCGGTGTGAGAGATTTACAGGGAGATAGTACAAGTGACACAGGCTGTGTCGAAGTTTGTTTCACTTCTGTCTTGGGTCACCATGACTTCCAGCCAGCACTATTATTTTCTGTGAAACTATTTTAGAAATTCATGCGAAAAAAATTGATTCCTTTGAGAGCCCCTGGAATCTGCTGAAAACAATACCTGGATGCTTTAATTTAACAAAGCACACTCATTGACTTGAGTCTTCTTTAGCTGTTGGTGGCCTGGCCTGAATCTGCTCTGACCACAGAGTAGCCATTCGACACCAAAGGTTTAGATGTCCCCTGCCTATTTTGCAGCTGCTTTCTTCCTTCCCCGTGAAACATGGTTATGCAAGAGTGGAAAAATTATCGGGTTTTCAAGGTAAGAAACGTTCAGCAGTGGTTTACCATGGCTTCCTCCTTGTCAGATCTGGGTGCCTTTTATCCTCTTGCCTGCTCAAACTATATGCAGAACATATCGTACAGAAAGCCAGACTAGATTCTAATGAAGGAGGAGTGAAAATCGGTGGAAGAAACATCAATAACGGGCAGACCACGTCATCTTCTTGGTAGAATGCAGCAATGACTTGGAATGACTTTTAGTGAAAGCGAAAGAAGTGCTAAAGCAGGAGGACAGATGAACATTAAGACCAAAATCATGACTACAGAAAAAAAAAAACCTACACACTTGAACTTTCACAATGAAGAAACTGAAAAAGTTTGAGATTTTTTTTATACCTTGGTCCAACCATCAATCTAAACAGAAACTGAAAGAAATCAGAAGGAGGCTGAGACTCAGAAGGACAGTAATGGAGGAATCAGAAAAGATGCAAGGATGCATCACTGGAGAACGAGAACAAGACCATCCATGCTATTGTACTCCTAATCCCCACGTACCATGGTGAAAGCTGGATAGTAAAGGAAGCTGACATGGAAAAAAAATTGATTCCTTTCAAATACGGTGCTGGAGGAGTGTTTGCAGATACCCTAGACTACCAGATAGATAAACAAGTGGGTCCTAGAACAAATCAAGCCTGAACTCTCTCTGGAGGCAAAAAAATAATGAAAGTGAGGCTGTCCTACTTTTGGCACATCCTGAGAAGGCAGGACTCTCTGGAAAAGACAATAAAGATGGGAAAGGTGGAAGGCAGCAGGAAAAGAGGAAGACCAAATGCAAGAGGGACTGACTCCCTAAAGGATGCCACAGACTTGAGTTTACAAGAACAGAACAGGGCTGTAGAAGACATTTTGGAGACCGTTCATCCTTAGGGTTGCTATAAGTCAGAGGCGGCTTGATAGCACATAACAACAACAACAACAACAGTGAAAATACAGCATAAAACAAGAGACACTGCACTCCCGGGAGGGGAATCCTGTTTCAGAACAAGGCATACATCCTGGATATTATTTTTTTTTTTAAATAATCTCTTCTTGAAACTAAAGCTTAGAAAGACACATTTCTGGGTTTTCTTCTTGAAGTGCTTTTTCTAGTAAAATAAGGTGCTGTGCTACAGAGGGGTGTATAGTGCAGCTGGTGGTGGGCTCCAGTGGGGAACGTTGGCTCTAGGCCCACTGACGCTGCCCATCTCTGATCACCTGCCCACGGCCAAATCAAATCAGCCCAGCTGTATCAAGAGATTTGGGGCAGGCAGCGAGATCAGGGAACCCTAGAAGAGCAATTGACCACCTTATAAAAATGAACTCCTAGGGTGGGCATCTGGCCCAAGGAGCTGAAGTTATTTTGCTCATCCCTGATGTCAAAGGAGGTGGGCCTGGTGGATTCTTTAGCAACAATTTAAAAATACGGTCAGACATACTGTCTCACATACAAAAATCTAGCCACAGAGATCACATAACCCACCCACCCCACCCCGTTACAGCAGCTCCACTGGCTGCTGATTCAGTTCTGGGCAGAATTCAAAGTGATGGTTCTAACTTATAAAGCTCTAAACAGCTTAGGCCCCCGCTATTTCAAGGACTGCATCTCCCTTGATGAGCCTCCTTGAATTTAAGAGCACCAGAAGAGGTCTTTCGCTCAGTGCAATCATCTTCACAGGTGCACTTGGTGGATACATGGAAGGGGACCTTCCCTGTGGCTGCTCCCAGACTTTGGAACTCCCTCCCACAGGAGGCTCCTTCCATAAGCCAGATCCTGGGGTTCCGCAAGCAGATGAAAAACTTTCTCATCAGACGAGCTTTCCCCAAATGACTGGCTACCTGAGTGAGCTTTTAAATAGACTGTTGTGCCTTTACTCTTTTGAATATATTTTGGTGTTGCTCTTCTTTTTTTTTTAGGAAGTTATCTGTTTGATCCTTTTTGCCACCGTTGTCCACTTTAAATACTGTCTTGTAATGATGTAAGCCGCCTTGGATCCTTTCTAAGGAGAAAGGTGGTGTGTGTAAATGAATGAATGAATGAATGAATCTACACACACTATAATGAATTTAAAGGCTAAAATGTGAAATCCAGCACTAGCCATGCCAGGAGTTCGAGAACATACAAGATAATGAAAAAGATAAAGATGCTTCTGAGGATGTCCAAATCCTTATGGTGATGAACCATAAGAATAAACCCCAAAATCTGGGCAAACTGAAAGAATCCCATTACCTGGATTTCACCTCTGAGGTCTGGATAATGGACCCCAAAACATGATTTTCTGAGACCAGGAAACCCTAACAATACAAATACCGTCAGCATAAGAAGGGCCTGCCGTTCTAGAAGGCCTGGTGCCAACTCTGCATGATGCCTAGCCGGCTGCCCACCCGCCTGACTCCTGGACCGAGCTTAGGCGGTGCCATTTTGTTTTTCCCACCATGCCCTTGAGGTGAAATCAGTCTGGTGTGTGCAGAGCAATGTCAATCAGCAGTCACCCACCATTACATATTTTTAAATTTAAAAAACTTTTTTATTTCCAAGAAAAAGAGAAAAGTGGGGGAGGGCCTGTTGCTTCCCGAGTTACGAGGCAAGCCCTCTCTGTGAACTTTAAAACACATCGGAGGGCGTGTTGGTGCCCTCAAATCTGGAGCCAGCCCTCGCGCTGCTGTCAGGCACTTTCCCAGTCTAAATAACATCAGCATTTGCTGGAATGTCAAAGGACGAATGTATCTTCTCTGAAAAACCGGTTACTGTATTTGGCTCAGCCTCCCTCGTACCTCCGTTTCTACCCATGTGTCTATCTACCCACTACTTTCTCATGGCTACTTAATTTGTCTAAGAAAACAGAGTAGGCTGTGGGCTCTTGCCTGTGAAACATCACATCACGATGAACCGCTTACGCAACAGCTTGTTCTGCAACCAAAAAAAGGTCAACCGTGTGTCGTCCCATTGCAATCGTTGGCCTTTTTTCAGCTTCATGTTGATTTGGAAAGTCAGCCGCCGTGGTCCTGAGGGGAGGAAAACCTTCTCTGCCGGGACAGGGGACCTAACAAGGAAAGACAGAACCTATTCTTACCCAAGCATTCATTGGCTTCCCTGGCCGTGGCCCTCTGCCACGGACGATCATAATGGAACGGCTTGCAGCGGTCACACTCTGGGCCCTCCGTGTTGTGCTTGCAGTCACACACCAGCTTGCCTTCTTTGTCCTTCACACAGCGAGAGGCGTGCCCATTGCACTTGCAGCGTCCTCCCACTTGAAACTCCCCCACCGCGTAGTAGTACGAAGAAGAGCTCATCCCACCATCCTCATCGTCATGGTCCCGACCCCCGAGCTCCCGGAACAAGTGGGGGCGGCTGAAGATGACCCGGATATCCGTGGCCGTCACCCAGTCCTGAAGCACAGGACTGTTGTCAAAATCTTGAGCGGACGGGCGTCCGTCCAGAGTGCTGAAGGCGATAAGCCCTCCAGTCAAGGGGTAGAGGTCGGTGTGGCCATCCGTGCACAGTGCCTCCTGCTCATTCTGCTTGGTGACGGTGGCTTTGTTGGGCTTGCCGTAGATCTTACGACACTGCGAAGAGTAGTACTGGTAAGGCACCCATGTTTTGCCGTAGTCCATGGACTTGAAAATGGCAGCTGACTCTGGACGGGGTGAGCAGAACTGCAGGCTCACATAGATGACTTCAAACTTTTTGCCCAGAGAAAGAGTGAGGGTGATGTTCTGTGGGGAATGGTGCAAAGTCTCTGAGCGCCAGCAGGTCATGTTGGCCGCAGTGTTGAGGTCGGTGAGGAAGGAGGCCGGATGGGCCTTCCGGGGATCTGAAGAATCGCAATGGCGGGTGGGTGGCTTCCCGCAAGTGCTGGAGGCGTGGACTTCCTTCCCAAAGGCAGCGTTGACAAACTCTGGGATGCAGCGACGGGGCACTCCCTTTTCATCATAGCACGGGTCGGGCGGGACCTGCTGCACTGCAAAGGGGTTCACGGCCAGAGACAGCCGGAGCCCGCAGGCAGGCAGGAGCAACCACAACACAGACAAGAGGTCCATCCTTCCTGGGGCAGGTTTTTCTGAAGCCACAAAAACCAAGTTCTCTGTTTAAAAAAAAAAAAAAGAGGACAATTTCAATCATCTGAGAACAGGGGAATAGGGAACGTACTCATTTTGTACTACATCTCTCACAGCCTCTTAGTCAACAGACCTACTAACCATCTCTGCCCAGAGATGGTAATTGCTTAGGGTTTGTTACAACAATTCCCAGAATCTCGCCGGCAGCATGGACACTGTAGCATCCTGGGAGTTGATTGTTGTTGTTACGTGCTGTCAAGTCAGAACCGACTTATAAAGACCTTAACAGGGTATTCAAGGGAAATGAGATATTTAAGGAGTAGTTTTACCAGTTCCAATCCCCATAAAGTAAGTTTCTGTGGTTGAGTGGGGATTCAAACCCTGTTTTCTAGAGTCCTAGTCTGTCACTCTATCCATTATACCACACGGGGCTAGCCTGGGAGTTGTAGTCCCCTCCCCCCCAAAAATTAAACATTTCCTATCTATTTGCCTCAATAAGGAGAATGTGGACTGGGGTGAAAACAGACAAACCACTTGTAAACCTTTGGAAATGGGGTGGCAACTTCTGTGTGCTGAGCAGGCCACACTGAAGCCCCCCTCCCCAACCCACCATAAAAGCCACCATAAAAATTCAGCAGCTGCCACCACATTTCTGGCCGCCACCACAGAGAGTGGTGTTCAACAACAGCAGACAAGTGGGGAGGAGGTGCAAAACGGGCCAAAGGGGCCTCCTGAGCCACTCGTTGCCCACCCCTCTTTTAAAAGATCTCAGTCAAGTGAAGAGGAAAGATCTTGCTGACTTTAACTTAAGAGAGGACAAGAAGCAACAGGTTCTGTTTCCAATTACTAGAACGCTAGACATACGGAAAGACCATGAAATGGGACGTGGTTTAACAAGAGAAAAAGCTGCCCTGTGAGCTCCTTTGGGTCCTTGCAAATGGTGGACAGGCCTTTTCTTGGGGATGCCACACAACCTGCAGCGACAGGATGTCCCTCTGGGAGCTTGCACAAGCTAAGAGGCGGTTCTCCGCATGACTGCTGTGAGCAAAACATGCCACAGCAGGAGTGAGAGAAACCTTACCTCTTTGTGAGAAACAAGGATTTGGATCTGTCCTGTAGTTAAGAGGTGCCAGGACTGTGACACATCCAGATATCCTGCTCGGTACAGTGATTGGAATGCTGTGCCAGAACAGGCTAAGCCTAGATTTCAATTCCTGCTCTGCCACAGAGCTCACTGGATAATCTTGGGCTAGTCACCTTTAGGGTGGCTGCTGTCTGTTCCTCTTCTGTTTCACATGTATAGAAGAACTCTCAGAAGCAGAAGCCCATCCAGAGTCAGCACTTGGACAGCAGAATGAATGCCAAGCACTTGGGTGACAATTCCCCCCACTGTGTCTTTAACTAATAGTTATAATTTCTCATTTTGCATTTATACCGAAAATTAGCAAAGGCACATTTTATGCAGTCCAGAAAAAAGAAGGAAACAGCTGTGTGGCTCCCCAAGATGACACAAATGTAAGAGTGAGTGATACCTTTTATTGGACCAATAAAAAAAAATCAAACAAATTGCAAGCTTTTGCAGAGGAACCACACAACCTTGGGGTTGTGCTCAGCCTGCTGAAGTGGAGTTTCTCTGTGAAAGCTTGCAATTTGTTTGATTTTTTTAAAAATTGGTCTGATAAAAGGTATCACCCACTCTTACATCTTATGCAGTATCTACTTCACCCTCTTTCTTAGTGATATGTTTTCACTGTTTTGCTAATGGGCAAGAGAACAAGGCTCTCCACAGAGAATATACACAAAATTTGTTTAATTTTGCAAAGCATAGCAAGGTTAGGTCTGGAAAGTATTTGGAAGGGAGACCACCAGGGACTACTGAGTGCTCTACTGGGGAGAAGCCATAGCTCAGTGGTAGAGAAGTAGGTGTTTTGCCAGCAGGAGGTCCCAAGGTCAACGTTCAGCATCTCAAAAAGGGCTAGGAATGTTGAGTCCTGCCTGAAAAAAACTGGATAACTGCTGCCTGTCAGAGTTGACAATAATGGTCTGAATCAGTAAAGGCAGCTTCCTACAGTTTTAACCTTCTTTCACCCTAAAGTAAATGGGAGATGGACAGGGATGAACGAAGTATTCAGTCGTGAACTACTTGAAGAAAGAATAAAAATGTACTAAATAAAAAGGGGGAAACACCTTTGCTGACATCAAATATTGCCGGCTGTATACAGTCATATAGCAATTTGCTCTGTACAAGCGAAGGCAGAAGCTAATGAGGACTGTGGAGATCAGATGTGTATCATATTGCGCAGGGTGTGTGGAAATGCTGGTTTAAAAAATGAAAAACAAACATCCACAGCTATGCAGCAGTCCAGACAGAGACTCACACAGCAGATTAGCAAGATTAATTTCCAATTCTCCCTCAAATACACCTCCCCTTATAACACAGTTTTTTAGTCATATTTGGTCAGATTCACCTCACATCATTTTAGTTCAACTGGCATACAGTCTCAATATAAATAGCCAGAGCCTCTGGTTTAGAAAGAATAAAAATGTTTCTCTTTGCTTACAAAAATCTCCTTGTCAGAATACAAAATATGTTCACTAGTTACTTATGGTTAGGGTTGGTTTTTCCAAGTTCATTTTACTTAGCTTACTGATTATGTATATACTCAAAACACTGAAACCCTCCCATGACTAACTTGTCGCTAACATTGCTAAACACTAACTTACTCATAGACCTGCTTCCTGGGAGACTCTGACTGACCCTGACTGAGGTAAAAAGGCGAGAAATAGAAACGGAGGTCCAGAAGGTAAAGACGAAAACTGTTACTGAAAGTCAGTGGTTCCTGGGTAACCCAGGGGTTCTTGGACTGCAACTCCCAGAAATCCCTGCCACCACAGCTGGTGGTGAAGGCTTTTGGGAATGGCAGTCCAAGAACTCCCGAGGTTATCCAAGGTTGGGAACTGCGCTAAGTGATTGACATTCACCCAAAGTCCGCCCATCAAAACCTCTTAAACGCACGAAATCCTAATCGTACTGATTGCTATTCCAACATATCACAGCCTACTTACTCCTGTTGGTTTCTGTCACATTTTTTATTGGTCCAAATCTGCAGAGCATCCCTGGAAGAGATGATGAACACTAACTGAAGATAGCTCACCAGATTAAGGTCTCTGGCTGTGGAGCCAGAGGTTGGAAGTTGGATTCTCCTCTGCCTCCATGATAGGGGCTAGACATGATGATTTATAGGCTACCTTCCAGTCCTGAAGTTCTAAGATGATGATGATAATAAGATATGCTATCTGCTGGCAGACAAGTGTCCACCGGTAACTAGAAAAGTAGCCAGGTTTTGTGCAAACAGCATAAGCTTGCCGGTGAGAAATGGTGCCATAAAATTGTTACCACGATTCTCTTAAGAAATTCCTGTTACTCATAGGCAGTGCATATTTAATTTGTATTTAACAATTCCCATTGTTACGTAATTCTGCTACTAATTTTTATCTGATCGCTGGAAAGGATTCCAACCAAGTCAGCCCCCGCCCTCCATTTCTGCCGGGGCTTCAGGTGTGCGCCCCCCTCCCTCTCCCTCTCCCTCCCCCCCCCCCCGAGGCCCGCGCGTCGGTGCCCCATGCCGGGTGAAAATGCAAAGGTTTAATGAGCTCCTAATGCCCTCGGCGGGGGAGCCGTCCGGCCCTGCCCCACATCAAAGGCCGGCGGGGGAAGGTGCGCGCTCAGCGGGGCAGATCCCACCCCGACGGGGCGGCTATTCTCTCCAAGGCGCGGCGCTTGTTCCCACCCACGGGCAAAGCCCGGACCAGAGTTCGCCGGCTGAATGGGATGTTAATCAGGCGATTTCCCGGCCGCCCTCCCGTCTTCCGCCCGGCTTTCTTGCTTCTCCTTTTGAGCCGCTTCCCCTTCAGAGGACTCTCGCGGCGACAATTAACTCAGGCGGCCCGGGAGGGGCGGCGTTGGGGCGGGCGGGGGGAGAGGGCCAGGCGGCGGCCGCTTCCCAGGCCTCGCCCTTCGCTGGGCGTCTAATGGGGACCTCAGCTCCAAATGGGGACCAAATGCCACGAAATAAGGATTTCCAAAGCAGCATCTTGGCAGACTCAGGCGTTCAGAGGCCGCTCCTTTGATTTCCAGCGTCCTCCGACGGTCCCCTGCATTAAGGGCACCACGGCTAATGTTATGTTCTGGACTACAGCTCCAAGTATCCCCTGGGTTAGAATGGCCTGGTTGGGGAATTCTGGAAACTGCTGTGTCAGGAAGTCATTTTCCCGCGCTCTGGTTTTCTCCTCGCACGTTGCACCAGTGTTTGGGTGCGTCAATGGGAGGTGGGTAAATATACCACAGGGAGGAACTCTGTCCCTGAGGTCCAAGGGCAGGGGGAGAAATGGACTGCATGAAAACACTTGGTGCTATGAAAAAAGTGCTTGTTGGTACAGAAGGTTCTTGTGAAAGGAGGCAAGGCCTTGTTGTCAAAACGATGCCTGTTGATTTTGAAATTACAAAATTTTCAGGAGGTGGCTGTGTTGGGTCTCTAGCCTGTTGCAGAAAAACCAACAAGGGTTTTGTGGCCCCTGAAAGATTAAACTGGTTTTCTTTGGCATCAGGGTGCGTGGCGGGCAGTCCAGTGCCACGCTTGAAAAATCGAGCTGCCACCTACAAAAGCTCAAGAAAAATATGTTAGTCTTACTATGGTCTTACCACAAGACTCTCTGGTCCTTCTGTGGGAATTATGGGATGCACAAATGTGATGATGTACTTTCAGAGCCAAGGCGCCATAGGGTAGAACAGGAAAACTCGGTTGCCTTTTTGTAATGCTCTGTCATGGGGTTCCCTGAATGGTCTCTCGGTCCTACACTGAGGTTACCCAGCCTATCCTAGCCAAGGGTCTACCCGGAGGCAACAGCAGCAAACGGCCACCAGCTCTCTTTTTTAACTTTCATACAATGCTCGGAGCTTCCGAGATAGCATCAGTCTGGGACTTTGTGGATAATTTAAAACGGAAGCTCATCGCCACCCGGCATACAACAACCCAAGAGGTCAAGGGAAAGGCTTCAGTCCCAGTGGGCCCATCCGGGGTCCTGGCAGCTGCCTGAACGAGCTTGGCATCCGTGCCAGGCCTCGGCCAGCCGTTCCGTCTCACCCGGCCCACTCTGCAAATGTATTTATTGTAAGGAAGAATATCGGATAACCCTCTGTACATCCTGTGAGCTCCTCCCCAGAGGAAGGGCGTGACGGTAATCTGATGAATAAATAAAAATTAATTGCATAAACTAAACTCAACCTGCGGCGTGCCTTGCCGCCAGGATTAGGCAAGCAGGCAAGGAGGCTGACAGCCAGTCAAACGCTGTTTGCAGCCTTTGTTTGCAAAAGAAAATAGCTTCTTCTCTTTGGGCGCAGGATTGCACTCTTCTCTGTGCCAAAACCACTAATGGCTTAGGATGGAAACTCATCCCTTTCTAGGCCAGGATATGGGCATGCCTCTGGGGTGGCTGCTTGGGGAAATGGAATAGGGTAGGCGCAAAGCACATAAAATAATAACAACTGATAGGAAGGAAGGTGGAGGAACCAGGGAGCCACCAAATCACTCTCCCAACCTCTCCTCTTGAGCTTGCTTCACTTGTAGGAACAAAATGGCGCACGGGGGAACCTTTGCTCTTCTGTATTCCAGGCAATCCATTCGATCCCCCCACAATTTGTTTATTTCTCTGCAAGAGTCCATCAGCATCCTCGGTGCACTGAGCAGGATTGGCACTCATTGGGTCGATGGAGGGAGGGGCACACAAGGTGGCAGAATTCCCAGAACTTGAAAGATTTACTGTTTACGGGTAACATTTCCCTATGCTGTACTAAGCAGTAGAAATAGTTGCCTTAGAAAATGTTGCTTTTTTGTTTGTTTGTTTGCAGTGCAACATCCAAAATCCTCCAGGCACTGTGGCCAGTTTTACTCTTGTTACTACATAGAACTATAGAATAATTAAGTTGAAAGGGGCCTATAAGGCCATCAAGTCCAACCTCTGCTCAAGGCAGGAATCCAAATCAAAGCAGATCTGACAGAGGGTTGTCCAATTTTCTCATGAATGCTTCCAGCGTTGGAGCGCTCGCCACCTCCCTCTGACGTCATGGGTTCCATTGTCGTACTGCTCTATCAGTTAGGAAGTTTTTCCTGATATTCGGCCTAAATCTGGCTGTAACTTGAGCCCATTATTACATGTCCTGCACTTTGGAATGTTTGAGAACAAGTCCTGCCCCACCTCCGTACGACAACCTTCCAAGTATTTGAAAAGTGCTCTCCTATCTCCTCTTAATCTTTTCTCAAGGCTAAGCATCCCCAGTTCTTTCAGTCTTTCCTCCTGGGGCTTGGTTTCCAGTTCCCTGATCACCCTTCTTGCCCTCCTCTGAACTTACTCCAGTTTGTTGGCATCTTTTCTTAAAGTGCAATGTCCAGAACTGGACACAGGACTCTAGATGAGGCCTAACCAGTGCAGAATAGAGAGGGACCAGTACCTCTCTGTACGCTCTACTTCTTCTCCCTTCCCTCGTGTGCCATCAAGTTACCTCCAAGTTATAGTGACCCTAAAAGTTCTTTGAAGTGTGTGAGATATTCAAGAAACAGTTTACCATTCCCTCTCCCTGTGAGCTTCCATGGCAGAGGAAGGATGGTGCGCTATCCACTACCCCACACTACCTCTCACACTGTATGCTGTCACTGTACTAAATAATATAAATAGTTGCCTTAGAAAAACTTTTTATATTACAACTCCCAGAATCCCCCCATCGGCAGAGCTTTGCAGACTGACAAAATAACCAGCAAAGGGTCTACAGCTATAATTCTGGGAAGAAGGGGAAAAATATAAGAAAGCACAATCCTTTTCAATAGCGCTGAGGATAGACAATCTACCCCTTCCGCCCCCAATCAAGCTGAAAGATGTACACTCTTGGCTCCAGGATGCTCTAATTCTGGAGGAGCCAGATTGCTTTGTAAGTCCCTGAACCTGGGCCAGGATTTCAAAAGGACAGAGACACTTATTTTTGTCTCAAGTGAGCAAAGAGTCCTTCGTATGGGAGTGTGCAAACCAAGGGAGCAAGTAACAGATTGCTTGTGTGCCCAGCTCTGCCAAAAAGAGGGTGTGGGTCCGGGTTTATATATTTTTTGAAATATTAATTTCAAAATATACATTTCCCCTTCAAACCAAGAAAGCGTGAGGGAATTCTTTCCATTTAGCTGTTATAAATGTATGCATTCTTATGGTCATGCAATATCTCACTCCCCAAAGATTAATGATTTGGAATTTCAAAAGTCGGTAGACATGCGAGCTACATTAGATGGCATCCAGCGTCTGCCAGACAGTCTTGGGCCAGCCATTCCAGAGGTTCAGGAAGCAAGTAATCACCAACAGATCTGGGAAAGTTACTTCTTTAAAGGAATTAATTCAGTTTGCTATAGAGTCTGAAGGGAAAACCATTCTCATTCTTTGCTCTAGTCTTTAGAAACTGACCCATCCAGTTGTTTTTACTTTCTGTTAGTTAAGAAAATAAACCTTATGGTTGATAGGATATAAAACTTGAAAAATTCCTGCCTAAATGCATGCAAATGCCACTAATTGATAACCATAACTGTTAACTGTAAAAGCCAGAGATGGAGACTTGAGTTGTGAGACTTGTCAAGTCGGACTTAAGTAGCACCAGGATTCAACTTCAGCTTGACTCAGGGTTTTGTTTTGTTTTAATGACTCAGACTCCACTTGTGACTCGGAACTTGTTTTTAATAGAGACTTCAGGCTTGGGACTCAGGACTTGGTACCAAAGACGCAAACTCAGACCTGGGACTTGGACCCAAAAACTTGTCAACATCCCTGGTAAAAGCTAAATAGAAACCATTTAGATAACTTTGCTCACCCTAACCAATTTCATAATGGGATTTCACTTTACCCTGGTTACCAAAAGAAAAAGAAAAGAAACTTTTTATGGGCAGCTCTGTTGCTAGCAACATGTTACTTCCAAGCTTTGACCTCCAATGTATAAATTCCATGCATACTAAAAGGCGGGTGAGAAAGAGGTGGAGAACTTTAGCACCCATTAAAGAGGTGTGTGTAACGTGTTGTCAAACTTCACCCAACATCTGGCAATCCCAACAGGGTTTTCAAGGTGTGCAAGACGTTTAAGGAGTGGCTTTGCCAGTGCTGCCGCCACCACCTTAGGGAGTTTCCGTGGCTTCGGTTTGAATCCACAACCTGTGAGTCCTAATCTGCCGTTCTATCCACTACACCACACTGGCTCTCCATTAGGCAGATACAGCTGGGCAAGTAGCCTTAGCAATCCCCAAGTCTGCTCCTCCTCAAAGGGCTCTTTCACCCTCCTTGGTACCCCCTTATGCCTGGAATTGCCTCCCTAAAACAGCAGAGGACCACCAGTCTTCCTTCAAAGAGCTCCTCAAAACTTTTATCCATGATGCCTTTGGAATAATTTATTGGTCTCTGACTCATGACTGTAAGGAACTTCAGTATATTGTGTATTAATTAGTGTGTAAAGCTGGCTGGATAGCTCAGTGGTTGAGGTCTCTAGCTGCAGAGCCAGAGGTTGGAAGTTGGATTCCCCACTGTGCCTCCTGTGAGTAGAACCAGCCTGCGTGGCCTTGGGCCAGCTGCACAGTCCCAGGGCACCCTCCAACGAAAGGAATGGGAAACCACGTCTAAGTATTCTCTACCAGGAAAACTCCGAGAAGTGCAATCATAAGTCAGAACTAACTTGACAGGACATTATTCTTATCTTGAGAATAATAATCATCTTAGAACTGCAGAGTTGGAAGGGACCCTATGGATCATCAAGTCCAGCCCCATCAAGGAGACAAAGTGGGGAATTGAACTCCCAACCTCTGGCTCTGCAGCCAAATACCACTGAGCTATTAATATGTAATGGCCAAAATCCTGTTGCTTATTGTGTTAGAATAGGCCTGCTGAATCAATGGGGAATTAATGAGTCATCTCCTCCATAAATTTAGTTGATTCAAATGTGCCTACTCTAATCACAATTTACTGGTCTTTAGCATAATACGTTTCAGCCTGAGTAGGCCTATTAGAATCAACGGAACTTACAGTGGAATGGAGTTGACTCACCGAGGCCCTATTGATTCAATGAGCCTACTCTAGTATGATTTATGATGTCAAGCAACAGGATTTTGGTCAATGTAGCATATTGTAATTATCTTTGGTACATATAGACCAACATAGGGCTGTACCTGCCCCCCTTTTACCTCTGTCTGGACCCCTGAGGGCTACAACCACCTGTTTCTTTCAACACCAGAAGTTTTGAAAGCTTTCTTTCAAAAAGCACTCCAGTTTTTCAAAATTGCAGGATCATACAGATTGTGGCTTAGTGGAAAATTGGGTTCCTTGGAATCATGATTTTCCATTTGTGGCCAATGTTTGTTCTCTGGTGGTGATGATATCGCTTGGAAGTCTCTGGGGGCTATCTGTACAGAAGACCTCAGCAGAACGCTGAGAGCATGCGTTACTCACTTCTCTAAGACAATCAAGATGATAGACTTTAAAAAAAAAAAAACCCTATTCAAACGAATTCAGCAGCAACAACAAAACCCTCTACCAGACAGAAGATGCCAATACAGTGCTGAAACACATGAGCTCTGCAGCAGCACCAGTATATAAAAGGGCTGGTAACAACAAGCAGGCTTTCACCAACTTTTCATTTAATATTGTGTGTGTGTGTGTGTGTGTGAGAGAGAGAGAGAGAGAGAGAGGAATTGAAAGAGAGTAAGACAGCGAGATTTGGGGAGGATAAGAATGGAAGCTAGTAATTTTTCACCAACCTCCTAATTAGTGTGTATGTGTCTTTGTATCTCTGTTCTGAGGGAGTTTTCAGGATATTATGAAAGAGAAAAAATGCAGTGGGTGGTTGTGTTTTGTGGGGAACATAGGGTACAGCCTGTTGCAGGGTTTTGTCTAGAGGCTGACTGACAAGCAACAATTTCCCACAGCAAGGTTCTGGGGCCGGGAGCAGAAGGAAGTGAGTGGGCCCCTTCGCTATGAAGGATGCACAAATCTGTCGTTTTCTGTTTCTTTCCATTTTCCATATTTCCAGTCTTAATTTCAATTCGCTTCATTCCTTATCAGATTTTTCTTACAGTTTGCATGGAAATTTGTTTATGATTCTATTCAAATTTTCCCCTAAATGTATAACTTTCTGTGCAACTTAGGGAGGTTCAACTTGATGGCCTTATAGGCCCCTTCCAACTCAATGATTCTATGGGAGCCTTATGGGTCTTGCTAGGTTGGAAGATGAGGGGAGCAGGAAGATGGCCACCACTGGGAATCCTACCACCTTACTAATGGCAGGGCCAGCTTTGATAACTACCATTCTACACCACAGGATTTTCTTTTAAATTAGCATGGCTAAAGATGACCCTTGGCAGCCAAGAGGTCTCTTGGAGGATCTACAAGCAGCCATAGCATAGGCAGGGTGGTGTCTGGAGTTTGCAGTGGTTAATTTATGAGTTGAAGCTTCCCCAAGAACCCTGGCATCCAAGACCAGAAACAGTCTTCCGAAGACAGCTCTGTTTCTTAAAATCACACTTTTCAAAGGACTCCTTTGCTTATGTCCTGAAGACCAGAGGTCCCCAACCCCCGGTCCACGGCCCGGTGCCGGTCCGTGGCCTGAGCCGGACCGGGCCGCGGAGAGAGACCTCCCCCCCACCCCTGCACGCACTCCCCCCGCACAGCCCGTTTGTGCCTGCGCATGAGCGCTGCGCTGCCCTTGTGCATGCGCACGAGCATGCGCACACTCCTTCGCGCATGCGCACGAGTGCAGGGGGTGCCCCGCCTTCCCCAGCCGGTCCGCGGGGCTAAAAAGGTTGGGGACCGCTGCTGAAGACCAGTCGCCAAACAAAGCAAGCTAATCTGCCTATGCCTGGAGGTGAGAGACTCCTTTCCTTAGTTGAGGATTTTCCCGTTCTAATCATGGGCTCTCTCTAACTTCTGTTTCTGCTCCAAAGAACAGCTCCTCTAACGGCCTGCAGAGACAAGTCCTTCAAGTCTCATAGACTCTTGGTTCCTCGAACCTTTATTCATTTTGCCCCTAGGGTGGCTCTGATTTCAATGAAATGCGAAGTTTCTCTGTGTGTATGTGTTTAAACAATTAAGCACTAGTCCTGATGAATGCAACCAGACAGCAAACTAGAAAGAATTTACCAATGCTGGCTGTAGGGGCAACATGAGCAGCTTCTCATGAGCAGATACAGCAAAGCCAAATTCATCTGTAACTGATTTTATGACTTTTTCTTTCAAGAGCTTTCTAGGGGGAAAAATGGATATACTTAGACAGACACATACCCGCACAGGAAGGAAGAGAGTGAGCGAGCGAGCGAGTGAGCACACACATCTGTGCAATAAAGATTTGGTCCCAGGCTAAAAATTCTGGGCTAGGGTGGATCAACAGGTTTGAGTCTAATCATTTAGGACTCGGCCCAGACAAGAGTCTCTCAATGCAGGAATTAGAATGGCAGTTCATAGTGAGAAAAATTGTACTGACATGAATTATTATTGTTGTGAATGTTTATGGTGTTTAACTTGGATGCATTTGGATTTTGCATTGATTGATTGATTGATTGATTGAATGAATGAATACCTCAATTTTCACCTAAAAAAAGAGAGAAGTCACTCAAAGCAGTTTACATAATATTAAAAAAACACAAAAATAATAACATAAAAATAATAACCAATCATTTGCAAACTAAAAGTAGTAACACAGGCAAAAACACTAAAAGCCCAAATTTGCAGTCTGTAAATAAAATTCAGCAACACGGTCTTAAAGAACATAGCCTTTTGGTCTCTTGTATGCAATACCTCCCTTCCAGGTATGTATGTGGATGGATAGACGGATGGATAGACTGATTCTTTATCTCTCTGTGTTTTTGTGTGTGTGTGTGTGTGTGTGTGTGTGTGTGTGTACACACAAAAACAAATTCTGTGACCATGGGAAAACAGAATTTCCCAGGCCTCAGTACTATGCTGCATTATATGTCTTCAGACTATGCTATAGGGGGAAAGCTCATGAAGTCACATATTTTGAAAAAGCAAAGCTTGCTGGTTACTCAGAGGGTTAATGCCAATAGCCCTACAAACAGATCACTCTCCCCACCTCATGTCATTTGATTGGTAATTGTATCCAAAATAGAAGAAATACCTTGTTGTCTGTATATTCTTAATATGCAGCAACTGAATTATCTCCTTAGATTGCTTGTCCCGTTCCAGCACAAAGGCTTCGGCCTGGATGTGATGCCATTGCCACCCAATACCCAGCAAGTTTTATGCTCAAAAAACATAGCAAGCACACGAGCGATCACAAACGTGGGGCCTTTTTCTCTCCTCTTAAAAACTGGTCTAGGCCACTGCCTCTGCTCTTCCCATCCGGTGTTCACTGGGAACTGTCCAGCAAAAGAGCACAGAAGACCAGTGCTGAATCTTAACCCCAGGACACCGGGGAAAGCTCTGCCAGCAGATATTTCTCCTCTCACCAGGCTGGATAAGAGCTTCTCAGTCAGAGGTGGCCAGACTGTGGTTTCACAGGAACCACATTTGGCTTGTGAGCGGCTTCAGAGCGCTTCCCTAACAGCTGAAGAACCAATTTGATTCACCCATGTCTGCTCTACATCCCTTGTTCCAGACTCACACAGATACCCCAAAAGAGCCATGTTGGGAGCTTCAGAGGCCTTATTTTGTTGGCCCATAACTATGATCGATTTGGTTGGCAGGTACTGGAGGCAGGGCCTTCCCACTTGTGGCCTCTAGAACGTAGGGAAGTAACTTTTTTTGGACTTCAGCTCTCAGAAAAAAACGGACTATGAAGGCTGAGGGATTCCAGAAGTGGAAATACAAAAACTATACCCAACCTGCCTCTACCCTAAAGGGAACCCTCCTGAGAAAATACATGGCTGACTGTCTCAGTCACCGGATGGATTATTATTATTTTTAAAAAAATTGTTTTCTCTGTTTTTAAACAGAAAAGCTTTCCTGATACTGCAGCTGCCTTTCTGCTTAATTTTTCCAACCTTGTCTATGTTATAACTATCTATGTGAACCTCACAACTTCTCTGAGAGCGGGAAATTCCTCTTCTCTCACAGCAAGATCTCTCTGTGTGAGGTTCCCCCCCCCCCCCCAAAAAAAAGCTTTCTCAGACATTTCATGGCAATTTTGTTCTTCTGGAGGAAACACTGAGCAGCCCAGGATTACAATACCTACAAAAATGGTACCTTTCCTGCATGGAATTCACTAGAAAAGGCATTAAGCTGTGCAGAATTTGGCAGCTTCTTGCACAGAACAACTGCTGAAACATGAAATACGTGTTTTTGTTTTTTAAAAAAAGATATGAGATACAGTCTTGTTTTTGTGGGAAATTGCCGTTTTCCCTTTCCTGTCACGGCTGTTTCAGTCTAGGGATATCAAAAAAGACTATGTAAAAGACTGTAGACATTCTCAGTCTTACATGTACAAAGCAGGAAGATCATACGCATAGCTGGTGGACATCAGAGACATTGTTTTCAACAGAGACTGGCTATCTGATTCCTGAATTTGGAAGAAGTACTTTTTTCAAACGAAAACACCACCACCACCCTGATTTCCCAGCCATTGTGGCCACTCCCTGCTGGCTAGGGGGTTGTGGAGGCTCTAGTACAAAAGAGCAACAATTCAATGCTTTCGATGTGGCCTTGACACCCTGATTCTCTGAGCTTGCTAGCACCTTCTCCATGTTTCTCAGGGTTTCCCCTTTGGCCCCAGTTCTGCTGGCCACTGGAATGTGTGGTCAGAGAGATTGATTATTCTGCAAGATGCTCAGGATAACAGGCAAGGTTTTCCCCACTGCCTATTACATCTGCACAACAGCTGTGTGAGGTAGGATTGTGACTGTTCCCTGAATCATCCAGTGAGGTTTTTGTAGCTGAGCAGTCATTTGAACCTCCCTGTTTCTTATTCCAGTTCAAACATTCTAACCACCCGGTTGAACTGTACTTGATGCAACAAGATCTCAGGTTCAAACAGATATTTCATTGAAATTATGGAAACTTTAAACATGTACCACCCTGACTGAATTGTGCCATTAATATGCATCTGTAAAATTACTTTAAAGAAGTAGAAAGAGTCGCAGACTTCTTTGATACTATTGTTAGGAGACGAACCGTTGTCCCTTTAAAGATGTCTAACACTTTTCTTCCCTCTTGATGCCTATATATGTAGTTACCTAACAAACCACCGTGACTATGTCCTATTTTTACTTATGCCAATAAAGGTTTCATCTATCTATCTTAAATAAGTAGTTTGCACCCATTCTTATTGTATTTTTAAAAAGAATTAATTGCCCTTGCTAATTAAAATGGTGGAGAAGTTTTACTCACTGTGTAACTTGTATTGCTCAGTCCTTTTTCTTGCACTTTTGAAGAAAGAAGTCTTATGATTGGCAAAAGAGCCACAGAACACTTTTTAAAAACTGGCAAAGATGTCTGTAAGGACGCACAAAAATGCAAGAGATTTTTACTCCTTATACCAATTAAGAAACTTTGCTCACATTGGTTGCCTTACTTTTCAAATGCGGCTTTGCTATCCCCCTGTCACCCAGAAAAAGGAACTCGGCAAAGGTGACTTTTCACTTCAGGCTCTTCCTGTAATACGAATGTCAAACGGAAAGCAGTCCTTGGCTGTGATCAAGGAAGGCAGCAGGGATTTCCGGGGTGTGAGTATGTGTGCTCTCACCAGAAGCTGTGACAGCCATTCTCCCCCTTACCCCCGGGGTAGCGAAGTGACCCTCAAGGAGGTCATTGTATCTTCCCTCGTGCTTTCTCCTGTTTTCTCCCTCTTTGGGTTGAGTCATGCTAAGTCAATATTTTCTCTGTTAACAAAGCAGCAGCATATTTTGGAATCCCTCCGTAGAAGGATGATGAATCAGCAACAGACGTCGAAGCCTTCAGGCCCAAATAATTCCTGCTGTTTTGATTCCCATTTCTGTTTATATTACCCAGAGCTTGGCCACAGATCCAACAGATGGGGGCCAAAGTCTCCCCGCTGCCAACATTCAACATAAGCATAAACCATCTCTGGGTGTATCTTCCTGGGGTGGAGCTTTAAAAGAGGGTTGGGTACACATCCAAAAGCCTACATAAACATCGGTGTGTAACAAAATCCCAAAGGCCGTCTTGCGGGGGGGGGGGTGGAGGATGGTGTTCTAATGGAAAGCAGCTTTGGGAGGGAGGGATTTACAGAGAAGTAGTAGCGGCATGTGGGTGAGTGCTTAAACTGTGTTATAGTGGAAGCAGGGCTGGGCTTCCAGGCGCTAGAGCACCGGGATGCTTAGATGATCTGAGGTGGTTCTTTCCCACTCTCCTGAGGCTTCTCTGCTCTAAGATTAGATTAGTTTAGCTAGCTGTCATGGAAGATGCCATTTCCCCAAAACAACACAGCGTGTTATGAGCTCTCCCTGTTAAAACACAACCGTATTTTGGGGTGGCTTGGTCTTCATGTATCATTGGTCAACCAGACACAATCAGACACGCACTGTGGAGCCTGGGAAGTTTACTCTCAGATACTCCCAGAATCTACCTCCTGCCTGTACAATCACTGACTCTGCTTCCCTGAGAAACCTGGTGAGGCAAAGAAAATGATTGGAAAATGATTCCAAATGATTGGAAAAGGCATTTTGTAATTTTTCAAAATATCTGCCACAGAACATCAATGTTAGTCTTAAACGGGGGGAAAAACACCTTTTCCTTCCCTCTGCCAAGCAGGGAAGTGATTAATTTGTCAATATCTGGAAGTCGCTCACTTAAGCCAGTTCATTATATTGGCTTTGGAATGGTCAGGCTTGATTAGATTGTTCTAATCAAGCCCGACCCTTCCAAAGTGGCTCACACTACTTTGCTCCCTGCAGCTCGCACAGCTGTACCCTCAGTTAGAGATGTCAATCTATTTGGGGGACTCATATTAATGGAAATATTAATCCACCTGACATGTGACTGTCTAAGAATTCGCCCAAGTCAGATAAAGTCTGCAATATTGTCTGGCGTTCTTCTATTCTTATGAGCCTTCTTCATTCAGAATACAGCTGGAGATCCACAGACTGAGATACAGAATTAGTACCGTGTATTCTGGTGAAGGATTTTGGAAGCTCAGTCACTATCAGCAAGAAGAGAGTCAGAATCAAACTCTCACCAGCTGTAAATCTGTCCCCAGATTAATGACCCTACTGGCAGGATGGAATGGAGACGTCTGTCAATTTCAATTTCTTATTTTTTTCAAATCTTAAGTATGGTTCATCCCAAATCAAAGAATCTTAAAATCAGTTTAGACTGAATTTTGAGAATTTTCCTCCAACGTCCTTGAAAACTTGCATGTATTTTTGTACATGCCCCTCCTAACTCATGCCTTTTTTATGGTATCAGCCAACTAGCCTTTTTCCCCAATAATTATTTCTCTAATATATTTATGAACATTTGTGATATTTTCATAATTATACCATTTTGTACACTTTTGAAAGATACAGTTGCAAAATTCAGGGAACTGCGATTTTTGAAGAATACTCAAATGTTGGTATATGTATTACTTCAAAAGTACAAAATTAAATAAGTTTACATTAAAGATGTAAAGAAATCTCAGCCTACTGAGAATTCTCCAGCTCTTACGAGAGTTGTAGCTCCAAAATGAGAGTGAGTCACCAAGCCCTTGATTTGGTCATGAACTGTACAATTTGCACAGATGTCTCTAGCGTATTTCCCTTCACTAAACCTAAGTATGTGTGAGAAAGAGAGAAAGCACAAGATGAACGGTTAGGAAGGATGCAAAAAACCCATCTTACGCTTCTACATCAACACAACAGCAGCAAAGCTGCAGTTGTCTTTGTTTTATGTTTTGCACACAACTGTGAAAAAAATTGGTCTTGAAAACATGTGAATTCTTTCTGAGGCCAATAAACAAACCTTTCCCTTTCACCAACAGGATAAAAAATCTTCATAGGTACCCATTTAACATGCAAGGCACAATTTACCTTCCTAATTTCACATAAAAATGAGAACCAAATATATTCCTAGTCATGAACTACTAGGCCTTGAAATAGTAGGATTAAAACATTATAATTTAGCCTTCACTGAAGGGCGAAAGTGAACATTGAAGTATAGTGCTCTAATATTCTTGACATGCATTACTAGTGTGTACATTCAGAATTATTTGCAGACTTAAGGAAAGTAAAAATGTTAAGCTTCACTTTGCAGCTATTAAAATAGGTAAAAACTATAAACAATTCAAAACTCTGACAAGACCGTCTTCCTTCACGGTTATGTTTACTTGTCACCCTAAACCCTCCCACAAAAACCTATTTTCTCAGTATATGCAACCATTACTGATAATTTGGACAGAATTCAAGAAAGTTGTATTTTTTGAATTACAGCTCCCAGAATGCCCTATGCTAGCTGCGCTAACTGGGGAAATCTGAGAACTGTCATTCCAAAGCGTAACTCTCCCATACTCCAGATTTGGAGTAGCCCACAACTGTCTGCCTCAGATGGAAACTAGATATGACAGTTTTCCTAGCTTGCATAAGCTTCAAGAAGCAGGAAAGTCATAGGGTTGGAAGAATAAGGTAGGATGTGGGTTTTTCCCCCCTTTTTTTCTTTCTCGCAGACAGAAAATGTGTGCATTTGTAACATCAGGATTTGAAAAATGTTCTTTGAAGACCATTGGGAAACACACTTTTACCTCCGGCTGATATTTCAAAACAACTTTGGCAGGGCATGTCACCGGACCTCATGGAAAAAGCATTTGGCTTGCCCATTCCTGCATTATTAATCTCTTGTTTGCTTAATGTGGAACAGGCATAACTCTTCTCCGCTGGATCTTTGCTCTGTGGGCTAAACTGGACAGCCTTCATCACTTTACGGCTTCTCTGCTCTCAACACCCCTGTTTCCACCATCAGGCTGGGGAGCCTGATGCTCCACTAATGGAACTAGCCACATCAATCAGAGGTGGGCCAGGAATCTGGGCTATGAGCCCAGAACTGAGGTTTCATTATTATTTTTAATGGGTGGGAATGGAAATCAGAAATAAGAGACTGGGTCAAACCACAACTCAGCTGCAGTGAAATTGGCTTTCTCTCTCTGTTTTTGCTACCTCTTTGAGCTGATTTTTTGCATGCTAACAACTGATTTCATTACATTGTTAAGCAATGAGAAGCTTTGCAAGGCCACTTTTCTCTCCTCCTCCCCTGCCCCCCCCCCCAGGATTTCCTGGCTGCAGGTGCAGAAGGACAATGATTGTAGACAGTACAATCAACAAAAGCTACATATAGAAAAACCAGTGGCTTGAAGTTGGCTATATACTTTGCGTTACAAAAGGTAAAGTGATCTTGGGCCAGCCACTGCCTACCAACCTGACCTAGTGTAAGAACAAAGTGAAGAGGAAGCCAGGAGCTCATAGAAGAAAAGACAAGCATCAATGAAACCACAACAAATCAATCAACCAATAATTATTTTGATCCTGACCATCTTCTAATCCCATCAAAAAAGACTTGGGAACATTAGTTCTCTGTGTAGGTTTGGGTCCTTTAATACTGACAGTTTGGGTTGCAAATGGTTCCCTACTTATAGGTTGTATGTGGGTGCCAGGAGTGAGGACTCCTGCACACAGTGGTTTAGTGCTGAGTGAGGACACATCAAATGAGAATTTAAAAAATGCTTTCCCATAACAGGGCTCTGCCACATTTCATGGACAGTTTGCATGGCAGAATTATACTGCCCAGCAGGTAACTGGTGCTGGTATTGGAATCACCAGTCAGAAACTTGCACACAGAACGACAGGACAGTATGCTTGCTTTCCCCAAAGTGGTCCCTTTCAGAGACAATATAAAAGCAGCAGCACCTGCAACATACATGTCCTTAAAGCAAGGTTGGAAAACCTTTGACCCTCCAAGTGCTTTGGAATTCAGCTCCCAAATCCTTTTCTGATGACAATACTTGGTGGGGTAGATGGGAGTTGAAATGCAACATATTTAGCAGTTGAAAGGTTCCCCAACACTACCGTCTGGACAGGTATGTCTGCTGCCTATATTCTTACATCACTGCTTCCAGAAATGGTCCTCACCAGGTCTTAGATAATAGCAGTAGTGAGTTATTACAGTATTCCCCACCCATCAAAGTCAGCAAGTAAAAGAGATGCATTAGTTCTTTGCATCCATAGATTATCTAGAGAAGAAATAAAAAATGTCTGCTACACACATTCAGTCAGGGGTGGATGACTTGTGGTCTTCCATAAACTTTTCAGCTGTAATACCCCAAATGTTTTAGCTTGTATATTCAGTGGCCACAGATGATGGAAACTGCAATGCAATAACATCTGGAGATCTGTACACTGCCATTCCTTGGATTAACTAACCACAGTTCTTCCCATCATCTATCATCATCATCATATTAGAACTCCAGAACTAGAAGGGACCCTATGGATCATCAAGTCCACCCCCTGTCAAAGAGGCACAGTGGGGAATCGAATTCCCAACTTCTGGCTCCACAGCCAGGTACCTAAGCCACTGAGCTATCCAGCAGTTCAATCCAGATGTTCTGGAATATAGTTTTGCTCTCTCTTTCTCTTTTACTTACCTTACTATCTAGTTGTTAACTATGCTTCCTTGAAACTCAGCCTGTTTTCAAAATCTGGCAGCACAAGAGTGTGCGTCTGTATTGCTGTGTGCCTCTTTGTAGGTGAAACACCCCTGAACTTTCCTTATTTTGAAGTTCCAAAAATTTGGAACAAGTGGAGAGGCTGTACAAAGGTACATTCAGCAAATAAATGTCACCGTTGGGTACAGATTCTGAAACCATAGATTTGAATTGTATGGGTAATTCCAACTAAAGTAAACCCATTAAATAAATGGGATGTACATAAGTGTTGGTTTACAATTCAGCATTTGGATCCACTCCAGCTGGGACTACCAATTAGATGTGGTTCACAAGGACCAAGGAACAACCTAAGCAGGTGGTGAGACTGTCCTTCAAACAGGAACATTTGAGGCAAGATGACATCTCAGTCTGTCAGTGTCCCTTAAAGCACATATAAAAACAGTAACAACTATATAGAAGACTTTTTGTTTCCAAGATGTAAAAAAAGACTTCATGACGGATTATTAATAAAATATGACAACAGAACTATAATAGGACTGTAAGTGATACCAGGCTAGAAGAGATTCCAGATGGAGAAGGCCATTCAGTGACCTCCATCCTTCCCAGTGGATCAGGATTATGTCCTACAAGATCATTTCTAATGCTTCGAGAGTGTGATAGTCACAGCCATGCCCCTTTTTCCTTGGAAGCTTGGGAGGAGAGTTCAGCTTCCTGTGGATTTTGACATTTATCCTCTCCTGATGTCTCTCTTGGGGAGCTCTTTGCCTTGAAATGGAAGAAACAAAAGAAAAGAAAAAGAAGAAAAGGAAAGGAAAAGGAAAGGAAAAGAAAGAGGTATCTCTTCCAGCAATGCACTAGGTCTCTCTCTCTCTCTCTCTTTGTCTCACACACACACACACACACACACACACCCCTGCAGCAGACTAATTTCTAAGAAACTCTCTTTGATCCACAAGTAATTGTCCTGCACAATAGCAGAATTCATTCTGTATGTAAGCAGGGCTGGGGAAATGACATTCTATTGCAAAAGATCCCCCTTCCCCACAAGCTATCCTGATGGACACCAAGATTGCCATCAATGCATGCAGCCACCATTTCAGTTGCTCAGCTGGAACAGCAACCATCAGAGTGGGGGAGCAGCTGTGAGGGGGACGCTCTGAGGCCCCAGAATCTTTAATGGAGGATTAAGTGGTGGCTTTGTGTGGCAAAGACCACAACGTCTGTTGGGTGTGGAACTGTATTCCTGAGTGAATGCCCATGTGATGCTCCTGCCTCTATCCTGAAGTGTCCTTGTTTGATGGATTGCAGTAGTGGAGCTGGGAGTACTTACTTTCTGGACTACGATGCCCACAGTTTTAGGAGTTTGCAAGCATTTGGGACAAAATTATGTTTGGAAGCAGTTTTATTAACACACAGGGCAACTGGCTAAGTCATCTTGTTGCTGCAAAGCAGGTCTCTGGGTCAAGTCAGCAACGTTAGCCAAGATTACCCAGGAGTCCCACAGAGCAGGAGGTTGGAATCTTTGTTCACCATTTTACCTCCCACTAGCTCTCGCCAGCATGGCCAGTGGTCAAGGACGATGGGATATGCCATCCAACCACACCTGCAAGACCAGACATGCTCTCTCCCTTCCAAATATTATAGCTTGGATTGCATGGAAGTCTTTGCAGAAGTCTTAAAATCAGCAGGCCTGTCCTGGTTGGATTTTTTCTTTAAGTTCATTTATTTGCCACTTCAAGGCCCCGGTCCTCCAAAAATGGCTCACAGTATGAAATCATATCAAACTATAGAAGTGCCTTACCTTTCAAGTATTTTAAAACATGCCAATTAAGATAAAACACAATATCAAATATCTAACAGCAGCAAATATAATAAAGACTTTTCTGTTAAAAGCCAAAGCGTCAAAGTCTGTTTTAAGGTTCTTCTGAAAGCAGCCACAGGTGGGCCAGCCGTAACTCTTTCAGGAAGGATTTCCAGTGAGGAAAGATTTCCATTAGGTAGGGCCCACAATGAAAATGCAAGGTTGTCAGGTCTCAGATTTTGGCCTTCAAACTCAGGTTTAAGGAACTGTTCTCTTAGAATTTTGATCTAAATTATCAGGGCATCATTTGGGGGCTCATTGTCATGCCCATTAGAGGACTTCATCTAGATATGATCAGAAGCACCTTTGTCTTTTTCATTATTTTTCAAGCTGTACAGCCTCTGCTGGAATCCACACATTCATCTTTATATTCATAGTAGAATCTCTGCCTTGCCTAGCATCATTTTGCAACCAATTACTCGCAGAAGGGTCTACCCCATGACATCACAAAGGCCTACCCCCAAGTCTCATGCTTGGGCCCTGAGGTCTCAGGGGATAGGATGCTGCTGCTCTGGAAGGGGTTTCCAGAAAAAGCCTTCCCCTCTGGCATAGGGATGGGCAACCTCAGTCTGACTGACTGCCACCTTTTGCTTGCTGGAAAAAGAAGGGGATGAAGGAAGGTTGGAGATTCACAATCATCACTTTTGGTGAATGCTATCTTGGTGATTTTAGTGGTAGGGCCAGCAAGCAGGGCTTTCAAAGATGAACTTAAATCAGAATCAGAGACTGAAAAGGAAATTGTTCTGGACAACAAATCTCAGAATTCCTGAGACAACATAGGAAATCTGGGAGCTATAGTCACTCCAAATAATATTCCCAAGTTCTGTTCACAAGTAGATTCATAATATGATGCAGATAACAACCACTGTTATGTAGCTGGCCCTTCATTATCATGGACTTCAACAGTGCAAATAACTGGGTAAAGAACTCATGGAATTATATACGGAGCAAAAGAACTGGCCCAAGACACTCTTCTATCTGCAGCGAAGGACAAGATGGCTCCCCCAGCATTCCTCCACCATAACACCCAAACTTAGCTCCTTCTCTCCAGAAGTAAATCCAACACGAAACATATTTCCTTTTATTCAAGATGTTCTTTGCCACTAATTCCACAGACAAGCTTCCTCATGTTTTCAGCTCCCAAAACCTTGGAGAGCTGCCGTCAGCCAGACAGAGTCAACAACAAAAGATGAGATGGGTAAGGCATCATTGTGTGATGTCAACACAGAAAATATGTAAGAATACACATGCCACATAATCAAAGCCTCAGGGCAACTGCTGAGCAGAAACTAGGTTTCAGCTTGAACCTGTTAAAATAAAAATCCCAAATCTAATGGTTGCACTCCAAACCCAGGGATGAACAAACCTGTCAGGTTTGCTTTCGCCTGACAAACCTAGACAGCATCTTAAAAAGCAGAGACATCACCTTGCCGACAAAGGTCCACATAGTCAAAGCTATGGTTTTTCCAGTAGCGATGTATGGAAGTGAGAGCTGGACCATCAAGAAGGCTGACCGCTGAAGAATTGATGCTTTTGAATTGTGGTGCTGGAGGAGACTCTTGAGAGTCCCCTGGACTGCAAAGAGAACAAACCTATCCATTTTGAAGGAAATGGATAGTGTTCACTGGAAGGACAGATCCTGAGTGTTCACTGGAAGGACAGATCCTGAAGGTGAGGCTCCAATACTTTGGCCATCTCATGAGAAGAGAAGACTCCCTGGAAAAGACCCTGATGTTGGGAAAGTGTGAAGGCAAGAGGAGAAGGGGACGACAGAGGACGAGATGGTTGGACAGTGTCATCGAAGTGACCAACATGAATTTGACCCAACTCCGGGAGGCAGTGGAAGACAGGAGGGCCTGGCATGCTCTGGTCCATGGGGGCACGAAGAGTCGGACACGACTTAACGACTAAACAACAACAACAATAACATATTGGGCCCAAACCCACCCACCATTTAAATTTCTTTCTACCAAATTAATGAGGAAACGTGTGACTTTTGAAACATTCATATTCAAGGCAAACCAAACTAAATTCTCAGAGCCAACAAACTAGCCAAAGTCAACAGGAACAGTGATTCAACATGAAGGCCATGTTACACCTGTCTGCCATATAAGTGTTAAAGATGAGGAGCCTGTCAGAAAAAAGAGGTGGCCACCCTAATTCAACACAAGCATGGCTGAATACACAGGAAATCTAAACTGGATGAATTTATAAGTTTTACTTTTTCTCACATTCTATTTTGCAAAAATCTCGAGTTCTTTCCATCAAGAGTATAAAAATTTTGAAAATGTCATATTTTTAAAAATGAAATTTTCACCCTTCCATATCTGTAACACAGTAAGGCTTGCTGAAACCGCTGAGTCTATGGGCTTGATTGTCTTCTAAGTGTTTACAGCCTACCAGTGGGTAAACTCTAGATATTCTAAAGGCACACTCAGAACAAATACAACATGCCAAAGAAGACAACACGGACATAATGGCATGGGAGCATCTTCCCTGAGTACAGCTATATTAGCGAAGGGGGCAACCTAGTCTGAGTCACTTTGGAACAGTTTTGAATGGTGGGCTTGATTGGACCGCTCCTTCTGCTCACATGGAAATCACTCCTGCAGCCTTTTGGGTTGCAATCTTGTCAACCACACGTTGGTGTTAGATTGCTCTGTTGATCCACTTGGTCACAATATGTCTCTCTTCCTCTCAATCACTCACCTTCTGCCTTCTCTTTTCCAATAGCTGTCAACTGTTTGGGGGGGGGACTGCTTCAATTTGCTTGTGGGTAGTCATTGATCCTCAGCTTTTATGCACACAAAGAGGGGGTTACAAAGTGCCATGTTTCAGCTCGGCGTTTCTCCTTCTTCTTTTTTTAAATTAATTTTTGTTAAGTGGCATAGTACTGCATTGTTTTATTGCTGAATAACCCTAAGGGACCCTTGGGTCTCTTCATTTCTGAAATACGTTTCCATCTTAAAAAACACAAACATTTCTGCCTACTGTACTAATGTGCTATGTAGTCTTCATTGACAGATGTTGAGTCTTCATTGCTATGTAGTCTTCATTGACAGATGTTGAGTCTTCATTGCTATGTAGTCTTCATTGACAATGTCAACTTTGCAAAACTGGCAGGCAATAAATATGTGTAAAAGTGAAGCTGCACAGCCGGGATATCATCTTCATCCCTATACTTTATAAAGCAAAGCATGCTGCTTATATATTGTCTCATAGTGCTTAAAGCACTCTCTGGGTGGTTTACAATTTAATTATGCAGGCTACACAATGCCCTCGCCCTTCAGTGATCTGGATACTCAACGTACTAACCTCGAAGGATCGAAAGCTGAGTCAACCTTGAGCTGGCTATCTGAATCCTTTGGGATCGAACTTCTAGCACTTAAGTGATGCAGTGCAATCATGGAAAAGTATTTTTTTAAATAAAAATTAAATTAAAACAAAATTGCCTTTTTCCACTTCACAATAGAATGGAGGGTGCCATCCACAGTCACAACCAGACCACACCCACCTCTACATATCACAGCTGACGTGTACGAAGGACAACTGCCCAATCCCCACACTGGTGCAATCTAGTTGATTGCCCAGCAAGAAAACCGTATTTGTTCAAACCAATTCTAATTGTTCCAAATAAACAGTAAGATCCAACCCGAGACCCATCTGGGATGGGATTGTCCCCATTAAGGATGGGATGGAATGCTCTAACAAGAACGTCATGTAGTCTATGTCTTAGATCGATCCCAACTGTTCCAGCGGGTGGCTATAGAGCGGGATAACCTCCTATGTAGCCAGCCTCTGAGACTCTTTTCTTTTTGGCCAATTTTGACTTTACAACCACAGTCCATCAAAGAGGCATTACAACACATGGACAGGCGGTCTCAGCAGGGGAAGGGAGCACTTAATGTCTAGCTAGCAAGCAAAGGAGGCTTGGAGATCAGAGAGACAGTCCATAATAAACTCCAGGCCAGAATGGTAAGGAAGGCACAGAGCAGGGAGGAGTCCTTTTGTGGACTGGCTGGGAGGTTCTGGGCAAAGCAGGGTGAAAAAAATGGCTTTCTAGAGCTGGAAAAGGAACAGTATTATGTCCTCCTTACTCTCCAAAGTAAAAGGTTGCTTCTAATATCATTCATTACTTGTAACCCATTGCTTTCAAGCTCTGGACCACCATTTCATGGCTGAGTGAAGATCTAAAAACAGGTTGCCCTGATTCCAGGTTGATGTTCTAGCCACTGCATTACATTGCCTGTGATGTGACTGACCAGTGTCATTTCTCGGCACACAGCACAGATGCTGGGCGCATCCCAAGAGTCACCCAACTTCAGACTCATGCGGAGAATCCCCATGGAGAGCTGAAACTGTCTTCACACTCATTGCCTTCCATGTATAGGAGGGCAACAGCAGTGGAATCTGAAGGTGCAAGGCTTCAGCACAGCTCTCTACATGTACCTGTTTTAATAACAACAGAATAGGCTTCTGCCCAGCAGCAATTGCACAGAACGTAAGAGGTTCCTTCAGCAGCAACTGACCATCAACAAATTTTTGCTCTGCCATTGCAGCTAAAAAGGACCCAGTCTCTTGTACAGATGTGGCATCAATCAGAGCTTAACCCTATTGTCTCAGAACCTGACTTAAATTAACATCAGACAAAAGCCCTCTCATCCTCTGCCCCTCATGCAATGTAAGGGGGGAAATTAGCATGTTCTGAAAGAGGCCAGATTTCTTAAGTTACGAAACACAATGGAAAGAAACCAGAATGAACACAAAAGCATTAAGAAGAGATGCGTCAGAAGGGACTGTCAAGGCCGAGGCCCTTTCCATTCTTTGCTTTCTCCTCTTCAGAACAACTATTTTTCTTGACTGAAACCACAATTCAACCAAAGTTCTCAGCTAGGATCTTACACATGGGGAAGTTCCCTCCTCAGTCATTCACACAACTCACAATCCTTGGCTCTTTTTGTAGCTGCACGAAGAAGGTACACAGTGGCTCATTGTACGCAAACCAGAATTGCTGTTATAAATCTGGGGTCAATTGACTCAGGTTTTGCTCACCAGAATCCCCAGGCCAGAAAACACCTCCCTATATGGTGTGCTTACATATGATTTATCTGTCTCGTGCAATGGAAGCCCATCACCCCTCAGGCTGTCCTGTTCTGGCAGTGATTCCTTCCTCACTTTGTTCGCTGACTCAGATCACTCAGACCACAGTCCAGTTTTGCCCGTGTGCTGAGTGGGAAGGTTTGTCAGAAGTGGAGAAGGAGGGGGCTGCCGTTCGCCTATTGGAGAATAAAAAACACTCACGTCTGGTCCATAGAGGAGTCAAAATATTGTCAAACAGAACAACCATTCTCTTGTAGTGCGACTGTACCTGTTCCTTTTGCCAATAGCATTGTTTTCACGGATACCCATTAACAAAGTGCACGGCAGCCACACATGTATCACAAAAAAGGAGTGCGGGGGACGAGGATCAACATCTGCCTTAACAATGGCAGATGCTCCTTGATAGGCATAGGCATCCAGTTAGAAATAAGCATTATAGTTCTGTAGAAACACAAGACATCTTGCTATTGTGGGTGATGACAGTGACCAGGGGACCCGTGTGCCTCCTGTGTCTGCTGTCCAGGTGCTGATAATTGTGAAAAGGCAGCACAAAGGCTCCTGGGCCCTCCCATCTTGCTTTCTCTAAAATCCAGTTTAAGCCAAACTTCCAGGAGATCAGACATTCTGAATTTTTAGTGATTCAATTTGGTTTTTGGTGTGTGTGTGTGTGTTTTTTTTATTTATTTATTTCAGTCCCATTCTGGCCATTCTTGTGAAGCTTTTAAGCCTGAAGATCTGGAAGGTCAAAGGTTGAGGAGGACAGAATGGTAGGGCTGTCTCCCATGAAGCAAGACATAATATGCACTGGATAAAAAGTTCTCCTCCCCTCCATTCACTCGGCAAAAGTCTGTCCTCAGGCAGTTGAAAAGCCCAGAGACTTCGTGATCTTCTGCGTAAAAACTTGCCAGAAAACCCAACATACTGTAGTATATAACAGTAGTTGTAGAAGAGGTAGCCGTGTTAGTCTGTGCAAGCATTACAGGCGAAAACAAAATAAAAATAAAGAGTATAAAAGAGACAAAAATAGGGTGGCACTTTAAAGACTAACTTTAACATTTTTTTAATGTGAGCCTCACATTAATATATATATAAAAGTTAGTCTTTAAAGTGCCACCACGTTTTTGTCTCTTTGTTACTCTTTATTTTTATTTTGTTTTCAGTTAATCATAGTATATAACAGGCATTGCCCTCAGTCCAAAGTCAAATGTGCTCTAATGGCGGCAGCTGAGTGAACACTGCAAAGTGCCTTAGTGCTCACGGGAAGGTGTTTACGTCCATGAGTTTGAGAGGGAAAATTCACCCAACCAGCCTCCAGCTGAAAGAATGATGCTGTCTTCCTATACCTGAGAGTTAAGCTCGATGGTTCTTTCTTATTAATGAGTACACATGGATGGGATTTTACTACCAACTTCCCATGAGACCAGGTCATCCCCCTGAAGAATAGCCACCTGGGCAACTGCCATTGGTAATGATTTAAGAAGGATCTCAAAAATGGAGGGGTAGCAAACCTGTCGTCCTCCTGTTACAGACTAGTCATACCTTGGAAAAGTTAACTTTTTGAGGACAACTCCCAGAATCTCCCAACCAGCATGGGCACTGGTCATGCTGGCTGGGACATTCTTTATCCCCACAGGCAACATTTCCAAGCAATTTGGAAATTGTTGCACTACAACTTCCATCATCCCTGACTTTCACCCACACTAGTAGGGACTGGTGAGAGTTGGAACCCAATGATATCATCAAGGCCACAGATTCACAACATCCAGCAAAAGGTAAATATAGGGAGGAAATAGAGCCATGATTTATCAAGAACAACAACAGCAACAACAACAACAACAATGTGCTGTCAATTATGGTGACCCTCTTCAGAGTTCTCCAGGTAGAAAATACTTAGACGTGGCTTCCCATTCCCTTCTTCTGGGGGTGCCCTGGGACTGTGCAGCTTGCCCAGGGCCACTTTACTCACAGGAGGCCCAGTGGGGAATCGTATTCCCAACCTCTGGCTCCACAGCCAGATACCTAAACCACTGAGCTGTCCAGCCAGCTTGGGAGTCAGAAAACAGGCATGTGAAGTAATACTCGTGTGGTAAAACATTGATGTGTTAGAAAAATAAGAAAGAGAGAACTAGTTTAGCAGCCGATAGCAGAGATCACTGTTTTCCAGCACACTCCTAAGCGCAGCCCTCTCAGAAGCCGTACCAAACAGTGGGAGATAACACAGAGGTTACTCACCCCATAGCAAATGCTTACAAGAAACAAGAGATGTGAAGGGTGTAGTGAGTAAAATTTATAGATTCCTGCTAGATCTAGAAGAAGAAGAGACTGAGAATGAAGGATTGAAGTTAGTGTGGGAACAAGACTTAGGAAAAATAATAAATGGTGAAGAATGGATGAAGATGTGGAAAATGAGGGTTTTACAATTTATGTCAGTGAGAATAAAAGAAAATATTTTCAAATTGGGCTTAAGATGGTATTTGACACCGATAAAATTGAATAAAATTAACACTAGTTATCTGAATATCTGTTGGAAATGTGAGAAGGAAATTGGTACATACTTTCATATTTGGTGGGAATGTGAAAAAGTACAAAGATTTTGGAAACTAATCTTTCAAGAATTAAATGACATATGTGAAAAATTTAATGGTGCTTCGACTTACGACCATTTCGAGTTACGTCCATCTTCTGGAACGGATTATGGTCGTAAGTCGAGGCACCACTGTAGTAAGGAAGAGAAAAATGACAAAATTTGAAGAGATTATTGAAAAAAGATTGAAATTAGAGGAAAATACAGAAAGAAAGGGAACTGTAAGTCAAATATATAAATTATGAATTCAGGCCGAACAGGATACACCAGGATTAAAAACACAGTGGCAATATGATTTGGATAAAGAAGTAATAGGAGAAGAATGGAATAAAATGTGGGACCAAAGAATTATGAAGAACATGTCTGTAAGGATAAAAGAAAATTGTTATAAGGTAATATGGAGGTGGTATTTAACGCTGGTAAAACTGAATATAATAAATAAAAATGTATCATCACTATGCTGGAGGTGTAAAAAAGAGAAGGGGACGTATATACATATGTGGTGGTCATGTGAAGTAAGAAAGCAAGAATGGAAGCAAATGTTTAAAGAAATAATGGAAATAACTGGATTAAATATTCAAATGTCCCCGTCAATGGCTTTATTGAATTTGGTTAAGAAGGATCAATTGTTGAAAGAAAATAAGGACTTAATAGTAATAATGATTACGGCAGCAAGGTTAATTTTTGCAAGAAACTGGAAAAATGATAACCAACTCAATTTAGAGGAATGGTATAGGGAACTATGGGATATGGCAATTAATGATAAACTGACATGTGATATGAAAATAAGAAGAGGCCTATCAAAAAATAATGATTTTAAGAAAATATGGAGTGTATTCTTGGAATATGTATTTCGGAGAGGGAAGGGGTATACACCACGGGAAGAAACAATGAAGTTTTGGAGAGAAAATGGACTGAATGAAATGTAAAATATTATTAATGCTAGCCCTGAGGGTGATGGTGGCACTGGTGTATTATATAATTGTATTTTATTGTGGTGTCAGGTTTATGTTGTTTAGGTCGGATGTTTGTTTAATAAAAAAAAATTTAAATTACAAGTTAACTTATCATTTATAGCAATGTTCCATATTTCATTATACCATTCTTCCATTTGAAATTCCAATTTTGATTTCCAGTTCCTAGCTATTATTAATCTAGCTGCTGTTAATAAATTGGTAATCAACTCTCTAGATGTCATATCATATTCCACATTCTCAAATATTGATAACAGAGCTATCTCAGGATTAAATTCTTTTACCACAATTTAATTTAGAAATAATTTTCATTTTGCATAATGCCACTCTACCAAACCAAGAAATCTTTAATTTCTGATAATCCTTTATCCTTCCAGTTATCTCTTTTTTCAATCTATCCAGATTTATTTTAATTATATCCTGTAAATTCCAAGTAATATTAATCCCTAAATATTTAATAACATTAGCCATTTTACCTTCAAATATTGTTTTCATTCTTCTTTTCTCCTCATCCGAGTGGTTTAACAATAAACATTCTGACTTTCCCCAATTTACTTTTAATCCCGTTATACCCTCGAATTCCTCCAAATGTGATTTAAGCCTTTCTGTTGTTTCTATTCGATTTTTAACTATTAGTAATGTGTCATCAGCAAACAAGTTTATCTTACCATTTTCTTTATGTTCTATCCCTACAATCTGCTTATCATCTCTAATTATCTGTGCCAATAATTCTATTATCATTGTAAATAATACTGGAGATAAGGGGCAACCTTGTCTTGTACCTCGGCCTAGGTATATTGTCTCAGTTATTCCATCATTAACTATTACTCTAGCTGAATTCTGTGAATATAATTGGTGAATTATCTGCCTAAAATTAGGTCCAAACCCTAGATATTTAATTAATGTCTTTAACGTATCCCATTCCACTGAATCAAATGCTTTAAATATGTCTAACGATAGTACTCCGGCTTTAAAGTTAGTTTCTTTAGCTAAATGCATTAAATTAAGTACCCTTCTCATTAAATCTGACATTTGTCTGCCTTGTATAAATCCATTTTGGGTTTTTTCAATATAACTCCCCATAAAGTTATTTAATCTCTTTGCCATTATTGCCGTGAATATCTTAGCATCTTGATTTATCAGTGATATGGGTCTATATACTTCCATATTTATTGGATTTTTATCTGGTTTCAATATTAAAACAATCAATGACTCTTTCCATGATTGTGGGATTTCTTCTCCCATTAATATCTTATTAAATAACACTTTTAACTTTGGTATAAGAATCTTTTTAAATACTTTATAATATTCTGGGCCTAATCCATCTGTTCCGGGGGTCTTTCCTGTCTTTAAGTTATTTATAATATCCTCTATTTCTTTATCAGTAATTAACTGTTCCATTTTATTTTTATCATCATCTAACAGTTTTTTTATTAAAATTGTTTTTATATAATCTTCAATTTTCATTATAGAAGGATTTTTACTAGTATATAAAGTTTTATAAAATGTTTGAAATGCTTCCAATTTCTCCTTCATTTTATTACATCTTTTCCCATTCAAATCTTGTATTACTCCTATATTACTTTTATTCTTTTTTATAGAGGACGCTTTAGCTAATAACTTGGAGTTCCTGTTACTAAATTCAAAAAAATCTTTTTAGATAAATTAAGTTTCTTTGTACCTTTTCCAGATGAATCCCTTCCAGTTCCTTCCTCTTTGCTTGTAATTCCATTATAGCTTTCTTATCTCTAGTTCTTATAACTATTTTTTCTAATTCCTTTATATTATCTTCTAAGTCCTGTATTCTTTCCCCCCGCTTTTTTTAAAGTATATAAGATGCTTTACATGCATCCTTTTGCCACAGACTTCATAGTGTCCCAGGTTATCTTAGGTTGACCTCCTCCCTTATCATTTATTTCCCATGTCAGTTCTAAATCTTTTTGAAATTTTTCAGTCAGGTTTGGATACCGAAAAATATTCGTATCAATTTTCCACCTTACTGCCTCCTTATAATCACATTTAAACATCAATTCCATATTCACTCTGGCATGATTCGATATTTGGATGACTTCAATGGCTGTATCATTTACCATTGGCAGTAAATCTTTAGAGACAAATATATAATCTATTCTTGAATATGTATTATGCACCTGTGAGTGGAAGGAGAACTTTCTTTCTTCACCCTATAATTATCTCCAAACATCTTTCAAATCTGTTTTATTAATTAATCTATTTAATATTGTACATTTAATTTTCCCTTCCCCAATTCGCAACTTTGATTTATCCTTCTTCATATCCATTACCTTGTTAAAATCTCCTGCTAATATCACGAAACCTTTCCTCAATTTATCCAACCTTCTCAATATATTTTCAAAAAATTCCTCCTGTCTCTCATTGGGTGCATAAACATTTACAAGTGTAATGTCTTCTCCTTTTATTTTACCTTGCAATATCAAATATCTGCCTTGAGTATTCTTTTCCATTTTTTCAATTTTAAATTCACATTTTTTTGATATTAATATTGCTACTCCCCGAGATTTTGAAGTCCCAAACGATTTTTCATAAATTTGAATCCATTTGCCCTTCAATTCATTAAAACCCTTCTTTGTTTGATGAGTTTCTTGCAAGAATACAATATCCATATTACTTTTATTCAATACATTTTGTATCCTAGTCCTCTTCGTGTTAGAACCCAGGCCTTTCACATTCCATGTTGAAAACCTTAAGTGTTTAACCATTCTCTAGTTTATTTTTTAAAAAAATTAATACTAGTCCTGATTTGTGATTGCCAACTATAGTGCTCCCCCAATAATAATTTTTTAAAAAACAAACAAACCTTGAATTCTTCTACCACCCCTTTCCCCACTACTACTTTTCTTCCCCCCATCTTCTATCAGACTTTTCTGGTCTCTTCTACAGACCCGGGGGGGGGGGGGGGATGTGTCTGGTCCTACCAGCCGCCACTCTCTCCCTGTCTCACTCTATTATATTATATGAAGCCCATTTTACCACAAGCATATCCATAACTACTTTTTTTCCATACATCTGTGTTTAAATATTCATATATAAATTTCTTCATATCAGGTATATAAGTATCTATAATGTTTTTGTTTTTTACAAGTTAATTTGTAATTTAAAGGTTAAGAAAGGAGAGATGAAAAAGAATAATTTCTATGATATATGGGGCAGATTTTTTGAACATGTGCTAACAAGAGGAAAAGGGAAAGCTCCAAATCAGGAATCGATGCAGTTCTGGAGAAGAGGACAATAAAGGAAGAAGAAGAATAAAGATAGAGGAAGAAGAGGATTACTGCAAGAGGTCCCGACTAGGGTGGTGGGGAACACAGTCGATTTGTATTTTGGTTTATGTATTTCATGTTTATGTTGTAGTTCATTTAATTAAAAAATAAGGGGGGGGGGAGAAAGATATGTAGCAGCAGTCCTGGTTTCTAGATGCTGCATGGGATAGGAAAGGTCCTTAAAGTTTCCTGTCCAGAGTTAACACCTGGACAACAATATGAACCCACACAGAGAGAGAGAGAGACCACCTAGTTACACCCTTCCCTGCTGTAGCAGCAACAAATTACGATAACTATTTAATGGATTTTTAAACTACTTTTTTGGTCAGATTATCCTTCCAAGGCAGTTTTCCACAGTCAGTCAAACAGAAATTGTCAGCATCTCTACAAGTAGTTGTGTTAGAAATACATTCGGTCTGTGTAGCAACCCCGTTGGCATTACCCAGAGGGAGGGTGGAGCCGGCAACGAGAATAGCTGCATGAACTGAATTTACATTTTTATATTCCCCCCCCCCAAAAAAAATTATCTCCCACATCTTCCACCCCATGTGAGACCATTAGGGTGGCTCTTGATCAATAACATAAATAAAATGAAACAATTAAAAACCAACAAACAGATCCTGAGCAGCATAATCATGAACAGCAGCCAAAGTAAAACCACAACTGAATTGACTCCAAATGAATTTTCATAGAATGCACTGCTTAAAAAGAGAGAGAGCCCATTGTAACTTGACACTGAGTTGAGCTTAAAGAAGTCATCAGGCAGGTCCCACAGGAAGCCAGAGCCACAATATGCAACAGAGGATGCAGAATCGCCCATTTCCAAGTCCTTGCCCTCCGTCCAGAAAGAAGGACAGGGCCTTAAGGTGGCCATGTGTCCTGTTTTACACGGGACCGTCCTCTGCTGGGAGAGCTGAACAACTCAAGGCTCAGTTTAAAGGCAAAGGAGCATCAGAAGGAAAATCGGAGAAAACCTTCTCGCCACCCATCAACAGGTGGGGCAAAACACCAAAGAATGGGACTTGTTACCTCAACACTGTTGTGTGAGTCCATCCATTCAAGGCGTTCATTCTATTTGGGACTAAAACCTGGATTTAGCCCATAGTTATCTAGACAGCAAGAACCAGTGTGGTGTATGGGATAGAGTGTCGGAGGAGGACTCGGGACACCTGGGTTTAAATTGCTGCTTGGCATGGAAACTCAGGGTGCCCCCTCCTTCCACCACTCTTTCCACATCTCACATACCTCAAAAGCTCTATTAAAGTTGTACTGCATCAAATAGGGCAATGAGTATTCTCTTCCTTCCTTCCTTCCTTCCTTCCTTCCTTCCTTCCTTCCTTCCTTCCTTCCTTCCTTCCTTCCTTCCTGTCTGTCTGTCTGTCTGTCTGTCTGTCTGTCTGTTTCTGTTTGTCTGTCTTCCTTCCTTCCTTATTTTGGGTGGGGTGAACAAGTGACCACGCTATAGAACAGGGATGTTGGCAAGCCTTTGGATCCGAGTCCCAAGTCCAAGTCCCTGGTACCAAATCCCAAGTCCAAGTCCAAGTCTTTGATACCAAGTCCTGAGTCTGAAGCCCCAAGTCCGAGTCCCTATTAAAAGGAGGAATTTTTTTTTCTACAGAAAAAAGGGAAGGGTGGGTGAGTTCCAAGTCACAAGTGGAGTCACTGGGGGGAAAAAAACCAAGTCAAGTCTGAGTCGAGTGACCGGTGTGACTTCAGGCTCACTGGACAGCGAGTCCTGCAACTTGACTCCTCATCCCTGCTCTAGAAAGTCCTTCCCCAGTCTCCCTCCTCCAGTCAGCAGGAGGACAAGAAACATTATTTTTGGACTACAACTCTCAGAATCCCACAGAGGCATATTGAAACAGACCAAAACAAAAAAAGGAAAACCAAAAGCAATTAGGACAATTCCACATACACACACACATTCTCTTCTGGCTCATGAGGCAATCCACACACACACACATACACACACGCACACAAACCCTTTCCACCCTCCCTTAAAGTAAAATTGCATCAGCAAATAAAGAACTAAGAATCGGCTGCTCTAGCATGACACCTTTATTTTGCTGCCTAAGGCAGTTGCCTCACTCTGCCTAACAGTCAGGCTGGCTCTGGCGCTTCCCTTTGATCGCCTCCACCCACCTAAACAATGAAAGGCTATAGGTTTGAATGGAAGCAAGCCATGGCATTTCAAGCAAGATATGAATCAACTTAAACCGGCTGGTGTTCTGAGTTTCGCCAGTTACATAGCAGGCCACCAGGATCCCACCAGGACCGCCTGGAAATGAAGCACATAAACAAAACAGCAGTGTGCAAGGGGGCAGCCTTCCCAGCCTTATAAGCTTTTTATTAACATTTAAGAGCATCCAACTTGTTTCTCTAGAAGACCTTAATCCCAGCCTAGCCATCCTTAAACCCTTTCACACATTCCTGCTGCATTGTTTGGCTGCCTGACGTGTTCTGAAGAATAGCTCTCGGTATGCAAAGAAGCTTGATTACAAGGGATCTGAACCCACACAGTGTGACTGTACATGGCGGGGTGTGTTTTTTGATATCTAATGCCACCCTACAGCTTTTCCACCTATCCCAGCCCTGAAGAAAACCATCTACTTTTCAAAAGGTTCGGCTTGTTGTTGTGCAAATTGCAGGGAGACGCTTTTATTTAGATGGATGGAATGGAAGTTTTGAATATTTAAACCCACACACGCATACACACACACCCAAAGCTTGTTTGCAAATCATAGCAGTGGGTTACTGAAAAGAAACCATCTAATTCCGCTGTGGAGTTCATCTGCATTGAGTTGTTATGCCTGTATGGACCAGCAAATACAATAGTATCTAGAATACAGTTCACATCAGAGATGGGGCTTTCAACCACAACTCCCAGAATTCTTAAGGTACCAGGTGTGAGAGCTGCACTCCAAGAAAAATAACTTTTCCTGCCTCTGGTTCTTCATTTTTAATCATTCTGGGTAAGAAATGTGCCCAGGATTGGAAATCATTCTGGTTCTAGACCCTCACTCTCGCTGGTGGCTTCAAAAGACGGAGGGAGGGGGAGTGTTTGGGCCACATGCTCCCCCCCCCCAATTGGGAACCCACTCCCCACGAGAAGCCACACTGTCTGTGCCACGGTTACAGGAGCCAGCAAAGTGCAAAATGCACAGAGAGACATATTGCATTGTTCAGGACAGACCCTCAGACTGCATCGCACGAGTGGCTGCCCCCTAAGCGGGGGAACCTGTGTCCCTCCAGATATTCAGGAACTACTAATCCCATCAGCCCCCACAACAACCATGAGGGGCTGTGGGATGATGGGAACAGGTGTCAATTTCCGGAGCACCTCAGGTTTTCAGCTCCTCATCTATACTGATTATGGCCATTGTTTCAGACCGGCATTGTTCCCTTGTGTGATTTCTAGTATATTTCCTCTTCCAGTAATTCCTGCCTCTGTCTTGTAGACACAACGGTTCCCAGATAGGGATGTGGTGGCGTCTGCATCCATGGAACTCCTCCTTTCCCCTCCCCTGAGTCCATTTTTTCCCCACCATTGTTTCTGTTGTTTAAGGCAACGGAACCCGCCTTTTTCTACTTCTTTTTTTCCCCATGTCTTAGAATGTTCACATGGCTTGAAAGCAGAACCTGTAGAACTTATTTTGGATCAGGAATTCTCAGAATCTCCCGGCCAGTATTGCCAGGGAATCAGTACTGTGTCCAGGTGCAAAATAATCCTCTCTTTCCAGAGATGGAAAATTTTAAGTTTTGGACTACATGTACAAGCATGCCCATGGCCATGCTGCTTCCCCCCTAAAGTACCTTTTCCAAGGTCTGGCTTGAATGCATTCCCAATAACTAAGCCCATTGAATCCGTGTTTTTCACATATTTAGAATATATGCGTTTCTCAGAAACATCAACAGCCGTCGCTCAACATACAGATCCAAAAGGACAAATTGCATCCAGCAACAGTCCTGGAGCTTTGAAGTCACCCTCGGATAAATCAGCACCTGGACGACAGACCGAGTAAGCACACAGATAAGCTGGCTGCAGTCTCTCGGTTACAGCCTTCCCTGCTTTGGTGACACGCATGGTATTTCTATTCAGATTAAAATTCTTCATTCACATATGAAAGTGGCATATAAAACAGTGTGTGCATATTTTATATGAGCTTCCATCCTTCTTTTTCCTGCATGGTAGAAAGTGGCCGTTCTACCTTGCCCATTCCATAGCTAGACACTTTTCTTGTACGTTCCACTTCTAACATTCTAATGACTGCAGTATTTGGGTACTAGATCTGAGAGATGCAACAAAGCACAGCTGAGGGAGGGGTACACAGGCATATGGAAAATAAAACAAAACATCCCCCAGCTAGCACAGAACCTACTGGGATGAAGGGGAGTTGTTAATCAACTCCAAATCCCACTGACTTCAATTGATCTACTCTAGCTGGGGCTACGACTGGATTTAGTCCCATCTTTCCTAGATGACAGGGAAGGGCACCTTTGAAGTTAAGACTTCAACAGATCAAACAGTAATCAGAGCCATTCATATTCTTAATCCTCTGCAAAATGCCATCCAAATCAGCACTGGTGAAAATAAAGACTTTCTTGTAATGCATGCTCTCTCTCTCTCTTTTTTTCCTTTTTTTTTCTTTTTGGCCATCAGATTGACCCAAAGACCAGGATGGGTCCTATAGGGCTCCCACAGTCTTAAACCCTTGGAACATTTTGTACTAGGTTCATAGCTATGGGTGAATGCAAGTACCCAGAGTTGGGCAGTGCTCAACATTTTTAAAAGGATGCAGTCCCAAGAGTAGTGGTGCTTAGAATCATGCGGACCTGCCAAGCGCAAAAGGGTATCTCTCATTACGAAATCAGAGCAAATCAAATAAGGCCCTCCAGGCCATCCCTCCATTGAGCAGCATCACTATTTGCTTAGAAGCCCCTACAAGGCATTCAACGTAATCAGAATCCACACATTCTTCAATAGGTACTGTATTTAATAAACTGCAGCTGATACACACAAGTCTTTTTACATGTTGTGCCCACTGGTCCCACTTGAAAGAGGGTCTCTCCCTTCACCGACTTCCAAATATGGTAATCAGTTATTTTGCACTGAAGATCAACCTAGGATTCATAGGAAGTTAGCCTTTGTAGGCTTAGGTCATAAGTCCCTCTACCTGAATATGGTTGGCACTGACTGGCAACAGCTCTCCAAAGATTAAGCAAGAATTTTTCCCAGTCCTACCTGGGGATACAAGGAACGGAACCTTCTGCATGCAGACTGGTCACTCCAGTACTGAAACCCTAGTTCTCCCTTTATATGGGAAGCCACTTTGAATCCAGCTAGACGATCATCTTATCTACTTTAGTACTGCCTGCACAGGCTTGCATCAGCACTTCAGTTTTTCCAGAGGGGTTTCCTTGTCTGCAGATGTCACAGCCCAAGCCTGGGAACATTCACACGTAAAGCTCATGCTCTCCTTCTGAGCTATGCCCATCCCCCTATGTCCCCTGTGCCATAATTTCTCAACTGGACAGCTTTAGCTACCTATGCCCATGGCAGGGATTGCTGCTCACAATGGCCCGCCCTATACTGCATCTCATCACCTTCAAAGAGGATAAGAACATGTTTTATTTGGCCCCCCTAGAACAAACAATCAATTCAACCTGGCATCTTGAGTGGGGAATGGCCTGTGCTCGTTGCTCCTGACGGAAGACACTAAGGGTGCCTGCATCCCATTATGTGAACAAAGGAAGGGAGGCACACGATGGCAGCCAGCAAAAGGAAGAGGAGCTGCAGGACTAGAGAAGTTAGCGATGTGACTTCTCAAAGACATGGTGAAGACCGACTTTGGTAAGTTGTTCCACGGCAACAGTGCCATCTAGGATGTAACCAAAATCCACTTAAGAACTCAAAGATAATCACGTTTCCTTGCACAACTCATGAGCCTTTTCTGCAAACACCTTTCTAATGTTCCTCACTTTAAGCAGGGAACAGGGAGCCCGGGGGTCTCTTCAGAGGCAGCTGGACTCCCGCTCCTATCAGACCCACCTAACCTGACCCAGTGGTAAAGGAGTGGTAGATGTCACAATCCATATAACATTTGGAGTCACTGTGGTGTAATGATGGGAGTGCAGGAATGGGACACGAGAAACACAGGTTCAGGTCCCATTAAGCCATGAAATGCTTTCTGAGGTTGATGTAACTCATGCCACTGTAATTACTGCTGTTGATGACATTGGAGGGGTGTCTTTGTGTCCCAGCTCAGAAGAAAGGCAAGCTGTATAAAGTGACTATTACATTTAATGTAACACACAAGCACAGACAAACACTATTCATGGCTTTAAACAATGTGATGTGTGAAGACTTAGAATCATAGAATAACTGAGTTGGAAGGGGCCTCTAAGGCCGTCGAGTCCAACTCCCTGCTCAAGGCAGGACATGCCCCTTTGTTTGTGGAAAAACCATCCATGGGCACCCTCCAGTGTGCAAGCTATTGTAAGCATAAGTTGCTGCCTCAAGAAGCTTCCAAGTCTTAACTTGTAAACTGCCCAGAATAGTGTTCGCACTAATTAGGTGGTATATCTATCAACCAACCAACCAACCAACCAACCATAATCATCTTCATCTGTGTGAAGTACTGTCACAAAGAAGGTGGAACAAATTTATTCTCTGTTGCTGAGGGGGGATAACAGCAGAATTTGGCAGAGGGGGGCAAATTCAGTTTATCAGTAGAGCCTCACATGGTGGTGGCCCCTGCTTCACTGCAGATTTTGACACACCATCTAGATGGCCACATGTGAAGGATACTGCAGCAGCAGCATTCCTGCATCTGCAGCAGGTTGGACTAGATGATCTTTTGAGACCCTTTCTAACTCTTGTGATTCTGTTTTTGAATTTAAGAATCATGGCCATCTGCATAACAGCTCCGCACATGAACACTTTCCCTCCCCTTCCCTCTCCTTTCCTTTTCTCTTTCCTTTCCTCTTCAAGAGTAAGTCCCTACCCTCTGATATTCCATGTCCACACATAACACACAAGTCACCTGCCAACTTTCCCAAAACACAGCATGTATCTATGAAATGAAAATAGGAAGTGGTCTGAAGTAGCCCTTGTCAGTCTAGCTCAATATTGCTGCCTCTGAATGGCAGCTGCTCTCCAGGGACCAGTGGGAATCTTTCTCAGTCTTTCCTGGAGGTCTCTGGTGGTCTCCCACCCAACAACTACCCTCACCCCTCTTAGCTTCCAAAAACTAGACAATATTTGCTAATGACAGCGTGGAGTGTATAGATAAATCTTATTAAATCAGTGCTTCATCTTGCCATAAAATATTGTTGGAGTGAAGAAATAGTTAAGCAACAGAAAAAGAATACTAAATCCAGCAGTCACTGGCCATATGTGTTTTAATTACCCTTGTTATTTAGGGTCTGTGTGTATGAGACCCGGGACAGGTACCTGCCAAGAGACCATCCCCTTAACATTCTGGCACTCCCCCAGATGGGTAGGAATAGGACTCCACCACCTCTTGCTAGCAGTCCCCACGCCCCTGCCAGCTGGGGATGAGGGGTGTTGTAGTCCCACCCCTCCAAAAGACATCCAGAGGAGAGAGAAGGATGCTTTGGAGGAGTGTTTTAACGTGGCTACTCCCGAACAGCGATGCAGCCCGCCGGTTACAAGGCGGTGAACGGAGAGGCGGCTCCGGGGAAGGAACGCCTGGACCCCCGAAGCCCAAAAACCTCCGGCACAGATGCTCGGGAGCAACACCGTTTGCCCTCCCGGAGCGGGGCGGCGGGGGTGGGGGTGGGGGGGCGGCGGCTGGGATGCTGGGCCCCTCGGGGAAAGAGCCTGTGGGAGAAACATCCACCTGTGCTCCTCGCCGAGTCCCGTCCGTCCCCCACCGGGGCAGGGCAGGGCAGGGCAGGGCAGGGCGGAGGCGCTGGCATCAGGCGCCCTTCCCTGCCGGCCGGCGCTTCTCCGGAACGGCGAGGGCGCGACCGCGAGCGAGACGGGCTGCGTGCGCCCCACCTGTCCGCGCCCCCCTCCGCCCCCCTCTGCGCAGCCCCCTTCAGGATGCGGCCCCGGCCCCTTCCCGGGGCCGATGGGCCGAGCCGGGGCAGGACTCCCTGGCCCGTCCCACCCCGGAGACCCATTCTCCGCCCGCGCCCACCCACTTGGGGTGACCGGAACCGGTCCCAGAGGTTGGGCTGCCCGGAGGGAGCCGCCCGGGCCCCCTTCCGCGGGGACCGGCCGGGGCCGGAGGGGGCCACGGGCGGCAAGGGGCGCGCTCGCCGGGAGGAGGCTGCTCCGAGTTCCGTCTCTCTCTTTTTTTTTTTTTATGGGCATTCCCCGAGGAAGCGCGGAAAGCCTTAAACCGGAGAGAGAGAGAAAGGAAAGGGGGGCGAGGGGGGGGAAATATACGGGAGGCAAAAATAGTAATAATAAAAACGAGGTGAGGAGGGGGGGGGGGGAAAGATACAGGAGAGGAAAACGTCAGAACGCCCACGAAACCCTATTTCGCTCGGGCAGTGAAAGTGTGGCGCAAAAGCGGAACTTTCCCCGCTCCCCGACAGACCGGCTCCCCAAACCCTTGTCGTCCAAGCGGTGGATCGGGGCGGGCGGGCGAGCGGGCGGGGGAGAGACGGGCGCCGCCAAAGGACCGGTTCGGGAGCGAGAGGAAAGGGGGGGGGGCAACTCACCGCGACCGCGGAAGGCGGGCAGGGACGGTCCGCTGCCCCGCGACGCCCAGGTGCCCGGCGAGGGTCAATCCCGGCCCACGGCGGCCGCCTCGCCGCGGCGGAGGAGCGGCGGCGAAGAGCAGAAGAGTTTGCAACTCCGGAGGTGGGAGGCGGAGGTGGCAGGCGAGGCGGGCGGGCGGCGCGCCGGTGCCGCGGCTTGCAAAGAGCGGCGAAGAGGCGGCGAGAAGCGATGCCCCAGCCCCAGCCCCAGCCGCCCCCCCCCCCGCCCCCGGGGGCCAAGAGCCGCCTGCCGCAGCCTCCCGCCGGCCGGCCGGGCGAATAGGAGCCGCCCGCTCGCTGCCCCCCCCCCGGGGTGGGTGTGGGTGGGTGTGAGTGTGTTGCGGGGGGGGGATCCCTCTCTGCGCCTCCTGGCCCTCGTGCCCAAGGCCGGGTGGCCGCTGCTCCGGCGGGGCGGGGAGAGAGCGCGAGGGAGCGAGCGAGGGAGCGAGAGGCTGCGGGCGACCGCGGAGAAACGGAGCCCCGGCGGGCGGCCTTTAAATAGGGTCTCAATAAATCCCCGGGTTGAAAAGAACGGGGCGTGGGGGGCGGGGGTGTGGAAGAAAACGTCAACTCCCCGAGGAAATGAGAAGCAGATTTCGAGATATTTAATCACAGACTTCGGGGGGGGGGGGGAGAGAGAGGGAGAGATGCGCGTGCCCGCGAGCGAGCGAGCGAGCGGCCGAGGGAGAAAGCCCTGCCTGGCGCTCGCTCTCCCCGTTGCGGCACCGCTTGGAAAAGGAGTCTCGTGTGTCTCCCCCCCCCCTTCGCCCCCGCCCGCTTTAGCCACGGAGGGCGAGCCCCCCCTCCCCCCCCGCTGGACGAGAAGGTAAAAGGAGGGAAGGAGGGAGGAGGGGGGGCAACGAAGGCAGGAAAAAGGGAAAGAAGGACGGAGGAAAAATTTTGGGGTCGGGATGGGTGGGTGGGGGTTCAGCTTTGCAGCGATCCGAGCCGGCAGTTGAGGATTCCGGGGTGGGAGGTGGGGAGGGAGAACCTGGGAATTAAAAGAAACGCTTCCCCGGGAAAGTGAATGGAAAGGCTGGAGATTTAGCAGGGGGGGGAGGGGGGGGCGTCGAAGAGACAGCTTGTCAGGCACTGTTGCACTTCCAGCTTTCTGGAAAGGCATCGAAGAGGTGAAGACAGGAAACTCTCTCTCTCTCTCTCTTTGCCTTCACAGGCTGTTGGGTTCTTGGAGGTTCTAGGAAATTGAAAAAGGAGGGGCCAAGGGGGGGGGCCGGGGAGTTTTGCCTCCAGCTAAGGCCGGGGTCGATAGGTAAGGAGGGGAAATGCCAGCTCTGTGGGGAGAGAGAGAGAGAGAGAGAGAAGGGGCAGGATTTCACGGAGAGGTACACCGTTCCCAGAAGGAGTGAGCAAGAGCCAAGTTGTCATTTCCTCTCTTGGACCCGCAGCGCATCAGAGGCGCCCCCGGCGCCAGAGCAACACATTTCCTCCTGGAGTTTTCACCAAGGGTGTCCCAGACACCTAAGGGCAAACCCCCTCCTTCCTCCACCCCACGGTTTCCCCCCATTCCTGCCCCCATTTTGCAGCTGTTCAAAGTGAGGCGAAACCTTTCACGAGCCCACCCACGCCGCTCGGCTCTGCCCGAGGAAGGCCGGGCCTTCCTGGTCGAAAGCCCCCGGTCTTTGTTCACTAAACCCACGCCGGGATTTATTGCTCCTCCGTCCCAAGAGGGCCGGCCCGGGCCCCTGCCCCTGACGCGCCTCCGTGCAGCCGCCGCAGGGCCGCCGCCGCCGCCGCCGCATCCACATGTGGCTGACAAATTACTCCAGGATGCTCCTTCCAGCTCCGCCATCCCGAGGAATGTAGTTAAGTCCTAACATCCGATCCGTGCACAGCAATGGTCAACGGTGTGGCGAAGACAGGAGTCACCCACACAAGGAAGGCCAGATGTAAGCAACTTGTAACTGAGGTATTAAACAACAACAACAACAAATACCACACCAAAAACAAACCCAGAGGGAGAAAGAAATGGGGAGGTAGAAGAACCCAGATGGAGGACACTAACAGTCAGGGAGCGGAAAGCCTCCTATATTCTGATTTGGTGGAACTCTCCATACGTGCATGGTGGCGGTCTGCGGGGCATCCTCCTGTATTCCTTGCTCACGATGTATTCAGCCCAGGGTTTCACACACCCATGAAGAAAAACCCAGCTCCCAGTGCATACTTAAGTATCGCTGAGTGGACATTTGGGGGGAACCGTCTTCCCACTTCTTTTCTTCCTCCCTATAGAAAAAGGAGGCTGGTTTGTGGAATCTTCTCCACAATGTGGTGGCAGTTCATCAGTTTGCTCCTACCAGAGTCTGGAACGGTGGTAAGTAGAGCATGCATCAGGATGTAACAGATTGCCTGCTCAGCTAGTATAATCACCAGAGGTGTAACTGAGGGCACTCGAGGTGACTAGCACCCCCACCCACCCACCCATTCCACTCGGATGCATGTGCGTGAGACCACCACCACCACCACCAGACGATGGAGGAGAATGGCCAAACGGCCTCAAGAGTTTTGTTTCAGGATTGGCTCTACTATTAGGCAAAGCGAGGCAATTGCCTCAGATTACAGTTACTGGATGGTGGAAAATGGCAATAAAGTACTAAAGAACAAAGCTGTGTGAACCCTGCCTTCAAGAGTTAGCACTCTGCTTGGGTGCAATGAAAATTGATTGTCTCATTGTCAGTCTTGATGGTGTCATTGTCAGTACTGAAGGAAGACTCAAGTGCCTCTCCAGTCAGCTACTATACATGGATCTTCTGTGTGCGGGGAGTGAGGAATAGCACCGCCATCTTGGGTTCTGCTTTGCCTTGGATCATGAGCCATTGTTTGTTTGCTCAGAGCCTGAACATGGTAGCATTCCTTAGGGATAAGAAACCTTTGGTCGGGTGGATGTTTTGGGCTCCTAGAAGCCCTAGTCAGCATGGCCACGGTCAGGAAATTTGGGAGCTGCAGTCCCCGAAAGTCTTATCACCTAAGATTAGGCAGTAGCAAAGGGAAATAAAATTGCAGGATGGCAAATTGTTAGGGATGGTCATCATTCATAGTTTAAAGGAAGTAGTATTTCAAAAGAGAAGCTGAATAACAATGTGGAATTGTGCTCTGCCAAGAACAGAGCAGCCATGTGTACACGGGTGCATATTTGTTGTAGGTGTGGCTCACTAATACAGCTCATGGTTTGCATGCAAAAGGTCCCCGGTTCAGTCTGCAACATCTCCTCCGTCGTTCTGGAGAAGAAGAAAAATCCCCTTGAAAAGTATGAAGATTTCCCACTAGGCAACATAGAACGCAGGAGGGCAGGACTGAGTCTTGCTTGATTTTTTTTATTAACCAAACTCCTGAAATCCATCAAACAGAATCTGCAAAAGACAAAAACATTAAAAGATTACCTGACAAGGAATTTGACCAGAGTAGTGGGAGCTAGCAGTATTTCCACACGTGCAGCTCCCTTCTCGTATAATCCCAGTGATAAAATCAATGCCGTTGGCAGGCATCGAGAGACGGGTCTGCTCTGCGGCTGCCCCTTCCTTTTGGAACGCCCTGCCCCAGGATGTGCAAAGGGCTCCTTTCCCAATTCTTTTAGAAGTGGACCTGAAAGACCTGATTGTTTCAGAGTTCCGACATAGGAAAGGGAATTACTATTGTGGTTAGTTTAAATCGTTATTTTAAATGTTTTCATTGTTTTAACAAGGATCTCCCTCCTCCATAAACTGCTTGGGAGGGGACTGGCTGTATAAACATTTTAGGTAAAGAGATATATCAAAGTTGCCTAAAGCTTTCTGCATTTCAGTGGGATAATCGAGTCTGGGAAAGCCATGTTATTGTTAGTATTATGAAATACTCTGAAATACACACTGATTTACCACCAGATCAAGATCAGCGGGATATTCTGCCCACCACCAGTGTTGAAAACACTGACCAATGATATTGTTACCTATATTGTAGGTCAGCCGGGTACATATCCGAATTCTCCGCTATGTAGTTTAGTGTTCTCACCTGAATGACAGCAAAGAAGTCTAAGACTAGACTAGGTGGTTAACGCTGAATGAAGCTACGGCAGCTCTGTCGCTATCTTCTGAAGTCCGAAAGAGTAAGTTTTTTCAAGTGTGGCACAAGCTGTCGGCAGTATGAGGATGCCTCCCACCTCCATCTCTCCTTGCCAGCTAAATCAGCTGTTTTGATCAGTGTCTGGTGACAGTAATGGGCTAGATGAAGGCGAATAAACTGACACTTAATTCAGACAAGACAGAAATGTTACTGGTCAGTCGAAAAGCAGATCAAGAAACAGGGTTGCAGCCTGTGCTGGATGGGGTTACACTCCCTCTGAAAACACAGGTGCGCAGCTTGGGGGTGCCCCTGGATTCGTCTCTGAGCCTGGGTGCCCAGGTTTCGGCGGTGGCCAGGGGTGCCTCTGCACAGTTAAAATTAGCGTGCCAGCTGCACCCGTTTCTTGAGAGGGCAGATCTGGCCACAGTGACAGATGCCTTAGTTACATCTCAGCTAGATTACTGTAACATGCTCTACGTGGGGCAGCCTTTGGAAAGTGTTTGGATACTCCAGAGAGTGCAAAATGCAGCAGCCAGACTGCTGACTGGGGCTGGTGACAGAGATCATGTGACACCCACACCCACACCAATTACAACGGCTCCACTGGCTGCCGATCCATTTCTGGACCCAATTCAAAGTGCTGGTCTTATTTATTATTTATTTATTATAAATAAATGGTCTTAACCTATAAAGCCCTAAACGGCTTGGGTCCAAGCTATCTAAAAGTCCACATCTCTCTCTAGGAGCCTGCCCGGGTGTTAAGATCATCAGGGGAGGCCCTTCTCTCAGTCCCACCACCCTCCGAGGTGCATCTGGTGGGGACACGGGAGAGGGCCTTCTCTGTGGCTGCTCCCGGACTCTGGAACTCCCTCCCACTGAAGGCTAGGCTGGACCCATCTTCGCTCTCCTTCCACAAGCAAGCAAAGACCTTTCCCTTCAAGCAAACTTCCTTGAATGAATGGCTTCCAAGTGAGGTTTTGGATTATTGCACCTTACTGCTTTGACGGTGTTTTGGTGGTGCTTATGATTTTTAATATATTTCTTTGATCCTTTTAACAATGTATACTCATTGTTACTAACTTAAAAACTGACTTTCAATTGTTGTAAGCTGCCTAGGGTCCTTTTTAAGGAGAAAAGCAGGTTCAAAATATTTTTTTAGTGAATTAATTAATTAAGATCAAACAGTCCGTTACAATCATGCCTAACTGAGGGAGCAACGACACATCGAAATACTCCCATATTTATTTCGGGTTTGGCATGATTGTAATTAAATTAAAAATCCCCAACTGGCTAAGTGGACATTTCTTCGGCTGGGAAGCAGTTTTTTTAAACACCTGCTTGGTGGTGTTTTTTTTTAAAAAATTGATTATTGTTGCACTTTATTTTACCTGATTTGACGTGTGTGATTACCTGTGTCAGAGTAAACAGTGTTTGTGGAATCTGTGGGTTTGCCATATACAATGGGATACCCTGCCATCTGAACTCTTTATATTTTCCCCCTATCTGTTTCTATTTTAGTGCTGCATCCATCTAGCACTACGCCAGTTCAAAATTTAATATAAATATATATATATATTTTAAAATGCCATTTAACAGACTTGGCTATTCTTAAAGAGCAGCGGACAGAGGAAATGGCTGTTAGAGTCATTGTGGGCTGTGTTGTGATGCTGGCTTTGCTGAATAAAAGCTGCTGAGTCCAGCATCAGCTCAAGGCAGGCAGGTTCTGCCTCAAGAACTGGGTAAAGAATTAAGTTCCTGGTACAAAGCAAAAACTGGGAAAATGGGGACCTGGAACACCAAAGTGCCAATGTACCACATAGCTCACCACCAAACTAAAAGTTATTCCTTGTGGACACACATGCCATCGCAAAACCCATGTCACATTAAATTGATTTCTAAAAACCTGAACCAGATCCTGATTTAATTCAACAGTGGAGTTGCGCCCTAGTAGGTTGGGAGGAGGGAGTTCTATCTATTTAAGAGTACCTCCAAATTCTCCTGCAGTTTATCCCATGATTACTGGTCATGGTCCCACTGGATGAGTTGTCCATGAGGAAGAGCCAGAACCAGCACCAGCAGCCTGAACCCAACATGGAAGAGGGACCGCAGATGTTTGGAGATCCGGGTGGCTGAACACCCTGAGGATGATGGCATTACAGCTGGGTTAGAAGAAGAAGTTGGAACTAGTGTTCCAGTAAGTGAGGATGCCACAGGACAAAGGCACAAGCCTGCCTAGAATACCCAGGAGATTTGCTTTGCTGCAAAGAAATGCCCCTCAGGAGAAGATAACTGCTCAAGAGCCAGGGGTCTCCTTTAGAGAAAACTCTTCCACCTGAGGAGACCAAGTGGCCAAATCCAGTAGCCCAGTTTCCTTCTTCTAGCTGGGTAAATGCCTGCAGCTGAGCTCTGGAAAGACAGACAATTACCCTAGCCCAGAAAAGTCCCTCCCAGTCACACAAAGTACAGACAGCATGCGAGGTTGTAAATAAAACTCCAACAAGTCCTGGGTAGAACCCTGGCCCTATTGATAGGTGTTTGTTTTTCTGTACCAAGTCATATGAAATTACTATCCCAAATAATGCAATGTGGCTCTTGGAAAATCCTAATTTTGAACTCATGGGGAAAATACCCTTTTTTTCAATGAATTGTAGTGTCCCTTTTTTTGTGTCCCTTTCTCTCCTCCCCCTCCCCCTCCCCCCCAAATGCTTGGAGTGTTGTGATTACCCTCTTCCACCCTTTCTGAAGACACTGTTTTGTATTTATTTGTTTTGATTTTTTCAATATGCCACCTTTCTCCCTGAACTGGGACCCCAGGTGAGTTACAGGACAATTTAGAGCAACAGAGAATTAAAATACAATAAAAGAGCAAACATTAAAACAGAGTTAAATTCAATTATATGATTAAAATGAAATTAAAATTAAAGCTCTCTACAATCACTTGACTAAAACGGTATTAATATTATAGAATAGTAAGTTATCCGTAACGTTGGTGTTTGTGCAGCTGCTCATCTTCCATTACTACATACACCATCCTTTGACAGCCACATCCTCTTTCTGCATAGTGACAAACAGGCAAGTCTCTGTGTTAAGATGTAAATGGACACAACTTTGACATCAGAAATGCTAGCATTCCATATTCAGAAACCAGTGGGGAACCTTTTCAGTCTCCCAGGATGTCCTGCCGTGGACCTCAAGGTGGTCATTCTTGAGCAAAGGAACTGCAAAGATAGATTTCAATGGCAAACAGGCAAAGAGCCGGACTGTTTCAGAATTCATGAAGAGGTGTGCCTGTCTTCTGCTGGGATAAAGGGTTCAAAATTGAGATTATGGGAAAATTAAGATGGTGACAATGGCTTGGAATCATACTACTTGTGTTAATCAGCTAATCTGTGCAAAGATGCCTATGTTATCATTCAACTAGTGTTTTGTTAATGGCCCTTGTTAAAATTAATCATCTTCGATTAAGTTTTAGTTTAAAATTTTCAATTCCCTTTGATCCCATGGATTACTATTTTCCTATCCACCTGTTATCATACGTAATTGCATACTGTCATGGCGTCCCTCATATGGGTTTCCATGTACTCAGCATTACAGATGTTACCTGAGATGACATACTATAGTATGATTCAGGCATCTGATGGAGCAGACAGTGTTCACAAGAGCTATTAAAAATGATCATTTTAAGGTGCCACAAGACTCATTGCAAAAAGAACCTTGAAAAATCAGAGTTCATGTTTGAATCTCGCCCCCTCCTTCCTTCCAAATCACCTTTATGGGTCATAAGCATGAGGGAGGATACTACAAACTTGTAAGATGCTCTTTTTCAGATGTAAAGATAGGTTAAAATACTTTAAATAACGAAGATCATCTCCATTGTGATCCTTCCTACTAAAGAAAGTGGCTACTCTTGGCAAGATGACATGATAGAGAAGCCAACTTCACCAACTTCAGAACAGAGTCCTGCAGTTTCCAGATTAGATCTATTTCTACTTCCCATTCCCTTCCTCTCTCCTGCGGCCACATATAGACCTTTGCTTAAAGGAGAGCTTCAAACTAATTACTAATAATTAAATAGTAACGTGCAATGAGTTCTTTTTCACAATACCTAAAGTATGAATGTGTTACATGACGGCTGTAACTTCACAAAGGGGTTACCATCACTTTCTCCGATGTAACGGTAACTTTAAAAATTTCACTTTCATAGCCACAGGAGTGTGGCCTCACTAAATGGTAGAGAAGGGACAGGACCTGGTCCGGGCATTTGCCTTGTGCTCCGTGGTCGGTGCTGAAGGTGATGCCAGTCTGGATGGGAAGAGCCTGTGCTGGGCTGGAGGACTGCAGCATCTAGATGGGTGTTTTAAAAGTTACTTTTGAGGAAGGGGAGACCAAAGAATTACTATTTTAAAGTAACAGCCTATCATTTTGAAGTCCTTGGAACGATAACTGCAGCTAATTACTTTTTAAAAAACAACATTCCCAAGGTCATAGAATCCTAGAATCATGAAGCTGGAAGGGGCCTCTGAGGCCATCTAGTCCAACCCCCTGCCCAAGGCAGGAATCCAAACCAAAGCATATCCGCCCAGTGGTTGTCTAAATTTCTCTTGAATGCCACCACCTCTCAAGGTAATTGGTTCCATTGCCCTACTGCTCTAACACTACTGCTCTAACAGGTATTTCTTATCATTTCAGATCTTGAAATCAAATTCCCCCCCCCTCTCTGTGTGCATCTTGATGCATATTTCGCCCTTTGTTCCTCCTTTGGCCCCCTCACTTTGCAAAAAATAATCACCGGGGTCTCATTCAGGGAAGGGTTACAGAGTAACACCCCCCCCCCCCAATATTTGGTTGCTTGAAACTGGACCACACGATCCATCATCCACTGAACTCAAGGCAAGGGATCTCTACCTGCTAAACGATTCTGGTGTGTGGAGAGAGAGTATCCCTCCATGCCTGGCAATAAAAATACAATAGCATAGCACAAAATAAGTAACAACTTGCTGCCCTTCGGTAGCACCCAAAATCTGCGGCCTGAGGTGCCTGCTACCCTCTGTCTAACAGTAGTGCTGGCCCGGAAAAGCCATTTAGCCAGCAGACCGTGAAGAGCAAGGCAAGGCAGATTATGCCTCCGCTCCCTGCTTTCCTAATCATTCACTCATGTTGAAAGGTTATTTATACACTAAGATCCGAATGTCACTGCCAGTTCCAGACCTGACACCCCCTCTTCCAAATCCTCACATAACACACTAACTCCTTGCAATCATGGTCACATGAAATAGTAGCTGGAAAACACAGGAGAGAGCTTATATAAGGTGCTAGAAGACTGCTGGTACCACCAGCTCCGTGGATTAAAAGCATCCATAATCTTTTTAAGTACACTATACAGAGGCCTCCAAAAGTCGGCCAGTTTCCTCTTTCTGTGCACTGCTCTGTTCTTAGCTAAAGTGATCAAACTTTTGAAAAGTTCTTTTTTTGGACGACAGTTCCTAGATCCTGGGAGTTTCAGACCCCAAAAGGAACTTTTGTACAGTCTGGGAAGTAATCAGTGCATTTCACCCCATAACTCTTTATGCAGATGCTCTGAAACAAAGCATTGACCTAACTGATGCGCAGATGAATCAGGATGCACATCTTATTGTGCATCTACAACATATTGTTGGATCAAGAGACGAGAAGTAGGATTGGAACAGGTAATCTAGAAATTGTGTGTTTATCCCCAAACAGCTCCAGACATTCAGAGAGGTATTCCTGGAAATGGAAGGAAAGTAGATGTGCAAAAATATGTTCTTGTTGTTGTTATGCACTGTCAAGTCGCCTCTGACATACGGCAACCCAATGAATGGGTGACTTCCAAAATGATCTGTCCTTAAGAGCCTTACTCGGCTCTTGCAAACTAGCAGCTGTGGTTTCCTTTATGGAATCAATCCATCTCACACATGGTCTTCCTCTTTTCCTGCTGCCTTCAACTTTTCCTAGAATTATTGTCTTTTCTGGTAAGTAGAGATGGGCACGAACCAGCAAAATGGTGGTTCGTCTTGGTTCGTGGTTTGTTGAAGTCGACAAACCATGAATTTCTGAAGTTTTTCTTGATGATCAGTTTGTCAGTTTGTCAGCACTATCAGCCTGCCTTTTTTTTTTTTTTTTAAGAATCCTGGCCGACTCCCCCGCCAGTTGGCTTATCTTTCCCTTTCCCTGGCTCTCTAAGAGGTTTGTTTGTTTTTTAATGGGATGGTTTGTATTTTTGTAGGTTTGTATTTTTGTTGCTTTTGAAATCTGTTTTAGTAATGCTTTTATCTAATATTTTTAATATGATATTTACTTGATTCTTTTTAAATATTTGAATAATTCATTGTTTTTCGTTTTCAATATTGTCTTTTTTTTAAAAAATGATGTAGGCTGCCTGATCCTTTTTTTAGGAGAGGCGGAGTAAAAGTGTTTTAAATAAATAGATAATAAATAAATAATTTATGATCTTTTCGAATTCCTTCACGGCTGCCCTTCAAAGTCTCAGTCTTCTTCTGATTTCTTGGCTGCCATTTTCATTTGGCCTGATGACTGAATCAAGGCATACCAAATCATTAACAATATACATTTCTTCATTGTCAACATTAAAAGTGTGTAATAATAGAGATTTGGGTTGTAAAAAATGTGTTACTGATGGGAGTGGTAAAGCCATGCTCTGACTGGCAGTTACAGTTGAAATCTGAAGAGTGAGGAAAATGTAGGGTTAGAGAGGGATCCACCTTCAATCCACCAGAGACTTCAAGGTGGGCTCTGATACACCGAGCTCTTCTGGCTCCACCCTTCTACCTGCCAAATACCTTCAGGGCCCCACACACACACCTGCAGACCAACCATTCTGGCTTTTTGCCTCCACCAAGGAGACTAGTGTTATTGTTGCTGTTAAATCAGAAGTTGGCAAACCTACTAAGGAGTCCCAAAGGAGATCTATCCATTCACTGCTCCAGTCATTAAAGACCTGAGCAGGCCCAGATGTGAAGTGGTAATAGGTGCTTATGAAACACATGCACATAACCTTTAAAATATATGCACCTGTATGTGGGTGTGCATGCACACAATAATTCCAGAAAAACATTGCATTTGGGGCGTTGGAGGGAATGCTATGCCCACCATCACACACACACACACACACACACAGACAGAGAGAGAGAGAGAGAGAGAGAGAGAGAGATTATCTGGAGGCAGAACATGGGGGTATGGGAGAGGATGTGAGGCCTAATCTGCTCAGCCTCAGAGCCAAAAGTGCAGAGGCAGAACTAAGAGACATTGAGGCATGAGCTGAAGAGTATCCATGCGCCATTGGTCCGTCCTTTGACTTTGGAAGCACATCACCTTGCAGTTGAGGGTTGCGAACTTCCAGCTATCCCACTCGAGATCCCACATCACAAAGCCCTGTGAAGAGAAGTGCAAGGGGAGGGCCTACTGTAAGGCACCCAAAGTGGCAGCCGTCTGAGGCAGCCTCAGCAGTCCCCTAACCATGCTACCCTAAGCCATTCCTTCTTGTCAAACGGCATTGCTGGGAGAGCCCTGTGAACTTAGACCTTCCAATTTGGTGGAGGATACAATCCCGTCAGCAGAGCTGAAACTAAATCCAGCTGTCTGTCTGGTTTGCTCCTGTATATGGCATAGCCTGTGGGGACTGTGATAGGAAGGGTGCCATTTTGTTCACCCCAGGCAGCAAAATGTCACAAACCAGCTCTAGGTGGAGGATCTGGGACAATGCGGCTAATTCAATTAATTCAAGCTCACTGTTTGTTCGATTTTTAGTGGTCTAATAATGGTATTGCCTACTCTTGCAGTTGTATAATTTTAAGGACCGCATGGCCTTTTCTTAATTTTTTCCCCCTCAACTAAACTATTTTTCTTTTCGTGGGATTCCGCAAAACAACTGACAGTTGGAATGTTTCAAACCACAAGGGCTTGTGGCTGGAGCTTTTTTGAAACACTGCTATTTGCAGACAGCAAACCCATCAGTGTGATGTTTTTCCCCAAGTATTTCAGGGCCTGATCCACCATACCACACATGATGTGGGAGAGAGAAGGGTTGGAGAGATCACTTTGGCATGGCTGAGATCACTCAAAATCCTCCATTCAGATGGGTTGCTGAGAAAGTGTACTGCATTTTCCTTAATGGTGTGTTTTTAAATGCTTTACTGATGATTTTAATTAGTGCCTTTAATTTGATTCTGCTTTTATCTTGTCTTGTCCTGGATAGCTTAGTGATTTAGGCATCTGGCTGTGGATCCAGAGGTTGGGAGTTCGATTCCTTACGGTGCCTCCTTGATAGGGGCTGGACCTTATGATCCTTTGGGTCCCTTCCAGCTCTGCAGTTCATAGGTTCTTCTCCTTCTCCTTCTCCTTCTATCTTACTCCAAGCCACCCTGAGTCTCACAGAAGGAGATAGGTAGGACATAAATCCAAAAATGAATCAGTTAGGGTAAGCTGTACCTTTTCAGATGTTGCTTGACTGCATCTCCCATGATTCTTCAGCAATGGCTGTTCTGAGTGGGGCTGATGGAAACTGTAGTACTGTCACATTTTGAAGGCCACTTATTGCCAACTCCTGAACAATAAAATAATTATCTGCTGTCATGTTGATTCCAACTTTTAGCAACTCTCTCCGGGTTTTCTGGGTCTGAAGTATTCAGAAGAGGTGTACCTGTTCCGCTTTCTGTTGAGACCCTCAGGCAACTTGCCCATGGCTGCCCACGATCACACATGCTGTGGGTGACCTCGGTGATCTCCCCTCCTGGGAAGTAAAGTGAGGATTTGACCTCACAGTCCCTAGGCACTCCAGCCCTCTCAGCAAAATGCAATGCCAATCCGGCAAGGGAGTTTCATTTCAAGAGTCTTGTGTGCTTCAGTGCACAATGCGCACCTGTGAGGGAGGCAATGTATAGAAGTTAGAGAGCATGTACAGTCAAACCTGATAGTGTTTTCTCTCTTCATTCACCAGCACCATTCTCACAAGCACTCTCTCTCTCTCAATCTCTCTCTCTCTCTCTCTCTCTCACACACACACACACACACACCTCCAGGGCCATTGCAGACGGTCCTAAGACAAGCAAGGTGGTTGCACAAGATGAATTTTGCCCAATTGCTAAGTGTTTGGGGAAGATTCAAAGGATGTGTTTTCCTCCTTTAAGGGATGGCTCTGGAAGATGCTGCTATAACAAGAAAAGGTCATCTGCCCCACCTGGCTTTAATGGTAACCAACTGCCAAGACTAGATGCAAGACGGGGTTTCTATGAGCTTAGCTTGCCCTCTGCTGGATACTCAGTGATCCTTTTGACATCGAAGAAACGGTTTGACAACACAAAGGACAAAGCTGTCTTTCCACCTTTATGGACATTTGTGTAAATGCATGCTTATATATACCCACATCATGAAAACAAAATTGGCCACTAAGCCTGTGAAATTGTCATAAGTATGCCTTTGTCATTCGAGTTTGGAAATAATACCGAAATCAAAGAATTCTGTTTGCTTCTGCAACTACCTCATTTACACCTTTGTCCCTCGCTTTTCTACCCATGAATATTTTTTTTGCTTTGGTTAGACATAGCAAACAAGCAGTCTTGATCTCACCTAACAGAAGTACATCAAGATTTCAGTGGAGCACTAAATACACCACAATTTGTATTCAAGGATCTGTTCAACTAGAATCGCATCGCATTTAGCTTTTAGGCAGTGTTTGTTTTCAAATGGTTTGGTGCTCATTGTGATTTAGCATCATCACCCTGCTGCCTAAAATACTGAGTACTGATGTCTACCGACAGAACGTATTACAACATGACATTAAGAACAGCCACCTCAGGAAAGATGCAAATTTAAATTAGTTAACTTTAGAAGCCTCCACCCAGACCAGAGAAAGACACTGAGAACTCCTGACCCCATAGAACAGGGTTGGGCAATTTGGGTGTTTTGGGACTGCAGCTCTTGTAACCTCTCTGCATAGGCCATACTGGATAAGGCTAATAAGACCCATAGCCCCAAACATCTGAAGGGCTACATTTATCCACCTGTGATTCAGAACCTGAAAGACAAGTCTGGGATAATCCTCCAAAGTTTTGCTGTAGCATCTCAAGAAGTGACAAGTTCCCACCCATTTGACACACCCCAGACAATCAGCTTTATATGGCCACTCAGCATGTTCAGTCTCTGTGGGGCTGGTGGGTGGGTGTCCCTCCTAAGGTGCCCCTTCAGATTCTTGTTCTTCTACAACACTTGGGGTTTTCCCAGATCTACTGATAATTGGCTCTTGACCATGAATTGTGGTGTTTTAGAAAAGTGACAACATGCTAAGATCAATTGACAGAACCTGAGTCTTATGACATTCAAATATCCATCTATGCTCACCTGTGAAAAATCAGACAGGAGTGGTGAGGTTTTTGGGTTCAAGAACTGCTCTCTTAAATCAGGAGGTTGGTGGAAGCTTGTCACTCCTCCTTAGATGCTCTCCTGAACATGGTGGAGGAGGTTTCAGTGCTTCAGGGAGGCTGGCAGCAAGACTGTCAGGAAGCTAGACTTCGTTAGGAGCCTAGAGACTTCTAGCAAAATCAGCCGAAGGGAAATGGTCAAAGCTGAGAGCAAGACCAAGTTGCATCGACTCTCTTAGGAATTAGTTGCCACATAAGCGGAAGAGAATTGATAGTTCCAGCAGTAATGGGGATGGGGAAAAGTGCTGAAGAGCAGCTATGGAGTAGAAGCAGCAAAAGGGGAGAGTATACGGTGACCCTGGCAGAGGTTCTTTCCTACAAAATAATACTGGCACTCAGGCTAACTCTTGCTCATACTGTGCAAAAGATGACAGTGGTGAACCACGCCAGAGAATTTTGTAGATTGAAAACCTTATGACGAGATATTCCACTTGTGACAGGAACCTTTGGAGATCGTTTTTCATAGGGCTGCCATCCATTGGAAGCAACTTGAGAACCTGACACAACGAATAACTTGAAAACAATTAGTATTATCTGCAAAGGTTTTATTATCCCCCCCCCAAAATGTTTTATTAGCCTTCTAGAATCCCCCAGGCAACGTGGCCAAAAATGATAATCTGCACTCCAAAAAAAAGGCTTGTTGTTGTTGTTGCTGCTGCTGCTGGTGGTGGTGGTGTTGTTTGCTGTCAAGTCATCCTAGGCTTATGGCCACCCTATGAATGAGTGATCTCCAAAATGTCCTCAACGGTCCTTCTCTATTTCTCTGTTTTGCAACAACACAGAGCCATCACCTGGTTGAGTGCGCCTCCTAAATCATGGACTGGGCAGGAATGAGATGTTTAGCCACTAGATGGTCCTGCTGCTCTATAATCAGAAGCACTGGGGCGGAATAAAGGTAAGCAGAACTTTCCTCCAGGAGGTTACAAGTGGCTTTAAACCAGGCAGCAGTGCAAATCAAACATCACACTGGCTACCAGAAGTAACATCAATTCAAAACTTTTATTAGGGCCAAGCTGCTGATTTTCACAGAATCCTCCTTCAGCCTAGAGGTCAAGTGAACAAAAAAGCACAGGAAGGGGTGCAAAAGACAGGCTGTCGGTCACAGCAAGTTCCAAACTGCAATCTATATTCACGCATAGCACAAACAATACGTAAGAGGTCCCAGAAGCACATTTTTGGCGTGAAGAGTCCAAAGGCACAAAGAATCCTATGGCAGGGTCCAAGTCAGGCAGTCTTGATGCCTGAAGGAGGCGGGGATGCTTTTAGCAGCCCAACAAACAACTCATGGGAAGGAGGGAGGGCTCTCTCTCATCTCAACTGCTCTCTGAAGGTAGAAGACTGGGGCACTCTCACCCTGGGCGTCTACCTTTGGGTGGCAAGTGTGGGTGTGGATGTCATACTGAGAGGTCTTCTGTTTAGCCAATGTGTCATTTAGGCTTAAGAAGCCAAAGGAATCATCAAGGTGGCAAATGGAACGCAGTATCAATAAAGCCATCCTTTCAGCCCTCTACCTTCTACAACTATAGGCTCTTAAGTCTGTGCTTTCAGAGCACAACTGCAGGCCATCCACGACAGTTGTGGAATTGGTCTACTCCTGAAGAATATCCTCCGGAATAAGCTTTTACTTTCAAAAGAAGGCCAAAGAGGGAACGGAGGGGGGTCAGAATACTTGGCACCCCTTTTGTTTAGGGAGAGAGATGATAAATTCCCAGCCACTGGCTGCAGAGGGGAATAAAGCCACACCTTTTCCCCACAGGCCTTTTGCAGACTTCAAACCACAGCTGTTTCCATCTAAGAAGCTAATCCTGGCCCCCAATGGCGGCCATGAGACTTTGGGACTTTAATAAAAATATATAATTTTGGAGCTACTCTCAAAATTGCACAGCCTGAGGAAGATGAATTATCATCGGAAGTTTGCTGTTGCTTTTTTTTTTTTTTAGTGGCCCAATAAATGTATCACCTGTTCCTGCATTTCTATTACTTTCAAACAGACCTTCATCAGACAGCCATGTCCACTTCGAGCAACCAATGGAACCGGAACTCTTAGGTTCCCACAGGCCTTTAGGTGAGGTGGAAGTTCTGCATCATCTCTAATTCAGAAAGGCCTCTTCTTGAATGGAAGATTTGGCTGCCACCCCCACCTCCAAGCCTCTCTGTTCTGACCAAAGGTCCCATAGCATAAGCTGCTCTTCTCTGATGTTTGGATGGGAGCTCCCGGTCAACTGAAAACAAAGATCCACCCAACAGAGCCATCACAGGGTTTTCTGCTCATGTTTGGTTTAACACACATACAAACATATGTGTTATCAGAAATACATTTTTATCCAGAACTTGGGAAAATTACTTTTTGGGAAACAATACCCAAGTTGGCTGCTGGTGTGTGGAATTCTGGAGTTTGTAGTCCAAAAGGTAACTTTTCTGAACTCTGGAAAATGCAGTCCCCAACATTCTTCATCTTGGAAATACATTCCTGATGTTCTTCTAAGCTCCTCTGATCATGCTCATGTACCATTAGCTATTTTATTTTATTTCCACTTCACCTTTCTTCCTGGAGAGGGACTCAAGACAGGACTGCGTTTGGCAAAGGATGATGAAAATAACAAACCACCTGTTTTCAGATACCTATCTACGGTGGGGCTTACCCTCCTAATATCCCATCACCATCCATTCTCAGATTCCATGTCTGCAAACATGTTGTGGAGAAACACAGCACATACTTTGAGAACATCCTGGCTCACCCAGGGATTTCTGATCAGTCCAACAGAGACAGACATTCGCATCAGGGTACCCCAGGAAACTGGGTCTCAGAGAACATGCAGAAACTAAATGGCAGGTGTTTGCACACAGCCAATGATATCAGAGTTATTTTCAGACTGAAGATGCCATTTAGCTAGTGAGGAATGTAACAGGCATTATCTCTTTGCTGCTCATCCTCATATTGCAAAGACACACTGGTGTGAGAACCAAGGTAGGGCCAGAGAAGTTTCAGAGCTGGATGGCTTTAATTACAGATAGGGTGCCTGATGCTTGACAGCAAAGCATCCTGTAGATATAGAAGAAGTTCAGATAAAGATTTCCGGCAAAACCAAAATTTTTTTAAAAAATGAAGACGACAAAAACATTGTGGTACCTTAAAGACTGCTATATTTTAATGTGAGTTAAATTGCACATAAAGGGGACATAGAAGGAGCCTCACCAAAGAGTGGGAAAGCTTTGTGAGTGTTCACTCAGGTGTTTCTTGGGCTACAATGTGCAAATCCTTCACTTCCAGAAGTGTTGCACTAGAACAGGATCAAGCCCACCCACTTCATGGATGCCGACCCCTCCCTGAACAAGAGCTGAAGTCAAGGAAAGCTTTCTGCAAACATTGCAGGCTTTGACTGCTTCTGGTCAAAAACAGTCTGATTGTTGTAACATGTTAATTGCTTCTTTATTTCGCCTATATTTCATGTGTGTCCGGAATTGCGCAACGCTCTGATACAAAGAAAGAAAGAATCCATTTAATCATAAGTTTCATTGAGTCCCATTGTCAGAAATAATGTGGAAAACGTATGTTTAAAAATGATCTTTCCGTCTTCTGGTTGCAGTCCCTGACACAGTGGTAAGCAACCGATAGTGAACTGCTGTGGAACTGCTACAGTGCTTAGAAAGGGATCCTGTGAACTGTAGCCCAAAAAAGTAACTTTTCCCCATATCTACCTACCCTAGATATGAATTACCAAAGATGCTGGCCATGCCACCTCTGCATTGTTTGTAATTCCACCCTTCCAACCAACCTCCAGGAAAAATTGTTGCTTGGTTGGCTACACCATGGGTGCTTTGAACAGGGTTGCGATTTGACCTATGGCTTACTTCTGAGGCCCTCAAATTGAAAATATACTGCAATTTTTGCAATCCTATTTTGGCATTTCTTTGTTTTCTAATACACCAGGAGATTTTAAAAAATGTAATAAAAATGTTTTCAAACCAGGAGAAGTGGTCTGGACCACTCACGATCTCTTGAGAAGTGCTGGCTGGCTTTGATGGATCAAATCCTCCAAGTCTCAGTCGTGCGATATTTCCCAAAGAAGCTATTTTTGCACAGATTTATGGAACAACCCTAAGTAGATTTTTTGCCCCAGCCCCTTCTTCATTTCCATCACTAATGATCTGTCTATGTGTCATATGTCTTCATGTCTATATGTGTGTGATGTGCAGCTCAAAAACAACGGTTTCCCTATGCCAGTGTACTTTAGCGTTTGACCACTAGATGGAAGATGACACTCAAATTTGAGAAACAATCTTCTCTTCTGCTCCTCCAAGGGCAGCTTTTTATAACAGTATTTCAAAAATAAGCCCAGTCTCCTCTTGGTTTAAATAATTATGATCCCACTGTTTTTCCAAACTCTTCTGCAGGCCTTATGAATCTTTTAAATTCAACTCTGACATGCTTTAATATATAAGGTTACAAACTCAGACTTTTAAGATGTAATATCTCAAAGCTTTGTTTGGAGGAATGAAATTTAACTATTTTAATTTTCTTCCACATTCTATTATATTCTATAGTGAGACCCCCTTATCCGTAGGATCAGTATCCACTGCTGTAAACAGCCCTAAACTACTATTAGACTAAGTGAGACAATGTCCTTTAAGTTTCTTCAACTTGTTTCTACTCTTCAGGGCACTGTAGCAGGTCCTTTAGTGTTGTTGTTCAGCTCAGCTGATTGTTCTGAGATGGCTTAGCTGCTAGATGTGTGTTTTCTATCACCCATCTCTGCATTATGCTACCTCTACAGCTGCTACTGCTTCCTGATCTAAAACATCATGCTGGCTGGCGGATTCTCCAAAGGTAACCCTTCTGAACTGTTGTCTGAATCTGTCATAGAAGGAACTTTATTCAGGAAGGACTGAATACTTGTGGGGACAGGGAAGAACTTGTTGAAGTTACTTTTTTGGACTACAGCTTCCAGAATATCCAGCTAGCATGGTCAATTTTCCAAGTAATGGATACAAGTCAGGAGAAAGCTCTTGGAAAGTTGGTAAGTTCTCTTCCTGATGAGAACCTAAATACTATGCTGATTCTGAATCAAGCTGAGAATCCTTGTCCATCACTGTGGTCTCAATCAGATGCAAAATGAGAAGAGGATTCCTGTGCTTTTGATCCAAATGTGAGGAAACCCTCTTGTCAGACTCCACCTCCTGTCCACCTTTTGAATGTGATTAATCAGCTACTGAGGACAGGAGAGGCATCTCCCTGGCTTATGTCATTAAGTGAATGGATGCTGAGATGACTGATACAATTTCTCTGCTCACTTGGCCAGTGACAGGCTTAATAGCAAGCTATATATTGAGGCTGCAGAAATGGGATGGGATTTTTACTCTGTTTCAAAGATGTACAGTTTGGATGAGGAGTCTTGGCAATGACCGCCGTGAAAAAGCCAGGCCCAGAAGGGTGGGTGGGATGCCCTTTCCTCTCCACTCCCTTTCTGATCTCTTCTCTCTGTCTGCCTCTTTCCTTCCGCTCTCTCCTCTTTGCATTCTGTCACCCCTTCTCTCTCTCTCCCTTTCTCTGAAACTCTCTCTTTTTCCTGTCACCCTTTCTCCTTTTCCCTCTCTGTTCCCTCTCTTTCTCCCTTTTCTTCCCCACCCAGCTGGCAGCTGCAGAAGAAACAGAAAACTCCTTACAGACGTCTGAACTAACCTTTTGCATTGCCTGTGGATCGCACTAGTCAAAACATTGATCCTGTACCTCAAATAGGAGGAGGCCTCGATCCAAATTTTGAAAATGAGACTGAGTTGGTTTTGCAGTTGCTCTGTTGGGAAAGGAAACAGCTTTGGTCCATGCGTCGGATGTCACAGCACATAGCACTGAAATATCTTTACAGGGCTGTAAGAATAACTTGTATGAAATACACATGGGTCTCAATGTGTGATCTGACTATTTGAAATTTGGCTAACGGCTGCATGCATCCCCAGGGAGAGTGTTAGACAGTCACACTTGCACTTCTATGTACTTCTGCCAGGAGAGAAGAGATATCTTTGGGGAGCTAAACTGCCCCGTCCTTGTGCAAGTTAAACCAACTTTGTCACCACTCATGATTCAAAACTGTTGGGATATTGCAAAGGTCTTCTTGGATCTGTCACTCCCCCCAGCACATATCCAACTGTTCAGAAGTTTACAAGGAACAGTCCTGAACTTTGGGACCGAATTATTCTTTTTAAATCACTGACACTGTTTACAGCTTTTTGCAAATGGCACTGTTAAGATATTGCTAGGATACCAAGTTATCCAGGCGATAAATTTGCAAGGCTCCTTCCCATCCCCCACTTCGAGACCAGCCTCTCTCAAGCCGGTACCCTCCATGTGTTGTTAATGTGCCTTCAGGTTGGGAGGGACTTATACTGACCCTAATATTTAAGGAGACGTTTAAGGAGTGGTTTTACCAGTTTCACACTCTGAGTGAGTTCCCATGGCTAAGTTGAAATTAGTTGAAAACCCAGTTGAAAACCCAGTTGGAAACCCAGGCTTCCTACTCTGTTACTCCCTCCACTAAACCACACGGATATCCCCTCCCTGTGTATTGAACAACAATTCCCATCAGACCCAACTACCACATGGGGCGTGCACTCGTTTAGAGAAGTTCTGCTGAAGCACTTAGTATCTAAGGTGGCAGGAAGGATACACACACACATCCCCCCCCCCCCACTCAGATACTAAATGAAGGCACACGGATGTTCCAACCCCGGCTTTCCTATTCCCAAACAGCAGCTCTTGGGGTACAGTGAAAATTTCTGAGCATTGACACCAGTGTGTAAGACAGCAATGGAAAAAAAGAGATTATGGAGCCCAGTTCCCATCAGCCCCTGCCTTTCTGGCCTCTGTTGAGGGCTGATGGGAGCAGGAGTCCACCAACATCTAAACATCTAGATCTACTCGAGTCCCTCGCTATAGCCAGGAAAGACGGCTGAGGGGCCTAACGCCGAGAGAGGCCCGGAAAGAAAGAACAAGAAACCGGGCCTTCTCGGCAGTGGCCCCTCGACTTTGGAATAGCCTGCCGTCAGAGATCTGCCTGGCACCCTCGCTGGGTGTTTTTAAGAGCCAATTAAAGACTTGGCTCTTTAGGCAGGCCTTCCCTCCTGTCAATACTTGACTTTTACTTTCTACTTAATCTTTTGTTTCATATTTTCCATCTTGATTAATACTAATATTGTCAATGTAAATCGTTGTTTTAATTGTTTTTATGAAAAATTTTATTGTGAGCCGCCCTGAGTAGACATATGTCTAGAAGGGCGGGATAAAAATCTAATAAATAAATAAATAAATAAATAAATAAATAAATAAATAGTCCAAGTTTTCGCCTGCCTTTGTTCCATCCTTTTCATTTCCACGACAAACATTGCCACCGGGAGAAAAGCTGGACCAGAGGGACGGAAGGCGAGACATCCCAGGAGGAGGACGGACGGACGGACCTTCGGGTCAACGAAGGTCTTGGGCATCGGCCAGAGCTGTGTTGAGAGAGCTGTGTCGGTGACATGCCCTGATTGGCATCTGTCTTCCTCTGTGAAAACCAGGAAAAAGTGGATGGGTAGCCATGGGTTTGCTCAACTTGGAGTGGCTTTGTTCCTTTGGAAGCCAGGATCCCTCAGGTTACCTACTGGGGCCAGGTGCGAAAGATGCAGACTTGGCAGGCGACTGCCCTGGAGGCCTCTGAGCCTGAGGCCTCCTCTTCGGGCAAAAGGCAAGGCGCCCTCAAACCCTTTCCGCGCCCGGCTCAGCCCCACGCCTCGTCTCCGCCAGGTGTGGAGAGGCCCTTCCTTTGCGGGGAAGGAAGCTGACGCCGGGCATCCTGGCCAAGGGCGGAGCGGTCCCCCCCCCCCGCCACCCGGGCCGCCGCCTCCGGGCTCCCGGGCTTGGAGCCAAGCGACCCCTTCTCCGGCCGGGCTCAGTGGCGGGGAGAGGGGGGGGGGAGCCACGGACCTCGCCTGCAGGATGCTTCGAGAGGAAGGTCGCCGGGAGCCAAGGAGCGCGGGTCACACACCGCCGTCGCTTTCTTCCCGCCATGCCTTCCCACCCGCGGCCGAGGGTGCAGGAGGGCCTTTTTGCCAGGCCGGCCTTGCCTGCCAGCGGACGGGGGGGGGGGGGGGGGCGAGTCCCGGACGGCTCGGCCCTCCCCTCAGGCGGCCGGGAGTCTTGGGGCGGCCGCGGCCGTGGCGTCCCTCCCCTCTCCCGCTCAGCGCCTCCTCCGGCTCGGTCGGCTGCGTGACGCCGCGGATCGCGAGGGGGCGTCCCCAGAGGCCCCCCCCCCGAGACGTCGCCAGGGGAGCCAGCCCGGGGGGGGGGGGACCCTTTTCCCAACGCTTGTGGGGCGCCGCCGCCGCGAGATTTGGGAGCCACCGCGCGCGCCCAAGGTTGCGCCACGTCGGGGCTGGGGGTCGGGGTGGGCGGGTGGGCAGCGGGGAAGGACCCACGCGGAACCGCAGCGGCAGCGGCAGCAGCAGCAATAACACCGCCGCCAGGAGTCATAAGAACAGCGGGAGCAACCGAGGAGCCGAACGGGGTTCAGGAGATGTGGAGAAAGATTTATACGCGCAGCTGTCGAGCAAGGGTTTAAAACGCAGGCCTGCAGCGGAGCGGCTCCTGCTCCCGGGCCATCAAGAGTGCCTGCCTGTCTGTGCCCTTCGCCTGGGAAACTTCCCTTTTTTTTTTCCATATTTTTTTTTTGACTGAATCCCCATAAGAAACTCTCCCAAGATCTGATTGTGGCGGGCTGTACTTGGGAAAAAAGACTTTAAAGGGCAGTGCGCCGCACGTATCCGAAATCATACCGCTCAGAGCTTGGAAAAGCAACTTTTCCTGGACAGCCGCTCCCGCGGTTCTCCGCCTGTGAGTGACCCGCCTGTCCTCCATGGGTGGCCGGCCGACGCCGGGGCTCGCCTACAGGCCGGTGGGGCCCGAGGTCTCAGATTCTGATCTGGGTGGGAAAGAGGCTTGGGCTGACAAGGTGGTAGCCTGGGTTTGAGCAGATGGATGGCGGTGATAAGGAGGGAAAGTCCAGGGGGAAGCAAGAAAAAAAAAAACCGTGGGAACCGCGTAGTCTTTCATCGCCCTTGTATTCCTTTGGTTGACTCTGGGATTCTGGGAGTTGCAGTCCAGAAAATGTAATTTTCCCCGGTGTGCTGTCTTTGCAACCGGAATTTCCTGAATAGGATGCTACTTCCCGAGTACTTTGCTCATTGCACCCCACATGCCACCCCACAAGGTGCCAAAGTCCACTCGGAAAGGGAAACAGAAAGAGCCCTAAACTTGGTTACAGAAACTCCTAAAGCTAGCTGTCATGAGCGCAGGTCTGCTCATCTCTTATGGAGCCTCTCTCAGAGTCTGGAAAATATTTTCTTTTTGAACTTCAGCTTCCAAAGTTCATCTTCTGTCTCGGTCACTAGGATTCTGAGAATTGTAACTTTTCTGATCTCTGCTGTTTTTACATGAGGGACAAAAAGCTAGGAAATGACTGCAGAAAGAGGAGAGAAAAGGAAAGCTACGGGTCTGCCTGTTGATCCAGAACCCACCAATCTACCTGTCGATCTAAAAGAGATAAGTTACACTTGGATTATCTATGTGCCTATTGTACACAGGCACACACACCCTTGTGGTTGCTTGTGGGAGCGAGACACTGGGGGGCATCTTGATGGTCGAGCCTAGAACAGAAGAGCGCCTTAAATCATGCAGCCTGCCTCTTTGTAACAGATAGCCCACCTGGTGAGGTCCTTGAGGACTGGAGTTCATTGTGAAACAGGAGGCATTGCTGGCAAGCTTTGGGAATCACCTTTTTTAAAAAAAAAAACACCTGAGGGAGCAGAGTGAACTGCCCCAAAAGAGACCAGTGAAGGACTGGGCAAGCTCCATAGTCACAACATGATTCAATTGGCAAAGGAAGACCAAAGGTGGGAAGATGTAGGGACCCCCGTGAGAAAGAGGACAAGGATCCTGTACCTTTGATGACTCTGTGGAAGTGGACATGTCAAGCCGGTGTAGCTTGTCCAATGCGCTTCTGCTTGCTCAGATTCCCCTTTCCACACAATGGTGGAAGATGCAGGAGCCCTGCCTGCTTTTTCATCTGGCCATCCTTTGGTGACGGTTGAATCCTCTGCTTGGACTCCGAATGTTTTGTAGGGGGAAGTCAAGCAAAAGGTGGCCTTCCAAATCCTGTTGGGCTCCAAATCCCTCATTCTAGGCAAAGCTGAGGGAAGTTGCAGTCGAACAACATCAGGGGTGCGACACTTTCCCCATCCCTGCCTTGTCCTTCGCTGGAGGAGCGCCTGGCTGGCTGGTTGGTACCTGGTACAGGAAGACTCATGTTAGGTGGGAAAGAGTACAGCGACAGGCATGAGATGTTGCTGCAGAAGCTCCATTTTATCTCCAGGAATAAAACAGGCAGAGGAGAACTAAGATATATTTTCACAATTTTGTTAAGACCAGCTTGTGCTCCAAGCAAGGAAATACGGCGTCCCAAAACTTGGGGATGAGTTACCTTTCCTTGTTTGCACTGCAGGCCACCTGTGGATCTCCCTCTTATCTTCACTGCAGAGGGTGGGGGAGGGGAGGAGATAAAGGAATGTTCATAAAGAGCATCCTACGGGGAGAAAGGTGGCATATAAATAAATAAAAGTCAAAAAAATAGTGTATGCCCTTCCTGAATTCGGTTGATAAGACACCTGTTTACTTGCCCCAGTCCGGATGAGAAAAGATGCTTTTTGGACTATTGCTACCAGGGTGACCATATTGTTTTGGGTAGTCCGGCAAAAATGTGGCTTTCTCAGGCTGGCTCGCTCTCCCCCCCCCCCCCCCACAGCAGTACTCCTCAGCACATAAAGCAATCAGTGACCCACTTCAAGCCACAAACTGGCCCTTAATCACTCATCTTGCAGGCAAGAGATTTAAGATACACCACTGAAACGCCACTGGAAGAAGGGAATGGGGGACCACTTCTGAGTACTCTCTACCTAGAAAACCCTGAGAAGGGTTGCTGTAAGTCAGAATTCCCATGACGGCACATGATTAGTATTAATGTATAAATGAGGAAACAGAGAAAATTGATTTGTACATGCATAGCTTGGAAAACAGAATACTGGGCCACCTTGGCTGAGGATTCTGGAAGGTGTCGTCCAAAAAAGGCAACTTCTGCAAGTCCTCATCTTTTTAGCCGTAAAGAGTGCAGGCTGTTCCCTGAGTTTTACAAAAGGGCAAAAATCCATTCTCCCAAATCAATGAGATGTATGACAAAGGACAACCATGCTTTTATTTTTAACACACAGAGTCATAAGACCCTGGAGCGAACCAAGCCAATACTTTTATTCTGTAACCTTGCAAACACAAGACCCCTGGCGCAGAGACAAGCAGAGAGACTTACACTCTCCACCATAAGAAATCTTTGTACTCTGGAGTTTAAAGGACTCTTTAAGAGTCACCACTCAAGATTCTTTTTTCTTTTTCATAAAAATATACATCTTAGTTTGGGTCACTGTAGCTCTTTGCAGAGGAGAGGGAAGGGAAGGCTCTATGGAGCAGTACCGAAACTATAGTGTCTTCCAGTTTTCTCATACAAAACACACTTCAGTGTGTGTCTGCGTGTATCTGTGTGCATATGGAACTCCTCTACCATCCCCCCTTAAATAAATGTAGCCATCAATTTCTATGGAAGGTTTATTTCCCAGGTTAGCACAATCTAAGAGGTCTCTGCATGCCCCTGAAATCTAGCAGAACAAAATGCACTAAGACATTAAGGGGCCATTTGTAACCAAATCCCACCACACCAGATACTGCTGGGATTAGGTCAGAAATGTTTTCCCAGAATACCCTCCCCCGCCCAAAAAAGAGAGAGCCCTCCTACAGATGTTCAGCGTCCACACCACAGATGTTGTTCCTCTTACAAGACAAGCTTTCCTGCGCCTTTCCAAAGCACCACACATGTTTTTGTGCATTGCACAAGGAAGACACACACACCCCACTCCAAAATACTTCCCTAGGGTCTTGGGTACATCCAACCTCATCTCAGTGACTGAGAACAAGTTGAAAAGCTGTTTAGATGACAAGGGCAGGCGGAACATTAAGAATATTGCTGAATATTCAGCAGTGCACAGATTTCTCTTTAGTGCTTTCATCCCCCTCCTTCTAGACACATGTCTGTTGCTGTTTTTGCAAAAGTATATAAAAGGGCAAGCAATTGGGGGGTGGTTAAGGATCAGCTTTAAAATTGTGCTTTTACACTATTTTAAAGTATGTTAGAGCCTGACCAATCATGGCAATAAAACCCACAGGAAGATACAAAGCGTGTCAAGGTTCTATTGAACAGATCACCTGCACAGGTAGCGAGCAATCCCAAGGTTGTGTGTGTGTGCAATAGGCAGATAGATAACCCAAGTGTGTCTTGTCTCTTTTAGATCAGCAGGTAGATTGGTAGGTTCCTTTTTTCCCTCCCATCTCTACAGTCCTTTCCTGGCTCTTAGTTCCCCTTCTAAAAAATAACAAGGATCAGAAAAAGTACATTTCTCAGAATCCTAGTGACCCAGCCAGCTGATGAACTTTGGAAGCTGACGTTTAAAAAGAAATTTTTTTCCAAATTCTGAGAGAAGCTCCACAAGAGATAAGCAGACCTGTACTCGTGACAGCTAGCATTAGGAGTTTCTGTAACCCAGTTTAGGGCTCTTTCTGTTTCACTTTCCCTGGGTGGACTTCCTGAAGCAACAAATCTAAGTTTTTATTTTGGTTTCCCAGTTATCTGCTTCCAGCATAGTTCTTCTTGTTTAATAGCCATAGGTTCACCCCACAGTGCTCTCCTAGAATGAATGCAACATATTCTTATAGCATCCATTATTTGACTTTCCAAGGAATCCGCCCACCAGGGGTGCTTGGAGAAGTGCTGCCAGTGTAGCGAACTTGCCATCAGAAAGCAGCTTTCCCCCTTGGTTGCTGTATTCAAAGGCCATGGCTTCCTTTATATGGGGTAGAGCATCGGTCAGAACAAATAGGAACTGATGGCTAAGACAAAGCAGGCAACGGCTCTGATTAGCAGTTTTCCCTGATTTTCCCAACAAAGATCCCCTCCAGGGAGAAGAAAGAATAAGAGTGCAAGCATGGTGTTTCAGTTGTGCAATCGTGGTGACCATTGCACTGAGGAGATCTTGCTCTCAAATTCACTTTCAGCAACAATAGTCACTGAGTGTCTTGGGACCAGTCGTGATAATACCACTTAAGGCGCCTCACAGGATGCTGATAGGGATAAAATGTGCCCTTTCCTGAATTCTTTTGAGGAAGGACATGATAAATAAGAGATCTCAGTATCTCATTACTGGCCTGGAACGAGGTCAGTCTTGCTAGAATTATCGGTCCTTTCCTCAAAGACACAAGATATGTGCTGAGTTTAAGCTACGGAGCACAACTTTCAAAGCCATTCAAAAGTGTTGTAGCAACAAACAGCTTTCTAGAGGTGCAACTCCCATCACCTCTTGGCTTGCAGTCCAACTGTACTTGAGCCACTTATTCTTTGCCCTGCTCTCATTTTTATTCATAGTTTTTCTGCACTGGGAATGGTTACTTTGGGAACTACATCTCCTAGAATCCCCCAGGTAGTTAGCCAGTGGCTATGCTGACTGGGGGATTCTGGGAGTTATAACTGGGAAAAGAAACTTTCCAACACACACACCATCCCTATGGTACTTCTGCAAAACTCAAGCATGCCAAGGCCTCCCTCTTGTTTCCCAGTGCCCCTATTTTTGGAAGAAGGGGGAGAGATATTTGTTTCCATTAATTTAATATATATTTTAAAAGGATTTCCTCAATTTTGCACGTTTCTTTATGTTCAAAATGGGAGGAAAGATTGAAAGTTTGTGGGGGGGGGGATTAATGTAAAACAAAGCCTTTGGCTTTGAATGCTTCGTTCTTAAATGACTAGGACTGAAATTCTTCAGTATTCAACCATATTAATACTGAGGGTGTGATGTGACTGTGAGAAAGAACCACATCTGATCACACTTTGCTCAGAGTGGTCGTCCTTAAACCAACCTTTCCGTCCATGCTATTTCTCTGCCTGATCATATCCTGAATTAAAGTTGCCACCCCCAGACTGTGTTTCAGAGAGGCTGCTTGTTTTCACAAGCAGGTACAACAGCATCCTCCTCATGGTGACCCTGGTAAAATTAGTCAGAGCAAATGGGTAAAGATCTGTTCAGTTCATTTTGAAGAATTTGCCAAAATTCATATTCAAGAGAAAATTAACTTGAGGTTTTAAAAAAAAATTAATGCAGAAGGAGGTAAACAGACTTTCCTATCCCTGCCATCTGGTCCTCAGTTCTATTAGCACCCACTGGATGAATTCAGCATTAATGGGAACTGTTATTTCACCCTGTTGCAGCAGAATTAAGTTGAGCCACATAATATTCCTTGTTCAAATCAATACCTGCTTTCAGAAGGGCATTACAGAAATATGCAAACACCATCTAGTGAACTTAGTCTTATTCTGAATCGGGTCAGCAGCCTCTAATAGGGTTCCACACACAGGGAAATTTAAACAGTGAAGCTCAGCTCTTGGCAACACTGCTTTGTGTGTGTGTGTGTGTGTGTGTGCGCGCGCGCGTGCGCTGGCCAGGGTTAACTGGAGTTGCAGTCCAAGATCACCTGGGTTACCCAAGGTTGCTCATGGCTGGCTGGCTGGCTGGCATGGGCTGGAGGTCTAAGGCTTGGCCCAACCTGGCATTCGCATAGGACTACTGTACTTCAGAGAAATGAATGGGACTTGTTGCAGGGAGAAGACCTTTAGGATCAAGGTACTAGTACAAAAAGATGTTCAGTGTGGTGTAGTGGATAGAGCAACAGACTAGGACTCAGGAGGCCTGGGTTCAAATCCTGGTGCAGCCACATGGAAACTCACTGGGGGAAGGTGTGGAACTGAAAAAACCACTCCTTAAAATATCTCACTTACCTTGAAAGCCCTGTTAGGGATCCTATAAGTCAGTTCTGATTTGAAGGCACAGAACAACAACAACAACAACTTCTACTACAACTACAAAAACCTAACATATCGGAAAAACCTCACCCACCCTTGCACTCTGTATCTTCTGTGCCATGTGTGTCTCTGTGTGCACACACAGGGCAACAGTACTATAAACTGAGGGTTATGATGATGTTTTGGATAAAATGGGAAACTCTGTAGAATGTCATTACAGTATAAGCTAAATGTTTTATGTCATTTGTAAGTGGGGGGGGAGACATGCAATTAATTGAAGATGTAGTTTAAAAGGCAAGCATTCTGTTAGACAGAGTATCAGTCGGCCCCTCCTTGTGAGTCAACTCAGGATGATGGCCATCTAAGCAGGCCTGCAGTTGCTGTCTTGGGATTGGATGGGAGGATCCCTTGCATTCTATATCTTGAATCCAAACCCCTTTAGTTGCCTGTGGATATGGCAATGTGGATTCATGACCAACCTGAGCCTCGATTCAGAGCTGTTTGTGACCTATGGCTTTAGTTCTGAAGTCTAATTGGAGTCAAGGGCCAGTTGCATCCAGGAGGAGCTGCACGGAACCCAGTGGGACCCCCTTCCTGGGAATAAGTCCACATATTGTCAGGCTGCCAGTTCTGCAGAAGTCCCTTTTAAGTCAATGTGACTTCTTAGCCATGTGACTGACTGGACTTGGGCCACTGCATGTGGCCTTGGGTGAGATGTTATCCTTCCCTCTTTCTCTTCCCCCTTTGAAATACTCTAACTTCCAGATATCTTTCTACATCAGCCTGTCAATCAACAACCCCCCATGTGCCAGTCACTGCACAGGACAAAGGATTTGGGGGTATAAAGAGGGCACATGTTCAGTGCATGGGCTGATAAAGGGAGACCCTTTTGCCCTAGACAAAGGGAGAGTGTGACCGAAAATCAGGAAAGTTGTTTGTCTTGGCTTTGTTTCCACTACAAACTCCTAATCCGCTGGCCAGCACAGTCACTTTATTCTTTTCAGACTATGAAAATTACTTTCTGAACTACTACTCCCTGAGTTGTTCAGTGGTTGGAAAACTTACTTTTTCAACTACTACTCCCGCAGCGTTTTTTAATTTGGGGGGATTTAAAAAATATTTTTCCTTTTGGAGAAGCATGTAAAAGCATCTGTCTGAGACACAGGGAGGGCTGCAGCTCCCACCCTCTGTGTAGCTCTTTGTCGGAGCTGAAACACTGCTGAAACAGCAGCTCCCTTAGGGTGCTGAATTCCAGTGCAAAGCCTTTCTGATCCAAGGGAATGGGTATGGGGGTCCACTGGCAACACCCCCCTCCCCTGTAACCACTTTAAGCAATCTTCCCCCTGCCCCAACTCTCTGAGCCACACCAGTAGCTGGGTCTGGGAGGCGTCACTTAAATTTCCCATAATACCCATCACAGAATGCTCATTACTGGCTTTTGACGGAGGGAGGGGGTTGGGCGAATGCCACCACTCCCAGCGCCTTCCCCATCATTGGTTTGACTTCTTAGGGTTAATAAAAGTTGCAGCCCAACAACATCCAGAAATAGGCAGGGGATTTTTAGATATTTTTTGTGTGTGTTCACTACAACGACCAGAATTCAGCAGGAATTCCTGCAGCTAGAATTCCGGTAGCTTTAGCCAAAAAAAAACATTCCTAGTTCTCCAAGAAGTTTCAGGATGCTCACTTGTTCTTTGCTAAGGCTCTGACTGGAGTAATGGGAGGTCAAGCGTGGAGAAGGCCATGGATGGAGCCCTCTAAACTCCGTGGGAACTGCAAAGCATTAGGGGACAGTAGTTTCTCTGTTCATTAAGTTTCTGTAGAGTGCCTCTCAGAGAACTACTGTTCTCTCTCATAATGCTTTGCAGGTCCCATGAAGCTTAGAAAGCTCTGCTCATGTCCTTTCCCATGCTGTCATGGCTGTTGCTACAGACAGACCTTGGCAAATACAAGGTGTGTATCCCGAAGTTCCTCTGAGAGCTCTGGGTTTTTGTTTTTTGTCTGTTGTGAGCGTGGGGTGGAACTAGAGTTGTTGAAAATTATTGACAATTTTCCAGGTAGTATAGGCCCAAGATATTTTCCTCGCTGAGATATAGGACAAGACAATGTCTCCTGCTTGTCGCCTCTACAGAAGCCAGTTGGACCGGTAACGTAACCTCACTTTAACACCATGATCCTTTCTACCATTTCCTGAAGCAGCATGCTGGTTTGGAAGAGGGGAAAGGATGGGTTGTGTGGCATAAAACAGCTCTCTTCATTTACACCACCAGGTCACCCTGAATGTATCTGACCTCTGAAGCTAATTAGAGCGACAGGTCTTGATTTGTACCTGGATGGGAGGCTGCCAAGAAGTAGTAGGGCCTTGACAATGATGCAAAAGTCTTGCCTAAAAGTCTGGGGAGCTGCTGCCAGAGTTGCCCATACTGGCCAGTCTGACTCAGTATAAGGCAGATAATTCCCCATTGAGGTCATTTCCTCAGTCTGCCTAATGATAGGGACAAACATGTTTCCAGAACATCACTGTTGTTGTGTTCATCCTTGAGAGGAAAGGTGAGCAGCCTTGACTAAGTCCAGGGTCCGTGGGGCACAAGATTGCCCAAAACCTGCATCACCACTAAACAATCCAGAAAATGGTTTCCATTTTTGATCAATGAGTGTATTTCAGTACTAAATAGTGCAGGGAAGTCTTGCGAAGCATTTCAAGGACAATTCACCCCTCCTGGAGGCTTCAGGGTTTCTTACCCAAATAAGTGGGGGTTCAGGGACAGCAAAACCAGTCAGAGGCACAGGCTGTGCAAAACGCCCATTGATTGAGAGTCCATCACATATCTGAGGTCTAAAATAATTGCATAGTTTGGCTGATGCTAATAGATTTCTTGGGCTTTCAGATCAGGTGGGATCTCCAGTTACTTATCCCCAGATTTAGATACAAGACACATGCCTACCATCAGGACATTTCTCAAGAGACCAGCAGAACATCATATTAAAGTGTTTCTTCAAAGATAGAGTTTATTGCTAAAAATGTTTTGATCAGTCATGGTTGATATGTACACTGATACGTTGTAAAAGGAATATTCAAGTAAACATTTTCAATATTTTCTGGCATAATCTCTAGCTTTCCCCCCTTCCTATACACAAACATTAAAAATAAATAAACTGTACACCAGAAATTTCTTTTAACATCTCTACATTACTATATGTATTCCAAAAAAAAAACAGTCACTCTTTTATAACATCATACGTTTTTTTTTTAAAAAAAATCTCCTTAATCAATATACATTAACAAAAAACCTAGACGACTCTGAATATTAGTCTGAAGATCAGTGACATGTTTGGAAGAAAAAAAACAAGAATACAGGAAATAGAAATTAAACATCTTAAAGGGATGCTGGGAGGTATCATAAACCATCTTAATAGGAAAAAATATCCCCCTTCCCATCTGCTGAAGGAAAGTGTTCAGTTTTGAAAGGGTTGGGTTCAACATATGGTCCTGTATCGTCATAATTTTATTATTAATAACAACAATAAAAATAACCAACGAAAACACACTGCTGAATTTTTCCCCCTTTTAAATTCTCTATATTTACAAAGGATGGTAATTTTCCTTTTGTTAGAATGTTATATAGGTATAAAAATAAACATCTTATTGTAGTGCTTAGCTTTTCTCTGGCCTGCACTGCAGTTCCTTTCAGGATATGCTTTTCCTCTCTATTTCAAATAATATAAAATAATTAGAAAAAAAAATACAGTGCAAGGGGCCGCTAGAGGAAAAATGAGGACAGAGAAAAGAATAGGCAAGGTCTCTTGTGAATGTCGTGTCCATGTTTCTGTGGGTCTCGGTCATCTCCCAGGGCTCTCCGAGAGACTGCCAAGATCCAGAATTGAACATCCAGGCCCCATTCAGGGTTTCAAGGCTACTGGCACCTGTCACATCTGTCCGCAAGAGAGCTGGACATTCCCATGCCTCCACAGCATGCCTAAGCCTCTTTTTTTTTTTTTTGATGGAACCTGCGTGGGACTGGGAAAGCAAGGCCTGTGGCACCCATTCCAAAGTCACTGGGGTGGTTTCCAGCAGAGGGGTTGCGGCGGCCGATCCACATATCCACAAAACAGGAACGCGTGAGGTCTCTCGGGCCCCTGAACACCCAAAGTCCGGCTAACAAGAGCATTTACACTCTGAGATCACCGGGTACTGGACTGGGATCCAAGTACAATACTTCTGCCTTGACCATCCTTGGCAGTACCACCTCAAGAAGGTCTTGGTGACCGATTTGACCGGCTTACAGTACATGCCTTCCGGGAAGGAACAAGACCTCTCGGCAAAACAGTTCCCTTCCTTGATGTAACGAGGCCAGAACCGGATACCCAGATCCTTCCAGGTGTACAGCACCGGGCAATAGGTATATGCCCAAAGCCACTGCAGGAACTTCCGGCGGGCCTTCTTGCCCATCTTGAGCCTGGTCCCGTAGGGCGTCTCCCCAAGGTCCAATTTTTTCAGCTCGTTGGGCAAGGGCCCCAACCCTTTGAATCGGTGCAGCGGGTCAGAGCTAGAGAGGTTCATCTGGGCAGGGGCCACCACAGACATGAAGTGGGGGTCAAAATGGCTCCCCAGCTTCTTCCTCAAAGTCCGGTCATCCAGGTCCTGCTCCTTGGGATCATACTCTGGGTCCGGATGCTCAATGATGTCCTTGACAGGCAGGTTGTCACTGGGGGAGGGCCGGAGCCGGAGGTAGGGCTGGCAGGAGCTGGGGTGAAGCAGCACCGCCAAGGAAGAGTAGATCAGGAGAGCTTCAGAGACCTTCATGCTCTCCTTAGCCCAGCTCAAGCCAGTCCACCAGCACTTGCAGACAGACCAGCCGCCTCCCCCTCGTGCCAGAAGAGAACAGGCAGGCACCTCCGTCCCGCCCACCCGCCCCCCTTTTTCCTTCGCCGATTCTTCAAAAGCTCCGAGTTAATACTCCACAGTCCTATTTGCCAAGTCCAAGCGATTCATAAATAGGGCCGAGACAAAATCCAACAAGGGTTCTTGCTTTAAATAGATTGCCAAGGGGTTAGATGACAGGCACATGTAAGGTTCCCCTCTTGCACTCCCTCCCTGCTACTCCACAAGCATGGTGAAGGACAAGGGGGGGGGGAGAGGGGGAAAAAAAGAGAAGAAGGGAAAAGAGAGAGAGGGAGGTTGGCAGGGCAAAGCGTGGGGGGCGTGGATGGGTGGGAGGGACGCGGGAGCCCCCCCCCTCCCCAGGCAAGCCTTCCCAAAGGGCACCCAAATTGTTCTTTTTCTCTCTTTTTTGTGGGTGTGCCCCTGGTCAATTCACCCTCTTCTCCTCTCTCTCTCTGTCTCTCCCAAAAATTCACAGCGGACCGGTCTCCATCCCCATGGTGACAGCTGGACTTAGACCCACGACAACATGTCTAGACGGGATGACAGCGTTTGGCGTGAGACTGGAGCCCAAGAATAAAAACCTCGTTTATAGATGGGGGGGGGGGACGACGACGACTGTGGCGAGGGGGTGGGGAGGGCTGGCTGCTGCAAAGGGGGTGGCGGAGAGGTTAAAAAAGAAAGCGAGGGAAAGTCACCAGCAGTGGGTCCAGCTGAGTGGGGGGGGGGGGGCTCCCCACTTTCCTTCCACCCCTGGTTTTGCTTTTCTGTTTTCTCTCTTCCCCCCCCCCCCCAAACAGGACGGGGGCTCGACGTGCAAACGTCCTGTTCCCGCTCGCTCGCTCGCTCGCTCGCTCCTGCGAGGAGATCCTCTCACACGGCGGCGGGGGCCGCTCCGCACGGCAAGGGCCCGGCGGCTCCGGGGGAGCTTTTCCTCATGCTGAAGGCGCCTTCCCGGCCCGGGCGCTGCTCTGTCGGGGAGGCGGTGGCGGGAGGGGGGGGCGGTGCAGGCAGGCAGGCAGGCAGGCAGGCGCGGAGCTCCCGGTCCGGCTCCGGAGGCCGGCGGGCAGCCAGCAGCCTTCGCCAGCGGCGCCCTGGGCTTCAGCGGCGCCCTGGGCTCGGCTCCGCCTTCATCTTCACCACCGCCGCCGCCGCCGCTCAGGAGGCGCGCAGGCAGGCGCCCGGGAGGATCGCGGCGCGGCGGAAAGGCCCCCGAGCGCCCGCCGCCCCACGGCCCGGCCGGACTTGGGCGGGCGGGCGGGCAGCCCCGGCGCCGGGCGAGCGCGAGGACGCCACGAGGCGCGGGAGGCCGGCGGGCGAAGCGAGGTCCTGGCCCTGCGCGGGGCGCTCGGCGTCCGTCGCTCTCCGCGGCGCTTCTCTCCGCCGACCGAGGGACACCATAAAAGACCTCCAGCGGCGGCGGCGGCGGCGGCGGCTCGGGTGGGGGTCGGAGCAGAACCGCCCGGGTCCGAGCCGGATCGCGCGGGGCCGGCTTCCCCGCGTGCAGGGAGGGAGGCGGGCGGGCGGGCAGTCCAGCAGCAGCCTCTGCTCTCCTCTCCCCTCCTCTGGCTCGCCGCCTTGCAACCAGTCCTCCGGCAGGAGAGGGACCGCGCCGGCGGCCTGCAGGCAGCCCGTGTGCAGGCAGGCGCGAGGAGCCCCGGGAGGCGGCTGGTGGGGCTGCGGCGCCCGCCTCCTCCGACCTCCAAGGAGAGCCGCCGGCGACGCGCTCCGTCTACCTGCCCCGGGGCTGGGCGGGCCGGCGGGCGGTCAGTCCTCGGGCGCCGCGCTCCTGCTCCTGCTCCGTCGGCGGCGGCTCCGCGCTCGGGGCTCCGGGTCCTGATCCGCCGCCGCCTCCTCTCCTCGCTCCGGCGCCGCGGCTGCCCGCGCTCCTTCGCCGCCTTCTCCTTCTTCTCCGCCGCCGCCGCGCGACTGCCGCGCTCGCCTCGCTCAATCCCAAGTTAAATATCCCCCCCTCGGACGGAGCCAAGTGTCAGCGGCACGGCCCACCTCTGTCACTTGCCCCGCGTTGCCTGATTGACAGCTCCGGCTCGCTCCCTCGCCCTCCTCGCGCTCTCGCCTTGCCTCCCGCCCGCCCCTCCGCTCTCCCCCCCCACCCCACCCCACCCCACCCCACCCGCGCTCCCAAAGGGAAGGCCTGCCTGGGTCCTAGCGCCACGCCGCTCTCCACCTCCCCGATGGCGTCCGGGAGACCAGCCGCCCGGCACGGGAGGGGGGGGGGGTCGCCCGCAATCTTTCAGCGGCGAGGGGGGGGGCGGGGGCGGCCGCGGCCCGGGTCCAGCCGGAGGAGGAGTCCCGCGAGACTCGGCATCTTAAAAGGGCTCCCACGTGCAGATGGAGAGGGAAAAGAGCAGCCGGGGGTGGGGGGGGCAAGCCTTGCAAGGTGCACGGTCCGGGGCCTTTCGGCGTAACCTCCCCGCGGCGGGGCTGAGAGGACGGTCCGTGGCGGCGGCACCGAAGGCACTCTGGACATGCCTCGCAGCCCTCTCGGCGCGCGCCCCACCTTGGCCCGCTCGCCCTCCAGGCTTCTGGCCCGAGACGTCCCCCACCCCTGGTGGCGAGCCTCCTCTGCGCGCGCGCGCCCTTCCGCCGGTCCGCTGCCGCGCGGAATCCTCAGTTTCGCACGATCTGAGTTCGCGCAGCCGTTCCCGGTATGAGCTGGGCGGCCGTTTGCTGGCGCGGACGGAGGGGGGGGGGGACGAGAAAGGCGGCGGGCCCGCGGGCCCACACTTCTGGGTCCCACCTGGAGGCTTCCCCAGCTTCTCCCTCTTAGACCTCCGTCAATGCACCCCCACCCCAGGCCTCCAAGGAAGGGTGCAGTTGGTGTCAGAAAGCCCCTGTCAAGCACCCAGACACTAGAGGACCAGAAGAGAGATGCTTTGGATGAGAGAGAGCCGGAGAAGCCGCGGAGCCCGGGGTTGGGAGTTCGCATCCCCGCTGGGCCTCCTGGACAGGGGCTCGACTCGATGACCCCGAGGGACCCTTCCAGCTCTGCAGTTCTAAGTTGATGAGGATGATTCAGTTTGCCTTTTGAAAAGGATACTTTCGTGGTCTCCCCACGCCTCTTCAAGTACTGGGACCTTTATTTTTTTTATTATGATCATTATTATTTAGGATAAACCTGCTAAGCCTACTTAGGAGCAAGTTGCACTGAAATCAAAGCAAAAGAAAAAAAAAAGTGAGCGTCAGGGTGGAGTTAGATAAGAACCCCCGGAGATGAGATGGGGCACCGCGTAGGCCCTCATTTTTAAATTTCATCCGAATTCGAAGTCACTCCGGCGTAGGATCTCCAGACCTTGGGAAAGGGCGACGGGGAAACTTTGCCCGTTCGAGATAGATGTCTGGCCTCGAGCTTGCTGGAGGGATCCTGAAGCTGGAGCCCGGAAAAGTAATTTTTTTTTCCAGGCTCTGAGAGTCGCTTCTCGCCTGGCTAGCTGCGCTCGGAGATGGAGCGCGGAGGCTTTCGTACCAGCGGCTCGCGATTCGTGAAGCAAGCCCCGGGCCTCGGTTTCCAGCTTGGGTCTTGCCTGCGGGGTGCCGGCAGTCGAAGAGTTAACCCTCCGGGGCCGGGGGGGGGCCTTCGGGGCGGCCAAGAGGAGGAAAGCTGCACTGGCGGCGGGGCGACCGCTGGGCGCTGCTCTCGACACTCGAGCGAGGAGGGCATGGGCGAGGATGCGGGGCTGGAAGGCGTCGCGCTCCGGCTGCCACGGGCGGAGCGCACGCTTGCGCCTGGTGTGGCCGTGTGTGCAGCCTCGGGACCAGAGCGCGACAGCGCCCGCAGGCGCCTCCGCCGGGCAGCGGCGCTCTCCGAAGGCCTGGTGGAGGACTCCTGTCCCAGGCGTTTTGTGAAAGCTGCTGAGCCCCACGTGGTGGGGCGGAATGATTTTGAGGGAAAGAGAGAGAGAGAAAGAAACTCAACACCAAATGGGAGACATTTTTTTTTAATTTTTAATTTTTTTTAATTTTTATTAATACAACATAAACCTCCTACCACACAAAAAACTATATAAAAAAAACATTACAAAACCAATAACAAACAATAAGATACAATTTCACACGTGCCCCCATCACCTTCAGGACTAGCATTAAACTTCATTCAATCCATTTTCTCTCCAAAATGTCATTGTTTCTTCCCTCGGTGTATACCCCTTCCCTCTCCGAAATACATATTCCAAAAATACATTCCATGTTTTCTTAAAATCATTATTTTTCAATTGGCCTCTTCTTCTTTTCATATCACATGTCAGTTTATCATTAATTGCCATGTCCCATAATTCTCTATACCATTCCTCTAAACTAAATTGATTATCATTTCTCCAGTTTTTTGCGAAAATTAATCTTGCAGCCGTAATCATTATTACTATTAAATCCTTATTTTCTTTCAACATTTTTTTAGTTTTCTTCCTTTTCTGCTCCTCATCTGCAGTACTCCGAAATTCGCCTTTTGAAAAGGATTCTTTAATAAAATTGTTCTTGAACCCAGACTTGGGATTTTGCTGGTGGTTCTTTTTCTACTCGCAAGGCATGGTTTCCTATAATGTGCAGTATGGCACATTTTGCGCCTGGTGGGGTGAGGTGGCAGCATCCATCACAAACTAAATTTGGAGGGGAAAGAGGGACATATGGAATATAAGAAGGACCTAGGTTGTTTTTAAAATTATAATAATGAACTAGGGGGGAAATGACATGGACGAAAGGAAAGAAATTCTTGATTGTTTGTTTATTGTTTATTTATTTATTTGAATTTATCCTACCTTGCTCCTACCTTTAAGGCAAAGTGGCACACAATAACTTAAAACAGATGCAGATAAAAACTGAGCTTAAAAGTAGCTGCAGAAGCAATATGTAAATGGGTATCATGTTAAAATGCAGTACGACTATGATGCTTAAATACTGAAATTATATTGAAAAATATTGAAACGTTACAGATCAGACCTATGGACAGACACTGATGCTAAAAACAAATTGAATGCATCTGTTCAGAAATAAACAGCACAACACAAATCCAGATTTGAAGAAATAGGACTGAGTCTTCAGAACCTCCCTCCCTTTGTGTGAACACATCTCACATTTTATTGCAAGAGTTTTCCATTTTTAAAATCTCTCTTCCTTCCTATTCTGCTTTGTTCTTCATTCCTTCCCTGTTTATTCTCAAGTTATTTCCCCTTTTCCTGTGTTTTTGTTTTGTTTTGCTTTGCTTCTTCGAGCTAGAAAAAGCCCAAGTGAATGCTTGTTTACAGGGATGCACAAGGAGCCTTGTGGTGCAGTGGTTAAACTGCAGTACTGCAGCCAAAACTCTGCTCACAACCCAGGTTCAATCCCAGGTAGCCTGCTTAAGGTTCACTCATCCTTCCATCCTTCCAAGGTCTGTAAATTGAGTACCATGCTTGCTGGAGTGAGGGGATGTGTAGGCTGCAGCATCAGCATCATCAGCATCAAAACTACAGTACTGTAAACCACCTAAAGAGTGCTATATAAGCAGCATGCCTTGCTTTTTGCTTTTGCATATCATCTACTTACGCAGAAGGAGGACATTTTTATGGGACAGCAATAGTCCTTCCCCCATATCTCTTACCACCCCCAAAATAGGGCAATCAAAACTTTTATCCTTTTAGGCCACAGTTGTGCTCACTAGTCAGCTTCTTTTAATTCTGATACTCAAATTGACTTAGGAAGTCATTTCCCCTTGATTCTGCTACTGGATCTGATATCCTAGATAAAGCCATCCAACTATAAAATCCAAAGGGACCCCAAAGATCATATGGTCCAGCCCTTACTCATGCAGCACCTTTTAAAACTACAGCACCACTGAAATAACAGGTCAAGCCCACCACCAGATTATGAGCCACCACTGACAGTAGCTGCAATACCCCTGGGCAAAGGAGACTCGATCCTCTCCTGGTTTGGGGGCTCATCAGTGCCAGCCTTTTGCTTTTATCATCCTCCTCCCAGTTTCAGTGCATTCCCATCTCTCAGCCTCCCTCTCTTGAGCTACTGCAGACAAGACTGCTTCAAGGGATCACTGAGCAAATTCTGACCCAAGAAATATGTTTTCAGTACCAAAACCGAACTCGGCAAACAGCCCTTTCACACAAAAGTCCACTCATGGGCCAAAATCCAGTTGCTTATGGTAGCCACTTGCACTAGAGTAGGCCCACTGAATCAATGGGGATTGGTGAGTCAGCTCCTCCCTATGTATCATTAATTCAAGTAAATAAATTCCATAGGCGTTCCATTTGAATCCATTGAACTTACAGAGAGCAGTTGACTCGCCAGATCTTCATTGATTCAATCGCCCTACTCTAGTGCAAGTTACTATGCCCAGCAATCAGGTTTTGGTCCTTATTACACAATTCACCTAATTCAGATGGGAACAGTTTTTTTAAAGTTGTTGCTCTGTCTTGACCATTGCAACGGAGAAGTTCTGGCTGAACCACTGCAAATCACCCAGAAGATCTGCCTATAAATCCAGGATCTACCTGTTACCCAATATTGTTCCAGCTGTTTCAATTTAAATTTTAATCATTTGATTCTATTTTATATTGAGGGTGTTTTAAAGCTGCTTGTGTTTTGATGTGAGCCACTTTTAGAAAAGCCTTGAACGGCTGGAAACATCAGACCACACCCTGATTTGCAATTTATTAGGTACAACAGGTGCCAGGTAAAATTATTCCGTGAGCTATTGTCAGCCACACTAACTGTGGGTTGGCCAGTCCCACTTTATACTGGTATGGAATATGGGTGTGTAAAAGAATGGGTACATTCTTCCACATCAAAGGAAATATTTATTAAAATTGAATTTTAATATCTCATACCCATACATGGAAAACTGTCTGGAAAATAGGTCAACATCTAGTCATTAAAAAATGAAGCCTTGCTGGGAATAATTCACTTTGATCAAATGTGGCATTCTCCTGTCTGGAAAAATGCAAACAAATGAAAAAAAAAATCACAGGGAGCGGTCTTATAATGAGTCCAACCATTGGTCCATTTGGCCCAGAATTAAATTGAACCTGATGGGCAGGAGTTCCCAAGGGTTTCAGGTGGGGGGTTTCCCCAGGTCTTTCTGGAGACAGGAGGTGGGGGTGGGGACTGATTTGAATCTGCATGACAAACATACCCTCCACATTGAACTCTCAAGGAAACCATTTTGCTTGAAATTGAGGTAACCTATTTTTATGTGGATATTTCCATCGGAGGCAAAGGACGCCCTTAGTAAACTTGGAATTTTGACTAAGAATGCAGAAAGAATAGGGGTTTTCATATCCACTGGACGCTACTTCTTTAAATTCCTTCTACATCTTGGGGTATCTTTTTTCAGCTTCCGCCTCAGTTGGAAAGAACTGGAATAAAATGGACAATCTTCGCCCATCACATGTGAAAATAAACCAGTTTGTGCACTCAGCTCCTATACTCTTTTCTTCACATGTTTTTTTTGCTGGCAGATATTTCAGGCACAAATAGGAGATAGGACAGCATGGAGAGAAAGAGCCAATCACAATGTCTGACTGATAGGATTTCTCAGTTGGACTGACCCGCAACAAATTTTTGCAGCACAGAAGCCCCCCCCCCTCCTCGTCAGCATTCCAATCAGCAAGACCCTCTCCAGGCACATCCATTCCACTCCTCTTTCTCCTCCTCTCCTCAGTTTTCCCACCCCTCCCCAAATAATCACCATTCTGAACCTGTTGAGCATGTGTTGTCCTTGGAGGAAAAAAAATTGATCTAAATTTGGGGGGGGGTGTCGGCGACGAGGGATTTCTGCAAACCTTGAGGTTCCTCTCAGCTCCCTAACACACTCTCCCTTGAGAATGGCAGATATTGCTTAACTCACATGTGGCCCACACTTGGAGACTCACTTTGCAGTCCCCTCACCCCCTACTCTGGCCCCTTCAAGATCTGCTGGACCGTTACTCCCATTACAGACTTCTGGGATGGCCAGGAGTTATGCGAGTGGTTTTCCAATACACTTGGAGGGCAGTGGGCTGGGGGGGGGGGGGAAGGTGTGTAGTCTATGCAGATGTTGCTGTGGCAGGTAGAACTCAGCAATACCATTGTTAATAACAAGCATTTTGTGCCATCAAATTGATTCCCACTTATGGGGGCCTTTCCCAGGATTCCTTAAGTATAAAATACTCAGAAGTGCATTACCATTCTCTTCCTCTAGGGGTGCTCTGGGATTGTGCAGCTGGCCCAAGGCCACCCAGGCTGGTTCTACTTTGCAGGAGCCACCCTGGGGAATCAAAGTCCCACCCTCTGACTCCACAGCCAAGAACCCAGCTCACTGAACCATCCAGCTGCCTCCAAAGCAGTCATTCCCTTGTCAGCTGAAGAACAAGGACTACAGAAATAGCACGTCACTCTGATAAGAGAGTTCTGACATTCTGGCATAACCCATCTTGAAAACTATATCCCTTGACCCCAGTTTGGAAAAGTTCCATTTAGGACTACAAATGCCCCCCCCCCCCAAAAAAAACCAGCCATTGTCCATGCTGGTTTGAGGTTTCTGGGAGCTGTAGTCCAAATAAAATAAAATAAAATATCTGACCAAAAAAAAGGAAGGGAATAGAAAAGTTATGACAAGAGAGATAGTGTTGAAATGACATGTGATCCTTTCAGGATTTCCAAGGTAGAAAGTACTCAGAAACGGTTACTCGTCCACTAAGGCTCTGGGACCACATGGCCTGCAGAGCCTGCACAGCTGGCAGGGCATGTAATCCCATCAGCCACACATGCTGTGGGTGATCTCAGCTGGCCTCAGTCCCAGGAGGCACAGCGAGGATTCAAACTCCCAAGCCCCTGAGTCTGCAGCCAGGCGCTCCAATCCACTGAGCCATACCGGCTCCCAGGATATGTTATCCCCAGAACCATTTCAAAATACGATCAAGAGGCATAAAGCTCCATAGGGGCTTTGTTTTTAAAACCTCCATGTATTCTTTGGGACAAGGAACTTGAAAAGACACCACCCATCTACCGGAGACAACTCTTCCTTGCATGGCTCTCTCCTCCTCCTCCTCCTCCCCGTTGTCCACCCCGTGTCCTGGCCCTTTGTCTTCACCATTTGTTCCTGGGGTGTAAAGTCATAGAATCACATTTTCTGGATTACTTCATCATTCCAGGGCAGGAACTAAACAAGCAGAAAGCACCACACTGCCTGAAGACCTGGGGATATTAGGAAAGTGGCAGCTGCAGGCAAAGAAGGGGAGATTTGGTCTTAATGACTGTAAAGTCCTGCCCTTGGAGAAAAGGAAATAAACAACACAGCTACAGTTGCTGGCGACCAGTGGCTTCAGTCATCATCACATTAATGTGAGGTTCTTTTCCACTTCTTCCTTTAATTTGCCTATGACTATCTTTTTTCCAAGAGCCGACTGCGCAGTTGCTGCAGGAGAGGTAGGGATTAAGGATGGAGAGGGACATATTAAAAGGTCTGCCGCAGGGACATCTGCAGGAAACCAAGCCCTGCAAAGATTTAGGACTGTTTCTTACAGAATCAAAAGACATTATAATAATCTTAGAACTCCAGAGCTGGAAGGGACCTTATGGATCATCCAGCCCAGCCCCATGTCAAGGAGGCACAAGTGGGGAATTGAAACCCCAGCCTCTGGCTCCACAGCCGGAGACCTAAACCACTGAGCTCTCCTACCATAGGGATTGTTCTGTAGGGATAGCTCTACAGAGTAGAGAGTCATTTTGCCCTTTGCTCGGGCAGCGAAATATCTTGGGTTGTCCCTCTCCTACGAAGTGGTGCTGTGCTTAATGAAGAGTTCTAGCAAATAAAGTACAACTGTCCCCCTGTTAATCTTATTCACCACCATTCCAAAGAAATCCTATAGGTCCAAGCTGGGGGGGACTTATGGCCCTCGAGATGTTGTGGGGCAGCAACTCCCATCTGCAAACGGTGAGGGATCATGGGGGGTTGTACAGCAAAATAATCTAGAGAGCCACAGTGGCCCACCAGGGTCTTGGCCAGAGCACCGAAGACCTTCTGGCAGCAGATGTTGGAAGGTGGCAGTGGCAGCATCCTCCCGGCCGCTCTTTTTGAGTCTGTACATGGTTTCCCCTTCTTTGCTTGTTTTCTTTATCACAAGTCTTTTTAACTGTCCTGAGAAATCCTACAAATCCAGGGTGAGAAAATTATGGGACCCCCCAGAAGCACAGGTGCCTTTAGCCTGCCCTAGCCCGCATGCCCTGTGGCAGGGATGATGGGATCTGTAATCAAATGACATTGAGGAATTACAGGTTTCACGTCTCTGCTCCAGGTGCTTCCCGTATGTTTGAAGTTGGCCTGTGTATGTGGCATACATCTAGAAATATCTCCAGCACCATTATTCTGATCTTAGAAAGATCTATGGCCAGCCAGAAGGAAAGGTATGGCGTTCCATTGTTCCCTACTGAAAACCTCATATTCATTGTGACTATTTAGGCTGGGGAGCTAATCACAGCTAACTTGACAAACATGTAGCAGTCCAAAATTCTACTTTCTTCAGTTAAGAGACTCTCAACCACCAGGAAGTGGCAACCCAAGATATTTGCCACTTGAGGGAAAAGAGAAGATGGTGCTTTTTCCCCTACTCCATGCACAGAAACTGGATGGATTCTAGTTGAAAATTTGTGCAACACTGGGAATGGGGCAATGTCTTCCACTCGCCAAAGCAACCGTCTAGTTTTGGAGTGCTGATGGTCATACTACTGGCCTACATAGGTCTATCCACCAATTAACTTTGTGTGTGTGTGAGAGAGAGAGAGAGAGAGAGAGAGGGAGGGAGGGAGGGAGAGAGAGAGGGAGTCTGCTTTCCATCTTCTGCTGAATTAAGTGGGTACATCACACTGTCTAATGGTAGGGCTGGCTTTGTAAGCAAGTGCTACTTGAACCAGTGATTTACGTCAGTTGGCAGGGCACAGGTTTTCGCAGTAGGAGGTTCCAGGTTAAATTCTCTAATATCTCCAATCTGAAGAATTAAAAAGATCAGTTTTTAAGTGAAAGGAAAGACTACGCATGAGTTCCTGGAGAGCCACAACCAGTCCGCGCAAAGCATACTGGGCTAGAGAGACAAACAGTCTGACCTGCTAGAAGGTAGCCTGCAAAGTGCCAGACAGAATCCTCCCAAGCAGACCAGACAACAGACTGACGATGGAGGTGAATCAGTGTCAAGCAGCTTCATATGTTCTTCTGCTTCACGTGGCAATCAGGAGCATACAGAGCTTGGAAAAGTTGCTTTTGTGGATTACAGTTTCAAGAAACCCATGTTGGTTGGGAGAATCTGAAAAAGTTCTGCTCCAAATCAGGTCTGGTATTAGCAGGGATTTCTGGGACCAGACCACAAGAAAGAGAACCTTCCTGTTAAGTAGATCATTCAAATGAAAAACAGTAGTTTCCCTTATTAGGTGTTTCATCAACTTGTGTGCCAAATACCAAAGCCAAATGAACTGGCAGTTGATCTTACTTCAAAACTTCAATACTGGTCAGTTCCACATGAGCCCTGGAGACATGGCCACACACTGGCCTGCCTGTCAGGAGCACCGCCACTGGCCCAGCAAATTGGAGCTGGTGGTTCTGAGAGTTTTAATCGAAATTAGTCACTTTTCCAAGCCCTGCTGATTAGAAAAACAATCCCCCAGTATATACTCAGGGCATAAAAGGCAGCCTGTGTTAAAAGCTCCTTAAATCTGGATTTCTTTCTTTTACTGCAGAGGGTCTTCTGAGAGAATGGCACCAACAATCAACAGGTGAAGAAGTGAAGCCAGAACATGCACCCACAGCCCTCTGTTTTACTTGCCGTCTGGCCATGAGGTACTGAAAAATGGATATCAACATAGGTGGTGGGAGGAGGGAGGGTAAACAAATTGAGAGATTATGTTGTTTAAACCTCAGGAAGCTCTTTATCACTTCACTGAAAGAAAGAAAAAGATTTTCAGTGTCACCACCTCCTTCTTCCCTGCCAAGGATTCTGAAGTAGAGCAGTGACACGGCAATTAAAACATCAGCAAAACAATAAATTCAAATTGCCCAACACTCACTTTGCAGAAAGGTACAATCAAGAAGGAAAATTGGTGACTGAACACTCTTATGGGAAGTTCTCCCACAACTGAAGGCCTAGCAGCTTTTCTGGAACCTTCTAGCCTTCTACATGAGCTCAGCCTTCTGTTGCTGGGATGAACAAGAACCTAGACATTTTGCTCTTGTCTGGGTTGGAAAGCATCAGAGATGGAGGAAATGCATAAGCAGAGAGAGAGAGAGAGAGAGAGAGAAACCATGCCAGATAGTCTCCATGGCACACTTGGCTCCATGACAGAGCAAAAGTCTGGCACAGGCTGAAGCTGATGAGTTCATGTTCCAGAATGAAGGCCTCCAAAATCACTTCTTAGAAAACTGACTTTCACGCCACAAAGCAGGTGCGCAACCAAGCCTGGGAAAAAAGGTGATGTCAGAATATGGTCCGGCTTCTCTGAACCCAGGCAACTAAAATGAAATTGAGAACAATGTGCTATGGGGTCGTGACCTGGGCTGTCTCTTTGCGCGTCTGTGCTGGACGTTTGCTAAAACGGAGACCACGGACCTTATGTTTTTGTCCATATTCTCTTCCAAGATAAAATAGAGTCTGTGGCCTGCAAAAATAAAGCTAAGGGCCCAGTAATTGCTTGTCTGGAATTATTTACCATGTTTGCACAAATCATAAAAAGGTGTGAAGATGGCTGGGAAGAGGAGCCCACACACAGGAGCTTTCAAACCATTTCTGCTTAGTAAACAAACCATCCCAGCCGTGCAACTTGGAGGTGCATGTGCACATGCCCACCCCACCCCAGTACTTCAAAGACATCTAATGTATATCCTAGATATCCAGTGTAATGTATTGAATAGAGTGATGGACTAGGACACAGGAGGCCTGGGTTTGAATCCCTACTCAGCCATAGAAACTCCAGGGGCTGAAACCAGTAAAAACACTCATTAAATACCCCACTTACCTTGAAAGACCTACTAGGATGACTGTAAGTTCATTCAGACTTGACGACACATAACAAAAAATGTCTGTGTGTTCTGTGCCATCAAGTCAAAATTGACTTATAGTGACCCTAATAGGGCTTTCAGAAAATTAAAATCACCGTGAAAGAAATTAAAACAGAAGCACTGGAACACAATGTAAAAAGCAGCATATGTGTCGCTGGTCAGATATGGGGCAAATATGAATGGGTACCTATGATTAACTTCTTGCCAAACTGTCTTTATTAATTGTGCCTGTTGACAGAGAATCTGTTCTTATAACATTCCCAAATCCTATGATGGCTCAGCAATTGCTGAAAATTAGAGATGGGGATATTTGTATTCATAAACGAATACGAATTTCCCCATCCCAGATGCAACTAATGCGGGTTCGGTCCCCAGAACCGGCTCGTCCACTCATGTGTCCCAGCACCACCAGCATCCTGCTCTTCCCACCAATTGCGGAAGGAGTTTCTCCGTCTCCCTGCTCAGCTGGTCACTCAGCAGCTGCACGGGGAGACTTGTCCCCCCACCCCCTGCCTGGATTGGCCAGCCGAGCAGGGAGATGGAGGAGCTACTTCCACAATTGGCAGGAAGAGCAGGACACTGGTGGCGACAGGACGCGTGAGTGGATGGACCAGTTCTGGGGGCTGGACCCACATTAGTTGCAGCTGTTTATGAATATAAATATCCCCATCCTTACTGCAAATCCAAGAGCTCAGGTGGGATCCGCTGATGATGTGGTTAGGCTGTTCCACTTTCCATGGTCACCTTTTCCTGAGCCAAATACAGACGGGTCAAACCTGCGCCCCAGTCCAGATCTGGGAGGCCAGAGATCACATCCTGCAGGTGTGTCATGGGACCTTTTGCAAGTTGCTGCTTCTCAGTCTTCACATCCCTTATCTGTGAAAAGGGAACAACCCTAGACTCACAGTGATTGCCATCATGAGGGCAAAGTATAATAATCAAGGTGTTGTTGTTGTTTTTAAAAAAAGGTTTGTCATCCTGGTGACAAGTTGCAATAGCAGCTTGTCTTTGCAGTTACAGACGCTTGCCCTTAGACGCCCTGAAGGAGAAGACAGCTTTTCAGCACTCCAAGGTAAGGCTGAAGAAATAAACCCGTCAACTGGGGGCTGCGTCTCCCATTCAAGACATTGAGGCATGAAGGCAACATGTGTGCCAAGACTGGGGGGGGGGGGGGGGGAGGAACAAACCCAAGCCCTCCTCACCTCCTTAACCTCTGCATTGCTCCCCACTGACATCAACGTTGAACGCAATCCAAAGATTAGATGCACAGCTGGCTTTTGCTGACACCATAGGGGGAAAAAGACACATTCTTCCCCATGCCAGTCACTTCCTCCGAAAGGCATGAGTAACCAGGCAGCCACCAAGGCCAAAGGGAGGCACGAAATTGAAGTCTGGCAATGGGAGGGAGCAATGTGTGATAAAGACAAAGAAAGGTGCCGAGGTCAACTTAGGGGGAAGATTTAACTTCTTCCAATGGGAAGAAGGACCACAACTTAAACTGGTCAGTTTCACTTTCTCCTGCATTCAAATTTTTAAAAGCTCAAGTTCTTCCCACCACAAATATGTGATCTGAAGATTTTGGGAAATTCTGGCAAGACAAATGGAAAAAAAGAAAACAAAGCACTGGTTAGGTTTCATCTAGAATACTGTGTCCAGTTCTGGACATCGTACTTTAAGAGGGATGCCAACAAACTGGAGCAAGTTCAGAGGAGGACAACATCAGGGGACTGGAAACCAAGCCTTATGAGGAGAGACTGAAAAATCTGGGCATATTTAGCAATTGTTCTTTGTACCATAGGCATCTTCCTAATCTTAAGGGGGATGAAGGGAAGGAACGTGGTCCCATTTCCCTGCCTTCATTCCAGCCAGTAATCACAAATATCTCACTGTTCACCGCATATATACATCATATAAATCCATGCCTCAGAAGAGCATCAATCCGCAAAGCAGGGACAAGGCAGGGCTGGCTTTACCATTAAACTATATAGACCCCCACTAATCAGGACTAGTGTCCATCTAGTGTCCAGATCTGGACACTACTTTAAGAAGGATGCCAACAAACTAGAACAAGTTCAGAGGAGAGCAACAAGGATGATCAGGGGACTGGAAACCAAGCCCTAGGAGGAAGGACTGGAAGAACTTGAGAAAAGAAGACTGAGGGGAGATAGGATATTCCTTTTCAAATACTTGAAAGGTAGTCTTACAGAGGAGGGCAAAATCTCTTCTCGATCATCCCAGAGTGCAGGACACGTAATAACGGGCTCAAGCTCCAGGAAGCCAGATTTAGGCTGAATATCAGGAAAAATGTCCTGACTGTTAGAGCAATAAGACAATGGAACCAGTGACTCAGGAAGTGGTGAGCACTCCATGGTTTGATGGCCTTATGGGCTCCTTCCAACTTAATTATTTTATGATTCTATGATTCCATGAAAATTCCCCGTCGTCTGCAAGGGCTACCATATTTTGTAGGTACAGCTGGTCCCAGCACAAGGAGGAAGGACCATGTGATGCCTGGTTGCCCTAGAGTTGCGAAAGAGGGGGAGCCTCTTGGGAAAATGGGGTGGCAACCTTCACTCAGTGATAAGGAGGTGGAATGTATAGGAATTTCCAGACTTAAAGCCTAGGCTTTGAAATTAAGTAATGCTCTGAGCCCAGATGAACAAATATGATGGTTTCTTTTTCTCCCCCATTCGTTCTTTCCCCTTAGAGGTACAACCACAGCCCCCCCATTTCATCCACTTGAGAGTTCACCTTAGCCACCCCTATTGGTGCCCACAGAGTCCATTTCTCATTTTAAACCTCCATTCTTTACTACAAAATGCTCCAACTCAACATTAACAGTATTGAACATCTCAACAGTCTGCCAACAGGGCCAGGAGAGAGTTTGTTCCTTTAGTCTCCCAAAGGTCCTTTGGTGTGGTGTTCGTTAAACAGTCCCATCTGGGTCTGAGCATCTCATCTGAGTCCCCAGGCAATGGCAAGTGCCATAAGGGCAGTGAATCATCTCCACCCCACTTTGCAATCTGCAAATGGTTCATTCTCTTGAAACGACTCCCTGCTATTGGGAAGGTGGCTGGTCCAAGTGTGAAGTGGGGTCTTCCATCCTGCCTTCTCCCTCTTCCGTTCTTTCACTATGATCCTCTACTCCTTCATCTTCCTATTCCACTCCCTCCTTTAACCATTCTCCTCAGGATGATGGTTTCCAAGGTGGTTGTCCTTTCTCTTGTTAAGCTCTTCTACCAGGAGCAACAGCCTTTCCCACGCATGAATCCAGAGGCTCTCCCTCCATGTCCAACCCAACCTTCTGGGAAGACCTGATCTTCTCCCTTTGCCTTCACTCTTCCAACCTCCACCTCTCTCTCTTTCTTCTCCCCGCTCTCCCTTCAAGTCTCACCCGGGCCGTATTAACCCACAGCCAAGTCCCCCTAGGCTTTCAGGTATTTAGGGGGGGGGGGGGGGGCTCTGGCATTTCCATTTCTCCATCCACTACAGCGGACAGCCTGACCCTGGTATGGTAGGTACTAGGCTGCAGAACATAGCCCTGTATCCATTTTGAGGGTCTCGTGAAGAATTCTATTCATAATTTGAAAACTATTTTTAATGGGGGGAGCGTCAAGTGCCTTTAACCACGGGAGCCCCAGGGCCCCTCAGCAAAAAAATGGATGGGCCTCTAGTCCCTGCGTGGCCCCCCAAGCCTTCCTAGTCATCCTTATGATATGAATAATACGGTCCAGAATCTCCCTCTCCTCTCTCTCTCTCCCTCCTCTCTATAGATACCTTTTCTCCCCCCTCCCCCTCCCCGTCTCTGTTTTTCCCGCCTTTTCTCTTCTTGGTTCTCCCTCTTCTCCAATAGAGGGCTTCTCCTTTTTTCCCCCGCCTTTTCTCCCTCTGCCGTCTTGTCACCCGGGGCTCCCTCCCTTTTCCATGGCAGAGGGAATGGCCCTCAGGCGGAGGCTAGGCTCGCTTTCGCCCCCCCCCTTTCTCACACCCACACAGAGTCCCTTGCCCAGCCCTCTGGTTTCCCCAGGTGACTACACCCCCCCCCCACCCCATTGACCGTCATTTGGTGGTTTTTCTTGTTTTTTTTAAAAAAACAACACACATTTTTTCTTATCTTGAAAACAGGGGCGGGGGCTCGAGTCGAGGGGTTCGCTGTCCAGTTGGACTTAAGTTGCACCGGCGACTTGACTCGGTTTTGCGTTTGTTTTTAAATGACTCAGACTTGACTCGGAAGTTGGGGGGGGGAAACCCTTCTTTTGAGGGAAAATAGCTTGTTTTAATAGGGACTTGAGGCTTGGGACTCAGGATGTGGTACCAAAGACTCGTCAGCATCGCTGCCTGAATGTTTAATTACTGGCAGTAAGAGTTTTAAGCTAAAATACGCTGGGGTTTGGGGCCACCCCATTTTGCCTTGGGTTTCCTCCACCCTTGAAAACTCCTTGGAAACTGAATTTGGCCCATGGGCTCAAAAAGAGCCCACCCCCCCACTCTCATCATGTGGGGCCATACTTGTCATTTCATCTGCCTATTGATTTATTCATTTCGAAAGTGCCATGAAAACTGAGATCCAGAAGCCCTTTCTTTTTCTTCAAAAGACCACCATTATGGCCAAGCTAAGGAGAACATATATTTGAAGGCGACCCTGCTATGTGGAAGGGGGCTGTTGTGGGTGGGGGGAAACAAGGCAGGATTGATTGAGGCAAAGATTTCGCCACAAGAAACTAAAGAAGGTCACTGCAGGGAAATCTTACTCTGAAGAATAGCTGGAGGAAGCGGCCGAGGGACAGAGGGGGACGGCAGGCAAAGTTGAGTGATGCACGACAGCTGCTGAAAGAGCCCAATCTGGATCAAGGAGGAGAGCCCAAGAGAAACAAGAGGGAGAGGAAACGAGAGCCATCATCCTAAAGCAAACAATCCAAGGAGTAAAAATAGGCAGCGAGATTTTGGGATGGAAGGGAATCAGATGAACATCGTCAGATTGTTCCTGAAAGGGTGTCTTGCCTTTCAAAGCCTCCAGATTTCTCCGCCCCACTTAACTCTCCTGGCCCCACTTTGCCACAACAGCAGGCATGGACTGTCTCACTTAAATCAGGATACAACCTTTCCAAGGTTTGATTTCTGAAATGAGAGCCACAGGGACTGAAGCCTGCCTGCCCTCCCCCCTTGAAGCTCTTTTATCTTGTGGGATATGAAAAGTAAGTTCAAAGCAGTTGTTGCTGTTGTCGTTTTGTCGTGGTAAGCCTATGCTCAAGAAGCTTGAAGAAGTCAAGTCCCGGCTCCAATGGAGAGGGTTGACTTCCTGTCCACTGGTTGGTTCAGTCCTTCTACTGCAGGCAGGACAAGAGTGAGCTGACTTTGGCTTGGATGACAATCCCCAGAATCCTTTAGCTGGCATCTACTGGCCGTGGGATTCTGGGAGTTATCATCCAGAAATATATTTTTCCCAAGTGCTGGTCCAATACCCAAGAGACTAGTCGATCTATTATTCCACATTCATGAACTGCACCTTGAGTTCCATTCTGGGGAGAAGGTGAGTTATAAATGCCATAAAGTTCATACATACCTACATACTATATTTGTCTGAAAAAGTCTGTATTTTCTGTTCCCTGATCCTGATATACAACATCCCTCTTTTTAGGGTCTTTTCCCCTCCAGCCAGAAATGTTATAGGAGGGATGGAGAAACTGTAGCCTGCCTGATGCTTTTGCACTCTAGCTCCCATCATCCCTGATTAGGACTGGTCTTTGTACACCATTGTAACAGGTGTTTGGGGGATCTTTGTGTTGTTACAGTGATTTTGAATTGACAGTTGTGGTAAACCTGATATAAGAGAAGCTTCCCCAATGTGATGCCCTCCAGATGTCATTAGACTCCAGTTCCCATTAGCCCCAGCCATCATGGCCCAGTGGCCAAGGAGGATGGGAGACGTAATACAGTGACATTTGGTGAGCTAGAAGTTCCCCAACCCTCTGCAAAACTGACCTTCTCTTAGGACTCGCCTGTCTTCTTAAGTGTGCCAGTTCCGTATTGTGAACCTTGGTAAGATGAAAAGTTACTCTGCACGAGCCTTACTCTGACAGAGAAACAGAGAAGCCCAATCATTTTCAATTGGCACTTATACTGGACTAATATAAAACTGGGAATAGGGCCAGCCCCATTTTGCTCTATGAGGTGGTGGGCAAGCTGTCCCCACTCCTGATCTATACATAAAAGCTGCCAGCACTGGTAAGCGATGCTTTACTTCTGTGCTGGTGAAGGAAGAGCATCATCCACCACACTTGAAAACAGCAAAGTAGGGTAAGGACGGCAGAGTAGGTTGCATGACATATACAGTGCTGTCCAAAGCTGAGAAAAGTTACGTTCATGAACCACAACTCCCAGCATCCCTTAGGCAACAAGGCCACTCCAGATGTTGATGGCTTGTTGCCTGATTGGTCAGTGCTGGCCAGCCTCACCCAATGGCGAACCTTGATGGGATTTGAGCTTAACCATCACTAGAGGGACACCTTTCCCTGCTCTGGAGGTTGTACTGGGTAATGATTTGGTCCCAGTGGGAGCAATGGTTGCAATTAAATCGCAGCAATCTGCATTTTGATTTCATTTCACACAGAGGAGCAGCCCATGAGTTACACTGGTCAATTACAGGTGGTCAGTAGATTTTCCCCATGCTCATCTCAAAGGAAACAAGGTTCATTGCAGATTCCTCATTATCAGCTCTGTTTCTCCAGGGGCTAATATCTGTTACCAGGACCGGATTAATACATGTTGGGGTCTCAAGCTATGTCAGGTTTGAGAGGAAACATAACATTACAGAGAGGGCCCCCCCCCCCGCCCCAAAAAAAACCTATGGAAACTTTGAAATTGGAATGGTAGTCCTCTTTTTGTATCTGGAGGCCTCTCATGACCTGACATAAATTGTACCTTCCTTGGCTACTTTGTAAAAGCAGCACTACCTGCTAGTCATGTAAGGCCACCTCTCTGGTTGTTGGGAGAGTATGTAGTAGAAAACAGTGGAACTGAGCCCTCTAATGGAAGCATAAATCCCCTCTTCTGAGCATAGCTCACAGGGAATACTCCTGAGTGGATGACTGTCCCCTAGTGAACCTTCTGGAGGAATGGAGCAGTCTGACTCTAAACGATGGAGGCAGAACATCCTTCCATCACCTGTGTTGTTGTAATGAAATGCCACTGGGTCCTTGACATGTAGTAGAAGGTGACTGTTGTCAAGGGCACGGGAAACATTGTTGGTGGCAGAGTTTGTTGAACCATTCAACATATCTCGGGGCACGCTGTCTATAGAGACAGGGCACCATCACTGCGTGACTCCAGGAATACTGCCAGGAAAGACCCCTGCATCTGATGGAACTGCTAGATAGCTCAGTGGTTTAGGCATCTGGCTGGTTGGGAGTTCAATTCCCCCACTGTGCCTCCTTGACAAGGGGTGGACTCCATTATCCATAGGGTTCCTTCTAGCTCTGCAGTTCTAAGATGATGATGATTGTTTTTGCTCCAGCAGAGAATGGATTACTCTTAGTAGCCACTGACTACCAATCACCATACTGGACGGTAGAGCCAATCCTTACCCTGTGGCTATTTGTTGAAATTTATTTATTTATAGGCTGCTTTTTTCCTGGTAAGGGGACTCAAAGTGGCTCACAACATTAAAAGGAAAGAATTGACAACATAATAAGTTAAACATTAAAAAAACAATTAAAGTATATACTAATTAAAATACAATTGAATAATTAAAAGTAGGTAAACGTTAAAAACTATCTTAATTTACAAACGGCATTCAGGGACTCAATCATGATACTAATTAAAAACCTGCCTGAAAAGGTGGTTCTTCAGCTGTCAGCAGAAGGATAAAAGGGAGGGGGCCAGCCTGATCTCCCAAGGGAGAGCAATCCACAACCTGGGAGCTACCACCAAGAAGGCTCTCTCTCTCATGTCCCCATCAGTCATGCCTGTGCTGGCAATGGGACCAAGAGGAGGGCCTCCTCTGATGATCTTAAGCCCTGAGAAGGCTCCTATGGGGAGATACAGTCCTTTGAGGAGAGCTTTGAAAAGTTGATTTTTTAAAAGTTTTATTTTGATTGATTGATTGAACGAACACCACAAGGAATGCTGGGGCATTCTAGCAGGTATAACCTGAAAGAGAACTTTCCAAGTGCTGGGTTAAATAGCTAGATGGGCTAACACTATCCAGATCGTTTGCTTAAAGCAGCCTCCCCACAACCCGCTGCCCTCCAAATCTGTTGGACTACAACTCCCATAATCCCCAGACAGCATGTCTGGATTCAGTTACAGATCTCTCCATTGACTTCTCTGGCACAACATAAGGTGGAGCCAGGGTGAGGATGCTAGACTAGCACTTGGGCAATCTCGTTTCTCATTCTCAGTGAGAATGAAGTGGTCTTCTTGGTCTTGGGGCTGCCACCTTCTCTGAGCTTGACCTTTCTCACACGGTTGTGGTGAGGATAGCTTGGGGCGGAAGGGAGCTATGGATCCTGCCTTGAATCTGCTGGAAGAAAGAGAAGCTGTAAATGTAAGAAATGATTTAATCCCTGAGAGGAGGAAGAGGCTAGAGGGCCAACTGCCACGACAAGAGAGGGGATTCTTTAAAGACTAAAAGTGTGTAATGGTCACAGCAGTATCTTTTTTTCTTTTTCTTTTTGTAAACTTGTAAATTGCAATACAGATTTGTTTTGCAATTGTTCTTTGTACCATAAGCATCTTCCTACTCTTAAAGGGGATGAAGGGAAGGAACGTGGTCCCATTTCCCTGCCTTCATTCCAGCCAGTAATCACAGATATCTCACTGTTCACCGGGTATATACATCATATAAATCCATGCCTCAGAAGAGCATCAATCTGCAAAGCAGGGACAAGGCAGGGCTGGCTTTACCATTAAATTATCTAGACCCCCACTAATCAGGACTAGTGTCCATCTAGTGTCCAGATCTGGACACTACTTTAAGAAGGATGCCAACAAACTAGAACAAGTTCAGAGGAGTGCAACAAGGATGATCAGGGGACTGGAAACCAAGCCCTAGGAGGAAGGACTGGAAGGACTTGAGAAAAGAAGACTGAGGGGAGATAGGATATCCCTTTTCAAATACCTGAAAAGTAGAGAGAGGAGGGGCAGGATCTGTTCTCAATGATCCCAGAGTGCTGGACATGTAATAATGGGCTCACACTACAGGAAGGCAGATTAGAGCAGTACAACAATTGAACCAGTTACCTTGGGAGGTGGTGAGCACTCCAACACTGGAAGTATTCAATAGAAAATTGGACCACCATCTGTCAGATCTGCTTTGATTTGGATTTCTGCCTTGAGCAGGGGGTTGGACTTGATGGTCTTATAGACCCCTTCCAACTCAATTATTCTATGATTCTGTAATTCTATCAACAAGGCAGTAGGTGAGACTGGGACCAAGTGGCCTACATGCCTCATGCTGCTTCTGGTGCTGAGGTGCACCTAGCAGTGGATGGGCCACTTCAAGCCCCTTGCTCTTCCTCTTAAGGGGACATAGGCCCTAGCCAGGCATTCAGGCAATGGTTAATTTGAGAGTATGAGCAGGGAAACAATTCCAACTCCTGCCTGCAAGAGGAACAGTCTAAAGAGGAAAACCTCTGCCACACATGGAGTCTCCACACACTCCTCCCCATGCAGTTGTGGATTCTGAAAAACCAGGGTTCCCCAAAGCATGGAGAGGTTCTGCATGCAGCAGACTCTCCTCTTCAGGCTATCGCTGTTCACACTTTCAAATTAATCTTTTTCTTGAACATCTGAATTGGCTTTGGCGGTCCTGAGAACAAAGCATATCTTCAGACAGAGGACTGTTCTTTGATAGCCCTTCACCTCAATTCAGCTCTCGTGTTATTACCTATATCAGTCAGAGCTGGATTAAGCTAGGTTGAGGCCTGTGATCAGGTTCTTCCGAAAGCACTGGCGGTTCCCTCATTTTGGCAGGAATGAGAGTCGGAGGCGGTTTCAAAATTTGAACAGATTCCTTTTTATTCCTTTCCACTTCAATTTCAGCTATATCAAACGGGTCAAAGCAACTCAATTCTGGCAACATCTTATAACTTTTTACACTTAACTCCGGGGTACATATATCGCTCCTCACATCGGGGCCGGGCCAAAACGCTCCCGGTCTGTCATCGCCCGTATAGGTGTACTCCTTACTGCACACACCGTCCCGCAACAAGGGTGCCTTGCCCAATCCCCTTCCAAGGGGGGTTGGTTGAAGGAAGGTGTAGGGAGAATAACTTTCCTCCCCCCATCTTGATTGCGCGGGTAGACTACTACAGTCCATTCCACCGGCTTTACCCTTTGTCTCTCACATGTGGGCACATCTGGATCGGGAAGTAACCCTCCTCCGGTCTTCAGATTAGGGAACTCCCTGGTTAATTCTCTAATCTTGTCTGTTGAGCTGCCCACATCTTCGGTCTGCACCACACAATCTCTCGTCCATCTCCCCGTCTGTCCTGTCACCACCTGAAATTCCCGGGCTTCTTCCCCCTCTTTTATAATCTCCTCCCACACTATAAGATCTAACTCCTCCCCTCTATCTTCTGCCAAACACACCTCCAGTGCGTTTTCTCTCCTCCCTTCACTCCCCTCTATTTCTACAAGTACTCCTTCCGCACATGCACACGTCTCTTTTGATTTTTCTCCTTGTGGGGACGGCACACTAGCCTCCTGTCCTTCACAAGGCCCTAAGCAAAGTCCTATGTAAAAGACACCATGACACACAAGAAATAACGTTCATGTAAAAATGTTATGTATGTAGTTTTCAGAGGCCACATTGTCTGAATCCAGTGCTGGATTTCTGAATAAGCTTGCTAAGCTGTATTTTAGGGCAGGTGTGGGCAAATGTGGTCCTCCAGATGTTTTAACCCAGAATTCCATTCAGTTCTTGCCAATGTAGTGAGGGAACTAAAAAAAAAAAAAGTGGAAAACTCCCCCTCCACTAAACTGCATCTTGCTTAGCTTCTGCATAAATCTGGCACTGGCATCAGGACACATTAATATCAGCCCTTTTTTCAAGGAATATATAGTTCATTGGCTATGGTTTCTGGCTGTGGAGGCCGAGGTTGGGAGTTCGATTCCCCAGTGTGCCACCTTGACAGCTGCTGGACTCAGTGATCAATAGGGTCCATTCCAGCTCTGCAGTTCTAAGATGATGATGATGATCATGATTTCTACATATCTAGCATTGTTCAGATGGGTTGGGCTGCATTTGAGAGCCAGAAGCGAGTAATTGAAATAGGAGAGAGAGAGATTAATTACAGCTACTGTTGTTGTTTGGTATTATCAAATTGCTTTCAAGTTATGGTAACCTTATAAACCAGTGACTTCTGAAAATTCTTGTCATTAACAGTCCTGTTCATCTCTTGCAAACTCAAGGCTTCCTCTTTTGAGACAATCTAGTTTGTATTTGGTCTTTTCTTCTTTTCCTGTTGCCTTCAATTTTTCCTAGACTTATTGTCATTTCCAATAAGTTTTGTCCTGAAGGCAAACCTAAACATGGTGAGGAGTTTAAGTGTGTCAGGTAAGCTGAGCACAATACCATCTGGGAGCTAGACTCTGGCAAGAGTCTAGACTTCTAGCAAGGTTACCCAAGGAGGAATGGTCAAAGGAGAGACACCAGATTAAGATGGACCCATCTTCTTCAAAAATTAACTCACATATGCAAAAGAGAATTCCAACAGTGAGTGAGCAGGGAAATATTGATGGGCAGATACTGGGCAGGAGGAGGAGGAGGAGGAGGAGGAGACACTGGCAGAGGATTTTTCATAGAAAACAGCAGTGACCTTCAAGCGAACTCTTGTTAATGCTGCAAGGAAGGCAATGGTAAACCACAGCAGGCAATGGTAAACTATATCTTGAAAACCCTGTGCTGAGATCTTCCATGTCTCTCAGAAATCACAAGCCTGGATGAATTGCTTGCCCACAAAACTGTGGAAGTAATTGCAAGAGACACCTAAACATGAAGCATCGAGGATCTCCACATGCGTCTTCATTCCTCTGAAAGAAAGTAACTTCCTACTCACTCATCATGAGGCTCCAAGCCAAGAGCTATTAATGGCAAATGCTCAAGAAGAATCATGCCAATGCTGGGACAGAATTCCAACAGCAGTAGATGAATGCCAGAACAAATGGCCAAGAGCAATTGGTGGATGCCTGGGCTTGCCAAACAACAACAACAACAATTAAAAAAAAAACATTTCTGTAACCCAGGGAGGCCTAAAATTCCTAGTCACAGTGGATATACATAGTGGCCACTAAACTGGTTCCATACTAGCATGGTTGCATTTTCCAGTCAAGGAACATCTTTAAAAATACTGTACTCCAAATACAGTAAATGGTTTTGAGAACCACATCAATAATGCCATTTTGCATCCTGTTTCCATCCCGTGGCAGCTAATGGACTGAGCAGGGCTGGGGGGGGGGGGCACCCCATGCCAGCATTTTAGGTGGGAGCTGCTCCTGCTCCAGTTACAAGCCAACTAGGCTCCATTCTGTCCTTGTTTTCTTAAGTGAAATTCTTGGATGGATGTCAAGGCCCATATATCCCAGCAGGATATATTTCCTAAATTTTCCACAAAGAAAAATGGGAAGGTGGACTGCCCCCAGTACCTCCCCACCCCGCACCCCGCCCATGACCTTGAGGAGCTGTCAGGTTCAACGAGAGATCTTCATTTTGGCTGTTGGGCTTCCTCAACAGCTTTCAGAACACCTCTCCCATAAACATCTCCAGTTATAGGAGCAGAAGTCAAAACGACTAGATGGGCGGGATAAAAATGTAAGAAATAAATAAATAAATAAATAAATAAATAGAAGGAATACGAAGCCAGGCAGGAACTTGAAAGTCATTGGCAAAATATCCAGCTAGCTGCATTAGCTGGATGTAGGAGCAACATGTGTAGTCAGTTCTGTGGATCGAGGCCTGTTGAGATCCAGAGGGAGTCACAGCCTCCACGTTCTGTATAGTTCTTAGTCTTAGCTGAAACACGTGCCCACTTTAAGCAATCTCCCCCGCCCCAACTCACTGAGCCACTCCAATAGCTGGGTCTGGGAAGACATCACTTACATTTCCCTTAATGCCCATCATTATTGGCTTTTGATGAGGTGCCAACCTACTCCCAACATTCCCCACTGTTGGTTTTGCTTCTTAGGGTCTTCCGATGTCACCTCTGCCATCTTGGGAGAATTGGTTTGCATTCTATATCTGGAAGGCTGCAGGTTGCCCATGTTTAGCACAAAGTCTGTTGTGAGCGCTGACATATCTTCTGTGCCCATCTTTAAATAATATCTTTCTTCCTCCCCCACCCCCGACACTCATGCCCACCTTCTCCTAAGGATGGGCTCCAGTTTATAGAGGACACACATGGTTTAAAAATAGCCAACTTTAATATCTGGAAGTTGAGTCATGGCAATTGGACTTTTTTCTTGTTAGGTTGAAACGTTTCGCTACTCATCCAAGTAGCTTCTTCAGTCTGAGGAGAGTTGGTAGGAGATCCCTGATAGATCCTCCACGTTGGTTCCACTTCCCCCCTGGTCTGAATAGGCTCGTTAGATGTCCATTGTCCCAGACAGCATGGGGCCATGATGGCTTGGAGATTCTGGGATCTGTAATCCAAAACGGTAGGCCAAGCTCTGACAAGTCCCATCTAGTACTTACAGTGGAATTCCACCCTGGCTATAATAAAGGCAGGTGGTTCGGTCCCTCTTGTTTCCTGTCTGCTTTCACTCCTCTCCCTGATGGGTCCTCCGTTCTCTTCCCTTTCCTCCTCCTGCTGCCTTCCTTTATTTCATGCTTCCCACTCACTCCTCCTTGGTTTCCCTTTTCTTTCCCAAACGCCTCTCGCCCAAACTTTGCCTCCCCATTCTCTCCCTCTGTTCCTTCACTTCCTGCAGCCTCGTCCCCCTGCCCCATTCTCTCTTTTCTGCCTTCCCAGGCCTGGGAGTTACAAATGATTAGATTTTCAGCCCAATTAAGGCAGCCTGTCTCCTGGCTGGAGGAGAGAAAAGGTTGGCTCGGGAAGGTGGGAAACGCACTTTGACAGGCCCTGGCGTCTCCAGCGCCCTCCGATGGCACTGCCTGCTGGGCTCCTTTGTTGCCTGCTGCAGGAAAAGGGCCAAGCCCAGTGGGGGGAGTGAGGAGGGGGTCTCTCTTACCCCTCCTCTTCCCGAGCTGAGCAAAAAGAATAGCTAATTAAGAGGTCTAAATGCGGGCAAAACTAATTCCCTATTCAGGCTACTGATGGGCAGTCAGCAGGCTGGTGGGGTGGGAGGAAGGCGGACAAGCTAAAGAGCATGACATCATGTCTTGAGGGGGCTGCCTCCAAGAACCCCAGGAAGTGGGTTAACCCTCTCCTCCCTGCCCTCTGGACAAAAAGAGCCAGCCTGGAGCGCCCAGGGAACTTAGAACAGCAGGGTTATTCGTGTGGCACTTTCCCTGCATACAGAAGCTCAGAGCCTTCAGGGGTAGAATGGCTCTCATCCTTATACTGGGAATAAATATCCGATGCAGTCCCTCTTAGGCAGACGTTAAAAGCATGAAGCCTGGGTCCCTTTAAAGATGAGAGGCCACTGTCTATGTAAGGGCTGTTTACCGTCTCTGTCGGACTTGTGTGTTGTGAAGCCAGACAAAATGCCACGTTTCTTCAGCGCCTCTTTGCTTTCTTGGAGGGCTTTTCGTTTTTCACTCATTGCAATAACAGCGTTGTCACCTCAACCCCTGACAGCCATGGAAGGGCTCTCTTCCCTTTAAATTATGACAAGCAGAACTACAATAGATACAGTGAAGGAGAGTGGTGGTGAAAAATTAAAATGGGTTTAAAAAAAACACACCCCTAGAAAAGCTTCTTAATCTTGAAGTCTCTGCTTTGTTAATTCTGGCACCCCCTTCACTGTAGTCTTCTTCTTCTTCCTCTTCTTCTCTCTAGCCTGCCTTTCTGTCTTCTCCTCACCATACAAAGCATTTGTGTACAATATCTTTAATTTCCTTAAATCCCCAGACCAAATTATATCTTTCTTTAAATCACCAAATTGCCATTCCTTCCTGTTTTTCCATCCAGATTTTGATCTGTTGCTTTTTTGGACCACCTCTCCCAGAATCACCTATGCTGCATGGTGGCCAGTTATGCTAGGTGGAGGAATAATAGGTGTTCTAGCCCAATAAAAAGCTTTCTCGAATTCTGATCCAGACCAGCTTCTTGTACTTACCTTCAAGGGGCCTCCACAGCTTTGACCACTTTCAACTCTCCTTTCCCTAAACAACTCAGCCTAAGCATCGCTCGAAGCTCTGTTATTTTCTATCACCCAACAGCTTCTTGTGAGCAGAGTAAACGTAATGCTCTGCTGTTCTAGAAGGAACAATAAAAACTGATAGGTGCTAATTGGAAGCAAGCCAATTTCAATGTAATGTAAGAAGAAACGTCCCTCTGAGAGTGGAACCTAGAGCCTCAAGTGGTGATAAGCTGTTCTTTTCTAGAAGTAGTTCAGTAGAAGTTGCAGGACTGTCTAAGATGCCCAAGTTGCACTTTTTTACTGTAGGTCTTGCAGTGAACAAAGAGTAAACTAGATGCCCTCCAAAATCCTTTCCAGTTCTCAGATTCTGTTGCTCTGTAATAACTCTGTCTCTTCTCCCTTGTTGCCCCTTATGCCTGGAATCTCACCCAACCCCCAGAATACTACATAAAGTTTTCAGAAGGATGAAACAAATAATCTCATCTATAAGATGTACAGACATTTGTAGAAACCATGTTAAGTTCAATGGGATATGGATCAGATGGATTTTCTAATACCATTTGTGCAAGTTGTTGTTATCCTGGGTGGCGACTCCCAAAATCCTACAACCAGCACAGCTACTGTTAGTATAGGGTGTGGGATTCTGGAGTTGGAGTTCACAGCAGCAAATTTCCCAAATTCTTCTTCCTGAGGGATTATTCTCCGTAATGGGTGGGACACTCCTAGAAAAGAAACAGGCCGTCTATAAATCATCAGGAACTGAGCCAAAGAAATATACCCATTTTCAGCTTCATTTTTGGTAGCTGGGGAAAACTGTGTCTAATTTGGGTACTGGCTTTTTTGAAGTTGTCCTTCCCAAGCCTTTTTTTAAAATGTTCATTTAAAAGTAACACATGAAATCTAAGAATGAAATCATAACATTGTGTTATCACATTGCACCGGCAATGGCCATATTTGGCTGGAGTTTCTGGGAAATGTAGTCCAAAGCAGTCATATTTTGAAGCTCTGGTTTCTCATTTGTTGTTCTTTGCCCACATGATTTTGTTTACTCTTTAACTACGGCGCCAAATGTCAACATGTAATGGCATTTGTCCCTGACCCTTGCTGGTTGCATATAATGCAGAGACAAAAGTCCTCCACAGAGAATTTAAGTTTGAATTGGGACAGAGGGATGAAAGTGGCCCCACAAAAGTGATTTTTATGTTAGGGTGTGTGTGTGTGTGTTTTTTTTTTTTTAAAGAAACTCACTGAGTGACCTTGGGCCTGCCCTTCTCACTCAGACTGACCTACTGCACTGAGGACAAAGAGATATGAAATAAAGGTAAAGCAGAAGGGTAGCAGAGGGATATGCTTGTTGGAGACACGGCAACATACAAATGGAACCAAACAAACAAACATTCAGTCATAAGTCATGTTCCAACAGATGTCTATTTTTATTATTAATAATTACTGGAATGAAGATTCTGGTTACAAGTTCCACCATAAAAGCAAATATTAGGTTTATAGAGCACAACTGCCATCCCATGGATAGTTATTTGGAAATAACCTCCACTGAACTCAGTGGTGCTTACATCTAATTTCACATGCTCAGCTTGTAAGGCATATTTGAGCTTTAGCGAAGATCTGAAATGCAATATATAACTTTTAATTAGGGATAAAAATAGACTTAAGGGGTGTTTTATCATTTTAACTTCTAGAATGAAGTAGAAAACCTATCTGAAGATCAAAAGAAGAAGAAGAAAAAGCCCAGCGTCTTCTTGATTTCCTTCTTCTTCATTCACTGACTTCCTCTATGCAAATTTGTCACAAGGTGAAGCTTGAAAACTTTATTATCCTCTCATTTGCTCGCCACAACAAGGAGGGCCTGTCGATAGTCACCTTGGTGCTCTGGCAGTTGACAGATTCTGTTGCTTCCACTCTGGAAAATATCCTGGAGCTTCACCCTATGCTTTTCCTCTCCATCATATCAGTGTGCTTTGGAGAATAGTTGGGGGACAGTAATTAAACTGCAATACTGTAGTCAAGATTCTACTCACGACCTGAGTTCAATCCCAATGGGCTCAGGTAGGCAGTTCAAGGTTCACTCAGTCTTTTATCTTTCCAAGGTCAGTAAATTGAGTACCCAGCTCGTGGGGGGACAATGTGTAATCTGCAAAAATAAATTGTAAACTGCCCAGAGAGAGATTTAAGTCCTATGGGGTGTTATATAAGCAGTACATTTTACTCCCCCCCCCCCTTTGATGAGTTCACTACATGAGCTACAGGAAGAATAGCAAAGAACCCAAGACATCCTACAAAGCATGATAGCAGGGGAGGCCGCCAACCTCTAAAGCAACAGTAATGTTTGTTAACATGAACACCCGAGAAAAAGCCTTTGGACTGGCTCACGCCTGTTGAATGCAGATAAAAGAGCCCTGTGGTGCAGTGGTTAAACTGCAGTACTGCAGTCAAGACTCTGCTCACAACTTGAGTTCAATCCCAATGTGCCCAGGTAGCTGGCTCCAGGTTGATTCAGTCTTCCATCCTGAGTACCCAGATCAATTATGCAGTCAATGTGTAGTCTGCATAATTAAGTCGTAAACCACTCAAAGAGTACTCTAGCATTATGGGGCAATATATAAGCTGAAACAACAACAACAACATGACCCTTTTCAGGCATTTCCAGGTAGAATATTCAGAAGTGGTTTACCATTCCCTTCTTCCTGGGGGCATCCTGGGACAGTGGGGAATCAAATTCCCAACTTCTGACTCTGCAGCCACAGACCTAAACCACTGAGCTATCCATCCGGCATGATACCACCCTCTATCTCTGATTTACCAACAATGGGGAGAAATGCTTTTACCCCTGAATTTGTGAGCTGTAGCTGGGTTAGAGCCTCAGAACCTTTCAGTCAAGAATTATGGATTTTTTCCTACTTCAAACACACACACACACATACAAAACACACACACACACACACACACACTCTCCTCTTTCTAACATTGGCTCTCTAACTTAGGTAATTGGTCTTCTTCACCAGCATTTTGCTTTTCAGCATTACTTCCAGCTCCCAGATCCTATTGAATCCTGAATTTTATCTGTAATTAAATGAAGGCATGTGTGCATTCAAGAATTAGTGAAATGAAGGAATGCAAATCTCAACTTATTGGGAGAGGCAAATAGGTTCCAAATAACAATCAGGATGAAACTCAAGCTTGCCAGATTGTTGACAGAGCCGTGTGGCCAAATCAAGGCAAAGGAAATGTCCAAGTCTTTACAAAGCTTTCCAAACCATCAGTAGGCAAATGTAGACTCCTTCCCCAGGACTGAGTTGTTTGCAGCCAAGTCCTGTCAGTTTGTTGGTGTTACTGGCAGAGCGGAACCAATTTACTTCCTTCAAAAATTTAAGAACATTCTTTGACCATCTTATTATTATCAAGATTCCAAAACGGGTTCATGGTTGAGCATGTATGCGGCATGCAACCACTTCTAATTATTAGTCCAGGCAGCAAGAGCCCTTGAAGAAAATTGGTGCAAGATCTCCAACGGTCACTGCTGAATCATCCTCCAGATCTGTGCTTGATACAAAACCTTAAGTTCTGCTTGAGAGCAGTAGATACAACAACAAACACAATAGATTGGTCTGCAGATAATTGTCAAATAATTAGCATTCTGCCTTAGGCCCACTCCTCCCATTTGATTTCTTTCCTCTCTGGTTTGAGCAAACCATGGTTTGCTATGGCATTCCAATTGGGGAAATCATAATGTGCCGCCAAACCACATCCAGAAACCCACTTCAAGCCACAGTTTCCAATTCCAGCTTGGAACTGGGTGTGTGTGTGTTATTATTTGCCCAGTTTTTATATTAACAAAGTATGGTTTAGGCAAATAATTTCCAAACTAATCAGTAGCAATAGAAGAAAGAAATTTTGGGCAAACGCTTGTTGATTCATGTAGTATATTGTGCTACGGTATGCCCACTGAATCAATGGGGATTTGGTGACTCAACTCCTCCATAAGTTCCATTGATTCAAATGGGCCTACTTTAGTTGTGACTTACTAAAGTACATTGCAAATAAAGTAGCCCATTTCAACTAATGGAACTTATGAAGGAGTTGACACACTAAGTTCCCATTGATTCAATGGGCCTGGTCTAGTGCAATTTATTACACCAAGCAATAGGATTTAGGTCAATCTATGATTAGCTATTATCAGTAGGATCAGTTTGTTATATGTTATATACTGTCAAGTCAGAACTGGCGTATAGCAACCCTAAGAGGGTTTTCAAGTTAAGTGGGTATTCAAGGAGTGGTTTTACCAGTCCCTAGCTGGCTGGATAGGTCACTGAATTAGACATCTGGCTGCAGAGCCAGGGGTTTGCAGTTTGATTCCCCGCTTATGCCTCTAGGGAGAAGAATCAGCCTGTGTAGTCTTGGGCAAGCTGCATAGTCCCAGGATTCCCACAGAAGAAGGAAATGGTGAATGACTTCTAAGTTTTCTTTAACTAGAAAACCCTGAAAAGGGTCACCATAAGTCAGAATTGACTTGACAGCACAGATCATCATCATCATCATCATCATCATCATCATACCAGTCCCTCGCATGAGTTTCTATAGTCAAGGCAGTATTAAAATTCGGAGTCCTAGTTAGAGATGCAGCCGTTGTTGCCCACTCTGCTGAAGATCTCCAACAACACATGAATCATTTTAGCAAGGCCTGCCAAGACTTTGGACTTACAATCAGCCTGAAGAAAACACAAGTCATGGGCCAGGGCGTGGACTCACCTCCCTCTATTACTATCTCCACGCAAGAATTGGAGGTTGTTCATGACTTTGTGTACCTTGGCTCAACGATCTCTGACACTCTCTCCCTAGATGTCGAGCTGGATAAACGCATTGGCAAAGCAGCTACCATGTTCTCTAGACTCACAAAGAGAGTATGGCTTAATAAGAAGCTGACGGCATACACCAAAATCCAGGTCTATAGAGCCTGTGTCCTGAGCACACTCCTGTACTGCAGCGAGTCCTGGACCCTTTGTGCACGGCAGGAGAGGAAGCTGAACACGTTCCATATGCGTTGTCTCCGACGCATTTTTGGTATCACCTGGCAAGACAAAGTTCCAAATAGAGTAGTCCTAGAATGAGCTGGATTTTTTAGCATGTATACATTACTGAAACAGCGCCGTCTACGTTGGCTTGGGCATGTCGTGAGAATGGCTGATGGTCAGATTCCAAAAGATCTCCTGTATGGAGAATTAGTGCAGGGAAATCGCCCCAGAGGGAGACCACAGCTGCGATACAAGGATATCTGCAAGCGGGATCTGAAGGCCTTAGGAATGGACCTCAACAGATGGGAAACCTTGACGTCTGAGCGTTCAGCCTGGAGGCAGGCGGTGCATCATGGCCTCTCCCAATTTGAAGAGACACTTGTACAGCAGGCTGAGGCAAAGAGGCAGTCCCGAAACCAGCAAAACCAGGGAGCTGGACAGGGGACAGATTGTAGTTGTCTTCAGTGTGGAAGGGATTGTCACTCTCGAATTGGCCTTCTCAGCCCCACTAGACGCTGTTCCAAGACCTCCATACAGAGCACGTTACCATAGTCTCTCGAGACTGAAGGATGCCTACTATAGTTAGAGATGGGCATGAACTGCTGGTTTGGTGGTTCATGACCATTAGTTCCTCAGCCAAACAGGTGTTTGGCCATTCCCAACCCTGCCTCCTCCAGCAGGCGCCCACTCAGAGGCAGCGACCTGGATTCCCTGCCCCACGTCCTCCAGATGCTATGTCTTGAGTGGGCGCCTGCTGGAGGAGATGGGGCTGGGAACGGCCGATCACTTGTTTGGCTGAGAAACAAACTGCCATGAACTGCCAAGCTGGTGGTTCGTGCCTGTCTCTAGTCTCAGTCCATCATGCTGTCCACTGTACCACCATATCCACTATCCCTAGGTTCAGTTTAGGACCCTGTAATGTGGATAGAGTGACAACCTAGGACTCTGGAGAACAGGGTCGAATCACAGCTTAGCCATGGAAACTTATTGATGAATTGGAACCTGTAAAACCACTCCTTACATATCTCATTTCTCTTGAAAGCCATATTGGGGACTTGAAGGCACAGAACACACATAACGTGGTATGGTGTTAAACTAAACAACTCTTATTTTGATTGGAGATTGCCAACTAGAGTTACTTCATGTTTGTGATATGTTTACAATAAAGCCATCTGAAACAAGACACCTGTTGACAGGAATTTGAGCATTCAAGAGCAAGCTGCAAAGAGTTTGGAAAAAGTACTGTTTTTGTTATAACAGTTCCCAGAATCCTCCCATTACCATGGCCATGGGCTATTCTGGCTGGGGAATTGTGGGTGTGGTCGACTGAAAAGTAATTTTTGCAAACTCTGGAAAAGGGAAGAAAGGTGCGGGTGTGTGAACCCAAGACACTGCCTTGTTGGCCAAGTTAGAATTTAGGATACCACCTTTTAAAGGTTTCAGATACCGTTATAGTTTAAAATATTTAGCTATCATTACAGTAGTTCTCTAGTTTCCCATTCCTCCCAAGCAACTAGAAAGGTTATCTTTAGATATTTTTAGAAAATCGAAGTGTTTTTCCACTCAGCACCATGAGGCACAGCACACACCAGCCTTTTAACTGAGACCTTGTCTAGACGGGTATATAGCTCGCTTAGTGGATCACTTTTGGTGTGGTTTGGTTAGAATCCAATTACGGCATCCACTTGTGTTTGGACTTAGAGCGCTCCATCCTGCCCCTTTTCAGAGGTGTCCCGCTCCTTTCTGACACAGTGCTACGGCTTCTGGGGATTTGGGCACAATTTGGCATAGTCCTAATTATCTCGTTGTGTAGCCTGTGTGGATGGTTAGTTCGCACCCAAAGGGGGCTGTGGGCAGTGACTACCCTGTGACGTATTAGCTGGGTTGTGACGTTTTAATGGATGACAGAAACTCCCTTTCTTTATTTTAATTTTCTTTACTGTTTTATTTTTTAAAATATTTCCCTACTGATGCAGCACTATTCAAGATAAATGAGATACATTGGCGGTACTACTGTATGCGTTCCATGCAAGGTAGATGCATTGCTGGTTCGCTATGTCACTTATTATATTTAACAACAACAAAAAAGGAAAGTCACCACAGCGCACTGAATGATGGCCATGGGAAAAGACAGGGAAGGAGACTATGTTGGTGGCCCACCTCCAAATGAATCTCTCCCTCTTTCCTCCATTATTTTTCGCTTGGGAAGGAAGGAGATGCATGGAAGGTAAAGAGAAAGGAAACCAGCTGTATTGGACAGTGGCTTTCCTCGGCAATGGACACAAACATACACATCTCAAGACTAAAGCACCTACGTATCTTGTGGGTCACCTGCTCAGGTTCTGCCACAAGGCAGCAACAGCCCCAGCAGAGCCCCGACTGAGGAGAAGGCAAGAAAAAGGCGGGTTAGCTCCCTTCCATCATCTCAACCTTATCCCTTTGCACCATTACTGCCATGATCAGCACTGAGAGCTTGCCGCACTACCTCTGTCCTCCACTGCTGTTGCTAATGGCTCCTTGTTGTTGTTGTTTAGTTGTTAAGTCGTGTCCGACTCTTCATGACCCCATGGACCAGAGCACGCCAGGCCCTCCTGTCTTCCACTGCCTCCCGGAGTTGGGTCAAATTCATGTTGGTAGCTTCGATGACACTGTCCAACTATCTCGTCCTCTGTCGTCCCCTTCTCCTCTTGCCTTCACACTTTCCCAACATCAGGGTCTTTTCCAGGGAGTCTTCTCTTCTCATGAGATGGCCAAAGTATTGGAGCCTCAGCTTCAGGATCTGTCCTTCCAGTGAGCACTCAGGGTTGATTTCCAACAGAATGGATAGGTTTGATCTCCTTGCAGTCCAGGGGACTCTCAAGAGTCTCCTCCAGCACCACAATTCAAAAGCATCAATTCTTCAGCGGTCAGCCTTCTTTATGGTCCAGCTCTCACTTCCATACATCGCTTACTGGAAAAAACCATAGCTTTGACTATGGGGACCTTTGTCGGCAAGGTGATGTCTCTGCTTTTTAAGATGCTGTCTAGGGTTGTCATCGCTTTCTTCCCAAGAAGCAGGCGTCTTTTAATTTTGTGGCTGCTGTCCCCATCTGCAGTGATCATGGAGCCCAAGAAAGTAAAATCCATCACTGCCTCCATATCTTCCCCTTCTATTTGCCAGGAGGTGATGGGACCAGTGGCCATGATCTTCGTTTTTTTGATGTTGAGCTTCAGACCATTTTTGGCACTCTCCTCTTCACCCTCATTAAGAGGTTCTTTAATTCCTCCTCACTTTCTGCCATCAGAGTGGTATCATCTGCATATCTGAGGTTGTTGATATTTCTTCCGGCAATCTTAATTCTGGCTTGGGATTCATCCAGTCCAGCCTTTCGCATGATGTGTTCTGTTTATAAGTTAAATAAGCAGGGAGACAATATACAGCCTTGTCGTACTCCTTTCCCAATTTTGAACCAATCAGTTGTTCCATATCCAGTTCTAACTGTTGCTTCCTGTCCCACATAGAGATTTCTCAGGAGATAGATAAGGTGGTCAGGCACTCCCATTTCTTTAAGAACTTGCCATAGTTTGTTGTGGTCCACACAGTCAAAGGCTTTTGCGTAGTCAATGAAGCAGAAGTAGATCTTTTTCTGGAACTCTCTGGCTTTCTCCATAATCCAGCGCATGTTAGCAATTTGGTCTCTAGTTCCTCTGCCCCTTCGAAATCCAGCTTGTACATCTGAGAGTTCTCGGTCCACATACTGCTGAAGCCTACCTTGTAGGATTTGGAGCATAACCTTGCTAGCGTGTGAAATGAGTGCAATTGTAGGGTAGTTGGAGCATTCTTTGGCACTGCCCTTCTTTGGGACTGGGATGTAGACTGATCTTTTCCAATCCTCTGGCCACTGCTGAGTTTTCCAAACTCGCTGGCATATTGAGTGTAGCACCTTAACAGCGTCATCTTTTAAGATTTTAAATAGTTCAACTGGAATGCCATCACCTCCACTGGCCTTGTTGTTAGCCATGCTTTCTAAGGACCACTTGACTTCACTCTCCAGGATGTTTGGCTCAAGGTCAGCAACCACACTATCTGGTTTGTCCGGGACATCTAGATCTTTCTGGTATAATTCTTCTGTGTATTCTTGCCACCTCTTCTTGATGTCTTCTGCTTCTGTTAGGTCCCTACCATTTTTGTCCTTTATCATGTCCATCTTTGCACAAAATGTTCCTTTAATATCTCCAATTTTCTTGAACAGATCTCTGGTTTTTCCCTTTCTATTGTTTTCCTCTATTTCTTTGCACTGTTCATTTAAGAAGGCCCTCTTGTCTCTCATTGCTATTCTTTGGAAGTCTGCATTCAATTTTCTGTAACTTTCCCTATCTCCCTTGCGTTTTGTTTCCCTTCTCTTCTCTGCTATTTGTAAGGCCTCATTGGACAGCCACTTTGCTTTCTTGCATTTCCTTTTCTCTGGCATGGTTTTTGTTGCTGCCTCCTGTACAATGTTACGAGCCTCCATCCATAGTTCTTCAGGCACTCTGTCCACCAAATCGAGTTCTTTAAATCTGTTCTTCACTTCCACTGTGTATTCATAAGGGATTTGGTTTAGATTATACCTGACTAGCCCAGTGGTTTTTCCTACTTTCTTCAGTTTAAGCTTGAGTTTTGCTATAAGAAGCTGATGATCAGAGCCACAATTAGCTCCAGGTCTTGTTTTTGCTGACTGTATAGAGCTTCTCCATCTTTGGCTGCAGAGAATATAATCAATCTGATTTCGGTATTGCCCATCTGGTGATGTCCATGTGTAGAGTCGCCTCTTGTGTTATTGGAAAAGAGTGTTTGTGATGACCAGCTTGTTCTCTTGACAAAACTCTATTGGCCTTTGCCCTGCTTCGTTTTGAACTCCAAGGCCAAACTTACCTGTTGTTCCTTTTATCTCTTGACTCCCTACTTTAGCATTCCAGTCCCCTAGAATGAGAATAACATCTTTCTTTGGTGTCAGTTCTAGAAGGTGTTGTAGGTCTTCATAGAATTGATCAATTTCAGCCTCTTGAGCATCGGTGGTTGGTGCATAAACTTGGATGACTGTGATGTTGAATGGTCTGCCTTGGATTCGTATTGAAATCATTCTATCATTTTTGAGATTGTATCCCAGTACAGCTTTCCCCACTCTTTTGTTGACTATGAGGGCTACTCCATTCCTTCTACGGGATTCTTGCCCACAATAGTAGATATGATAATCGTCTGAATTGAATTCGCCCATTCCCGTCCATTTTAGTTCACTGACGCCCAGGATGTCAATGTTTATTTTTGCCATCTCCTGTTTGACCACATCCAGCTTACCAAGGTTCGTAGATCTTACATTCCAGGTTCCTATGCAGTATTTTTCTTTGCAGCATTGGACTTTCCTTTCACTTCCAGGCGCGTCCGCAGCTGAGCGTCTTTTCGGCTTTGGCCCAACCACTTCATTAGCTCTGGAGCTACTCGTGCTTGTCCTCCGCTCTTCCTCCGTAGCATGTTGGACGCCTTCCGACCTGAGGGGCTCATCTTCCAGCGTCATATCTTTTAGCCTTTTGTTTCTGTTCATGGAGTTTTCTTGGCAAAGATACTGGAGTGGCTTGCCAGTTCCTGCTCCAGGTGGATCACGTTTAGTCAGAACTCTGCACTATGACCTGTCCGTCTTGGGTGTCCCTGCACGGCATAGCCCATAGCTTTTCTGAATTACTCAAGCCCCTTCGCCACGACAAGGCAGCAGTCCATGAAGGGGACAGCAATCCATGAAGGGGCTCCTTACTCACAGGTAAACCGAGGAAGATTTACCCATGAGTAAACCGTATTATCCTTACTCTTGAGTAAACCAGGGCTTCAAAGATCTGTCTGGAGTCTGGACCCTTCCCACAGGAGAATAAACATGTTCAGGGTGAACAGATGGATCGCTCAAGTGTGATATAAGACAGATTGCACTGAAGAACCTTTTAAGTGTGAACCAGACTGCTTCAAATTACCCCGTCTGGACCAGCCCTTAGTGACATTTCTTCTCTGATGTGGCCAACTAGAGAGAGATCTAAAACACTTTTACAGCACACTGCAACAGAAGTTATCATTTAATGCATCACAGTTCTAATGTAATATAGATGTACCTCAGTAGTTGGGGAAAATAATTAAGTATGGGTAGCCAACTACTTGTACCTAGTTACTTGCTTTGGCCATTACAATTAATCAAAGCATCCCTCCTTCTCCACCTCTGGAAATCCTGCATTTCCTTGCCCTTTAAAAAAAAAAAAAAAGAGCAAATTCTACCATGGCGAGCTCTTTAATGTAATAATAATAATAAAAACAAATCCTGCAGCCTGCCTAGCAAAGCTAGACAATTCATGTGAAAGTGCAGTCTCTTATCAGCAGCTGAAGGAGTGGGGAGAGAGCAAGACCAAAGGAGAATGAAGGAAGTGAGGGGTCAGGAGGCCTTAAAGAACAGATGCTCCCCTCATGGATACACCAGTCTTAATAATCTGTTGCATTGCTCCCAGATATTGCACCTTCCTGCCCCCCCCTCCCCCTTTCTCTTTCATAGGACAGCAAAGCTACTTATCTGTAGAGTTTGGGAAAGGACTACACATCCCAGAACACCCCTGGCCACCTCTGCTTGCAGAGGTTCTTTGGTGTGGTGGACAGTCTTCCCTGCTGTACTTTGAGATGGAAGGGAAGGAACCTGGGAACTTGTGCATGCAAAGCATGCGCTCTGCCTTGGAGCTGTGGCCTTTTCCCTCTCTACCCAAGCCTTTCGGTGTCTCCCGTGGGAGCCAACTCCTGTTCTGTGCAGACAAAAGTGTTGTGTGCGAAACAGGCTATCATTTAAGCTACTGTTAGACTGCCACATCTCCTTCATGTTCTGCATACACAAAAGACAGACTGCAGCAGTTGTCCCATGTTGCTGCACACTGAGTGAACGAGCAAGAAGAACATGCTGTCGGTGAAACACTGCATGGGGAAGGACGCAGAGGGGCGGGGGGGGGTCTGCCATCTTTTCTCAGCCTTGCAGTCTTAGCTCCCGTCTGATCATCCTTTCCCCCCCCCCCCATTCTTTGCCCCAAGCCCCAATTAAAGAACCAAAGGAAAGAAGCTCAGTGAACAGAATGGTGTTTCCTGCCTGAGAAGATTAGCTTTCCAAATTACATATGAACATTGCGGGGGGGGGGGGGGGGGGAGCCGAAAGAGGAAAGGAAAGCAACCTCCCTGGCAATAAATAGCCAGTCCATTTAATAAAGAGGAAGAGAGGGGAGGGGGGGGGTGGCTGAAAGAAAATGAGGTGGGTGGGTGTGGAATTAGCCTTGTCAAACAAGGGGCTTCGCTGTCCCAGAACTACATCTTTATTGCTGCAATTTTTCATGCTTACTTAGCTCTGAATACTGCAGAAAACAACAGCTCATTATGGGGAGGGGGGTAGCAAGAATGGAAAGGATGGGGTAGTGGGGGAGGGGTGTCATAGCCCCCCCCCCCACGACTCCTGGAACTTCAAGAGATGGGGTGAGTTCCTGGCTTCCCCCTCCTCCGGGCGTCTTGCAGCATAGGCAGGGTAGTAGAAGGGTCAAGACGGCCATGGAGAAGCACAAGAGAGGTGCTCTTTGTCCGTGCGGCTGCTGTGAACAGAGTGTTAAAATATCAGTTCTAAAAAACAATGTTTAGGGAAAGGTGAGGAGAAAACAATTATCTTGCCGTTCTAAAGCAGTTGCTTGATATAGATGACCACAGTTTTAAGAAGGACGCCAACCAACGGGAGCAAGTTCAGAGGAGGACAAGAAGGAGAATCAGGAGACTGGAAGCCAAGCCCTGCTGTGAGGAAAGACGGAAAGAACTTTGGGCAGGTTTAGCCTTGAGAAAAGAAGACCGAGGGGAGATCAGATACCACATTTCCAATACTGGAAAGGTACTCATACAGAGGAAGGGCAGGATCTGTTCTCCATCATCCCCGAGTGCAGGATACGTAATAATGGGCTCAAACTACAGGAAGCCAGATTTAAGCTGAGGGGGAAAAAAACTTCTTAACTCTTAAAGCAGTGCAACAATGGAACCCATGACCTCGGGGGTGGGGGGAGGACTCCAAGGCCACAGACATTCAAGAGAAAGTTGGGCAACCCTCTGTCAGACGTACTTTGATTTGGATTCCCCCACTGAGCAGGGGGTTGGACCTAATGGCCTCATAGGCCCCTTCCAACTCAATGATTCAATGATTCTATGAATATTTACTCTTACTTCTCCAAAGAGGTAGCCGTGGCCGTCCATTTCAGTATGTACAACAAAACAAGACGACCACTGCCGCAACAAAGCATTGCAGAATCTTTAGGACAGATTTACTTCAGGGTGAGCTTTCATAGGTTACACTTAGAGATGTGCACTGTTTTCGGACACATAGAGTATGTAAATATGGATTGAGGCAGGTCTGTTTGTGCATTTCCTAGAACCATGGGTGGAGCAAAGAGCCCACAGGCACCCATACAGGGGAGCGTCAGCCCCCATCAGGTCCCTTGTGTTAAATCTAGCATTCATGGGGTCAAAAATATTAAAATAAAATAGATACCATATGATTTAAAATTGGGAGAAAGGAAGTGAGTGTATTCATACTTTATAAGGAAGACACTGAACTGGAGCCAAAGGAATAGACTGAATTCAGGCCAGTAATTAAAAGCTTTTGGACCTCATTCTATTACTTATAAATTCATTATTACTTCAAAGTAGCAGAGAACTTGGTCCTAACTATAAACATTGGATTCGGAAATAGCTTGATCGCCCCTTGCAAATCCAAATGCACATCTCATACCAGTTAACATAATTAACTTAATGTACACAATGGTGAAGACAGAATATCTTATGTTGGTTTGTTCTGCTATATCCAGAAAATGATTGTAGCTAGCATTTTTCAGATTCTTCTCAAATTAAATCCCATAAAACAATATGAAACTACTGCCATCCAAATCCCCATCACCAGCAATCTTTTGAATCCCAAACAAAAGGGATATACCCCAAAATAACAGCCGTTGGGTTTATCCCTTTGTGGTGAGGATTTCTATTGGTGTGCAATGGCTTTAACTTCTTAATAGATATACATCTATATGGTAAGACAGAATCACTGCATTTCCCCCTCCTGCAGCTTACATCAGCCTCTTTCTCTAGCACCTGCCATGGAACTAACCAACGCCGTGCAATCACTGTGGGATCAGAAAAAAGAAGACGCATTTGACAAACCATGGTTTATTTTATCTTATTCGTTTAGCTTATTGCTCTGCCGCCTTTCTCCTAATTACAAGACCCAAGGTGGCTCACAAATTGTTTAAAGACCAACCCAGTTAAAAACACAATAAATTATGACATTAAACAGGTCTTAAACATGAGCAAGAGGCTGGACCGGATGGCCTTATCGGCTCCTTCCAACTCCATTATTCGATGATTCTATAAGTATTAAAACAATCAGTTGAAACTGTTTATAAACACGTTGAAAGCAAGTTAAACCATACAGAAAATAATGTACTACATCCAAACCTATCACTGCCCAATTATTAAAAGCCTGTCTAGAAAGTGTGGTCTCCACCTGTCACCAGAAGCACAAGAGGTTGAGAGCCAACCTGACATCTAGGGGCGGGCATTAGACAACCTGGAGCAGCCACAGAGAAGGCCCTCTTTGACATTCTCACAAACCATGACTGAGAGACAGTGAGAAGGGCCTCCCCTGGAGATCTTAAGAGTCTAGAAAGTTTAAGTGTTTTAAGTATGTTGATACTCCTCAGTCTGTTGTGAGAATGGCTGACGGTTGGATTTCGAAAGATCTCCTGTATGGAGAATTAGTGCAGGGAAAGCGCCCCAGAGGGAGACCACAGCTGCGATACAAGGATAGCTGCAAGCGGGATCTGAAGGCCTTAGGAATGGACCTCAACAGATGGGAAACCTTGACCTCTGAAAGTTCAGCCTGGAGGCAGGCGGTGCATCATGGCCTCTCCCAATTTGAAGAGACACTCGTCCAGCAGGCCAAGGCAAAGAGGCAGTCCCGAAAGCAGCCAAATCAGGGAGCTGGACAGGGGACAGATTGTATTTGTCTTCAGTGTGGAAGGGATTGTCACTCTCGAATTGGCCTTCTCAGCCACACTAGACGCTGTTCCAAGACCTCTATTCAGGGCACGTTACCATAGTCTCTCGAGACTGAAGGATGCCTACACACTCCTTAGTCTGGAGTTAGTCCCACATAATCCCATGGGGGAAGATCTTAACTCATAATTATGTAGGATCTTCCCTTCCTTTAGTAAGCTTCCCAAAGACATCTTAGTTATTGGTATCCCTGACCATACTGGAGCTGCCCTGTTTTATGTCCTCATGAAATATAAGCAATTAAGCAAGGTTACAAATATGAGTGTTGTTAATGTTCTGTTTCTTTGTGTTCTTAAAAAAAAGGGTTATATTTGGTGTTTTTTTTTGTCCTGTATTGGACACTGAATACCCCATGTGGTATAGAATGATTGACTAGGACTCAGGACACCTGGCTTTGAATCCCCACTCAGACATGCAAAAAACTTCAGAGTGAACAGCATTGGTAAAACCGCTCATTAAATATCTTAATTACTTTGAAAGTCCTGTTAGGGTCACTGTAAGTTGCTTCTGACTTAACAGCACATGCCACAGACCCACACTTTGAAATTAACATACTTGTAAAATATTATTTAAAATTTCACTCTCATTTTTAATACATTTGTCAGATTAATGGGCCAACGAATTAATTCAGTGCTCCATCTTGTGCGCTAGCCTGATGTTTCTATTAGGCATGACATCAACTACTTACTTACTAAATTCATCAAATGCCTCATTTATTAGATTCACCACATTCGACACTGTACAGATTAAAACATAATAAAATCTTCAGACAATTAAAAGCAAGAGGGATTTAAAAATTCACCAGACATAAACCAACATAATGCTATCATGCATACCACGAATTACAAGAACCTAAACAGCCAATGGAAACAAGAGTTAAAGCAAAACCACAGGGACTAAAATGCTGATTTTTAAAAGCTTGGGAGAACATTGATGTGTAATATAGTGGCAAGAATAGTAAAATGACCTGGTTTCTAATCCTCAGCCAGCCATGAATTTCATTTGGTGGCCTCAATCCAGATGTGATCTACCACACAAGGTGATTACAAGGATAAAGTGGGCAAGAGAAGAGCCATATCTTGCAGTTGCTAGAGGAAAGGCAGGGCACATAACAATATGATTTATACATTCTAATAAATATAAAATAATGAATAAGGACTTGGTCTAATGGTGGAAAGACAGGGTCTGTTTTCCCTTCCAGTACTAAGGAAAGAGATTCCATTCCATGGATCTGGAAGGAGAAAAGGGCCTGGAGTCAAGATGGGGGCTGGGAGTCATGTGACTACAACTATGGAGTCTTCCTTCTCACTGGAAATTAAAAGCAGAAACGATGGAGCTGTGACAAAAATCTGCGTTACGTTATGGCAACACTTGGCACTTTAAAAACAAAGATATTTAAAAATCAATTTGAATTTCTGCCAATGATAATCATCAAAGTGATATCAGAGGAAGAAGAATTATTCTGGGGCATGTAGAGAAAAGGCATAGGGGAGCCAAGTGTGTGTGTCTGTGTGCATGCGCACACAGACATGCACATTTTTTTTAATGTCAGCTCTGGAGAGAGCATGGAAATAGGTGGGTGTTTCTGTTGGTGGTGGTGTCTTTATTCAAGTGAAGATACAGTCTTATGGCCAGAGGAGCCAGCTCAACAGCACGAGAGATAGTCAGCTAGAAAGATTAATGGAATTCCATCAAGGCAGCTTAGTGGACTGGCCTCAGAATTGTCCATGTGTCTACAATTGGTACAGGAGGAAACTGCCTCCAATATCATACCACCAAAATCATCCCACAAATCCTGGAAACCAGAAGAGAAGAAATGGGGAGAGCAGAAACAAAGAGATCAGACAACGCTAAGTCTGGATACAGATCTTCAATTTGTCCTCATGCGGTCAACAAGAAAACCTCAATTTTTTTCTCCACAATGTGAGATACCACAAGACAATCATCTTCTCTGTTTCTCTCACAGAGAAGAACTGCATTTTCACAGTAACTGTTGCCTTCTTCAATGAACTCCTAGAAGTAGTAGCCTTGTGTGGGTTTCTTGTCTTTTTGTGATCAATCAGCCATCCCCGTTGTGGTTGCTCTGTATGTGTGTTGGTATGTATGTGCACACACTTAGATTCACAAAGAGAAAATCCACTTGTTTTGTTTAAAAATGGGCTGTTCAAGCATATCGTATTTTGTGTAAATTGTTAAAGCCATCATGGAAAAAACTTCACCATTTGGTGTCTTATTCTTGAGTTAAACTCAAGATCTCTGTACCCATGCTAGATTCTTGAACGCAGTGACTATTCTTCCCATCTTTACTTTTGGTTCCCCTCTGGGGAGAAAAGCAGCAAACGAACAAACAAACAAACGAATATTTTGCTCTAGGGTACACAAACGTAGGGCCTTGGTGCATAAACCAAATGTCCTCTGCTTATAACAAAACAAAACAAAAAATCAATATTTGTTAAACAGAAACGCTAAAGATTTCTAGAACTTAGAAATAATGGCTGAAATAACCATAATCCCATTCTGTACATTACAGCACACTACAGCAGAGTGGTTTTCAGTAATTAATATCTCTCCCTCCCATCCAGCAGCCACCAATGGTTTCCAGACAATGAAAGGGGACCTTAGGATCTTTGGGGGAGAAATCAGAAATGCTTTTATTTTTGAAAAATCCCCATGGTTGATAACGTTATCATCCTTACACGGTGTAACTTACAGAACAGGATTTTGGCCAATGTACTAGACTGAATGCATTAATGTGGACATTGTTACTTCAGTCGGTAACAGCAGTTAAAACCAACTGATTTATACAAAGGATAATATTTTGAAAGTCATGTTTCAACATAACTTACAGAATGCTGCTTTAAAATATGAGATGTGTTCCTGCTGTTTAATGCAAAATTTAGCAATTTTTACATGGAGGCATTAAATCTTATGGATTATTTCCAAGTTACGTATATCTCACCATAGTGGGAAAGGAACATATAACAGGTTTGTGAAAACAGTCTGTCTACAGCCAGGTTTATGGTAGGTGCAGCCGTCTTTCAGATGATGTGTCTCTAAGTTGTTTGAGGATATTGTATGTAAGCACCAGGGAGGCTGGCAAGTCTTTGGGTCCAAGTCTTAAATTGGAGTCCGAGTCTTTGGTACCAAGCCCCCCGAATCCCAGGTCTGAGTCTCTATTAGAAACCGAGTGATTGGAAAAAACAAAAAACAAACAAGTCAAGTCACTGGTGTGACTTAAGTCTGACTTGACGGTGAGTCTCACAACTTGAGTCCCCATCCCTGGTAAGCACTTGGGGTGTACTGAGGAAATAATCTTCAGTTTGCTTTTATTTTGTGTTCTTTCAGAGGGCTCCTCTTTCACTTTTGGGTTCTTTTGAGTACAGATCCTTTCAGTAAACCTGAAAATGCCCACATCATTCTTTATTTTTAAACATTGGTTTTCCCACTCTCGTTTCTTATTCTAGAGCCAATTAAGCTTTACAGAACCCTCAAAGCTAGTCCAAAAAAAGCGGGACAAGGCAACATAGAATCATCAAGTCCAAAAACGAGCAACAATACATGAGAAAGAAAAATCCACCATCCACAGACTAATGCAGCTCTAGTAGTACTTTCGATTTCACATTAATTGTCACATCTCCATCGTCATCATCCTCATTAGTTTGTCAGCAGGACTCGGTACAGATGAGAAACAGAAATCATCAACAAGATCATAATCAAAATCACACACACACAAACACATGGTTGACAGTCCTCATGAAACTTGCAGCGCTACTCTTTGTTGCAATATCAGTCAAGGTGATTTTGCATAGAAGGGTCAAATGGCGGTAATTAAAAAAATGAAATACATGAGAAATGCATAAGTTTTGTTACCCTCTGTTTTGGAGTCCTGAATCTTTTGTGTTTTGGAGGCTCTCTATTGCAAAGCCATGAAAGACTTGGAAAACAAAAGAAAGGGACTCTATTGAATTTTTCCTCATTTGGGTTAACCCAAAAGTCCCATCCCTAAGTAAGCTTGAGTTTGAACTTGACTCTAAAACAAACCAGAAGCTAGTAAGGCTGTTATCCAAAAGCTGGTGGAATGTGGTCTGCAGAGTTTACATTAGAGAGCATTGTGTCTGCTCTGTGCCTGTTGTGGGTTTTTATTATAAGGTCTTTTGGAACCGATCTTGGCTGTGGAGCCAGGTTTAAATATACTAGGTAAATAACAACACTGAATATTCAGTAATGTATGCTGGAGGTTTAGGAACACTGAATAGTTGGAGAAAGAGGCGAACAACTGGAAATAAACAGCCTAAATTAAAATTGTACCTATTTCTTATTCCTTCTCTTCTCTTCGTAGCATACTGTTACTGTTTGGAGAGATTGATTACAACTTCTTGAAATAACTTCAAGAATACTCAATAATCCAGAACATGTTTTATATGAGGACACCCCACCCCGTGTAACGTCTCAGAATATGGGAGCCATATTCTGAAGTAATCACAAGTCTAGGCAAAGCCTCATATTTGAAAACACTCAAATGTGTCAAATTTCTCTATGCCAACCAACTACTAGAATATAACTGTTGTTTTTGCAACCATGCTTGCTGCCTTTAGTAGGTTTGGCTGGGAGGGACCATTCTGGGCCAGGGTGACTGTCAATCCATTCGGCACTAATCAGTTGTTCCCTCCTGCCTCCGATTTCAAAGCCTTGCCTCTCTGCTGGGAGCTCTTCCCCGCTGTGCAGTCTGTTGGAAGCAGTGAGTCTGTTGAGGCCTGTTCCTGAAAGCAGTCATGTTTTTAGCTTGCTGTTATCTGTTCACTGTAAGTAAATGAAACCTTTTATTCTTTCTACTTCAAATGTCTCAGAGTGAGTCATTGAGACTGTAAGTGCCAGTTGGTGAGAGAAAAGGTGGAATATTCTGGGGAACTTGTGTGGATTCCTGTACTTCTGCTGTGCAAATAGAGGAATTTAACCAAATATTCAAAACTCTGCAACAGTAACCTCTGAGCAAATCTACACAGCAGGCTTCACAACACATGGGAATACCCATTCCCTTGCGAGCATCAAGACACCTGCCTTGGTCTAATAAAAAAGTATCCAATACTTTTTTATGTATGCAGAATTTGCATATTCAGCCTAGTTATCTGAGGGCAAAACATCTAACTGAGGGCCGTTAGAAGAGGGAATCCCTTAACTGCCAAACATTTCTGCTTGTTACAGCTCATTTTGCCTGCAAATTAGCTTGCTTGTTTTGTGATTGACTGAATTTAGGGAGAAAAGCTTAGGTTTTGTTTGCATGTTTGATTTCTCAGACATGAAAGTATGCCTAAATCATAGTTCTGGAACAATTATGTGATTGCAACTCTAGCAATGGATTATCTGTTTCACAGTTTGATCCAGCCACTGCCCCAGTCCAGTTCCATTTGTATTCATGGTCTGCCTTCCACCTGGACAGTTTTCTTTTGACCAGCAAGGAAATCTGTCACTTGTACTTTCTCCTCCATTCAGCACTTATGAACTTCAAGTTTATCACTTATCTGTTCAATCTGTATGCAGAACATGCCACCGAGACTAGAATCTGGACTAGATTCAGATGAAGGAGGAGTGAAAATCAGTGGAAGAAACATCAATAATTTAAGTTAGGCAGATGACACTATCTTACTGGTAGAAAGCAGCAATGACTTGAAATGACTGTTAGGGAAAGAAGAAAGTGCCAAAGCAGGACTGCAGTTGAACACGAAGAAGACCAAAATCATGACTACAGAAGAATTACATAACTATAACGTTGACAATGAAGGAATTGAAATAATTAGAGATTTTGTGTCTTTTGGTTCAATTGTCAATCCAAAGAGAAGAGCAGCCAAGAAATCAGAAGACTGAGACTCAGAAGGGTAGCAATGAAGGAACTAGAAAAGATCATCAAATGTAAGGATGTGTCACTGGAGACCAAGAGCAAGATCATTCATACTCATGTATTTCCAGTCATCATGTATGGCTTGTGAAAACTGGACAATAAAGAAAGCTGACGGGAAAAAAATCAATTCATTTGAAATGTGGTGCTGGATGAATGCTTTGTGGATACCTTGGACAGCCAGAGAGACAACCAAGTGGGTCCTAGATCAAATCAGACCTGAATCATACCTGGAAGCAAAAATGTTGAAACTGAAGCCATCCTACTTTGGGCACATAATGAGAAGGCAGGATTTTCGGGGGGGGGGGGGGAGAATAAAGCCTGGAACCATTGAAGGCAGGAGGAAAAGAGGAAGACCAAATACGAGATGGATTGATTCCCTATGCAAGACCTGAAATAATATGTTCTGATTGCATAGTTGTCATCAACAGCTTGGCAGTCGTGGCAGCAGCACCGATTGGCATTTCTGACTTTGAATGCAATATTCTCTGATTACAGGGCAGCCACTTAGGCCTCAAAAAAAGGAGGATGCATATACTGTAAGATGAGTATGGAATGTGCCAATTGAGATGCATATATGTCGATGTAGAAGTAACTACCACGATCCAAGCAGAGACACAACACTTTTCATCACAACTGAGACAACTACGACCAGATGTGCCTGCTGTGTGTGCTATCTCGGTGGCAAGTGTTCACGGAATTGTCATTCCTATCACTGAAAATAGCACAGCGGGTGGTGAAGGCTTCTGGGAGTTGCAGTCCAAGAACACCTGAGTTACTCAAGGCTGGGAACCACTGAAATAGAGGATTGCCTTCAGGAAGGCCTTAAAACGAAACACTGCCCTCTGGCAAAACCAAGGAGAACTGCCTTCTGTGGACTGAGACATTTGGTTGCCTGAGGTGAAGGATGAGACAATGGCCCTTCCCCAGTACAGAAACTGCTGAACTGGTAGTTGAATCTCACGTCAATACCAGCGATGAGACAATGTTCTCTACCATACCTAAGGAAGCAGCCTAATTTAGGGGGCTCGGAAGAGGTTATGTGGTACACAAAGCTCTGTCCTCAAGAGAAGGGAACAGCCAGGAAGGAGGAAGAGTGAGAACCTTAATCATCATGGTCACCCGGGATCCGCTCCTTGAGATGTTTGCTTCATTCTTGCTAATGACAGGGAGGGCCCCCTGTGTAAAGTCGAAGAGCGCCCATGTCCAGTTAACAATTTGGCAGTAAAAGGAGTGGCCAGTTTTGAAATGCTTCCTTGGGATGTCATATGAATTATTCAGACACACACACAAAAAAGAGAGAAGGGTTTTGAGCTTTATGTTGGTCACAGTTACTCTGTGCTTTCGGGTAAGGGACCACAGTTACCACCTTGAGTGGAGTGTTTGTGATTCTAGGCCACCAACAGTGCTCTGTGCAGTACTTATGAAACCCTGCTGAGATCTTTTCTTGTTAGGGTTAATCCTTCCCAAGTAACAGCATGCTGATAATTAAATTCCACTCTTTTTTTTTGTCAAAACAAGTCCCACCACCACCACCACAACCAGATAATCTTATAGGTAAATATTGTAAAACTAACTCTTCCTCTGCCCGAGGGGGAGACAAACCGAACTTGTGAAGGCATACAACAGTTCAAGCCTTGCTTTTCTACGTGCATCCCTTCCCTGTGGAGACAAAGTGCAACATACCTCTGCCAGATGTTAACTCTGTTGGGGCCAGGATTGTCCCCTTAGTGAGCTGATGAATTGAGGGGAAACACCACCTCTCTTTGTGTCCTTAAGTTTGTGAATTATTTGATTGGTACATCAAGGTGGTCCAGGAACTGTGTGGGAAATGGTGATAAAGCAACTTCGCAGGCTCATGTAAAATAGCTTCTCCGCTAACTTTGTTTGTGCCCATAATTGTGGACCTTGCCTTCACCACAAATCAAAAATGAAGCAGAAAAAGAGAATGATGTTCTATTCCAGAACAGTAGAGGACGTAATAAAACAAAGTGATGGGAATGGGTGTCAGTGGGAACTTTCCTTCCAAAGGAAATAGCTGGTGTGCAGTAGGGAAGAGCTGATCTTTGGCACAATGAGGCAAAACGTTAAAAGCTCCCCATGCTTCTCATTTACTTCATTTACCTCTTCATGTGAACCTTAGATTGCACAACTGGTGTCACATCTATTTTGGACCAAGCTGTATTACACCAAAACAGAGGATCTTTTCTTATATTCTATCATTCTATTACTTACTTACTTACTTACTTACTTACTTACTTACTTACTTACTTACTTACTTACTTAATTTAGATTCCACCTTTCTTCCAAGGAGGTCAAAGTGGCGTAGATGGTCATCTCATTGTCAGCAGTTCTCCAAAGTAAGGGACTTTAATATTGCAAATCCTTTCTAACTGGAGACACGAATGAATGACTCCAGGACTTTGCTTATACTTGGACACTGAGCCATATGTCATATTTCAGATCCTAATATAATTATGTACGTTTGCCCATCACTTAGATGGCTTTATTCGTTTGCGTGACAAGCAGCTACAAATGAAAGAAGGCAAGGCATAGAGGGTGGTGTCTATTTCAATATGGAACACAATATGGCATTATTTTCAGTGAATCTTGAGGGGTTACTTGTTTGTTTCTAGGAAAGAAGGTGATGAACATAATGGGAAGATACAAAGAGAACACAAGGGCCTTTAAGTTGCCTGTCAACAATAATGGTGGATGGATGGATGGCTATTATACCTTTCTCTAAGACTTGAGATGGCTCACAACCAGATTAAAACAGAGAAAGAAACAGGTACACATTAAAAACTTACAAAAGTCTATTGTGTTAAAATTGATCATGACATTGAAATACCATTTACGTAATTGTTTTAAAAATAGCACAACTCAGATTCTTTTCCCCAGTCCTCAATTGCAACTGATAGTGGGCTGAGAATACAAGCTGTTTTCTCATGTTGACACAGCTTATTACTATTACAGTCCATGACCAGCAACAGACAATAAACATAATACAGGTTACATTTATAAGGCAGTCACAATGCTAAAACAGAGGAAAAAAGAGTCAAAGGAAAGTTATTGCTTTAAATAATTATCCATTAAATCTTTCCATATCTTGCATGCAGCTGCAAGAAATTTTGCACTGGTAAGTGTAACCTGGGGATTGAGACCTAAAAGTAGTTTGTGTAAAATCCCTGTTTCAGGACAGCCCCAAAACCGGGTAAGCAAAGGAAGAATACGCTTAGTACGTGGTTCATGACAGAACCAGCAGTATAGCATTACATATGTAGTTGATTCTACCGTGCCGTCACCACAAGGACAAAACCTCTTTACCATAGGGATATTTTTATACTATGTTGAGGCCATGACATACCAGAGCCTGCCAGAAGCCTGCATGTCAAGCATGGGCTCCTTGCATCCTCTCATCATCCTATGGCCAACCACGGCTGTTTCAGGAAGGTGCACTAGACTGGGTTTCCCATTTTGACTGTTTTTCCATCTTGAGCTACATTATTATTATGTTTAAATTGTGGTGTAAAGTGTGTGTGAATTGTTTTTAAGCTATTTTGTTGTAAGCCGCCCAGAGTAGACGCTGTCTAGATGGGCGGGATACAAGTTTAATAAATCATCATCATCATCATCATCATCATCGAATCATAGAATCATAGAATAATGGAGTTGGAAGGAGCTTATAAGGCCACCAAGTCCAACTCCCTGTTCAAGGCTGGAATCCAAGTTAAGGCATATCTGACAGATGCTTGTCTAGCTTTCTCTTGAATGCCTCCAGTGTTAGAATGTTCAGCACCTTCTGAGGTGACTGGTTTCATTGTCACACTGCTCTAACAGTTAAGACGTTTTTCCTGATATTCAATGGAAAACTGGGTTTCTGTAACTTGAACCTATTATTACGTGTCTTGCACTCTGGAATTACTAAAAGCAGATCCTGCCCCTCCTCTGCATGATGATCTTTCAAGTATTTGAAGCGTGCTATTTCTATCTCCCCTCCGTCTTCTTTTCTCAAAGCTAAACATGCCCAGTTCTTTCAGTCTTTTCTCCTAGGGCTTCGTTTCCAGTCCTCTGATCCTTTTTGTTGCCCTCTTCTGAACCTGATCCAGTTTGTTCGCATCATTCTTAAGGAAGATTGAATACCACATTACTCAGCTGGGGCATCCGCACTTCATACTGCCCCCAGTAACAATAATGGGATTTGCAATCGGATTTCAAAAAGAAATTCCAGACCAGGTGCAGGGAATGGTGCTACTGCCTGATTCCATCTAGGCACAGTCGTTAGGTGGGAACTCAAACTTTGCCTGTGGTAGGGTCACAATTTCAGCCCCACATAGGGTAAGACAGAGAGTAGCTCAGTAGCTGAAGGCTCACAGGAAAACCTTCCATAACTTGTTTCCTCTCCAGCAGGGACAGAAGGTCACTCAAAGGGAAGGGAGTGCAAAAGTTCCAGTGACAGGCACCAAGATTCAGCTGCCGGGCCAGTTGATTTCTGCTCTGGCTTTGAGCACCGTCTTGTGCTCCATCTCAAGCAGGAGATAACCTTGAGCCAAGCCTGGAGAATAAGGCACCAGCGAGACAGCAATGAATATATTGTTGTTGTTTAGTCATTAAGTTGTGTCCGACTCTTCGTGACCCCATGGACCAGAGCACGCCAGGCCCTCCTGTCTTCCACCGCCTCCCGGAGTTTGGTCAAATTCATGTTGGTAGCTTCGATGACACTGTCCAACCATCTCATCCTCTGTCGTCCCCTTCTCCTCTTGCCTTCACACTTTCCCATCATCAGGGTCTTTTCCAGGGAGTCTTCTCTTCTCATGAGATGGCCAAAGTATTGGAGCCTCAGCTTCAGGATCTGTCTTTCCAGTGAGCACTCAGGGTTGATTTCCTTCAGAATGGATAGGTTTGATCTCCTTGCAGTCCAGGAGTCCTAGAGTGCAGTCCAGACTCCTTGCAGTCTCCTTGCATTGTCTCAAGAGTCGCCTCCAGCACCACAATTCACCACAATGAGTATATACTCAACAGTAAACCTCCGCGAAGGGGCAGAGGAACTGGAGACCAAATTGCTAACATGTGCTGGATTATGGAGAAGCCAGAGAGTTCCAGAAAAAGATCTACTTCTGCTTCATTGACTACGCAAAAGCCTTTGACTGTGTGGACCACAACAAACTATGGCAAGTTCTTAAAGAAATGGGAGTGCCTGACCACCTTATCTATCTCCTGAGAAATCTCTATGTGGGACAGGAAGCAACAGTTAGAACTGGATATGGAACAACTGATTGGTTCAAAATTGGGAAAGGAGTACGACAAGGCTGTATATTGTCTCCCTGCTTATTTAACTTATATACAGAACACATCATGCGAAAGGCTGGACTGGATGAATCCCAAGCCAGAATTAAGATTGCCGGAAGAAATCTCAACAACCTCAGATATGCAGATGATACCACTCTGATGGCAGAAAGTGAGGAGGAATTAAAGAACCTCTTAATGAGGGTGAAAGAGGAGAGCGCAAAAAATGGTCTGAAGCTCAACATCAAGAAAACGAAGATCATGGCCACTGGTCCCATCACCTCCTGGCAAATAGAAGGGGAAGATATGGAGGCAGTGATGGATTTTACTTTCTTGGGCTCCATGATCACTGCAGATGGGGACAGCAGCCACAAAATTAAAAGACGCCTGCTTCTTGGGAGGAAAGCGATGACAACCCTAGACAGCATCTTAAAAAGCAGAGACATCACCTTGCCGACAAAGGTCCCTATAGTCAAAGCTATGGTTTTTCCAGTAGTGATGTATGGAAGTGAGAGCTGGACCATAAAGAAGGCTGACCGCTGAAGAATTGATGCTTTTGAATTGTGGTGCTGGAGGAGACTCTTGAGAGTCCCCTGGACTGCAAGGAGATCAAACCTATCCGTTCTGAAGGAAATCAACCCTGAGTGCTCACTGGAAGGACAGATCCTGAAGCTGAGGCTCCAATACTTTGGCCATCTCATGAGAAGAGAAGACTCCCTGGAAAAGACCCTGATGTTGGGAAAGAGTGAAGGCAAGAGGAGAAGGGGACGACAGAGGACGAGATGGTTGGACAGTGTCATCGAAACTACCAACATGAATTTGACCCAACTCCGGGAGGCAGTGGAAGACAGGAGGGCCTGGCGTGCTCTGGTCCATGTGGTCATGAAGAGTCGGACACGACTTAACAACTTAACAACAACAAACAACAACAAACCTCAGTGGATTCAGCAGGGCTTTCAGGCAGATATAAGTAGATAGGATTTCTCACTTATGTGGTTACTTTCACGTGTGGACTCATTCAGTAATTCCACAATCAGCTTGTGGACACCCTGGGACAATGCAAAAGTCTTCATATAGAGATAAACCCAATTTTAGTCCCAACTGGAGTATACCTATTGAAATCAATGAGACCTATCCTTAATGCTGACAAACCAGCATCATTGTTTCAATGCGTCTACTCAAGTTAGCACTAACTTTGGATTTAGCCCATAAGAGATAGGTAGGCAGGCGTGTGTGCCTGTGTGTCAGTGAAAGTGCGTGCACTTAAGCACTTGATTCTTGTCTGAGAAAAAGGGTATGCAGGGAGATTAGAAGGCAGCTTAGAGGACGAAATGGGGGGGAAGCTGAGACAATAGCTTGCAGGGTATTTGCAAACTCTCCTCCGATTGATAGGTGGAGCCTGCTTGGCTGCTTCTATTCAGCCCTGGGAGAATCCACTTTTTATCTCAGCGGGGCACTCCCAGCTAGCTCCAACTCCATCGCTACTCGCTACTCGGGCAAAGGCAGGCTCAGCAGACTAACCATGCCCATCCCTTCCTTTTCCTCTTCTTGCCATTCATAGGATCCACTCCCACAGGGTCCAAGCCCTGATTATGTACTTTGAGGAGGTTAACATGGTGCCCCCATGACCAACTGCTGTAAGCAAAGCTTAGAAAACCCTCTGAATCCCTTGGCCCAAAACTCTCAGAGGCCCCCCCCCCCCCGAAGGGCCGTTGACCAGACAGGCTGAGGCCTGCTGGGAATTGTTGCCCAAGGTTTTGGAAGCTCTGGGCGTAATTTTTTTCAGAATCATTGCCAAATATCTCCTTGTCAACCAGTCTACCTGGTGAACCAGTTTCATAATCTAGTGGTGAGCACACCAAGAAGTATTTCCATGGAGTAGAAAGATGCCCTTAACAGAATTGTCAAAATACCAGCAATTGGGACACAATGTTGACCTGTTCAGAGCTCTTTAGTGGGTACATTTTGTTCTGGTGAACTAAGCTTTACTTGCACAGCTGTATTCATTTGTTTCCACTGATGGCGAACTAAACCAAATGGGCATTTGGAATGTAGTTCTATCTGCTTTTAATGGTTTCCTGGTATTATGATCAGTTGACTAATAAATTGCACTGATACATTTTGAGGATGATGATATTTTACATAGCTAATACCTTTTTGGACATTGTTTTTCAAAAGGGAAGCAACACACACACACACAAACAGAGCTGTATGACTTCTGCGCACAATCCAAAACTAGGGTTGCGTACCTTGTCTGAACCATTAAAGTATAAAAAAATTAAGCTTTCAAGTCCTACATTATTCAATCCCCGTTTTTGAACACTTTGGAACTAAGGCATGATCTGGGATCACCTGCTGGCTCACCAAGGCTGAGGAATAGGTATGGTGGCCCTTATTCAGAGCTTAGAACATTTACTGTTCAGGACTACAGCTCCCAAAATCCCATGCTAGCTGGGGAAATCTGGGAATTTCAGTCCGATCAAGAAATTTTTCCAGACTCTGTTTCTATTAGACCAGTGTTGTATTAGAACCTGATGTTCCTGGACTATGACTTCTAGAAATCTTGGGCCAGCACAGCTAGTAGTGAAGGCTTCCAGGAGTTTTAACCCAAGAACATCTGGAGCCCCAAGGTTGGGAACCACTGTATTAAACTCTTGGATGGGAGAGCGGATGTGAAAGCAGAATAAGAGAAATGAATATTTTGGATCACTTTTCCTCCAGTGATTCTTATTGAACTTAGGGTGGGTTCAAACATCGCAACACAGAAGATGGAAGGGAAACAATATACACATTCACTGTTTATTGGAAAGACCACCTTTATTTCTTCCATCCTCAGATAGAATGGCCAGAAGCAAAGCAAGCCGGTACTTCTGTACCTTTATCCATTTAGAAGAGGAATCGTTTTTGCTTTTCTTCCGGTTGCAACGTTTCTAACCCTTGCGTGGCCAAACTGTACTAGTCAATATTCCCTCTTCAGTACCATGACGTGTAGCAATCCTTCTGTCTCCATTTGCATCTGGTCATCTTAGTGAAAGAAGTGGAAATAGACAATAAAACAATTGTGCATGCAGGGTGGTGGTAGAGTTGATGAGCTATAATTAAATACAACAGAGGGGTTTAGCTGAAGAGCCCTCTCCTCTGAGGCTGGATGAGCAGAAGCAGCTTTTAATGAGGCCTTTAAGTTTGTGTGTGTGTCTGTGTGTGTGTGCACGCACGTGGATATATGTGTGCCTGTCTGCCTCCCATTCGCGTTCCTTCTGCTGTGCGCTGGCCATGTCTCCCCAGGCTGGTTGGTGCCTTACATCGAGGCCTTTCTGCCAGCCGAGCAGGTCAAGGAGATGAAAGCATGCTTTTGTGCCTCTGCCCCAGGTTTCTAGGCGACGGACATCACCTCACACTGGCACAGAACAATGGCCAGCCCTGGTCCCTCGGAGTTGTCTCTAGCTGATGTCACATCTATCATGGCCATCATCCTTCAGGGAGGGAAGCAAAAGCACACACAGAGTGCGGCCAGCTTTGAAGTCCTCCGAAGGAGCGTGCCTGTTGCCTCTGTCCGCCGTCTCCCTACCTCCCACCTACAGGATCAGGGAAGAGAGAGAGAGAGAGAGTGTGTGTGTAGAAGGTGGGTGGATGAGCTTTTTTTTAACAGGGCAGCGAGACTCCAGCAGGAACAGCAGCATGGTTTACTCAGCCTAGGCTTGAATCAAAATCCTTTTTTTTTTAATTTTATTTTTTTTTAATTTCCAAAACAAATACAAGAATACAAAATACTTACTAATGCAATCTAAAACACAGTGCACCCCCATACCCGTGGGACCCTTCGGAGCAATACTTTTATTACGAACCTCCTTTCCAAAATTGTATTGATTGTTGCTTAGAGGCTTTCCCCTTTCCTTTCACTAATACAAATTCAATAAATCTACCCCAAATAGCATAAAAAATATTTAAACTTATTTCCCCTCTTTTCATCTTAAGTTCAGTAGTCAATTTATCATTTAATGCAATGTCCCATACTTCATTATACCAATCTTCTAATTTAATATCATTTTTATCTTTCCAGAATCTAGCTATTAATATTCTAGCACTTGTCATAAAATTAGAAATCAATTCCTTTGAGCAATAATCAAGTTCTATCTTATCAAAAATTGACAGCAAAGCAATTTTAGAATTAAGTTCGATATCTTTTCCAAATATATCACATATTTCCTTAAAAATCAATTTCCAAAATTTCTGAATCAATTTACACTCCCATCACATATGATAATACGTTCCAATTTCTTCATCACATTTCCAACAGGCCTTAGAATAGTCTGAATTTATTATGTTCAATTTCACTGGAGTCATGTACCACCTTAAACTAATTTTAAATTTTTTTTCCTTTATTCTTACCAACATTAATCTTAAAACTCTCATCTTCCAAATTTTTGTCCAATCCTCTGTTTTAATTTCTGTCTTTAAATCAAGTTCCCAAATTGATTTCAAACCTTCTATTTCAGTCTCTTTTTCCTCTTGTTCCAAAATTAGGTTAAAAATTCTACTTACTACTCCCTTCCTCAAAGCATCTTTCTGCATGTCTTCATGTGATGATAGAAATTGTTCATACTTAGTACATTCTCTACATTTGCCATTAGTCTTCAACCATTCATATGTCCAACTATCTAATTGGATATAATTATACCATGATAGTTTATTAGTTTGAAGTTTAACTATAATCTGATCCTTCAATCTCATTTTAATCATCCAACTTCAATCTGGAAACTTTTTTATCCTTAAACAAATCAGCTAAACCCTTCATGTTTGCTGGGAAATTTTCTATTTCGGTCACTATTTTTAGTGGTGAAGTAAAGGGACATAACTTCTTTTTATATCTGTTCCAGACATTTAACATGTTTCTTAAAAAAGGGTTGTTCACCTGATTTATTGTATTTTTTTTACTACATTAAACAAGTATTTTTCAATATTCCCATTTATTTCTGAGGATTCCATATCCCACCAAATTAACCTTCCTTTGTTATATATAATATCTCCAATAAATCTTAGTTGATTCGCTATATAATATTTTTTTATATTAGTAATACCTAAACCTCCATTTTTTTGAGCCTTATACCAGTATCTTTTATTTATTCTTGATTTTTTTACCTTGATTACAAAATCCATTAATTAATCCCTGCCAATACTTAAAATCTTCTTCTAATTGTATTGGGAACATCCTGAATAAAAAAGTAATTTTTGGTAATATTTTCATTTTGATCATAGCGATTTTCCCAAACCACGATAGTTTCAATTTAGAATACTCCTGCAATTTATCTTTAATATCACTTTTTAATTTGTTAAAATTTTGCTTCTTTAATTTTTGAGTCACTTTAACTATATTTATACCTAAATATTTAATATAATTACACATTTTAAAACCATATTTTTACAAACGTTTCTTGTTCATATTTATTGTAATTAAACATCATTATTTGTGTTTTTTGCCAGAATAGTTAATCCTGTTATTTCCCCAAATTTTTCTAAATGATTTTTAATTTTATCCATACTTTCTAATGGGTTTTTAATAGTTAATTATGAATCATCAGCAAATAAATTAATCTTACTTGTATCATTTTTACCTAATCCTTTAATTAATTCATCATTTCTTATTGCATTAGCTAACAGTTCTATAATCATACAAAACAATATTGGTGAAAGTGGACAGCCTTGTCTTGTACCTCGGCCTAGAAAAATCTGCTCTGTTAAACCATCATTAACTATTACTTCTGAAGTATTATCTGAATATAATTGATCTATAACCCCAATAAATCTTCTACCAAATCCCCAACCCTTTATAAGCAGCTTTAATGTTGGCCATTCCACACAATCAAAGGCCTTAAATATGTCTAGTGATAAAACCAGTTGCCTTTCTTTTTTCCTTTTCTACCTCATATATAATGTTCAAAACTCGCCTAGTTAAATTATCCATTTGTAAAGCCACATTGATCCTCTTTAATATAATTTGCTATAAATCTATTTAATCTATTTGCTAGTATAGCAGTAAAAATCTTAGCATCTTGATTAATTAGAGATATAGGCCTATAAGATCCCGGATCTGTTAGATCCTTGTTGGGTTTTGGAATAAGAATCATTAATGAGTGTTTCCAAGAAGGTGGCATTGTCTCTCCTTCCAATATTTTATTATAAAACATTTTTAGCTTAGGTATCAAAATGGAACTAAGATGTTTATAATATTCTGGACCCAATCCATCAGGGCCTGGTGTTTTACCATTTCTCAGTTTATTAATGACTTCAGCAATTTCTTCTTCTTTAATCTCTCTTAATATTCTTTTATCACATTCCAATAATTTAGTTTTTAAATTCTCATTTATATAATTTTCTATATCCTCTTTCAGTACATTGTTTGCTTTATATAATTTCTGATAAAATCCTTGAAAAATCTTCAATTTATCTTTCATTATATTACACCTCTTGCCTGTTCTATCTTTAATTACCCCAATCGTGTTTTTTAATCTTCTATTTTTGCACATTCTAGCTAATAATTTTGAATTTTTATTGCTAAATTCAAAAAAAATCCTCTTTATATACATCAAATCCCTCTGAACTTTCTCTATCTCTGTTTTCTAGTTCCTTTCTCTTTGCCTGAATTTCTGCCAATATCCTATCTCTTTCTTTAAAAAAAACTTGCTTTCCAAATTTCTCAATTCTTCTTCCAGTTTTTTCACATTTATCTCCTTAATTTTTTTCAGTTTACAGGATTCCCTTATTGTTATTCCTCTTGAAATTGCTTTCATCATGTCCCACAACAGGCCTAATTTCGTACCTCCTGCTTCATTTATTGTCCATAATTCAAACCATTCTTTCTTTATCTTTTCTATTACCTCTGGGCACTGAAAAATGTTAATATCCATTCTCCATCTTTTAGAGTCTTTATAATCTTTTTTAATCTCAATCTCCATTGACATCAAAGCATGATCTGTTATTTTTATAGAATTAATCTCAGTATTAACTATCTTAGGAATTAAATTTTCAGATGTGAATATGAAATCTGTTCTGGAATAACTATTATATACTGCTGAAAAATAAGTATATCTTCTTTCATCACCTTTCATTACCCTCCAAATATCTTTCAAGTGGTTATTTTTTTACCTTCTTGCTCAATATTGTATTTCTTTGGAGAACATCATTCCGATCATAAAAAGTTTTATCCTTTATCTTATCCATAACCATATTGAAATCCCCTGCCATAATAACATAACCCTTCTTTACCTTCTCCATTTCTTTAATAACTGTCATAAGAATCTCCTTGTTTATTATTAGGTGCGTAAACATTAACCAAAGTATATTCTTCCAAACCCATTTTACCCTGTATTATTATAAATCTATCATTACAATCTTTTACTACCTGTTTCACTGTAAATTCACAATTTTTAAAAATTATGATTGCCACATCTCTAGATTTAGACGTTCCAAAGTTTTTTCATAAATGTCTATATTATTCATCTTAAGTTCGTTGACTCCATCTTCTGATTGATGAGTCTCTTGCAAAAAGGCAATGTCCACCTTATTTTTCTTCAATAATGCTTCCATTCTTCTTCTTTTCACTATTGATCCCAGGCCTTTCACGTTTAAAGTGGCTAGTCTTATTCTCTTGCCCATTTCAGTTCAAAGTCTCTCCTCCTAACAGGCCCCGTGTGCAACCCATCCCCCCAACAAACAAACAAAAATACACTAAAAATTAAACTCAACATAACCCAAACATATAATGATTTACCCCTAACAACCCACTGAACATTTATCTTTTTTCCCACCCCACCATATTCCCCCGCTATAACTACTAGCGAGAGCACAAGGTGGGGGGGGCGCACGCCACCATTCTCCAGAGGAACCACAACCAGAACCTCACCTCTGCTCTTTTTATCAAATTTTCGCATTTCTTCTTAATATTTGATAACACTGAAGCCCCCTTCTCCACCCCCTCTCCCCTGTAATTATAAGGAAACAAACAATTAAAATCCAGAATTATTAATAATTTTAGTTTTATTATTACTGTTGATATCTATTATTAATATAATTAGTATAGTTAATACTAAAAACTAGAAAGAAAGAAAGTGAAAAAAAAATCGATATAAATGAATGAAGGAAAGAGAGAAGAAAAGTAAAAGTAAAAAAAATATAAAAGATTTAGAAGGGGGGGGGGAGACAACAAGTGGTCCATCTTCTAACCCTTCAGGAATCTGGTCTTTTCTGCTTCAACTTTCTGTTTTTTTGCTTGAAGTCGGAGTTAATTCCTGACCTCCATCTTCCTCCTGCCAGAGCTTCCACGCCTTCAACAGGTCTTTACTTTCTTCACATTAGTAGATTTTAAACAGAACCTGATCTTTCCAAATTTTCAAAAAAACAGGATGACCCCATTGGTATTTGAGATTATTTTTGATCAATACTGCTGTAACAGGCTTCATAGATTTTCTCCAGTTTAAAGAGTTACTGCTTAAATCTTGGAAAATCTGCAGCTGTGCCTCTGTAGACCAGCTGGTCTTGTTTTTGTTTAATTTCTCTCATAAATTGTTCTTTCTTTGTATAATTAAAAAACTTCACCACCACTGGTCTTGTCCTTGGGCTTTTGGGATTACCAACAAAATGAGTTCTTTCTATGTCCTGTTCATCCAAGTGTTGTGTGCCCATTATGGAGTTAACCCACATTATAATCTCTTTTTTGAGGTCTTGTCCATGTTGCAATTGAAAATTCATTATTTTAATGTTGGACCTTCTGGAATTGTCTTCCAGATAAATCAGCTTTTTGTTTGTTTCGCTGATTCTCTCATCCAACCTGCTTATCTTGGTCTCATTTGCTTCTGTCCTGTCTCCTACTTCCTTAACTTTCTGTTTGACAATTTTCAACTCCTGTGTCATTCCTACGACTTGATCTTGAAGTTTATTAATGCTCATTTCAATAGACTTGGCTCGTCTCGCTGCTTGCTCAAACTCCTGACTCATTTTACAGGACATGTCCTTCACAACCTATGTCAGTTCGTCCATTGCTTCTTGCTTATCTACAGCTTGGGATGGTGAGACTTTGCTCTCTGACTCTTTTTTTTTTCTAATGCAGCCTCCACCCTCCTCAAGCGTTCCAGGCTGCGATCCGACGGCTTGTCAGAAGTTTTATCTAAAGCTTTATCTCTTGTCCAAGCAGGAATTTTAACAGCCTTGTCCTTCCTCTTTGGCATAGAGAAGAATAATTAGGAATGAATATTGTTGTCGGAAGCTCTCATTAGAAGCAGGGCTCTAAAAACTCTAACAGCTTATCAGACTCAAAAACGAAAGCAGTATTCCACTCTAAATCAACACAGTCTTTAAAGAGTTTAACTAGATGTATACATTCCTTATCTTTCCCTCCGAAGGTTTATGTAGAAAAAAACAGTCTTCAAAAGGAAGAAATGCATTTTAAAAGTTGTTTACCGTATCGGCGACGCGGAGGTTTAGTTCTTAGCTGCCCATTCTTCCCGAGCGGAAGTGACGTCCCTGCTTGAATCAAAATCCTATATGCAATTAATTGGAAATAATAATAAGACCTGTTTCATATAGTGAGGACTGAGCAAGTGAAATTGATTTCAGCCCTGGGATTGGTTTCCATACCAAAGGTGATATGAGCAGTCCTGAGGTGGCTAATAATAAATTAATAATCTAATTATTATCTCGCTGTCAATTTGTGGTTCATAATATTTAAAACAGATCAATTTAGTCTTACCTCAGAGGCAGAAGACCCCACCAGCATCTTCCCCTTCGCTTGGCAGTAAAAAAAAAAGAGAGCAGTCCTAAATTAATAACTTTTAATAACCTTTTTCCTGACACCAAAGATCTGTTTGTTTCCTGAGGTGGCTTTTCGACTTCAACTCTGATATGAAGGGTTTTTAGACCTTTCCTTTCAGAAATTCCAATAAGTTGGCATTCTTTCAGTTTCCCTTGAAATCCCATAGAACTTTTTTCTTGCCTGGAACTACATATCACATATTATTATTATTATTATTATTATTATTATTATTATTATTATTATTATTATTATTATTATTATTATTATTATTAGTTTTATTATTATTAGTTTTATTATTATTAGTTTTATTATTATTATTATTATTAGTTTTATTATTAGTTTTATTATTAGTTTTATTAGTTTTATTATTAGTTTTATTTATATGCTGCATTTCTCCCAACAAGGGACCCAAAGTGGCTCACAACATTAAAATTCATAACCCCATATAACCCGCAGTAAGCTTTCTACTGTGGGTTACCAGAGCAAAAGTGCTTTAGTCATATGTATGTTTCAGTGCAGTGTAAATAGAGACACTGGCTGCCCCCCCCCCCCAAGCAAAAACAACACTAGCCACTCAATGCCAAGATATTTGCCTGAAGATGTTATTTTTTTCAGATTCCTAGAATAATTGAGTTGGAAGGGGACTATTAGGCCATAAAATCCAACCCCTCCTTAATACAGGAATCCAAATCAAAGCAGATCTGACAAGTGGTGGTCCAATTTTCTCATAAATACCTCCAGCGTTGGAGCACTCACCACCTCCCGAGGTCATTGGTTCCATTGTTGTACTGCTCTAACAGTTAAGAAGTTTTTCTTGATATTCAGCAGAAATCTGGATTTCCTGTAGCTTGAGCCCATCATTACATGTCCTGTACTTTGGGATGAGAACAGATTCTGCCCCTCTTCTGTAAGACAGTCTTTCAAGTATTTGAAAAGTACTATCATGTTGGCGGCGGCAGCCATGGTAGAGTTCTCCCAAGCCATTAAAGACACCCTTGCCACCGCTACCATGCTCCTGCACAGCTAACTGCAGGATAGGCAAGCCCTGCCAAGAAGGAAAGGCTCTCTTGCTGGACTGAAGTCGTACCATGCTTTAAAATAGTGCACATTGGGTACAATTTTTAAAGTGCAGTAGGGCTTACATCATGTGAAGGAACAAACGTTGCCTTGCATTCAGTCCAGTTTCAAGGAAGTATGTAGTTCTTCTTGCAGAGTTTAGAATTTCTTGTTAAATACCTCTAGCTGCACACCAGAAGTGCAGAGGTTCACAGAGCAGAATAGCTTGAAATTCCTCAGAGTAGGCCACCCCTTTTTTCATGAACTGGTACTTATCATTTCAGTAACTCATTCTGAAAGAGAATAAAAAACTGTTTTGTTGACTTACTGGTTGTGGACAGATCAAACAGCAAACTGCCCTCCCCTCTCACACACAATTTGCTTTGGGCAACATTTGGGAGGGGGGGGGTGAGGAAGAAGGCTCTTCTGGAATGTGTGTCTGTATGAAGAAAAGAAAACTAACCACTGAGCACTTCTTTAAGGCCTTTCGTTCTTGCGACCCAGGAAGTTGAAATATTCTTTATCTAGAATATTATATGTTTTGGCATCCACTTTCTTCAGTTGCTCTGGTAAAAGTACTTTTGTTTTGTTTTGTTTTTCTTTTCCCAGAGGAACTGAAGAAGATATTTGCTGAACTACTTCTGTTTGTTTGTCACTTTTTAAGGAGTAAATATATATTTTAGCGATTAATTGCATCCCTTTAATGGATCCTGAAAAAAATTGATTGAAGTGCTGTTTAATTCTTAGGAACAGTATTCATAGATACACTCCGATACGTGTACACTTGTAGGCGTGACTAACAAAGAGATGCATTTAAGCAAAACATTTCATCTTCCACCTTCTTCACTCACGCTAGCAAAAGTATGCTGTTTTTCAGATGGAAGTTACGCCTATATATGTACTTTCACTCTTTTACCAGTATCTTGAGTCTTTTGGTTTTTTCTTTTATAATGATATCTAGGAGAATGTTTCAAGCTCATAGTTTGATCTCGAAAAGCTTAAGCAGAGGATACAACAGAGCCACCTCAAATGTTGCGATGCTGAGCTTCAGCTGGACCCTCCGTTTAACTGGACCGTCCCTTCTCCAGCCACATTCCATATTGGTATGGAAGGAACATAGCATGGTGTTTCTGTAGGAAAAGTGTAGTATCACTAATAGTACAGAAAACAAGTTGTTGCATACAGTGGAAGACAATGTCTATTACTATGAAGATAATAGGCTTATGGAAGAACTTTGGTTCAGTCAAGCCGGCATTTGGTTTACCGAAAGCTGGTTCACCTACACCCAAAGTATAAATTAATAAATATAAATCTGGTCGTGTGAGGGTTATCCAGATGCGTGTGAACACCCCAAAGTGCCAGTGTAGGAATTGCAGAATGGGGAAGCAACCTAAAACCTACGGTCTACTTTTTTCCTAGGGTTGTCTTGCAATCCATTTGCGGACTACGTTTGGGCCTCCAGAGATTCTCCTTAAAGATGGAAGGAGGGCGTGATTGTTTCTTCCCTACATTTTTGAAGCTGCTCATTGAACAACCCCCCGGAATTCAGCTTAAGACAGGAAAGGATGGGAAAGAAAGCTGCCCTAAAACCCCACAAGAATTTGCAACCCTCTCGTCACTAATCCTGGCTGAAGATCAGGAAAGCCGGTGGAATAACTTGTTGATCTTTTTGTTATTTTTATTTTGCATGTGCCCGGGTAAATTTAGTTCCCATAAAAATGAGGAGTTGTCAGCACTGACTTTAGAGGCAGCCGTGGTGTAGGCAGCTGTTGTGTAGAGCAGGCGAGATAAAGCCAAGCCAATGCCCCTGAATCCTGCCCTAAAACCTTCGCTGCTCTCCCCACTCCCCCACTCTTCTCTCTACCACACATTTGCTATTCTTTTGGACTTTCCCCTTCTCACTCCATAGACTGTATAGACGACTGTAAGATACTAAAACAAAAATGTAAACGTACGGATCTCTGTGTGTGTAAAGGAAGTGGAGAAGATGTGTAAAAATGTGCATTACAAAACGTATTTCAATAGGTGTGTATGTGGTATATAATGCCAATGAAAAACAAATAAAAATTTCCATGCAGGATAATAAAAACAAAATATTGTAAAATGATGTAAAGGAAACATGAGACGGCAAGGCAGGAGAGAGAAATGTGATGATGTTGAGATGGGGAGCTTTTCACGTTTCAGCCACAAAGGGCGATGCACAAAGCATGCAACTCTTCACCCACCCACCCCAAAAGCAGCTGCAAGGCGGCACCCACTTGCATTGATATTGCTGGCAAGTCCTTGAAGCAAAGGTGCTCACGTGGCAGCCATTGTTCCATCCTAAGATCCTACCTAATAACTGCTGGATAGCTCAGTGGTTTAGGTTTCTGGATGCAGATTCAGAGACTGGGAATTCAGTTCCACACTATACCTCCTGGACATGGGCTGGACTTGTTGATCCAAAGGGTCCCTTCCAGCTCTGTAGTTCTAAGATTATCCAGTTTTTAATCTTTGCGGGCATGTCAACATTTTTACAAATTTCCTTATCTATCCAAATGGAAAGTTTAGCAGTGCTTTTCATGCATGACCCCCAAAGCAATGCTGAGTTCTTTTTGCTGTGTTTCTATGAATGTTCATAATGTAGGCATCCTTCAGTCTTGAGAGACTATGGTAACGTGCTCTGAATAGAGGTCTTGGAACAATGTCTGGTGTCGCTGAGAATTTGAGAGTGACCATCCCTTCCACACTGAAGACAAATACAATCTGTCCCCTGTCCAGCTCCCTGATGTTGCTGGTTTCGGGACTGCCTCTTTGCCTCGGCCTGCTGGACAATGGTCTCTTCAAATTAGGAGAGGCCATGATGCACCACCTGCCTCCAGGCTGAACGCTCAGATGTCAACGTTTCCCATCTGTTGAGGTCCATTCCTAAGGCCTTCAGATCCCGCCTGCAGATCTCCTTGTATCGCAGCTGTGGTCTCCCTCTGGGGCGCTTTCCCTCCACTAATTCTCCATACAGGAGATCTTTTGGAATCCGACCATCAGCCATTCTCACAACATGCCCGAGCCAATGTAGACGTCGCTGTTTCAGTAATGTATACATGCTAAATATTCCAGCTCATTCTAGGACTACTCTATTTGGAACTTTGTCCTGCCAGGTGATACCAAAAATGCGTTGGAGACAACGCATATGGAACGTGTTCAGCTTCCTCTCCTGCCGTGCACAAAGGGTCCAGGACTTACTGCAGTACAGGAGTGTACTCAGGACACAGGCTCTATAGACCGGGATCTTGGAATATGCCGTCAGCTTCTTATTAAGCCATACTCTCTTTGTGAGTCTAGAGAACATGGTAGCTGCTTGGCCAATGCGTTATAACGTTCATAATGCAATACAGAAAATAGGAGAAAACTGCAACTTTAAAAATTTCAAGCTTCTCATAGATAACTAAGGGCTCAATCAGACAGGCATGTGTCCTTCTCTTTGGTGCACTGTGTGGATGTGTTGGTTCTCTCTTTTTTCCAGTGATCAGCCAATGTAATTGCTAGAGCAAACCAATCCATCCCCAGAGCATTAGCTTTCTGAGCCCCTGTTGGGGCATCTATTTTTTTGGTGCAGGTAGGTTCTCTCTAGTTTGATCTGGGTCCAACTCATGTGATTGCTGGGAATGGACCAAGAAGCAAGCCCTAAGCTGTCAAGCCTCTTTCCACTGTTAATTTCTGGTAGTGGGAAGTGGCTTAATAAGTAGTTTTTCAACTGGTACTTCAGATAAGGCAATTTAAAAAAATTAATCTGAGTGATGCAGCACATCAGTGATAGTCTAGTAGACTACAAAAAAAATTCACTTCCCCTGGTAGGATGGGAACTCCACTACTTCCAAAGCTTGCCAATTCAATGAGTGGTGTAGAAGCATATTTCCTCTCCTCCTGGGTGAGGACTTTATGATACATGACATGATATGACAGTTATCTTCCAATATTTGAAAGGCTGTGACCTGTTAGATTACACAAATTTGTTTTTAGTAGCTCTAGAGAGTCGGACTTGAAGTAATGGATTCAAATCATGAAAAAGGAGATTAGGAAGAACATTTTGACAATAAAACCTTCAGGTATGGCAGCCCTCTTATACCCAGGTTACTGTACACTTTAACTTAGCAGGAGGTGTTTCAGCTCAGGCAGCAAGCCTTGCTTAGCAGCATAATCTGGAATGCAAGGCATACGTCCCTTTAGGTACACATAAATAAATAAATAAATAAATAAATAAATGAATGAATGAATGAATGAATGAATGAATGAATGAATGAATGAATGAATGAATGAATAAAATTTAGGCCAGAAACTTGTAGAAATAATTGCATGAAGGTCATAGTTAATAATGGTATGATCCAGTAAAAAAAGAAGCGTATGATTGACCACCTGGGCACGTGGTATCTACAACTGATTTCAAAGATGTGGTATATTAAGAATATGTGTGTGAGACCCGAGGCGAGAGGGTAGAAGCTCTCGCTGGAGTGTCGTCCTCCCTCAGAAAAGAACAAGAGGTGCAGACAAACCCGCCTACACCACCAGCCAAGACTATACAACGGGGAGTGGATACCCGTGAGCTAGAACGGGAACTGTCAAAGGTGGCAGTAGCCACTCAGACCGGGGAAGAATTGGCGGGAAGAGTAGAAAGGGGGAGGTCCGTCGTGGAGGCAGGAATGGGAGATATAAGAAGGGAGGATGATACAATACCGGGGGGTTGGGAGTTGATCTAGGTAGAAGACCCATGGATTGGAAGATGGGAAAAGGTACGAGTCCCTAGGGAGGAGGCAGACTATCGGAGGCGAAGGGGTTTACCTCCAAGACCCTCCCTATTGGGGAGAGTCGGAAGCCAGGGAGTGGCGTAGACGACTCAGAGAGGAAAAGGAGGCTGTAGAAAAGGAAGAAAGGGAACGGCGATTATGGCGACTGGAGGAGGCGCAGAGGAAGGGATGGTCAACGGGCCGTGGTTCCTGTTTCGAGGAGAGGGGATACCCCACGAGGCAGAAGGGGGAGATGATGAGACAACCCCATTACTAGATCCAGATGAGGAGCCCACCGAATTGGAGAACAGTAACCCCTTTTTGAAAGGACCTTGGGATAATTTAAATTACAACCCTTTTGAAAGAGACGTTTGGATGCCCTCGTGGGACCCGTTGGCAGCGAGAGTTAATGTTGAACTTGGATTTGATCACACGGACCTGTTGTCCCATGTTCCAATAAAAACTAATAATGATTTCTTGAGAAAGAAGTCTCCTGAGTCTCTGTTAAAACCTGAGGAGGTAATACTTGAACCCTCACAATGTGCAACAGACTTTGAAAGATACGCCTGCTGTCCCTGAACAATTTACAGCAGGGGCTTAATTTCTAAAGTGAGAGGTACTGGGATATAAGCAGGAAAAGTAACATTTGATCCTCAATTGGTGACAGACCAACCTTAGGGATATTTCTTGGAGTTTAGCAACCTTTGAATGCTGCCTTTAAGAGATTTTGGCTGGGCGGGACCTGTCCAGGTTGGGATGACTGTCAATCAATCCAGCAGCAACCAATTGTTCTCTCTCTGCTTCAGGTTTTGAAGAGAGTCACGTCTCTCTACTTAAGTCTTTCTTTTCCTGCTCTTTTTCAGTCAGCTCGTCAGTGGACAGTTAGGCATGTAGTTGGTCAGTCATGTATGTAGTTATGACTCAGTTAAGCTCTTTTCATGGAACCAGTCATTATTTTTCAACAATATGCCATTTAAAAAAATCTATTCGGAATTGTGAGTAAATGGAACCTTTTATTCTTTCTCATACTAGTGTCTCTGAGTGAGTTACTGAGACAGTTGAGGAGAACAAACAATTAGGGATAGTCTACTGTGCAGAAACTTCAAGCAAGCTGCTTTGAAGGTCCCTCAACTTTTTCTGCTGAGTAGCTAGAGAGTGTGGTTTTTTTTTAGCCACACAATTTTTACAGTCTGCCAAGAATATTCTAGTAGTGAGGCACTTTTCACACTGCAGTGGCACATTGATTGATCAATCAATCCATCCATTGATCAATCGATCGATCCATCCATCCATCCCGACATTTCTCCTTGAAAAGGACTCAAGGCAGATTACAACCTTGAAAGACAATATTTAAAGTTGAAGACAATGAGTATACAACAGTGCATTTTCCACTTATTTGTTGTCACTGCAGCACATGCTTACAAAACTGCACTTCCGTTGTAGGTATGTCATATTTGGATTCCAAGCCTAATGTATTTTGATCTGTAAGTATGTGATGGAAGAGACAACTGTCTCTCCAAACATAGTTTCTATAGAGACCTTATTGAAGGTATTCAATTGCACAGTGGACAAAATAAATGATGCAAGGATGCATAGAAGGTAACAATTAAAGAATTTAATGTTGACTGTGTCAATGGGGAAGCTCTCACTGAAAATTGCTTGGCGAAATGCTGTTAAACAAGGATCTAAAGAGTTTATAATAAAAAGAATCAAGGATGCACAAAGAAAGAGACAAGTGGGAAAACAAGGATGTAACTTCTTAACAGTAGAGATGGGCATGAACCACCAGTTTGATGGTTCATGCTAGTTTGTTTTTTGACCAAACAGGTGTCCAGCGCTTCCCAGTTGCTCCTCCTCTGGTGGGCACTGACTTGTACACAGTTTTCTGGCTTCCCTGCTCCACTGCCTTTGAATGGGTTCCCACCGGAGGGGGTGGGGCACAGAACCGCAGAACATCTGTTGGGCTATGGTACGAACCGGCATGAACCACCAAACTGGCCATTCATGCCCATCTCTACTCAACAGTCCAACAAGCCCAACTGCTTCTGCATTTGCCAGACATGCATTAGGCTAGTTAGTCACCTGCATGCCCATCAAGGTGCTACTGTTCAGCCTGAACTACTCACGTCTTCTCATTTTCCCTCAATGGATAGAGATGGTTATCTTTGAAAATGAAGGATTAATTATTTTTATTATTCAAAAATACCAGGCACTGTCAATCAAAATTATAAAAACATTGACTGGCATTATATAACAGATACAAGTTTTAAATAAAACTCTAAGTATCTGTTAAATATCGGCACAGTAGGTATGCTGTTCCTAATATTGCTGGTTTTTGTAACTCTGATGGTGTTATTTCTGAGATGTGCAACTGCTTATAATACTTTGTGAAATTTCTTGATACTGCTCCCAAAGTCCTGATGACTACGGGTTCACTGAAGTGTGTTTCATCCTCAAGTGAGATGTTTTGATCACCAGATCTCTGTATTTTGTCAGTTTTTCCAATTCTTTATTTTAACTCTGGAGTCCCCTGGAGTTGCAATGGCAATGATCCAGACATTTCTTCGTTCTATTACTACTATTTCTGGTGTGTTATGTTCAAGGTGTCTGTCGGTTTGGATCTGGAAGTCCCACAAGATCTTGACTTTGTCATTTTCTGACACCTTCTCTACCTGATGTTCCCATGGGCTTTTGGAGGCTGGCAAGTTATATTTTTTGCATAATGACCAGCGCACTAATTTTGCCACTCTATGTCTAATTTTATAATCTGTTTGTTCAGTCTTTGGACATTCGGGACTGAGGTGTGACACTGTTTCATCTTTTTCTTGGCAGAGTTGACTTTTGCTGTTGACATCAATTCCTTGGATCTTAGCTTTCATCACATTGGTTTGGAGTGCTTGTTCTTTTGTATGTCTTTCTGCGTTTTGGCTAATATGGGTTACTATTTTTCCCCTCAGTGATGTCTGCCATTCTGTCAACTCAGAATTTCTGGGTTGTTCCATGAGTTGTTCCTCTATTGATACATTTTTCCCCACTATTGCATCTACCTCTATCCTCCATTTGTCTTCCGTACTATGGTCATTGTTCTGTGTTGATTTTTGTTTTGCCAACTTTTCTAGTTCTTGCAATTCCAGTAAACACACTTTACTCCAGATGATAAACTTTCTCTGGTCCATTAATTGTTGTTCAGTTATGTCACTAACTGGGTGTTTCTTTTTCCAAATTTCCATCATTCTTTTTTCAAAACCACAGGCTGTTGGGTTTGTCTTGTAATAACATTGCATAATTTCTCGATTTTCAGCGAGTGTCCAAGTTTAGCGTTTGTGTTGTTCCAGTAGCTTTGCAGCAGCCTGTTCTGGTCCCTCAACAGGGTCTGCTGAGCCCTGTAGCCCATTTGGCACCAAATGCCCAGGGGCTATAGCATCTGACGCGGTCCTTGTTGTTCTGGGTGATGACCAATCCAGTATGGATTTCTGTATATTTTCTCTCATCATAATTGATGGTTGGTGGACACAGTTGGTCTGGCTTCTCAGCTGAGACCTGTCTGGCTTGGGAGACCCTTCAGTATAGCTCTCAACCTCACTGAAGCACACAAGCCCCTCCGCCGCAACAAGGCCTGTGCCCATGGAGAGGAGGAGCAGCAGGAGGATTTGATGATTTCTGCATTGACTCCCAGGCATTTGCTTGAGTAACCACCTTAGTTTACCTATGGGTAAATTGTACCTGATGGTGTTCAAAATGAATGATGGCACCCCTGAGAATGTAAGAACACTGTGCAACCTCAGAAAGGACGGTGGCGCCAGTTCAGACCAAGATCTGTGCGTCTAGTTCAGTCTTGTCTCCATGCAGTCGCCAATCAGTTTCTTTGTCATAAAAATATGTGCAAAACAGGACAGTCCCCATTTATGTTTTATACACTCATAGGGTATCCCACTTTTGTTGCTGTTATTTTAAATGTATTCTTTCAATGATTTATGATTACTCAGTGAGGGACTACTGGAGGGATGTACAAAGGATGCTGAAGCAGAAAGCCCAAAACATTTGATGGCTTCAAGCAGGGATGGGGACCCGAGTCGTGGGACTCACAGTCAAGTTGGACGTAAGTTGCACCAGTGACTCAACTTGGACTTGACTCGGGGTCCTTTTCCAATGACTCAGACTCAACATGCAACTCAGAACCTACTCACCCTCCCTTTTTTCTGGGGGCAAAAGCTTGTTTTAATAGGGACTCTGACTTGGGACTTTGAACCCAAGAATTGGTACCAAAGACTTGGACTCAGACTTGGGATTTGGTACCAGGGACTTGGACTTCGGACTCGGATCCAAAGGTTTGCCAACATCCCTGGCTTCAAGCATCTACCACAGGCAGCTTGGGGACTGCATGGGCTGAGGGTTGACCAGGCATGAAGGCAGGAATCCCATGCAATCCAAGAGGTCTACCCAACAATCCACTGTGAGGCACCTCCTCACTATTCCGTGCTTCTTTATTGGCACCCTTAACAGCAATGGCCAGCGTCTGGCTCAATATTCACCTGCCTGACAACTGTGGAACCTGCCCCAGTGACCTGGACCTCATCAGATCGCCTCAGTGATTCCTGCAGTTGGCGCTCTGTGTGTCTGGACAGGATGCTGGCTGTCGCTACTTGAAACAGTGACTTGAGTGGCTTGTCCTGTTGGGTGAAACCTGAGATTGTGGGCTTCACTCTTTCAGATTGTGTGGGAGAGCTCATTTCAGCCCCTTAATACTTACTGGCTTTTCCTCATTCTTACACGAGACAGACAACTCAGCAGGAACCCATCTCTTTCCTGGCCTGTTTTTCTCATTCTACTGTTCCCTTTTCTATGGTAGTCTTTTCCAGACTGTTGGCTGTTTTATAGGGCTGTAAGAACCAGAATGGGAATTTCAGAGATGCCATACAAATATAGACTTGGAGGGGAGCCTAAGAGTCTTAATCAAAGCCCTTGCCTCCAGGCAGGAGAGGTCTGCCTCCCACCTCTTATCTGTTGGGAATGTGATATTCTGAACATGCCACAGATTTTTGACTCTTTGGAATGATGGCACCTTTAGTAGATGAGGCCAGCAGGGCAGGGTGTCAAAAAATATATTAGATGGAGGTGGAGTTAACTATTTAGCACTGCTGGGCTCCAGTCTGGTGCATGAACATAATCAGAGATCCATAATGAGCTGTCAGGGCCACGTTTGCTCCAGGGATGCGCAGGGGGAAAAACTTTGGTTTGATTTTGTTTTGGGTGGTTACTCTTTTGTTTCAAGGCTAAACCTGAAAACACTTAAATCTCTCAGATGCTGGTTTTCTATTTTGGGTCTCTGGCCCTAGAACGCAATGTCAAAGGACATTAAATCCAATCCCCTGCAATTCTATTCCTGACAGATGGACATTCATAGACTCATAGAATCATAGAATAGTGAAGTTGGAAGGAACCTATAAGGCCATCAAGTCCAACCCCCTGCTCGATGCAGGAATACAAATCGAAGGATATCTGCCAGGTGGTTGTTTAAGTTTCCCTTGAATGCCTCCAGTGTTGGAGCACTCACCACCTCTTGAGGTAATTGGTTCCACTGTCAAATTGCTCTAACAGTTAGGACATTTTTCCTGATATTCAACCTAAATCTGGCTTCCTGTAATTCGAGCCCATTGTTGTGTGTCCTGCACTTGGAGATGATCAAGAACAGATCCTGCGTTTCCTCTGTATGACAGCCTTCCAAGTAGTTGAAAAGTGTCACCCTTCTGTCTTCTTTTCTCAAAGCTAAACATGCCCAATTCTTTCAGTCTTTCCTCATAGGTCTTGGTTTCCAGCCCCCTGATCATCCTTGTCGCCCTCCTCTGAACTTGTTCCAATTTGTCAGCATCCTGCTTGAAGTGTGGTGTCCAGAACTGGACACAAGGTGCCTAACCAGTGCTAAATATTCAAACACTTGTTTTAAAATGTCCAATGAAGGAGAGTCCCCCACCTTCTGAAGTAGTCCATTCTAATGTTGAACAGCTTTTGCTTTCAGAAACGTCTTCACCTACAGTATCTTTCTTGTAATTTGTGTGCAGTAGTTCATGTCCTCTTTTCAGGAGGAGCAAAAAGCAAGTTCACACAGTCTTCCACATGGGAGCCCTTCAAATATCTGAACATGGCTCCCACACCCTATCCAAGATCAACGTATCTGACTCCCTCAACAATTCCTCATAGGGCTTGATTTCTAGACCCCTTCCCGTCCTGGTTGCCCTCCTTTGGACACGTTCCAACTTCTCAACGTGCTTCTAGCAAGTACAGGACAAAAGCAATTCCCATATTCTGACCTTGTTCCCCTGCAGCTGGCACTCAGAGGCATCCTATTTTTGATACCTCTGATACTGGAGGAATTAGATAGCCACCATGATCAGTTCTGTTGATAGCTTTACCCTGCATTGGCTAGGAGAAGATCCATGAACTTGAAAGCTACTGCACAAACTTCCCTAAAGAAAGCACCATAAACAACCACTCATTCTCCATGAGGCAAAGTGTGGTACAGTGAATTGAGTGACAGACCCGAGTTCAAATCTCCACTCAGCTCTGGAAACCCATGGGAGTGACAATGGTAAAATTAATGGGGGATAGAATGGAGCATCCTGAAGGATTAAAATAGGAGCCCTCTGCAGGTCTCATTTATTCTACTGTTTCTTGAATCCATCTCTACCCATCCTGCAGGTCTGCTTCAGTTTGATTCCAGTCAAAGAACTTATTTAGTCTTATTAGATAAGGTCATGGCTTACTGGGAGTTTGAACAGTGACAGTCTTCTCTAGCTATAAGGGGAAGTCCATTCAATTGCAGAAGCCTACACTTCTTTCACTGGCAGCTTCGTGGCTGGCATGACATTCTATGATGTAGCCAATATCCTGTTCAGTATTTACATGCATGGAACTCCAACTGTGGGAGCTGCCATGGGAGTGCAACTAGATCACACAGCTTGGCACATGACCAGCACCTCATTAGGCCACCATTGCTGCTTCTACAATTGGAGTTCCATACATAAATATTAAAGATGAGTCTGACCTATCCTATATCTGTAAGGTCTAAAACACTTGGAAAAACTGTTAGCCAGCCATGAAACCTGTTCTGCTCTCTAATGTGTAACTTAGGGAGTCAAACTCCAAACTTCCTACAAGCCATTTCCCCCCTTCATTCCATAGCCTTAGTTCAGATACATATTTTTAAAGAGCCTGGAACCTCGGTTTCGAATGCTTTATAAAGCTACCAATAGTGTAAGCATTAATCGATAATGCTATATTGCTGTAGAAAAAGCCTTGTCCCTGAACTTATACATATGGATAAGTTCTGAATTGCACACTGCACTCCATACAAATGAGTGAATGAAGGAGTAAGTGAATGAATTAATTAATTAATTTATGTGCAGTCTATCAGAATCATGGTTTGTGTGAAAAAGAAGATATGAAAAGGAGAGCTTGTCATGCAGCAGCTGCTCGTTTCCTGTTCCAGTCCTTGAGCAGATTTTTTTTTCACATTTTATTGTCACCATGCCCAAATATAGCAAACACCTAAATGCCTTCAACATTCTGCCTACTGTTACTTCACCCTGTGCACATAACAGTGTTGGATAACTTAGTGGTTTAGGTATGTGACTGAGAAGCCAGAGGTTGGAAGTCCGATTCCCCACCGTACCTCCTTGACAGGGCTGGACTTGATGATCTGTAAGGTCCCTTCCAGCTCTCCCATTGATTGATTGATTGATTGGTTGGTTGGTGGCTGTTGTTATTACAGGCTAGTTCCACAAGTTGGTCTTCCTTCTAGAACCAGTACACCGTTCGGAGGATATCTTATTTCATTAGTTTCATTAATTCACCCAATATGGCAGAGGAAGAATTATTTTTGTTATGATTATTAGCGTTATTTATAGGCCAAGAACCCAAGGCGGCTCACAATATTAAAAAGAATAGAATTAAAAACACAGTAAGATATACATTAAAAAACAATTAAACTGTAAAACGTATTAAAATACAATTCAATAATTAAAAAGAGATAAAACATTAAAAACTATCTTAATTTTAAAAAATGGCATTCAAGGACTCAGTCGTGATTGATAAAAGCCTGCCTGAAAAGGTGGGTCTTCAGCTGTCGTTGGAAAGACAAACGGGAAGGGGCCAGCCTGATCTCCCGAGGGAGAGCATCTCATAACCTGGGAGCTACCACCAAGAAGGCCCTCTCCCGTGTCCCCATCAAAGAGGTTTGATAGTATGTGGAGGCAGTTCAAACTTACTGATCTTCCCTGGGTTGTTCCCAGTTGGGTTACTGAGAACATGGGAAACCATTCTCATTTAAAGTTCTTGTTGGGAGTTGAATTTACAAGCCATTCTCAAAACGGGGAAAGCAGAGATCCATAGAAAGATCACTCGGTTAAAAATCAGATTGAGTCAGGTGATTTGGCAGCTTTAACTGAAAACTGCCAACTGCTGATTGAGGAGGGGGCTGCGGGAAGGCGCTGCTGCTGCTTTGGTGTCTGCTTCAAAGATGTTCAAAGGTGGCAGATCTAAAGCAGCCACCAGCTTCTTAGAACAAAGCTTCATGTTGATCTGAGAGTCTGATGTTTCTTCAGAACTCAGCTCTGTTTCAGGGCAAGAGAGTGGCTTTTGCTGATAGCTGGTTCCAATTTATTCACTTCTTGGAGGAGACAATAATCAGGGAAGGAGATAAATAATCTTCAGATGGAACAATTAAATTTAACTGTCTGAAGACTATTTGTCTCCTTCCCGACTATCATCACTGCTGCACGCCTTATAAATTGGATCCAGCTATCATGAATATGGAGCATTGCCTCCTTTTGAGGCCCAGTCGCCCGGGCCAAAATACTGGGGCTTGGATTAAGTGATCATTGTTGATCTGAACACAGTTTCAGGTCGTTTTGAATCTCTCAGCCGTGGAATTGCCGGCTTTGCAGACTCTGAGTCTCTTTTCAAAGGACTCAGAGGCCTGCGTTCACAGCTGGGTGCTAGCATGATTCACTGGATGTTAGTGATATTCTGCAGATGTATGCCAAATGAAGCCTGGCCCCAGAAAGGCTATCGGCAGAAGCAAATGGAGATAGGGTGGATCAGAAGAAGCACGTTGGTCCTCAGGGTGTAGTTTGGCCTCGCTGAGATTCCAGCTCAGTTGCAGATTCCGTTGGCTGAGCTTTGGAAGCCCCAGTTCCCAAGCTGCAAAACTAAATAAAAATGATCTTGGAACACTCTTTGAAGGACAATTACAAAAATAAAATGTAAGCGATCTTGTAAGTTGCAGAAGCAAACAGTACTGTTAAGACAAAAAAAAAAGCAACTTAAACATTCATGCAGCACTAAGAGTTTCTGAAAGTAATCTTCATGTTGTCAAATGGCGACTGACCTAGACAGCTTTCAAACAAAGGATTAAGACAAACTCATAAAGGACAGGCCAAGAGTTGCTCTCAGTTGTTTTGGCAACCAACAGAAACATCCTGATTAGAGGTTGTGTACTTCTGACCTAAAAAGGGACGTGGTGGCGCTGCGGGTTAAACCGCAGAAGCCTCTGTGCTGCAAGGTCAGAAGACCAGCAGTCGTAAGATCGAATCCACGCGACGGAGTGAGCTCCCGTCGCTTGTCCCGGCTCCTGCCAACCTAGCAGTTCGAAAGCATGTAAAAATGCAAGTAGATAAATAGGTACCACCTTGGTGGGAAGGTAACGGCGTTCCGTGTCTAGTCGCGCTGGCCACGTGACCACGGACACTGTCTACGGACAAACGCTGGCTCTACGGCTTGGAGACGGGGATGAGCACCGCGCCCTAGAGTCGGACACGACTGGACTAAATGTCAAGGGGAACCTTTACCTTACTTCTGACTACCAAAGACAAGGGCGATCGATGTATATGATCTTACTTGTCAGCTTCCTAAGAGCACCTGGATGGTCACTCAGAAGTACAGGAGAGAAATGTGCTTAGATGATGGAGGAGAGGAGCAGACAATTGACAATCCCTGCAAATAGTGTAGTTATTACCTATCCTATTAGTAAGAAGGTGACAGACATCTAGAAATTATGAGATGAACAGGCTGCCATCAGAACACAAGGAGTGAAACACTAGTAGATCACATCCATCGTTGCAAGCAGAAGTAACTCCTACAGTTCAGAATCAGCTGACCTGAAAGCCGACCGCAGCACTGCACATTCCTCCTTCTAACCAACCGAGGGAATCACATACCAGAACTTTTTTAAAAAAATTAATAATCTTACGGAGCAGAAGTGATGAACCCTGTTACTTCATTCTAATTTTCTAGAGAAAGGAAGTATATTTTGCCTCCCAGGCTGAAGCCTTTGTGGCTGGTTAGCATTAAGAGTGCAAGTCCTAACTTTTCTTCTCAATGAGAAATCACCACCATCATCTTAGAACAGCAGAGCTGGAAGGGAGACTATGGGTCACTGAGTCCAGCCCCTGCCAAGGAAGCACAGGGTCTAAACCACTGAGCTATCTTGCAGTTCATAATAATAATCATGTGCCATCAAGTCAATTTTGACTTATGGAGAACCTTTTGAGGGTTTTCTAGATAGAGAGTACTCATAAGTAGTTTCCCATTCTCTTCTTCTGGGGGGCACCCTGGGACTGTGCAGCTTGCCCAAGGCCATACAGTCTGGCTTTTGTCCCAGGAGACACCGAGGGGAATTGAACTCCCAACCTTTGGCTCTGCAGCCAGAGACCTAAACCATTGAGCTATCAAGACTCCCCATAAAAAAACAACAACTGACAGCCACTCTTTTCTTCCCCTGCTTGAGAGCAAAAAAAGAACACGGTGGTGGGGACTGCTACTGCTCTTTCTTCTTCGTCTTTGTCAGTAGCAAGATTAGCAAGTAAATAAACGCTTGGTTTTGCCACACTTTTAGCGTTTTCTGCACAAAAAAACTTTGGGGGAAATTTCTTTTGCAAGAAAATGCACACAAAAAAAGAAAGTACAAAAGCCTCTTCTGATCTCATCCATGAGAAATAAATAAATGAAGCTTTACATCCCTAGTTAGGATCTTTAATGGTGCCTGCACTAGCTAATAGTAACGACTTCCAAGTTAAATAGCATCTGCACTCAGGCATGGCTGGGGCGCAAGAAAGAAAGTGTGTGAAAGACGCAGCAGTAAAATGTGAGACTTCACTTCCACATACATATGAGTGTGTTTACAACACACTGTTTAAAATTTCAGATTGCCTGAGGGATACACTGCATAAACCCAAAGTGTGTGCTAGATTTAGCTTCTGTATAGCCAGATAATCTTAGAATTGCAGAGCGGGAAGGGATCCTAAGGAACATGGAGTCCAGCCCATGTCAAGGAGGCACTGTGGAGAATTGAACTCCCAACCTCTGGCTCTGTAGCCATATACCTAAACCACTGAGCCGTCCGCCAGACATGCTTTGTGGAGAACACAATGCATTATTTGTTTCTTTAGCTCTTCTGCTTGGGCACCATAAAGGGGGGGGGGGGGGGGAGGCAGGGAAAACTATCATAGCTGGAAAAGATTAAATTTGCTTCTACCAACCACCAATCTGACCGCTGCATTCTGGACTCACTGTAGTCTCTGGGTCAGTCTCAAGGGCAGCCCCATGTAGAGAACATTACAGCAGCCTAATCTTTTGATGAAGTAGATGTAAGAGGATATACAGTATATATATCTGGCATGTGGTGATCTCAGTCTATTTGCATTGTAGGATTTGTGGTCTCCAATGCCAGACTGGAAAACATGATATTTAAATAATAATTTTAAAAGAACATATTTGGAGGTGCTGAAGGCCAATGTGCTGATAGGGCTCAACAGTGAAGGAACCTTGTAAATACTGTTATTTATTTTAGTACTTATAATTTAAGTAGTGGATTAATACTGATCATTTTACAGGTTAAATATTTTCAATTCCTAAGGTTAACAGCAACAATTTAATTTAATTTTTTTTAAAATGTTTAACACTAAGAAATCAGTTTTCAGAATGAAAGTTCCAAGCTCTGGTTTCCCCTGAGATTATAGTAATACAAAATTTACTGGCAAGGGGAGTTTTCTTAATTCTGTTGCGGATGTTAACCAAGACAGAACAATTTTAAAAAAGCACAACCTAGGCTGTTTCAGAGATATGCCACATCATGACTCGATATAATATCAGTTTGAACAAGGAATGCAGTCCCTTTTGTCCAGGGTGGACAAAAATCAATGATTTTAAAATATCAAATTGATTTAAATCACAATTTAAATTTGAAAACAATTTTTTTTAAATTTAAATTGTCAAAAAATTGAATTTTTAAAATTTAAATCATGGTTTAAATCATGGTTTAAATCAATTTGATTTAAATCAAATCTATCCTGTTTTTGTCCCATGAACGCCCTTTCATATTCTTACCTTCTATTCATTTGCGTAATTCTGTTCTGACACTGTCTACTATGGATAACTACAAACCATATCCCTTCTGGTGGTGGTGGTGGTGAGGATATAGAAGAAGCCCCCTTGAAGGATGGGAACATATCATGGTGTTCCCTGGGCCACAACAGCACCTGTTGGCTGATCCTTCCACTCCAGAAGCGGCAATGCAAGCTTCTTATTAACGCCATTGGATAAGTGACTGTATAAATTTGACAGTGTCTTCCAAGAGGCCACCAATAACAAAAGGGCCCTTGTAGGGGCCAAAACTAATCACAATCTCTATTAACACCGAGGGCTTGTCAACAGTTAAAGAAAAACTACTGCATCAGTTCTGCCAGACACACAGTTGTGATATGCTTTGCATTCAAGATATGCATAGCGATAGCCATAAGCAGCACCCCTAAAATAACCCGCATAAGACTTGCAGCTGAGAGATCTTATAGAAAGTATGAAAGCACTTTATTAGTTAAGCCTGGTGTCCAAACATCAGCAACTGCTATCACAGAAGAGGATGATACAGAGATAATAACAGTGGAGCTAAGCAATTGCACAGTATCCTCCATTTATAAATTGCTGAGTGCAATATTTTCCTTTAAAACCCCAGACAATTTTCCATAAGCAACGATCAATCACAGAGACTTCTATTGACACAGTAGTCTCTAAGGATACACTTCTGATGATAACAATGAAGAAGCTGTGCTAAAATGGCTAAAGCTTCCAATTAGTTATTTTCCATGATAACAAACTTTCCCCATATTTCAATAGTGAATGAGGGCAATGTGGTTATGTGTTAATGAACATATAGCCCAAAAGTCCATCAGGACCAAATTCAGAAGAAAGTTCAGAACACGAGCTAGAAGACCAAATGGGAAGTGCCAAAGGAAAGCCCACCATGGAAACAAGAGGATTCAAGAAGAGGAAAAACATAAAAGAACTTACCAACAAGAGCAGAAATTAAAACTGGATATTATCTGCCTCCAAGAAACTCATATGAAAAGAACAGATCAGCATCTATTAGAAAAAAAACAACAACTCAGAATGTTTTTAGCTAACATAATCGACTTAAACTCAACCCAAAGACAAAAGAATTTACAAACAAATACTGTACAGAAATTAAAATTGGACATTATCTGTCTTCAAGATTTATAGTATGAAAATCAAGAACCATTCTATGAAGAATCCAAAAAAGAAATAGCAACGAGATAATTTGTCTAAAATATGTGAAATGTTTTTAATAAGTGTTGGAAATGTAAAATACAGGATGGAACTTTCAACCATGTTGGGTGGATAAGTAGGGAAGCAGAAAAGTATTGGAGATTAACATATGAAATGTTGAAAAAAATGTATTTTGCGAGATATCATTTAAACTGGAATTGTGTTTATTGAATTGTGTTTATTGCCTGAGATTGTAGATAAAGAGATGAGATATTTGATAATACACGTAATTACTGTAGCTAGGATATAATATGGGAAATAATGGAAGAAAGCAGAAACACAGTCATTTCAAAAAGTACACAAAAATTGGAAATGATTTGATAGCTAGACTTGAAATATGGACTGGAAAGCATAGATAAAAAAAGAATGTGAAGGTCCAGTCAGGGAATGGAGAGATTAATAACTATAGCAATTCTGTTAAGTCGTTCTTTTTTTTTTTTTTTTTTGGTTATCTTTTTATTCTCGTATAATTGTATAAGTGGATGTAAAAGTACCCTCTTGCTCCCTGGAATTTTACCCTTCCCCTACCCATGTCTATGCCCCCAGCCCCCCAGTCTCCCTATCCCTAATCCTATCCCTTTTGAAAATGAATAAATAAATTTACTTAAATTCAACCCTACTATAAGGGTGACTGCATGGTCATTTACCAGAGGATTTGCTCTGCCTTAAAAATGGGCGTACTCAACCTTTTTTTCTCTCTGTATGTATGACATACAAGGCTGAATCAAATTAGTCCAGCCTTTTTCCTGCCAAACTGTTCCCCTCTGCCTGTAGAGGGCTGCTACTTTTTCATGCCAGAAGGTTTCAGTCAGGCTTTCCCCCCTGCAGATATTGTTGTAAAGATGGGGGCATGTCTGTAGCACCAACATTCACGTCTCCTCTCCCAAGCCACTGGGGATCCCCAGAGAGGATACCCGGCTGAGAGCCAGGGGGATTCTATCTGGCTTGTCTGCAAACAACGCCTGGTACATTTTTGTGCTGGCACATATCCAATCTCTGGGTCTTCCTGAACCATATCAGGTGACACTTGCAACTCTTGTCTCTCCCTTGCAGCATCCGGGTATCCAGCCAACACATCTACAAACCCTACACATATAAAAATCCTACCCCATCTGGGGGATTTCTGATACAGTTCAGTTGGGGTTTCAGCTTGCTACTTTCCAAGATGTAACTGCTCAATGTTAGATTTTTAAAATAATTTTGAGTTCAGACTATTCGTGTTAAAATTTCATAGGTATATTTGATTAAAAGTAGTTTTCGAGGCAGATGTTAAGATAGGGTGTCACAGTTTTCTAATGTCCTGTTATTTCCCAAACTGTAATCCTTGGATAAACTACTTAATGTTAGATTTTGTGAATCCTTGCAGGTTCAGACTATTCTGTTAATGTTATAGGTATGTTTGATTGAAAGTAGTTTTCTTAGAGGTGGATGTTAAGATCGAGTATAACAATGACATCCAGCCAACACCTCCCCCCACCACATTCTCTAACCTCCCTGATCGTCCTCTATTTTTATTTTATTGCCTTTGAGTTTAGTGCTGGATCATCTCTGCACATATGAAATATTTTAAAAGGGGCAGGAAAAAGCAGCGAGCAAGACGAAATGAAAGAAGATGCCATGGAATGCGTGAAAACCAAGCTACTTTACAACAAACCATAAAAGGAAAGCCAAAGGCAGGACTAGAGGAAGGAAGGCTGTGGACTGGTATGCCCATCACAACATGTCCCATGTGAACTCTGAACAGCTAAAACATTCCGCAGCCCCTGTGTGAACACTGATTATGGTTTTAAATGCAATATAGGCTTTGAAGCCAAATTGAGCCAAGCCGAGTCCTTCCAATTTAGCTTTCCAATCTAGATATGCCATGTGACTCAAATATGTACCTTTTGTCTGAGAAACATGCAGACATCTCAGAAACTTCAGGTTACATGGAAGGGTGTCCAACTAGATAATTGTGCACAAATATCTAGGTGTTTTGGATTGTACACTTATCTGTAAGAAACACTGCCTAAATACAAAGCAAAAGATCTTCACGAGGACCAATAGCCTTTAAAAGCTACCAGGAACCACTTAGGGCACTTAACCATGAACACTAGGAACTACAGCCTTAGCTCTCGGCTGCTCTGCATGTGAATATGCCAACTTGGTGTGGTGTAGTTAAGCCCATGCAAAACAAGTAGCTATAGCACTCAGTGAAAGGTGTAGAATGAATGCCTGAAGCCAACCCTTATTGATAAAATTTATTACCTAGCAGGCATTGCACTCAGTGGCACAGAGAGGTAGCAGCTAACAGTGAAAGACTCAGAGCATCTACATTGAATGCACATCTGCTCTTTAACTACCAGCCCATCTCTCCCAGATTAAAATCAAGATAAATGTTTTTCCCCAAAAACATCTGTGAATCTTAAAGGAATAGGAGAGAATAGCAGAGTATGATGTGGAAAGAAAGAACTACCCATCTCTTAAAATGGAGAGAACCCCAGGAAAGTCTAGTCTCTGGTCACATGGGGAACTAACTGGATTACTTGGAAGTCACATAGCAAGCTATGTGATGGGGTTGGCATTATCAAGGGGAACCTCATAAAATGGGCTTTGTTTGTGTTTTTAATACCAATACAATCTTTTGTGAGTACAAGGAAGAACAGACAACTTCACACCTATTGTATCTCAGTGTACTCAATGCCCCTCAACATGTACCATCGAAGACTTGAGGTCAGCTGCCCCAAACGCTCTTTATGTTGCTCACTATTTGATGAGCATTATCTGATCTACTTATTAATTGTACTGTGGTGCTTCTGACATGAACAAATAAGATCTCCCACAGAACAATTTCAAAGTTCAATGCTGGTTTCATTGATACAAACCATATTGTTATGAACAAGCAGCAATGAGACAACTTGGACAACAAATATAAAACGTGAAGATACATACATGCAATTTATGCCATCATTGTTTTAATCCTGTTTTGTCTGTCTTGGTGGAGGCTCCAGCCATTCAGCCAGTTCCAGAGACAGTGTGAATTCCTGCTGCAGGTGCTATCAATTAATGCCTTTATTCAACAGCAAGATCAAAGCCACCCACAGATGGAGCAAGATAGAACAAAAGGCAGTGGAGCCCCCATAACATCACCCACTGATGCTCACAATTAAGAAGAAGAAGACGACTAGTGGGGCACCAGCTAAATATGGAATATAAAGTGCAGTCTATGAATAGCAGGGGAACAGGAAAGCAAGATAGACATCATTTCAGGATTTCCCATTTTCCACATCTGTTTCATAAGTCAACTATTCTAAAATTAGCAACTATTTCAAAAAGACAAGCAAGAATACCTGAACACAAACAAACAATCTGATAAAATCATTTCTAAAAGTGATCAGTTTGCCATTAATTTGTCCATTATCCACTACTGACCTTCCTCAACAGAAGTCCTTGTGTTGCAGGAGAGTCAGGGCTCAAAAACCACTCCTCCAGTTAACTCCCTACACCTGTATAGAGGCCTTTTGCTTTCTGGGGTTAACAACACTCAGGTGTTGGTTTTTACCTGGTGGCTCGATGAGACGGACATTTCTCCTACTGTTTGTCCTGAAGTTCCTACTGTTGATTTTGATGGGTTTTTTCTCTCAACAACATGATGGAAACCTGATTGTGAGTAGACCTGTTTTTTTCCCCCATGGGTCGTCAGCACATTTTGGGCGGCTGACAGGGCTTTTTTCTTCTTCTATTTGCAGCATTTCCACTTGCATGGTTTCATCTTGCTTTCTAGCTTCTGCAATCACCTATAGCAGTCCTGGGGCCAGTGGGCTGTGGGTGTCCTGATCACACTGAGGGCAACATCTTCATTGAGATGGGGAGTGATGGTTCAGCATTACTTCCTTCAGGCTCAAGGTCATAGGACTGACACAAGTTTCCTAAGAAAAATAACATTTTCAATGTTCATTTCCTCCTTTACTGCTCCATTACATCATGTGGAGTCAGGCTAAGACTGCTGAGAGGCAAAGCCTTTAGAGTCCATATTCTCTCCTTCAGTGGTTGCCCTGACCCCACCCAAAGGATTTCTTGCAAAGACACAAAAAAGCAGAGTTAGAACACAGATCCTTGTGAGGGATGATGGAAGATACTGCTTCCCCCCCTGTTTTTCTGTTTGGAGGATGTGACTGTCATGACATGCTTTGGTTGCCAATAATAAATCATTACACTAATTGGAAGTAGCAGTTGTTAGAGATGGGGCTATCAGAGGTGTGTGTGTACACCTGCAGTGGTGGTGGTGAGCTGCCTGCATGAAAATATTGTGTTGCACTTCCTATGGGAAGATGAGTCCTTTTTTCTAAAAGACGTATCTTGGAGGCAGGCAGTAAAATAGATGTTCTTCCCCATTCTTGCTAAGAGCCTAGACAAAGTAAAACGGCTGATAGGGACTGACAGACCCCTTGTTCGTTTTTATGAAACAGACCCTGGTCACAGACACGGCAAGTCAGGAGAAATGTCCAGGTAAGAAGCTCAGGCAATTCCTTTCCTGCTCTTTGAGATGGGCTGAGAGGAGCCGCAGGTCCATGTTGGCTGCTGTGGGTGGAGGAAGGATTTTATCAGTCAGAACCAACTCCTATGGCAATGAAAAGAAGTGATGCAGGAATACTGTACCATGTCAATTCAGCACAATTTCACTTCATAAACTGAACTTAAGAAGTGGGGACTGACAGGGAAGAGGACAGGCCCAGTGGCAGAGGAGGGTGGGGCATATATTATGGGGAGAAATGTGCCCCTTTTGACCCCCTGTTATGTGGACCCTCACAGTGCACCTCCATGGGGTGACTAAGTATTTCCTTGAGGATGACAATATGTTCAACCATACAAAGTGACAGGGTAGGGTATAGACTTTTCATGTGAGCCCAGAACCTCTCCTCTGGTTGCTCCCTGAGAAAGCAAGGACTCTTGAATACATGACAAGTCTAGATCCTTGACCTTGATTCTTGATCTATTGATATAATTTTATAGAATTATTTCTCATCTTATGACAACCTTGTATAGGTGGGTGAGGTGGAGGCACTGCAGTAGACCAATAAACTAAATTCGCCTCATTCTTTTCTTAATAAAGGGGATAGAGTACTCAAAGAAAAGTTAAAAATAATTATTTTTTGAACTGCATTGAGCCATCAGTACTACTTTATTTTTTGGTAATCTCCCCACAGAACTGCACAATATAATATTGTTGCCTTGACTTTAGCTATAAAAACCATGAAGGTTATATAGTATTATATTACCTTTATGGTCTCAGTGGAGTTTTATTGTTCACTCTGCTTTTATCATTTTGTTGGCATACTGGAACTTGACTTGGGTTTGATGGTATGGACGTAAGATTCTTACATTTTTGAGCTCAGTGGGTCAGTTCAGATATTACACAAACCCATGACTTCAACTAATCACATTTAATAACCTACACCATTATTTTTGAGCTTTGAGATGTACAGCAGGAAAAACAACATTTAAATCTGTTTATCTGGTTTTTGATTCTATGCACTTAGCACTCAGCTTCAGCCATTCCAATCATTTCCTCAATGGTTCATAAATTTGAATATAATGACAAACTACAGTTAAGAGTAAATCATGGCTTGCAAACCAGCTTCATGCTCTACTTTAATATGCTGCTTTGGCAGGCCTTGTGGTTTAGGAGCAGACATGGGTCTGGCATAAAAGCAAAACATGCAGCTATTGACTATTTATGCAGAAATCCTAATAAACTGGGAATAAGCTGTAAGCAGCGTTGTGGGTTTTCCGGAAAATTTCCCAATGCCTTAAAAAGACCATGATCTGATTTAGCATGTTTATTTGACCAATGTATTCTATTCAAAAATGTTTTAATGTCCCAACTGCCCATAAATATTTGAATCATTGATATATTGGTGGTTGGAGTACTACTAGACTAGGGCTGGATCTGGAAAGCCTTGGATTCAACTCTCCAAATAGCAAAGAGGTTTAGCAAGTGACTTTAGGGGAGCCACTCTCTCTTAGCCTACCTTTCTAGCAGTGACCCTTAGCATCTTGAACTCAACCACAGCAGAATCTTACTGTGAAAGCCAGTATGATGGCTAGAAACCCACAGAGTGTATGTGAAATTTTTCCAAAACTCAAGGGAAGAAATGGCGCTGTTCTTCAATTTGAAAGTGAACAAGAAATGAGACCAGTTTTGATTTGAACTACACAGTCTAAAGCTTATTTGATAACTTTGGTTATCTTCCCTGCAAAAACCCACAGGTGTCTATACAAGGTTTTAGTAATTTAAGTGAAACTGAATGCCTGTATTAATTTGCTCTAATTTAAGTGATAGGTATCATCTGCTTATCAAAGTAAAAGAGCAATAAGTCTTAATTAACCAGTTGCAAGTATTTGACTCCTTGAATAAAAACCCCAGAATTCTGACTGGGGGAATTCCTGCTGAATTTTGGTGCTAAAGTTCAAGAAATATGAAAATCATGACAACTGAGGCATTAGTGCTTTGACTTCAGGGTATATATTCCTCAAACCTCTTAGAAATCTTTTAAGTGTTTTGTCCTTGCAAAGCTCTGAAGCAGGTGAACCTTTCTGCTGATTCACCACTATGGCTGACAGGTAGACTTTTAAAGATGAATGTGAGAGCCCCTTCTCTTTCAAATGCAGGAGAAAGTGGAATACTGTATGTAATGATGGAGAATTATCACCTTCCCCTACTGACTTTGTGAATGAAATAAACCTGTTCCATTCATACCTGTACGCCATTCTCATTGGCAGCTTTCTGGCCTCAGCAAGGACTTATGTTGTCATACAAGGAATCCTCCAAGCAGTCAACTTTAGTTGTTGAGGTCCAGATGGTGAACTGTACCTTCTTTTTGAGTTCTCAGATCAAAATAGGGTATTGGGTAGAGCCATTCTGCACCTGCACAAAACTCTGGTGGGGCTCCGAAATAGAACGGGGTTGGGTGGAAATTCTCCCCCATTGGAAATTGCCCATAGGGAAATGGAGTACTTCTTTTATCTTGAGGTTTCCCTGATAGCAACAGTTGTGATGGTTCTGATTCAGATGAGGGTCCTGAGTGCTGATGGGCCTTTCCATGTTGATGCCTCCCACTCTGTTTTCCTCCAGAACTTTGCTGAGTCAAGAATTGGTGTTCACCCGCCAACATCTGCATTAGATGGCTCCATGTCAACGAGTGACTCAAAGCTGGGGAAATGCCAGGAGAAAGTTGTGGAGTCTTATCTTTCTCCAGCTCGATCCCAGAGAAGCTAGTTCATTCTGTTCTCTATTTTGTCAGATAGTTGGCTGAGAACGCTGGAAGGGCTGAGCTACTTTTTCTTTGTTTGGACTTGACGTTTGACTTCTCAGTCTGTGGTTGGTCTGGGTGAGGTCTTTTTCATTTCTTCGATACCAGTGGCATTGTTTTCAAAGTGGTGGTGTCAAAGTTGGTTCTTCTGAAGGTGTCTGTTGGGAAGCATCTGACACTTGGGGAATCGATTCTTCTCGAACTTGAAGTGTGACATCAGTTTGGACAGATTCCATGAGTACTTCTTTGGAAGGTGCTTTACGAATTGCAACTAGAGATGGGCACGAACGAAAAACAGAACCAGGAAATTCATGGAAAATCACTGATTAATTGGTTTGGGTCAGTTCTGAACCGGAGAACCTGAACTGACCCCAACCATGAACTTTTTGGCATTTTCCTGAACTTTCTGGTTCATTCCCCCTGCCCCCACAGCCTGTCTCTGCCCCCTTCCCACTGCCCCCATCATCTCCCTACCTTTTGCTGTCACCACCTACTCCACTGCCATCATCTTGAGAGGCAGCCCTGTGGCTCCTGCAAGCCAGGCTGCCTCTCAAAAATATTTTTAAAAATAAAAAAAATGTGGTTTTGAGAAGCATTCTGGGGCTGCCTCTCCATTTTTTTCCGGGGTGGGGGGAGAGGATGCAGGCTGGGCTGCCTCTGAGCATGCATTTCTCTTGAGAGGTGGGTGCATGCACAGAGGCCACCTCGGATTGCCTCTCCCAGAAAAACAAATGGTGGCAGTGGCAGAGGTGGCAGCAGCAGCAAAAAGTAGGGAGGTGATGGGCCCTGGGCTGCCCCTGGAAGAAAAAAAGTAAAACTATTTTTTTCCTTCCTTCCTTCCTTCGAGAGGCAGTGACTGTTTTTTAAGGCTGAAAAACTGATGAACTGATTTGTGGTTTGTTCAGTGGAAATTTGTGGTTTGTGGACTTTACCAAACCACGAACCTAGACGAACCACCCTTTTGCTGGTTCATGCCCATCTCTAATCACAACTCTTGATGTTAATGTTGAAGTCTCCTTTGAGATGGTGTCAATTGCCTGAAGAGGGTTTCCCCAAAGATAAAGTTTAAGTCTAGACTGTCTTATTTCTATGGCTATTTTGGTGAATTCCTTACAAAATTGACATGAATGTGTCTGATGTCCCTCTCCTAAAAAATAGGTGCTTTCAGAGTATCTTATCTGTGCAAGTTGTTTTTGTTGTTTAGTCGTTAAGTCGTGTCCGACTCTTCGTGACCCCATGGACCAGAGCACGCCAGGCCCTCCTGTCTTCCGCTGCCTCCCGGCGTTTGGTTTAATTCATGTTGGTCGCTTCGATGACACTGTCCAACCATCTCGTCCTCTGTCGTCCCCTTCTCCTTTGCCTTCACACTTTCACAACATCAGGGTCTTTTCCAGGGAGTCTTCTCTTCTCATGAGATGGCCAAAGTATTGGAGCCTCAGCTTCAGGATCTGTCCTTCCAGTGAGCACTCAGGGTTGATTTCCTTCAGGATGGATAGGTTTGTTCTCCTTGCAGTCCAGGGGACTCTCAAGAGTCTCCTCCAGCACCACAATTCAAAAGCATCAATTCTTTGGCGGTCAGCCTTCTTTATGGTCCAGCTCTCACTTCCATACATCGCTACTGGAAAAACCATAGCTTTGACGATGCGGACCTTTGTCGGCAAGGTGATGTCTCTGCTTTTTAAGATGTTGTCTAGGTTTGTCATCGCTTTCCTCCCAAGAAGCAGGTTGTTATTCCATTGTTATTCCATGTCAGACGGTTTCACCCCCTTTACAGCACAAGCTTCAATGAAATGCCTGCGTATCAAAGATGCCATTACCCCAGTGTTAAACACCCACTGACTTTCTTACTAACCAACCATGATCTCTGTATTTTAATGCCATGTATAAATATTTGCCATGTCGTATCTCTTTCTCTTATGTCTGAGGAAGTGGACTTGTCCACAAAAGCTTATATTAAGATATAACAGTTACTCTTTAAGTTGTCACCACATTTTTGTCTTTTTTTAATTTATTCTTTTATTTTTATTTTGCTTTCACTTATAATGTGTGTGAGAGGGATCTTAGTTTTGCAAGTTACACACTTCTTAAAAAGGGTGGTAGAGGCCATAAACAGCTGGGACGAAGATAAACAGTGAATATATTCTTTCTTTTCCTCTTTTTTAGATGATCAAAAGGGGTCAGCTGAAGCAGTGAACACAAACAAAGGGTTTTGAATAATTATTTACAATTTTAACAAAGATTGGGCTCCTGATGACTGTGAGGTGCCAGTCAAGTGGAACAGAGAATTAACCACTGGGTGGAGGAGCATGTGCTATGTAAGAGGGTAGGGCTAACAACTTTCTAGGCTCTGGAACATACCAAGGACGGCCAAGCAGGTGCTGAACAACCCATTAGTGTAAATTCACAGAGACTATGTAGAAGAAGAAGTGCCTGAGCTGCCTGTGGATTCCCCCCGCCCCTGTACTTGCGCAGGCTAGCGGGCATCACTTCCTGCAGAACAGCTTTTGCCATCTCCTTAATGCAGCAAATGTCTTCCTACCGTGACACTTCATCCCATAGCTTGTAGGGTGGTTGGGATTTGGAAGATGTTGCTGATGCCTTTTCCTGAGAAATGGTGCTTCTCTCCGGTTTAAGATTGGGATCTGGGCAGGTACACCTATGGCAAATGTGCTCATATCTGGGTTACCAAAAGGGGTGGTGGTGATATTAGGTCCTCCCTCAATCCTTATGAATGAGACAAGGATTGATTAGAGCACAATCCTGTGGATGTCTGCTCAAAAGTAAGCTCCATTGAATTCAATGGGACTTACTGCAGTCTGAGCTGATTATAAGTGCTTAACAAGGGGGCCAAAGTGCACCCTAATACAGCAGTTTATGTAACACACTTAGTGTTGAGGGTCATCCATTTGTAACAGTGTAATCCTACATATGTCTATTCATGAGTAAGTCTCGCCATATTGGAGGGGGTTTTACTCGAAAATACTTAGGCGTATAATTTCTGTTTAACATTTGTTATCACAGCAGCCCTCTTTCCACAACAACCAAACACGCAAAAACAAAAACAAAACAGATATATATAAATATGTTTACAAAGCATTTTTAAATGGAGAAAATACAAACCATATATATACTGCCTGAAGCTGAGTAATAACTAGAGTAGACCCATTGAATCAGTGGGCCATTGACTCAATGAGCCTACTTGAGTTGTGACTTGCTGCTGGATTTTAGCCAGTAGTACACAAGAGTAGGGTCACAGCAGGACTTATTTTTGAGCAAACCTGGACTGGTTTGCCTTGTTAAACAATTGCTGTCTTCTCCATTTTGTGGTGGTAGGTTTCAGTGGACATTGATGGTGATGCCTTGGTGCATGTGCAGAATATTTAATAAGACTTACAGTTGGCTTGGCAGAGAGAGAGAGATGGTGATCCTCTTGTGTTCTACATTAGACACTACATAAAGGCTCCTGATCTCTCCCAAGAATCTGAATTTTGGTTCCCTGCTGAGGTCTACTTGGGAATAAATAAAATAAAATAGAAAGTGGGAGGGTAAGGAAGTGAGATGATCAGGGAGGTAGAGAGGGAAAACAAGAGAAGGGTTTTGGTGGGATGGGCGAGGCGTCCCCTCAAAAAAAGAGATATAAACATTCACATCACTATTTACTTCTCTTCGCTGTTTTCATCCCAATCAAATCGGGGATGGGGGGAGAGAAAAGTTAAGGAATGGATGGGAGTTTTCTCCTTTTTTTCTGGTAAGGCTTTGCTATAAGTACCTTAAAACTTAAAACAGCAGTTCAGCACCGGCTTAAACTATAACAGTGTGCCCCTTCTAACTTGACCTGAACTGAATTGGATATTTGAACTCACTAACAGTGAAACAAATAGTTAACCCTTTTCTACAAACGTTGCCATCACTGCTTCCCTTCCACTCTGGGTGTCCTCAGGTATTCCCTCCAGTTTTTCTCAGTTCCTTTTTGGTCCACCTTATTAGCAGCAGAGAGTTTTCTTGCGGTGGAGAGTGTAAGCATTAACTTTGACAGAAATCACTTCTATTCGAAGTCCTCTATTTGCATTCTCTATTATTCTTCCCTCTTCTGTCTAGTTTTCTTTCTTTTCTATTAGTGTGATCTCCACGTCTCCTGATGCATCAGCCCTGTTTGGAGCTTCCGGCTCTGAAGCCTCTCCTTTCAAGAGGTTTCAAGAGAAAGGCATGCTTTGCAGAGTCAAAGTCTTCCGAACGGATGGACATTCAAGAGGGCTATTCTGCCTTAGAGTGAGGTTACATTAAGATAAAAACAGTATTTGAATCAAGTTTTTAGCATGTTTTAAATAATTTTTTAAAAGGTGACTACACAACACAAGCAGAAGTGTGGATTGTTTTGACAGGGAATCATTTTATTTTGATCAGAAACTAGGTATTTGACTCTTCTGCCAGAGGGCTGTTTATCTGAACTTGGATGTCAAATTGATTTAATTTAAATCAGTTCGCCATGTGTGAATGCCTTTGTCAGTGTTAATTTTTAATAAGTCCTCACTCTGACTGCTTCTCACAGGCGTACCCCTGCTGCTGTGGTGTTATTTTTAATAAAAAAAATTTTTAAAATCATGCTATCTGGTAGAGTGCTGGAAGAGAATAACATAGGAGGGAAAAAAATTAAAACAGAGCTTTGCCCTGCATCCGCACTGCCTCCACTCGGCCTTCTAGTGGTATCTGCGTCTCTGCAGCTGGCTGCCTTACCAGTGTGCCAGTTGCTGCTGGGAGGAGCTGCTCCACAGTTTGTAGGGCGCACTGGTCAGTGGTGTGCCAATCAGCTGTTTGGCAGGCTTGCCTGCCTGGTTGCCTGGTCTCTGTGGCAGCCAGTGCTGGTTTCTTCTCCCCTCAGCATTGCTCCGAGCAGCTGTTCAGTGGCTCAGCCCATCTGCCGGCTCCCAGCTGGCTCCAGTGCACCAGTCAGCTGTTTGGCAGGTCCGCCTGCCCACTCACCTGCTCTCCGCATGCCTGTAGCGCTATGTCACTTTGAAATATTAAATGAAAAAGGGCTTTGTGTGTGATCACCTAATAGGGGGTAACAACAAAAATTAGTAGCTCAAAATATCATTTTCTTAGGCACGACACAGAACTCCATGATCATCATGTAAACATGATCCATGGATGTTGATGTAACAATTTAAATAAACACAATTCAAATTGCAAGGGTCGTCTTTAACATCGATACAGCACTTTAAAAAACACCAGATTAAAAGTTGCCCCAAGAGATTCAAATACTACGTGACTGCCACATGACGTTAAATTGATGCCAGTTACACTGCCACATATTCTGAACTATTTCATGCAACTAAGTGCAAGAAAATGAAGAGAAACAATGTGAGGAAAGCAGCTCTGAACCAGCTCAGAGCCAACTGGAGATGGTTGAGCTCCTAATTGCAAGTGTCTCATTTGATCATGAACAAGGGAGCAGTTATATTGACTCTCGGTTATTTGTCTCCTGTACCTATACTGGAAAAAATGCACCATGAATTTGGCAAAGGAAAACCAGGCAAGGCTCATGTCTTTCTCTGAGAGTGAAATTTTTGAGACCCTGCAGTGATCTCTTCCTCTGTATCAAGAAAACAGGATTCTTCCTAATGCTTTGCACACCTTCATGTACCATTCACCTTTTGTTTCCAAGGGTATTCTCAAGGTCATAAATGCCTTATTGAAGATCTGTTTTAGCCTTGGATCTGAGAATACATTATAGGTAGAGGGAGTTGAGATCTCTGTTGCATACAAGAAAATATCAAGGTGGGAGAAAACTTTGCATGGATCTTCTGATCATTCTTGGTATGACACCTGGTCTCAGAGCAACGAGAATTGGTAGCCTTTTAAGTACTAAAATCAGTCCCTACCATCATGCTGCCACGAGCCCACTTCTATCATTATCAAACCAGCCTGGACTATGATGACTGTACAAACCATGAATCCCCTCCTCAGATCAGTGGAACAGAAAGCCTGCATCCATGTAATAATTCCATAATCTGTAGTGCAGAGTCTACTCTTTAAGATCCAGGAGTTTATAATAAGTTGTCCTCTTCTTGGATCTTTTCAGATAAATGTAGCAAACACTAGCTTACTAGGCATCACTAGAGGATAAAAAAATATATGGGCAGAGAGCATTCTCAGAATGTCAGCAACAAGCAGGCAACATGGAGGACCCATCCTGATATTTGGCAAGAATGTTCATTTTATGCAAGGGGAAAAGAAAACACACTAAAGCTGAGTGACAACAGTTAGAGTTACGAAGAACCAGCTCAGAACAGGTGCCTTCATCCTGACGGTACTCTTCCAAACTTGTTCACAAGTTGGCAAGACTTTGGATCGGAGTCCCAAGTCTTTGGTATCAGGTCCCAAGGCCCAAGTCCCAATCCCGATTTAAAATAAGCTTTTCTCCTCCAGAAAAAAAGGGAGGATTGGGTGGGTTCCAAGTCACAAGTTGAGTCCAAGTCATTGAAAACAAACCCTGACTCCACGTCGAGTCACCAGTGTGACTCAAGTCCGAATTGACAGCGAGTCCTGCGAATCAAGCCCCCATCCCTGCTTGTTCAATAGCCTTTCCAAATGTACAAGAGGGCAAAGGAAAAGCAACCCACTAAAGCAAGGCAAAGTGAGAGCTGGACCATAAAGAAGGCTGAGCGCTGAAGAATTGATGCTTTTGAATTGTGGTGCTGGAGGAGACTCTTGAGAGTCCCCTGGACTGCAAAGAGAACAAACCTATCCATTCTGAAGGAAATCAACCCTGAGTGCTCACTGGAAGGACAGATCCTGAAGCTGAGGCTCCAATACTTTGACCATCTCATGAGAAGAGAAGACTCCCTGGAAAAGACCCTGATGTTGGGAAAGTGTGAAGGCAAGAGGAGAAGGGGACGACAGAGGACGAGATGGTTGGACAGTGTCACCGAAGCTACCAACATGAATTTGACCCAACTCCGGGAGGCAGTGGAAGACAGGAGGGCCTGGCGTGCTCTGGTCCATGGGGTCACGAAGAGTCGGACACGACTTAACGACTAAACAACAACAACAAAGCAAGGCAGCGTGCAGCTTGTTTAACACATGTACACATTGTCGCTGTGTGTGGAGCTCACTGCCACTGCATTTAGAGAGCCGTTTTGTTTTGTAGGAGACTCCCTCTTGTTCCACAGATCTATGAAGACAGGCTGGGACTGGGAGACCTTTGCAGCACCACAGCACTAGCTTGCTCTTGGTCAGAGCAATCCTGCATTTCTGAATAGCAGGAACAGTCTCCCTCAGGTGTTAACAGTACTGGTGGCATTCATCTTTCTCTTTCCTTTTCTTTCCTTTTTCTTTTTTTGATGGAACGTGGGTGGGTCAGGGACAGCCAAGCCATCATTTGGGCACAGATTTATTTTTGTTTATAAGTGACGCCAAGTTTAGAAATCCTAGCAAAATCCTTTTCCTCACCCTCTGTCTGCTGAGCCTGATGACGACTCTGTTTTTCAGACCGCTGCCCTGGTGAAAATACCACACCTAAAGCCTTTTTGTTGCCAGCTTGCTCGGTGTGTTTGTGTCCCTTGAGTCAGCATCACTTGTGGTGACAGCCGAACTAGCCAGGTTTCAAAGCCAATGGGTTATTTGAAGTGCATTTGCTAATTTTTGTCCTCTCCACTTCCCTCTAAAAAGTCTGTAGTATCACATTAAATCAGATGCTATTGACTAGTCTGGCATTTTTGCTTTTTCCAGTTCTACAGCAGAAGTGGGGGGGGGAGGCGAAGGGGTGGATGAAAAGACAAGAACAAGTTTGGGAGTATCTCCACCCCCAACACTAGCTCCTGTTTACTATAAGCAACCTGGGGGGAGGCGGGGGAATCCCAGCCAGGAAGGAAGAAATTTTCAGTCAAAATGTGGTGCAGGCCCATGATCTGCAGCAGGAGCACATGCTGGAATGGGGATCCAATTTTTAGTTCTTGTTTTTTTCGTAAGTAAAAGTGGCCAATTAAAGCCTGAAAAAAAGATAAAAGCTATCCAGCTTTCATATCTGTAGGTAGTAAAATAAAAGTAATTTTTTTTTTGTTTGTTTTCCACCCAATAACACTGGAAAGAAATATGGTTCCTGCAATATTAATTCCATACTCCTGGTTACAGTCCTTCCTGGGGTCTCCCCAACGTACAATTAAAGTTGTGCTATCCCTCTGGAATAGTCTAGGACACCGATGGCGAACCTATGGCACGCGTGCCACAGCTGGCACACAGAGCCCTCTCTGTGGGCACCCGAGCCATAAGTCACCAAGAAATACTTACCCGTCCTCTGATCCCGGATTTTGGCACTCCCCTCTGCTGGTGCAGTGGTCCAGCGGAGGGGTGCAATGGCAACCATTACCGGTCTAGCCCAATGGGGGATTGGAGGACCGGTATTTCTTTGTTAATACCGCCCATAGAAAAAAAAGTGCAAGCATTTAACCCTTGCAGTGCAGGAGCAGTTGTTTTTTTCTAAACTAAAACCTCAGTATTTGGGTTTTAACTGCAGTGTTGGCACTTTGAAATAAATAAGTTGATTTTGTGTTGCAGTTTGGGCACTCGGGCTCAAAAAGGTTCACCATCACTGGTCTAGGAGTTTGTTTCCACTAATAAGATAGAGTCCTGAAACAGGAGAACAAGAGTACATTTCAGCTTGTATATAGATTTCCTGCACTATTGAACAACTACAGTAACTCTCAGAATGTTTAAAGCATTTAGGATGATATTACTTCTGAATGTATATATAGGCCCTAATGACAAGTATGTGAAAGGCCTGTTAGAGTTCATGTAAGTCAGCTGCAGCTTGGCAGCACTTAACACACATGCAGCTATGGGCACATTCTGGAAAAAAATGTTTGAAACGTGTCTAACGAATTTGGGATATTCCTATCCATGTTGCCAGAGGTAGAATGTGAAACCTGCTATTAGAGATGGGCATGAACTGCCGAACTAGCAGTTTGTGCTGGTTCAGTTCTGAGCCGCACAGGTGTTTGGCCACTTCCCAGCCCTGCCTCCTCTGGCAGCTGCCCACTCAGAGGGAGTGCCCCAGCTACCCTGCCCAGCCTCCTCCAGGTGCTGCCTCTGAGTGGGTGCCTGCCAGAGGAGGTAGGCCTGGGAACCGCCAAACATTTCTTCAGCCGAGAAACTAACCATCATGAACCACCAATTTGGTGGTTTGTGCCCATCTCTACTGATCATCTCTGAGCAGATCCTGCAGCTCATTTTGGAACCTGCTTTCAACAAGGAACCTGGCCTAATGGATTTTTGAATTTTTACATTTTTCCCTGCACCACCCCCATTCCGTAATGCCCAGCCTGATGAACACTCATGCAGAGTTGAAAGCTAACCTCTGTGTATGATATTTTAGTGGTCTTTGCACTGTGCACCATTGATCCTGATCAGAGATGTTTTCCACACTATTCCCGCACAAATAAATAGGTCCTAGATCAAATCAAGCCTGAATTATCAGCAAAAGCAAAAGTGATTAAACCAAGGCTATCACATTCTCGGCAGATTGTGAAAAGACGACTTGCCGAAAAGACCATAATGCTAGGAAAATAGAAGGCGGGGTGGGAGGAAGGCAAACCGAACATGAGATGGATGGACTTAATAAACTTAAGACCATTCATGCGTAAGATGCGGGAAGGGCTGTTAACAGTAGGACCACTTTGAGGTCGCTAATTAATAGGATTGCCATAAGTCAGAAGTCATCAGTGATTTGATGGAACACAACAGCACAAGGCAGAAAAGGATTTGATGTCCTCCTTTTGCATTTTGCTGGCAATGTAAGCAATATTTAAATGGTGGATGGAGTCGCTGGGCCATCAAATCAGTTTGGGAGATGATGCCATCCCTGTGTAAGTCCTCCTTCTGAATTCCCCGAGAGGAAAAGAGGCAGGAGCTCTTCAGTGGAGAAGGGGAAGCAGTCATCATACACCCAGAGTCAAAGGGTTGTTGCTTAACAATTATTTCTGCCTCATTGTTCTGGTCATTGTGAAGATGTAACAGCGTGCCAGCGAGTACTAAGAGTGGCTTTTCTGCACTTCCGGCTGCAGTGGGTCCGATGACCAAAGAGTAAACTTGAAGTATAGCTTATTATTTATGCTTGTATGTCTATTGCCTCTGTTTGATGTGCCTTGTGATGCATGGGTTGCCTCAAAGCTTTTGTCACATAGTCACCATTGGCCAAGCACACTAAAGTCCCACTTTCTGTTTGTGATCATTGGAGTTTGAAAGTGTTGGTCCCATGATTGTGGGACACAATAAGAATGAAGCATTTTCCTGGGTACAAGGAAGCCATGCAGAAGGAACGTCTATGGTTTGGAATATTTATCCACAGAAGCTTATCTCACTGACAAGAAAGTCAGACATGCATTTCTGGATAGATTGCCAATTTGTCTTTGTTGTCCCCCCCCCCCCCATGGAATGTCAAATATATCCACCAGAGATAGGCCTGAACCACTGGTTCAGCAGTTCGTGTCAGTTCTTCCTTTGGACGAACAGGTGTTCAGCGGTTCCCAGCCTCACCTCCTCTGGTGGGTGGGTGCCCATCAGAGGCAGTGCCCCTGCTTCCCTGCTCTGCCTCCTCCAGGTGCTGTCTCTGAGGGGGCACTCATTGGAGGAGGCGGGGCTGGAAAGCGCTGAACACCTGTTCGTCCAAAGGACGAACCAGCACGAACCACCAAATCAGCGGTTCATGTCTATCTCTAATAACCACATTTACATTGAATATAAATATAATCTTTTAAAATGGAGCTGCACATGTGTGCTGCCTGCATGATGCACCCTTTAAGGAATTGCAGCATTAACAAATGGGATAAATACAGATTTGCTAGAAATTATCTTACTGATAGCATCTTCTATATACTGTCTCAGCCACACACTCCTTGGCTCACTCACAAGCCAAACACGTTTCCAGAATGCAGTTTCTGAGTGCCATTTAAAACAGCTATGGTTAAGAGGCATTGATTCCTTTGGATTTTATTTTTTAAAACTTCCCATGGCTTAAGGATGACTGTTACATTATGTAAGCAAATATGATATGTAAGTAATTTTAGGAGTACTCAATGAAATCTGAGGTAAAATGTCCTTAGGGAAGAAGAATGTTTATACCAAAATGCACTGAACTGTTGGGAATTGTTACCTGCTTTCTCTGTGTTTTTCTGTCCATGCCCCACAGTCAGAGAGCTTGGCCTGCTGCTCTGCACATGCGCCCCACAGCTCAGCTGATCAGGGCAATCTGCTGGTGGTGGGTTGCATGCGCAGAGGCAGCACCCAGGCTCCTCGTCATCGTGCTGCCATGATGGTGGCAGTGCAGTGGTGTGGCAGCAGCAGTGTGGCGGCAGTGCGACAATGGCATTACAGGAGCAGGTAGCCCCTCCAGGCACAAACTGAAAACCGGTTCAGTTTTCTGGTTGCTTCATGGTTTGTGGCTAACCATGAACCACGATCCATCATGGATTTTCAGGTTCGTGCCTATCTCTAGGGAAGAGAGAGCCACTTAAGAATTAAAACTCTTGCTTGACAGCTTAGTGAGTTGGAGTGCCCACTGTGCCTCATGGGAGATGAGCCCACATCACCTGGAGCCTGCTCTTATGGACAAGATGCTCTTCTGCCATTCAGAATACTACAGCACAACCAAAAGGGCAGCGTCACAGCCTACATCTGGGATTAAATCATTTTGCAGTAGAATGGGGAATGGTGATGCTGCTCACTCCCAATGACAACTTCTTGATGGAGTAATTGAGATAATGAATGCTGGATAAAAGTGCTGTCATCAAAAGATTACCTGTGTTTTTTTTTTTTTTTTTTTGCCATCTCATTCTCCATAAAGGATAGCTACATCTTTCATTCCACAGTGCCTGCTGCAGCTTTAGGTTATGGGGTAATATGGTGTGAATGTGCTAGCCTTCCACTTACTACATGGCACCTTCAGTCTCTGACAGGGTGGCAAGGAATTTGAAAGCTGCTTCTTTTGATAGACCATAGCTTGTCAGGTTCTCTGGACTTGCCAAACCATGGTTAATGCCAATAACAGTTAGCTTCAGATATGCCAAGTGAAGAATATCGCTTATGATCCTGGCTGGTTTAAACTAACCAAAGTTAAGATTAACTAGTATTGGGTTTACATGCCATCGCAAGACTTGGCTAGTTAAAATGCAGCTGTGAATGCTTCAGAACTAATTCAAGATGTGTGAGAGGAGTACCTGTTTTAGAGTGTGCTGGGCTCATTGACATCTGGGCTTTTTACATGAGTGCGCTAGCCAAATGTAGCTCGTGTATGATGCAGTCATACTGGATTTAAGGCAACCTATGAGCCTTCGTCTACTTGTTTTGGAATCCATGGACGGGAGATTTTTGTTCTCACCTTGCATCCTGTACAATGGGGGGCAGGGATCACTGGGATTTTCTTTGCCCTATATGGGGGAGGGCTACCTCTGTTACATGTCCAGCCCACTCACGTCACCCTAACTCCTTTGAAAACAGCCATGTCTACTTTCTTCTGGAAGCAGCTGCTTTTGTCTGTTAAGGAAGAGCAGCTGCTCTGAGGATCAGGAAAGGCATGGCTCTTAACTGTTATCTTTTAGGGAGCACCTCTCCCTCTCCCCCAAGCAGTTTCCCCACCTCTTTACATGTTGTGGCATTGGCAGGATGAAGAGAGATGTCTCCCCGGGTCTGTCAGCACACTGGTTTTAGGGAGAGTCTCAGTGTGCTACAGTGTAAGGTGTGGAAACTCCCTTATCCTGATCCTGGCTCCGCCACGGATTTGCTCTGCCACTTGAGGCAACTTAACCTGCGCTTTAACCTGTCTTCCTTTAAGACCTAGGAAGAAGTTGCTAGAGAGCGAGTGAAACAGTAAGATCCAGTAGTGAAATGCCAAAACTAGGGATGAGAAATGTATTGAGTGGTTTTGTGCCTCTCAGTATCTATTAGGAGCAGAACTATCTCACAAGCCTGTTTATGAGGCTGAAATGGGATTCTGAGCTCTGCGGATGAAAAGCTGTACGCATGGCACAGAAACACAATTCAATGTGAATATTGTGTCATGTGGAATTGTGCTGGAAACTTTAATTTACTTTCTGATCATGGTTCCCACAAAGTATGAACCAGTGAAGATTCTCTTAAGCTAGTAAATGGTATTCCTTAATCTAAAAATGAAAGCTGGGCTCATGTGATGTTTAAAGCAGTTCTGTGAAGACACTGGATGCAAGTGCTGTCTGGGGAGCGTGGAGGCAAAAGGCTGTTCCTCTGTTCTGCTCTTCATGCTGCTTCAGAGTATTACTGGATTCACTCAGCAGTGCTATTTAAAAGAACATTTAAATGCAGATGGCTTCAGGCAACCCTCAAGATGGCAGCATGTGCAGACAGTATGGCACCAATCCTACAGGGAGTTCTGCACAGAGAAAACTTCCAACAGAGCATTTTAGGATTGGAGCCTAGACTATGAATAAAGAGAGTTCAAGCAATTAAAAGGGATATGCACACACAGACAAGCTCCAGTTGCAAAAGTGAGCTCTTAAAAAAAAAAATCTGTCCATCAAGCTGGTTGGAAAAGAGACCTGACACCTTCCCTGCTTGTTGATTTTATTCTCTGGTTCTTCTGCCTAAGATGGGGTATTTATTCTCCCCTCCACCCCACTCTGAATTCCAACGCTGCAAAAAAATAGTCAGCTTTTTTTCACTGATTCATTTTCTGTAGCTTTGAATCAGAATCCTGCTTCTACTCAGTTCTGCTTGTGAATGGACAGACACCGTTTGCAAGAGAGATGAAAATGTTCATTGAAACCCAGAGTTCAGAAGGCTCATGGCCATGACACAGGCTGAAGATATTCACCCAAAGAGCACCTCGGCTCAGGAAGTAAAAATGGCATCACCCTCAGCAGCACAGCTGTCTTTACTGTGGACCACAGTTCTTATAAGAGTTGCAGTGAACAAAGAGGCTTCATGGCCAACGAAAACATGCTATTGAATGTACAAGAGCAACCAATCACTATCACAGAAACAAAACAGCAACTGAGAGAGTAACAGAAAGGCAAAATCATCAACTGAGATGTCACAACAGATGCTTCGTAGTACATCTATGACAGCAAAGTCAACTTCCACATGTTGTGTGACTTCATTTTACTTATAAAAACCAATAGAAAGGGCAATATTTTTATTCGCATAGATTTCCTTTCTTTTACAAGGGCAGGGATTAGTCTTCTACATCTGTGATAGTACCTCTTGGAAGACTGGCTAAATCTTTGACCTCATGAGATGGAGGAGCTTTCAAATGCTCCCAAACCAGAACTGGCAGAATAAAAAAAAAAAAATACTCTTCCCCATCCTGAACAAACTTGGAATGAGGACTCTAACCCCAACTAAGGAAGCCTAACACAGAAATACCTGAACATCTGGAGGCAGGGCCATCCCTGTGTGGTTTCTTCATATCTAGATGGATGCGTCTAACCCAAAGACTACATTCTAGGTTGGTCAAACACCCTCTCTGCTTTTTGAAGAACTGTCATTGGACTTTTACTTTTTCTCACACACAACACAGAATCAGTGCTATGTACAGAACTGTCTATCCAAGGGCAGCATTTACTGAATCCAAGAGGTTCATTACGTAATTTCTGGTAAGTAGCTGGATCAATGGGCACATTGTAGCTCTGCATTTCCCAGATATTAATGCTGATAGGTATTCCTCTCATGGAGTGAACAGTAAATCTTGATGCCATAATTTTGCCCACAGCCTTCAAAATTAAATGCATCACATATGTCATCTAGCTGAATTATACCCAAATATTTCCTTCGCCACATAAGAGAAGGTGTGAAGCATATTCCTTCATAGATCTGCCTTTTCCAGATAGCCTTTCTAAAAGCTTGTCTGAGGTTAAACCTTCTCGATGGTGGACAGGATGGGGCAAAACAAAGGGAGCATAAAAGCAGGAGTGGGTCTTCATTGCTCCATAAAAGATATATAAATTCCAGTGAGATTTTCTGAGCAGAAATTACGGCCACCAAACAACTGTCTTAAAAGAAGCATCCAGAGAATGGGGTCTCATGTTTGCTCATTCAGCCTTGGAATCAGTAACCCAGGAGACAGTGGTGACAAAGCGACTGTTTCTTAGCTGCACTATGGGATGAGGCAACAAACAGATGGAGTACTTGCATTGTTGGAACGGCTGCAGATGAAACATTCGGATTTCCTGTGTTTGTAGAATTGTATTATGTAGGGTCTTAACCATATCTTCACATCCAGTTTCTCAGTTTTAACTGCTTCAAATAAAAACCCAACTCACAAAACTGGAACTAACTGCTCAGATATCTAAGTTACACAGCATCTGTTAGAAGACTTTTTCAGCCTGATGGCCATGAGGGAGATTGCTGGATTTATCTAGGGCTGCTGCAGTGAGATCTTGTGTCCAAAAGTAAAACAGGTCATCAAAGCAGAGGCCTGTTCTATGCTGGAGGGGAGACCATCGATTGCAAATTCCATGTATAGTGCCTTGTGATTCCATGAAGTAATGATAAAACAGAAGTGAAGAGAGCTACTTCTATGGCACCTAATTGTTTGAGGAACAGCTTCTTGGCAGATTTTTGGGACACTGAAGTTATTACATACAACGAGATATGGGCACAAACTGAACGACGAACCAGGAAAACCAACAAATCAGGCCGGTTCATGGTTTGGTTCACGACCCAATTCGGGGATCCGGTTTTGCTGAAGTAAAACGAAGCACCAAACTCCACCCCCCTGTGCTTCATTTTGCTTTGCCAAAATGGATGCCCGGCTATCCCCTCCCCACTGCCTCCACCGCCAGCAGTCCTCCGGAAGATGGAAAAAGGCACTCACTGCTCCCTCACACTGACCAGGTGTGCGAAAGAAAGTGCAGGTGAAGGGGTTCCTAAGAGAGGGGGGACCCTAAAGTGGTTTCCTAACATTTTTTATAATTTTTTTTTGCCATTTGCAAAGAGGTAGTAGCTGTATTTAGGCTGTCCCAGCATGTTTGTCAAAATTAAAAGGGGAAAAAATAAGAGAGGGAAAAGATTTGTTTCTGTTCATCAAAATTCACTTCCTCAGATTTTGATCCATGACGACTCACACAGAAACAAATCTTTAAGGTGCCCATTTTGTTCTTTGACTACCCCCCCCCACCCCTTTTTTGTGAATAATTTTTTCACCATATTTCTTTCCAAAGGCATGTCTGGTGAAAGGAAGGAAAAGGCATAGGAGCTTAGCTAATGAAAATAAAATAATGAGGTCTTAAACCAGGGGTGAGCAAACGATGGGCCACATGTGGTCCCCATCCATTTTTATGTGCTCTCCCGGGGTGGGGGGGGGGGGAAAGAGAGAGAAAGGAAAACAGAAAATCTGTGACAATACACTAAAACTAAAAAGCTACCGTGTTTCCCTGAAAATAAGACAGGGTCTTATATTACTTTTTCCTCCAAAAAATGCATTAGGGCTTATTTTCAGGGGATGTTTTATTTTTTTCATGTACAGCAACCTACATTTATTCAAATACAGTCATGTTATCTTCTTCTGGTTGCTGCACAGTGGTGGAGGGCGGGGTTTCACTTAACTGGGGCTTATTTTTGGGGTAGGGCTTATATTACGAGCATCCTGAAAAATCCTACTAGCTTATTTTCAGGTTAGGTCTTATTTTCAGGGAAACAGGGTAGCTTTGAATTATTAGTAAAAAGAAAAGTGTGAGTTTTTAAAAAGAAAGAAAGAAGGCAGAACTCGTATTAAAAGGAAGTTTCTCCCCTTCCCTCCCTTCCAAAAACATGTTCACTTTCTGTCTGGCAAGGATGCTTTGGTCTCTATGATCACGGATCATAGAGGTGGCCACCGGCTTTAGAGATTCTCAACCAGTTGCAGCCGCTTCTGATCTGAGCTTTCTGTTTTCAACCTTGCAAGAAGTTTAAAGTGCAAGCAAGTTTAAATAATGTTTACATTTTTAAAAAAATAATTGGAATGAATGTTTACACAAGTCTGACTGGTTTTGGGGTGGGAGGTTTAAATAATATGATACAGAAAATAATCTTAATGAAATAAAATTATTCTTTAATATTAATTGCTATTTATTTATATCTGAGTGGATTTAGGGGGAATGTTGAAACAACAGAAAATAACACTCTAAAACATTTAACAATGCTAATATTAGCAGCTCTAATAGATGTAATAATAATAATAATAATAATTTATCTTTACATATCATAACTACTTCTATCTAGCTTCTGTTTTTTCCACTACTGTAGGTCCTGCCATTTATCTTTAGGCCCTGGTTGCTTTGGGTATGAGGCCCCCAGTCACTCTCTGAAAACAATTAATAATAATACCAGAGTTATCAGTAACTACAACCATAAACTATTTGGGAACATCTTAGCTATTTTTATCTATTTCACCTTATTTATTTTGCTATTCATTTTCTAATCCCCACTCCTCCTCTTTAGGCATTATTCTCTTTTGGGTGCAGAGCCCTCAACTGCCTGGTCAACCACTTCCCACCCCTTTCTTAAAATAATACAGAGCTCTTTAGAGTCCTCCCCCTCCCCCCCCCCAAAAAAAGCCAACTTCTGCCCTCAAAATACAGTGACTATGCAATGGAAGGAGTTGTTTTCCTGGTGAGATCAAAGGTTGATTTAGTCGTTCTACCAAGAGGATGCTTCATCCCAGATATAAAGACCGGCCTCTGTGCTCCTTGGAGGGAAAGGATTCAGATTCCCGCAGAGTTTAAACACTTTTTGCAACGTTACGAATTGTGATTATTTAAAGGATAATTTTTTAAAAATGAAAAAAAAGTTTGATCTTAGAACAATGTGCTTTTCTTCATTTCTCCAGGTACAGTGAAACAAAAAACATTAACAGGACGTTTAGCCTTGGTGAGCTTCCTGAGCCTCTCCCTCTCTCTCTCTCTCTCTCTCTAGGCCCTGACTCTGGGACCATTCCAGCCAGAATCAAGGTGGTTTTTCTTTCAATCACCTATCCCCTCCCCCTCCCTCCTTCAATATTCAGAATGAAAAAATATAATTATGTATTGCTTCTTGATCCCTAACCAGCTCTTCTCCCTTGCTGAAAATAACTTTAAAAATTTAATTCTGTATCCTTAAGGCTCCAGGACTACATCCTTATTTCTTGGAATCATAACAACCATGTCTCAAAATCTCTTTGGTTAAAATAAAACACATACACACACACACACACACACACACACGTACACACACACACACACACACACACACAGAAAGGTAACACACTGCTCAATAGGTTCCTATATCGGTCCGTGGTGTTTGGCGCAAAAGTGTCTTTTCAAGAAGGAAGCATTGATGACGAGCTGTCTGCTCACTGGAAGCTGGATGTTCTTCTCTTCTTCCTGCTGTGCCTTCTTTTTCATACCGTTGTGGCTGCCCCATATTGAAACAAGAGAGGGGAGGTCTCTTTGATCCGAACACAAAACCTCCCCTCAGGCCAAGCCTTTTGAAGTGTGAGGGGCAGGAAGTCGTTTGGAAGCCACTGCTCCACATCATCTAATATGAACACAAGTCCAAAGTGGTCCAATTGTTCTTCGCTGTAGCAAAAAGCACCTGTGTTTCCGAGGACATCACGTGAAACCTCGTTCATCTCCTGCACTACAAGCTTCACCACATCCTCTGCCGACATCTTGTTGGTTATGTGCAGCTGCGCAGAAACAGAGGTAAGTAAGTCAATGAAGGTACACTCAAATAAGCTGACTATTCTGGAGAATAAGCTCCACTATGGAGAAATCCCCTCTCCCATCTCAAGTTGCAAAGGAATGCCCAACAAAGTATATGCTCTTTCAGGAATAACATCTGAGAGCACTATACTCATGCCTGATGCAATCTGAAGATTGAGTTTGAGTTCAACATATTGCTATCCCCAGGACTCCTCAGCAAACAGGCAAGAGACTTGACGGTACCAAAAGGAGCAGAACATGGAAGATGTTCCATCAATATGTCAAAAGATACTTTGGGGCAATGTATCATGAGTGGAAAATATTGGGGTGTGATGACCTGAAAGTCATCTTGGACGATTACAGGAAATCCAGGCAGTAGTTCATCTTTTGCTACCCTTCACCCAACAACAAGGAATAGAGGTACCAACCAAACAGAAGATACTGTGTTCAAAGACCTACAGCACAGCCGTTCTCACCAGAATGCAATCAAGAGTGGAAAGTCGGGCTTGGCTTTCTTAGCTCTATGTGTCAGTCACAAATGATAAGGGAGACGTGACTGCCATCCATTTGGGCTCCGAGGGAAAATCCCCCTAAAAAGATTCTCACTTTCTTATTCCCTGCAAAAGGAGTAGGTATCATGAAGCCACAATGAAGGCCAGTGCTCATGTCACATACGACCATGGGCTAGGGAGAGGAAGATGCCTGCCTTTCTTCAGAACATATCAGACACCCTCACGCTGTTCTCTAAACAGTCTCTGTTCACTGATATATTTAGAAGCTTTCCTGCTATTCCTTCTTTACCACACTTTAAGAAGGACACTGACGAACTGGAACAAATTCAGAGGCGGGCAACAAGGAGAATCAGAGGACTGAAAACCAAGTCCTGTGAGGAAAGACTGAAAGAACTCGGCACATTTAGCCTTGCGAAAAGAAGACTGAGGGGAGATGGGATAGCACTTTTCAAATACCTGAAAGATTGTCATACGGGCAGGGTCTTTTCTTGATTATCTCAGAGTGCAGGGCATGTAGTAGTAATAGGCTCAAGTTACAGGAAGCCAGCTTTAGGCTGAATATCAGGAAAAAAACGTCCTGACACTTAGAGCAGTACGACAACGGAACCCATGACCTTGAGAGGTGGTGAACACTCCAATGCTAGAGACATTCAAGAGAAAATTAGACAACAATCTGTCAGATATATCTTGATTTGGATTCCTGCCTTGAGCAGGGGGTTGGACATGATGGCCTTATAGCCCCCTTTCAACTCCGTTTATTCTATGAGTCTTTTATTCTTTTGGTGCTGCTTCTGGCAGTGGGACTGCCAGGAAGCCATAAGCTCTATGAGAGTGCAGAGGCAAAACAAGGAATGATACCTTGACATTTGTTTCTTCGGAGAGCCCCGTTTCATACTGAGGGCACACATGTAAGGTGAAGGAGCCTGATGACTTCCCCTGGTTTGCTACACGTGGTGGCTCGGGTGTCTCCTGGAAGGTGTGAGTCCATTCCATCGAGCGTGTCCGAAAGACAGGTTCAGAGTTTTCTGCAAGCCAGCCGTTCTTGGGGCTGAACGCTGACCCTATCCCAAATCTCAAAGGGCTGCAACGTCCCGCAGTTCTGCTTTCTGTTGGAGAGCTGTCCACTGAGCCAGGGCAAGACTTTCTGGCCCCATGGCAGAGCGGTTTGGGGAAATCCAGGCTACTGGTGCGAACACAGTAGGCCTGCCTCTTCTCTGTAATACGCAGCAGCTCGATTTGTCGACTAGGAAGCACAAAGTCACTGTCATAGAGTTCAGGGGGAGGCTGGGGCTCCTGTGGAGGAACTGGGGCCCTCTTCAGCTCATGGCTCTGCAGAACATTAGGGACGCTGTCCCTCAAAGGACGGGAACTTTTTCGACTGCAGCATTTTGGTCCAGAAGAAGAGGAAATGAGGTCAGGCTCTTGGGGGCTTTGGGCTCTGCTGGAGTCATAGTCGCTGTCTGTAGCCAAGAATACTTCTAACGAGCCCTCTTCATCAGAGATTCCATGCGAATCTGGAAAAAGAAGAAGAAAAGGTTACAACTTGCTTGTTACCAAGAGTGCCCGAATGTCATTTTATGTGCCTCTCAGTACTACGACTTTAAAAATCTCCATTTTGCACAGAGGGGCAAAGCAGAAGCTGAGGCAGTTCAACTGTATCTTCCTTCGGCATCTTTTAATGCAAAGTGTGTGAAACTTCTAGAATATGCAAATGCCTCACTCTCTACCAGAGGTTCCTAATGTGATTAAGTTATATATTATCTGGCTTTAGGCCCCTGGCGAGGAAACATTGGTATCTAAGATATTCCATGCCTACTAGATATATTAGGAAACATGAGTGCCCCTCACATTCATGCCTTGCTGTTTGTCTGTTGCTTCTTTCTCATATGAGTACCTTCTTTCGCAAAACAGCCTCACTTTGAGTTCCAAAATCTTGACATGTATCACTCAAACACACATGCAAAGTTAAAGCTATACACACATGCCACAGTTCTACCATTGAACTTGAAAGCCAACCCAACTACTGGCTTAGAGCAACCCTACAGGGCTTTCAAGGTAAATGAAGTGTTTAAGGAATGGTTTTACCAGTTCCTGGCAGAGCGAAGGAAACGAACCCAGGTCTCCTGAGTCCTATTCCATTACTATATGCACTGCACCAGACTGGGTACCTGAAATGCACAGTAGGCATATCCAAAAGCCACATGTCTCCGTCATCATCAGCAATACAAACAACATAACGAAGAGCGAAGAATGTATGGCTGTAGGCAGGACCGAGGTGATTACCTTGGTGCAGCAATGGCTGTGTTTATCCTCCCCAGGTGGAAGAAAAAGAAGCTGCTGCTCTCAGGTATGCCACACCCCAGCAGCCACTTGATTGGCTAGCCTGCAACCTATCAGGCCAGAGGCCCTGCTCCATGCATGGGTCCCTGGGAAGAAGCATGTCACAAAATGGCGGCTGATGTGCTCCAAAGCCCTTCTGCCAGTTGCAAAATGTAAGTCTCTGGACCTGTGCTTCTCAGACTGATTTGAATCGTGTAACCCTGTCCCAGCAAAGCACGCCCAATGACACTACCAGCTGTGCACCACATGTCCCCATCCTATGAACTGCCCTATATAACCAACAAAAGGTGAATAGCACATTGTTCTACTTGCCTGGGATGAGGAGAGGACAACAGGAAAATAATTTCCTGTTTCTGAACAGCCCCTTGTTTGTACCAAATGTGGTACCTAGAGTGGTCTTGCAGAGCAACTTTCCCTAGCGAAATATATTCAATACTGGGGTGGAGGAACAAACCATAACAGAATCTGTGCGGTTGACAGGGAGATAAAGTGATGGAATAATTTTCCAGAACTGATTGTACGTACAGCTACTAGATGTGCTTCTCAGTGGGTATCATTTCTAGGAGCAGAAAGCTGGACAAGGGGAAGGGACTGATTAGCAGCCACTGAAGCTGCTGCAGAAAAACTTCAGGAGAACTCTCACCAGAGTTGAACTTGCGGCTTGCTTCGGGAGACGGGGTAGGTGAAGGAAGAAAATCCAAATGGGAAGAGGCTGGCAGAGCTTCCCCCTTCGGTGTAGCACTGGACTCTTCAATGAAGAATGTGAGTGAAATGCCACAAGATGGTTGCTTGTATCGGGCGTGCTGCAGCGCATCTATCAGCCAACGCATTTCCTTCCAGATCTCCTCCATTTGCTGTCCCAAGACAAAGACACAGAATCAGGTTACCTATTTTTCTTGGTGCAGAAAAAGTGGCTTTAAATGAGTGGCAGAACAGCACAGATGAGGCACAGATGAGAAGGGCTACGCAGGGATTGCCCATGCATACAACCTGTTCTCACATATGCACTGAATTTATAGGGGACATGGTATTCCTTGGACACATGAGGGTATCTGATACCCCTTATTATGATTGGTTATTCTTCTCTGCAGCTCATTAGGTTAGTCTGCTGTACCATCAATCCAGAAGGTAATGATTCATTTACTGATTGCATGTCAATTGGAGTTTTTCCTAGAATGTCTTTGTTTTTCCAGTAAAGAATCAAAGGATTCTCTCATAGTGTCCTGTGATTTGTTTGTTGTCCTTAGTTTCCAAACTGCCAGGTAGGTAACATCAATCCAGGAGGTAGATTTGAGCAGGGCAAGGATGTGTGCAAGATGCCTGCCTGGTCAGAACCATCAGATGTAATATTTGCATTCCACCACTGGGAGGCTGGATGGTTGCCCAGAGCTCCTGCACATCTTGGGGCGGTGGTGGGGGGGAGGGTCTTTGCTCTGAGTATGAACAAATCTCAGTGCAAGAGCAGCAAGGTTGATCAGTAGCCAGAAGGCACATTGGCACCACATGTTCACTGTTTCTGTATTTCTGGCCAGGCAGGAGGCAGAACTAGGAGTTGTAAAGTGTCACCTCCTGTGTGGAAAAAGCGTTCTGTGGCATGACAGGATGCCACATGAATGATGTGGTACCTGAGCAAATAAGGACAGGTTGCTTACCTGTCACTGTAGTTCTTTGAGTGGTCATCTCTGATTTCACACATATAGGTTGTTTCTGCATCTCTGCAAAACTCCTTCGGAATATTCCAGAGTTTAAAAGTCCATTAGAAGAAGTCCCTGCAGTAGGTGTGCTCCACCCACTCTATGGCGAATCCTCAGTTCCCTGATGCTGCTGTAAATAAACATAATATGACATGGCAGACTGAGGGGAGAATGGGCGGGTTGTGTGAATTCACAGATGGCCACTGGAAGAACTACAGTTACAGGTAAGCAACTGCCCTTCTTTGTTGTGGTCTCTGTGAATCACATATATGGGTGACTTGCAAGCTCACTTACTGAATGGTGGGATGTCACAGCACGATAGACGAGATCGCCACTTTGCCGAAAGTAGCATCAAGTTTGGCTCTGACATCGAATCTATAATGTTTGATAAATGTTGAAGGTTGTGACCATGTAGCTGCTCTACAGATGTTGGTTAGTTGAACAGCCTTCAGAAAGATGGCGAATGTACCAATTGCTCTTGTCAAGTGCACTCTCAAAGAGTTTGGGAGTAGCTTATTGGCCAGTTGGCATGCCAGTATAATAGTGTTGACAATCCATTTCAAAATATGTTGAGACATGATCTGTTCACCTTTTTAAGGACCCTGACAGCTGAAAACAAGCAATCTGACTTTTAAAAATGCTTGGTTCTGGAAGTATAGAACACAGGGGCCCTCCTAAGATCCAATGTATGAAGAGACCTCTCTTGGTCCAAGACCAGAGAAGGAGAAACATGGCAACAATGAGCAGTTGATTCAGGCGGAAATCCGATACCACTTTAGGTAGGAAGGATACAGCTGGAAAAAAAATAACCTTTTCCTTATGGAATTGCAAAAAGGGGGGAATTGTGCCGTAGGGGAGCAAGTTCACTTGCTCTTCAACTGAGGTTATGGCCACTGGGAACAGGGTCTTAAGTAACAGCAGCTTGAGATCTACTGTCGCCAACGGTTGGTTGATGACCAAGGGTAATGACCACTGTGGTAGGTCATATGTCCATATAAAAGTTTTTCAAGCCCTTTAGAATTTTTTCCAGGCTAGAGAACCAAGAGAAATGAGAGGCTGCTGAAGCTTTTGATTGGTTTGCTACTATTGATGACAGGTATACTTTAAGGCAGTGAGAGTGAGAAGAGGCCTTAACTCCTCTGGATACAATAGGAAGCGTAGCATAGTATGGAGAGCAGGTGATAGGTAGGGCATTTTGTAACGTTTAGGTTTCAGAGCAAATGTGGTTGATTTTTGGTGCAGATGTGTGCAGTTTTGGTGAGGGTGTGGATCTCTATACTGGGGCTCTGTCCCTGGCATCGAGAGGTACTGGTCGCACCCACTGTATGTCCTGTGAAGGTGGTTCATCATTTGATTTTTGAGAAGCTGTGTCTAACTGAAGATCCTCCATAGGTAATGGCTGTTTTGAAGGCATCTTAGAAGCTGTTGATTCTTTAGCCATTGAATCAATGGCCTGCAATTATTTTCCCCACAGGTAATATTTGAGGCAGGATTCATGATTTGTGGCCACTTTAGTAAAGTTTTTACAAAATTGACAGGATTTTGTTTTGGGTCCCTTGCTCAGATAACAGAAGCACTTGAGTGTCCATTTGAGAGAGGGATTTTATTAGCACAAATGGCGCACCTGTGGAATGGGTCTGTAAAAAGGTGAGAAGGCCTCAGGGCAACGAAGAAACAAACAGTTCTCTCTATTTTCTTAAGGAACACTCATGAGGAAAGACAAAGGTAACAACGGGGAACAAAATGATGGCAGGCAAGGAGAAGATGGACAAAAAGGTATGATTTGTTTTTTGTTTTTTTCTTGCGGGAGAAGAAAGGCTCCAGAACAATCCAATGGTGTTCACTCAGGAGTGGTGAAAAGAAACGGAAGGCTCACCACAAGTTGGGAGGAGCAAGGATGGTGCTGGGACTTGATCTCGCGGACTTTTGGGCTCTGGAATATTCTGAAGGAGCTTCACCCAGGCTCAGAAAAAACCCATATGTGTGATTCCCAGAGACCACGATGAAGAACAAGAAGTGAATGGAATCAGGACTACTCCCCAAAGCGGAGCTGCATCGGTGCTGCAGGATGGATCTGCAGAGCCAGTGCCTTTGAGAAAGAACAAGAACCAAGACCACAATGGAAGCCTGATGGTGAACCGCCTGAGACACGGCTAGGCACTCCAAGATCAGACTGCAGCATTCTGGGCCTGTAAAGAGGAAACTCTGGGCTGGTCATGCAAGGTTGCAAACAGATGGTGTCCGGTCCTAGCACTCTGCACAAAGTACTTCCTACAGCATACCTGCATATGGTCCTGAATTTGGTGGTGTCTCTGCTTGGCGGTCGTGAGTTCCAAGTCCGAGAAGGCCTCCCTAAGGCTCTGCTGCGACAGCAGTGACTCAAGCTCCAAGAGGGCAGACACTTGGCAATACTGACGAATGAACTCCTGGTCATATGTGGAAAAATGAACTAGAAAACAAAGAGAGAGGCCTTGGAGTCAAGGATCACCCATGGCGTGACATCGCAGGACCACAGCTCTGCCTTGTGAAGAGAACTAGAGCTCTATCAGTGGGAAAGAGGACCACTGCTGATGTGGCCAACCCATGACCCCATCAGTAGGCCCTTTTCCATTCCTAGTGGAGCTCCCTGGCAAGGAAAGTGCTTGCTAGTAATAACACAGTTTCACTGCTCTGGACTCCAAGCGCTACTGAATACGCTAGGCCCACCGATGTCTCCCCGATGCATGATCAGTGAACTACGTGCATTGATAGGTTCTGAGAATGGGATACCTTAGGGTCCTACTACAAATCCCAAGAAATGTGAAACTGAGCTAATCTTAAAAATTTGGCTGCAAGCCGTGTTGCATTGAATGTTCCCCATAAGGAGGAGGATGGCATAGGGAATCTTAGATTTATTCATGGACACAAAGGGAATGAATTTGTGTCTACACTAAGGATGTAATGAATACTGACAATTTTTCTCCTCCTTGATGAAAAACACTTTCATGACACGTTAGGACACATCATTGAAAAATGTTGCTTTCAACGGCTGCAAGGTTTTTTGCTTCTCCATGAGCGCAAAAAGGCGAGCTTTTTTACTGACAAGAGCAGCATTAGCAAATACCTCTCTCACACACCCCTTTTTGTAGAAAACATTCACGTTTTGCATTTAAAACCTTGCATTTTGTGCAAATACAAGGTTTTTATGAGGAAACAAAAATACTTCCGTGATTTTTTTTTTGCCAAAAGCGTGCCAAAAAGAAAGCTTTCATAATCTCCCCACCCCCACCCCCCAAGGGAAAAAAAGGCTTGTAACTTCATTCTCAACTGCAAGGACCAAAAAACAAAACAAAACCCAAAACAAGAACACCCAACCAAGGAAAACCAAGAAACCAAAAGATTGGGGAGTAACGGTTGTAGAAGACTGTGACTCACCAGCATGAAGTATATTATGAATGTATTCCACTGAATCCTATACTGCTGGTACGTGAACACAAATTTAATGGTTTTAGAGGCCAAAATTGCCTGTTATCTTTGTCATGACCATATACAGCCACAGAGAATTTTGGATATGCATGTATCTTTTCTTCCTGATTTTGCTTCTGGAAAAATTAGCCCTTCCTTATCTTGTTCTTTTCTTGCAAGCCAAGTTATGGCTTTGGCAGTTCACGTCATGTCTCTTTTTAAGCCCTAACAGGAATAAGAAACTTAAAAAAAAATGCAGGAAGCATTTCTTTGAGTGATCCATATGGGCAGGAGGCAGAAGCAGAGTAAAAAGGAGCCGTGTCACCCCTTTCCTCTCTCTCTTTGCCACCCGCCAGGCCATTTCTGACCTCTGCTTCCTTCTTTCTCTCTTCCTGCATTGCCAATCTCACTTCCTAGAAATGGGTGGAAGAGTCTTGCCACGGGCCATGCTGGCTGTGGGGTTTTGGGAGCCGTTGTCAAAATCAGGTATGTCCCTCAGGTCTGGCCTAGAGGCCTCAAAGGGTGCAACAGTTCTCACCTAGCTCAAAGATCTGAAGAGGGAGTGTGAGAAAGCCAGACTGAGGAGAGTAAGGGTTGTTCTGGCCGGGGGCCGTGCACACATCATCAGAGGGAGGCAGAAGCAGAAGAAATGAGACCTGTCCTCCGAAGTCCAGAACTTCCTGACTGTACAGACGGAAATTTTTGGCCTGGAGAATTCAAACATGAGAAAGCAATGTTTTATTGCTACAGTGTCACCACTTATGCCGCCTTAGCCTAAAACTGCATTTGTCTTACTAATCAGCTGAAACCGTATGGCTGATTTTTAAAGTACAGTGGTGCCTTGACTTACGAACGCCCTGACATACGAACGTTTTGAGTTACAAACAGCTCCGGATGTGAAATATTGCTTTGAGTTACGAACCATGTCTTGACTTACGAACGAAAAAAACACTTTCCTGCCCTTTTTTTGACCTAAGTTCATCTTAGGTCAAAAGAAGAAAAAAGAAAAAAAATCTCCCCCTAGTGGTAGAGTACAGATTAACCGGCTTTGCATTAGTTCCTATGGGAACTAATGCTTTGACTTAAGAACCGTGCCTTGACATAAGGACAAAAAACAGCCGGAACGGATTAATCGGTTTTCAATGCATTCCTATGGGAAATGCTGCTTTGACTTAAGAACGTTTTGACTTACAGCCACCGTTCCAAATCGGATTAAGTTCTGAAGTCAAGGCACCACTGTACTCTTTTTCCTACACAGAGAAACAGAGCATTGATTTCCTAACTAAAATTGGGATACGTAGACACCGTATAGTGGGGAAAGGCACTCCCAATGCACAGTATTCTTCTAGCTCACGTTCCCTAGATAAGTTGCAAAGGTCTCAAGGTCCTCCAGTTATCATCATGTATTGCATTCTTCCAGACAATTTAGTTCACATATATTTCCATTTAATTCCCACTCAAGTGACTCTTACCAAAGTTAAGTTATGTTAGGAACTTGAAGGAAAATGATTTGTCTGGATTCATCCTTTTTTCAGCCCTTCATACTGATGGTGTATGGAAAATGGGACATTTTAGAGACCTCTCTTTATACAGAAACCCATGTCGCTTAGATATGGCAAAGTAACACAGAGCACTATCAGGGCATCACCCAAGTTAAGGAGTAAATACACTTTTGGGAAGATGTTAAGTTGGATCTAATGTTCTGACTATCAATTCTGTTACTTTGTCAGTTTCCCTTCCTAATCTGGAACAACAGAATTAACTCTTTTTCCTAATCTGGAACAAGAACTGAATGTTACAATGATAAAATATTCACACCAAGTAGCACATCTTTGTTGTGTCTCTTCTTATATTGAGCCGAACAAAGGACAGAGGTGTATATTAACTAATATTCGTCGAACTGTTGTGCTTTATATCCTTTCTGAAGTCCATCTAAATTTCACCGTCTGTAGCACTACTCAGGAACTCTTTATTGGTTCCGCCGCGGCTATGAGCAACTTCTGTACAAAACCAGGGATGATTCCAGTGCTTGGCTCACACTTGGCTAGGTATTTCCTGCTTATAAATAAGGTGGTCAGTGTGTCCTCGTTAATTATTGTAACCTGGATTTAAATTGGGAGGGGACAGTAAGCTGATGCCAGTTCAGAAAACCCCCACTGCCTGTGCTAAAAAGTCCACAGAGCCACTTTCTCCCCACCTCTCCAGTACATCCCCAACTCAGACTCTACCTCGTGCAGTGGGATGTTGACCTGCTGCATCAGTTCTTTGATTGCCTCTTGGAGCTCCTGAAGCAACAGGTTGTAGGTGGGGTCCACCTCTTGCTCTGTGGGACTGGGTTCCTCCATGCTGGCCAGGTTTTGCAGCCACTCCCATTCCTCTCTAGAAAAAGAAACAAAAGCATTTCTGTGTAGTAAATAAATGCAAGTCGAGTGCTGATCATGGTGGGCTTTAACTGGCTGGGGTCTGATAGCTTCAGTATTTTCAGTTTTGAAGGAAGCTTTCATGTAGGAAATATGTTAGGTTTAGAGCAGCCTTCAGTGCTTGGATTTCAACCGGGCACTTAGCATCGTGTAATTATTTGTTCTTGATATATAATCTTACTTTCTTTTTGATTTGAAAGAAAATAAGATGACGACTAAACTATACCTTTCATAAGTGAAAAAAGGAAGTCCTTATTTGGGTCAAAGGCAGTCTAGAAATCTGATCCCAGAACTCCACTGAGGCCGATTCTTATGGTGGTGAGTTGGCAGACCAGATGAAAGACCTATAAATATCTCATTATCATGCTCTGAGGACAGATCAAGAACCTGCAGTAACTGCACAAGACATACTTGAGTTGCACCCACAAGTGGCATCCATCCAGAGCAGTGGGGCAATCTCCCCCAACTGACCCCTCCCCAATTTGCTGCCCCTAATTCTACCACCTGAAGCTACAATCAGATGACTGACAATCACCCAACTTGTCTCATTTCCACATATATACAATTTTTCTTACCTAGCATATAGTAACATAATTGCATGACCAAGGTCACCAGAGACCTAAACAGAGGCCTTTAACTTCACCTGCTCAATCATCTGCCATCCTTGTTCTCTTAATTTTCTCTATTTTGCTCTAGTCTCAATCATCCCGATCTCCTGACAGGTACAGAGCAAATAATAAGTGCATGGTGGGGAGTTTTTCACCCTGGTTGGCTGTAAAGGTCTGCTGAGATGCACCAAGCCTGGTTTGAAAACCATACCTGGAGATGTTTGGGTTGTTCCGTATCTTCACATGGCATAAGATATTGGGTAGCTGTTCAGGCACCAAAACCCGGATCTGGTCAACAGCACTGCAGAGCTTCAGGTAACCCAGATACAGACCAGGTGGGAGAGCCTGGCTGCTTCGCTGGTGATAGGCCAACTTGTCCTAAAGGAGAAAACATACCCATAGAACCACTACTTCTCTGTGCCATCAGGGCAAATCTTGCCACATAAATACTTGAAAATTCAGGGCAAGATAACAGCCCAACAGTAAAGCTGAGATCATCGGAAGGTGCTGTCACATATTCCAAGATGGTTAAGGCTAGTGGAGTGAAACAAGAAAGCAGGTCAAACTGAACAGTATGAGGTTGCCTCAATTAAAAACCTAGGTTGACTATTTTGTTTGCAGGTTCCAGGTTCCAACCCAGAAGCTGGGCAGACAGACTGGCATTGGCAAGACGCACCAGAAATATTACAAAGAAAACTGTTGTCAGATATCTAAGTGCTTGAATGCCATCTGTTGCCACAGTCACTTGACTGACCAAAAGGAAGTGAAAGAGAGAAAAAAAGAGGGAGAAGAAGAACCAGAAGGGTCAAGAAGAGAAGAAAAAGCTTGGTACTCTTAGGAGGTGGGTGGCTGGGGGTTCTGTGCTCAGACCTGCTCATAGACTGGGAAAGCCACAGCTACTGGAAGCAGGAAGCATAAATGCCTCGAAAAGAGGTGACTTGAAAAGAGTTCTCTGAATCCTTTTGTGGAATGAACATTCCCTTACCTTTAAGGACATAAGACATGAATAAAAACTGTCCAATAAAAATTTGCATATAATGCGCACCACAACACAGCCTTCCAATGGAAAAAAAACAGTATTTTTGTTGTTGTTAAAACAAGGTGATGGGAGCTTATCTCAGTGGGAATTATTTTCTGAAAGTGGAGTTCTCTGGATTTTTAGTTTTATTTTTGCAATCTGGGGGGAGGGAGGCAGCAAAAATGGCCCTGGGGGCATGTGGCCTGAAGGCTATGTGATTCTCACTCCTGATACATATAAATAAAGTCAGCAAATAAGGCTGCTTTATACAGGCAGACCATTGCTCTGTCTAGCCCAGGGGTGTCCAACCTTTCACCTTCCCTGGGCCACATTAGAAGATGAAAATTTGGTTTGGGCCGCACATAAAATAAAATAACAGTAACGATACCTGATCATCCAAAAAAACCATAGAAAACATAGTTAACATATTAAACTTACTTGGAAATGAAGTTAGTGAGATGTTTGAGATTGTTTCTCAGCCACCAATCCATATTTGCTTTGATGGAACTTGTTGCAATTCTCAGTGAGTGCTCAAGGTTAGAGCAGGGGGTCAGGGAACTTTTTGACTTCTGCCGAGCAGGAGGAGGAAGCCGGTGCACTCCCTTCCCATCCCTGGCGCGCGGAAAGCGCGGGTCTACTCGCGAGTAAGCGCCGCCGAAGGCGCGGCAGTGGAGGTAAGGTTCTGCTTTTTCCTTTTAAAAAAGTTGATCTGGGTGGGTTTTGGAGGGTAGGTTTGGGCTGGGGGGTTTATGTTTCTGTGTTGTTTTGTTTCTTGGTGATTTTTTTTTTTTTTTTTTTTTTTTTTTTTTTTCAGTCCCAGCGTGGGACTTGTTCCAATGTTTATTTTTGGATTGGTTTGTTTTTGGTTTTGGTTTTTTGCAGTCCCAGCGTGGGACTTGCAGTGTTTGGGCTTTCCCCCAATTCGAATTTCCCGCCCTTCCCCCCTGCCTTTTTGCCTTCGGAGGTCTGCAAGGGCTCCCTCCGATGTCGGGGGAAAGCCCTTGGAGACCTCCTGGGGGTCCGATCGCGGCGGCGGGTCTACTTGTGAGTAAGCGCCGCTGAAAGCGCGGGTCTACTCGCGAGTAAGCGCCGCCAAAGGCGCGGCAGTGGAGGTAAGGTTCTGCTTTTTCCGACATCAGAGGAAGCCCTTTGAGACCTCCGAAGGCAAAAAGACAGGGGGAAAAAGCAGGAAATTCGAACTTTGGAATTTCTTAAAAAATAAAAAATTGCACTGGGCCGCATTACGAGCCGACCTCGGCCGCATGTGGCCCGTGGGCCGCGGGTTGGACAAGCCTGGTCTAGCCCATTATTGTTTACTCTAACTAGTGGTGACTTTCCATGGTCTAAAGCACATGCCTTTTCCTTTTAATTCAGTTCCCAAACTTTCTAACTGACACTTTCTAGGTGTCACTGAATCCACACACTTCCCTGTTGATCAGGTTCCTTAGGAATAATGGATAGTGATTTAACCAATATATCTGGTGCATGAAAGATTGAAACATAAGCTTACCATTTATATTTAACTTTTCTGAATGTCAATAAATATATACATACATACAATAAAATATGAATATGGCACTGTACTTCCCCAGAAACTCTTCACTCTTTCCCGTAGTTTGGGGACAATTGTTTTACTTGCAGATGCACAGGATTGAACCTGCAACTTTTTCCATGCAAAATATCTGCTCAACTACTGCACAGTGTCTCTCCCTAAATAACAGGGGGTGAGCATTCCTTCTTTACTGAGAACCCACAAATAGCTACCTGCAAAGCCATAAGCAGTACATCCAGAGCTGTAGGCTCTTCTGGAGATGAGATGGACTTGCGGCTTGTCTGCAGTTTTGAGACGGGAATCCAGCGGACATTTTCAAAAGTCTGGTTTGTCTTCACTTCCTTTAGGGTCACCACCAAAATGTTTCCCTGCTTGTCTTTGATGGGTTCAAAAAAGACCTGTCCCAAATCCTGGATTCCCAGTAAACCCTTCACAGACATGAAGAGAAGAAGAAGAATCACATTTTTGGAAAGTGGAATCTGGAAAGTGGAATTGTCTATACATAGTGGAGTGGAGCAGAAACAGAAGTGGATCCGGAGAATAATTCTTATTTAAGGTGTGATCACCCAGGGGAATAGATCACATTTTGGACCACTTGTAGAGTGGTCCATTGAGATCTATTTCATGGTGATCAAATGATATATGGGGAATTGCACTCCAGTCCAACCCTGATCCGGGCCCAAGCTGGACCTTTTTGGTCCACCTGTAGGGCTACTACTTTGGGGGCCAGGATGGAGTAATTCCCCCACAGATAGATGGGTTGCTCTAAGAGAGACTGCTTCCTACAAAAACAACTCTTCCCAGTGTGATAGGACGTGCGCCTTTCCCAATGTCTGATTGCACCCTTAGTAATGCATGAGTAATAAAGCAAGGTAGCTAAAAAGACATAGGAATGTGCTCAAATAAAGGTCACAGGAATCAGAGCTTGTCCACCCTATGCCCTTCTCTGATATTCTGACCAGCTCCCTCTCCAGGGTTGTGATGATATTTGTGCCTTTCTAGTTCTCAGTCAAGACCCCACAAATAGTAAGGCCATGTTGAATGGTGCAGGCAGGGCAAAACCAGCAGCAGTCTGCAGAACTGAATTTTCTCTTTTATTTTTCTCCTTATGATTTTGATTTTCAGCTGCCAGGACAAAGTTCCAATCCGACTGGCTTCCTAAGGCAGCTACTGGGAAGGGAGGGGGGAGGAGGGACTTTAAAGTTGTCTTTGATTTCTTCCTGAAAGGATAATACAGGAAACCTGCAGTTTTTCACCTTCTCTCCTTTCTTTCCAACCCCACCCTCCCTGTTCCCTGGATCTGAAATTAGTGATGCTGCAGTTGTACGACTTTGATGATTCAATCAATGACTTTGCAGTAGAAAAAGGCAAGGAAAGCTCATTTCTAAGATAAAGAGCACACTTCTTTGTTAGTCTTTCTTTCTCTTTTCTGCTTCTAATCATGACACATGAAGGCGGATTTAACACAAGGGACTTGTGGGGTGCTGCTCTGCCCTGTGGGCAGACAGTACTCTTTGCTCTACCCCATGATTGCCCTGGAAATGCAGAATTGCCCCAATCTGATTCATATTTACACATTTGTCTGAAGACAGTGCACATGCCTAATATTAACCAACTAAACTGCATGTATTTTCAGTACACACACGTTTTGCTGTATGTTGATGCAAACATAACTCTGCAATTTTCTTGTGATGGCTGGCATAACAGTTGGCCCCTGTGGTGACTGTACAGGACACGTAAAGTGAGCACAGAAGTTTCACAGAGGCCACTATCATTTATAACACCACCCATGTATCTGGAAGAGAGTCCACATTTCACATCATCCTTCTCAAAGACCCTCTCATTGGACACCCCTGTGCTAAATATAAAGAACTCTCATTATGTATAAATTTCTGCCTGTTTCAGGCAGCAATGTAAAAAATAAGTATATTTTTTCTTCCTCTGGAGTTTGCATTTCTTTCCTTAGTCAAATACATTTCTCTGACATTTATTTATTTCATAGATATATGAAATATATAGTATATATGTATACCACCTGATTAGTGCTTGGCACTACTTTGGGTGGTTTACATCAAAAATAGAGACAATATAAGATAATATAAAAAGAAACTACTACTCACATAGAACCAAATCAAATAAATCAGACATTAATCCAAAACACCACTCATAAATCAAACAGACCAAACAATGGCTAGATGCCAAACATCTATAAAAACATTCGGAGAGGATGCCCTCACAGGCTTCAGTGAACAACCTTGTTTTGAGCATCCTCTTAAAGAAATAGCAAGATTCTCTTCTACAAGCCCACTCACTGCCTTTCTCAAGTAGCATGTATATCTACTGCAGACTCTTTGAATCTACATTTTAATTTTAATAATTGTAGTGATTAATCAATTACAGATTGAACAATTAAGATAGTTGGTAAAATGCATGTAACTTATACCATGTGATCCTCCCAGAAACTCACCAGAGAAATGATAAAACAATGGCTTCATAATTTGAGAAATTTACACCTCTTGCTTACTTTACCAACTGCTAGCAACTGGTGGGAATTGTGCCATTTTACTGTTCTATATGTACACCGCCCAGAATAGTGCTGTGCACTAATGGGAAGGTATGCAAATGTCAGAAATGAACAAACGAACAATGCTCCCAAGCACTATTGCAATGTTCCTTGTTCATGAAGGATACATCCTTTTACATTTTCAATCCCATTTGGCAGCTGGGCTAGCTCAGCATAGAGCAAGTATTAGATCCATCCAGGTCAAGTTCAGATCCAGGTATCTGTGGCTCTAATATGTTTCAGACCGGCTTGCCATCTATCTTTTAGCACTCTTACACTCTGGTTAGGGAAACGTTTTACCTGCATCTGTGAGATGGCGAGCAGCATCTTGAGACGTGTTTGCAAAATGCAGGAGCAGGATGACTGGGAGACAGTGACACATTGACGCAACCAAAGGATTTCATCCCACATGCATGACACCTGCACAAGGCAAAGCAACAAGATTACACAGGTTATTCTAGGATTTTCAGATCTTCTTTGTTTGGGATGCATAAGGAACAGCTACACTAGTTTCACATATTTTGAAATTAACAAAGCAAATGTCTGGTTCTTGCTGACAACTATCCTTCTGCAGCAGGTACAGTTAACAAATCTTTTCTCAAAATGTTCTGTGTAGGTTCCCTCTTAATTTTCTGCAGCAGAGCAGTGTTTTTTAAAAAAGTTAATAAAATGGGAATGTAAAGAGAGACGTTTTGGTAGATTATAACAACATATTTTATGTGTTGATTTAAAATTTTAAAATGTTTTTCCACTTACAAGATGCTTAAGGAAGATTAAATTAAAATGTCATAAAACATAAAGACGTACAGTTTTGCACCAGGATTCTTGTTATGGAGTTACTTCAGGACATCAGGCCTAGCACTGCCTAAGGCAGAAGTGGAGGTGGTGAAATGTTGTGTCTACAGATCCTAATTTAACAGGAAAGCTTGGTTAAAAATACAGATGGATCTAAAATCTGAGGCATTTTCCATGCCTTCCTGAGAAAGCTGTGCCAGAGAGTCCTTGCTTACAATGTCACACATTGTAAAGTATCTGCGCGAAGGAGTCACCTTTGTAAACCAGAGGAAGTCCTGCATGAGCAAGCAGGAGTAGCTGTCATCTATCTCCACCACGGGGATCTGATCCTCATGCGTCACCAATATGTTGTCATCCTTATAGAATATTGTTGCCAGATGCAGGCCCCTGGGAGGAGAGAAAAAGGCTTAGTTTGGGAAAGATTCTGTCTATTGTGGAAGGGACTGCAATGAGATTTTTCTTCTTCTTTCCTGCATTGCCTGGAAAGTGATGAAGTAGAAGGATGAAGAGGGATCTCCTCAGGGCTACTTAGGAAATTTACTATGAGGGATACGGGGTTACAACACAGGGTTATGGATGGCACAGCCTGCTGAATGACCCACCCTCTTACCTTTTCAGTGTCTTTAAGAATTTGCTGCCCGGGTGGAAGAGATACTTTAGACTCTTGGAGACAGAATGCTTTCTGCTCTGTGGCTGATTCTTACAGGGCTCTAAGAAGCAAAAAGAGCACACAGAAGCTATTATACCTACCACTGCCATTTCAGGGGCCCCCCCACCCCTACCCTGTTTACATAAAATGTGCAGGCCCTCAATCATCATCCGGGAGAGGCTTGAAGTCATCAAGCTTAAGATGCAGGGTGCACATATTAAGGATTCTGATGTTATCCCAAACAAAGAACACCAAATGTACTCAAACAAGCCTTGAACTCTGTAGTTCAAGGCTTGCAACCTTAAAAGCAAGGAATTCATTCCCGACTGCCTCCGTGGTCCAGACTGCCCCCTGCTTCGTTGCCAAGCACACACACAGCTCTTCTCCCTAGGCTTTGTGCGATGGTGTCCCCCTCACCGTCTCTTTTTGACTTCTTTTTTCCTACATTTTCTGCTTTTCAAGCTCCTTTCTTGCCCCAGGCTTCAACTGTTTCCACACATCAATTCTGCAGAAGCCTGCTGGCTATGTTGTTCTCTTTTTCCCACCATGCTGCCTACTGGGGCTCTTGTCTCTTAGTTCCTCTCCCTAACCCCCCCCCCCCCCACTTCCTGGACTTCTTTCCCTGTTTCCCCCCCACCCCTGGCTCCCTAATTTTGATCCTATATTCAAGCTTTGCTTCTCAAAGGGGAACATCTGTAAACATTCCATCTCTAAGGAGGGCTAACAGACAAGCAACAACCAGTTTTGACCTATTATATATGTATACAAGATAAGCGTTGTAAAGACCCATTAAAAGTGATACATATCACTTTAATTGTGTGTTATAATTCTTACTGCATTCATCTTAACAGCCCTATGAGGGATGTCCTAATTATTCTAATTTAACAGGCAGACAAGAAACAGAAGATAATGGCAACCTATCCAACTGTTCCACATGTTATTCAGAGACAATAATAAAGCAGTCGTTGGCTTTGCACCTTAGATCACATAGATTCTCCTACAAGAAACTGCCCAGCTAGGTTCAACCATTTGAAGCTCCAGTGGTAAGAGTTCTATGACTCTTTGCAGTCCAGTGATCTCTAGACACAAGAACTGAAGACATGCCGGTGACAGCAAGGCCCTATGGTGGTGGTAGCCATTCAGCTCCTGAAAGGCCCCACATTGCTGGAAACGCATAGCCAGCCAATCCGGACGAAGAAGGTTAGTTCAGCGATGGGATGTCCAGATGCAGAGCAGAGGAAGGAACCTTCCCCTCTGGTCCTCCCCTGCAGCATAAAAACACAGCCAACTTGCAGGCTCAGGCCAGTTGGCTTTGGAGCTTTCCCAACCTCACTTTCCTGTAGACATGTTTTGGAACATCACTGGTCTTGTACAGGGCAGGTGAGAGGATATTGTAGTTTTCTGTACGTTAAGCTGTTACTTCTATGTTCAACTTCACTGTGGTTTTGGGACACTTGGTGGGACCCAGTCAGAGGACCGCAGCTGGCATGACCATATCCCAATAGCATGGGGATCCCCTTAAGGGGTGAGGCCAGTCAGGGACCTGGATCAAGGACTAGCCATGCTGACCTACCCCCCAGACAACAGGAAGTCTGTTGAAAGCCTGAATGGCATCCACCATTTCAGTGGGGCTTCACAGCATCTTGGATGGGGTGATGTTGTTGATCAACAGCTGGGTTGTGGCCAGTGTTTGAGTCCATTTCTGAATGCTACTGCAAGTTGATTCAGTTGTAAACAATGGAGCTGTGGTGATTTATTTCTCATTAGAAATAATGGGTCATGCAGTGTGTTTCTTGAGAACTCTGCATACTTGGGCAGTAAGCCTAATTGGTTTTCCCCAGTACTGCAGTTATTGGCTGGGGGACAGGTAAAGAACCCCTGCTCTATTATGATTTAGTAATGTTTCCTTTAGCAATTGTTATGTTCAAAGCTAATTTGAGCATTGATTTCCCCACTACACTTTCTTGGCTCTGGGTAATATTTATTTATTGCACAACAGAACCGTATCAGGGGGAAATGATAAATTCATTGCAGGAGAAAGGGTTTGTGGAGTGCTAAGAAACCAGAGTTTCTACCCTGGAGGTTCTCATGGATTTCCAAACTCAATTTTGAAAATTTGAAAGAGCACTGACAAATCCCACAGTTGGATATATTTTCTCCCATCCCCTTCTTGAGGCATAAGAACTTGTTCCTTCTGAGGTTCTCAGAAGCTTCTTTCCATCACCATTTCCCTTCATTTGTTTAGAACATGTAAAGTCATCCCTAAACAAATAATCTGATCACAACAAAGACCTCAGAAATTGTCTTACAACTGCAGGGAACTTGATGCAGGTCTATTCAAGAGTCCTTTTTTTGTGGCCAACGTTGGTCAGCCAGAAACAACATCAATACCATGTTCAGAGGACTCTGTTCTGGGTTCCAACAGAAAGCCAATCTTTGTTACCAGAACTCTCAAACAGAACTTTTAGGAAATTGGCATCCAAACTTCCTCTAGCCATGAAGTGGGACTCACCATGACAGACACAGTGCTGGTGCACCATCTTCACCTGGCTGAGAAGGTGATCCAAAGCTTCCGCTTGACCTCTTCGCCGGGGAGCCCTCCCATCATACTCTCTCCAGTCTGAAGCGGGAAGGAGATCAAATAAATAGAGCACCAGCCACAACAACTCTTAAAAGTTCCTGACTGAGTGCTTTATGATCCTTCCTAATACCCCTTCTGCCTCATAAATGTTTTTTTCCCCTTTTCCGGGGAGACATATTTAAAACATAAATAGAAAAGGCAAAGATGAGTCATGATCTGAAACCTTACTCTTATTATCAATAGCAAGCAGAAGCCCATAACTGGATCCACAACTGTTCTAAATTGTTTCATACCAGCAGCAATAGTACTACCGTGTTTTCCCGAAAATAAGACAGGTTCTTATATTAATTTTTGCTCCAAAAATACGCATTAGGGCTTATTTTCAGGGGATGTTTTATTTTACAGTCATGTCATCTTCTGGTTGCTGCACAAGGGTGGAGGGCAGGGTTTCACTCAAGTGGGGCTTATTTTTGGGGTAGGGCTTATATTATGAGCATCCTGAAAAATCGTACTAGGGCTTATTTTCAGGTTAGGTCTTATTTTCAGGGAAATGGTATTTTTTTTAAAATGTCTGTTTTCAAACTTCAAATTTTTAACAAGGTGAATGGAGTGAGAGCTGGAGTTCAAGGAGAAGAGGAACAAGAGGAAGGTGCAGTAAAAATAAAGTTAAAAAGTAACTGGAAATCCTGCATATAATTTAGTGTGACAAAGATCCCTGCTTTCCAGATCTGGAAGACGACTGTCTTAGATGTTTTTCGCAGTTGGTCTTCACAATACCACCAGCCCCACTTCTCCGCTCTGTTTTGTTCTTGCCTGGTTATCTGTCTCCTATGGGATGGTTTACAGTAGAGCAACACCAAACACAGGGCATAGATTACTGCATGTGAGATGTAACCACACACCCAAGACTCTTAAAGTCAATGAACATTTTGAATGTTTTACTTGTGAATTCTGAATATCGTTCTATATTTAATTTTATTCCATATGTCTGAAGAAGTGGATGTGATCCATGAAAAAATATAATTGTTAGTCTTTAAGGGATGTTTCGTCTTTTTTTGTTTTGTTTTCTTTCTTTGGATTTTGCCTACTACCTTAGAGAATGTTTATGTGTAGCCTTTGGTTTGGTTTAAAAATCCAAATTCTGCTGTGTTTTGTGTCAAATATAATAAAACTTTGTAATTGAAAGAAGTTATATTAGTGACTCTCAGTATATTTCTTTTATGTTCTACAAATTATTCTGCTTCTAACTAGCTGCGGGTGGGGACAACAAATAATGGGAAACAAAGCAGCTCCATCTCCTGATTCACTCCCACGATGTCTATTGCTATTTAAATCAGTATAAACGTTTTTAACATTAATAGCTCTGTTTAGGTTTTCAGGTTATGGTCAACCCTGAGGCATGAGGGGAGGCAGCAGGCCAACCCTGTCCTTTCCATCATCGTTCTCCTCCCATCGAGAGCAATAGCTACAAAAAGGAGAGTCTCTACCCCTTTTGGCAAAGGTGTCAGGTTTTTCACATGATTTGGAACCCTGAAAAATCAGTGGAAAGGTGTTGCATGTAGACAATACTGTCTTCTTCCAATGTTGATGGTGAGAGTGGGGCTAAGCTGCTTCCTTTCCTCATGCATTCAGGTTAAGCCCATCTTGAACACCTGAAAAGAGTTTCTTTGAAGATAATTTTTGAGGAATACTGGGATGAAGAACTAATTTGCTTGACTCTGCTCTGCGCACCACAACTGGAGAAGCTCAGAAATGTAGCCCGTTCTAGCTATGCTCCTTCTTACTTTTACATCTAAGGACAGTAACCACTGGTGGGAACTGCTTGTAAGGATGATGAAATGGCACAGCTGCTGCCAGCAGGAGGAGACAACGAAGTACAGTCAGTAGCAGACAGGTTCCAGCCTATGGGAGCTCTTTTCAATATTTCTAGAGCCTCACTTCTGCTCCTGGCTGTCAACTGGGCAGATGTTTCTCCAGACCAATGCTGAGAGGCCAACTCACCTGGACAAATAAATAAACCGAACGTCTTCTCCCGTGCTTCTTAGTTATGAGGTGGCAGAGCTACTGAACAGCCCAGGCAAGTGTGCGTGGAACAGCTCTTTTACATTAACTTTACATTAATTGGTTTATATACTCCCCTGTGCTGCTGCTTTCCATGGAAAGATCAGTTCTGTTAATTTTGGCTGAAGGCTGGCACTATTTTTAGCAGCTTTAAAAACACCTAAGGGGGTGCCTCACACTTTTACGTGACAAAAGTTGATTATTTTTATTTGGGGGAGAGGAGAAATCGTTTCTTTAAAATGTGAAAGCAAGCAATAATGTATTTTCTAATGCAGGCTGGATATTATAGCTATGAATAAGTATTACATAGTCTCTAATACTTGGAATGTACAGTCTATTGAGCTTCAATCCTAACCAACCTTCAATGTGGTCACAATGGATTTCCAAGCCAGACCACATGGATTCTCCTTGAAGTATTGCCTTTTTGATCTTGGAATCACTGAGTGTGGCAACCAACACAGAAGAACTGAACTCTCTGTTTTAATGACCCATGGGGCAGCCATTCAAAGGTAAATGTATCAGTAAGGGGCGCAGTACTAAATTCTGAAGTGCAAGCACTCATCATAATGGTCCCCATAGCCAAGCCTCCCCTAAGAGTCAAAAACTGGCGCAACTGTATTTTTCCATAGGTACAAATCAGTTCTGGCCGTTTGTATTTCTAACAGGAGCACTAGGTCTTTTGTAAAGCTGAAGGATCTTGGCTGCCTGTTCAAGACCAAGGCACCCCCAAATACTCCATAATACAACAGGGGCCTCTTGCGATAATGTACAACTGCCAAGAAATTCAGTTCCACCACATACACCCCCGGCTTTGTGAATTCTGCATCAGGTTTCAGAGGGTGGGTGGGTTTCAGTTGGGGAGTGTTTTGATCTTTTTTTTTTTTACTTCAACATGGGTCTCAATGTGTGAGAGAGTCATACTGGTGGTGAGAGGCATCACCCGTATGCCCTTTCTAAACTGCATACTATCTACCGCCTTGTCTTACCTCGGGTGGGAAAACAGACCATCTTTCCTAGCCTCAATGCCATCGAGTGAGAAGCAGTTCCACCCTCTGATGCCCTTGTGAATAGGCAAAAATATAAGATCCCCTTTTCTTTCAGTTTTGTTGAGCTGTGCTTTTTGCTTAATATACATTATACAAAATGTCATGATGGCCTCAAAATCTCTCCCTACTTTTACAATATCATTTGTGCTCTGGGGTAAGGGAGGCATCAAGTTTGGAAAGTTATTTTGAAAAAGTGATCTCTTCACTTTTTATTGTGCCAAACTCCTCTCCTCCACCAAGAAAAATGACCCTTTGCTGTTCCTTTTCTCTGGAATAGTTACTTTTTTGTTTTTTACACACACATATATTTATGTTTTTCATTCAGCAGCATGAGGCACAATGTAAATCATCACTGGAACCATGTGATATTCCCAACCAATATTTAGTGGAGCCACAACTCTTTAGCTATGTGACATTCAAAGTAACAGTTAAAGAGCAAACAGAGTGGTTAGTTATCCCTCCTCGTTATATATTAGTTACATTGATACCTTGCTTCCCCTCCAATCAGCTCAAGGCTCTTCCCTTCCTCCTTTATCCCCACAAAAACCCTGTGACAGAGGTTCAGCTGAGAGAGACTAAATGCTCCAAGGTCACCCAGAAAGACTAAAGGCTTACTAGGAGCTTGATCCTGAATCTCTTTTAAGTCCCAATCAAACATTCAAAGTGCTACATCACATGCTCTCAACACGATACCATCCCATTGTTTTCAAGAAAAGTTACATGCAATTATTAGGAAAAGGAATTAGTTTCAAATAATGTTGTTTTTTTTTTAAAAATAGGAATCTCTGAGGAAAAGAGATTTTCTGGCATGTTTGCAGGGTGGGAAGGTAAATCTGATGCAAGTTCAAAGGCACAAGGGTTTGCCTACAGAAGCCCGTGTTGAAGGTTTGCCTAGATTTTTCCTTTTAAACAAAAAAGGAAACAGATTTGTTGCCACTTACAGCAATGGTAGAACTACAGTCAGCAGGCCACCTCCCACAGAATGCATAAAAAAGACTGACACTGCATGAATACACTGTTCGGCTCCCATTGGCAAGGCTTTGTTTTTAACGATGGCTCTCCATCAGTTGAATGCAAGAATTCTGATTGGAGACAGGATGTCCATAAGGACAGACTGGGCTGGTTGTGATTATGTTATGTTATGTTATTTTATTAATATGCCACCTTTCTTCCAGTTGAAAAACCAGTGTCAGTGAGGATGACTCCCTGGACACCAGAAGGCGTAACACCAAGAGACAGACAGACGGAGAGACAGACAGACAGCATTAAGCAGCAACACCAAGATGTACACACAAAGCTTCCACCCCACCGTGTTCACACTTACTGGAGGGAATAGCAAAGGGTGGCACTGACGCCTGTGGAAGTCCCCAGCCTTTCATGTTGTAGGCAGACACTTGGACATAATAGGGTGTGCCCTGTGGAGAAAAACAAGGGGGAAGGAGTCATTAGGATTCAGAACAGCCTATCTCTTAGCAATCACGTAGGGTGAAGAGCAGTTTCTTATTATCTTTACAGAATACAGTCATTAAGCCTTTTTTTTGTAACATGTTATTGCTGGATGGAAGGCAAGAGTGGGTGAGCCACTGTGGCTCACAGGGATCTTGCTGAAGCCATGGAAGTCATCACCATCTTATTGACATTCTACAGTTTAAACAATTTCCCCCTTCTGCTATGGATCCGGACTAAACTTGCTGTGGAACTCTGGAATAACCCAGTTGTTTGCCAGATTTGAGAAAATTCAGCTCCTGCAGATTAAATCGGAACAGACTCCAAATACTCTGAAGTTGGACCTGTACTACATCTGATACAAAATGACTCCGGATTAAAGTTCGAAGGGATCTGTAGGCTCTGCTAAGATTTTAACACAGTGCCTCGGAGCCTTGAGGTGGCAGTTTATTCTGTAGCCTTCCTTGCCGGGAAGGGGGTTCTCCGTGCTGACACTTTTCTCCCCATTCACATCCCATGGGGGAGATGACATAAGGCTCACATTTTACATGATGCCTTCTATTAAAATTGTTGACAAAGCCAGTGCAGACACCATCTGAGTCCAGATTAACTTTCTGGATGTCCAAAAGGCAGGCAATAAAGAAATCTGAAATTTACCATGAATCCTATGTTGTGTACAGTTACCAAAGAATATTCCATATTCTGTGTTCAGTTCCGGGACGCACAGTATCACCCAGCAGAGGAATGGGGACTTGGCCTTCACAGCAAGGCTAATCCATACAACAGCCTTTGCTTCTTAACACATACCTTAGGGAAATCTCTGGTATAAGTTTTTACAGACTTTTGTGTTGTTTTCTAAATGTATGGTCAAAAATAGAGATGGGTACAAACCAGTGGTTTGTGCCAGTGTGGTTTTTGGCCAGACAGGGGTTTGGCGGTTCCCAGCCCTGCCTCCTCCAACAGGCGCCCACTCAGAGGCAGCGCCCCTCCGGAGGAGAGGGGGCAGGGAAGCCCCACTGCCAAACTGGCGATTTGTGCCCATCTTTAGTCAAAATTAATCCAATTTTTATATTGGGCTTCGCCACAGCCAGTTGAATGAGGTCATCTGACTGACAGCTAGTGGTAGTGCCTAGCTGGCTTGAGAAGCTAACACTTCCATAGACTAGAGTGTGTTGAATGTACGCCTCCTTAGAAGAATAAGGAAGCAAAGCAAGCTGATGATGCATTTCTTTGACAATTATGTCCTCCTGTGTTTCACCTCTCCCATCTACAAGTCACTACCATGCTGTGTGCTCAGAGGTCTGGCCCCTGTTTTCTGCTCTTGGAAGCTGTAGACCACCACACAATGGCAAGAGGACAGCTGACAGGCACTGCGGGTCCTTCAGTTCCCAGAGAGATAAAACGGCAGGGTGGGGGCAGTCGCCAGCCAGCCTATGACCTTCAGACACTCAAGGGCTAGAACAGAGCCACTGGTTCTCATCTTCAATTAGCCATGGAACTGGTGGAGGGAGTTTGATCTTTGTAAGTGGGGGGGAAGTTTCTGATTTATTGGTTCTCTGTCTGTCTGTCTGTCTGTCTCTCTGTGTGTGTGTGTGTGTGTGAAGAGCAAGCACAAATGAGTAAAAATGACACAAGGAAGGGAGACTATAGATTGGACTGCTCACTGAATCAATGCCACTGTTTACCCAGCCACTGTGACAACAGATATTCATCCTTTTCCATGCAACCATACAGGAAAACCATGAATTAATCCTGTCATTTATTACTTCGCTTTTAATGGGAAAATAGTAACTATGCCTTAATAATTCCCTCATACCAAAAGGCTATTTTTAATAGGGCTGCCCTGAATGTTCTTTAATTTTGATGTTCACTTTACGCAATGCAGTCAAAAGAAATTAAACCAGAAAATCTCCTTCTTGGATGGGTTCACTCTGGGCTGATGCTTTTCTTCCTCTGGTCAGCTGCTGCTTCTTGATGCCCCTTTCTTTCTTCACCATCACCACCTCATTGGCTCATGCGGCCCCTTAACAGCTGTGGTCCCTTGTGCAGTTTTGTTATGAGCATCGGTGGTATCACGTTAGACACAGCCTTGTCAAAAATTGTATAGATAACCTCAGCTAATTGGATTAAACGGCAATGTGGGCAAATAAGAGCTGCGGAGGCAAAAATCAATGGCAGCAAGTAATGCAGCCTTGAAATTCTGAATACCTTCACAAGAGCTAACCGCTGTTGTAAATGGCAGTTGCTTTCCAACATGCATGGAAAAGAACACAACATGAGGGAAGCAGCAGCATCTCAGCCCTAGTTTTTCCCCTCTCCCCTTTAGGCTCAAAGATAGCTGAAGGCATTTAAATTTCTGAAATTCAGGTAAAATACTTATTATAATCCTCAATTTTGAATGCACTGATCCAGAAGCAACTCCATAACATTCCTCCTGTCCAGCCATAAAAGTAGATCTTTTCTTGGGTAGCAAATGAAAACCACTCCAGAGCAACCAGGGCAACAAAAATCTCAACTAGAACCCCTTCTCCCTGACAAACAGCAACTCATGTGCAGATTGTTTTTCACACGTGGCTTAGATCTCTAGCTGCAGAGCCAGAGGTTGGGAGTTCAATTCCCCCACGGTGCCTCCTCGAGAGGGGCTGGACTCGATGATCCACAGGGCCCCTTCCAGCTCTGCAGTTCTAAGGTGGTGGTGGTAGTTGTTATTGTTATAGTGAGAATACTTGATTGTCTGCTTGAGATTTCAAGTGGTGCAGTCCAGACAGAAACAGATGAATATGTATTTATACAGGTTTCTTTTCACGTGCATTACTTCCTTACACTACAACCACAACCAGCTTCCTGCCACCATAGTTCAGGGGTAGAGCACACACTTTGGATGTAGGAGGTCCCAGGGTCCATTCCTGACATCATCAGGGAAGTTTGGAAAAACTGTTATCTGGATGGCTGTAGATCCGTTGGAAGGCTAGGTTGGGCCAGATTGGACAAGAGTGTGACTCAGCAGAAGGCAGCTCCCGATGTTCCTTCATACCTCTGGAAAACCCTGGCTCCTGACTCAGTGCTAATGCCAAGCCTCACTCATGGCCCACTTCAGCTGTTACTGCAGGAAAAGTGCTAACCTCTGTAAAGTATAGCTCAGCGTAGCTGATAATTCAGCTTCATCAAGAACACTTACATTGATGACATTTGTCACTGAGGAAGCAGGACAAAATGTTTTATTACCAGGAAGCAAAGTGGTTGTTACTACTTTATAACTAAGCATAAGGGTACAAACATGGCACAAATTAAGTGCATTAGCTGACATTCAAAGGAAACCCACTACTCCAAGTTGCAACCAAAGGTTCAAGGGGAGTGCTATGTCATGCTGCCTTGCAAATTGTACCTATTAGTGCCAAAGAGGCCTTAAGGGACCTTCACATGGGCCTTTATATATAGTTGACTATAATAACCACTGTGGTATGTGTGAAAGTATGCATCTGTGAAATGGGTTCATTCTGTATAGAAGGCAGACTGTAAAGTTTTGTGTCCATCCTCACCGGCCAACTGTGAGATGGGCAGAGAGCCGTTCATTCTCGTGATAGAACAGAAAGACTGAGATGGAGGGTTGGGTCAGGGTCATGCCCAGAAGTAATCTTCTGACTCAACACCCAGCACGGTAACTTACTCACCGAGACAAGGCCATGGATGGTGATATGTAGATTTTTCAGCTTGTCGATCACCACTTCTCCCAGTGGTGGGGAAAAGGTGGGGGAGCAGCTCCACTCAACTGTGAACAAAGGAAAAGCACAGCCATTCGGTCAGGAACTTGGGGGTCTTTCATCAACAAGGCAAAAAGATGTAGCACTTGGCAGGCGGACAGGGCTAGATTAGAGAGCTGGGCTGCCAGGGACAGGACAGCTGCTGTGGAGGGGATTGACGGTGAAACTGAAGAACCAGCTACAGCAAGACCAGCTGTGCAGACTGGAAAAAATGTCTGAGAAAATGGCAGAGAAGAGGTGGGGGGGGAAGGGAAGTGTGAAGTGCCAGTGAACAACGAGAGGGCACACCTTTCCCATAGGCAGAGGAGCCAGCGTTTCCCCCTTTGTAACAGGGAAGTTGCGCTTTGCTATGCAAAAGGGAAGTCTCTCTAGCTAGTGGTACTTCAGATGTATACTTCAGTATGGGAGGCACAACAGAAAACAGCTGAAGCCAAAAGATAGATCAACAGTTAGGCCAACAGACACACAGAGAGAGAGAGAGACAGAGAGAGAGAGAGAACAACAGATGGACCATATTTCCCAGTGGAATCATTAAAATTTTAGCAACAAGGGACATGGGAGCTGCCCCCAGAAAAGGCCCACTGGGCATGCACGCAACCTATGGGTTACATGTTGCCTACCCCAGCCACGTTTTCTATATAGCACACAAGGATTACATAGTCCCTGCTCAAAACCCATAGGCAAAAGAACAGGAAAAAGAAGTGGGTTTTGATTTCTGAAAGCTCACACTGAAAGAAATCTGGTAGTCTTTAAAGTGCTACATTTTTTTTGCCTTTTCCTCCTCCTTTTTCTTTTTACATTTTTTCACTTTAATTTTACCAACAGATCCAACAAGTAACTTTTCATGGAATTTCTTAATTTGCAATATACACTTTAAAAGGGAGCCTCGGGATGGGAGGTTGAACCAGAGGCATGAATGTTTGGTCATGAAAGGCTCCCTTCTGTCCTGAGGCTCCCAAAAGCCGGGAGCCTTGGAACTTAAGGAGGGGGGTGACGGGAAACTTTTAATAAATTAGGGTCCACGGCTGATGATGTCCCCAGGATTTACATGTGCAAAAGGATTGCAGCCGTTAAGTAATTTATGGAAGCTGGGTCTCGAAACTAGATCAGTGTGCTCCCAGGAGTAAACTAGGACATGACGTCCAAGTCAATGAGGATTTTCACAAAAAAGAAAAGAAAAATCCATTCATAGGTGCCCATAAGTTAGACCATCAGGAAATATGGTTCTGAGGATTCTACAGGTTTACCTTTGTATTTAGTGACAACAGCTGAATTGACACTCAGCGGCTCCTGGAAGGAAACCTCCACAGAAGTGCTGCTGGCCACTGACAGATGAACATTCATGGGTGGATCTGGAACCCCTGGAAACAGATGAGACAAGTGTCAGGAAGGAAATGTCCAGGTGTAGAAAGAGCTGATTCTTCCTACAGTATAAGCCTAAATTGCCAATCAGAATAGACAAAGGAGTGGAGACTCCATTATGGGATGAGGCAGGAGCTGGAAAGCCTATTTCTGTGTTTGTGTGTCTCGGTAGGGGTGAAGAGCCAGAGAAGAGAGATGATTGCACCCTGCATATATGAAGTAAGACAGGGATGACAAATAACCAAAGGCATCAGAACCGAAGAATTCTGCCCCCTACCCCCAGTCCAGTACTCGAATTTTGAAGTTCAGTACTCAAATTCAGTTCAGTACTCAAATTATGAAGGAATGGTAGGGGAGCCTTAATTAACTCTGCAAGCTCTACCTGGACTGCCATATTTGGTTCAAATCATTTCCTTTCCTCATAGCATTCTGAAGACAGCCATTAATGAATTCATTAATTCATTTATTAATGAATTAATAAAGGGTCAGAGTAATTTGTAGTTCAAGATATTTAGGAGTCTTGATTTTCCCTCTGAAGCAATCAGATACTGCTACAAACAGGAATGCAGTATCAGGAATATTTGTGATGGAACAATGTGAAGAAAAGAACATTTGGGGTGGGGGAAAAACATAGCAGCTGGATTGGCCTTTGTAATTTGGGATTATGAATTAATTTTCCTAAAAAGTAAAATGGGCTGGGGGTGGGTGGCCAGAGCTTCATTTTACTTACAGCACCTACTGTTATTTCAGTAATCTTACTACGTTACTATTTTCATTAATTACAATCAATCTCTGCCATGGTGATATTCAATCCCTCTTATTAATGCACATGGTCCACTGTGGAGTTTCAGGCTGCCTTTATTTATATCAACCAGCGGGGCATTTAACGTTGCTCTTGGGTAAGAGATGCGGTTTCAAATGTCCATCCAACAAAGGGCTCAGTAGGATAACTCTAGGGAAAATCACTATCATTCAGCCCCAACTGATGGCCTACTGTTACCAATGAATAATTATTTGTTTCAAGATGCGTAATTAATATTATGAATCATTCACTATGCACATCAGTCTGACAGCAACAGCAAGGGACTAACGTTTCAGAAGGGCACCCTGTGAGAGAGATCCTTCCCTAGTGTTTGGACACCGGCACAGATGATGTTGAGCCTCCTTTTAAAGTTCTTTCTTGAAGTGGCTCCGGACTGCACCGTTTGATTTCCCATTTCTGAAACCCTGCAGTGACACAGTCTCTGCTCCTACCCCTGATCTACTTGGGTGGCGGGGGTGAAGCACCTTGTCCTGCTCGATACTCACGAGCATGCTCAAATCCGGCATTCATGCGCTTGTAAAGCCGATAGCGCCACTCCCAGGCTTTCAGCTGTTTCTCTTTTTCCAAGCAGTCTGCACTGGATACCTCGTTCCCCACCTGTGCGGTGAGATCATTCACCTGCTGCTCTGCCTCCCGGACCAGTGTTGACAAGTGCAAAGAGCGACTCTCCAGGCTTACAACTTCAGAAAAGGTGGAGAAAGGAAACGAAACGAACAGGTTCAGATGATGCACGAGAAAAGAAGCAGAAAGAAACTACTCAAAGCCCCAGAAGGGATTCCCAGGGGCAGCCTTCTCCAACCTGGTGCTCACCAGATGTGCCATAATCGTCCAGTCAGTTAGGTGAAGGCTGCTCTGTGGCTTTGCCCCCAGAATATCCTCTGGCTCAACACTCCTTCAGGCCCAAGCAGCACATCTTTCTCCCCCATTCCCAGGCAATGTGAGTCAAATGGTTGGTGTATCTAGTCTGAATGACTAAATAAATTACTAGATAGGTGACAGAGCCGCTCTTTGACAGCTGCTTCTGCTCTAGAGGAATGCTGGTTAGGGTGGATCTAGGGGGGCAGCCCACTACTGCTCCCGGATGGAGAGAGATCCTGCTGACTTATCCGTGAGCAGAAATGTGCTCTGTGGTCAACATGGCCTTGCAGTAGACAGCAGGAGGCGTGCAACAGTTCAAAACCAGCCATTGGATGTAGCTTTTCAGCACAGAATTCCAAGATTTTTCCTTTAGTATTTACTTGACAGGAACGAAAAAGTCATGGAACTGGAAGACCCCTGAAACCAGGAAACACTTTGTTGGAGGGTGGCAACAGCCGCCTCCTGTTACCTATGTTTTCGGGGGCGGGGAGCAAAAGGATGTACGAATCTTCCTATATTTCTCTCCTAGAAACACCTTTAAGTAAGTTCTGAAAAAGGTAACACTGATTAAAATTCATAACTGCTTTTTAATCTAGCTTTTTTCTCTTCCTAACCTACATCAAAATCACCAACCTCTGCATGCGCATTCAGGTGAAAGACCCAAAAACCTTCCTAGACACCCTTTGTGAGGTTGCGCGTTGTAGCTGCTGACTGAGAAGTAACTTGTCTGAAGGGTAGCAAAGTTCAAACACAGTCTTTGCAAGGTGCCTGTGTGCGTTCCCAAGAACAAGAGGAGAAGACCCGCCTTGAGGTTCAGAGAGCCTGTACTTGATTCACTGGAATCTCTTGCTTTGCCCGACTCCTTGGGCCAGACAGCAAAGAAAGACAGGCTTCTTTTGGAGTTCACTACCTCCTTTCACTGAACTCCATTATTACACCGGCTGCCAGCTAGGCCTGTGGCTACTCTCTGTGTGGGCCACCCAGAAAGCAGAGACCCCAGTGGCCGCATCCAGTACAACCTATTTAGAGAGTGAGTGAATGAGTGAGTGGGCGTGTGTGTGTTCGTGTGTGTGACTGAGAGAGAGAGAACTTGTGGGAGAATATCCCCATCTCCAGGGACCGAGTGCTAATAAACACTTATTCAAAGTCACTGCCCTTCTGCTCTCCATTCACAGCAATGCCTTCATTTAAAGAAAGGGCATTCTGTTCCTGACCCTAATTCCAGTACATTAGCTTCCTCATGAGAGAGACTATCTGCAAATAACTAGCAGCTGAAGATTTCCCTGCTGCTCTTAGCCTGAAGGGAAGCAAATTCCCTTCCTCAGCTTTATGCTCACTTCACCTGATCAGGCAGTCGTAATGTTTCTTGAAGCAGAGCAGCTCTATTACAGGAAGGCCGTCTTCAAAGACGGATCTGGGCATTCGTCAGGTGTGGGAATTCTAGCAGTGCAAACAACTCAGCTTGAAGAAGTCGGACTTCTGCTGCCCCACTTCTTGCAAACTGTATATCAGCTTAAAGGATCTTCTCTCTGAGTTGAACACTCTCCTAATGTTTTTGCCAGTGGCATAACTAGTCATTTGACTTGCACTGTTGGAAGTCTTCCAAACACCCAGTCAAGATGGTAAACTGCAGCTTCTTGGGTGACATTATCCTCTGGCTCCCTATTGCTCTGATTTCGATTGGAACATGCTGTGTCACAGTATACACTTAAACCAAATCAGTTCCTAGGTGCTTGACTTCACCATACCCCGAAGGTGTTCCTACTTCATGAAAAAAAAATGTTTGGCAATATGATCCCTCTCTACAAATTGTGAGGCACACCATAAGCAAGTCAGGCACTGGCAATGCTCTTACTGCCCATTTAGGTACCCTCTTGAGAAAATGATGCCATTTGGATCAGTGTGCCCTACCCACTTTTTGTTGACTTACAGTGAGGGCTTTCCTTGGCTCCAGCCAACAGGAGTGTCTTGGCGATGGGTGAATTGTTGGTCATTATCGCAATATCCAGTGGCAGAAGACCCTCGCTGTTAGGGGTGTTAAGATCCAACTCTTCCACACTATACTGCTTGAGCAGCTCCTGCACCTTATCAAGGTCCTGCTGCTCAACAGCCTCAAAGAGAGCAGCATTGCCTTGAAACTGCAAAGAGGAACAGAGTCACACAGTTCTCCCAGATCTGCGAATGTCATTCATTTTGCAGATTCAACAGGTCAGTTGCTTTCATGATGTTTAACAGGATGAAAATGACATGCTAAAAATAAAAGTTGAGTAGACCATTGCAGAGGCTGGAACTTGTAAAAGATTTCATCTGGCTTCACTTCTCCACTTGTTGTTGAAGCTATTATGTATTACTGTATATTTGTAATTCACCAATTGACAAACAGTTTCACTGACACCATATTCCTAGCTTTCCAGATAAGCCCAACCTGATTAATATCATATTGAGAGTCTAGAGTCTGCTACTGATCAGTTAGATGTCCCTCTTGTTTTGCAGCATGATCAAGCCTCTCACACTGTCACTATCTTTCAGAAAAGGTTATCAGTTGATCACACAGTGAAACACACCATGCATTAATGCACAGAGAACAGCACAAGAAAGAAGAGTGGGAATTAGTGAGGGTTATTTTTGTAAAAGGATTACTAAGCTCCATTCTTGGCTGCTTCAATGGCTAGGTACTTGATTTTTATTTTCATTTTATTCTTCGTTTTACCTTTTCACTTTATCTTTATCTTCCCATCTTGAATTATACTATCATTGTTGTTTTAAATTGCTGTTTTAATTGTTTTATGTTAATTCTATTGTAAGCCGCCCAGAGTAGACGTTGTCTAATTGGGCGGGATATAAATTTAATAAATAAATAAATAAATAAATAAATAAATAAAATAGGTACTGATCCTGGAAAGTTACTTGCCCAAGGGCTCAAGAGTGTGGGGAAAAAATAGGCAGGTTTAACCTTCTCATCACAGCATCATTGAACTGTATTTCCATGCCACAGCAGTGGATAGACAGGATAGCCAAAATGCAAGGTTTTATGACAAGTAACTACTTTGCTATTTTGCAGCAATGAGATCTACAAACACTGTCCTGCCTCCATGGTGTTAATAGAACAGAAGTTGTTTTCAAGTTGAGTGTAACTGCACTCTCTTCTCTTAGGGGGTGACTACATGGGCATTTGTCCCACTGCTTGGTCTGCTCTGGGGACGGGCTGGTTTGTTCCTTTTGCCAGCAACCAGGCAACGTAAGTGCCAGTGAGGACCAGTGTGTTCTCCTACCGGCACCTTTCTGTCTTCCTGTCAGGTGCTAATCTTTTTTAGGTGTAGGTACAATCATTCTATTTTGGTTTGTTTTCAGGATGTGTAATTGCTTGGCAACTTAAATTTCCCTTCTGCTTTAAATTTCCCAATATCATTAAGCAGATTAAGAAGACAGCCTAGCCACTTCATGATAGTGGGAAATGAAAAACGTTCTCTGCTCCTCCATGGATAGCAGAGGAAGCAAGCAAAAGGGTTTTGTAAGCCTATTAGGACAGTGTTGATGGACTGTACCTTTTAGGGGAAAAAATTGAAAGCTTCCTACCAGAAGAAGGAGGAGACATGAGGGGACTTTTTGTTTTCTTTTCTTTATTTTCTTAAAGGAGGCCAGCCCAACTGAAATGCTTGAGATGAGTATACCATGTGGATCACATAGAAATGCCATACCATATCCTTACATGACTTTAAACAACCCTATTTAGCCCAATTTAGTGCGCTCCATTTTCCATGTAGCCAAGCCCTTAGTTTCTAGCAACAGTTCAGGTAGTGTGATGTATTAAGGCACATGATAGCAATTTAAGTCCTTTCTACCTTCTCAATGCTAATTCCCACCATGCAAGCAAAATAGGGAGGAGCCATAACAAAGCCCAAGAACAGCACTAAAGTGAGGCACCAATCCTGAGACACACTTCCTTTGCACATACTCGGTTCCTGTGATGTGATTGGGCAATATAACATTCTAAAAACCCAGGCTGCTCCTCCTTTGGATACCGCACGGCCACATACTCACAAGGTAAGATTTTCGCAGCTTCTCCTTTTCATTCCTTCCTGCTAAGCTCCCTTCATCAAATGACATGTAGTTAACTCGGAATTTTCCAGAGAGGTTCCGGTAGAGCCTCTTGGCAGCATTCGGGGAAGACGGTCCTGGCTGCTTCCTTGACTGTGCCAGCTGCAGATCTTTCATTTGCTGTGTCATGTTAGGCGAGGAAGACCTAACGAGGAGAAAACGGATGATAAGTTAAATAAGTGTCAGTGGAAACTGGGTTGAGCAGTGAGTCGGAAGATCTTCCGTTTGTCCAGGAGTGCTCCTGCCTGAAGGTTTTTGAGCAACTTCAAAGTTTGTTATGTAGTTGTACCAAAATAATTGGCTCATTATAAGATTTTTTTGAATAATGTACATATCTTCTGTGCTATTCCTTATATCCAATGGTTCTTGAGACCTGCCTTGCAGAGAGACTGCCACAATTCACAGAATCTGTCTAGCGTGAAATTTTAAAATGTCCACAAAATCATGACATCTAATCTTTATTTTAATTTTTTTAAAATCATGTTTGAGTTTTCATTGGCTAGTCATTTGGCAGTGGGGTTTTGATGTTCTTTCCCTACAGCTTTCTGTCTTTCCCCCAGTCCCTTCGTTCTTGTCCTATAGAGTTACAGTCAACGTAACCAAAGAAGCCCTGAGTTTATTTAAAACACACAGAAAGAGAAACTTATGGATAATTAAAATGTCCTACAAATCAAGCAAGAAATGAAAACATTAAAAAAAAACACCAGTAGCATCAAGACAAAAACAACTGCCTGTTTAATACTCAATATTACTTACTTATTGGTTAGTCAGCTATGCGCCATCAAGTTGGAACTGACTTATAGTGACCTTAACAGGGCTATCAAGGCAAGTGAGATATTTAAGGAGTAATTTTACCAGTTCCCCCCTCCCCTGTGAATTTCCATGGCTGACGGGGATTTGAAACCTGGTCTCCAGAGTCCTAGTCCGTCACTCTACCCACTACACCACACTGGGTTTAACTTACTTATTAGTAATACTTATTACTTAGAATATGCAACCCTAAACACATTTCAGAAGCGAAGGGTCATTGTTGGTTAGTGCTTGCTGGAACGACCATCAGAAATAGCCAGGATTGGGGAGGGGGGGCCCTTTTCAGAATCTTGCCAAAAATCCTGGAGAGCCAATATCTATTGGAGCTGACAATACTGGCCTAGACGGATGAATAGTTTGACTCTGTATAAGGCTCACTCCTATACTAACAAAAAAAAGTTATTGGTCCAGTGGAATCAATAGGATTTCTAGTCTTTTCTAAAAATAACAGAAGAATTAGAACCTCTATAAGTTTAGGAAGAAAATGTCCCTACCTCAGAAACAATACTGTTAAAGCCTTCCTGCTAGAAAAAAAGGCCTGCACTCTGCACAAGAAAGGAATACAAAGCAGGGGTTGGTGTGCAGAGCACTGTAAAGTGGGCATTCAAGTAGGCAGGCATCATCCTTAAGATGCATGGATCCCAAGCTGTGAAGGGATTCAAAGGCGAAAACCAGCACCGTGGCTCACCCAGGAGCATAAAAAGATTCAATACAACCAATCCTAAACAGGATGAATACGTACACTTCTCAGTATTTAGTAGGAAAGTAGTAACAATGCTGAGTAGTAACAATGCTGAGAAATGGTATGCCCTTTCTATGCGATTTCTGTGTTGTCTTTCGAGGGCCGTTATAATAGCAGTTATAGAAAGCCAGATGGAATTCTACTGGTTCCTCAGGTCACGTGACCCTGCTGGGCTAAGAGAAGCAGCATGCCCACTGGCCACCTGTAGGGATCTCACCCCACCCGAAACTTATGGAACAACCACCACCTTTCAAACAGAAAGCTAGCACAGCAGAAAGTGTGCTGGAATAGGACATGTCTTCCTGGTGTGCTAGATTTTTTTTAATTGAAGGGCATTCAGAAATAGCATCTCCTACTTAACTGGTGAGCCAACGTCAGTTACAGCAATAGTATTGAGACTGACGAGTGATGTGGCTCAATATACAACAGTTACGTCTGTCATTTCCACAGCCTCAGGCAAGCAAAGTGCATAGCCTGCCTCTTGCGTAATACTTCTGCAGTCTCGAGCAATGAATAGCTTCAGATCATTGCAAATGACTTCTGAAACACAGTCCCTGGGCAATGAGTCTATGCAAGTGTTCTAGATGAGCTCTCCTGTAGCCATTTACAGTTTTTATCCCATATATTATTACTACCTACAGATGAGAGACAGTACTTTCCCCAAGGGAATCATTCAGTGAGTTCTGTAGCTATGCATAAATATTTCTCAAACTCCTACATTCTACCCAATACTTTTTATTATACCTCTCCACTCCCTAGTATTACTTAACAATACCGTACTGAGTTATAACTTCTATTCTGGAACTGTGCCATAATGATGGGAAGCAAAATTACAGCTGCAGTTTTCTTAAGGAAAGGTGGAGCAGCTCTGTGACTACATGAAGCTGAACCCAGTAGCAATTCAGTTTGTAGCTGCACACATCTAATTCTCAACATTTCACTGGGACTGTAAGTAATACTTGTTATTAGAGGATCGTCTGCACTCGCCATCTTTCACTGTCAGCAAAAGCCAAGAAGTGAAAAGTGTACCATTTTGGAAAACATGAAAACAGACACAACCCTGATTCTGCAAAATCAGAGAGGACAAGCTTATTCCAGAACTCTCCTCATCTCCCTCAGGCTCTTCTGCTTCTATTATTGGCAAACAACCATCACAATACACTCACTATGTACACTAGAATAACAGGTAATTTTCAGAGAGCAGAGGAGGGGAGACTGAGCCACAGACAGGCAGTGCAAGTTCTGAGACAGTAATTAAATGGAGACCACCATGTAAATACTAATTAAGTTAAGCTGTGAACAATTACTTAGATTTGTCTGAATTGCTAAATTAGAAGGACACAAGCCTAGATTGTAAATTGACATGAATTGTGAAAAGAAAAATTAGAATAAAAGAAATGGGCCACAAATTTGGGAGAAGAGAGCTTTAACTGAATCAACTCTAGTTCAAAATCACAAACATCTGAAACACGTATGCATTGTATGTTAGTCCAACACACACACACACACACACAAAAGGCCATCTCCCCACAAAAATAAGGACACTGAGTGAAAATTATTGTCAGGGCTGGCAGCCTGGAGGTGGGCAAGCCAGCAGATCCATAGAGGTTTCTAAGGCATGGGGAGGAGGCTGAAAAAGCAGCTTTTTCCACTAAACTGACCCATCAGTCTGTAAGCAGGTTGGCCAGAAATGTCTACCAAGCAAGGATCCCATTTTGCCTTTTACAACTGCCAACTGAGTGACCAGACTGGAAACGGCAGTTATAGGGTTCTACAAATGGAAGTTGTAGAAGTCAAGACGGAATCCTACCAGTTCTTCCGGTCACTTGACCCGCCAGGGCAACGGAAACGGAATGCTTTCTGGCCTTTTGCTCTGACCTGGCCAGGAATAACGTTTGCTTTGCCTGGTGGCACAAAGGGAAAAGGAATTGGATCCTTCAGTCCAATATCTCTTGCCCAAGCCTTTGATACCTTATGACAGTGTAGATTTGGCAGACACTTGAAAAGTTCTTGTTTACAAAAGCTCCAGCCACAACAATGCACCTGGCAAATCTCTATGGCGCTATGTGCCTTCCTGAGTTAATGTGTGATCCACCATCTATGGAGATGGAGCAATAAAAATTCTGAGGTGGCAAGCTATGAGTTCAGCCCATTTTGTTGGCTTAATAAAGGCATTATCCTAACACAGACTTGGGAGTTTCATTTGCATCTCCTGATGTATTCCCTCTCCCCCAATCAATCTTCAGACACAGAGGTACTGGTGATTTCGTATCAGCCACCAATCTGCCAGGCTAGCTTGAAATAAATCTGAAATGTAGGTACTGCATTAGTTTTTTGGGGGGCAGGTGTGTAAAACAACAAATCGCAACACAAAACAACCCCAGTTCAACACACTGCTAAAGAAAGACATGCCAAAGGAGTGCCAACTCTGGCGATTGCATTTATGAAAACAGCCCTGCAGAAGGTATTAATAGAACCCCCTGCCTATCTCACTCAATTACTACGATTTTTATCTGAGACAATGTGGGCTGGAGAATTACATTAACTATCTTACTCTTTATGAGGGTGTTTTTTTAGAGCTTTGAAACACAGGGAGATTGGCTCCTGCCAGGCATTCTGCTGGGAAGGGTTGCGAAGATTAACATGCCTCCATACAAATGAGGGCAAACCAGGTTTCTGTATGTCTTGACCTGCAGAAGCTGAACAGTTCCTTAACCAGAGGTGATGCCCAAAGGACTCTATGACACAGCAAGCTTAAACATGTGCAGTAACGCCAGCATGAGCCACGTCTGGGCCTTCAGCTGTTCTTGAACTGCCACATCAGATTATCAGTACTAGCTAGGGTTGACGGGAATTTGAGGTTGAAATCCAGTTGTAGACTGCAACTGGAGAACACCCATTGAATCAGTGGGGATAAGGTAAGTTAACTCCTCTGTTGTTGTTGTTGTTTAGTCGTTTAGTCGTGTCCGACTCTTTGTAAGTCCTCTGTAAGTTCTATCAATTCAATGGACTTATTCTAGTTGCAACTGACTACTGGATTTCAGCCAACTTCCAAAGGCATAAAACACCTGAATTAAGCCACTAGATTTTAATCTTTTTTGAGATTCAAACTGAGATTGCCTGCCTGTTATTTTATATTGTCTTCATCACACAGCTGCATGCTTAAGCAACCAAACTCTGCCATTTTTGCACATATTCAGATTCTGGTTGCAATAATGTTGATTAATATTCTATTTGCAGTTACATTGAGGGTTTTAAAAAAACATTTACCCATTACTTTTTGATAACGGAATTAACTAGTTTGAAAGTTGCCCTTGGACTGAGAATTGCTGAAGGGCAGTGCACTCTGGTCTTGTCCATCAGCCAGCATCCCCTAACTTCCAGGAGTAACATCTCAGCTAAGGGTAGATAAACATGGCCTCGCTCATTAGCCACAGAAAGAGCTGCTGCTCAGATTCTTAGTCCTATTCTTTCTTCTTTTGCATTGTGCCAATTAGATGGTGAACCACTAATCCACACAACATCAGGAATAATGCCTGCATGCCAGCTAGAGCTCAACTAGCCACACAAATGTCTGCATGGATGAGGAAGTGCATGGATGCATTTCTTCTAATCAGGACATGGCTGAGAACCAGGAATAGATGGAATCTCCTGCTTCTATATAACCCCTTCATTTGAAATGCATCTTAACTGACGCAAGAGCTTCTTTAAAGCTCAAACTCCAATATAAAGCCTTCTTGAACTATGAAAACAAACTGGAGTCCTGTAATAATAGAAACAGTTTTATTTATTTTTATTTGTTTGATTTATAACCCTCCTTTCCCCCAAACTAAGACCCAAGTCAGTCACAACAAAATTAAAAACAGGTGCAGATAAAACAACTTGATTTGTAATTCAGCAAGCAAATTACAAATGAAAACAAATTTAGATGACCCATCTCTCACTGACATTAGAAGAAGCCAAGAAGTAACTGGAAACACAAATGGCCATATATATATAGAAACAGTTTCTTACAAACAACAAAAATAGCTTAAACTGCAGCCAATTTGATTCTGCAGCTACCCTTTAGTCATTCCAGAGTGAAGCTAAAAGACAAGCGCTGAAATCCTGTTGCTTAGCATACTAAGTCACAACTAGGGTAGGCCCCTTAAATCAATGGAACTTACAGAGGAATTGACTCATCAAATCCCCACTGATTCAATGAGCCCACTCCAGCTGTGACTTACTACACTAGGTAGTAACATTTCAGCCATTACTTTGGGTTCCTGACCAAGCACCTTGGTGCAAGTCTAATGCTGTAGGATAAGTGGTTCCCAACTATTCTTGGACTACAACTCCCAGAAATCCTGACCAGTAGAGCTAATGGCCCCTTCATGGATCGCTGCCTTGTCGTGGCGAAGGGGCTTGAGTCATTCAGAGAAGCTATGGGCTATGCTGTGCAGGGACACCCAAGACGGACAGGTCATAGTGGAGAGTTCTGACTAAACGCGATCCACCTGCAGCAGGAACTGGCAAGCCACTCCAGTATCTTTGCCAAGAAAACTCCATGGACAGAAACAAAAGGCTAAAAGATATGACGCTGGAAGATGAGCCCCTCAGGTCGGAAAGTGTCCAACATGCTACTGAGGAAGAGCGGAGGACAAGTACAAGTAGCTCCAGAGGTAATGAAGTGGTTGGGCCAAAGCTGAAAGGACGCTCAGCTGCGGACGTGCCTGGAAGTGAAAGGAAAGTCCAATGCTGCAAAGAAAAATACTGCATAGGAACCTGGAATGTAAGATCTATGAACCTTGGTAAGCTGGATGTGGTCAAACAAGAGATGGCAAGAATAAACATTGACATCCTGGGCGTCAGTGAACTAAAATGGACGGGACTGGGCGAATTCAATTCAGACGATTATCATATCTACTATTGTGGGCAAGAATCCCGTAGAAGAAATGGAGTAGCCCTCATAGTCAACAAAAGAGTGGGAAAAGCTGTACTGGGATACAATCTCAAAAATGATAGAATGATTTCAATACGAATCCAAGGCAGACCTTTCAACATCACAGTCATCCAAGTTTATGCACCAACCACCGATGCTGAAGAGGCTGAAATTAACCAATTCTATGAAGACCTACAACACCTTCTAGAAGTGACACCAAAGAAAGATGTTCTTCTCATTATAGGGGACTGGAATGCTAAAGTAGGGAGTCAAGAGATAAAAGGAACAACAGGTAGGTTTGGCCTTGGAGTTCAAAACGAAGCAGGGCAAAGGCTAATAGAATTTTGTCAAGAGAACAAGCTGGTCATCACAAACACTCTTTTCCAACAACACAAGAGCCAAAGATGGAGAAGCTCTATACAGTCAGCAAAAACAAGACCTGGAGCTGATTGTGGCTCTGATCATCAGCTTCTTATAGCAAAACTCAAGTTTAAACTGAAGAAAGTAGGAAAAACCACAGGGCTAGTCAGGTATAATCTAAACCAAATCCCTTATGAATACACAGTGGAAGTGAAGAACAGATTTAACGAACTCTATTTGGTGGACAGAGTGCCTGAAGAACTATGGATGGAGGCTCGTAACATTGTACAGGAGGCAGCAAGAAAAACCATCCCAAAGAAAAGGAAATGCAAGAAAGCAAAGTGGCTGTCCAACGGGGCCTTACAAATAGCAGAGAAGAGAAGGGAAACAAAATGCAAGGGAGATAGGGAAAGTTACAGAAAATTGAATGCAGACTTCCAAAGAATAGCAAGGAGAGACAAGAGGGCCTTCTTAAATGAACAGTGCAAAGAAATAGAGAAAAAGAATAGAAAGGGAAAAAGCAGGGATCTGTTCAAGAAAATTGGAGATATTAAAGGAACCTTTTGTGCAAAGATGGACATGATAAAGGACAAAAATGGTAGGGACCTCACAGAAGCAGAAGACATCAAGAAGAGGTGGCAAGAATACACAGAAGAATTATACCAGAAAGATCTGGGTGTCCCGGACAACCCAGATAGTGTGGTTGCTGACCTTGAGCCAGACATCCTGGAGAGCGAAGTCAAGTGGGCCTTAGAAAGCATGGCCAACAACAAGGCCAGTGGAGGGGATGGCATTCCAGTTGAACTATTTAAAATCTTAAAAGACGACGCTGTTAAGGTGCTACACTCAATATGCCAGCAAGTTTGGAAAACTCAGCAGTGGCCAGAGGATTGGAAAAGATCAGTCTACATGCCAATCCCAAAGAAGGGCAGTGCCAAAGAATGCTCCAACTACCGTACAATTGCACTCATTTCACACACTAGCAAGGTTATGCTCAAAATCCTACAAGGTAGGCTTCAGCAGTATGTGGACCGAGAACTCCCAGAAGTACAAGCTGGATTTCAAAGGGGCAGAGGAACTAGAGACCAAATTGCTAACATGCGCTGGATTATGGAGAAAGCCGGAGAGTTCCAGAAAAACATCTACTTCTGCTTCATTGACTCCGCAAATGCCTTTGACTGTGTCGACCACAGCAAACTATGGCAAGTTCTTAAAGAAATGGGAGTGCCTGACCACCTTATCTATCTCTTGAGAAATCTATATGTGGGACAGGAAGCAACAGTTAGAACTAGATATGGAACAGCTGATTGGTTCAAAATTGGGAAAGGAGTACGACAAGGCTGTATATTGTCTCCCTGCTTATTTAACTTATATGCAGAATACATCATGCGAAAGGCAGGACTGGATGAATCCCAAGGCGGAATTAAGATTGCCGGAAGAAATCTCAACAACCTCAGATATGCAGATGATACCACTCTGATGGCAGAAAGTGAGGAGGAATTAAAGAACCTCTTAATGAGGGTGAAAGAGGAGAGTGCCAAAAATGGTCTGAAGCTCAACATCAAAAAAACTAAGATCATGGCCACTGGTCCCATCACCTCCTGGCAAATAGAAGGGGAAGATATGGAGGCAGTGACAGATTTTACTTTCTTGACCTGCATTATCACAGCAGATTATGACAGCACCCACGAAATTAAAAGACGCCTGCTTCTTGGGAGGAAAGTGATGACAAACCTAGACAGCATCTTAAAAAGCAGAGACATCACCTTGCCGACAAAGGTCCGCATAGTCAAAGCTATGGTTTTTCCAGCAGCGATGTATGGAAGTGTGAGCTGGACCATAAAGAAGGCTGACCACTGAAGAATTGATGCTTTTGAATTGTGGTGCTGGAGAAGACTCTTGAGAGTCCCCTGGACTGCAAAGAGAACAAACCTATCCGTTCTGAAGGAAATCAACCCTGAGTGCTCACTGGAAGGACAGATCCTGAAGCTGAGGCTCCAATACTTTGGCCATCTCATGAGAAGAGAAGACTCCCTGGAAAAGACCCTGATGTTGGGAAAGTGTGAAGGCAAGAGGAGAAGGGGACGACAGAGGACGAGATGGTTGGACAGTGTCACCGAAGCGACCAACATGAATTTGACCCAATTCCGGGAGGCAGTGGAAGACAGGAGGGCCTGGTGTGCTCTGGTCCATGGGGTCACGAAGAGTCGGACACGACTTAACGACTAAACAACAACAACAACAAAAGAGCTAATGATGAAGGCTTCTGGGAGTTTTAATCCAAGAACATTTAGGGATCCAATGTTGGGAACCACTGCTGTAGATTATCTTGGTTACAAGTCCAAGATATATTCTTGTTTTTGAACCCAACAAGATCATGCCTTGAGTGTAATTCAATGCATTCAGAGGCAAGAGAGGTTTCTTTAGCAGAAAAACCAAAACCAAACCAAACCAAAATTCTTCCTCCATAATTACACCTATTCTTTGACAATGTAGCTCCTAAAGCTGAGCTTGCCCCCCAAAAATTCAATGACCTCTGTGTACTTTGAGATTTCCTCTCTACTTATGCCCTGCCCCTCTTCTATTTAGAATGTACTTCAAGTTGTTTTAAAAGGGAGCGTGGATCCACTTTTCTGCTATGAAGCTTTCAAGGCAGTTCCTAAAACCAACTAGTTACAATAAATTTCAGATAAAGATCCCTAAAAGGAACCATCCAAACCATATAACCTAGTTAGAAAAGTAGCAGCAGCAACAGTGGCAACCCCATTCCAACAAATAGAATATTAGTTGCAAGGATGTTGGCAAGTCTTTGGGTTCAAGTCTCAAGTCTGAGTCCATGTCTTTGGTACCAAGTCCTGAGTTCCAAGCCCCAGGTCTGAGTCCCTATCAAAAACAAGCTTTTCCCCCCAGAAAAAAGGGAGTGGGTGGGTTCTGAGTCATGAATCAAGTCCGAGTCACTGAAAAAAAAAACCCTGAGTCAAGTCACCATATGACTTAAGTCTGACTTGACAGCTAGTCCCATGACTCAAGACCCCATCCCTGATTTTTGCTCTATTTAACTTGGAGCCTTCAAGACATCCTAAGGCATGAAATGCATATTTTCAAGGAGGCACTTTCACAGTTGGGGACCCATTACAGAGCAAGCTATATCCCCAATTATTATCTAGCTGACATTGGGGGCACACAGAGCAGAGTCTCAGATGATGGGAAGGTATCAAAGGAGGAGGAGGATAGAAGAGGAAGAGAAACCTGCTTATCAGCTTCTGTCTGAATATCCTTTTGCACAATTTTGTTTTATGTTGTAAACCGTCCAGATCGGCCTATGATTAGATGGGTGGAAAAGACCCTGATGTTGGGAAAGTGTGAGGGCAAGAGGAGAAGGGGACGACAGAGGACGAGATGGATGGACAGTGTCATCAAAGCTACCAACATGAATTTGACCCAACTCCGGGAGGCAGTGGAAGACAGGAGGGCCTGGCGTGCTCTGGTCCATGGGGTCACGAAGAGTCGGACACGGCTTAACGACTAAACAACAACAACAATATCAAATGAATAACTAATAAGTACCATGCAACACTTTAAAAAGCCCACCAGCTTTACAATGAACTATTAAAGCTGGTGATTAACTGAAGGTGTGATCAGAAGAAGTGTGTGTTTGGCACAGACCAAATCACACCAGATTGAGGGGTCAGTGTGGACACTGGCACTGAAACAATTTGCAGTCTCTGTGTGATCACCTAATCTGAACAGAAGCATAAAATAGGCTGCAGATCAAGCCATGGCAAAGCAGAATTGTTCCAATTTGGCTTTCCAGTGTAGTTGAAGCGGAGGTGCTTTGTGGTTGCATAGAAACATGGCTAGCACACAACCACATGGCTATACTGGTCTTCTTCATGAGTGTCTGAGTTTATAGATAGCAATCCATTATGAAATTTAAATGCAATTAAAACAAGTTAATGTACATTAAGTACTCTAAACCTCTGAAAGCAGTATACAAGCTGTAGGTATTATCTGTGTCAGCATGGGAGCCCATTCAGCTGTTAACGGGTTTTCTGTTAGCAGTTGCTGATGCAGAACATTCAGTTGACATGTGATTCATACTATATTTTGAGAGCTCTGCCTTATAGGAATTGGAGTCAACACCTCAGAGACAGGGTCAGGTAAAACAACTTAGAATTTTCTCTCAATACTATGCATGTATCCATTTGCATCATACTTTCAGTGATATCTATTAATTTCTGCATCACAGTTATCATGCAAACATGAAACTAACAAAGAACTGTCTTCTTGTTCCTTGCCAACAAACAAGGAACCAAGACATGAAGGATGAATCTTCATGTGTCTCAAGACTTTACACAAACAGAAAAATCCAGGTAGTTCTGCTTGTGACCCTAGAGGCCACATAAGAAATACAGTCCACAGAAAGGGAAAAAAGAAAGCCAAGAGATACGAAACTAAAGTGGCATCATTAACTGAAGGTCAACCCTCCTCAGAAATGTTAATGAGAACCATCAGCAAAGAGATACATGCCTAGTTGATGACACAAGGCACAGTAACATCTCAGAGCAAAGTCAGAATAACAGGAAGAGGGGCAACAAACAAGCCAGTAAATGAACAAAGCTCAGCCGCAGGCTTCCAAATCAAAGGCATTCCTGTCCGTCCAACAAGCAGCTTGGCCTTGCTGAATTCAAGACTGTAAGGTGAGCCCAGAGTTCAGGCGTCACATCACTAAGTCACATCAGGAAACAAGGGAAATAAAGAGTAGACACCAGATGTCTGTGAAATTCAGGCAGGCAGGTAGCTAGAAGGTAATTCATACCTCTCTAATGAGGTGTGAATTGCTTGAGATTTAGCATCAATTACTACGAAGTGTTTGTGTTCTCACACTTGGGGGGGGGGCTGAGATCGTGTGGTAGACTCGCTGGCTCAGAAGAAAGCCACACGTGTGCTCTTCAAACTTGCTTCAGTCCCTTAAGCAACTAACTGAATAAGTCGTGTAGAACTGGAAATTAATTTTGAGAACATTGTTGGGTGAGGTGTCCAGAAAGATCCTGAGAACATGCAAAAATGGTGCTTTAAAAAAATAATGCTATACAACACAATGCATGTGGATGGGACTCAGGAGTTTTAAAGAACTGTCTGGAGTGAGAAGGAGGTAACCTTCTATGGTTGAAGATCCTGAGGTGGGAACAAAAAACACAGAAAGACTAGTTTGTATAAGCTTTTCAAGGGCAAGTTCCAAATAATCATGTCATTAAAAATTCCACAGGAGGAGGAATGCCTCCATTCCTGCCCTGAGAAAGTAACTATGTCCCATTTGGTGACCGCAAGAATCCAACCACTCTTCGCCAGAGCTACTGGCAGTTCAGAAGGCCATGTTTCTAGAACCTTGTGGAATCCAGCCCTGTCAGAACACAGGCCTCCAAAACAGAGAGGGTGGCACATTTTGTCCTCAGTCATTTCCTCCAAGGACATGGGGCTTGAGACACTCCTTCCTGTGGGTCGATGCATGCAACTCTGCCGTGAACCGCCCTCCATTCCTGATTGCCTCAAGATCTGCCCAGACTGTTGCCATAGGCAAGGTGTCCAGAGAGACAGAGACAGCTAGGAACACCAAATTCCTTTCATTATAATTATTCTAATGATTGGTCATCATCTGTTTGTGAGCAGACAACATTTTTCACAAACACAAAAGGGGTGACAAATTTATTATAACATGTGCTCTTGTGAACAGCAGCCCACAACATCAACACACAGCCATAAAAGCAGTCCACAAAACTTCACGTTTTAAAACAATTGTTAGTTTTTCGGATGCTACAAGACTCTTTGTTATAACCTATAAGGAAAAACACTCTTGAATGAACTTGATCTAATGACCTGTTTTTATATCTACACACCCTAAAACAAAAAAGTCAAAGCTGTTTGTGAAGACCAGTGATGTGCTACCTTGTCATGGGGCCAAATTGATCAGGAGTAAGAATGACTTACAAAGGTTTCACCTTCACTTTATGAAGACATACCCAAAATCCATTTCCAGGAGAGTTGGCCCACTTAGAACCAACACTGAATGGTCCTGTCCAGTGCCTGCCTCTCCTGTCCCTCTCAAACTTAGCAGCAGGATGTAAAAGGCAGGGCTTTCTTCTGTGGGACAACGTCTTGCCTAAAGAAATCCATTTGGCGTCATCACTGCTCACTTTTCATTGCACAGTGAAGAGCCAGCTTTTTTTGCAAAGCCTGTTGCAACACTCATTACCTTTGATGCTGCAGTTGGCCTCAATTTCTTTGTTTGTTGTGTAATGATTTTGTAATTTGTCTAATTTTACTGTTGTTCTAATTACAAACGTTAATAGAACTGATTCTGCTGGAAGAAAAGCAGGATATAATTTGAAAAAACTGAAGTGTGCATCGATTCTTTGCCCATCAGTCTCACCAAATACTTATAGCCTTAGTTGAGGATGACTTTGACAGATTCTACGGAAACAAAGGGCAAGCAGCAGGGATGTCTAGTATGAAGGTATCTGGGGATACAGGGACTGTGTCTCTACCCATGAGAAGCTGGGTTAGACATTGGAAAGTCTTGTCTATTCTTTTTGTCTTTTGGCAAACTATCTTGTTTTGAACAGAGCTGCCTGTTTGGTCTTGCAACAACAACTTGCACTTATGGAGGTCTACTCAGGCCCAAACCAATCTTACTTACTTACTTACTTACTTACTTAATGTTTTTTCTCCTGCATCCCTAGTGATGCCAGCGGGGCTCCAGGAGGAAAGACCACAAAGCCAGGAGGAGCCCAGCAACAGACTTTGGGGGCTGTTGCTTCTTTAAAAGTATGGAACAAGTACCAATCTCAGCATCACTCACTGTAGAGGAATTCTGTTATTAGCACACTTACATCCGTTTCTATCCAACAACAAATGGGAGGAACTAGAAAGTCATAGGACCCATGTGCCTCATATTGCTCCTAAGAAGTATTCAGTGGCTGGAATCCAGTTGTGTAGTTTCGATGGCATTGTGGCAATGATGTCACTGGCGGATCAGATTGCCACTAGGTAAAGAATCCTGGCTTTGATTTCAGATGACATGCAACTCCTGCACAATGAGAGAAATTGGGGCACTACACAAAATGAAAACAGGAACACTTAAATTAGTGACAGTCTGCCACTGATGGTGATGTCACTCCCACAGCGCTGGTGAAGGTACAGAATGGGATTTTGACCAAGGTTTCTTTACAGCTAAATAACACTAGTTATTTACAGTCCTTGATTAAAAGAGGGCATTACTATTCACCAATCTTTACAACTGCTCCAAATATGCCAGTTTCCTATTGACATGAAGGTGAAACACAGTTAAATAAGGTAAGTCATATGCAGTACCAAGTTCTCAACCAAAGCATGTTTTTCTACCAGTTACACCAAGTTGGAATCATCCATGCAAGCAAGAAGAGACAGAAGGATATGGGCAACCTTCTTGCATCATTAGCATTATCACTTGCATTGTTAGTCTTAATTGGAGCTCTTGTGGGTGGCCTTCACAAAGAAGTCAGAGGTTAAAGAGATAAATCATTAAGTGTCCTACAGAAATATAAAGGGGACCTAACTCTCACATCTCAGAAATATGCCAGTATGGGAAAACCTTGGTATAATGGGATTTGTTCTCCTTCTTTGAGTAATGGGAAGGGGCTCGGCAACAAAAGAGCAAACCATTTAGGAAAAAACGACTTGTCCCATTCTTGGCTGTCAGTCCCCTTTCACCACGTTTCGAGATCTGCTTATGAGACAAAATTAAAGTTAATAAGCCTGTGCCCTCCTTGGATTTGGTTGACTATCTGCACAGAATGCTACACATAATTTTAAAAGGTACGGTTTTTAAGAGATAATGAAGGTGAAGGTTCCCAAGATTTTGTAATGATTCAGGATTTTAAGGAATCCTTCCATCAGGGGAAGTGGCAATCCCGAAAGGCTTTTTCCTAGAGACCTCTGGGAAACCTGACCTACCTGTCATTTGTGGTTTCTATTCTACATGTACAAACACAGTTCATCCAGCACTTCTCTGTTTTCTTAATCGTTACCTGTAAACGTCAGTCTACTGGATCTCTTTGCAGATATTTACTTCTTGAAAAAGAGAAACTGGTTTTATTTGATCATTTGTAGGAGTTGAGAAATCTGCTCCTGCACCTTCAGTCTCATCCTGGTATTTGAACTGTATCTCCTGAGATCTTTAGGATTCCCATCATCTGCCCTTCCCAATCAGGGGCTGTTTTATGGTGCCTGAAGCTTAAATTACTGGAAGAGAAAGGAAGCTGATATCTGGAGGTAAACAAGATTGACAGTTCTGCAGGCTACAGGTAGAATTGCCTCTGCTTGGGTCTTGTTCTCTCAGGGTATGTCCAGACAGGTATTTGTCCTCCTGTTTGGTGTGTTGTGGGGGGTGCATTGGTCCATTCTTTTTTCCATCAACCACACAATGTAATCTCTGGAGTGGACCAATTCACACACAACCCACCGCCTCTACCCACACCTTTTTGAGCCTGTCAGAACCTTTGACTTTTTTGATGCAGGTAGGTGCACTCTAGTTTAGTCTGCTCCCAATGCGTGTGACTGCTGGTAACAAACTAAAACCGAGTCTTGCAGCTATCAAAGCTGCCAAGGCTCCTTCTGGTTTGAATTAATATATGAGCTGCTTCAGGATATTGATAAATTGAACACTTCCCCTGCTCCTGTGTGAAAGGAGCAGGGGAAATGATTTTATTTTTTATTTTTTGCATCTGCTAGACCATCGCTTATGCACTGAATCACTTAGATTAAATTTTTAAAAATATTTTTTCTTTGCCTTTGTGTGAAGTGCTGATGGAAACCATGGCTGTGGGCAGTTTCTCAATTGGCACGTACAAGGGAAATATAATATTTTTAAAATTTTAATCTAAATGATTCAGCACATCAGCAATGTTTAGCATTTATTTTCTCTCCCCTCCCCACAGAGTGACCAATCAAGCGTGTCTGGAGTGTCTGTGCACACCTCAAGTGTGCAAATGCCTTGCAATCAAGGTTCCCGCTAAGCTGGGTGTGCGTGTGTGTATGCATGTCTCTGCTTCCCTCCGCACAGCTGTCTTCCTCCTCCATGCAGTGATTGCGTTAGGTTCTGGTTGTGACGGAACCCAGTGCGTGGGGGGGTGGAGTTGCACAGTCACACAGAGGCAGAGTCGTGCGTGAGAGAGGCAGAGCCCCGCCCAGTGGGGCTGAAAATTAGAGGGTACGTTGCTTGCAATATAAGAAAACAAAGAAAGAAATGTTGGTTGATGTGCCACTTGGACATGAAGGTCATGCTAAATGGCAGATCGCTCCTCCCTTCTGACTTCAAACAACCCAGCCCATACCAATACTTTAACGATCCAATATTTTGGATCACATTACCAACGAGGAGGTGCTCTGAAGGAGTGGCTCATGTGAACTTCATAACATTGTCACGCACAGAAGACTCCAACTGGCTGGCCATATTTTTCATATAGAGAACAATCGGATCCCCAAGGTAGCAATGAGTTGGAAACCACCACCCCCCGGGCACCAAATGACAACTAGGACACCCTCAAATAACACTGTAAAGAAAACTGACGCAAGACCTGAAGGCACTACATATTACATGGGAAGATACCAAACACTCGCGCAAGACCAAATGAGCTGGAGAATCCTTGCTGCCCGATATGCCAAATAGCATGGAAGTGGATCACCATCACCTCATACCAAAAGGGTCAGTCTGGGCATGCCTTCAGTTGGCTTCTGAGTTCTAATGGAGTTTTGCTGAAGACTTTTTGGTCTGCTTGCAACAAAGTTATTTTGACTTTTTTTTCAGTGTATACCACTCTTGAAAATATCTAGCACTGGAAATCTGGGAACCCCAATATCCTTTCACCTGGCAACTTTGAGAAATATTTAAATATGGAGAGGAAGGTTGGCACAGACGGATACTTTCGCTCTTTGTTCCCTAATAATTTTACTCAATAACAAAGCAGCTTTTAAATTTGGTGTTATGTTCTGCTAGGAGAGAAAGGCACAGCAGCAGCCCCCCTTTTCACTGGCACTTCAAATGCACCTAATTTCATTTGACATTAAGTAGGCAAAATATATTTTCCTATGGAGCCTAGTGGCTAGCACACCCCATTACAGAAATTTGGTGACTGTAACTTCTTATGCTTTCCACATGTATAGCTTACAAGTTGTATTTTTCAATGTGTTATACAAATCTAGATCCCAGTATAATTTCCAGGACAGCAACATTCAGTATGTATTAAGAACATTGTGAGATCTAGGACTGAAACAGGGATATTGGTATCATGCCAGATAAATAGGTATATTTAGAGGTTAAGCTCCAATATTAGGGCTATGAGGTTGGTACAAATCAACAACTGGTATGCTGGGAGAGGAAAGCAATGCACCTATTTAATAGGTACGGTTAAACTGCATGCCATCCTTGCTAGGAGAATCCAGCTGGCTTGCTTAAGGGACTGTCTCCTTTCCTTTCCCCCAAATTAGATACTGGAGAGGCTCAGCGGGTTTTCCCCAATGCATTCCTCACCGCCAACCCCTAATTGCTGCTTAACATTAAATATCGAAGTGAGGAAATGTTGGGCAAATGTTCTTGCTATGGGAACACACAGTTCCCTTTAATTACATTGTTTTTGCTTGGCTTTTTTTTTTATTATTAGTTGTGCTGCGGGTTCCCCCTCCCCGACAGGGCCAGAGAAGCACATGCTAAATATGGCTGGTTTTTAAAGTCCACAGTGAAACCCGAATCTCGGCACCAGACTGACTGGAATCGGTGCAACCCAGGGTTACGAGGGATACACATTCCAACCTCTCTACTGTTCTCTCTCAGATCCACAGTGAAATAACAGCATGCCCCTCCCGTCTTGGTCTGGCTGCGAAATGTTTCTGGTCTACCTAGAGACATACTGCTGTTGTGGGGCCTCACCAATGCACTTAGCATTCTATATAGGCAAAGAACATACGTTCCTGCACATTTGTTCACAAAAGCATTTCCACCCTGACCAGACTTATTCATCCCTTGTTATCCCTCTACTTGTTCCTGTCTCATAATTCTCCGAAGCAGGACCCCTCTACCTTTTGCTATTTCCTCTCCTGTTGTAATCTTGTCTAATGTCTCCAGTCAGATTTTCTTGACCCTGTCGGTAAGCCCTTGCATTTAAAAACACTGTGTATACAGTGTTATACAGGGCTCTGTGATTTTAAAAGCATGCTGAGGGATGCTGTCAGGCTTTGGATGTGGCTTGCTTTGGTTGTTTGTTTTTGTACGTGAAGTTTTATGATTGCATTGGGAATCTGTCCTAATTGAGGCTGCAGTCAGAATTACAGTACATGAGTATGTGCTTTATTTTGTTGGAGAAGCTTTAAATACTCTATAATTAGCTTGCAGCATGGCGGATTATTATCATGATTTTTTTTTTCAGTTTAAAGGAACAGGGTGAAAACAACTGAGCAACAAGTCAAAATGACCTAAACTCATAAATTACTTAAATAAATTACGTTGGCTTTGGGAACTAAGGGTGGAATCCATTTATCAGAATTCAAAGGAAAATTGCCTCCAGAAACTGCTAAAGTTGAGGTTGCAAGAACTGGTGAATTGGTGACTATGGCAGAAGTGTCTGAAACAGATGACAACAAATGGTCTAAGAAATACCACATAACTGCCTGAAGTTGGAATTTCGCTTTATTCTTCACTTTAGGTGCCAAAAAACATTTGGATGCGGCTGCCCTCTGAAACAACTGCTCTGTGCTTCCACCTTTTAATGCACCTGTTCTTTCAGCTAGTGATCAAGGGGTGGTGTAGGTCAGTTTGGGTTGATGGGGTTCGGTGAGAGGTCCAGACCTGGCAAAAGGGAGGGCGAGAGAACCGCTTCTTCCCTTCTTGTCTCATGGTGTTCACTGCTTGCATAATTGAAGGAAAACTAGATTTAGAGCGGCACCCCCTCCTGGTGTTTGACATTCCACCCGCTCTGCAGAAAGGCGGCCTTCATCTTCTGCTCCTCCTTCAGGCGGCAGCGCGAGCCGGCAAGGATGAGAAGGGAAGCAGGGCCATTTCCACCGCCCTCTCTTCCCCTCCCCCCCATTTCCCTTCCCTTCCTTATTTCCTATTGTGTTAGTTAGTTAATTAGACATAATGAGTTAGCTAATTACAGCCCATTTTTCCTCCAGTGAGCTCAAAGCAGAGTACATGGCTCTCCTTCTCCGTATGATCAGCCCTCTGATGGAGTTCAAGCCGAGAGAGAGGCGGACTAGCCCAATCTCCCCTGGGACCTTCACAGCTCAAGTCGGAAACTGAACTTAGTTCTCCCAAATGTATTGGAACTTTTTAGCTGCCTTCCCGCCCCCCCCGCCCCCACCCCGTTTGTTAACTCTTCTTGATCATTGCTTATTCTGAGGGATGTTATGTTGATATACAGATACACACAGATGGAGAAACACACAATATACAGGTACACATCTATTGATTGATCGATCAATATAGATATATACACATATATACATAATATTAAGATTGGTGGTAAATGTGTTGCATGTTTGTATATCATTGATTTTAATGCACTCTGGTGTAGGGCTATGATGATGATGATGATGATGATGATGATTATATACCAGACAGTCTATCAAAATTATAAAAACATTGGTTGGTACATAACAGATACAAGTTTTAACCTAAGTATCTGTTAAATGTCAGGTCACTACTGTTCCTAATATTGCTGGTTTTTGTAGCTCTGGTGGTGTTATTTCCAAGATCTGCAACTGCTTATAACACTATGTGAAATGTCTTGATATTGTTCCCAAAGCCCTGATGATTATGGGGACCACTGAAGTTGAAAGGACTCCCAGAATGGTTTGCTTGCAATCACCAAAAACAAGACAGGCTAACAATGGAAAAACAGCCCATGTGATGTGGTGATCAGGTTGTTGAACTAATAATAAAATAATAGTTGGCTGAGTAGCTCGGTGGTTTATGTTTCTGGCTGTAGAGCCAGAGGTTGCGTGTTTGATCCCCCACTGGGCCTCCTACAAGTACAGCCAGTCTGTGTGGCCTCAGAGGAAGTTGCACAGTCCTCGAGCACCACCAAAAGAAGGGGATGGGAAGCCACTTCTGAGTATTCTCTGGAAAACGCTGAAACGGATTGCCATACGAGTAAAACTGAATTGACTTGATGGCACATGAAATAACAACAACAACAATACAGAGACCTGGCAATCGAAACATCTCGCTTCTGGATGAAACACACTTCAGTGGTCATTGGGACTTTGGGAACACTATCAAGAAATTTCACGCAGTATTATAAACAGTTGCAGATCTCAGAAATCACACCATCAGAGCTACAAAAAACGGCAACATTAGGAACAGAATACATATTGCGCCAATATTTAACAGATACTTAGGTTTTTGGTTAAAACTTGTACCTGTTATGTAATACCAGTAAATGTTTTTATAATTTTGATTGACTGTGGCTATTGTTTTTTTTACTTCTACTACTACTACATCATCATCATCATCATCATCATCATCATGGGAAACTGTCTTAATGGCCCATGGTGAAGGAACTGGAGAAGTTAGCATTAGAGATGTGGGTATTCGTATACGAATATCCCGCCACAGGTGGAGATAACGAGGGTCCGGCCCCATGGGGCCGAACGGTCCACTCACGATTGCGTCACTGCTGCAACCGCCGCAGAGCCTTCCAATGGCTTCGGAGATCGTGTTCGGCTCGCCACTCCTGGCAGGAGGCGGGATGACAAGCCTTTCTGCTAGGTCGAAGAGTGGCTCACCGAACGCGATCTCCGGAGCCATTGGAAGGCTCCACGGCGGTAGCAGCAGCGGCGCAATTGTGAATGGACCGTCCGGCCCCATGGGGGGATAATTGTATTCATATACAAATAGGAGTACCCCCATCTCTAGTTAGCATCAAAAGAGGAATATTTAAGGGGGATTCTTTGTCACCACTGCTATTTAACATCTCACTAATCCCCATGTCTATAATTTTAAATAAAACTGGATTGGGCTACCACATTTCAAAACAAGCAGGAAAAATCAATAATCTGTTATACATGGATGACCTAAAACTATACAGTCAACCCTCGACTTACGAACTTAATCCATTCCAGAAGGACGTTCTTAAGTCGAAAAGTTCGTAAGTCGAATCAGCATTTCCCATAGGAATGCATTGAAAACCAATTAATCCGTTCCGGCTGTTTTTGGTTCTTAGGTTGAGGGGCGGTTTGTAAGTTGAAGCATTAGTTCCCATAGGAACTAATGCAAAGCGGGTTAATCCGTTCCTACCACTAGGGGCAGATTTTTTTTCTTTTTTTCCCTTTTAACCTAAGATGATTTAGGTTAAAAAAAAAGGAAAGAAAAGAGGGAGGGAAGGAGGGAACAGACACCTTTTCAACAGAACACCTTGAAAGTTCAAATTTCGCGCTTTCCCCGCCTCCCACGCATTTTTTTTTCGGTTCGTAACTCGAAGCAAAGTTCGCAAGTCGAGGCTATATTTTTCTATCAGAGCAGTTCGTAAGTCGAAATGTTCGTAACTAGGGCCGTTCGTAAGTCGAGGCTTGACTGTATGCAAAAAGGTCCACAGAGATAGAATAACTGCTAAACACAATGCAAATATTTAGTGAAGATATCCAAATGAAATTTGGAATTGACAAATGTGCAGCTCTGTCTATACAAGATCCAAAAACTAGATGGAATAGAGTTTAAAAATGGCAATATTATAAAATCACTCTCAAGTGATAAAATTATAAATACCTTGGAATATTAGAAGCAGATAACATTCTGCACATAAAAGTTAAAGAACTGAAAGAAAGGAAATATATCAAAAGACTGCAGAAAATTTTAAAATCAAAATTAATTGGGGGAAATACAATCAAAGCCATAAACACATGAGGAGTTCCAGTAATTAGATACCCAACTGGAATAACAGACTGGACTAAAAATTAATTAGAAAAATTGGATTGAAAAACACGGAAAATAATGAACATGCATCACACACTACATCCAAAAAGTGATGTGGACAGATTATATTTACCACGAAAAATCAGAGGCCGTGGATTACTGCAAATACAGCAGGTAAGTAGAGGAAGAAAAAAGAAGCCTAATTGATTATATTGGTACAAGCAGAGAAAAATTACTTAAGGCAGTGAAAATGGAGAATATTTTGAAAACAACAGACACAAAGGCTCAACATAAGGAACAACAATTTGAAAACAAATTAAACAGCTGGAAAAATAAACCAATGCATGGACAACAACTGAGAAATATTGATGGAAAGCATGATCATAATTCAACATGGGCAAGGCTAAAACTGGCAACCCTTAAGAAAGAAACTGAAGGCTTGATCTTTGCTGCACAAGAACAAGCACTCCAAACCAACGTGATGAAAGCTAAGATCCAAGGAATCAGTGCTAACAGCAAATGTCGACTCTGCCAAGAAAAAGATGAAACTGTGTCACACCTCATCTGTGAATGTCCAAAGATTGCACAAACAGATTACAAAGTTAGACATGATAGAGTGGCAAAGTTAGTGCACTGGTCATTATGGAAAAAATGTAACTTGCTGGCCTCCAAAAACCCGTGGGAACATCTGGTAGAGAAGGTGTCAGAAAATGAGGAAGTCAAGATCTTGTGGGATTTCCTGATCCAAATGGATAGACACCTTGAACATAACACACCAGACATAGTAGTAACAGAATGAAGAAATGTCTGGATCATTGACATTGCAATTCCAGGGGATGCCAGGGTTGAAAATAAAGAATTGGAAAAACGTACGGAGACCTGGCAATTGAAAAAACTTGCCTCTGGAAGAAACACACTTCAGTGGTCCCTGTAGTCATTGGGGCTTTGGGAACAATATCAAGAAACTTCACCCAGTACTATAAGCAGTTGCAGATCTCAGAAATCACACCATCAGAGCTACAGAAAACGGCATTAGGAACAGCGTACATACTGCGCCGATATTTAATAGATACTTAGGTTTTTGGTTAAAACTTGTATCTGTTTATAATACCAGTCAATGTTTTCATAATTTTTACTGTGCCTGGTGTTTTTGAATAACAATAAAATTGGGGGATTAGTAAAAATCTGAATTTCCTCCAAAGATGTTGAGAGAGTACAGAAAGCTTTTATGTCTTCATATCCATCCTTGTGAGGTATGTTATGCTGAGAAAGAGAAGGGGGGGCATAATGTCACCCCGTAAGCTTCACATTTAAGCAGGCATTTGAATCTGGGTCTTCCTAGTCAAACTCTGACACAAGACTAACCACTATACCTCATCCTTGGAAGTTCCCTCCTCCTGAAAATATGTCCCCACACATTCTGGGTTCCTTAAATTGTGAATGTGAGCTTTCAGTTTTGTTTACCCCATTAAAGATTTTCCAGCCATCTTAGTTGGAGGCTAAAGTTTCAAAAAAAACAACAACAACAAAAACACACAATGGCAAAGTGGGTCCTCCTGACCTATTAATACAGAAAATAAAAAGAAAGTGATCAAAGTGTTTGTAAAAGGTTTTAAAAACCCCACCCCCACACACAAACAACAATGATGACTTTGAAGTAGAACACTTAGTGCATGTCCATGGTCATGATCCGTGCGACTGAGGACAGGCTTTTGTTGTTGTTGTTATTTGCTTCACTCTAGGCATCCATTGTATTTTATGCTCCCAGTAATAACATGAAATACGTCATTTGTATTAAGGAGCATTATTTAAAATAAGGACATCCTTATATATGTGTGTGTGCATACACATGTACGTGTAGTGATGGTTGCATCATTCACAAATAATGGAGTGTTCTTATAGCCTAATTATGTATTTGTTTACAGTCCTAAGAATTCCAGCTTTCTTTGATTTCTTCTTAAAAAGTGCAATCCCTTCTGGCTATGGAGAAGATCTTGATGCTACTCCGTCATGCTTCAGGTAGACCCACTGGAGTCAATGGGACTTTGCTTAGTCCTAATGAATGTAAGCGTGAAAACTTCTGGATCGAATTCATTATTAACTTTTTCACATGTATGATAACGGCTCTGGAAGTACAGCGGGCTGGGGGTGAAGAACACAGGATGGCCTAATATCTTAAGGGGAATCATAAGGCTTTGAACCTATTCTTGTAATTGGTGGCACCCACATGATTTCTGACTATGTGGAGTTAGACTGGGCCACCGTACAGCTCTGAGAGTAGGAGGGGGGGGGGGTTGCTATTCATGCAGGTTGTTGTAGACGTTGCTGTGGTAACACCAGCCTGCTTGGAGCCAACAGCTTAATCTGAGAGCCAGCACAGCTTGAGAACGGGGCTCGGCGGGGAGGAGGGGGCAGCCTGTGCTCTGGCAGCAGGCAGCCTGCCTGAGCCTCTGTCGCCCCAAGCCGTGTGAGCTAAATCCAGGAGACATCCCTGAGATATCAAAAGCCACTGGTTTCTCTCTCTCTCTCTCTCTCTCATTCCTTCCACTCGAAGCCACCTCCAGCTGATTCCATGTGGATGAGCAATTTGGAACAAATGTCTTGTTTGAGACAAACGAGGGCACTGCCTTGACTCAGAAAGAAAGGCGGATTGTGCCACCAGCCATACTTTCTCAAGCAGCTCTGCTGAAAGGCGTTTCTTGCGAGAGGGGAGTCCCCTCACTCACCCAGGCCCAAAGACACCACCATCCATTGTGCACAACAATCCCCTGCTAGGAAAGGAGACTCTTCCAGAGTTGTGTTGCTGTGCCTCTGCCAGTGCTCGTTAATCATGGCAACGCAGCTCGTCTGGTGCCTCTGTTGCACCCGTCAGCTTAAGCCAAGCCATTCGGTTTCCTGTCCTGGCTACTCATGCACCTTTGGCAATGGCCATCCATGTTGCATTTGCCCTCCTCTCTCTCTCTCTCTCTCTCTCTCAGACACACACACACACACAGAGAGAGAGAGAGAGAGAGAGAGAGAGAGAGAGAGATTTCACACGCACCTAGAAAAGACCAACTCGGAGAAGGGAGATTATATCCTGCCTGCTGTCTTATTGTTACATCCTCACCTTCTGGACACCCAGAACTGTTGCCAGAGTCATAATCTCTATCTTCTACAGAAAGATGGACACTCTCATTAGATATAGCAAAATAGCGGGCTGATCAAGGCGATTTTTAAAAGAGAACATTTTATTTTATTCTGTGTTTTACTTGTGTATTATTATGAGTTTTAATATGATACTTGTTTAAGGCTTTTTAAATATTGTAATAATTTATTATTTGGCTTTTATCTTTGTCTCTTTCAATACCGTAAGTCGCCTTGGATCCTTTAGGAGAAAGCGTATAAATAAATAAACAAACAAATGTATGTTTCTAAAAGAGGACTAGAGATGGGCACGAACCTTGGTTTGGAGGTTCATGCCGGTATGTACGCATGGCATCACAGGTGCCGCACATTCCCTTCCCCCACCAGTAACCTACTCACCAGTCGGCGCGCACTCCTCTCCTCTTCCTCTTTGGCTGCTTGATCAGTCCCTGGCAGGAGCATGGGTTTCCCTGTCCTGCCTCCTTGTCTGAGTGGGTGATGAGCCAAGGAGGTGGGGCAGGGAAGCCCATGCTCCTGCCAGAGACTGGTTGAACAGCTGGAGGCGAAGAGCGCGCACTTGCTGGTGAGTGGGGGGATCCAGCTGGGAAGGTGGGGTAAGGGAATGTGCGGCTCCTGTGGTGCTATGCATACGAACCGGCACAAACTATGAACCAAGGTTTGTGCCCATCTCTAAAGAGAACCATAGAGGAACCTGAGGAACAGGGCCAGAGGAGCCTCAGGAATCTTACAGACTTCCACCCTTAGGGAGAAATGGAGGGGGGGAAAAACACCCTACTCTTTTCTCCTCCCAGTGAGAGTTCTCTGTGCAAGCTCCCCCTCCCCCAATCTCGCAGAATTTCTAGTAAGGTTCATGGTTGTTTTTTATGGCAAGCTGCAGAGGATTGATTATGACATTCCTCCCATGAAGAATGCCATCTTTCCTGCACAGGGTTCACCAGAAAGGGAATTAAGTTGTGCAAAATTTGGCCGTTTCCTGTGTAGACAAATGGGCAAACAATGGGGGGGGGGGTAAGGATAAAAAGGAAAACGAAACCGAGGTCTTGTCTTTGTGGAAAGCCGGCAAATCTTGCTGATGGTGGCAGAAGACTTGGGGCTGTCAAGGTCATCCATCTCAGCATGACGAGACTCAGAAAATCTCCAAGGAGAAGAATATTTGAGAATATTCATCCTGTCCATTATATCTTGCCTATGCTATTTTTGATCCATGTTTAGCAAAGTGTGGCCTTTACGAAGTGGCTGGACTGAACTCCTCTTAGCTCCAGCCAGTACAGATAGGGATGAGGAATGGTGGAAGTTGCTCTCCAGCCTCATCTGGAAGGCCATACTTTGCCTATTCTTGCCTTGGAAGGCCTACAAGCTAATATATTTGAACTGAAAGGGTGGGGGATATTTCTATCACATGTTATATGTATCTGTGTTTAAATGCAGGAAGGATTTGATCAAGTTAAATCAGAGTAGAGTGTGAAGACCTCAGTCCAACTGCAGAGTCTCACTCAAAAAATTAGAAAGAGATGATACACAGAAGGACAGCCTATGTATCAGCCTGCATAGGACTTTCCTTTTTCACAGAAGAGCCAATTTTGATAGGACCAGTGAGAAATTTTGCATCAACAGAAAAATATCTTGGCTTATGATGTACCTCTTTCAGTAAGAGTCAATGATATAGGGAGAGAGTTTTGAAAAGTCAATATTTTGCAGTACAAATCTTAAAACCTTCTACTCATCATAAGCTGTGGCCATACAGTGTAGACATTCTGGGAGATCTAGTGAGAAAATTTTAGCTTTTCAAAATTACTTTTTAAAATGTCTTTTTAACAGCACAGCCTGGAACTGGGAAGCCCAGAGGAAGGCCTTTATGAATGGCAGCAGAGTAACTCTTTTCTTGGCACACAGTTACCCAAGCTTAGCATCTCTGTTTCCAGCAACAGACTGGCAGCGCTCCTGTTCATTATTTTACACCCAGAAAAGTTTAGCCATGTTTTCCACTGCCCTGATTCTTTTCATTCTCACTTCTTTCAGAATTCATTTCAGAAGTTAACTTCTCCCTGGTTCAAACCATTTGGGAGGCAGGGGAATGCCAACCCTCCATGGGTTTTGAGAAATGGCTTGACAGACTAAGAATGATGGGAGATATTTCAGTACATTGGGAAGGCACCATGTTGGAGAAGGTTTTTAGACCACATTCACTTACTCCGCAGTCGGTGAACCTCCCTTTGTCCTTTCTATATTGCAACACACCAGAGATGTTGGCCAGTCTTTGGGTCTGAGTCCCGAATCCAAGTCTTTGGTACCAAGTACCAAGTCACAAGCCCCAAGTCCGAATCCCTGTTAAGAATAAGCTTCTATCTCCAGAAAAAAAGGGAGAGGGTGGGTGGGCTCCAAGTTGTGAGTTGAGTCCAAGTCACTGAAAAAAGAAAAACTTGAGTGAAGTCCGAGTTGAGTCGCCAGTGTGACTCAAATCTGATTTAACAGAACCTCATGACTTGAGTCCTCATCCCTGCAATGCATAGAAATTTTGGAGCAATGTAAAACGATGAAGCCCTTGCCAGCGATACGCTTGTTATGACACAGAGGATTGGAACATGCAGAAGGCTCTTTGGTTGCTACTGGCTGAGCTATTTTGGTCTGAAGAGAGGAGCAGGGCAGGCAAGGGGTTCACAAGAAGGGATAGTGGCCTAGCAAAAAAGGAGGCACGGACCTAGCAACGTGTCTGGCCAAAGGAAAAGGAGGGGAAAGGTTAGGCTTTGTGGATTGGAAAAGGAACTTGCTGTGGTGATTATGGTGAGGTGTCAAAAAGGAAGATAAATAGAGAGAGGAAATCCAGGCTCATGCCTATAACCACAGGCTGCAGATATGAAGAAAACTAAAGTTTACATATTGAGTTGAAATAACTAGCAAAATTTTTGGCTGCCAGACCGCAGTTTACACAAATATGATTACGCTTGATGTGGAATGAAACATTGAAAAAATGCATACATTATTCAACCAAGCCCTTAGACAGAGATAGTCATAAGTAATCGAAGCAGCTTCCCCATTTCCAGATCCTTCACAGTTCAAATGTGAAAACATGCTTCACAGCAACTACATTAGAAGATATTTTTTAAAACAGAAGGTCAGGGAGAGACCTAAGGATGTGCCCTTCTACTGAGATCACACTCTCAGTCTACAAGTTCATATCTATCAGGTCTATATCATATTGATCACAACATGCCCCAAACCCTCCACACGTCAGCCAGCTGCACTACACAGGCATCTGCTATAGAAGGATGACATTTGTTAACAAAACCAGAGACTGAAACAAGTGATGAAGGAAATCACTAGCCAGCATGACTCAAGAGAAAACTGCCTTTCAGGCAACACTTGCACCAACCAGGTGGATCTTCTTTCTCTCTCTCTCTCTCTCTCTCTCTCTCTCACACACACACACACACACACAGGCCTTTCATGCAACTTGACCTCATGTCAGTAGATGCACTGCCTTCAGTGGCCATTGATCAGTGAGAGATGAAAGGAAAGAAAAATATACCTCCTAACCCTAAAATGATTAAGAGAAGAGTGGACTTTCCTTATCTCAACAGAGAAATGTGTACTACACATTTCAGATAAGTTTGTTAGGTTTGTCAACCTTGAAATTGCAACTGAAGAGGCGTTGTTTTTTGGCTGAACAAGTGTTTAGTGCTTCCCAGCCCTGCCTTCTCTCGCAGGAACTCCACTCAGAGGAGGCGAGGCAGGGAAACTGGGGTGCTGGCTCTGTCCAAAAACTGAACCAGCATGAACCACCAAACCAGCAGTTCATGCCCATCTCTAATTGCAACCTTTAAATTGCACTGTACACAACACAGTGGTTATATTTAACCAAAATACAGGAAATGCTCAGTATTGCAGCTTCACAACAGATGTGTAAAAAAAATGGCCAGAATCCTATTGCACAACATGTGCACGACTAAAGTTACCCTGCAGTAGTTGCGTGAGCACCAAGGTGGAAGTGTTATCCTGCTGGGGATGAGTAACTGATTGTACAAATGCAGAGCACAATTCCTTGTTGCAAGGTGTAATGCTTGGCACATTTATGCTGCCACTTTACATTATGCTGGCATGAACACAATACTGGCCAATGTTGGACTGGGTTTTTAAAGGTCTAGGTCAAGGATACCTTAAGGGCCTATCTTCTGCTGTATGCTGCCACTTGTTCCCTAGGTTCATCTGGAGAGGCCCTACACTGGCCCTACATTTAGCTAACGGGAACAAAGGAAAACCTTCTTTGATGGCAGCACCCAAGCTGCAGAATTTTTTGCCCTGAGAAATCTGTCTTGCTGCTTCATTGGTGGCCTTCTGTCACCAATTGACTGTCATTTCTATTTAAATAGAGAGGTGAATTGTGTTTCCTTTTATTAGGCCCCCTTTCTGTGTTCTGACGTACTCCACCCAGAACTCGAAATTATTACTTTTTGGACTACAGCTCCCAGTATTCCTTTGCCAGCATGGTCCGTGGCTGAGGGATTCTGTGCATTCTGGTCCAAAATAATGTTCCCAAACTCTGGCTCTACAGGAGTTTCATGTTACTGATTGCTGTAGTATTAGCACATTTTTACTTGCACTATTTTAAAACTGCAAGCTACCTTAAGTCCTCCCCCCTATTGGAATGAAATGCAAGAAGTAAAAAAAAAAAAAAATCCAATAAAATTAATTTATAAACAATATTTTTGTATACATAAATGCCAATGCAAGTGCATACAAATTATGCGAAATTCTTCATCTGGTTTCATCAGAAACAAATACCATGTAATTATATAGCGAAATTGACTGTGAATGCAAATGTTTTCTACCATCATCATATAGTAGGACCCCCTTAGCCATGGATCAGTATCCACTGGTTCACTTATCCACAGTCTGAAAATATTTAAAATATTAAAAGAAAAATCCTAGAAATATATATTTCCAAAGATGAAGTTAGCAGAACTGACCACGAGAGGGAGCCAGATATCATGCTATGTTTAGCATTTCCTATTATAATAGCACTTGCTATAATCCACTTTTTCAGCATCCACAGGGAGGGGGGCTTGGAACTGACCTCCCACTGATACAGGGGTCTTACTGAATTACAGAATTACATGTGGTGCATTAGAGTTACATAGGCCCCAGCTCTTAAGAAACTGGCAGTCTAAAAAGCTAGGTTACTGTTGTGGCCAAAAATGTCTCACCCAGTACCACCTGATGGGACACTTCACCCCTTCCTAGGTTAGGTGGATCTGGCCCCAGTGAGCCATGTCTTAATTACTACCAATTAAACTCTGTACCACACACTATATGGAGTTGTCTTTGCAAAGTACTTGGAAGCTACAGCTTGTGCAAACTGCAACAAAGACTGACGTGTGCTAGTTTAGAGACCACATGACATCAGTTTCTAATGAACGGTATTGCCTTCCAAGTTGTTTCCGAGCTCAGTTCAAGATGCCGGTTTTGATACATAAGGGCCTAAATGATCTGATGCCGGGATATCTGGAAAAAACTGCCTCCTCCACGATGTACCTGCCTGGAGTTTGAGAACCTCAGCCAAGGTCCTGTTGTGTGTCCCACACATCCCTAGAGATGAGGTTGGTGGGTATACCAGACAGAGCTTTCTCTATATCAGACTCCTGTTGTGAACTCTGTCTCCCTCTTGAACTGAGCTTCTGACAGTTCCTCTCAAAAGGGCCTCTAGGACTGTTTGTATTTTTAAATACACCCTTAAAAAAACTTTGGATCTGCTTTTAAGGAATGTTTTAGACCTGTTTTTAATAACTTTAACCTAGTGTAAATCACTTTGAGAGCCTGGCTGGGCAGAAAGGTGATATTGCTGCAGATATATACAATAAATAAGTAAAAAATAAAACAAAACAAAAATAAAATCATGATGAATACAACATGAGGGAGGGAGGGAGAAGGAGTAGGAGAGAATGCCAACCCACATACTTAAAGCTGGAGAAAATGTTCAGGACACTTAATATTTCCATTCTGCTCAACTACAAATTCTCTGCAATTCCAAAACTTGTACAACCCCTGCTCCAAAGATGGGGAAGTTGTGGCCCAGTAGATGTTGTTGGACCACAATTCCAAACATCCCTCATCATTGGCTATATTGGCCAGGGACGATGGGAACTACAGTTCTGCAATATTTGGAGGCCCACTCTTTGCCCACCCAGACTCTACACTAACAAGAGATGATGCAGTAACTGGATACTAATTAACTCCACTGTGTATCCCTTAAACAGGAAAGCACCAGCCAAATAGGAAAGATGACAGTAATCAAACTGTACAGAGAGTAATAAATAGGTTGGAATGAGAGATAATCCCAGTGGGGCCTCTGAGTGACGTCAGCAATCATCAGGATGGAACTTGGCTTGCCAGGAACAGCAAAATGACATTGTGTAACTTATAACCTTATTGCTTATTTTCACAAATGATGATTATATGTTTCTGTTTTCTTAATGACAAGTGAATCCCGGAATGGTCTCCAACTCCCAAACATTGAGAACCTGGAAAATATTCGCCTTGAAAATAGTCATTATTTTGGGATGTTATTTTCCCAGTTGGCTCATTTTCTCCTGCCGGCGTCAGATGAAAAAAACAAAAGAGATTTTCTTTTATTTTGAAGGGAAAAGAGAAATAACTTGTTTAGAGTAGACCTCACTTCATATCTGCTGTCATTAGACAGAAATGGGTGCTCAGATTGCAGAAAGTGAGAGCATGAGCTACAGTGAAGAGCAACCATTGAGGAAGCTGCTTTCAAAGTATCTCATAGCAGCTGGGTATCTGGAGCCATTTTGAAATGTTAAGGTTTGCAGTTTTCTGAAATAAGGAAGGTGTACGTACACACATGTGTAAATTACATTACAAAATACCACTGAATATGATCTTGCAACAAATGTGAATAAAGGAATAACAGGGCCTTTTGCTTTAGCTCATGAAATGAGTATTTATGCTCCATATTATACCAGTCCTTTGACTCTATATAATTAATTCAGATTAACCACCACTCTGTTATTCAATACCCCTCCTTACTCATACAGAGTAAAATCCTATTTTTAAAAGTATGACTTTTAATTAATTTGCAAGTATCCTTTTTCTGTCTGAATACGCTCAAGATGATACAAAACCATATGAAAATGCAGTTAATAGCACTGTAATTCCTCTCAGTTGAAGTGATCTTGAAACTCTGGCCATGAATAAACAGAAGCATTTGATTAACCACAGGACCATGTAATTATGGCATTTGCATTGTGGCAGGTTTAATCTGTCCTAAGTATTTAGCCGACCCTAAAATTGTCCAAAGTCCTGTGTTCTTACACAGTTAGCAATACCCAGCTCCACCACAGAATAATCCATGGGTCAAGCCTACCATGTCCCTACCAGAATTGCAGTTCTTTAACGATGCTTACGGCTAGACTATTTCTTTACAGCAAAATTAAAATAAGCTTGAACTCCTGACAGTACAGGAAAACACACACATACATTTTACTTTAAGCATTTTTTTAAAGTACTATGAGACTATTCGAGGAGGTGGGTATAGTAATAAACAGCAGCTAAGTGGAAATTTAATGGCTGATACCCACAGTATTAAACATGACAAGTAAGAAAATTCAAAGACCACATGGGTGGTCATTAAAACTAATTGCCCAGTGGCTGTGGGTACTCATCGACATCTGGTCTTTAAGCATGTTATAATGTAGAACAGTTATATGTTTTGTTCCAGAATATCTGATTCTTCTAGGGTGCTTTGCCTCAGGTGGATGCCTATGTCAAGTCATTGACAGGTTTTCTATAGCACAAGTATGCCTGCCTTTGTATGGTGCTCCTGGGGCACTTAGGTATGGATTACAAATGTAAAGTATAATCTGGAGTACTAAAACCCAACAACTTTTTATTAAATGCTGCTTTTAGAGGGAGTGATTGAGAAGGATGTGACACTTTCCCCATGCTTAGGTGCTCCCCTCAAAAATGGATATCATGTGCATCTCTATGAGGTCAAACACGGGTGCAGACATTTTTGTCCTAGTACAACCTTTCCTTAATTGGGACATTCTTTCCTAAACCCAAAGTTTTACTGGTGAAAATGAATTCTAGGCCAGAATTTTCCATTTGTGCAATGGTGGTTCTGTTTTTCCAGGGCTTGTGCAAGGAGGTCATTGCTTCAGCACAATTCCTGTGAGTTTTAAAGGGATCATCTCCTGGCTTGCACAATGGATATTGCAGCAAGTGGAGCATGACAATTGGCTCATCCTGCAAGGGGATTCTAGCCTCTGTCTGCAATCTGACCAAAAAAAGAAGAAGGGTATTTTTAAAGACTATAGGGCTATAGCGTGATTTGGTGTTAACTAACAGAATGAAATAGACAACAATCCAGTAATAGAAACCCAGTAATTAGCTACACTTCCTATTGAGTTCATTGGGGACATTCAAATAATGTTGGACCAACAACAAATAGATGTAAATGTCCATGTGGTATTCTTAGGCAATACCTTTATTAAATCACCAAAGAGTTAAAAATAAGGTGAGCTTCTGAATTACACAGAATTCATGATCAGACAAAGATGATATCAATAGAGACGGTAATGAACTGCCAGTTTGGTAGTTGGTGCCAGTTTGGCAGATGGCCAAACAGGTGTTCTACAGTTCAGCACCCCGCCCCCTCTGACAGGTGCCCACTCAGAGGCAGGTCCTGGAGGAGGCAGGGCAGGGAAGCCAGGGCACTGCTTCTGAGTGAGTGCTCACCAGAGCAGGTGGGACACCAAACCACAGAACACCTGTCTGGCTGTCTGCCCAACTGGCAGTTCATGACCACCTCTAGGTATGAACTTTAGGATTCAAACAAGAAGTCCAATAATTGAGCCAAAAGTCATGGCCATTGTTCATGCGGCCAGATAGTCTGGAAGGCAAAATGAAATTGTAGTATCTACATGGAAGAGTAAGGCAACAATGCCATCCATTTACAGGGTCTCCACCACGTGGACATGAGCCCATACAGATCTGTTCTATCTTAAACCTTGGGCCTTTGTAGTGCACTTCCAGCAGTCTTTACAGAAGCAAAAAGGCAGAATGAATTTAGGTGCACCAGGCTGTGTTTTTCTGCTACAAGGCTACTACAGAGGCCTGAGACCTCAGACAGGGCAATTGGCAAATCTGCAGGGGATCAAGCCAGGCCTTTGTTTTCTGTGGGATGGAGACTTCTGTAGAACTTGAAATCCTGCCTTATTTTTAATTTCTTAGTTGAACTTAGCCTCTGGTCAAAGGGAGAATTGGGATACTTGAAATTCACCTAATAGGCTGCAGAATGGAGTTGGCAGAATCAAAGTGAACCTAAGAAAATTGGGTTTTCACACCAACACACTTCTTTGCTAGTGTAGAGAAGAAAAGGCAACTTCACACCTATGTCAGTGTATTCTATGCCCCTTAACCTGTACCGTGGAAGACATGCATCAGCTACTCCAAATGCTCTTGCTATTGCCCGTTATTGGGCAAAAATTACCTGTATTTATTAACTTCTAACACAAAGAAAATAGCTTCTTAGTAAAGCTATAGAAATATTGCCTATCTCAGAACTTTGCAACAAAGAAAATATGACTCTACATATATGTCTAGTCCAGTCTTTTGATATACTGTCGACAGTTTACAGGCTCTCGAAGCTACTAAAATCTTTGAAGGGGAAACAAGAAAAGTTCATAACATTTAAAAACAACAACACCCTGTTTGAACATTAGATTATCCTTTTGGAGATGATTTAGAGCTTAATTTAGAGAAATGAGAGATTCTCATAACACTGATTTATTCGTCCCTTTATTTTGTAAAGAGCAATTCAACTAGGTATTTGTATGGAATGAAAGCCAAGTTTCAAAATTCATAATCCTGAACCGTGTTCACAAGTCTTCAGGATCAAGCCCTGCTGTTTGTTTAGAATTTTGGCAAGTACTGGCTACACAGCATAACTTCACAAGCTTCAGTAGACCACAAGGACAGTGTCAAAGCTCAATTCCATACAGTTAATTCAATAAGTCACAGATACCATTACTTCATAAGGCACAAAGACTCCAAAGTTATTAGGGGAATTGTAGAGGGGGAGGGGGAGGAAATGGAGAAGGAAAACGGGGGCGGGGGGGGCAAGCTGGCTGGGATGTGCATTAGAACAGTGACAAGCAGAAGAACAAAAACATCCCATAAATCATGCAAAGTTGCTGAAATACCAGAACAAATGACCCCATATCTTGGCCATTGTTCCTGAGCAATGGCTTAATGCACCCCACCCCCACCAAAAGACTTTCAGATTCATTTCAGCCAGCTCCTCTGTATTGGAGGAGGCTAAATTCTGTGTTGAGTTTCATGTCGTTTGAGAGCTGAGCAAAGAATTCCAGAAAAGATGTAAGCAGTTTGTATGAACAGTGATAGGATTTGGGGGGGAAATGCCCTAGCAATTAGGAGATTCAGTTTCTGTTAAGGTAAAATGGAATCTTACATAAGGTGATTTTAGACAGTGTAACCGATCATGGGACTTTTAAGTGTTTCAAGCAAAAACACACAAAGGCTCTTTTCCTATGTTTTCATGTTCATTTGTTAATTTCCAAAAGAGAGACTCTTTAACCACACATGTTTTGTGTTAACGAAAGAGGGGGACATGTAAGTTTTGTTTTTATTGATTGTCCCTCTTTTGTTTTACCTTTGTTTCACTTCTTGTCTTTCAAATCGCCCAGGAAAAATTTTCAACCAATATTATTATGACGGCTGCTGTCAGCAGCCAATCAGAACATCTGGTGAGGGGCAGAAATTGTTGAAGTTATATCAGTTGGAACTCAGGAGGAGTTTTATGCATTGCTTCACTCATTCCATGCGTCTTCTACTGATTGACACCTGCCTGTTTCTCCTTGCTCTGTCTTGGATCTTCTCCCTTTCTCCCCTTGCTCCCTTGGGATTTTAAACTCACCTTCCTCCCTCATTTCTTCTGGAATTTATTTATTTATTTATTTTTGCTCTTTGGTCCTTTCCTTTCTTCAATTCGTTTTGCTGCCTGCTTGCTGCTGTGCTGGACTCAAAGAAGAGAAGAAAAGGAAGGTATCAAACTAGCTGGGCTAATTATTTATTTGCTGGTGCAAAACACTACCTTGAAATGAAATAACCCTGAAATAGAAGCACATGGAACTGTCTGTTTAAGGTCCACTGTTCTTCTAATCTGCCATCAAGCCACCTGTGAATTATGGTGACTAGGGAGGGGCACGAACTGCCAATTGGGCGTTTCGTGCTGGTTCGTTTACCAGCCGAAGAGGTGTTTAGCACTTCTCAGCCTCACCTCTGGCAGGCGCCCACTCAGAGGCAGGACCCCGAGGAGGCGGGCAGAGAAGCCAGACCGCTGGCTCCAAGTGGGCACCCCTTGGAGGAAGTGAGGCTGGGAAGTGCTGAACACCTGTCTGGCTGATAAACAAACCAGCACAAACCACCAAACAGGTGGTTCGTGCCCATCTCTAAGGGTGACTGACTTCCACAATTCTTATTACTAAAAACCCTGCTCAGGTCTAAGAAGCTCAAGTCTCAAAACTGATGGCAATGACTAGCATCCCACCATTTAAATCGCAGGCCTTTGTTTTTCCTCTTTTACAAGTTTTTATTATTTAAAATGTTCATATGGAAAGAGAGGAATGCCCCCCAAAAAACAAAAAACAAAACCCAAGGACAGATCAATTGAGGCCACCCCGCAAAATAAATAAATAAATAAATCTCAGAATGAGGTGGTCCTGATCTGTACACCAAATCCAGATACAGATCAAGTTGGCAGATCCTTGCACACCCTTGGTGCCTATTTTCATGACTTTTTCGTGTCAGGCAAATACCTTTCTGTTTCCCCATGGATCGACCATTTGAGGATTTTAAAATATCTGATTCTTTTATTGCTGCTTCTGTTCTGCTGTTTGATGGATGGCTGATGTTTTATTGCACCTTTATTAACTTTCTGTCATTTTCTTCATGAAACAGTCCTAGCAATGTTACACTGAGGGGCATTATACCAATTAGATAGGAGACAAATCCACAAAGGTAGGAAAGGAGGACCGGTTTTGCTTCCTTAGCTGGCCCTCATGTGCTTAGGGCTGCCTTGTAGAGCTCCTTGGTTTGCAGGTGACTTTCTCCTTATTATTTTCATGCACACGGACACACACACAAATGAATATTGGCAAACACTAAATGATGGCAAAGATGGGGCCATTCAAAACAAGAGCAACTGCCATCACAAAATCAGCTGCGTTTGATGCAGGAATAAGAGAATGGACAGCTCATAGGCTTAATTTAGCTTTGTTAATCCCAGAATCTGGCTTGCAGAGCTCAGGTGGAATCCCTTCCCTGCAAGCACTGCCCACCATTTGGGGGGGGGGGGGGAGGGAGAGAATCCTTGTTAAAACTGGGACTGGAGACAGCATGGGATCACCTATCCACCCTGCTCACCCTCCTGCTAGCCATTAAATAGTCAGACCACAACACTGGGATTCAAGTCCACATTCAGCTACCAGGGCTCACTGGCATGTCAGCCACTCTCAGCCTAACACTGTTCCTGTAGAGATAAAGTGGTTGTGGGTTTTAAAGTCATCAGGCAAGACCTCCCTCTCAGTCCCACCCCCCTCATGGGTGCATTTGGAGGAGACAAGAGAGAGGGCCTTCCTTGTTGCTGCTCCCAGGCTGTGGAACTCTCTCCCCCAGCAGGCCAGGCGGGTCCCCTCTTTGCTGTCTTTCTGTAGGCAGGCAAATACCTTTTTCTTCAGGGATGGCTTTTTTATTTTTTATTTTTTTTAAATTTATTTATTTTAGTAACTGGCTGCCTATGAGGGGATTTTTCAAAAGAGAGCTGTTGTGTTTTTGTTAGTTACTTATTTATTTTTATTATTTTAAAATTACGTTTTGGAATGGATTGAAACTACTTTTATCTACTAGTTTTTAATTTGTTAATGTTGTCATAATGGATTGGGTTTTTTAGCTTTTAATTTGTTTGTTTATAAACTGCCTTGTGTCCTCCTGAAGAGAAAGGCAGGATATATTACATGCATGCATGCATGCATGCATGCATACATACATACATAATTTACAGCTATATCACAGGGATGCCTATACTACTATCATGAATTAGTAAGAAACACCCCAAACAAGAACAAGCTTCAAAGCTAGTGAAGGCTGTGCATGTGTGTGCGTGTGCATGCATGAGTGCGGGCAATGAGCAAATATTTCTCACAATACTTTCAGTTTTTGTTTCCTTGATCATTTAACTGTGATCATTAAATCCCAATATTCTTTCCAATCATGCCCAGTATTTCCTTCTTGAAAAGCACAGAGGCAGCAAGCTTTACATCTGGCAGACAGAAAGGAGTGACAAAATGCAACGGGGCTGGAGAGGCAGAAACCCATTTGTAGACCATACACACAGATACACAACTCACTTGTCAATCTTCCTACGCTTCATCTAGCAACCAGCTTGAATACCTGGCCTCTAGAAATTTAAGCCGCTGCCTTTGCCAAAGCCAAGATCCAAGAACACTGGAAGGACCAATGCTCTGAGATGGCACAGCGCATTCATAGGTCCCTAACAGTAGGGACTTTGTGGCACCAGCTTGTAGAAAAAAACACACCTAAGAAAAGTCTAATAATGAAGTACTTATTTTAGTAAATATCATATGAATGAAATAAGTGTTTTCTCAAAACTTCAAGTCTCTCCCTGCCACTTTCCCCAATTTTATTTTATTTTTTACAAGAGGAATGCAGCAGACTTGGGTGTATAGTTAGCACTAAACTTTGGAGAGAAGAAAAAAAAAAGCTTTCCCTCATTTTTCAGAGTACATAAATAAGTGCTGCATTAGCTAAATAAATCAGTCACTGTACCCCAGGAGGGACAAGCACCTTTTAATGCTCCGCTTTAACTGGGCACAGGCTTGAAACTGTGGTGGGCTGGTGCCTTAGATATTGGCCAGCTCTGGGAGCTTAAGTGAGCTGATTAGACTGAAATGTCTGTTCTCCTTTGGGGCTCTCTTTCTGAGATTTTAGGCAACATGCTACCTTCTCTCCAAAGCATGCAAGACAGACCTGCCCCTTATGTGCAATGCAATTGACAGTACATAACGCTTAGGAGGTGGGATGTCCAAGCCCAAATCCCTATTCACCCCAGTGGACACATGGAGAAATCCAGGACATTCGTGGTTGTGGTATCTAAGGCTCCCTCTCTCAGTAGGCACACCGTGCTGCTTTCCCTGCCAGCCAACAGGAAGCTTGTTACAAGTATGTTGCTTTGATTTGATTTCTGTGCTATGTACCATTGACCCAATTGTGTACTTCTGATGGATTCTGTTGTTTCTCCCTCAACTGGTGTTTCCTTCTTCCTCCTCAGCTCCCCACCACCTCTGTGTCTCCATAGAAATGTGATTGCCCTATACAGTCCTCATGCTGTGAGGAGATTGCCTGTAGAACAGTGCCACAAGTGCCTGCCATGTTACTCTGAGAGCCAGGCTACTAATACAGTAACTCATGAGCAGGGATATGAAAGGTAATAAAAACATATGAACAGGGTGCATGATCCTGGAGGGAAGTGATATTTCTCATTTTTAGGAATGTATAATATCTAGGTTTGCCTGAAGCTGGGTGAAAATAACTAAATAACTCACTAGAAAGTGTAGACTGGAAAAAAGTTTGATAGAAACCTGCATTCCAAAGTCTACACAGTTGTGAGTTTCAGAATTCTCTTGGTGTGGTAGTCATATTCCCACGACTTCAGCTCTAATGCGCTGTGGGTTTAGGATAGGAACATCTCACGAAACAGACACAGAGAAAGTGAGACATTCCTATTTTCCATGTTTTCTCTCACACATTTGAACACCATTTCTATGCTTCCAGTCTGATGTGTACATGCAGCAGAAAGGGGTACATATGCAACAGCAGAATAGTGGAAACAGACTTCAAATTGCCTATTTTTAATGTTGCCCGATAGATCAGAGACAGGTAGCTTGCAGCCCTCTTGTGGCCTCTGGTCTAGAAAGGATAAATTATTTATCAGACAGACAGACAGACAAACATCCCTACAAGTAGAAGACCTGGACAAAAACAGCAGAAGCTAATAGTTACCAAACATTCTTCCTGTTTTTTCCTGTTTTTAAAATGAAGGAATGTATAATATCTAGGTTTGCCTGAAGCGGGGTGAAAATAATTAAATAAAAATGAAGGAGCAGTAAGATTTTTGTCCCCTGCAATGCAATAGAAAGCGGTAAAATTCATTTTACCATCTCAGGATTCTATCCCCTTATTCTCTACATGAGTAAACCAGACCTACTAACACAACACAGGAAGCAGAAAAAATTGTTCAACGATTCTGCAAATCCATCCTTAACTTGTGGGATTCTAAGCTTTGGTTTCCTCAGAATTACTGATATTCTCAGCTACTATTGACATCATCAGGAACCAGGCGTGTTCAATACCTCTGAATAATATACCTGGGTTATAACCATTTGGGGCTGTCAAAATGAACAGACTCTGCAGGTCGCCATTCCTACGCCCCATGGGAAATAAGCAGAAACACGCAATCCACCAGAGAGCAAGGCAACACGTAGTGCATGAATTGTTTCTGTGAATGGCTCCACAGAAGAAATTAACTCCAAGCAACATTTTCAAAAGCAGCCTGAAATGCCAAGGAGGTGAATCATAGACTGCTTACTCTGATATAGTCCCTTTGACTCCAGAGGGGATTGGACTAACACAAGCTGTTAGTGAATAGGTGCTTTATAGGTCTCCCACCTTTCCCAATGACCTGATGGGTTGGGAGTCATTTCTCTCATACGTATTGAATCATTTCTCTCATACGTATTGCAGTATTCCCATTGCCAAGCTTCAGGGATGACTTTCAAGAGGGAACAAATGACAATCCATCGTAATACTAACTAGGTGTGCACATTTTAAGGATGAACTGGCTCTGGAAGAACACTCGCTGCATTTTGAAAATATATATAATCTTCTTCCCCAGCTCAAGTATGGAGGAAGTCTGTTCTTCTGGATTACAGCAGAATGGTCAGAGAACAGCTCTGCCTTCTGTCAGTCACAAACTCACCCCCTTTCTTGGAGCAAGTCCTTATGCCGTCTGAACAATTAGTTATTGGCATAATGCTGTACCTGTGAGGCATCCTTGCCTCTAGCCACCACACCCTAATTGATTTTAAATTAATTAGGCTACATGGCAGGTTAATTCTGAGCTATCAGTTTTAATGATGCCTCTTCTATGAGCTGGCAAAAGACAGTGGAAAGGGAAGGGGCTGGGACGAGACTGAATAAAGAGTTTGGCTACGGGAACTGTTTAGGTTTAAGAACAATAACATATTTTAACAGGTATTCATCTCCCAAGAAGGGACTATCTTGTTGCATGCAAATGATAGTGAATACCTGGTGATCCTTTGCTCAGACTCTGCCATGGAAAACTTGGCTTGCTCACTAAAAATAAGTATCTTAATTAAAGGGTTACGGTGGCACTGAATCTATCTTACACAGCACTCATCACGTACCTTCCATGTGAACTCCAAAACATGCTTGTGGCACAGGGCAGAGATAAATTCACAGAGTAACCGGGTAAAAAAGAATAACTCTGCTGACTACAGCAAGACCTCCTAAATTTTCTTGCTGTACTTTTAATTCTCAGGGCTGCCATCTAAGCTGTTTTTAAACCAGTCTCCCTATTCACTGATCATAATACTAAAAAATGTTAAGTTCTAAATCATGTATAAATATAATCAAATTACTTGTTCCAATATTTATCCGCCCTTCACCCAGAGACATGGAAATTCGGGAAGAGAGTTATTCTTAATAACACTACTGGTTCATGTATATAATTAATAATAACTGGGTGCCATCAAGTCAATTCAGATTTTTAGTGACCCTTTCCATGTTTTTTCAGATAGAGGGTATTCAGAAGTAGTTTACCATTCCTTTCTTCTGTGGTCTATGCAGTTTGCCCAAGGCCACACAGGTTGGCTCTTCTGGGATGCACGGGGGTGGGGGTTTGACATAATTTACATAATTAAAGACCTATATATATTCAAGGTCTTAAAGAGTCTCCATGCCATTTATCTACATAGGATTCACTCCTTCTCATTCAAAATATTTAGCAGATTAATTCATATTATGTGGGTTATATAATACAAAAAAGCCAAGCTATATGTTACAAGCTGAAACCAGTAGATATGAACCTAACTGCCCCTCTGTAGCACCTACAGAAATGAATCATGTCACGATGACCACAACATTTTATGCTTCCATATCTTCTACAGTCAGTGATGTACAGCACTTTGTGGAAAAGAAGAAGGTCAAGTTCTTTCAGACATTAAGGAGAGGAAAAGAAGAAATAGCGTACTCTTGCTATTTTCAGTAGCGGTAGTCTGCTTGGAGGGTCATCTCGCTTCATCCAAAGTACAGCAAAAAGAAACTTGTATTCATTATGCCTGTTCTGATTTGTACGAACAACTTGTTTCCTCATCTGAGCCTTGCTGATCTTCTTTTATTCTAGTACTGATCCTCTCCTTGATGTCCTGCTGTGTTTATATTCTAATTCCCAATCTCTTAGTAGTTTCACATCCTTGCATTGGATTTTTAAACCCTATTCCTGCTCAGACCTCATTTTGGCTGCAGTCTTGAAAATATTCACACCAACATTTATCTATTCACACCAACATTCATATCCATGAATGCATTTCCACTTTGATTTTTGAATTCTTTAACACAAAAGACTTACGATGGCAGGTAAAAACAGTCAACCATCAGGGATTCTAACTGACCATTTATTCCTGTCTCTACAAGTGATCAAGGTTGCTTTCAGACAGAGGGCTCCTAGTGTTAGCAATCAGAAGTTATCATGTAGCTGTTCCACTTTTTCTCTCCTAAAAGGTTTTCTCTATTAATAGGGAAACACGCGAGGCTTACAAGTAGAAGATTACATCCTTAGAAACAGTTTCCCAAAACCTCTGAGAAAGAGCCAGGATGATGTTGAGGTAAAAAGCCTCATTTGGAAAAACTAAGAGTAAGAAGTAGCAGGGCCACTACCTCTGGTGGGTACAGCTGGCAATTTCATAGAGAAATACAATCACCTATAAATATCCAGGTTGGCAAGAGGTGTGTCTCAGGATTTTGTTTGTACAGAAAAAAAATTTCTGAAGAGAGGAATCATTTGTTAATCCCCTCTGCATCTTGACTGCATGAAGACATTCTTTGTACATGGCCAGCTGCTTTATCTTACAGTCTGGGATGAATGCTAAGAAGGCCAACATATCATCTGAACAATTTGTCAAAAGCACAAATAGCAATTTGGCATGCCATTGTGATCCTTTTTAGGTTTAGATTAAACAGAGGTGGTCCAAACTGCAGTTTTTCTTGTGATAAATGATTCAGATGATCCACAAGCTGCATACATTTAATAACAAGCAGAAAACTAAGCATTTTGTTCCAGTAGTTCTAAGAATCATCCCTTCTTTAGTCTTCTTCTGACTACAATTTTAACTGTGTAGAGTGCACCCTGTGCCTCTATGGTGTGCCTCAAAGGAGTGAGTTTGCAGCATTTACACTATCTTCCATGAGAACTGCAGTAAAGACAGACATTCTTCTGCAAACACACAGGCACACACTATTGGCTGCATTACGTGTGTATTTAAGGATGTGTGACTCCCTTCCCAACATTACAAAATCCCTACAAGGCTCACTGGTGTAAATATGGCAAATATGCCTGCTCCCCTTAAATGATACTTGACTCCTGATGGACTCACATTCTGGCTTCAGGCTCTAAAACAACAGGTACAAGGCATGCCTTAGCTAAGCTCCTAATAGTACTCATAATGCAGGTCCATTTGTTCTTTTCTTTTGCAAAGCAAGGATCAAATCTAAAGTGCTTTTATCAGGTTACACCCACTGGGGATTCTTACTAGCGTACAGTTCTCAGCAGAGACCCTAGACCTAGTTTGTTTTATATGTGTGAATTTCTCTCTTCTAAAAGCACTGACCTGTTGTGGAAAGAAAAATCTGACAGCATAAATATCAAAGTATGATGATGGATGGACTGTGAATTTGCTCTGTCCTGGGCCCACCCTGCATCTCTTACCATTCAATGCTCAGAGACCTGGGGCGAAAGGCTGGCAGCTCAGCTGAGCCATACTCGGCTTTCCTCCTCTTCTCCTGCTTCTGTTTTACTGACAACCGGTGTGTGAACTTAGAAAGGCTGCTCTCAGACCTGAGGAAGGGGGAAAGGAGAGGCGTTAACTTCATCACAGCAACATGGCAACCAAAGGGAATGGCAGGAACAAGAGGCCAAGATGGAGAAGGGCTAGAAGCTAAGGTCCAGAGAAGAAGGGAGTGAAATAGGGTATTCATGGGACCAGCTATTATAAAACAAATTAATCCCTAGTATTTGTTGTTGTTTAGTCGTTTAGTCGTGTCCGACTCTTCGTGACCCCATGGACCAGAGCACGCCAGGCCCTCTAGTATAAATGAGTGTAATTTACTCAAACTTCATCAGGACTTACCCAAGTAAGAATGTCTAGTATGGATTTCTTCTGTGCTTGGATGATGGATCATTTAAAGATCAAAGTGGAGAAGGTGATTAGGGTGAACAGCGTCAGTGACCTCTCCAGATTAACAAGTCAGAAATCACACAGACTGATAAGGGACTGTTAGAGCCATTTGCATCAACAAGCCTTAGAGCAGTCTGGACATCCTGAGCTTTCTTCCACATTTTAATTGTCCTCCTTGTACAAGAGAAAGGGTGGCAAAAAGGAAGTTAAATAGGCAGCTAGTGTGTGATCTGGGTAATATAGCCTATAGTGGTTACTGGTGATTCTGATCTGCATTCGCGAATGAGAAAGGACTAAAACAATGTAGAGGAGGGCTTTGCTTAGTATTAACAAACCTCCCAAATGCCATGAAAATGCAGGGCAAAGTGTGTTGTAAACCAGCAGGGGCTACAAGTTTAGTACTACCAAAGACTTGAGAGGCAGGAAAAGAGAAGACATTTGATGAAATACAGAGAATATATAATATAGTCATGAAACAACACTTTTAAAATGTGTATATAAGTCAGACCAATGGCCCATTTATCTCAATGGCTTCTCTGATGAACAGCAGCTCTTCTGGGTTTCCAGCAGAACACCTGCTCACTATTTACTATCCAAAATCCTTTAGCTGGAGATATTTGAGCATCTGATTTGGGTTATGGAACTATTTGGTACCATCAGACCAAAGTAATCCATCAATGCTACTTGCAATGTACAGGTAGGAAATGTAAGCCTTGTCATAGAATAATTAAGCATTTATTTTCAAGGCACTCACTTATCTGGAACAAAGAATATCACAGTTATCAAATCATTTGGTTTAATACGACCATGTGATTCATTCAAAATATCAATGAACAAATTACTCATATTAATGGCTGAAATCCTGTTCCACAACTGTACATTGTGCAATGAGGATGATGTCAACAGCCACAGTGGTTGTGGCTGTGTCAGAGAAATAACAAACTTTATAGAGCCCCTCCAGGTTTCAGGGATCCCTAGAGACTCCCTTTGACCTGGGGCTGGCTTCAGGAGTGGTGGAACGGAAGGGTGGGACACTGTAAAGCTGAAAATTCAGGAATCCCTAGGAATCGCTGACACCGTGTGGGGGAGGTCTAAGACTTTTTAAAATGTATTGCCCTGAAACAGTCACAGGATGGCTGCGGCTGATTACATCATACTCATTGCACAGCATAAAGCTGCACAACAGGATTCCAGCTAATGTGTGCTGGAAAATAGAAATGACCCCATACTTATAAACTGAACCTGCATTTGCATTGGGGCTCAGAGGAAATCAGTAGCCTCAGAAATAATGTAGGTGTTCTGGTCAGTCAGACAGTATATAACCAACCCATCAAAATGGCCCTCAAAACTAAGCAGAAGGGAGTGAATTTATGGTCTATCAGCTCTATGTAAAAGTTCCAGTCTACAAGGACAGGAGACACAGATTCAAGAGCCCAGCCATGTATGGGCAATATATCAGTTAGAAGAATTCCCAAAAGTCTGACCTGGAGTGCTACTGATGACAAAATATTGAGCCTGGTGGGCGTAAATCCTCTATTTGCTAGAGAATACAGATCTTGTCTACTACATCTTGTCCGTAGTTTTCCATTTTCAAACTTATATAGCTTGTGAGTTCAAGGTGTTTATGGAGGTAGACACACAGACACACAACTAACTGAAAGTTTTATCCACATGATTCAAGTTTATATTAAGGAGTGTGGTCGCACCTTAAAACGTAACACATATATTATGGAATGAGTATTTATAGGCTGTTGTCTGCATTTCCAGAAGGGTTCTGGCTTTAAGAAATCATATAGCAAAGTAAGTTTCTCTGATATCTCTTGAGGTACATGAAATTCTCCTAAGGTTATATTATGAAAATTCAGTTCTTCATAAAACCCCAGGTTTATGAAAGTGGGGTATTGTGCTTCTGTATCCACAATTCAAAACACAAGGAAATGGCCCAATATTGCTACACAAGATCATGCTCATCTTGCCAGGAAAAACAGTGGCAACCTTTACACAGCAAAAGGCAACCTGAATGTTGATAAAATGAATGGCAGAATGGCAGCAGTCAAAGATACCCTCTGGTAATCACAACAATTCACAAAATGACACCAAGCAAAGAAAATCCCGAAGGCTGACTCCTTTTTTCATCAGTTAACCACTTCTCACCCAAACAGAAACCAATAGTCATGGCTGTTTTCAACAAGTATAAATGGTAGTGGACTGCTCTGGAGTTAATGAAATGGTGAAGCAAAGGTGTGAGTAATTGCAACACCACCTGTCAGATCGACTTTGATTTAGATTCCTGCACTTAGCAGGGGGTTGGGCTCAATGGCCTTATAGGCGCCTTTCAATTCAACTATTCTACGATTCTATGACATACAATGGAGAAACATACACATTCTTTAACCTCTCAGGAAAACTGATGTTGCCATTTCGGCTTTGCAGAATGCAGACTAGAAAGCTATGTTCCAATCTCCAAACCCTTTCCCTTGGGTAGGCCACCCGAGGAAGAAAAGCTATACTGGACCCAAAGCTCTACAAACATATTACTGTATGTGCATGTTTTCCCAGAGAGTTCCCCTCACCTTTTGAAATAATACAAAAGGATGACTCAGCAAAGATTGTCACTGGAAACTAAGGTCACAATCATCCATACTATGTGACAGAAAGACAGTGAAGAAAGACAGGGACAAAAATCAACTCATTTTAAATGTGATGTTGGAGGAAAGTCTTACAGATACCACAAATGGGCAGAAGGGCAGAAAAGTGAGTGCTCAAACAAATCAAACCTGAACTCTCACTAGAGAAAAATAGAGTAAACTGAGGCTATCCTATCATGCACATATTATGGAAATACAGAAGTGACTAGAATAGACTATGTTGCCGGGAAAAGTGGGGTGACACCAGAATTCCTTTGTAAGCATGAATGCCTGTTTGGAAGGAATTTTTAAAAAGCTCTCCTCTTGAGAATTAGCTAATTGGATCAGATTGTGCCAGACCTGAAGCTGATTACCCATTTGAAGACTTTTCAGGAGCCTGGTCTCAGAAACCCTGAGAGAATGTTTACTGAAAGCAGAAACACAACTGCTCTGTGCTTTTTAATGCAGAAATACTCTGACCATGTCTTACAAAATTGTATGCTAATTTCCTGGGGATACATGGCAAAACGTGCCTTTCCGGAGGACTGTCATTCCATTACTTTCTTTAAGGCAAGCTTATTTTTTGCCTCGTTAAAGAATACCTTTGACTCTGTTTCCATGACCTTTTATTGCTATACAGCCTCCCCCTGCTATGCAGCTGCAATACTGTATCTACTTTGGAACAACCCTGCTGGTGTGTCTGTTCCATGCATGCTCAGTTTGTTAAAAAGTTACTGCTTTTCCCTTTTGAAAGATCTTTTGTGGGATCAACATTTCAGCCTATGCAGCTTCGATTCTTTCCAAATAAAAAAGGGTGTGAGGCTAGCCATTTTCTTTCAAGATAAGCAAGATTCCCCCCCCCCCCCAATGTATTTGATCCATCTGAAATCTGGGGACTTTTTAAGGTTGCCTATTTCTGCAAGGGGGCAAACAGTCTTACTTTTTTAAAAATTATAATTTGAGGGCCTAAACATCCCCAAATTTGACACAGAGCAAGAGCAGACTGTCTGCTACAACAGTGCCAAATTTGATGCTGATCCAAAATCGAGTTTAAAAGTTATAATTTTTGTTTGGGCTGCCCCCATTTTTAGAATTGCCATACAGAAGGTTGATTTACTCTGCTGCACAATAATATAGTGGCAATAATAAAACAGACAACCCACATGCTGGTTTCTGCCCTTCAGTTTAATCCAAGGTTTCTCAATTTGTGCCAGAATATCTCCTGAGTGTGGCTGCTATATGGAAAACGGTCTTAACCTCCACTCCTAACTTGGGTCTGTTCCTGCCTTTCCTTTCTGGCTACCTTTGGCATTTTACCTCCATGGATAGATACTGTGATTCTAAATCAACCCTGTCAAAGATGCTTGAATAGGACGTTATGCAAGGCCATCCAGAAGGTGAGAGTAATGGAGCAGGTCATGCTACCTGGTTGAAGTACATGGTTCATTGAGCTCAAAAAGGCATTACTGGAAGGGCAAATGGGCTTTTTCTTGAAGGTCTCCTTTCAGCACAGGAAACTGCCACCCCACTGCAGTGATAAAAGCTACTTAGCACTGATATAGTGCATTCACTATATTCCCTTTGTGGATGAACACCTTAACACAGCAAGGGGGTTTGAGTTGCCAAAGAAACAAATCAGAACCAAATAATTGTTGGAAAAGGAAGCAGGAGAATGACTCAGAATTCTGTGAGGCCAGCAATCAGTTTACTGCAAGCAAACATTTCAAGCACCCAAACAGACAACTGTACATACACATGGATATCACCAAATAGACTATGTAAATAGGAGTTGGAGAAGCTGTATTCTCTCTGTCAAAACAAGACCAGGAGTAGATTGTAGTACTGACATTAAGTTGTTAATAGCAACATTTAGAGTAAAGCTGGAAAAAAAACCTCTATAAAAATTGCAGTGCCAAAATATAATTTAAACAACATTCTTAATGAATTTAAAGTCTACATAAGAAACAGTTTTGCATTACTAAACTCAACTGACCATGAACAAGAAGAGCTGTGGATTGAAACCAGGGATATTGTTAGGGAAGAATGCAAAACGGCTATTCCTATAGTATAAAGAAAAGAAAGTCCTAGATGGATGGAGGAATAAACCCTTAAAATTGTTAAGGACAGGCAAGAAGAAAAAGTAAAAGATGACAGAAGCAGGGTCAGAATCCTGAATACAGCTTTTCAGCCACTGTCACATAGAGACAAAGAGAATTATTGCAATGGCCAGTGAAAAGAAATAGAAAGGAACAAAAAATAGGAAAAACAAGAGATCTCTTTCCAAAGGCCCAAGAAAACAAAGATAAATTTATACCTAGATTAGCAATGCTGAAAGACCAACACAATCTGACCAAGATAAAATAAAGGAGAGTTTGAAAGGATACACTGAAAACTTATCCATGGTCTTCCATTGATCGTTTCTACCTTCTCTTTATGATGACAGATTTAGGATGGCAGATGCCTTTGAAGAGGAATCCTATAACAATGAACCTATAAGTTTAGAAAATGAAGTCAAAGCTACTCTAAAAGCACTTGGGAGAAATCATCATCATCTTAGAACTGCTGAGCTGGAAGGGAACCCATGTGGATAGCTGGAACTGCCAGAAAGATGGACACTACCAGACCAAATCTTAGATCGAATCTAGGCTGAATTTTCTCTAGAAACTAAAATGATGAAACTGAGGCTGCCATACTTTGGGCATCTCTTGAGAAAGATATCATTAGAAAAGACTCGTTAGAAAAGACAATAATGCCGGGAGACATTGAATGCAGCAGGAAAAGAGGAAGACCAAATATGAGATGGAGTGATTCCATCAAGGATGCCTCGACCTTGAGTTTGTAAAAGGTGAGCATTTGGAGAGTGCTTATTCAAAGGTATCCTTGTGGTGCAGCATGGTCCCAATCCTGTTCTCTCCCCTTGCAAAGTAACAAAAATTTGATATGTTAAACAGTACGTGAATTTACTGTATCATTGAATTTGATCCATAGTCTCAGTCATTATATTCAATTATAAATTTATATAAAGTTGTGTGGCATGAGAAACTAAATTTAAATAGGGAAACATTTCATAGAATGAAAATAGTAGAAATGAATATGATGAAACTGTTGTTTAGCATTGCGTTCGTTGAACTACATTAACCTATGTTAACATACTGGGGGGGGGGGGGGAGGATAATTCTATGCTCAAGCCCCTGAAAGTCAGGATTCTGGGATCTATGCAGATTGGGGAAATAAGTCGTTGAGATGTTAACCTCCTGAGAATCTAGAGGCTTGGTGAAAAAGACTTGACTGTGCTGAAATCCAAGAGTATAAATAAGATAGATTTTGCCTTGTTTAGTCTCAGAGAAGACACACAGATTTTGTTGTTTGTTGAGAGGGGGAGGAAAATCTCTGCCAGGAGAGGTAAGAATGAGGTAATGTGATGTGACATATTTAGATGCATTACTGTTTTGCCATGCTCTTTTTTGCTTTTATAATATCTAAAGATATGCATTCTAATAGATTTTGAGTAACTTTTCTATGAGAGTTAATGCATTTTTTAATTTACAACATTAAGAAAATAGTTCTCCTCTTGAGTATTTTGAAGCATTAAATTTAAGCTCTATATCATAAATATAGAAGATACAAATTTAGTAAATCATATTATTTCCTACAAATTAAGAATGCTGTCTACATATATGAGATTCTGTATTAGAAGACTGAAGATTCTGAAATATATATTCATTCATTTTTAGATATCTTATACCAATGTATACCTGCTATTTTGAATTTTTCTATATGCTTGCTTGTTTGCTCAATGAACTGTAGAAAAGAAGATTATTTTTTAAACTGTTAAGTAATAAAAAAATCAAAGAGATAGCCAGGAGAAAGAACTAAAATAAACCTAAAAGGGACAATATCTTCGGAGACTACAAATAAATTCCTTGGCAGTTGTGTGCACACACAGATCTATATGTTTCTTATAGGGGGTCTGTATAAAATGGAAGCCCTGTGAAGACATTCAGATATTCCTGTGTGGAATCTGACATTATGCTGTATCATCTCACTCAGTCTGGAGGATGGAATGTCCTCCTTTAGATCTGTGATTTAGAGATCTGTCTAGTACAGTAATTGATTAATTTATCATCATCATCTGAATACTGGAGAGTTGGAAGGGACTTTATAGATCAATGAGTCCAGTCCCTGTCAACCTCTGGCTCTGCAGCCAGATGCCTAAATCACTGTGCTTCCTTCTCAGAAGTCGTCCAGCTATGGTGACCAAATACAGAAGAAGGTAGGGCTCCTGTACCTTTCAATTGTATGGAAAATGAATTTCAGCAGGTCATCTTTACTCATTACATTATCATCATCTTGGAACTGCAGAGCTGGAAGGGACCCTATGGATTATTGAGTCAGGGAGGCACATAGGGGAATCAAACTCCTAACCTCTGGTTCTGCAGCCAGATGCCTAAACCACTGAGCTATCCAGAAGTTCTTTCTAACTAACATTGTTCTGCTTCTCTATTAAAGATAACAGGGATTTTCTCCTATTCTTGCACGCAACCACCCTAAGCCCAGAAAACTGTAAGAAGACCCTCCTTGGGCCCTTGATTATTTGAATTAGATTCTAATTGTATTTTAGAGGCAGGGGGATTTGTGAGGTGCAGTGAAAGGTGGGGTAAAAATAGTCCTTGTAATCGAATTTAGTATGCTGAGTTTCATTGTAACTTTCTCAATTTTCTATTTTTTATATATATAAAATTCCTGCAAGTTTAAAATTTCTGGTAATTTTTCTATATAGAGTTTGAGATAAGAAAGCAAGAGAGCAATATTTGTAATTTCTGTAAATTCATAAATATTTAGCATTGTAATCTTTTGAAGAAAATATTCTACAAAAACACCACCCAAGGTATTGCAGAAGTCCTAACAGAATTCCTTTGTAGATTTCTTCTTTCTTTCTTTTGTGTCATTGGTACATTCACTGGAAACATAAAGGGACAGAGATGGGAAAAGTTACTGTTTTGGATTATGACTCCCAGAGAAGATGGTCTCTCTATGGAGAAACACCTCACTGGTTTTAGCTGTTCTTGCAATAAATTATTCAAAATGAATATGCAAAGATATAAAAACAAAAACAAAAATGATGCATTTGTTTATGAGTGTGTATTGATATTTGCTTGTATGTTATGTATACTTAAGTCAGTTTGCTTTTGCTTCTTATTAAACTAAACAAAATACCTCGAAAACATTTCCCAGAAAAGCAATTCCTTTCTTTCTCTCTCTCTCTCTTTCTCTAACAGTGGAATGAACCAGAACAGCTAGCTATTTTTCAGATGGATTTTAAACCATCGGCATCTTTAATTCATTAACTCTGGTTATTGATATTTTCAGCTTATAAATTTGCTGTTACTCAAGACAGGGTGGAGACAGTTTTTTGGAGGGTAAACTGTCTGTTTAAATATCAACACTGGGAAAGAATAGGCTCAGGCATTTCAAGATTGTTCTTCAATTTTTTTTTAAATAGAAATTTTTACTTTGATGGAAGGAATGATTTTTTGCTTTTAAAAAAAGTAGTGGAAAATGAAACAACTGAAGAAAATGCTTGCAGGGGGTGCTTCCATTCAGTTAGAAACACTAAAAAATCTGAACAATTACACATCACAATGAAGCCTGTAAAACAGAACTTATAGCTCAAATGCTATCTCCATCATTAAATTCTCCCCTTCAATACCATGTCAAAGCACAGGCGGTAATGAGTCATATTTCAATTAACCAGTGCTCAGTACAACTAACCACTTATCTCTTAGACAGTTTTTACATTCAGACGCCAAGGAGAGGAAAGAGAGATATCCAAGTGACGTGGATTAAAGGGTTAGAAGAATTGTTCTCCATAGGTCTGGCATTTCACATACTACAAAGGTTGGTGAGATTTCACCGGATGCTATATTCATTAACCACATACGTATTTTTCTTTTCATTTAGCTGGTAGTCAGCCATTGTAAGGGGGAAGGTTACACAGCAGTGCGTGCTGTGCTATTAATGTGTGCATTGAATTATGGTTCTTCACCAGAGAAGGCATGCACGCCACCGCCTTTTTGACAAAAAAATCACCAATTTACCCATTTATTTCACATTTGTCAAAGTATCTAAAATATGGTCATATTTCTAACATCTTGCTCTGACTGTTTCTAAGAAGTACAATGCTCATCTAATCCACCTCAATCTAGATACACCCATGGTTTTTGCCTATACTGGACCTACGACAGGGACAGGGAAACCACATTCATGAAAGTTAGACTCTAAATCCCAACAACCTGAGAGTTAACGGTCAACAGGAGACAGAGATGGGCACGAACTTTGGTTTGAAAGTTCACGCTGGTTTGTAAGCGCAGCACCACAGGTGCCGCATGTTCCCTTCCCCACCTCCTTGGCTGGATTCCCCCACTCACCAGCGGGTGCACTCTCCTCTCCTCCTCTTCTTTGGCTGTTCAGTCAGTCCCCGGCAGGAGCACGGGCTTCCCTGCCCTGCCTCCTTGGCTGATCGCTCACTCAGACAAGAAGGCAGGACAAGCAAGCCCGTGCTCCTGCCAGGGACTGGCTGAACAGCCGAAGAGGAGGAGGAGAGGAGCATGCGCTGGCTGGTGAGTGGGGCACTGGCCAAGGAGGCAGGGGAAGGGAACATGCAGCACCACAGGTATGAACCGGCATGAACCTCCGAGCCAAGCCCATCTCTATTCAATAACATTTGTAAAACCACAGATTTCCCAGACTAGCCCTACAGTGTCTGCTTTACAACAACAAACTGTTCTACTCTCTCTGCTCCAGCCTAACATTTCACTCAAGGCTCTCTCTTGGAAATGCAGTCCTGATGATTTTTCATCACTGCAAATGCCTGTAACTGAACCCTGATCCTCCATTTGGAAAATGAGGATTTTTTCCTTTTCCTTGAGGGAGCTTTGTGGAGAGGAGAAGGGGGAGGGAAAGACAATGCTTTTCCTGGCGACCACGTATTGACTGCAAACCACCCACCACCCACCCCTTCCCTCCCCCTCCCAGCTTCCAAATCTGAACTGAGGGCAGAGGTGCTTTAATGGTTTAGGTGGCAATGGGGGAGGGGTTTAAATTTTGGGAGAGGTGAAGGTCCCTACTTCCTCTTGATACTTTTCCATATCAAATGACTTCATGAAATAGTTTTTCCTGTAATTTAGGAAAGAAGGGTCAGTTATATTCATTTTTAGACCCTGATTCATAGCTGTAGCTATGTGCACAAAGGCTCAAAACATGTGTCCTGTTTTATCTCACAAATGATTGCACAGAAGGCTCCAGGCTGGAGAAACTGTGGTTGCTACATTCAACTAAATGATTAACAAGCAACTGCTAAGATAGCTGTGAATCAGCCATGGTCCCAGAGGTCCACTGTATCTTCGCAGTCAAATCACTTCCCCCAAGATGCTACCTGAAATACTACTGTGCTAATCTCTTATTAAACCATTCCCAAACTCACTTGGCTGGTCCCTTCCCTTCGTATATTCAGGAGGTTTAGAAGCAATTACAGGGCTTCCTGCTATCTGCGCAAATAGCTACATACACACTTCAGTTCATTATAGAAATAAACCACATGTACTTGCTTATCTTTCACGCGATACCTTCAAGTATTATGCATAACCACCACCAACAAAAAAGACTGATTCATTGCAAAAAGCAGAGGATTGTCAGAAAGAATCCAATTTTAAGTCTAAGTGGTTATTCATCTTTGCTTGTGTATTCAGCCATGTTCTAGGGAGTTTAACTTTGTTAAATCACCATTTTTCTAAAAAGCTCATTAGGAACCTTGATATTATGACTGTAAGGTTATTTGAGGTTTGCCATTTAGTATATCTGTATCTCTACTCTAATATTCCCTTTTCAATCAGCTGTTTCAGTGTTCAGTCACTTGCATCGTACAGGAGAAGCAAAACTATAGGAGGAGAACAGAAATTCAAGAGACAGACTTGTCTATTTTTCTACATTACTGTAAAACACACACAGCCAGAAGAAGAAAATCTTCACCACCATATTTTTACTCCTACTGCACAACAGGAGGGCCTCAAAGTACACAGCTAATGTTAATTAAAATTCTCATAATAAGCCTTTAGCTCATTATAATTTCATAATATCTCCTTTGCCAATGTGGCATTTGGGGAATAGATAAGAAAATAAATTGCATGTGACGATTTGAAAGGGCAGGGCTATGACAAGAACCTTGGTCCTCTCATCTTACACCTTAATATTCTGCTGTTTGGTCTCCCTCTTTTTGCACAGAGTTCATTCCAACTGGGATAGTCTGCTTTCACCATGAGACCCACTAAACATAAACACTGTTAAGTGTTTAGGATACGACAGCCTGTCAGTTGGCTTCATCTGTCACATGAGAATAGCTGCTCTCCTTCCATTATCCCTTTCTGCTCTCTTCTTGTGCCACCTGCATCCGTTCCCCTACTCCTACGTCTTACCAGAAAGCACTTTCAAAGAACCATGGAGGTTGCATATGTATTGTTAAAACATATTTCTTCAAGGCTAACACTCCCTTTGCATCACCACTTCACAGCGGCCTTAATCCTGTATTTGCCATTGCAAACACTTCAGACAAAGAAATGTTCCCACTTGAAAACAGTCTAAATCATTTATACTGTAAAGATTTGAAAAGTTTCTTGTTCAATATTTATGCTTGTGGGCCTCCAACCAAAGAAATGGCCACAATGGTGCAACCAGGCCATACAATCAGGCATGTGACTGCGTGTGAGCTCTACTTCATTAGACTACAGCAGCAGCCTCCACAGTTGGAGCTGTCCGTGTGTGAATACTGAACAAGTTACTGATCCTTGTGTTACAGCAGTGAGAATCTGAAACAGACCCTTTTGCAGGAGACTGTCGCCATTTCTGACTACTTCTTGGGGAACTTCTTTGTTCTGCTGGGCCCAGATGTTTAAGGTGATGTGATGCTGAAGGAGATTTGAATTAAATGGGTAATATGTCTTCCTTCTTACTGATGGTATTTTATTGGAATGTCCAGTAATTATATACATATACTTTATTATTATATGAACTTTATTTAAATTGTATTATTTTAGCTGAATTTTATGGCAACCCACATTAATTCAGTAGAAAATAGAAAATAAACTTAATATGTAAAAAACAAACAATCACACCTTAAAATGAGACCTTTGCACTTTGGGGCGCACAAAACAACTAAGCTAATTGAAAAAAAGAGGTTGTTCACTTATGAAGACAACATCCGTCAAGCCACTCAAATGGTTGGGATTCCTGAAATACTGTACAGAGGAGTTCACAACTTAGGCTGTGACTACACAATCAAATACCATGGAATCTGCTAGGGTTACAGTTTGGGTCAATTTGAAGAAATTTTTTCTGACCACATGACACAAAGGTCAATTCGAATTTGTCTGGTCCTGTTTGCTCCCAATGCATTTCCCTCCCCTCTGGAGACTTTTACTTTTTTCAAGTTGGAACAATTCAAACAGACTTCCCCCCCCCCCCCCCCCCCCCGATCAGTCAATCTGTTCTTGCAAAGATAAAGGGTGGTGGGTGGTGTTTTGGTGACATAAGCAGTAGGGGCATGACGTTCAGGATCGCGAGAATGCCCGTCCCACATTCTTTCCCCTTTTGTTATTTTTCACATATATGAGATTAGCACTAGATCACCTTTTCACCACTAGTTTAGCATTAGATCACCTCTGGATGAGAAAAAAACTATGAACAAAACCAAAACAACACAGATGAAATAAAATACATTCATCTGGTATATGGTATTTCTGTACATATTAAGAAAAACTTCAGAACACTGCTGCCTTTTCCAGAACACTGTACAATCCTTTCAGATTCAAGTGTCTTGACAGCGAACCATAAAAGGTCAGCAGAGGCAGAACCAGAGGAAGGAAGAAAAGATGGGGGAGCTGTGGGCTGAAATACAAATTGCAAGACATCAGAGAGTAAACACTGAACTTCCAAATCAATCTGCAGACCCTGTGTGATCACTGACTGCGAATTCAGCCATAGTACAGGCTGCCAATCAAACTGCATCAAAGCAAAATCAGAGCTATTCAGTTTGCCAGTTTGGTCACAGCCTTAGAGCCATGTCTCAAATTGTCCTTATACAACAAAAGCTCACTTCCTTTATGAACGTACGTACCTAGGCATTAATAAACGCTAGGTAGCAATGCCACAGGTTACAAAGCAGTCTTAGAAAGTAGCTTTAAATCTAGCTTGTTTTTCAAGGCATTAATGCTGAGCTAAAAGGCCTTAAATATTTCATGACTTAGAGCATTCAAACTTCAAACAGAGCATGATGCTTAGTTTACAAATTGTGAAATATCTGGCTAAAGTGGAGGTGTAGTATGTCCAGGAAGCATGGGACAGCCACATCTTTTTCTCATCTGTTGTGGAGTTTGTTTATTGGCCCTGTATTTTTATTTGCTTGTTTTCAAGTCAGAGTCATAAACGATTGTTCCGTCTCACGATAAGTAAAACTTTCTGAACTTGCTATTTACCACTCAGAAATATTTACAATGCAAATTCAATGTGCACAAACTTTTATAGCCATCTTTCACTTGGAATTTCAATTTTATTACCTGTTCTCTTGAAGGGGTCCTATATAGGATAGATGTGAGAGCCAACACTAACAGAAAAGCTATGAACATGTAGTTTTGCCCGATTAATGATAGATATGAAGCCCACTGCATATAAAATCCATGAAGAAACGTGCTCTACATCATTCATAATGCAAAGCATCTGCAAAAGCTAAAACATGGTTACCAAAAAAAGTACAAAAATTTGCCAGTCTTTAAATCATTATTTCTGTTCCTTTCTATATATATGTGTGTCACCCCACTGCACAGCTTGCAGCTGTGTCTTACAAACAATGCCCTGGAGGAAGCTTAGCATATTGAAGTAGTCAATAAAGGATGGAAATTATCTCTGGAAATAAGTCTATTATAATTTGTAATATGAGCCATCCTCAAAGAAGAGCAGCCATACCACAATGGTAGAGTTTATGCTTTGCACAGAGAAGGACCTAGGATTTGAAGTTTAAAGATTCAGATGACTGGTGGAGAGAAAACTTCTGTCACCTGGCAAACGGTTGCCAGTCAGACTGAATACACCTGGGTTAGAAGAAAAATAAATCTGATCTTGGATTTGGCAGGCACAGCAGACTCCCAAATTCCTCTGCATGTGTTTCAAGAAACTCTTCTTTTCACAGAACAGCTTCAACTGAACTCTGAGGCAGTGTTTCATTAATGTCCAGATCCCCTTAGAATTAGTGATGGAATTATGCCATTGTTCCTAACCTGTCTTCTCAATCTGGGGCTCTCTAGGATAGATCACCACCTCCACCATCTCCAGTGAAGTATGTATGTGTGTTGGGTGTGGTGGGGGCAAGAGTCACACTTGCAGGAGATGACTCTAGAGTTGTACCAGTTTGGAGAAGGGTGCTATGGAGGCTATTTTTTAGGCCCAACTTTAAGAGCAAGGAGGGACATTCAACAATAACTCATGGCAATGTACCCTTTTCACTGCTGTTGATTGTACAGCAGAATCTTCCATAACCAAGATGGTGAACACATGTTCACTTTCAAATGTTTGTTGAAACTGAGGTAGGCTGATTTCAGTTTCTTGTGGATGTGTCCTATGATAAAGTACTGCATGAGAAATGTGTAAGTGTAGGAGTCAAAACAACAAACTAAACCAGCGGTTAGTGGAGTTTAGTCCTCCAAATGCAGTAACCAACATTCCCCACTATTGGCCATACTTGCCAGGATTGATGAGAACTGCACTCCCACAATACCTAGAGGGCTACACGTTGCCCACCTCCAAATTAAACATGACAAATTAGAGCAGAAAACTATTTCTTCTTCATGTTTAAAAGAGGACCATTTATTCTGTTCAACTCATGTAGTGAGCAAATGAAGTAGTCCTACCAGTCCCATGTCTCCGCTGAATATCTGGTTATTTATAAAGTCCGTGTTTCACAGAAAGTACCCTGATCCTAATATACTTCTATTTGGAAATGAAATTAGAGGAGTTTAGATTGAGTATACTGCAGCATACATATTTAGTAGTTCTGGGTCAAAGTATTTAGTAGTTCTGGGTCAAAGTATTTGGCTCAGAATGTGGGAGGGGGTGGGGATATCAGGGGAGCAGGGTTACAGGTTACTATCTGTACCAGGAAAAAAGTTCACTGATGCAAGTAAGGCAGCCATCTTCCCTCACAAGAATGTCCCTAGGAGCAAAGGCATGTGAAAAGAACACAAGATGAGGGGTGTGTGCTAATCCTCACTCCTCAAGCTAATTCTCACTCCTTTCATCACATGACACAACATTACTTCTCTACTGAAAGAGGGAAAGACTACTCTATTCACTTCCAACATCAGCTAGAATCTGACAAAACTGGGGTTCTGGCTCAGGTGAAGAACCTGCGACATAGAGCTGTCTCTCCTTCTTCAGTCAGTTATTTCTGCAATGGAAGTAATGATGGAGAAGGAAGTGGTTTGTACAACAAGGATAATCAGGGGACTGGAAAGACTGAAACTGGGCATGTTTAACCTTGAGAAAAGAAGACTGAGGGGAGATAAGATACCAGTTTTCAACTACTTGAAAGGTAGTCATAAAGAGGAGGGGCAGGATCTGTTCTCCATCATCCCAAAGTACAGGACATGTAATAATAGGCTTAAGCTACAGGAAGCGAAACTTAGACTGAATATCAGGAAAAAATTCTTAACTGTTAGAGCAGTACAATAATGGAACTAATTAATGACCTTGGGAGGTGGTGAACGCTCCAATGCTGCAGGCGTTTAAGAAAAAATTGGACAACCATCTATCAGATCTGCTTTGATTTGGATCCCTGCATTGAGCAGGGGCTTGGACTTGATGACTTTATAGGTCTTTTCCAACTCAGTTATTCTATGATTCTGATTCCTCCATCAAATGTGCTTTTCACACAGTTTTATTATGACTGACTAAAACTTATGATGTAGTATCATTCCCACTGCTACTTGCAGCAAAGAAGCAGTGTTTCTGTTCCCTTCCATTAAAAAAAAAAGTGGTTATCACCTTATTTTTAAAGGTAAGCTCTTTCCAAGCCAAACAGTTTTGATCATTAATATTCCGTATCATGTACATAATAAGCAAATGTACAGGACTTAATTTTCTTCAGCTAATATGTCCTGCTCCTTCTGTTCATGGGGAAACAGCACATAGCTATACAGGGCACTGAGCCTCTGCCGCTGGCCACTGGAAATGTCATTATAACATCTCTGGCTTCTAACAGGTATGGCTCATTCAATCTAAACAAGAACCAAAAGGACTGGTACATTTATTTATTTATTTATTTATTACATTTATACCCCGCCCATCTAGTCAATCGACTACTCTGGGCGGCTTCCAACATATATCATAACAATTTAAAATATAACAAGATTTTAAACATCAATAAACAAGTTGTTCAAGATGGAAAAATAAGGAAAAAAGAGGAAGAAAAAAAAATCAAGTGTTGACTGGAGGGAAGGCCTGCCTAAACATCCAAGTTTTCAGTTGGTTTTTAAAGATGCCCAGCGAAGGGGCCACACGAATCTCTGGAGGAAGGTTATTCCAGAGGCGAGGAGCTACCACCGAGAAGGCCCGGTTTCTTGTTTTTTCCTTCCGGGCCTCCCTCGGCATCAGGCTCCTCAACCTCACCTCCTGACTCGATCGGGTGATACGGGTAGATTTTGGTGGGAGTAGGCGTTCCGCCAAGTATCGAGGCCCTAAACCGTTTAGGGCTTTATACGTAAGCATTAAAACTTTGAAGTCAACGCGGAACCGAATGGTTCCTGAAGCTGTCGAGCAAAGAGAGACGGTGGTCCCAGGATGTAAAAATGGGTATCAATACTTTATTCAAAGATAAGCCCAACGCGTTTTGGCTATTGCACTTTTAGCCTTCTTCAGGGGCGCTGATGCTATGCTTATGTAGAATCTGTCTCTAAGGATATTTTTGTGGACAATCTCTCACTCCTTTTATCAGAAATTGATACCCATTTTTTACATCCTGGGACCACCGTCTCTCTCTTTGCTTGACAGCACTCATTCAATCTAAAAACAGAGCTTCACAATCAGTATTACTAGGACATTTTCTTCACTACCCTTTGAAACAGAAGCCAGATTCTCCAGCCAGTTCCACACCTGTAGCTCTTATGTACTCCTGCTGAATTAAAGCAAGCTGGTGTCCAGTATCAGGGACACAGATTTCAGCTGACACAGCAGAACTATCCTTTCCCCCAATTCTGTTCTAGAGAGTCCCCACAATTATCTAGAAAGAAGGGCATTGATGGATGCCATTCTACTGATGGATGGATGCAATTAGACACAGCCCCTTTGCTTTCAGGCATGTTCACTAAAAGGCTTATCAAGCTGCTCTGCAGCCAACATCCAGTTAAGATCCGAGATATTAAGGAAGAGGAGAAAAGATAGCTGCTTTGCCTCTTGCAGAATGCCCGTGTCTGAAACATGGCTTCAGCAGAGCCAGCACCTCAAGAAACATGTTATACTACAAAACACTTTGACACAGTGGCCTCCTAATGCAATATACAGTCCATTGAAAAGGATGGATGAGATTTGAAGCAAACTATGCAGTTTGCTTGTCAAGCTCCCAGCAATACTTTGAGATCAGCTAGCTCTGGCAGAAAAGTCCTTGTCTTCTCCTGGTACACTTCACATACCCCTAGTAAGGATGCATAATGCAAAAGGTCTAAGCAGTGAATACGGAGGCATGGTTCTGATATAAGTATATTCATATATTCTAACTGACAAAGAGCTCTTTCTTCAGGCAGTGTAGGAAGACTACTCAGCAAAGATTTTGTTCCCCTTTCATTCTGCCTGAAGTAAGAATCTACTGTACCCCTCAAAGCCTGTATTCTTCTACAATCTCAAGAGCAAAAATAAAGACCATCGATCTTGGTTACCCCCTTCTTTCATGCATACCCTAAGGTGGTGAGGGGGTTTGAGTATGTCACAGAAGCTGAGAGCGATGCCATCAGGAGTCTAGGGCATGAACCTTGATTTGGCAGTTTGTGCCAGTTCAGCACAGCTGTTCCACAGGCTCCCCAGCTTCCTAGCCCTGCCTCCTCCGGTGGACACCCACTCAGAGGCAGTGGCATGACTTCAATTTGTGTTTTAGATGTCATTCAGTGGCTTCCCAGAACTTTAAAAAAAAAGAAATACCTCCAAGCTACTGTTTGAAATTTCAAGCAAAATAATATAAGGAAATTGGTAATTAAATGGTGATTAAGGTCAGAAGCACCAACAAAATAAGAAACTACTCCAAAACAGATCTCAGAACCACATTTCACCAGGAACACATTTAACAACAAACAGAAAAGATACTTATGAAAGGTAAGACAACAGGACAATGCTTTAACACAGACTGTATAGAACTGACAATGTCAACTTTTCAACAAAAACAAGGCACAGAGCCCTACAATCCGCATCAGATTATAGGGAAGGAAGAAAAGGGAAAGAAAATTTGAGCCTTTGTTGAACATATAATTTTTCGGAAGGGGGCGGGAGCTGCTGCTAAATGCTAGGCCAGCAAAGGAAAAGCCAACAACCAATCAATACTTGATCTGGGATGGCTTGTATTACAGAAATGTGGCTGGATGAAGCTGGTGAGATTAAGCTATCTCAGCTCTGCCTATTAGTGTTCTGTGTGCAGCAGGCAAGACCTGAGGGAAGGGAAAGTGGATTTGCAGTGCTCTATCACAATTCCATCTCCCTTACCAGGTACACTGCCCCCAATCAGTTGGGTATCAATGTATACACATAAAGGTGGTGGTCAGGTCTGAGCAGGGATTCTGTTGGTGTACCACCCATTCTCCTGCTCAACAGTCTTCTTGTCTGAGCCAACCAAGTTGATCTCAGCGGAGATGCTGGAGACCCCTTAGCTCCTGGTATTGTGAAACTTCAATATCCACATTTAGGCCACTTTGCCTAGAGTGACTCAAAACTTTATGTCTTCATGGCAACTATGGGGTTGGACCAAATATTAGGTTGCCCTATGCATGACACAAGACAGTCTCTGGACCTAGTTTTCTGTGCTGGAGATGACAATGATTTGAGTGTGCAGAAGCTCTATAGTTCTATCTGATGGGGTTCAGACCCACTAGGACTCACAACCTCTGCACGGGTGAGCGGCCAACTGAGATGGTGGTTCTTAGGGCATTTCCTGATGCCTTGGTAGGCAATTCTGGCAAAATCCTCATTAACCTCTGGAATAGGAAAATGGTCATGGCAGTAGACATAAGCATACCCTCCAAAGAGTGGCCTACCCTGCTTGTTTACTGGGGAGTTGCCAGGGATTAAACAAATGGAACAGAAGTTAGAGCAATGATGATGGAAAATGTGGAGCAAATCTGACCAAACACAGGCTAGAATTCATGAGAAAGCCTACTCCATAGCGATGCTGTGAGTGAAGAAACCATTTTTCTTTGCCAACACTTCATTGCTCAGTCATCCAATGGAACTGTTCAGTGTGGTTAAGAGCCTATCATGTTTTGGCTTGCAGGAGGAAAATGTAGACCACTCAGCAGCCCATTGTGAACAATTTGCACAATACTTTGCAGATAAAATCACTTCACTATGTTCCAACTTGGATGTTATAATTGATGCAGTCCCAGTAGATGTAACTTTGGCTCCTGCTTGCCCAGTAATAATGGATACATTTCAGCTTGTGCAGGCCAAGAATGAGGACAGAGTCCTTGGAGAGGTGAAGACCACTACATGTATAGATTGCCCTTCCCAGCTCATATAAGCAGCCAGGGAGGTCTGGCCAACTGAGTAACAGGAATGGTAAGCGCCTCTCTTCCAGAAGACAGGATCCCATTCTGGCTAAAAAAAAACTCAGATGCTTGTACGACCTTCGTTGAAAAAGCTCTCTCTGACCCCCAGGATGTCAGATAACTACCAGTCAGTCTCCAATATTCTTTTTTGGGGCATGGTGCTGGAACGTGTGGTGGCCTTTCAGTTCCAGAGATTCCTGGATGAAAAAGTTTATCTACATCAATTTCAGTCTGGCTTCAGCCCTGCGTATGGGATGGGAACAGCTTTGGTTTCCTTGGTGGATGACCTACACTGGGAACTGAACAGGCTCTCTGGGAATTCTGCTGGACCTGCCAGTGACTTTCGCTACTATGAACCATGGTAGCCTTCAGGGTTACCTCTCTGGGATGGGACTAGGAGGCACTGTCTTACAACGGCTCCAGTCTTTCCTGAAGGGTTGATCTCAGAAACTTATAGTGGGGGGGGGGGGCACCAGTCGGATACCCTGGTCATTAGTCTGTGCTGGTCTCAAGCTCTATCTTGTCTCCAACGTCATTAAATATACACATGGGACTTTTGGGAGAGGTTTCCAAAGTTTTAGAGTTCAGTCCTACCAACATGCTGATGATGCTCAACTCTATCTCTCCTTTACATTTAAATCCAAGGAAGCTGTTTTGGTTCCAAACCACTATCTGGATTCAGCAATGGACTAGAAGAGGGTGAAATAATTGAAGCTTAACCAGACAAGACAGAGGTGTTCCTCGTCACCTGAAAGGCAGATCAAGCAATGTGGATTCAACCTGTGTTGGATCAGCTCCTAAAATATCAAGCACACATTTTGGGTGTACACTTCCATTAATCAAACTCTATGCCTGGATGCAGTTCCTGGTGGTTGCCAGGAGTACATCTGCACAGTTAAAGCTAGAGTGCTGATTGCACTTATTCCCGGAGATGCTTGCAAGAGTATTGCATGTGTCTTAGTTACATCCCAATTGGATTACTGTAACATACTCTACATAGAACTACATCTGAGGAGTGTTTGGAAACCTCAGATGATCCAAAGTAGTGCCGCCAGATTGCTTACTGGGGCAATTTATAGGGAACATATACACTTCTCCCTTGAATTGCACAGGTATGAACAGCACTGTTTTGGTTATACATGGTTTTTTTTCCAAATAAATAAATATTTGAATAAATAAATATTCAATAAATACTGTGCCCCTGGCCACCCAGAACCCCATGAGTTCAACACTAAAGGCGTAAAAATGGTCTTCTTGTGCCCAAACAAAACATATCTAATTCAGCCTCAAGATAAGGGGGTCAGAAGGACCTTTAAGGCTCATTACACTCGGTACTGTGTGGAAAGGATTGTCAACACTATGGAAGAAACCCCAACAGAGAGAACTGTTCACTCTCTCTGTCTCTCCATGTGTGAATCGACTGTTTAAGTCACTGAGCAGCAGTTCTATTTCCTGTGTACTTATGTTTGGAAGGTGGGAGTGGCATAAGAGTTATACATGGATTTTTAACTACACAGGTCTGGTGCCCCTAACCCCAGCGTTGTTGAAGGGAAAAGTGTAATTCTCTTTCTACAACAGCTTCAGTGGCTACCAGTTCAATTCTGGGCACAATTCAAAGTGCTAGTTATGACCTATAAAACCCTGTATGACTTGGGTTCAGAGTATCTGAAAGAAAATATTCTCCCATACAAGCCTGCCCGTGCTTTGAGGTCTTCTGGAGAGGCCCTTCTTACAGTCCCAGCACCTTCAGAGGCCCATCTGGTGGGGTCTTGAGAGAGTTCCTTCTCTGTGGCTGCTCCTACACTCTGTAACTCTTTGCTGAGAGGCTAGGATTTTGCCCTCTTTGCTTTCCTTCTATCAGCAGGCAATAACCTTTTCATTAAGACATTTCAGCAATTAATATCTTCAAACCCCTGGATTTTAGCCAGTGTGCTGGTTCTCTCTTTATAAAGTAGACTAGTACATGTATTTTGAGGGATTTTTAAAATGTTTCAGTTTTAGTTATATTTTAATAATATAATGGCTTTCATTCTATTTTAATATTTGTAGCTTTCATGTGAGACACCCAGTGTGGCATAGTGGATCAAGTATCGGACCATGACTCTGGATGCCTGGGTTAAAATCCCTGCTCAGCCAGGGAAGCTCATGGGGCTGTGTGGAACTGGTAAAATATCTCACTTACCTTAAAAGCCCTGTAAGGGTCATTATAGGTTAAGTTCCAACTTGAAGGCACATAACAATAACAAGCTTTAATATATTTGAATTCTATTTTTTAAAAAAAACTCTATTGTAAGATGCCTTATTTGTACAAAAAGGCAGAAGACATACTGTATATTAAAATAAAATAAAATAAATACAAAAACTAGCTCTATGGTAATAGCACCTGATCAGGGACCCCTGAGTTTGCTTTATATAAAGTGGAAGTAGCAACAGAGATCCTTCAGGTATTGTTGGGCAATACCTCCCACAAGTCCCAGTCAAGGATGAAGCATTATGGGAACAGAAATTCAACACGATCCAGAGGGCCACAAGCACCCAAACCTAGAGACACTGACTGTTCCTAGAACATTAGTTAAAACTGCTTCTAAGGTAACATGTACTTTATTCCTGAGATCTATTTCACACACACAGTAAGAGGTGTCTCAATATGCACCCCATGACAGCATGCCACATAACGTAAAGTACACTGTGAAAGTGACTTCAGTGTCATGGTCTGTCCTACAATGCTGTAAGGTATCCAGTAGTGATGTATGGAAGCGAGAGCTGGACCATAAAGAAGGCTGACCGCTGAAGAATTGATGCTTTTGAATTGTGGTGCTGGAGGAGGCTCTTGAGAGTCCCCTGGACTGCAAGGAGAACAAACCTATCCATTCTGAGGGAAATCAACCCTGAGTGCTCACTGGAAGGACAGATCCTGAAGCTGAGGCTCCAATACTTTGGCCACCTCATGAGAAGAGAAGACTCCCTGGAAAAGACCCTGATGTTGGGAATGTGTGAAGGCAAGAGGAGAAGGGGACGACAGAGGACGAGATGGTTGGACAGGGTCACCGAAGCGACCAACATGAATTTGACCCAACTCCGGGAGGCAGTGGAATACAGGAGGGCCTGGCATGCTCTGGTCCATGAGGTCACGAAGAGTCGGACACGACTAAACGACTAAACAACAACAACAACAATTCCTGTCAGTGGTGTACAGAGAATAAGAGGTGAGAATGACAAGACAGTCATTAGTACGGGCAGGTGCTGATCTGAAAGAGAAAGACAAAGGGCTTGCTGCGCAGTGTAGGCATGTAGTTTTAAGAACTCTCTGAACAGCTTACTGTTCAGATAAAGTTACTAACCTATGTCATAGAAAACCATGTAACCTGCACCTCTATCTAACCTAGGACTAAGCAATTCATCTGATCATTTGCCCTCTGTACTAGTAAGGGCTGGTCACTAGGTTGCACCCATTTGTTCACTTGCTTGTTTCACAAGACAACTTCCAGGCTGTATTATTTGGAGATTTTACAGGAAGATGGGTGGTTCTCTCTCCCATCCAGAGTTACAACACCGATTATGAAAGTATGAAGAGGTTTTAGGTTTTCAAAGGATCACACAATTTCAATCAGCTCACATTAAGTATCACAAATGGGGAGATAAAAGCATTTGGAACCACAAACCAGGGTTACTATCTCCAGCCATTCAAGAATCAAAAGGAAGTAATCTGCCCCACCCTCATTGTAATTTTCATGCCACATTACATTTTGACAAATATCTTCTAATCTTGCTGTTTTGTTCCTTTCTGTAGAATACTTTTGAAACCATCACACATGTACCCCAGACAGGTGTAAGGATTAAGCATCTCTTCTGCTACAAAAATAAAAGCTAAGGAACTGAAATTCACAAAACTTGCAATAACATAACTTCAGCTCTCTACTTTGTCCTTGTGGAACAACAGAATAATAATAAAAAGTATAAGCAATATACCAAGATTCATCATTCATGAAACACATGAAGAAAGGCTTTGTGTCAGGAAGGGGGACAAACACACACACACAGGCAACCCATGCAGTGCATTCATTATGTGCATGCTGAATGCTGAAGTCAACAGTGGTCCATGATGGAGGCTCACTGAAAGCTATGATTAGGTGCTTCAGCTTGGACATTGTGTACAGACAAGAAAAGGCTTGGGAGGCAGGACATGGTTATAAAATGACCTACTGAAGAGATCAGGATCCACTAAGGTAATCCTTAGAAGAAACTTTGAGTACCAAGTGTCAACACATGTCCTTATAAGGGAGTTCTGAGAATCTACCCTACAACAAACAAATCAGATGTTGTTACATGTGATCAAGTCAGAACCAACTTATTGTGACCCTAGTACAGCAATGAAGTTAAGTGAGATATAAGGACTGGTTTTACCAATTTCACCCCCACTGACAGTGAGTTTCTATGGCTGAGTGAGGATTTGAACCCATATCTCCTGAATCTTAGTGTTCATTACACGATACTGGGTATACAAATCAGATTAGTTTTTTGAAGTTTCTCCTGTGCTCCCTGAAATCATGAATCTTTTTCAAGCACAGGGAGCACCCACTATGAGCACTTATAAATCTAGAGGAAGCACAGAGCCATCAGGACAACAATAATGTTCAGAGGCAAATTGCAGAAGGTAGTGTTGGCTGTGTTTATTGCCAGCCCTGTGGAACTTTGATCACTAGCTTGCTAATATAGATGCTCACATTATGCAGGCAAAACAACCAAAACAGAACTGGAAGCAAAACACATTGGTCAGAAAACTTTGGGGCCGGACGTGGAGGGTATGAGAGCCCATGTTCTTCAAGATGTACACAGAATAGTGCTGAACTAAATGCAAAAGTACTATATCTTCCTCCTTCAATTCAATTTAAGAATGCAAAAACATATATCCCAACCCCTTCTTTAACAAACCCCGATTGGTAAGATTGGCTTCATAAAGCCTGCTTGTCTAAGGAGCACGAGAAGCGGCAGGTAGAGCAATACATCCTGTCCTCATCACGCATTCTTAGACCCTTGCTGGAGATGAAGGGGGGAAGCATCCACCAATCAACATCCTGAGGAGTGAGATCCATTGTCAGTTAGGAAGGAAAACACACACACACACACACACAGAGAGAGAGAGAGAGAGAGAGGGGGGGGGGGTAGGTGCCGGTACAGTCCTCCTCCCCAGACCCCTTGCCACCAGGATTGCTGCATTCTTACTCACCTGTTAATATTTGGATTGGTTCTTTATTGGTGCCTCCTGTATCCCCTTCTCAGAAGGGTGGATTCACTTCAGCAAATGTTTCAGGACACCTCCTTTGGAGAATGCATGCAGGTATAAATTCTATCAGAGGCAATCACCTACACTGGGAGTAGGTTCTGCTAGCCAAAATCCTAAGAGGTTGCCAGTTTTCTCCAACATCCTTTCCTGTTTTGTCTCAAAACCACCCCGAACTAGACCTTCCTCTTCATTTGCTAGCCATACTTTCCTCACCCATCACCTTAATTTTCTCTTTCTCTCTCTCCCTCTTTCTGCTTGTCTTCCCCCCCATCATGTTTCTATAGAAACAAGATTAGCAGGGGGGGGGGGGGAATAAAACAGGCCCATGTGACTCAGATTCCAACACTAAAGAATCTCTCTCCCTCCCCTCTGTGTCTCTCACTCTCTTGCTAATGTTTTACATAACAAGTCATTGTATGGGGCTAGAAGAAGAAGAAGAAGAAGAAGGAGGAGGAGGAGGAGGAGGAGGAGGAGGAGGTGGCAGGTGATCAGGAAACCTAGAGTTAACAGCTATCATACTTTGTCATTCACAATCACACTTTGTAATTCACCCACTAGCCTATGAGGTAAATACTGCCACTTTTTCACTTCTTTTAACATTTTCTAAGCAATCCAAGTGAAGCTATAAGCTGAGTCTGATCAGATGGCCAGCCAACAAGCCAAACCCACTTGCTGACCCTGTGTGCTGGAGGAGTAATATGTCGGATGCATTCACTGGTTGTGGGTTAAAACTTAGAGATGCTCGAGTCCCAGCTTTTCATTTCCTTCTGACCCTGAGAACACCAAAAATAATTGTTGTGTTGGGAGTGGGACAGGAAGGGGAGGGAGCAGAGAAAAACAATATGAGCTGGCCAATGTGGTTTGGTGAATCTTATGTGACCCCATTGTGCAACATGACTATAACCCACAGCCTGCTTAAGATGTATCTGCTTCTGGTGTTACCTTTGGTTTAGACAACTACTGCATCTGCTGTTGTTGTTATAAGCTGTCAAGCTGCTTCAAAGCTGACAACCCTAACACTACACCAGCAGCTCGCTTCCACCAGCTGCCATATTTCTCTATAAGAGGTATTGTTAAATTTAAATCCTATGAAGTAGTTAGTCATCAGATCACAAATTTTTGGCAAGGGAAAAGACAATGTAAAACCAGTCTACCTATGGTCCTGTAAAGCAACTAAATATACAGATATATAGCTATTTCTTCACTTTGAAACACAGCTGTCTGTAAAGGCAAGCATGTCATTCCAAAGTTGAAGACTTTGGTGGCTTTCCAGAATTTCATACAGGTTAACTCCCATAAACCATCACCATTGTTTAAGTAGCTAGTGCTGACAAGAGATGCAGTGTCACCCTTCAAATATTGTTATACATTTCCCATACTTGCATTATTTCAGACATCGAGCAATATGGAATAGTGGTTGCTATCCTCTAAATTTTAATTAGATCACATTGAGATTTTGGACACCAGTATTTTAAATTTTGAATATGTTTAAGAGACATTGCATTTGTACATTTTAAAAAAAGGGAAACATATCTTAGTTCTCTGAGTAAAAATAAAATGGAAATCCTTTTAGACCTGACTTAAAAATTCAAGGGGACGTGGTGGCGCTGCAGGTTAAACCACAGAAGCCTCTGTGCTGCAGGGTCAGAAGACCAGCAGTCGTAAGATCGAATCCATGCGATGGAGTGAGCTCCCGTTGCTTTGTCCCAGCTCCTCGCCAACCTAGCAGTTCGAAAGCATGCAAATGCGAGTAGATAAATAGGTACCACCTCGGTGGGAAGGTAAACGGTGTTCCGTGTCTAGTTGCGCTGGCCACGTGACAACGGAAACTGTCTTCGGACAAACGCAGGCTCTACGGCTTGGAAACGGGGATGAGCACCGCGCCCTAGAGTCGGACACGACTGGACTAAAATGTCAAGGGGAACCTTTACCTTTACCTAAAAATTCTGTCTCAGGGAAACCAGTTCAGAGCTCTAGCAAATATTACCAGCAGAAAAATCCTTGTAAACAAATAGAATCTGAGGTTTCCAAAGACATAAATCTTCCAGATAGCTATGCACACCAGGAGGGTGGGAAATGTTTCCTAAGGTTTCCATAAACATTCATGATATCCAGGAATGTTCTATGTTACATGAGCAGTCACTACTAGATGCGTAGGTCTCAAATCACACCAAAGAATGTATACTTAGATGGAGAAGCAACAATGAGTCTCCACTTCTAAAACACAAGGCCAGGGGCAACTTAAGCTTCTCCTTCTTGCCTTGGGCAAAACACTCAGGTTCCAGAGGTACCATGCAGCATTTATGCTTTGCTAGGTGTTGCCAGGTGTTAGCTGTTGCCAACATGCATAGCTGGGTGTAATCCAGTACAACATGGACCCTCGCTAGTGTCTTGTTCAGTCTGCAATCTCTATCTTGCAGCAGGTTTAAGTACAAATCTAATTGCTACAGCATCTGGCCACCTAGTCTTGTGAAGACTGGTAAATTCAGACTCGGGGGGGGGGGGGATTTTGGTTGGTCCTAATAAAGATATTGCTCATCTCCAGAATATTTTTCCCTTTCTGGCCAATAGAGCTATCTTTGGTTTTGGCTCAAGTCAAGAAAAAGTCTATCCAGACTACTTACATGCTGCTATCAAACATAGGATTGTCCATGTGCTTAGCTCAAAAATGGGATTCAACCTATCATGACTGTGTGCTGCACTTGGGTCAATGCCCAGAATAACTAGCTAGTGCTTATTGAAGATGCCCTCGAAAATGCTGACCAAGAAGATCTAACCACTCTGTGCAATGTGAAATGTGTCATGGGAGAGTGGGGAAACAGATGCACAGCGCACTGGCTTGAAAAAAAAGAAAGGGATAAATATGTTACAGAAATATAATTGGAGGAAGAGGCAAAATGCAGTTACAGTCCTGGAAACAATTTGGTGATAGTCTGGATCTCTATATTGCTACTACAAATTTGTATTTTGCTATTTAACGGCAGCAATGGGCCTCAGTATCATGTTCATGTCTTACTCTCAGAAGAGAGTAGTTTTAGAATATGTTACAGAAGAAAGCTTTTCACAAACATCTGAGTGATAAACATTGCTCATAAGCATGTTGTGGCAAAGCCCCAAGATAACTGCAGTGCTACCTAATGTTGGACCACCCATCAGGACACCAGGTGCTATTAGAGTTTGTTCCATTCCAACACAAAGGATGTTTTTTCGGGGGTTTCTGTAGCGAAAATGAAAATTAGACAAAGGAAGAAAGCAAACCATTTGAAACACACAGTTGCTATACTCTTGCTTTCATAGACAGCGTATCACTCCTGAATAAAGAAAGGTTCAATATCTCAAAGGTTCGCAAAGGGAGATGCATGTGAGTGGAGGCCAAAGCAGGGAAATATACTTGAGATTAGAGAGGCATTGCCATAATAAGAGTGATTGAATGACAGGAGTGATATATATTAAATGTGATGTGAAAAACAGGCAGGCGGGCAGAGATGGTGTGAAGTGAAAACTGCAAAATAAGCCCCAAGCAGTGCAAAAGAAGGTGTAAAAGACGGCAGCAATAAAACAACATTGAAAGTTGCAAACAAATATATGTTCAAGTGAATGCTGTGTAGTCACACATTTTTATTTCTGTTTATACCCACTATGCACATGTCTAATAAATCGATCCTATGAATTACACTGAGTTCAGATGCCTTTGTGTCTCTCCCAGAACTGCCTTCATATTCATATGCCTTTACTCACCCCACTTTAATGGCAGACAATTCACAACTGAGATTGGACTGTATCCACCATAACAGATTCACAGTGATATTTACTTATTGTATCAGGGTTTTTAGACCTTTATTATGTTTCCTTCTTCTCAGTTTGCAGTCAGCTTTCTCCACATGGATAATCAGTGCAGTTATACTGTGCAAACAGGGCATGATAGCCAGAGCACACTTAAAGAAATAATGCCTGAAGTGAGATTTTATCACTTCTAGATCATACCCGAAAATCCTATGCTAGTTTCACTAGAAATATTTAAGATGGCATCAGGAAGTAATGCTGATAAAACCATGTCAGGATACAACAGACAATTCATGAACAGAATAACTATCACCTATTGGCTGAAATCCAGTACTAAAATGCAACTAGAGTAGGCCCACTGAATCAATGGAATGTACAAAGGAGTTGATTCCTGCAGGAGAAACAGCTTGCTGTTTCAAGGTAGAACACAATGTCACGGAATATGTTAAACCAATACTTAGCTGCTTCTATTTAAACTCGCACTCAGTGGGCTTTTTGTATGAGACAGAAGAAGCCATGAGTCCTTTGCCACTGCCTTAGAACTAAGAGAGACAGACAGTGGGAAAGCTCCTTCAGTTGACCTGCACCATCTCCACCATGTTTGCTTTCCTGCCTAAAGATACAGGAAGCTCATGCAGGCTGGCAGCCTTGCTGGACAAAAAGATACAACAGCTTGAGGCCTGCCTCTCTGCATTACAGCTAATCAGGAAAGACAAAACGTTTCTGGAGAGATTCCTCTTCAGAGAGAAAAATACCATGTGCAAGAGGCAAGCACTTAGAGGAATGAGACACAGAGAAACAGGACTTCAGAAATTAGAGTTTGAACTAACAGTGCAGAGCTGTATGCTGCTTCTGCATTGAACTGTGCTGTGTTTAGTCTCAACTCTGATATACATTATCTTTAGATCTCCACCAGCTGGCTGGCTAGTTCTGTGGTTGGGCCAGCTGCACAGTCCCAGGGTGCCCTCGGAACAAGGGAAGAGTAAACCGCCTCTGAGTATCCTTTACCTGGAAAACTCTGAAAAGGGTCGCCATAAGTCAGAATTGACTTGACCACGCATGATAATTATACTATACCTCTGCCAGGCTTTAACCTCTTTCTTCTTTAGTTTAGATGACTGGGTTGTGTTAGTTTATTTGTATTTTATTCAATATAATGATTTAATCCTGAGTACCTACACAAGTGTAAATGGTGATGACATCATCAACCTGCAATCTCTTTAATGTAATTTAATTGAAAACTTCCTGCTCAGGTTCCAAGGTGCCCTTTTGACCTGGAGGAGCCTTTGGAAGGAAGCCTTGAGTTGAGGGAGGAGCCTTTAATATCAGAAAATGACCCCAGATTACCACTGCCAGGATCATAACCACTGCCAGCAATCTGGCAATGATTTATTGATATTAAAGGCTTTCTCCAGAGCCAAGACTCCCAAACTCTTCTTCAGGTCAAGAGGGATCTTCAGAATCTGAGCGGGTGCAGCACATAGGAAGTTTTAAATTAAATTAAAGAGTAACATTGCAGGCTAATGACATCATTACCACATAGTTGCACCAACTGGATTTCAACCAATATGAATTTATCTGTTGATTTAATGGATCTCTTGTAATTGTTCTAATTGTTTTGAACTATCACATTGTTATTTGATTTGTTATGAACTGCTTTGGGCATAATTAGTGGACAAGTGGGATATAAATAAATATGTGGTGATGATGATGATGATGTATCTCACCTTTAAGAAATTCCTTTTTAAAAAAATATTTCTGACCATGAAATCTCACTCAACATTTCCTTAAGTTGATTGAAATCAATCTTATAAAGTCCAGACTGCACAATATAGTACCCTCCATTTTCCCTTTCTGCAGTATAATGAATTCCAAAAGAGAGTTGGTCACTTCAAAGAAATATTCCTACTGTTTCAATTTCATTGATCACTTATTCCCTCCTGGTAAGGGCCGGATCAAGCATAACTGACTTTCTTCTTGCTTCTTCCGTCTTCCAGAAGACAATTTTATTAGCAAGGCAAGTGAGGAATTTATTGGACCTTACATTACTGGCAAACCTAAACTGCCAAACAGTACGAAGGTAGTTGAAGTTTCCCATTACTGCTGTGTCTCTTTTCTTTGAATGTTTGGTAGTCTCATCAAGGAAGGAATCATCCAAGTGTTTAGTCTTGGAATTCTATAGCAAATCCCCAGAGTAATGTTATTACCAGCTTTCTATGCAACAAATCATAGATTTCCTTGCAGTTGTACACATCCTTTACATATAAGGCCAATCGTCTTCTTTTTCTCTTTAGTCTGTTTTTTTTAATAAGTTATACCTTTCAATTTCCATATTATAGCCATGAATTTCATGCTATAAGATTCTGATAATGCCTATCAAATCATATTCCCTTCCTGTGTGAGGACCTTACTTTCTTGGCACAAATAAACATATACTGTACATTTTGTGTTTACTGTACATTTTGTGTTACACACACACATATTTACATAAATGCGTGTGTGTGTGTGTGTGTGACACAAAATGTACAGTATGTTTATTAGTGCCAAGAAATTAAGGTCCAACAAATTCCTCACTTGCCTTGCTAATAACATCTTCTGTAATTCAGTCTCATTTATTTCCCATTCTTTGTACTTTGGTTCAGATGCATCTGAAAACATGGGCCATTCCTCTACTTGCTTTCTTACTGGCTCTTTCTATCCATTGTTCAGTTCCTGTACTACTGTTGCAGTTTTTAGTAGATCATTGACACTCTTGTTCCCACTCTCCTCATCATCCTAGAGAGAAGTGATAGGTGGCACATTACAGGTTTCCATTGGAGGGTGGTGTTATTTAACATCTTTATAAATGACTAGGATGAAAAGAGGAGGTGCTCATCAAATTTGAGCATGATGCCAAACTGGAATGGGTTGCCAATTAAGAGGTGATATGACAACCATCTTCAAATATTTGAAGGGCTGTCATGTGGAAGGTGGAGCAAGCTGGTGGTTTATGTACTGGGTCTTGATTACTCCACTGTAACACTGAAAAGAATCTATTCTTATTTAATTTTTTAAAATTCATTTGGATGTTTAAATCTAATAAATGCTATTTTCAAATGGGTTTTACTTCATGAGCTGATGGTCATTGTAACTCTCTCTGAGCAGTTTATTGTGGAAAACTAAAATATAAACTAACTATATTCAGTGCTTCATTTATTTGGTGGAAAGCAGTTGCATTCACATAAAATGATAACTTAGGAATCTTGCTTTATTAAACTGTAATATGAATGAGCACCGTATTTGCTTCTCCTTGTCCAAATTAGTAACTAAACTGGTCAAAGGTAGAAGAGTATGATATCTAAACCCAGGATTATGTCTATTATGCCCAAACACGAGTCAACAATCTCTGGTATAATATAGATTGCATACAGGTCCTGATTCGTCTGGGTACAGTAACCATAATTCCAGGTTCACACAGCACACTATTTCTGCCTGGTTTTTGCATCTGTTCATGTAAAGAGTGAGTAAGTCACATATCTGTTTTTGTTCATGCAAAGAGGAGCATGAGTAAGTCACATATACCAGTTCTTGTCTTCTTCACATTGTGGCATCATAAATAAGAGTTCCTGGCTTATCATTATGAATGAACATGGTCAAAGACTGATAGATTAAATGTGGATTTTTCTTAACATGAATCTCACGGATCTTCAGAATGATTTGTTTTTTAAAAACTTCTCTAGAATTTCCCATCTGCATATTATGCCTCACCATTCTGTCCAGTCCTTGTGAATGCTATCTAACATTCTATGGTTTAGATTTTTGATAGCATGTTCAAATACTTGTTTTTGTATATTGCACACTATAGAGTCCTAAGCATTAATTGAATAATGCAGGCAGCTCTATAGTTCTAATGGCAGCAATAACAACAAAAATGTGATTACCATGTTGTCAAGATGCAGTGAATATTGCTATTACTACTTCATCATTTTCTCATTTATTCTGAGATCAGTTTGGTTGTACCCACTGCGATCTAGAGCACTCTGGAATGTCCAGAGGTTTGCACATTGCAGAGAAGCAGAGGAATGCCGTGGGACGGTGTGTAAGCTGCCCTAATGCTCAGGCAAGCACATGCAGTTTTTTGCCAGCATCATTTTCTTCTTGTAGGAGAAATGGGCTTGTGTCAGTCCATTTTAAAAGAGAGCAAACAGGGGCCACAGGAAAGCAATATAAGATGTCATCCCCTGCTCCAGCCATTTTTCAGCAATTACACTCTCTGACAACCAGCTAGTAAACATCAAGGTGCAACTCATGGTAGCCTGTGGCAAGACTACACCAGCACCAACCATTGATTAAGCATCCTTCAGTCCCGAGAGACTATGGTAACGTGCTCTGTATGGACGACTTGGAACAGCATCTAGTGTGGCTGAGAAGGCCAATTCGAGAGTGACAATCCCTTCCACACTGAAGACAAATACAATCTGTCCCCTGTCCAGCTCCCTGATTTGGCTGCTTTCGGGACTGCCTCTTTGCCTCGGTCTGCTGAACGAGTGTCTCTTCAAAATGGGAGAGGCCGTGATGCACCGCCTGCCTCCAGGCTGAATGCTCAGATGTCAAGGTTTCCCATCTGTTGAGGTCCATTCTAGGACTACTCTATTTGGAACTTTGTCCTGCCAGGTGATACCAAAAATGCGTCGGAGGCAACGCATATGGAAGGTGTTCAGCTTCCTCTCCTGCCGTGCACAAAGGGTCCAGGACTCACTGCAGTACAGGAGTGTGCTCAGGACACAGGCTCTATAGACCTGGATCTTGGTATATGCCGTCAGCTTCTTATTGAGCCATACTCTCTTTGTGAGTCTAGAGAACATGGTAGCTGCTTTGCCAATGCGTTTATCCAGCTCGACATACTGCTTGCTGTAAAAGGAAACACTGGCATTTCTTGAATTCTTGCTCTGCCACTGTTGATCGGAAGGGACCCGAGCAACCTGTGCCTTCACTGTCTTAATCTCTGACATTTTGTCCTTATTTTCCTGAAGAGATTTAGCAATTAAGATTCAATTGCCAATGCAGTATTTATGAACTGAGAAAATTTAAAATCATTTTTATTACAGGAAAGAAAACAAATGAGTGAAAAATAAAATGTGAAATGATACATAAACGTAGGTTGGTTATAGATAAGCTTGTGGGCTCCTAATTTCTTCCGTTGCCTTGGGATACATAGAACTCTCATTCCAGTTCTTTCAACGGTACCCATGGGGTCTAGTTCTTCCCTTTCTCAAGACTGATTTCACTACACATAAAATCCTAGTGGGCATCAAAACGGTTAAAGCACAGATAAAAGAAAGAAACAAAGCCAATTCATCAATACCATGCAAACTAAAAGTCATCTTGGCATAAAATTGGCCAATGTGTTGTGTGCATTGTTAGAGTAGAGGTCATGTTTTCTAAATTGTTGAGGAACAGCATAACAATAAAGTAATTTGGGAGACAGGAGAACAGGAAGCCTGAATAGATTAAGACAAAGAGGACTGCATGTGAAAACAAACAAAACATTATACACGCAGGCACAATGAACCGCAAACTGGAACAAATACAAATACCATTTTACTTGCTATCTCTGATTTGAACCGTAGTGTATATAATGCATTGGTCCCCTGGCTGCTTCAAAGAACAGCAATACATACATTTGGTCTTTTCTCTGGAGAAATTTCCTCATAAACTATAATATTGCGAGCCCAATGTGTGTTATGGCAATAGCTTCTTTTTCCATCCAAGCAAGCTCTTGTTTGCTTGCCAAGATAGATTCATCAAATATATACACGGCCAATCCAATCCTGAGTTCTAGGAAGCTTTCAGGCTCCAAAACATCTGATAGCAAAAGACTCCACACACTAATTGCACACTTAGAAAAAGTTATTTCCCTTCTAGTAGTTTTGAAATCGCATTTCTGTTTCATCCATGCCTGTCCAGGAACATATGTTCTGCTATTGTACTTAAAAATATTCCTTAGAAATTGTATAAAAAGCACATGGGAAATTTATTTTGATCCCAGAGCTTTGGATGCATAAAAATACCGATTATAAGAACAATCATTTGTGTTTTTACATACAGCAGGCATCTCATGCAAGACATCGACCATACTGTTGAATCTGCAGATTGGTGCTAAGTGACAATGTGTTTAAAATACCTCCTTGTTGTCCACAATTAGAGATATGTGAACCCCTACCCCATATGTTACTAATCGTATCAAAATTCTTTTAACTTCCTTTGCATTTCTGAACACTGGAGTGCGATTGAGATGCAACCATTTGCTGTGCACCAGGCTAATGATATTCTGGGAAAGTTTAACACATAATGAGTAGTATGATAGATACATCTGGCAGTGGATCCGGAAAATTCTGAAGTACCAAAAATATCCATGTCGCCTCATTCAATTTCACTGGTATTTGCAAGAAAAAGGCTTGATCTATACACACAGCAGAACTAAGAATTAGGAGTCTTGAGGTGGTAGAATGGAATGGGTCACTGCAGACCGTAGGGAGAAAACCACATTCTGAATGCTCCCTTATGTAAAAGAAACAAAAGCACAAACATTTCCTCATTCCCAATAGGCAGAAAACTAGCACTGCAAGAAGAGGTCACCTATCCTCTTAGCATAATAAATTTCTACTAGCAGAGAATTACTTATGAAGGGAAGAATGCTTAAAAATATGTCATTCCTTCAGGAACTGCCTGCAGCAGTTCAGTCCATTTACCAGCTCAAGATTCTACCAACCTCTGTCCTCTACATCCCATTACCTGTGTGGAACTGACCTGTGGGCACTACAGTACTTGGAAAGATAAGCACTAGATGGCAATATAGCCCAGACCAGTCCCTGGAAGACACAACAGTGGCCCTTCTTGCTTTAAAGCATGGAATCCAGGATGATGTGGTTTACAGAATGCCACAGACGGGATGAAAGGGATATGGGTAATACTGGGAAAGGACCTCTGCCCAACAATGAGGGATCAAAGTAATGCAGTGCCCGCTTCTTTTCATACACCATCATCACAGAGCGGTCAAAGACAGAAGACAGAAGCAGTGGACTGCGTGCGGTGTGGCAACTGTTCCACTTGGCAGAGTTCCACAATTAGTATTTTTGTTTTGTGAAGACAGCTATATCTATAGTCTGTTGTTGAGGCCATTTCTGAGGAAGCCAAGAGAGGAATACAGAACCCTGTAGATGCTACAGCGGGAAACCTGGCACCAAGCGAGTAACTGGCAGCTCCAAAGAGTCCTAATAATTTAGCTCTATTCCCTTGTTCCTCGGAATGTGCAACATACGCCACTTCTTTTGTGCATGCCAGAGTTCATGCAAATGTGAGCCAGAAACGAATGGGCTGGACTTAATAGCCTGAACTATAGAAAAGGAGTCATCACAGTTCAGACTTCTGGCCTCGTTCAACATGTTCCCGGAGATCAGTTCTCCTGTCCCCTAACACCCCGCCAAAACCATTTGTACTGTCATTTCACCCTCAGTGTAAACCACAGCCAAAACACCGTAAGGATTCAATATTCTCCCTGATGAGGTGGCCACAGTTCCTCCTCTTCAGGAACAAAGCATGTCTGAAGTAGAACATGATTGCATGTTGTATTGATTGTGTGTAAATTTTTGATGAACAACTTCCTGTTCTGAGAGGCCCTACAGTTGCAGCCAACTATTCCCCTGAACATGTGAAGCTTCCATGTGGGTAAAGAGGGGAGGCCACGCATTCAGCTCCACCTCCTCAGTCCCTGATCTTCCTTTAATGAATGCAGGAATTCTTAAAGGGATTCATTACTCACCTTTGCCTGAAAGCAAGTATGTGATCAGGACATAGCCCTGCTTTGCCAGGGTGCCCAGTGACAGAGTGTGGTCCTTGCACTTCAGGAAATGTGAGAGGTGCTCAACATGAGGAGCTTCAAAGTTGAGCAGATTGGGTGGCATGGAAAGGTGTGACCTGGTCTCTCTGTGTGCCTAGAGCTTTCACTCCCTCCACATGTTGTTAAAAAGGTTAATTTGCTAATCTGGTTGTTACTAAGAAACATATTTTGCTCCTATTAAAAGATGCCAGCCGGCACATGGGAAGAGGCAAGAAGTGCTATTTAAAGATGTGAAAGTAGTCCAAAACAAGACCTTGGCCACTATAATGAGCACTGGATGGGACCTAAAGGGGTCCCTTCCATACTATCTACGAAAATCATAGTGGAACAGGAAAATCTTGGTAAGTAAATGGGACAATGCTGGCGATTTAGTGTGTTGTAAAAGTTAGTTACTGAAAATCAGCCAGTGCGCAGTTCATCTCCCAAACCAGTTTCCTATTACAGCCCACACACAGCTTCACTGATTCATCTTTGTCCCTGACCGGCATAGTCCCTACCTCCTCAGACCTTTGGCTTCTTCAGTTCTACTGACAGAAATCGTGGAGCTGTCATGCTGAAGGACTCTGAATTTTAATGGGCTGCATAACGCATGCCTTAAAATACTTCCAACTTTTAGGAGGAATAATGCTATTGTTTAGTCTGAACCCAGCGCTTGCACTGGAGCCTATTCTTGTTTTCAGAGGCCAAAGATCCAAAGATCCTGTCAGGAATGGAAACTTTGTTATTCTGGGCTGCCAGTCAGCCAGAGTTTTCCAAGTTTGGGAAAGCAGTGATGTGGTTACACTGACTTAGCCACAAAGTCTCAATGGTTTTCCTTTTTGGATGGGCATCAAGATCCTTTTGGAGGACCACACTGCCTGATATAATCAGTCACTACTATCTGTAACTCCAGGCAGGTGCCAGGAAGCTTGCAAATATGTATGTAACAAGGAATGAGGGAAGGGGCAGGCATACCAAGGAGGCTAGAAACCAGATAACAGGAGGCGAAAGAGTGGAGGATGAAAATCAGAATAAGACAAGAAAAATAAGGGAAAAAAGGGAAGCATTTGGAAGATCTCTTTCCTAAAGCACAGGTGAGAAGTAAAAAGGACTGCACTAACACAGCCTGCAAATTTAGAGTAAGCAAGACTTACACCAAGTTAGAGAGCTGTCAGTCTTGCTCCATGCTATCTATAATCCTCAATTTCCCACAAATGTATAACATGTTCTTTGAGTTACAGTGCCATGGAAACATATAATGATCACATTGGATCTTATTGGCTTTGTCCGCAGAAGAGTATCGACAAATTAAATCCATGGTGAAGGAAGAATAAAACTGGGCCGCATGCTCATCCCCAATATTCATAAACAGAAGCTGAGTACCTGTTCCCCAGGTACTGTTCTACCAGCATGCTGTTTGTGTGGCACATCAATGAGAGTCATCAATAAACTCCCCAAGCTGGTTTCCAGGGATGGAATCTCTGGGATAAGGCCTTACAACAGGGGTGTGATGGGGGGGGGGGGGGGAGTGTTCCATCCCCAACACATGCCACAGACTTCATGATGCCTGAAAATGGCTTCAAAATTGGTGTGTGATGGCTACTTTCACTTTTGACTTTAGGTTTTTGGGAAGGCTGGGACTCTGACTTGTTTAAAACTGCACAGAGATGTTCATTTTTCCCTGTTGCTAATGAAGAATGGGTGGTTCTGTGGGACCCATGGGGCTGCCAAGAGGGCTTTGAGCCACATAGGGGAATGTTCCCCCTGTGGTCCAGCCCTGGGTTTTATGAGGAAGCACAGCACTTAATCCTAAACACCCCCCCCCCCCGCCCAAGACTTCTCCACTCTCTTTTTCTCATGGACCCATGGAGCACATGGAATCAAACTCACTCTTCTTTGTTTACATCTTGTTTCGAAACTATATTGGGGACCCCAGAATATCACTCTCAATGTATTTTTTTAAATGATCTCTGTATGTACAATTTATGTGTTTGTTCAGACACTGACATTTATAGCCTCAATGTTTTTTTCCTTCACCAACAAAAACAGAAAAATAGAAACCTGTGCATTTTAAAGTAACAAATTGGCACAGCATAGGAACATAAGAAGAAAACTCATTAAAATAATATTATGGTCTGAAAGGTGACTTAAATGACCTTTGTTGCTGAATATATTTTCTCCATAGGAGCCTCATGAGTCACACACAATGGCAAAACTAAGAGCAACACAAACCTTCCCTTGCAACATAGTGTGCTTGGTAGGGATGGAATTTTTGTGCTAATAGTATGCCAAAAACATGGCAGAGGCTCTAACTTTCATTTTCGTGTTCTTTTGCTGATGCTGAAAGAGATTACTAAACATGAATGATTGGTTTTTTTTTCTTCATTTTCCCATCTTCTGTTTGACCTTTGTTTGAACTGGTGACCGACAACCCTTGAGAAAAGAAGACCGAGAGGAGATAAGATAGGCTTTTCAAAGACTTGAAAGACCGTCATACTGAGGTGGGGCAGGATCTGTTCTCATTCATCCCAGAGTGCAGGACACCTAATAATGAGCTCAAATTACAGGAAACCAGATTTTGTCTGAATATCAGGAAACAGGTCCTAACTGTTAGAGCAGCACAACAATGGAATCAATTACCTCGGGAAGGAAGCCATGAGTGCTTCAGCATTCAAGAGAAAATTGGACCACAATCTGTCAAGCCTGCTTTGGGGTCTCTGTCTACCAGCAGGTGAGAAATCCCTTCACGCTGCTGAAAGAGCGGATGGTGGCCTGGGTGGGAGCCCTTTCCCTTCCCTCTCCTTGCCTTACTACAACAGGCCTTCTTAGCATGCCCACCTACCTGTATCCACCTTATCCCTGATGCACCGCAGAGAGGGAAAAAGACCATGAATACAAACGACGGTATGAAACATTAACAGGAGCACTGCCCAGCCAAGCCAAACCCGCAGAAGGAAGAAGCACCTCCCCAAGAGGTGGCTATGGTGGTGTTGATGCTGACAGTAGTCACTTGGCCCCTGCTCGTTCAGGAACTTTCCCATGTAAGGGAAAAGTAAGGGTGTGGTTGCCCTGGTTTTACCAGAGAGCCCTCGGGTGTTTTTTTTTTAAACTCCCCCTTCCCTCAGGTGCATTGGGGTTTGACTCCATCCATTTTTGAAACTGTAAACTTGGGGGGGGGGGGGCCAACAAACATTGCCTCTGCATTTTGGGGGTAGTTTTTACTTTACGTGGTCTTTAGGGAATTTTTGTCCTAGTACCAGAAAACAGAAATTGGGGGGGGGGGGGATGAAATGAAATGACCCAAAAGAGACACTTCCATTCCTGTTAAGTGAAAAGAGTGGTGCAGGGAAAACACAAAAACAAAAATAACATCCTGAAAGATCCCAAAATGAAACAAAAATGAAAGTTTTCACAGTGCACATCCCTAGTGCTCAGTTTCATTCTGTTTCATGCAAATGACAGTTTTCACTACAACACAGAACACTTAACTAGCGTTTGAGAATTCGATCATAAAGCAATAATAAACAAACTCTATTTCTTCCCCACAATTATTTTCCTTTCTTGGTTGTTCTACCCCTTAGTGTGTAAGATTCAGTAGCTACAGCCTTGAGCTAGAAAGGGGTCACTTTATGGTGCCATAAAGTGGAATTAATTGTTCTAACAACTGGCTACAATCCTACTGGGATTTACACCATAGTAAGTGAAACTGCATAATTGTAACAGGAAATGCCTGTCATGTGACTGGCAGACAACCAGGAACATGGTGGGCAACTTGTTAATTAGCTGCAATTTGCTGCTACAGTTTATATCATTTTACTTTCTCCAGAGTAAAATCTGAACAGGAATCTGGCCAATGTGTATCAGTGTAAGGAGTAATGTGTTGAACTATAGTCAGCCAGTGTAAAAGCTAAATAGACCATCTATCTATCTATCTATCTATCTATCTATCTATCTATCTATCTATCTATCTATCTATCTATCTATCTATCTATCTATCTATCTATCTATCTGTCTATCTATATCTATCTATCTATCTATCTATCTATCCATCCATCCATCCATCCATCCATCCATCCATCCATCCATCCATCCATCCATCCATCCATCCATCCATCCCACCTTTTTCCTTAAAAAAAAGGACCCAAGACCCTACAATCACATCACTCACAATACTTAAAGCATCCACAATCTCCATTTTGGCTTTCAGGAAGTTAGAATAATTACATTTGTGTTGGCAATTTATCACATGTATACTGGTCAAATATCTGATGGATATGACCTACCAATATAACATTTTCACCTAGTAGACAATAATTTAGCATTAAATTGGTCTTTGACGGATGAGGATTTTACTGCAGTTTACCTTGGAATGCTTGAACAGACAGTGTGGACAGTTTAGAGGTCTGTAATTGCTCCTCTTTTTTTGGTCAGAATCCGATGGGTGAAATTTTCATTGATAGCAATCTCTATATATTCTGGGAATATGACACACCATAATGTAATTCCTCCTGCAGTGACTTTAAGATTACACACACAAAATATTTTGCTGCTTGAAGACTGAATAGGACCAAGCTCCTGCTGTTTTATGTGGTGGGCACAAATGCATATATGACTCTATTATGAAGAGTGTTCCAGATCATATAGGGATCCAACAAACTTGAAAATCCCTTCCACACATTCTGTGTGCTTCAGCTTCAAATTAATATTAAATGGTCTGCCAGGAATTTCAGGTAAATTCCGATCAGAATTCTGAATGATCGAAGGGCTTCTTATATTTCAGATTCATTCCATCTGCCTTCACTTGAGCTGGCTTTAGTCAGCATGTGTTTTTCACTGCTGAATTAAAGATTTATGTCATTATGGCATCTCCCAAATCCATCGAAAAGATAGCCATAAGAAAAAAGCAGCTTCTTAAAATACGGCAGTTTCTCTGGTATGCCCCAGCCACAATAGGAATGTTGATTTGGTCAACTATTTGGTACTCTACTATTCTGCCAAATCTTAAAAGTCTTATTTTGAAAGGCCATAGGCATTCTAAGGTTCGGAGGGAAGTCTTCTCCGCCACAGAAAAACTGCCTGTCTGTGATATAGCATCCCAGTCCCTCGTCTTCATTATGTCCACAGCCTGAAACTTCTGTTTCATTTCCCTGGCTCAGAAATGCCATAGAGGTAGAGTCTCGTAGGGGCTTTGTGATGCAATAAAAACATTCCTGCCTGCAAAGCATGAAACCCCAAAAGTTTATAGGAAACCACTGTCTTTGGATGTCTGCATATCTTCAGGCATCCTGGGAGCTATAGTTGAAAGAAACTGGGAAAAGCAAGGGGCCGATAATGATAGTTTCTGGATGAACACTGTGTGACTATTGGCTTCCACATTAAAGCTCAAAAACTGGGATGCTGAGAATGTTTTGGCAGCCAATTGACAGGCAGGCTCCTTGGGTGTCTAGGTCATGACAGACAAAGAGAGTAGAGCCCTTAGCCTTCAAGGAAGGTGGGGAAAGGGGAATTACAAGCACCATCTTTCCCCCCACATTGTTTGGAAAGTCTTTTGTGGAGGACCTGTACTAATGTAACATACACAAACCATGCAAACCTATTCATTTACTCAAAACAATAAATAACAGATGGATTAGTATTTTGGAAAAAAAAAGGCCAGTTAAGGAAGGTAGAAATGGAGAACTCACAGGATATTGTGCCTCAAAAGTAGAGAGAAAAGAGATAACGGGACCATGCATAAACCTTTTGTTTGCATCTCCTTCCCACCCATCCTTAGGAAGAACAGAGCATGGGAGGGTAGAATGACCATAAAGCCACTAGAAATCACATTGCTCCCCAACTGCTTACTAATCCCACCCTAATTTGTAGGAAATGTTTATCATGCTTCTTTGTGCTCATTGCTAATCAAAAATTAATAATGAAAATATTTTCCTTAAATGTTCATTTGAGCAACCAGTTTATCAGAATTGTATAAAGATCAATTAATTACACGTATGAAAAGCCAAAACTGCACATCACTCCTAAAAATATTGTATATTAATAATAAAACAAGGAACTCTTTCCAACAAGAATCTTGGACCTGGAAAGCAACTGTGGCAGGTGAAGTAGCGTGAAGACCTGTTAGGAGTTTCCATCACAGGTTAGTGACTGGAACCTGTCCTTCTCTTACCATCAGTTATGTATTGGTGGCAAAAAGATTAGCTAATGGCTTGGGAGAGGGACCACATGGTAATTTGATTGGCAAATCACCAGCAGAGCATCACACTGATACCATCATCCACTGACTACACTGGGCACAACTGACCATTCATTAGCCAAAATATTGTGATGTTTGCCTATGTAGACTGCAAATGTATTAGGAACCAACAGTGAAGCGAGTTGAAATACTTTCCACTGCTATAATTTTTCATAGATTTCACTCACTTTTTCAGATGTGATGCTTCATAAAATTAATTAGCAGCAGAATAAATAAATGCAATATTGTATAACTAAAACGTGGCCATTGAAATAGGTAAAATAGTCTGGAATAAAAATTATGACCTTTTCATTGAGATGACTAGAAGCAAATATACTTAAGCACACAGCTCTTTAGCCATCTGAACTGTTTTTAAAATCTGAATAATGCAAAGGAAGTGTATGCTACTGAGTTGTCATGCCCAACAACTTATTTAGAAGTATTTCAATAAAAATATCTTGCATGTAAAGTTTTGAATTTGTTCGAATATAACATTTAACCCACATCAATATGCTTTATTTATTTTTCTAGTCAAATATTTCATGGTATTGCTACCATGAAACAATGAGATATTTATACTGTATGTAAAATTGATTAATGACATTTAAAATTAATTATATCTAATTTTGTTTCCTGAATATAATTCAAATATACTAAATTAGATCTCAAGCAGTCTTCTGGAATACCTGCACAAATGGGTGCAAGACAGGAACTTATTGGCACAAACAGTGGCTTGCTTCTCCTTGCCTTGCAAACGATTTTGAGAGAAAGAATTAACGGAAACACAGACTAAGCCTCAAAATGTTAGCTTCAGCTAATTATTTCAACTGAAGAAATCTATATCCTATTAGCACCGATTGTGCACGTCCTCTATAAAATATATTCTTTTTGCCAAAATAAAACTTTACAGCAATTTACTGCAGTTCAGTGGCTAAAATCCAGCTGCTTAGTGTAATAAATCAAACTAGAGTATATCCTTTAATCAATGAGTTAACTCTTCTGTACATTCCATTGATTCAAATGGGTCAACTTTCAGTGCACCTTAATATGCTAGGCCTATTTGAATAAATGGAACTCACAGAGGAGTTGACTCACCAAATCCCCACTGTTTCAATGACCTACTCTAGTGCAATTTAGATTCAGCAGAATTTAGCATCAGTCAAAGGCTAAACAGGAAATGTAAAAAATATAAGGCAGAAAGATCCCAGTCAGAAGAAAAACCAATAAGGAAAGCACACATAGTATGTTCATCATCACATTGCAGTGAACAGGATAAAGAACTGGTCCAATAATCATTTTGGATGATTCATACGTTTTTGGTGTTGCCGTTGTATGTGACTCAAACCACACAGCATGACCTCCCAACCAGTCTCTTTTCATCAAATGACTCTGGTTCAATTCACATTCTGGAAATGCATTGTGGTTCTGATGGAACCACATACATATAAACACACAGCCAGCCAATGGACAATATTTGTACACCCAAGAAAGCATGATGGAAGACATGTGATGACAAATATATGAAGTATGGCACTACATGGGTGATTACACGGTATGGTATTTTTAATATCATGAATTTAAGGCTTTCGATCTTGAATAAGATCTTGAAAAATTCACATTTATCATTGACAGATAAATAGAAAAGTTTTTATAAAGAATTTTAGCTATGCCAAAATACCAGTAAGACACAATTGGCAACTTTTTTTTCCTGCTGAGCTTATGCTATCAATAAAAGGTTCATACCGCTCAAATAAAGCATATTTCTTTCTAAAAAAACAGAGATCTCACAAAAACAAAAGTGAAAAGTGAAAGCATGTCAACATTTTCCTTTGCAAAATTCTGCAGTAGTGCTGAACATTTATCCATTGTTACTGGTTCACACACCTTATGGAATGCACAGAGTCTCAGTCTCATTACCCAGACCACTAATATTCATGTCATGTGATGTCTCAATCGGTTACGTGACTTTACTTCTAACTGCCTATTCATATCCATTCTCTTTGTAGTATTTTGCTTTGATTTCCTTGGATTTCTTTTGTTCTGCTATAATGTCCAGATACCTTGTAGATAAACCAACACACATAACTCTGGGCTTGCCCAAATGGGGGCTAAAGTATCTGGTTTAGGTTTGGGAAGGAGAAATTAACTGAGATCAGTCTCTTTTCCCCTGCCTCCCATGGATTTCTGATCTCTCTTGGAGATTTGTATTGTTTTGAATCAGGCTTTGTTGCAGGAGACCAATCTTAATTCTACATTTTTTCTGATGCAAAGTCCATCTCTGTGTCAAATGGTCCCAGTTCAGAAACCTTTAATTAACTCTTTCCTAAATTTGAAACAGGGTGTGTGTGCGTGATTCAAACCTATATACAAGATATATTTACAGTGTAGAATTGCCACATGATTTTCATTTACTGCCTTACTTTTCCCCATCTGGACAAGCTCTCGGACAGAAGTCACAGGATTGGTTTTCTTTTTTCCATATTAGGGAACATGGTGTATGGTTGTGTAGCAGAAAGAAGTACATATATAAAAAATGGCACAAAAATTAGACAAACTAGGGAATATAGAAATAAAGGGTGGGGTATTCTGATGTCCATCTATTACACTAATATTTCAAGAACTAGAGAATGAAAGCAAATATCAAAAGATGATGGGATGAAAGGGAGCTGGACTATGCACTGCCCTTCCATATATGTTGGATGGCTTAGGAAAAATTCACCATCTCTCTCAAAATCTACAAAACCTAAAGTCACAAAACACATCTAAAGGCTAGATAAATTTTTAAAAATCCAGAAAGACATCTGTGGTGAAACAAAATATTCATCATTGAGGAATGATTGCAGAGTCTTTCAAATTGTTCAAACTGATTTAAAATTCTCCTTGTTTAATTTCTCTGTCGGTGGACTTTGTCTACAACATGCAAGGTCCAATTTATGTCCCTTTTCTATCCCTCTTTTGGAACAATCTCTCATAGGACCTTTCCAGTTCAGTTTTCCCCTATGCTTCTCAAATGCTGCTTGGCAGAACTGGTACTCAACCAAATTTTGCCCACACAGTATTTCTGCTACAAGGATCTCTGTGTTGTCAGTATATTTTTCTAACAACCAAACCACAGTACTTTGTTGCTAAGATAATTGCTAGTATTTCATTTATTTATTTTGAACAGCAATATTGCACAGACTGCTGTGTGAAAAGCTATCCTATGAATACCACAGGCATTTACTGAACACTGACTATGACATGCATCAGTGGTACTCTTTCCTCCATGTCTGTATAATTTAGTAAACAACGATTCATTAAAAAGTTATTATTATAGTTGTGGGTTTTTTGCTTTCTTTAGAGTCTGAATTCTCCCCTGATGGATCATGCAAGCAAGGAAACACTCAACTAGTCCTTTAATCTGCCAAAGCTCATTCCTTCCCTCCCTCCCTCCCTCTCTCACACATAGATCTGGACACCTAAAACTTTTTTAAAAGAAAGATATATTTCTTTTAAGGTGTGGAAGTGAATTATTTTGATAAATCACAACACAGACATTTCAGCCACTTCTAGCATTCATGACTACCAAACTCCCTTCTGATGATGCTGTCTGTGAAGCTACTGTCATGTTCCAAATGCTCTTTCTTCTCTACTGGTAAATTTAGGCCAGTGTAGACCATACATGACAGTAGATTTACCCTGTATATTTTGCACCTGTATAGCAATGGATGGAGGCTAAGATAGCAAGCAGGCTAGCATGAAGGCATTGTTGCCTGTGCGAATTTTAAGAACCTTTAAAGCATCATAGAGAGGAGTGCTTCTTTTGGCAAGGGCTGTCCAGCAGAACTAGTGCTCCAGATTTCATGATCTCTCAGATCAACAGGACATATTAATGCCTAGTTTTAAATGCATTTTATCTGAAATACAACACATTTGCAGATAAGAGCAGCTGATCAGACAGGTCCAAGGCCAGGATCCAGTGGTTCACCTTAACATTCCAGAGTACTGACATTTCCTTCACTAGAGGCTTTGTGGCAACAAGAATCTACTCCAGAGGTTTTCCCAGCTGTCCAAAGCAGATTTTCAAGGTGTGGGGATGTGAAAGAAGGGGAGAGTGTGGATGCTAGTAGAAACAGTGAGATCCATGGAAGTACACCACTGAATCTTAACCCAAGATCTAGATTCTTTGTGCATGTGTGTGTGTACACATATACACATAAATATAGCATTTTAATATTTTATAATCTTCCTGATTGTTACTAGCCTAAATCTGTGTTTACCCCAGATTCAATTAACCTTTTATTGTGCCTGATGCTATTTGCAAGTTTGCCATTTTTTTAAACAACTGAATGTATCCTGAAAAAAAATTGTCTTGACACTTTTTATACTAACACAACCACTTCCTTTTTATTTGCTGTACCAAAATTTCTGAAAATTGAGAAGCTCCAGTGTTGCACAGACTTTTGTGGAGGGCTAATATTATGAAATTGCAAAGCTAAAACATGCTTCAATGTATGCAAGAATCCACTCTACCTAAACTTAAATTCTCTCAATATATTATATTTTTAATATATAAAGTGATATTTGTGTTCATAAGTGTTAACAATATTGCCAGCATGCTACTGAAGAAACATGAAGGGGACGAGCATTGCATAACTGCCATGCAACCAGCTGTGCAGCTGATCTCACAGCCAGTGCAAGAATGGGCATGTGCCATGGAATATACCAGAGTGATGGGGTCACTAATACAATTGTCTTTCCAATCCATGTTTAGATAATAGAATACTGGCCTATGTATACAGATGGATATATTTACTGAAAAACCAATATTGGCTACAACTGTCTGCTTTCAAACAAAACATATGTATCAGTATACATCTGCAAGAAGAATTAAGGTTCAAAGTATGCAAAAGCAGAAATAAACAACAGTTCTGTTGTAGAAGAAACTAGTTCTGTCTGATAGACCATCACTCATTTGAGAAATTGTTGTAGTTTATACCAGCTAAGAGCAATCAACTAGAGATGGGCACAAATCAGAAAACCAGTGGTTCATGATGGTTCGTGGTTACAAACCCCTAGAAAAACGAATTGGTTTGCAGATTTTTTTTTGGTTCATGCCTGGAAGGGCCCCTACCTGCTCCTGCTGCTGCCACCTCCGCCACCACCGTCAGCGCATGCTCAGAGTTGGTGGCAGGCTCCTGGCACAGAAGCTAGGCACTGCCTCTGAGCATACGTCCGCCTATCAGCTGGGTGGCTTGTTTCATGCCCATCTCTATTCTTGACATATTGACATACTGCCAATCAGCAAACTGGTGTTTCGAGGCATTTTAATACATAGAGTTGGAAGCCATTGTAAAGCCAAACAAGACACGCTACTGAGTTTCATGTCTTTGTTTCTTAGCATTGTGTGTTGTGTGTAAAAGGACTGAAATCAGAAGGAGTAGGAGGGGAGAAAAGTGAAGAAAGTAGCTACCTCTCCCTGCCATCTTTTGCTGCTAAATTTCCCTCTCTAAAACTGCTTTTCTCCCTCAAGGGAAATCGTGATCATTCCCATTCCCTTATTTTTAACAGGAAGGCAAAGCAGTAAGCATCTCTTCCATTGCTCTTTCATTCCACAAAAATGTCAATTTGAACAAATACATGTAGTCCTTTAGGGAAAGAGTCCATGAACTCCCTGCCATGCCCAGTTTGGTCTAGAACTAAATGTAAGTCTATTCCACCACCACCACGGTCATTGCCAGCCCACAAATAACTAAAAATCTGTGTGGCAGGTGTGAAGGATTTGTAAATAGTACTGTTTTAAAATGTTTAAGGGAAAAAAATCAGTTTAAGATTGAAGAAAAAAATTCAAACAAAACTTTTTAAATCATTGAATGGCCTGGTGATGGGTAAATCAGCAACACAGGACTTCTGAGCACCTTCCCGTCTCTTTCAGCCTGTCTCAGCAGGAGACTGGAAGGTTGGAACCTGTCAGGACGTATGCTCTAAATTAGGAATCAAAACATTCCATCCTGCTCAGCAGAACTATAAATTCAAAGTGAGTCCTTGTCTTAGACAGCCAGTGGTCTAAGGAAGACGAGGAGGACAACTCCTCAAGAGTCCAAAATATACTTGAAAGTTGTTTTCAGTTATTTTACATGCTGTTTTAAAATTTCCATCTGACCACTCTTCACAGTAGTCTGGGGACTCTGGTGTTTTACTGTGAAACCAAAAAGAGAACTAATCATGACAGGCAGGTATTAAAAAAGAAAACAAGTTCAGATACTAATACTGGATTGCTTAGATTCCCAGAAATCTTGAGAAACACCATACACGTTTGCTAGGTATGCATGCTTGGCCCTTACAGCACCAAGGTATAAATCTAATTTTAAAAAGGGGTATAGCTACCCTCCCTTTGGAGAGTGGGGCTGTGAATTCCCATGTACCTTTTGGAAAAGGCATACCCAAGCCAACAGTAATGCACGATAATAGGATTTGCTGAGGGAGATGTACTTCTCTTGTGTGCAGAAGAGAATTGCTTCTATGAGCCTATCTTGTCCTACTAATGACCAGTCACAAAACAAAGCATGTTAAATACAAGATAAATGGTTTAGGAAAATCATGGGCTATGACAAGACACCCTGATGTTGGGAAAGTGTGAAGGCAAGAGGAGAAGGGGACGACAGAGGATGAGATGGTTGGACAGTGTCATCGAAGCAACCAACATGAATTTGACCCAACTTCGGGAGGCAGTGGAAGACAGGAGGGCCTGGTGTGCTCTGGTCCATGGGGTCACGAAGAGTCGGACACGACTAAACGACTAAACAACAACATGACAAGACATCTTTCGCCACTTGAGGGAGCATCTCTAAAAATGCAATACTCATGCATATCTAGTTTGACCCTAAGGTTACTTTTCCTCTGACAAATCAGTTCAGAGTTGACAGCTATCTCAACCTGAAAACAGCAGTTGATAATTTCATCTTGGGAAACCATCACATAAAATGTTCAGCAAGAACATCTTAGAATCATAGAATAGTGAAGTTGGAAGGGGCCCATAAGGCTATCAAGTCCAACGCCCTGCTCAATCTTGTCCAATAGTCACCCACTTTCAGAGTGCCATAATAGAAGGATTTTCAGACTGGTGGTCGGAAGACTGCTTCCAGAGGGTATTAAAACAAAAACAGGGTTTGTGTTTTCTGAGGGTTTTGCTACCAAGCAAGAGGTTTTTGAACGATGGAGCAGGTAAGTGTGAGAAAACCTCACCGTCTCATTAAAAATGTTTTACTTACAAATGTTTGCCTAGATACAGCACAGGCATAGTCATTTTCCTTGTCCTTCTGGAGGAGAAAGGATTTTTTGCATGCGGTTGGAAAAATATATCACATTCCAGGGATGGTAAGACACTCTCACAATGACAGTTTAAACTAGCTAGGGAAGTACCCCAGAAATAATAACTTTACTACACAGCAGAAAAACTGTGAATGGTTCTGCTGTGTTGTACTTTGGAAGCTGGGTTTCCCTTTCATGTGCAGTTTGGCCTAGAACTAAATGTAAGGAAATTGGCAATGAGCCTTGTTTGCCGCTTGTTAAGACAGCTCTGCTCTAGCCATCCAGATCTGCTGGAGGCACTGCTACAATAAGAGCTACCTTAACAAGGAGCAAAGGAGTGTTCAATAGCAATCCCCCACACACACAGACAGACCACACCCACACACACATGAATGTGCACTGCCAGACACTGTGATGAATTGCAAAATAAGAAGTAGCAAAATTGCCTAGATTGTACAAAAAAGTATCTGATATGTGAAACCCCTTGTCCTGTTCCTCAAGTAGTTAATAAATTCCTCCACTACAAGCTGATCTTGTAGAGGCCGGTTTCCATTTTTTTCCTTGTACTCTCTCTCTCTCCCCCCTAGGTTGCCCTACTGTATCAATGCTTGCACAAAGCCTTAAAAATGGTTTAGAGACAAGGGGTGCTTAGTTGAGGGCAACTGACAACCCCACAAGTGCCCCTTTGCTTCCCCTCTCCCCACCTTGAACTGGGAAACTGGAACAGCCAGCTTCTGGTTCAAGTGATTAGACCAACTGAATGAAAGTGAATCGATTTGATTTGAAAAAATGTAGCAGTGCCAGCAATAAAGAAAAGGTGGGTGGGATCCAGGCTGATTCATATTAACTTGTACATTGTGAAGTCAACATTACTACATTGTGTAGAAAATAATACAAATCAGACCACCCTGGAGCATTGCCTGCATGATTTGCCAATGTAGCCACCCCTAAGATTGTCCAGACTGTATTCTGTTCCAGAGTAAAATTTATCAGCCTATTGCAAAGAAAAAACAAATTAACCAGAATTGGTTTAAATCAATTGCTTGGAGTGCAAAGCCACCACTCTCCAACACTTTGCTATTTGTGTGCTTCCAATGCTGCTGCAACCAGTATAGCCTTGAGTTTCCTATTTATCCATTGCACTCCAAGATGGCACACTTCAAAGGGAACAAATGAGAGGTTAACTGAATCAAAGAATGCTTCAGGATGCAGTTGTAAGCAACTAGCCTTACACAGTGAAACCTGAAGAAACTAGATGAATCATCCCTTACCTTGATCTCTACCAGGACAAGTAGGAAATAATGTACGGGTATGGGTGGTAGCACCAAAAAAGCATGAAAGACTATATGTGCTTATAACACAGAAAGAATTCTGGTGAAGTCCCAGAAAAATCCTTAGGAACCAGTGATATAATCCTCAACAAGGAAAGTGAAAGTAAAAGGCATAAACAAGCAAATTAAACAATAATCTTCTCCTGCTTGTTATTAGTACAAGAACCAGTGAATAACCAATGAAGCCCATTCAGTGGGAAGGAGATCTGCAGAGAGCACTAAAAGGGCAAGTAAGATAGCTGATGAAAACACTCTCACCAATAGTTTCTGTAGTTCTTTCAGCATACAATATACATGCATTTATTGTCTAATTTCTCCCAAAAGCAACCAAGTGAGGTAGATTAACCTGTAACCCTGGACGGCATAGGAGATAGCATAACTGAGTAGCAACGTTGGCTCCCACATCACATGCTAACACCTCCATGTGGGCAACAAATGGCAGTTTCACACAGGCATGTACATTACTATATTTTTATGAAGCTGATTACTTCACAGTTGACTGACAGCAGAAGGCATGAACTAACTCCCCTGAAAAGCCTGGCATTCATACCTTTATTTTATTTTTATCCCACCTTTCCTCCAGGGAGCTTAGAGCTGCATGCATACATGGCTCTTCCCCCTCTACCCGCTTTTATCATATCAACCCTGCGAGGCAGTTCAGCTAGAAGACTTGTCCTAGGTCACCTGGTGAGTTTTATGGCACAGGCAGTGTTTAAATCTTGGCCTCTCTATCCGTGGTTCGACAATAAGCAGCACCATACTGATACTCACTCTATGTCCTCATCTCTCATTGGAGGTGACACGAGGCAACCTGAATGCTCTACCAGCAGTGTTGCTAATGGTCGTGGCCCCTTCAAACGTGCAGGCCATCACTTTATAGTCTAATTAAATGGCAAACATATATGAACCAGGCCACAGAGAGTCACCCCAATCCCCTTTCAGAAAGCCAATAACCTGGCAAGACTGGCTTCCGGAAACTCAGATGCAGAGCCCTCTAATACCCCATGCTTACAGTTGGGAAAAACCAAGTAAATATATTAAAATGACATAAATAAAGTTGCTTAAGATGGTTGTTTGCCTCCCCCCCCGGTATGGGACCCTCTCCTCCCCCTCCCCCTGCACTCACACCCTCGGTGTTTAACTTGGCATAGGACAGCTGGATAATTTGTTTCCATTGCAATGAAGTCCTAATTAACTGGAATAAACTTTTTACACTAAGTGTGTTTGTTTAATAAACTGGCCCTTTCAGAGCCTTACCGAGAGCTGATTGATGAATTTGAGGGGAGTGGAAACACGCCGAGTGCTTGGACATTAAAGCTGCAGTGTCTGAGAAGGCTAGCCCTCAGAAAGCTCCCTCTGTGTTGGTGAAATCCAAAATGACACATCAGATGTCTGGCTGGGGACGTGGACTTCAGCTTCACTGTTATGTACAAATATTTAGCATTTTTTCCCTCCCTCTCACTGCCTATTGCCTTCTGTCAAGGCTTCTTGTATTTATTTAGCAGAATTCAACTCTGTTGCTGTGATCTGGCCTTACTGACTGCCTTGCAACTTTCTCTGGAGCATTTTATATTATGTAAGGCAGGCATTTCTTAAGAATGGAACAAAAGCTTCAGACAATATAACCTTCACACAGCTCTAGATAGTTCTCCAGGCAGGAGGATTAGCCCCATTTCACACTCAGGTATCACATTTCTGTTGTTAAAATATTTAAATTCTGTACAATGAGCTGGAGGGCCCTTGCATGTTATGGCATATATTTAATTTATAAGATATATCCTGTAATCTGGTTCCTATATTGGGCTTCCAAAGAATTTCCAAAAAAATCAGGCAGCAGTAAGAGACAAAGGAGCAGAAAGGGCAGAGGGTGTTAGTAAGGTGTCATAGGAGGAGGTAATTCCTTGTGTACAAAAGCCTGAACTCTAAAATGGAGGTGTGACACCCCCCCCCCCCCCGCCATAGCACCTCCAAGGTTACTCTCCTCCGTATTTTATTCCATGACTCTGGACACAGCTTTGGAGTCCACTCAGGAACAAAAACATCAAACAATATGGGACTTTTCTCTTTTATGCCCAAACCAGACCCAGTCTTTTTTGTCTCATCATCAACTACTTCCTGCTCCTGTGTCTCGGTGGGGTGGCCTCTTTTCCCTTGCTTTCTTGGACCGACAACTTGAGGTAAGCAAAACAAGGGATGGCTTATGTTAGCACTTCTTTTCTCCTCCCTCTCTTTTCCGACAGGCGAGGCCTTCTGATATCTGAGCCAGGGTTGACAAGGTGGAACTGAGGGTTCTTCCTCTTCTTTCTCCAGAAGCATTCTCCTCCTCTCTCCTCTTTCTCTCCCATTCATCCTGAGTTAGAGGTATTCTTGGGACTTCCACCTTAGCAGACAGGATTCTACCCCTGGTTCTTCTACAGCGTCTCCCCAATTCTCCCCTTCCTCCGTCCCACCTTTCTGCCCGGCTTCATTCTTTGCCTCAGGTTTTTCCTCTCCTGACTTCCCTCTTCCCTCTCCTGGTTTTCCTTTTATATCTTCCCCCACCTCTCCTCCTGAGGTCTCTCCCTTCCCTGGATTTTTTCTCTCCCCCCCCCCCCCCGCCCCTGGCCACTTTCTGCCTCTTCCACCCGCTCCAAGTCCAATATGGTTCCTCCCATGTCTCCAGGGGAGCCAGATGTAACGAAGAGGGGAGACGACCCATTGGCAGGGTCCTGGGTGTCCCCAGCCACTACCCCACAACAGTGATGGGCATCTACACCAATGTTCTACTTTCAGATTTTTTTTTCACTCAGATTCATTTCTAATTTTACTCTATGTCTGGAGCAAAGTGCTATGCCAGTTCCAGACATCTCCCCACGTGGTGCATGGGGGTGAAGAAAATGCACAACCTTAAGACCAATTTCAAGTATCAATTACCTACTACAGAGCAAGTTTCTGCCACAAAGGGCAGAAATTTCCCAACAAATGCACACCTGGAGTGGGCCTCCTACTATGCATGTCTTTCACATTGAGACTTGCCACTTAAGACCCTTTTCAAAGAAATGATGCAAGTGAAAACAAATAGGGAATTCTCATATATTGTACCCCAGTTACAAAGCTCCCTTCCGTCAAATATCTACCCAGTGCCCACTACATTATCTTTCAGATGGGACTCATGTGTCGTACTTTGAAGCCACAAAAGTCTCACTTATCTTTCACTCTTGTTTGCAGAAGAAAAACCAAGCACATCAACAGCAGTAGACTGGGCATCCCTCGGAATGCATTGTAAAAGGACAAGCAATGCAGAAAAACACATGTGCACCTTTTCATCATTGTTGCAACATGCACATATGTTCTTCTTTACACCTGTGGCATTGTTACAGGATTCGTAACAGAGTCAAGGGCAGGTGATTGCTGTGGTCTGCACAGTCAGCAACTGTTAGCAGAAAAGCTAATCCAAGGATAGATCAGTCGCTAAGGTTAATTAGGAAAGGGAAAGCAAATCATCCTACAGGAAAAATATGGGAATTAAAAGAATTGTCAACCGATAGGTGCAAAGAGATCCTGGAGCAAGATCCAGGCACAGGATGAGCAGAGGTTGGTGCAGAAAGGTAAAGACTAGCAGGTGTATGTATGTATGCATGTATGTTGCTTGCAGTAGTTTACATAAAATATTTTAAAACATTAAGCATATTTTAACAGCAGCAGCAGCCTTTGCAACATAAAGGAAAAGGAAAAAAGCCTCCAGATTACAATGAGGGTGTGACTAGATAGGCAAATTATTTCAACTGGGATTGGTCTAGATTGTGCTAAATACAGTTGCTTTGAAGTGCAGTATGTCATGGGGAGGGGGCGATTTTTGCATCCACCTGCAAAGATTAACCACACTAAGCCTCACGCCTATTTGGCCCTTCTTTCTCTTTAAAGGGAAATTGGGAAAAAAGAAAGAAAATTGAAAAATAGAAAGAACAGAACAATACCCTCCTCCTTGTCTTCTCCTATCTCCTCCTTCATGCTTTGCTTAAGCTGCTTCACAATCTTGGGAAACTGAAAACTTCCTCCTGCTCCTCTGTGGAGGGGGAAAGATAGGAAGCAAAAGGGATTTCCCACCTAAGTGGTGTATAAATCAGGAGAGACTAAGGTAAATCCATGGAGAGGAAAAAGAAAAGAAAAAACTCTTTGCTGAATGGATGAATGTTGAAGAATATCTCCCACCTGAACAAGATTCTGGCTACACCATCTGGAAGTTGCTTAACATACTTCGAAACAAAATAGGAAGATCATAGAACAATCAGGTAAAATAGGACTACTTGGATACAGGACACATTTTCTGTGAATGTGGAAAAATTCAATCAATGCAGCATTTAAAGTATGTGCATGCAATATATGCCAAACCATACATACTAAAGAAGATCTAGTAAATGACTGAGATAACACTATTGCAATATCCCACTCCTGGTCAAAAATAGTCTAATCATTTAATTTGAATCACTAGATTGACAATATAAAATGGAGACAAAAGATTATAAAATCAGATATAAATTCTAGAAAGTGCTACTTTAACATCTGAACTACAGATTCAAAAATGCAAAAGGCTATTTAAGAGTTGCCTGTGAAACAAGCCTGACAGTAAAGGAATAGGAAGCAACAACAAGCATTATAAAGAAAGTAAACAGAACTAGTGATATGCTGTATGAGTGACTAAAATGATCAAAGCCAGCAAGAATGTTGGACTAGATTATCTTTGGTATCCATTCAAAATCTACAGTTCCATGCTTCTGTGATTCTAATAATAAGGTTTGATGGAACAGTGCTAATGTTATCAGCCCCTTAATATAATCACCTGTTGCAATCCCCATGTTCTTTAAAAGGCCAAGAGTGGAGAATTCTCGGGAATGTTTTAGATCTGTCAATTGAATTTTGTTGTGTAAAAACTTTACTGGTCAACACAGTGAAGATCTCTCCCTTCTATTGCATATTTCAAGTTCATTTAATGTCCCTAGTATTCTGCTGCCTAGTAACATTGTGGTTTGCCTCAGCAAATTATTACAGCCAGTCTATGACATTCCCAAATCTCCTGCCCCCTCCTACACCTCTTGCCTGGCCCTACTGCCATTGAAAAAAAATGTTGCTGCAGTGGCAGTAGCAAGAAGTAAATCCAACGAAATTACAGAATGGCAATTTCAACAAAATATTAGAAAGAACTACATAATGCTAGAATCTGATTGACTGTGAAACAGGCTGCCTTGGAGGAGAGACTAAAAAGCCACAAAGCAGGGAATACCACAGCAAAGATTTAAACTAAATTATGCTTTCATATCTATTCTTGAAGCATCAGCAGAGTTTCATCTCTATTTTTATCTTCCTCAGAACTGGAAGGCTAATTTGTACAAGAAAAAACTACCAAAATCATTAGTTATTTTATGTATTTAATTCTTTCTAATTGCCCATATAAGCTTCAGAAAGGGCTGTGCATGTAGATTTGCCATAAATAACATTGTAGCATAAAGAATGAAGGCTTTAATCATAACAGCTGACAAATATTCAAAATTTAAATTGCCGTTGATATAAGGCTATTATAAGGCTAGATAATATGGTTTAACAAGAAAGAGTGAAAATATTTCAGAAAAAACCATAATGACAATATAGAATGAGAAGTTTTCATGCAAGTTATTGATGAAAATTATTTCTTGCCCAAAATCTTCATAATGAATATTCACAGTAGATTTGACAGAATCCTTGCATATTTTGATATGGTTCCCAGAAAAATTGTGAAATTAAGCCCCAGTTCTGCTATGCTTGACTAACAGACAGCTGTTATTGATTGTTATTGTATAGATGAACACAACATTTACAATAAACATGACTGAAGCACTTGGTGTTAAAAAAGGACTTCCCAGTGGGTAAGCAAATACTGCAATACTGAGGGAGAAACGTCCCTGTTTAACAGTGGTGTATATTCTTTTTATTTCTTAATGTTGGTATCTTACAGAAAATTATCTTGAACATTTTGAAGCTTTTGACAAAGTGCCCCATGATATCCTGATTAGCAAGCTAAATAGGTGTGGGCTGGATAGATCAAGTGTCAGGTGGATACACAATTGGCTACAGAACCGTACTCAGAGGGTGATGATTAATGGGTCCTTCTCTAACTGGGAGGAGGTAACAAGTGGGGTACCCCAAGGCTCAGTCCTGGGCCCGGTGCTCTTCAATATTTTTATTAATGACTTGGATGAGGGAGTGCAGGGAATGCTTGTCAAATTTGCAGATGATACCAAATTGGGCGGAATAGCTAATACCCTAGAACAGTGGTCCCCAACCTTTTTGGGGCTGTGGACCGGCTGGGGGGAGCGCGTTCCATGTGTGGGTGGGGCAGGGGCACCCCCCCGCGCGCGGGGTGGGCATGTCACGCTCGTGCGGGGGGTGTCGCACTCGCGGGGGGTATGTTGCACTCGCACGCATGCGTGTGAGCGCGACACGCCCCCGCGAGCGCAACACGCCCCCCACGAGCACAACACGCCCTCCCGCGAGCACGACACGCCCACCACGCAAGCACAACATGCCCACCACGCAAGCACAACATGCCCACCGTGTGTGCGCGGGGGGGCGGAGATCCGTATCTGCGGCCCAGTTCCGGCAAGCCCACGGACCGGCACCGGGCCGTGGACCGGGGGTTGACGACCCCTGCCCTATAAGACAGAAACAAAATTCAAAATGACCTTGATAGGATGGAGCACTAGGCTGAAAGCAACAGAATGAAATTGAACAGGGATAAGTGCAAAGTACTGCACCTTGGAAAAATAAACCAATTGCACAGTTCCAAGATGGGGGATACCTGGCTCAGCAAAACTAGAAGCGATAAGGATCTTGGAATTGTTGTAGATCACAAGCCAAATATGAGCCAACAGTGTGATGTGGCTACAAAAAAGGCTAATGCTATTTTAGGCTGCATTAATAGAAGTATACTTTCCAAATCCCGCAAGGTGCTAGTCCCCCTCTATTCAGCACTGGTTAGGCCTCACCTTGAGTATTGTGTCCAGTTCTGGACACCACACTTCAAGAAGGATGCTAACAAATTCGAACAAGTTCGGAGGAGGGCGACAAGGAGGATCAGGGGGCTAGAAACCAAGCCTTATGAGGAAAGGCTGAAAGAATTGGGCATGTTATGACCGCCGAAGAATTGATGCTTTTGAATTGTGGTGCTGGAGGAGACTCTTGAGAGTCCCCTGGACTGCAAGGAGAACAAACCTATCCATTTTGAAGGAAATCAACCCTGAGTACTCACTGGAAGGACAGATCCTGAAGCTGAGGCTCCAATACTTTGGCCATCTCATGAGAAGAGAAGACTCCCTGGAAAAGACCCTGACGTTGGGAAAGTGTGAAGGGAAGAGGAGAAGGGGACGACAGAGGACGAGATGGTTGGACAGTGTCATCGAAGCTACCAGCATGAATTTGACCCAACTCCGGGAGGCAGTGGAGGACAGGAGGGCCTGGCGTGCTCTGGTCCATGGGGTCACGAGGAGTCGGACACGACTAAACGACTAAACAACAAAACAACAAAAAGCCTTGAGAAAAGAAGGCTGAGGGGAGATAGGAGAGCACTTTTCAAATATTTGAAAGGCTGTCATGCAGAGGACGGGCAAGATCTGTTCTCGATCATCCCAGAGTGCAGGACACGCAACAATGGGCTCAAGTTAAAGGAAGCCAGATTTCAGTTGAATATCAGGAAAAACTTCCTAACTGTTAGAGCAGTACGACAGTAGAACCAGTTACCTCAGGAGCTGGTGAGTGCTCAAACACTGGAGGCATTCAAGAAAAATTTGGATAATCACCTGGCAGATATGCTTTGATTGTATTCCTACATTGAGCAGGGGGTTGGACCTGATGGCCTTGTAGGCCCCTTCCAACTTAACTTTTCTATGATTCTATGATTTTCCATTAATTTGCTGTATGAAGTGTGGGAGCTATTCTCAGTGCAGTTTTCGTATTTTAAGACATCAACCCACAGCAAAAAGCAGCTATGTGCTGACCCATCACTTCTAACTCTGCTCACTAGCTATAGAGGGAATATCTACAAGGAAAAAGGGTCTCCCACCACCAATGCTAGTGAGCCCTCTCAAAATCATCTTCAAAAAGGGAAGATACTAGGTCAATGTCCTCTGCTGTTCTAGGCTGAAGAATGAAGGTCTGTTTCTTATATTTCCTCTTCTGCAGTACTATAGAAATATAACTTGCTCTGACTGATATGCTATAAAGTAACGTAACCCAAAGTCTTGGAGTCCTCATTCAAATACTTGGCACATTCTCAGGCATACAATAAAACTATGAATTATGCAAATATCATGTCACTGACTTACAAGCCACAGAACAGGTTTACATTACTATATAAATATATCCTACAAATAGGATGTCACTATTTACTAGCTCATTTTTAAAAATGTACAGTTCAAATTCCCAAAAGAAACCCACTATTTGTTTAAATTACATAGCCTTGCAAATCCACGATCCAAGGCATGCCCAGCCTCCATTCTGGTCCATTTTGCTCACAGAATTTTAATTCTTTTGTCTCTCTTTCTTCACTTTTTGTGGCTTGTTGCTCAGTCTGTACAGAATTTGGTCCACTTATTTTTTCCTCAAATTCTCAGTAGACCTATTTCTATTACTTTGTGATACTCATTCCGCTTTTAGTGTCAAGAAAAGCATGCAAGGCTTTAGCTGCCCTTTTAGATTCTACTGCCCATTGGAAACAGTTCCCGTTACTTTCAAAGCCACATAGCTGCACAACTGGGTATTGCCAGGCACACACACAGAGATACACACGTAGACACACGTACAAACACACATCCTCTTGGAAATTCCAAGTGCTAAAAACAATGTAGAACTGAGAAGAGATCTAGACAATTATGACCATTAAATTTCATCCTATCATTTGCCTAGTAGAGTGAAAAGCAAAAACAAAATCGTTTTTCTTGTTGCATGTTCAAGTCACCTCTGACTGTGAATGAGTGGCTTCCAAAATGTCCTGTCATTAACAGGTATGTTCAGCTTTTGGAAATTCAAGGCCATCAACGTGGCTTCTGTATAGTACCTCAGTGTATTAATCCCTAATTTAGACTTTCTGGATAGTTCACTGGTTTAGGTACCTGGCTGTGGAGTCAGAGGTTGAGAGTTTGATTCTCCACTGTGCCTCCTGTGAGTACAGCCAGCCTGTTTGGCCCTGGCCAAGATGCACAGTGGTCCCAGGGCGCCCCCCCCCCAAGAAGAAGGGAATGGGAAACCACTTCTTAGAATTCTCTACATGGAAAACCGTGAAACAGATCACCATAAGTCAGAGTTGACTTGATGGCACATGATTATTATTTTTTAATCTATGTTTAAATTTCCCTTTGATTCTGCCATATGGAAGAGACTTTTTGTTTTTTCCCCTCTTTTGTTGTTCTCTTCTATTTTGGTGGCTGATTACTGAAAATCACTTCGTTTGTATATGAGAATCATCATTCAGGATTCTGACCCTATTTCTGTCATCTTTTACATTTGCTTCTCACCTGTTGTTAACCATTTTAAGAGTTTTATCATTCATCTAGGCTTTTCTTCCTTCTGACTACCAGAATAGGAGTTTTTGCATTGTTCCTTAATTATATTTCTGATTTCAGTCCACAGTGTTTCTGAATCACAGGCAATTAAGCCTAATAATGCAAATCAATTCTTTATACGGATTTAATCAGAAATGCTATTTTGGCATTATGGCTCTTCTAACGTTCCTCTTCACTCTAATATTTGACAGTATAAGTTCCCAGTGTGTACCATAGTCTGCTTCTTACCTTTTTTCGGTAAGCACAATACAGCTTCTCCATTTATTACTGCTCATTATAAAAATGCAATTAAGTGTCCCTTTTTGAAGGACTTCAACAACTTGCATAATAAAATGGGGGCATCATGGCTATAACATCTATTGCCTTTATCATTTTACTGAAGGAAAAAAAAGGTGATTAAATTTAACTTTGCTGCCCACTTTCTTTTATAGGCATCAACACAATTCATGATCACGCAACCCTTGACCCCCTTCAGATTTCAATTCTAGAGGTTGTCTCTAAGAGATACAAGGCTTCCTGTTTAGGCTTTCAATTAATTGGTGTTGAGGATATAAGAAACACAGTCTGCCAGCGGATAGCAAGGCAATTTTGCCAACCATGTATTCTGCTAGCCATGCACTTTTATTCTGTTTTCATTCTTCAATTGCTCATTAAACTAGCAGTGACCAATCATTAACCACTACCACCAATGACCCCTGACTTGCAGTGGGAGGCAAGACCTGAATGGCCATGGAGAATGACTTTTCAGTTGCTCTTCTTCTTCAGGGTGGTCCCTTTAGGACTTGTAGAGGGCAGCACGGCTGGAGAGAGTTAGTCTTATGGTCGGATGAACATCCCATCCAGCTCTGAATTCTCTCTCTATATATACACACATATACTCTTAAAAAACGAAAGCAAAACAAAAAGAAAAACTCATCACAGACAATTGTACAACTGTGATGCATAAGTGAAGTATCAGTTTAAGCATTTTAAATTGGCTTGAAACTAAAATTATTTAAAAGGCTACATTTTGTGACAAAGTGGAGGAAACACTTGTGTTTCTATAGCAACCAACATAGCAGAAAGTCTCCCAGTGCAATCCCAGCACACTGAAAGCTGCAGCTAATAAAAGCAAACATGCCCACATCGACAAACAGTCTTGACAAAACTACTGCCTAGACAGAAGGCAAACTCTAAGCTGCATATTGCCTTCAGGCTATAGTAAGACATCACGAGGGCTCGGGGCAGTTAAAGGGTGTAAGGTCATGCTTGAAGAGATGCTCACGCTGTTCTGGGAAAGAATATTGCAACTAGAAGTTTCCACATCAGACCAAGTGTAGATATTAATGCCGTGAGCTTAACTTCCTTCCTTGTATCCAAAAAAGTAAGTGATGTGTGAGATAGGATTTTAAATAAAATCTGTCTCCTATGTAGATGGACAATTCAAAGCTTAAGGCTCAAAGATCATCTCCCATACAGGATCCTTTAAGCAATAATTTAAGTAATGTTTAAAGTCTGGGAGCAGCCCAGGATATGGTTGCTATGCAAAACTTCAGGCACATTTCACTCTACTGTCAGTAATAAAAATTCAGAGGTTAAGCACACATCAAAGTCCATTCCCAAAATGTCTTTCTGACTTTATTTTTCTGATAAAAAGCAAGGGGGGGGGGAGGTGCAGGAAGATTTATTATTTGTCATGCTGTTGAGCAAGTGACACTTTGTCATATATCTGTTGGGGTGGGCAAAGAAAAAAGGCAGCAGACGTTGTCAGTTGTCATCAGGGAAAACTTACCACTTTTCTGAAGAACCATTTGACAGGTAATGTATGAAGTCTCAAGTGTGGCAGCTTACTTAAAGTGTGGCAGATGTCCAAGGCTAACTGTATATGCTGTTCTACTGCAAAAAACAAATCAGTCTCTTCTCCAGAACACCATTCCATCAACCTCTCTAAGCATCTCACCCAGCTTAAGCAACATGTTTATAACCAAAAAAGAGGGAGGAGGGAGGCAAAATATAGCAGCACTTTAAAGACTGATATATTTACTTCAATGTGACTTTTCGTGGATCAGATTCTTCTGACATATTCACGGATTTTGATCCACGGAAGCTCAGATTGGAATAAATCTATTAGTCTTTAAAGTATTGCTATATTTTGCCATCTTCTCCCTCTTCCCCCTTTATTTTTCCAACATGCTCATACAGACTAAGACAGCTATTTCTTTGGCAATGTTTACGGCCAATTTATTTAAATGTACATCATCTTTCAATTGCTCACTGTTTAATTTGAGAGCACTCAGCCAGGCAGGGCAGTGGAGGCGAGGCAGAACTAGTCAGACTGGCTTTACTAAACCGGAAGGTGACACAGCTGTTCTACCGCCAACAAGTCCATACCTTGAAGTACTATATAATCAATATGAGGAACTGTATCTCCTTAGGATACGATGCTTGCTTTCAGGGTCACAATAACTACATAGTGCAATAAAGGCAAACACAAGGGTCTGATGTTTGTGGGAGAGGCAAATGCGAAGGAGCCTGTACCTCAGCATTAGAGTTGCTCTTTGCCTCACCATCAGTGCCCAAGGCAATCAGAACTGCCACCCACAACAGTGAAAGAGGAGGGTAAGCGAAAACCCAACTGCCTCAGAGGAAGGAGGATAAGCTGTATATGGACATAAAATGGGGAAGTTGGGAAGAAGTGGCTCCATTGGAGCAGTATTCCCTTAAAAGCAGATCCAGCATCTGAAATGTTTCAAGTCTATACACACCATCTCTACAGATTCCAAGTAAAGATCTTAGGGTAGCTACAGACAAGTACACAACTAGAATTACTGGGATATACTGTACATGTGCAAGAGTAGGTGATACCTTTTATTGGACCACTGATAAATTAAACAAATAGCAAGCTTTTGTAGATGAAATCCACTTCCTAAGGATAAGCACACCTCCTTCATGGACACTACCGAAACATTGCAGATATGTCTAGTCCTAATAAGAAAGACCCATTTCTGCTGGAAGCAGAGTCATGCTGGAGAAGCACATCCTCAATATAGAGCAACCATGCTATGCAATAGTTTCAGTCTCATTGCACACCTTTGCAATCCCGTTGTCAGAGAGACAGCACAGATTGCAGCAGAAATACCAAGGCTGACTAATGCTGTACATATCATTTGAGACAGCAAACTTTAGCCTTCTGAATCAAGCACTCTGCCAAGGGGCATAGAGAAGGGAGTAGTTTTACTGACAGCTAACACTCCCTTTCTGTTAAACTAGCAATTACAAAGTGCCCTGAAGCAAGCAGACAAATAGTTCTTAATTTTAAAAAATCTAAATGCTGATTTAGAAGCCAAGTCTCAAGCATGAAACATTTTAAAAATGGTGATGGCAGGCAGTTAGCAAGGTCATTGGGTAGGAGTGTTTGCGCCATACCAAGCACTATGCAGCAGATCTCAGTAATTTATCAGTTTTCATGGCACAGTGGCTGTGTGGCAATGCCAAAGGCCAATATAATCCATTTCACCCTCTCAAATCCTTCTGCATGTTTACATTTTCAATGTGGCAAAGAAGGACCCTGAAATATGGTACTGTACACAAAAGCAGGTTAAAGTGTGGCTAGCTTATATCTTTGTGTCACACACATTTGTTGTACATCCACAGCCTTCTTGTAATCTACAGTACACATACTCATTTGAGTACAACATATACTAGTGCTTCCTTGTTGGTTTGGAGGTTACAAAAGTCTGTGACATTCTCCAAAATAAATCATCACATATTTTGGACAACAAGATATGTCCAAGGGAGCAGGACCTGGAAATAACTAGTTATAAACAATATCTAATTTGCAATAAAAAAATTTCCCACTAATGAAATTATAAATAGTTTATATTACAACTGTAATGTAACTGTAACTTTTAGGCACTTTTGTAGCTCAGGGGGCAGGGAGACATTCCTGAAGGAAAGGGGCTTGGCACCAAAGACCATGGCCATCAATTTGGCAGCAGTTTCATTTTTTAGTAAGGTCTATGGTCATGCGGACCCTTGTGTGTCATTTCAGGCCCCTAAGGCTATCGAGGGTTGGAGGAAGATGGTGCCACTAAGAGGGGATGACAGTCAGCTCACTACTTACCAGTTGCTGACACTGTAGTTAAAGTTTGAAGTTATCTTAATTAGGGAGGCATGTTGCTATTTTGGGGGACACTCCGCGTGAGTGAGTTGGTAACTGCCTCCAAACAGGACACAACCAGAAGGGAGTTGCTTCTTCGGCAGGTGCTTATGGGCGAGGACGATATGGTAATTTGCCTTCGCAGGCCCAAGATGAACCAGAATGGGCAGGGAGAGCGTATAACCTTGAGAAGGGCTAAGGAGCCTGCTATTTATCTATGAGGGCAATGAGGAACTTCATAAGTCACCAGCCTCAATCTGAAAGCCTGCTGTTTGTTCATCTGGATAAAATTCTGCTTACCCGTTTTCAGTTTAGTGCAGTAGTTAGGGGAAGGTTCAGCAAAATGGGGCTCAGGGCAGCAGAATTTGGAACCGATTCCTTCCAGATCAGGGCAGCAACATCTGCCATAGATTTGGGTTTACCACAAACCAGGGTTCAGGTGTTAGGGCGGTGGCTGTCTACAGAATACAAGGGTATTTTAGGTCACATCTGGCAGAATCTCACTAGTAATGCAGGTTGCTGATATACTGAGATGTCAATCATTAATACTGTATACATTTACTTCTTTGTAAATATCACTGAAATCACACACTGAAGAACATAGACTTACTTTGAAGGGTATAAATCCTTCTTGTCTGCCGATCCTAGGCTCTGGAAGGCAAATAAAGATCCCATTAAAATCCCACTTTCTCCCTAGGTATATGCAAGAAAGCAAAAATCAGATAGCATTACAGAATAAACATGGATGGGGCTGATAGCATTTAAGCTTTCACCTTTGGTTCTTGGATTAAAGCCTTCATACTTCAGAAATAAATGAGAGCCATTGTATCCTAAAGATGGGAGTGAAACAGGAAACTAGGATACTCACAGTTGGATTGTCTGCTCCTGAATCAGCCTAGCTGACATTTCCAAAAGGACATGCAAAACAAGCAAAGCCCTCCAGCATTACCTGCTAGTCCAAAGAGCTAACTGGCGACATCCTCATGCAGGATCAACGTGAGACCAAATAAGTAACTGCTGCATGTGAAATGGAGGATGGCCCATAGATGAGCAGAAAGCACAGGCTCAGCAGGTAGAATGCTTTTTCAAGTCAAAAGCGATATTATGAAGCAGGAGCTACTGAGGATACCAGCCTAAGAATTTATAGAGCCAATGCTAGTCCTTGCAGAAACTACTGTGCTAGAAGGAATCAATACCCCAGTTCAATATAACACAGTTTCATACATTTCCCTGTGTAAACTGGTATGATACAATGCATCTTCTCTGAGGTGTGGCTTCTTCCATTTCTGGATTTAAGTCAGTCATGGGGCTTTTGGACAAAGCTTTTATCTTAGTTATTCCTACTAGAAAACTCCTGTTGTATGTGATAGCTTGTTTTGCAGCCTTGGCAAAGCCAAGATTCCTGTTCGGTATCTGAAATTTATTTTGCAACTGTATTCATCTTTCAATTCATCTTGTAACTGCCTCAGCTTATATCTACCTTATGGGGAATGGGACACTAATATCCATGCTAAGTAAGCCACCATATCTTCTACCCAGAACATTGGTCAGACCACTGAAAAAGTGGGTCTGGTGAAGAGATATTTAGGAAGCTTTCAAATAAGAACTATAAAAACAAATAGGTCTGTCAGGATCCAACCATATAGAATTACTAGCTAACTTAGCGCACATTCTTCAAGCCATAAATTCTGTCATATATGACAAATCCAGAGGGCCAGGCAGGCTGAGAGATATTCCTATAAGCTAACCTACACAAAGTACACCTCACCCATATTTTTTCTGCAAATAGGCAACATAATTCCCAAGTAATTTACGTCTTTGACAAAATTGTTAACTGATAGGAAAGAAATGTAACATTTCCAAATGCAAGACCCAGCTGGAGTACATAAAGAGAATATCTACAGGCTGAATTTCTCCAGGGACCCAGAGTTTGTATACACATTAAACATTCATTTGCAAAGATGCATTATCTCCTCACTGTAGACTTTAAATTTATATTTGAGTATGAAGCTGTATTGGTGTGCATGCACTTTCTGTACATTCTAGGAGACTGAGCGGGATAGCGCATACATGACCAACACACCAATATTCGGCAATTGTAAGGCGTGTAGATATGCAAAAATGGTATGCAACGCTGGAGGCAGTCAAGAGAAAATCAGATAGGCCTCTCTCAGATATACATATTTGATTTAGATTCCTGGGTTGAGCAGGGGACTGGACTTGATGGCCTTATACTGTAGAGCCCTTCTAACTCCGTTATTCTATGATTCTGTGGCATTGTCTGTATCTTCCGCAATCTATGTCAGACACAGCTGACTTGGGAGAAGGAAATTTATTCTCCTATACCTCAAATGAAAGGACAGAAAAACTGCTGTCACTTAAGGCTCATTAGGAGAGGCAGGCCTTGAAACACCACTTCTCTTCTGTTTTCTGTTGTCAAACCTAGGACCCAATCTAAGACAAAACTGTTCCTGAGAAACAGACATGCCCATTTAAAGAACCCTGCACAAGCCTTGTCCAAAATGGTGTGGACAGTGTGCTGTTATTTGACCGGAACATGCACAGAACATGCTAGAAAAAGGCAAGAAAGGGACAGCAAATCTACGCCTGGCAATCTTGCTTCAAGACGCATATTGACTTTTTCCTCCACAACACACTTTGCTGAGTGGGAGGAGCAAAGGAAGAAATATAAACAGACAGACCAAACCTTAGCTCTCGAAGCCCAATTGTTCCAAATGTCTCTAAATGAGACTCTCGTGCATTCGCCCTGCAGTTATTTTCTTTCCTTGCTTATTTCTCCATGCTCCTTCTTCTAATCTGTCTTTTCCTCGCAGGCGAAAAAAGAGGCTGGTAGTTTCTTAATAGCAGCATGCTTGCACTTCGGAGCTGGTGTTGTACTTTTACACTGTGGTTGCCAGGCAATGGCTACAAGCTGACTCCAAAGCAGTGGGAAGCAACTAGGCAGAATACTAATCAATGAAGCAATAAGATTGCCATCTCCAGGGTTGGCCAAACAAAACTTGCCCCCTAAAATGGCAGCAATCAGAGCTGTGATTGTTTGGGCAGAAAGAAAATTGAAAAGTAAAATCTCAGCCCCCCCGTGCTTGAGGATATTTAGATATTGCTAGATTGTAGATCTGTGGGCAAGTCTTTGGATTTTTCTAACCCTCAGTAGTACAGCAGTGAGTTTACCTATGTGGGAATATACACAATTACTACTGTAAATATGTCCAATGTCACACTATGATCCATTCACCCTCTTATTGCCAACTAAGCAAGGTGGGTGAGATAGCTGGTGAATTACTATAACTTTCTGTATAATCTGATTTATGCATTAAATTATTCTTCAATAACTTCTTGTGGGCACATGAAACAGATGCTATATAATTCAATGGTTACTCAACAGTGAATATCTACTCCAAAGCCCTAAGGAAAGATTGTAATAATAATTCGTACACAGAAAGGTGGTTAGACTGGACAACACAAGGGACCTCTCCAATTTTACAGTTCTGCGATTCTAAGATGTACTCCAAGTAAACCACACTGGCTATAGATAGTATTTCATCAACAAGCCCCTGTATCCTCTCGATTGTCTAGCAGGGATGAGATGGTACTTTTCAGGGGTTGGATTTGGTCTGGCCTTTCAGTAGCCAATCTCTCCCATTTGGCACAAAAAATAGATATTTTATATTCTTCCATTAAACTTTACTTAAAACACAGCTCAATATTCTAGCTTAAATGAACTTATTAGACTCTTTTATCTTAATTCTCATTCTATTTAGGTTTCACTATAGGCTCAATTTCCTATCCTCAGACAACTCTGTACCATCTAATAAAATTCTGGTCATTGCAGAGAGGTTTAGGATCCCAAATACCATTGTAATTCTACAGAACTATTGACTTGTGAACTTATGTTACGTTCACAGGCACTGTAATAAAATTTCTGTCCTACTCACTAACTTTACTATCACCGCTCTATGATCTATGTATCCTCCCTTTTAAACATTTACTTATGTGGTTTTTAAAGGGTGGAGGATGATTCTGTTTGGTTCTGTGAAGAACTACCTGTGCTACAATGTGGGTATCCATGTTGCTATACAAGTAGGTACCCTATTTCCCCGAAAATAAGACCTAACCTGAAAATAAGCCCTAGTATGATTTTTCAGGATGCTCGTAATATAACCGCTACCCCCCAAAATAAGCCCCAGTTAAGTGAAACCACGCCCTCCACCATTGTGCAGCAACCAGAAGAAGATGACATGACTGAATTTGAATCAATGTAGATTGTTGTACATGAAAACAATAAAACATCCCCTGAAAATAAGCCCTAATGCATTTTTGGAGCAAAAATTAATATAAGATATGTCTTATTTTTTGGGAAACACGGTATATACTGTAACAAAAGCAAAGCTTATGCTATAAATTCGTAAAGCTTTCAACACAGACATACTCTTCCATGGTTATTATTATGCACTCTGCCTTCTATCAAGAAAGTCACCATGGGGAGAAAGGTGGCACATTAAAAAAATTAAATGAAATAATGAAATGAAATGAAACTAAATATTTTGGAATTTGACAAGCATAATGCCAATTGTTCCAGAAAGTCTTCGCTTTCCGTTCAATATTTCAATAATACATACTGGAGCTACAAGTTACAACAAATAATGTTGATCACATAAAAAAGGGACAATTATTTGTTTAAGCAATATACAGAATAACGTAACTGATGTCTGAACATAACAACTCCATGCTCCTGTTCCGAAGCCCCAAAAATACAGATTTTGCTTGACAAATATGGGGAATAAGTGATATAAAGGTATATGTTAGATCAGCGTTCCCCAACCTTTTTCGGTCCGTGGACCGGCTGGGGAAGGCGGGGCACCCCCCGCGCTCACAAGCATGCGCACTCTCTCGCTCGTGCGCATGCACAAACGGCAGCGCGGCACTCACACGGGCACCCGCCCGCGCGCATGCGCAAATGGGTGGCGCGGGGTGAGTATGTGCAGGGGGGTGGGAGGTCTGTCTCGGCGGCCTGGTCCGGCCCAGGCCACGGACTGGCACTGGGCCGCGGACCGGGGGTTGGGGACCTCTGTGTTAGATAATCATAGATGTTACAGATATGTAAAAGACCAAGCATGATTATGTTCAAAGGCATATAGCAGAGCTTGAAATAATACATTAATCTGAATGCAGAAACATTATGTTTATATTTTTTGTCAAATAGGACAAAAGCCTCCAATGCATCAAATGTTTTTAATGAAATATTTAAAAAGTAATTGTAATGTTTTTTTCCTAAAAGTATGCCATGTCTTCTATAGAGAGCATACAGTATACATATACAGTATATGTGTGAACACTCCTCCCCCTTAAAGTGAGACATACCTACATTTTTTAAAAAGTTCTATAATAAGACATTTCCATACATTGGCACCCCAAATGTTTTGAAACTACACTCCTAAAACCCCTAAACAGCAAAGCCAATGATCAGGGCTCCTTGACATTGTAATCTAAGGACATCAGAAGTCCTAACCAGTGTAGCTAATGGTAAGAGCTTCTGGGAGTTGTAATCCAAGGTCATCTAAGACACCTAAACTTAAAAACTGCTGCTTTATATAAAGCCAATAATTATTTGACCACATTGAGATAGATCTCTTTAGTACAATGCAAGACACTGATAGCTATTGCTCAAAGCAAACTGTTAATGAAAACTTCCTCAGATTTCTGATCTTAGTCTTCTGCATGACTCTCTAGGTCACAGCAAATTTGTTAAACATCATGATGGTCTCCTCTGCTAAGGGCACATGTGTACACACTCTCCAACCTGTCCCTAGACACAGAGACATTTGTACAACTTTTAAGAATAGCCCTATATGGAGCCAATAGTAGACAATTTTGAAATGGACTCCCTTAGCGGAAAGCTACAAAAGCTAGGCATGAAAGCATAGTCTTCTAAAGTAAATGCTCCTCTGCCCAATAACTATATAGATCTCAGCATCCTATTTCCTACCACATCCACATTTCAGTGAGACAGTTATACAATTGAAAATTGCTGTCTTACAACCTCCTACGGACAAATTAGTTTGAGTCATGCTTTGGCACAAAACCAGATCAGAGTTGTGAAAGTGCAAGCTAGAATGATTTGCATGGCCCTAATCCATCTCTGAACAGGTAGTTAAGCTGTGTTGTAGTCTTGCTGCAGTGAAAAACAAAGTTCAGTGACACTTTCAAAACCTAAAAGCTTATTAATAAAGCACAAACCTAAAATTTGTAAGCTACTGGCTGAAATCCAGTAGTAAGTCACAACTAGAGTTGGTCCACTGAATCAATGGAATTTATGAAGGAGCTGACTCGTCAAAACCCCACTGAGCCAATGTGCCTCTTCTAGTTGCAACTTACTACTGGATTTCAGCCATTGCTTTTTTAAACTGTATCTGTTTTTACTAGAAAAAACAGGAGCAAGGAAAGTTGTATCTTTCCCCTTCAAAATCCTATATCACTATACTGGCATTGATACTATACTGGTTTGTTGTTGTTTTTTTAGAGTCACTCAGTTCAATTCAGTTTACTGTAAAATAGCTGATCAGGGTTTTTGCAGGCACCAAAACAAAAGAAAAAAGAAAAAAAATATATATTTTAAAAATCATAATTACACAGCGGCTGGCATTTTGTTTCTGTATGTTTGGTGGTGGTGGTCACTAGATGTTCTAGCCTTCCTAGTATTACAATCACACACAGTTACCAGAGTGCTGTTTGTGATACTGCTCACTCCCTGGTGTGTAGTAGAGAGTAAAACTGCGAACAAAGAGATTATATCACACGAAAAAGGAAGGAAGACCACGTATTGACATCAGCAAGACTCGCGATCAAAGAAAAGTGGAGGAATTTGCCCAAGCACTTGAGGAAACCCTTCCAGGCCCAGCTGATGCAAATGCACCTGAACGATGGGAACATTTCAAGAATGCTGTTTATAACACCGCCTTGTCCACATTTGGCAAGAAGACCAAAAAGACAGCAGACTGGTTCGAAGCCCATTCGGAGGAGTTGATGCCAGCCATCAAGGATAAGAGGAGAGCTCTAGCAGCATACAAAGCCTGTCCTAGTGAGTACAACTTGCAAGCTCTTCGAGCTGCTCGTAGCCAAGTCCAGCAGGCTGCCAGGAGATGTTCCAACGATTATTGGCTTCAGCTCTGCTCTCAGATACAGACAGCAGCGGACACAGGTAACATCAAGGGAATGTATGAGGGTATCAAGCAGGCTTTAGGTCCAATACAGAAGAAATCTGCTCCCTTGAAGTCTGCTACAGGCGTGATCATCCAGGACCGAGCACAGCAAATGGAACGCTGGGTGCAGCACTACTCTGAGCTATATTCTAGAGAAAATGCAGTAACCGAAGAGGCATTAAATAACATCGAGTGCCTGCCTGTATTGGAAGAGTTGGACAGTGAACCAACTTTAGCAGAAATAAAAGCGGCCTTGGATTCCCTCGCCTCCGGCAAGGCACCTGGAAAGGATAACATCCCTGTTGAAGTGCTGAAGTGCTGTAAAGAAATCATCACCACAGAATTGTATGAAGTCTTTCGTCTTTGCTGGAGGGAAGGTGGAGTACCATAGGACATGAAGGATGCAAACATCGTCACATTGTATAAGAACAAAGGAGACAGGGGCGACTCCAATAACTACTGTGGCATCTCTCTTCTCAGCATTGTAGGGAAGCTGCTTGCCCGTGTTGTACTGAAGAGACTCCAGGTGCTTGCAGACAGAGTTTATCCAGAATCACAGTGTGGATTTCGAGCTAATAGATCCACCACTGACATGGTATTCTCCCTCAGACAGTTGCAGGAGAAATGTAGGGAACAACAACAGCCACTCTGTGTGGCCTTCATAGATCTCACAAAGGCCTTTGATTTGGTTAGCAGGGATGGCCTTTTTAAAATCCTTCCCAAGATTAGATGTCCACCTCGACTCCTTAACATCATCAGGTCCTTTCATGAGGGAATGAAGGGCACTGTAGTTTTTGATGGCTCAACATCAGATCCCTTTGACATCCGAAGCGGAGTGAAACAGGGCTGTGTCCTCGCGTCGACCCTTTTTGGGATCTTTTTTGCTGTCATGCTGAAGCACGCCTTTGGAACTGCAACAGAAGGTGTCTATCTCCGGACTAGATCAGATGGAAAGCTCTTTAATCTCTCTAGATTGAGAGCAAAGACCAAAGTCCAACTGAAATGCATTCGGGACTTCCTCTTCGCCGATGATGCAGCCATTGTTGCCCACTCTGCTCAAGACCTCCAACAACTCATGAATCGTTTTAGCAAGGCCTGCAAAGACTTTGGACTAACAATCAGCCTGAAGAAAACACAAGTCATGGGCCAGGGCATGGACTCACCTCCCTCTATTACCATCTCCACGCAAGAATTGGAGATTGTCCATGACTTTGTGTACCTTGGTTGAACAATCTCTGACACTCTCTCTCTAGATGTCGAGCTGGATAAATGCATTGGCAAAGCAGCTACCATGTTCTCTAGACTCACAAAGAGAGTATGGCTCAATAAGAAGCTGACGGCATATACCAAGATCCAGGTCTATAGAGCCTGTGTCCTGAGCACACTCTTGTACTGCAGTGAGTCCTGGACCCTTTGTGCACGGCAGGAGAGGAAGCTGAACATGTTCCATATGCATTGTCTCCGACACATTTTTGGTATCACCTGGCAGGACAAAGTTCAGGCAAAGCGCCGCTTTCAGAAGCCTCCCGGGGCTTGCCCAGCACGTAAAAAGGCAGTGGAAAAGCACCCGGGGAAGCCTCTGAAAGCGGCGCTTTGCCGCGGGGTGGGGTGGTGGCGGGGGGCAGGCTCGCCACCCCCCCCCGCCACCCCCCCCCCGCGGCAAAGCACCGCTTTCAGAGGCCTCCCCGGGTGCTTTTCCACTGCCTTTTTACGTGCTGGGCAAGCCCGGGGAAGCCACTGAGACCCAGCGCCAATCAGCTGAGAGGCGGGGCGGGAGCGGAGAAGAGCACAAAATGGCTGCCGGCTCCCTGCTGGTTGCTGGCTCTCAGCTGTTTGGCGGTCTTTTTCCAGCTGTTCCCCCGCTACCAAGGCACTGTGAGGAGCTGGGCTCAGTCTACAGTACCTGGTAAGTGACTTTGTTTTAATTTTTTTCCCATAGGAACGCATTAATTAAATTTCAATGCATTCCTATGGGAAATTTGGTTTCGACTTACGAACTTTTCCACTTACGAACGGACTTCCGGAACGGATTAAGTTTGTAAATCGAGGGTTGACTGTACTTTCATATGTGGCGGGAATGCAAAAAAGTACAAAGATTTTGGAAACTAATCTTTAAAGAACTAAATGACATATGTGAAAAAGATATAGAATTTAATCCTGAGATAGCTCTGTTATCAATATTTGAGAATGTGGAATATGATAAGATGACTAGAGAATTGATTAACAATTTATTAACAGCAGCCAGATTAATAATAGCTAGGAATTGGAAATCAAAGTCTGAATTTCGAATGGAAGAATGGTATAATGAAATATGGAACATTGCTATAAATGATAAGTTAACTTGTAACTTAAATGTTAAGAAAGGAGAGATGAAAAAGAATAATTTCTATGATATATGGGGCAGATTTCTTGAACATGTTCTAACAAGAGGAAAAGGGAAAGCTCCAAATCAAGAATCAATGCAGTTCTGGAGAAGAGGACAATAAAGGAAGAAGAAGAATAAAGATAGAGGAAGAAGAGTATTACTGCAAGAGATCCCAACTAGGGTGGTGGGGAACACAGTCGATTTGTATTTTGGTTTATGTAGTTTATGTTTATGTTGTAGTTTAAGAAAAAAAATTAAAAGAAAAGGAAATCCTCTGCCGGTGACGGCGGGTCGGTATCGACAATGTCCGACTCTGGGGAGGTAAGTAATACCGATGGAGTCTGAGGTTGAGATCCATGGTCAGAGCCGTCGAGGTCGCGTCTGGAGTCGACGGACTGTCAATCGACTTCGGTGTCAAGAGTATGTCAAGAGCTTCGTAGTATTGCCGGTTATGAGTTGAAATAGATGGAGGCGGCATGTCCATGGAATCTGTCGATGTCAAGGATCATCGACATCGAAATATGGTGGTTGAGTGTCGATGGACCTCAATTGGTATGGATGGACCTCAGTGTCGAGCCCGGTGTCGTAACGGTGCCGAGGTCGATGACTTGGATCTACTGGAGGACAGGAACTGTGTTGAGGTAACGGAATGGAACGTGTGTCCATGGACCAGGATGGGTATCGAGGATCGTTGATATCAGAGCCTGTGTCTCTATGATGTCGAAACGGAGGTTGCTGATGCGATGGCATAGCAGTAGAATAAACGGATGCTGGCGATGCCGAGCATGAAGAGCGGTTTCTGTCATCTATTGTAGTGGGAAAGTATCGGGAGGCTGGGGCTGCAAAAGCCTCACGTGTGGAAGAAATTTGCTCGACCGTTCTAGGTTTTTTCGGTACTGAGTGGGGAGCAGGTTGAGGTATAGCAACGTCTCGGTGATGTGGCCGCTTCGACACCAATAGTTGTCGAGAGGTAGGCCGACTGCTAGATGGTATTACCGAACCGGGTAAAATGCCTGGTCGACTAGTCGGTGCAGTTTGTTGAACAGAGCACTGGTCGGGGCAAATGGCAACCCGATGCGCGTACTGAGCGTGGATATGAACCACATGCGATGAAGCTGTTGATGTCGACGGTTCTGGTTAGGGATCGGTGGGCAATCCGAGGGCATCGATGGAACGGTGTCGTGTTCGGGATGGAGATACTCGGGCGACGGAATAACTGAAGGATTGCTGGAAGGAATAGAAGGTTGTGGACTTGGAGGAGAGGACGTTAGTCGGTCGACTCTATCATCCTATTCTGGAGACTGAGAACAGGGTTGATGGGACAGAAGTCCATCATCATCTGAGGGAGATCCAACCGAAATTGATTCGGAGAGTTGTTGTGGTTGTGGTGGGATGGCTGCAGGTTTAGACTGTTTAGCTTGTTTCGGAGGAGCAGGCTCCGGAGCCGAAGCAGCTTCAGTAGGTCTCTGATGTTTAGAAGTTGTTTTCGACGTCGAGGACTTCGGTATCGAGGACTTTGATTTGTGTGTCTTCGAGGTCTTAGACGATGCAGACAGAGAATCGGAGTGAGCTGGTGTAGCCGATGGACGTTGTTTCGATGATTCAGCAATGGCTTTTTCCATTGCTTTGGTTTGGGAAGTGGCCCTACAGGGAGGTTGGGCCATTTGAACTGGTTGTAAGGATTGTTCCCAAAGTCAGAGTTTTAGCCTAGAAAGGCGAGACCGAAGAACTCCACGTTTAAAATATTTGCAATGGGTACAGGAGGAAGTTTGATGTTCTTCTCCCAAACAGAAAAGGCACTTAGTGTGTCCATTGGAAAGTGGGATATTATCACAGACAATGCAGTGTTTAAACAGGCCCAAAGGGGCCATGAATTAGTAAGAAACAATGAATTGGATCGGGGGGGAGTGGCCGAAAGGCCGATAGTCTAAAATAAAAATATTACACTTGTTTAGTTGTACAATTGTATTAAAAGAAAATGAAATAAAAGGAATCAAGATTAAGCTCTTTTTCACTTTACCCACAGAAGCAGAAACGGAGAAAGAGGCTCTCAACGCGGCGGTTGAAAGAAACTGAAAGGGGACGTTTGGCGCCAAGGTACTTATACAGGTGGGAAGGGGCTTATTCTAATGTGTTTATTGCTACCGCAGAAGCTCTAGAATCTTCTGATGAGGCTCCGCGCAGGCGCGAATCACCCAGGGTGTGATTCACAGAGGCCACAAAGAAGAATTATAGTTCCACTAACAGTGATGAATATTGTCTCAACTGGTTCTGATTCACACAAGCAGTTTTTCTGCTCAGAGGAAATTCCCTGTTGTCTTCATTTGAAATGGAGCATGCAGTATGATTCTTAACTGTAGTAAAAATGAAGATAATTCTGTCTCTAGCGACTGAACCTAAAACCCTAGATAGAAGTGAGCAGGTGCATTTACATGCTTAGAAATAAATCTGCTTCTCCAGGTATGATTTATGTGATATTTCAGGAACCATGTGATTTTTCATGAAATACAATATAGTGCTATGTGTACACAAAAAATGTGTGGTACCTAAATACAATTTGGAACTGAATGACAAAGAACTTAAATGTGTAAAACTTCCACATTTGGCTGTAGTATTGGCATACCCCTTTGCAAGAATTTGGGGAAATACATGTGAGTAGGAAGAAACTTCTATATGAGCAGTTATCCTTGTGTGGATATATTAAGTCAATCAAGACAGCTTAGTATCAAACTATATGATTTGGCCAGCCTGTGTTTAGATGCAGTGATCCCTTAAGTGGTGAAAGACATCTGACTGTCTTAGCATAAGCTTTTCTCATCCCCTATCCTTTACTCTTGCTTGCTTTGTTAAACATAAGCTTAATTTACAAGTCTAATTACCAAAGCAATTATCTTGGAGGAAACTGATTTGTCAGAAGAACAACACTAATCTCAGTGAATACTCATGTCAGATTTCGCCCTCTGTTTCCCAAGAACCAGAACTCACATACATATTCATAACTTGGTACAGCTGTCTTCAGACAGGGCCTACATATTTTAATTCTTTACCATGTTAACTACTCTTTCCCCAATGTAAAATATAACAACATCAAGAAAAAAGGTTAATTAAATCTTTCTAAGCAATGATATTCTTTCTTATTGAGTATTACAGTGCAGAAGCATTTAAAAAATACACCTATGGAGTGATAGCGGTGAAGTCCTGGGTGAATGTTATAAAAAACCATGCAGTAGTTTCTGGTGTAGATTTGCAGCTCTTGAGAAGATCGTGTGAGGGTTTGGACAATTCTGCAGCATCAACTAACAGTCTCCATGGAAAGATCTTGGAACTGTGCATTTTCATATGAACAACTGAACTCCACCTCTAGGTGCTTTGCTGTTTAAAATGACTCACTACCAAACCAGGCCCTGCACTGTATTTTTTGATTACTCATCTCACTGGTGACTCAGAGTTTAGGAACCACATATTAAATCCTTTAACAAAATAATGGAAAGGAACATTTTATTGTGCTCTGGGTGTTTTTACTGAGGTATATTTTAGGATGGTACACTCACTTGTCTCCAAAGAATCGATTTATATACTTACGAAGAAGATAGAAATGTTTATAGAAATATCTTCAACAGAGCCACACGTTCTGGTGGAGGAACACCTTTGGCATGATGTGATCCAAGGGGATAAAGTGTCAGATGCTGCTAGAGACAATGAGCGCAATCAAACTTCATTGTAATTACCACTAAAGTAAAATAAAATAAAACATAAAATCTCCCACTAGCTTTCAGTGGGAGGCGGAAGGCACCCATAAATATTATAACTTGGACACACACAACTACTCATTTCTTCCACAAGACGTTGGGCTAGCGAACATCTGTCCCTTATAATGTGGGAGTTTCCAACCACAATGACAGCCACTTGCTTCTCCTCATTTCCTTGTCTTCCATTTCTTTTCCAACCACAAGGACAGCCACTTCTAGCCACTACAAAGACTGGTAATTGGACATTTACATAAAAATTCCAAAAGCCATTTCAATGTATTCTTTCTAAGAATGTAAGAAATACTGGCAAATTTCCTAATTTTTGGTTTAAAAAAGTGTCTCGATTTCTCATTGAAAAAAATTGACAATCACCGGAAGATTTTTTGCTGTTGAACAAGAGCCAGAAGACCAACACTTTGTTCACCAGCACCATTTGTGAAAAATGAGGGTTTGCACAAAAACATCGTATTTTGCACTACAGAACCTTGTGTTCTGTGCAAAATACAATGTTTTCAGCATAACATACTATGTTTCCTACACAAAATACAGGCCTTTCTTTAAAAAAGAGAAAACACTTCTGTGGGGTGTGGAGTTTTTTTTGCAAATTAAAAGAATTTTATGCATGTTTTGTATTTTTGCAAAAACTCTTTTGTCAGCATAGAAAAAGCATTTGAAATTCTTCATTCTTGCTTGCGAGAATGAATTAAGTGCAAATTTACATCCGTAGTTCCTTCACACCTGAAACAAAACCAAAAGAAGAACAAAACAGAACAAAAATCAGACCTCTTGCTGCAATGTATGATGTCTAGGTGAGAATACAAAAAGTAGAAATTAATCCAATTTTTTTTCTTAATTATGTATCATCCAGAAGGACTGTAGCTTTAAAAATAAAATTTAAGGCACAGTTTATAAGAAAGTTTAACTTCCTTCCTTCCTTCCTTTGTATCAGAGCATTGCACAATTTAAAATTATGGATGTATATGAAATATAGGAAAAATTAAAGACAAATTAAAATGTTAAGATAATTAGATTATTTCTGACCAGAAGCAGGCTGCTTCAATAGCTATATCTTGGCCATTTCCTAGATCTTTTGTACATGTGATGGGGCATAAATTGCATGCACATAAGTGCTGCATTGATTGAATTTCTCCATAGTCACAGAAAAGTTGTTCTGTATCCAAGGAGTCCCATTTTGCTTGATTAGTCTTTGATCTTCCTACTTTTCTTCAAAGTCTATTAAATGACCTCCAGATGGTCCAGCTCAAGTCTTGTCCTGGTGGAAGACACTCCAGCCTTCCTCCATTCGGCAAGGTGTGTTGTTTTCATTCTCCATAGGTTTAGCCTAGCCTCTTCTGGTTTCATATGTAGAGCTTGAGATATGTGCAGAAAACTTTTACTCAATTTTAGCTGTAATCTAAGGATTTGATGTCCATGAAGTGGCTGGCTTTGGTACTGTATTACTTTATTTCATTCATTATTTGCTAGCACCCCGCAACATACTTCTAGAGGGGCAATGCTAGCCATATAATGGACTTTTTCAATGGGAATAGGTTTAACACCAATGTCTTTGAAACAGTCCATGGAGGATGACATACAAATTTCATTTCAATCTTTTGAACCAAAAATCCAATAAGATACCAACAGAATGAACAATCTTCTTAACTAGAACACCCACCACCGCAATCAGTAAATACATGCTTTTTTATATATATGACAATGTCACATGTCAGTCTGTAATGCTGCCAAGTCATTTATTCCAGAGAGCTAGCCGTGTTAGTCTATTTTTACTGTGGTTTCTGAGAATCTTTTGGCACTTTAAAAACCTAAGAGACTTGCTACACAAAGAGAATGAGACTAGGGTTGAGAAGAGGACAAGAGCATTACGTCCCAAAGAAACTGGTATTCAACATGTAGGTAACCACCAGTCACTAGCACAACACACACTTTGCATGCAAAGGTCTCGATTTCTGTTCACAACAACAATGGCAACAAGATCAAGTCCAAAGAGTACAGCATCCAATTGGAGTGGGTATCCCCTACTATCATTTAGTGACAAATGTAAAAGCAGAACAAATATGTATGAAGAACCACATAAAGAATGCCAGTCTGTCCCTGCAGTGAGAAAGCCACTCTTTTGAGATCAGCAGAACCCTGTTTCATTTATGTTTTGTACAGTGATGTGACAACTCCATCTCCTGAACGATTGTGTCTTCCATCCTTATTTTGCAGAAACATATTCATCATACATCTCATCTTTTTGTTAGCAGCCATGATTAGTGTGTCCATTTGAGTCACATTGCAAAGTGTCAATCCCAAGCAACAATGTTCACCCCTTCCACTTCCCTTATAAGAAATTCCATTCCTTAAAGTTTTAACCTTTTAGTACGTGCTAATATTTTATAGTATGTGTCATTTATTACTGTTGTAAGCCATCCACTAATCACACAAATGGGATGATATACAAGTCAAACAAACAAACAAACCGATGGACGGATAGATACTTTAAGAACAAAACAGCCAATATGTTTGAAAGGAATATTCTGCTTTTCATTCACTGACTTTGGATACCAAGATGGGCTTGACTATCCCTTATAATATATTTGCCTCAAATGGCAGACGGTCTGAGAGGTATGAAAAAGAAGTTTGCCTCACATGTTACAGCTCACTGCTACAAAGTAAGACAATATGCTGAACAGATGAAAGAGCAGAACTGTCTGATGAGAGCAATGAATCTGAAAAACCAGCTGTAAAAAAAAGTCTTAGTAGTATAGTTTAAAAATGCTATGGGTTTTTGAAAATGTTTGCTTTGTTTTCTTGGACTCTTGCTTTTAAAAAAAGATCCTGGTGCCAAAAGTGCTTGCTTTCAACTATGGAAAGAGGCATCTTCATATGGAAAAGAACATCCTTCACAACTGGGGGAACATATTCACACACTCTTTTAACAGTCCCATAAACCTAGAGCAATTATACAAAATTCCATCAAATACATCCCTGGAAAAGACCATCAACTACAACTGGCAAATTTTGCAAATCATTCCAAAAAAAATATTAAGAAGTAATTCATGAAATAGTCTTGCCTGCACAAATATAAGAAAAACTGGTATCTGGCTGCGGAGTCAGAGGTTGACAGATTCTCCACTGTGCCTCCTTAACAGGGGCTGGACTTGCTGAGCCGCATGGTCCCTTCCAGCTCTAGAGTCCTACATTTATATGTATTGTTAAAAGACCAAAGGAGCATCCCCCACACCAAAAGATGGGCCACTTTCTTGCCAGCCAACATTATGTGCCAATTTCAACAGAAGACCAAATGGAATAAAATAGGGCCAAGCAAAAAGCCATTCCACTTCCCACATGCAGCCCACATGCAGCCCACAATCTTTGTGCAAAGTTAATCTGAAGAGGAAGGTAGATTATTGTTTCAATGCCAAAATGAAATACTGCTATTGCCTGACATTAACTTGATAACTCAATTAACAATCCTGTAAGTAGACCTTTAACAACTTTTTAAGTAGTCCATGATGATAATGATTCCAATATAACAGACCAGAGAGTGAAGAAGGAAGTGCAATAACATCACTCTCATTTGAACATTAGGCAGATTGAAAGGAAAAACAAGTTACGGACTGGTCTTATAAGATTCTCCAAATGACTCCAGCAGTTTCATCCCAATTTACTATTGTCAAAATGCAGAACAACACAAATAGCATCATGTACAATTTTTCTACAATATATGTAAGGCTCTTGAAAGTATACAACTGAGTCACTGTATGCAGTCCATTGTTAGGACAGAATTCAGGGATTCAAGCTCATGTATTGCACTAAACTCATTCATCAACCCAGAATAACTTGAACATATTTTATTTATTTTATTAAATGTTACCCACCCATCTAGTAGCATGCCACTACTCTGGGCAGCTTACACAGATAAAAACATAAAAACAACCCACAACTAAAGAAATATAATTGAGAAAGAAAGGCCACCTCCACCTCCAGTGGCAACAGCAATCAACAAATTAAAACTAATCGACATCATAGAGAATTGTGAAGAGAGAGTCTACAGAAACTCTTCTCTGAAGAGATGGGTTTTAATTGACTTTCTAAATATTAGGGGGGAAGGGGTCTACATACCTCCACTGGCAACACATTCCATAATGTAGCAGTTACCACTGAATAGACCCAATTCCTAGTCATAGTTTTTTGGGCTTCCCACTGGGAGACAACCTGCAGCATCATTCCTTGAGTGGAGTGGGTGGAATGGGAGAACGATCTCAGGGACAGGAGCTCTGACAAGCAACGAAGTCCCAAACTGTCAAGCGTCTTGTATGTTAACCTTGAATTTGGCATGGAAATAAAGAGTCAACCAGTGCAGGTGAGCGAAGACTGGGGAGATATGATCACATCTCAATCTACTTGAGACCAGACTGGCTGCTGCATTCTGTACCTGTTGTAGCTTCTCTACCACCTTCAAGAATAGGCCCACGTGGAGAGCGTTATAATCGTCAATTCTTATGCTTACGAAGACATGAACTAGCTTTGTTAGGGATTTCCTGTGCAGATAGGGCTGAAGGCATGCAATCTGCCTAAGCTGGAAGAAAGCAGACCTGGCCATAGCTGACATTTGTTTTTCCATAGTAAGGAATGGGTCTAGCAGCACACTTAACAGTACATTGCAGACCTGGTCTTCCAGGGGAGTGCAACTCCGCCCAGACTAGGCAAGAAACCCCCTAGCCAAAAAGGAAACCCTCCCCTTATTCAACAGCAAGATCTCCATCTTGTCAGAATTCAGTTTGAATCTGTTAGCCCTCGTCCAGTCCATAACTGAGGACAGGCAGTGCTCCAGGGTGTGTACAGGTTCCATTGCTGAAGATGGAAGGAGAGCTCAAGCTGTGTGTCATCAGCAGACTGATGACAATGAATTCCAAATCACCAGATGACCTCCCACAGCCACCTCATATAGATATAACTTTCTTAATTTTAGGGCTGTGGTCTAAGACCACAAATGAACATTCAGGCAGATACTGGTTTATAAAGCTGGCATTTGAACCAGCAAAGTGAAAAACTGAGAAGGCTGGAACATAGGAGGTGTATTCATATACACAGCCCTGAGAAAGATCCAGAAATAGGTTTGTCTGCAGCTTTGGAGAAGAACATAAAGAAGGAACACCTGATAGGAATGTGTAGAAGGAAAAACAAGAGAGGCCCCAGTCTCCATTAGAGAGACACTATACAAATAAACAGTATGACATATTTAAGATACCACAAAGCTTGTCAGCAATGCAACCAGTACACAAAGACTCAATTTAAACAAAATTAATTTAATGCTGCTGATACTGTTAGAATGGGAGGTTTTCTCCAAGGTGGTCTCCTATGAAACAACATTACACAGAGAGTCCTAGTACTAACTTTGAGTGGGCCATGAGTCAGAAGGGAGTCTGCAAAATAGAGAAAGAAGGAAAAAAAACAGGGAACAAAACTGGTTTGGTTTCATAATTTTCTAAATTTCCCCATTAAATTCACCCCATTAACAAGTCTTGTTACAATTTTCTTAACTGCTTGAAACTCATGTTGGCAACATGCAAAATTAAGGTTGGGGAGGAGGTTTTCTTGCCACTTTTAGTACAGCCAGAAATAAAGATTATGTAATACAAATTCAGCTGACTCTGCTGTCAAAGGCGCGTGAGGAAAATCACTGTACTGGCCTTGTAGAAATTGGAGGGGGACTAAAACTAGTTTGTTTTGGTCAGTAAAGTGAGTAGATGTGACTCAGTCTCAGAGGGAGCAGAAAAACTGAGTAAGAAGGCACTATTTATATCAAAGCCCCTTTATGGATCTTAACCACCAAATTATACAAAGAAATCTGGTCATGACTCCACAGGAAAGGCTGAAACTTAAGGACTATTTTTCTCACACATGCCACACACACATACACATGGCTAATAAAGTGACTCCTTTTAGGCTGAAACATTACTGTGCTTTTAAAAACAGAACCTGAAATCTAGCCCAAACGTTTTGGAATCAGAGGGCTTTTTAGGAATGGGTCTTTGACTTTCAAAGCTGCTTCGATTATTTCAAGACACATATATGAATCAGGCAGGGAACCTTGACTAGAATTTAGGAACTTATAGCCAGTGCCTAAGGGGCAAACTAAACATAACAGACACCCTTTACAAACCTCTTTTTTCCCTTCCCCCAAAAGGGGGAAAAAGTTATGGAGAGAGGTACTCAATACCCTGTTTTCCCGAAAATAAGACCTAACCTGAAAATAAGCCCTAGTAGGATTTTTCAGGATGCTCATAATATAAGCCCTACCCCAAAAATAAGCCCCAGTTAAGTGAAACGCCGCCCTCCACCCTTGTGCAGCAACCAGAAAATGACATGACTGTAAAATAAAACATCCCCTGAAAATAAGTCCTAATGCATTTTTTGGAGCAAAAATTAATATAAGACCCTGTCTTATGTTCGGGGAAACACGGTACTTTTCCTGCCTACTGTTTCTCAATTCCAAATCAATTCTCGAGGTGCTGCGCACCCTGCAGAGTTCTAATTGCATGTTTGCATGGGCAGACATATATCTGACATGCCACAGGGAATAGGGGGAGTAATGTGTTTGCACTGAGGGATAGTTTAATCTTCCACACAGATTTGGCTCCATAGAGGAGAGAGATTTAGGTACACTCCAGAGGGAGAAGCAATAAATGGAATAAAGATGGAGCCATTCACACCTTCATATTATTTACAGCGCAAGGAGAAGAAGCTGTTGAGGGTTCTTCATGCATTTTTGTATTTCAGTCAGAAATGCATGGAGCCTGGAGATTTGCTGGGATGTAACAACTGTACTGGCACACTCATCCCAAAATGTAGCACTGGAGAAGAAGAGATTCCTTGCCTCTAATTATGTTTCTTCAAATGGTGCACTCACAACATATGAGTTCTTATAAGCCTGTGCAGCATATTCTGGAATTTTCCAAAGCTTAGCCGCTGAGTTTTGGCAGCAGCCCCACCCATTCCACTCTACATGTCCACCTTCTTCCCTCCAATTCCACAATTCCATGTCCATCTAAATAAGGGCAGGATGGGACATCCCTGTGGGGAGGAGGGTGAGTTGTAGAAGTGCACAGATGACCACACAAAGAAACACAAGACAGGTAAGTAATCTGTCCTTTCTATTCTATGTGAACTCATGCACATGGGAGACTAGCAAGCTCACCTTGGAAGAAAGGTGGAAGTCACTGCAGAGCTGAAGGAAATCCCTGCGGCTGCCCCACCAATGTCCAAAAATTGTATTTCACAGAAAAAAGAGGCAATGCCTTTTCCTGCCAAAAAAATTGTTGGTAAGTCCCACACAAAGTACAAAGTTTGAGATATGTAGAGAGAGGTGATGAGTTAATTCTACATCCTATGGTATTTCGCTTCTTCACCTCTCTGCCTACAGGAGCGGAATTGTTCAGTTTCTAAATTTTCCCTACACTGCATCCATAATTACTGAGCTTCAAGACAGATGTTTGAAGATAAATTTCAATCTTTTTCCTGAACTTGATAAAATGGATCAATTTTCTTGGATGTAGGTGGGATAGAGGACGGAGTTTATCATGACTGTCTTCCTACATTGAGATGGCTACAAATGTCACTATTTGAGTCTCATCACAAATACTAGTTTGGGTTCAGCAGGTACATAGTAATTGCCAACTTTGTGGACCATTCAAGCCACACAAATATAATGTCAGTACATCTGTCTGTACTCTTTGTGATAGGTTTCGGCTCTTTTATAAATGAGTTGTCATTCCTCCTTTCTCATCTTCTTTTAGACTAGCAGCCTCTTCAGATATTTAGCCTTCAAATAAGCAAAAGCCTTTATTTTCTATTTCAGTCTGGAAACTCTTCAATATAAGGTCCATAACTGGGTCTGATGGCTTTGAGATATCTAATTCCAATGACAATATCATGATAACTAGTTGGTTCATAAAGGATCAGACATCTTCTATAGGCAAGGGGAAGTTATTATCAATCACAATAACATCTGGTGATGTACTGGCAACTTGTTTAGAAGACAGAGATGTGTCAGACTCATGAGTCATAATCAGAATCTGATGGGTCATTATCAGATGATATTTGTGTTTGTAGAAAGCAGAATAGAAGGCTGTGATTTTGAGCTGGTGGATATAACAAATCTTATGGCAGGAGTTGGACCAAGATGGTTGTGTGGATACCGAAGGCCACATAATGATTTGCACTGAGGGGAAACTATAGTTCCTGGCACCACCAACAAAGATAAGCATGATATCAACGCTACCTATGATGGACCAAGGTGCATCTCACCTGGTGCTAATGATGACAAAGATGGAACTTGTGGTATTGATACCCAAGCTGATGTAGGTAGGCCAGTTGTAGAAACCAGTGAACATGTAGTCATAGGCACACTCTTTATCAAGTGAAGAGGTGGAGGGAAGGAGTTGGGGAGATGCTTGCCATCACCTCAAATAGTCTAGCAAACCATTGCAAAAAAAGTTAAGTCTTTGGTGCCAAGGGAGGGTTGAATTTGGTGGGACTCATCTTATTCCTTTATTAAGATCACCACATTACAGGTTCCTGGCTTGCTAAACCCACTGCCTCAACGTAGGTCCTTTCAGGTTTTTGTGGGTAAGCCTAAACGTGGATCCACTTACCCTCCCTTGGTTGTGCTCAGTCCTTGTCATAAGCAGGACTCTCTGGCCACCCCCAATTCCAGTCATGGTGACGGTCTTCATTTCTTGGGGTAGTGTCTTCATTTCTTAAGGTGACGGAGAAATGATGGCAATCTCCATTTCTCAGGGTGACGGAGTCACAAGACCTGGCGCTTATGTCTGAAGTGTCTCTTCTGTGTTGAGATGGATCAGGATTCCTCCTGAGGCAATGGTGCCAATACGTAGACCAGCACAGTCTATGGGGCCTGTGACCAGGAGATATGCAAAGGTATGCTCCACTTCCCACAAGGGCTCAGTCAGTTCAGTCTCCTCGTCCCCCTGCTCTTCACTGTCAGCATTGTGGTCCTCTTCTCCAGAATTTCTCCCCCTTCTATACCTGTAGCCTCACTCTCTTCAGGTTCCTCCCTCTCTCCTGACGCCTGTACATGTCTGTCACATTTAGCCTTTGAGGCTTCCACATGCTCTTCACAAGTAATGGGCAGCTCTTGTCCTTCCAGGTTCCCCACCCTGGCACCCCTTGTTGGAGAAGCTGGGACTTCCTTCCCCTGGTGCCCCCCCACCACAGGTCTCTCCTCTCAAGCCAATACTGTGGCTTAGGTGTCCCGTTGGTGGGTGTGTTGGGAGGCATGGTGGTGTGCCCAACCTGGTCCACTCTGCCAGTCTCATCTCACACCATTCTTATATCCAAGAAAGCACACATAGGAATAGTTTGCTAATCTGCTAGAGATCCCAAATATTCTTCATTTTAATAAAGGGAGACAAAAGCAGACATTTACCAATGGAGCCAGGAGTGAACAATTAGATTTGCTATTTATACAGGCCTCAACTTCCATTAAATATTTAGGCATCAAACCATATAAAGAAAGCATAAGACATACTAGTGAATAATTTGAGTGCATTATAAAAAGCCTGGAGGGGAAAAAAGATTTTTTGGGACATATTCCCAAACTCATTAATTGAGAAGGCAGCCTTTTTTAAAAAAATCTCTTTCTATCCGAATCATTATCCACTCTTCAGTATGTATCATATGAAAATAGTTATATAAAAGAATAAATTATATTTGTAATGGCAAGAAACCCAGAATAAAACTAGAAACTGTGATGTTCCCATATAAAGATAGGAGACAGCTATCTGTTCCAAATTTTAACAGTTTACTATTGTGCCAAATCAAATTCACTGCATACCAACATGGCTATACAAAGAGAACTCCACCCAGGCGATTTTGGAAGAACTAACAAGCCTCCAAACTATCTGTCTAATGTATGGGGTAACTGACTCACAAATGCAGGAACAGTTCTAGTAACTCATTAAATAAGACCATGGAATTTGCCAATTGAATCTGTATTTTAAAGTGTTGCAATCATATTTTTAAAAATCTGCTTTTTCTTCCCAATACAGAGATTCTGATTGAGGGAAAAAACTTAAATATTTCAAAAATTCTAGCATTCTTTTTCTTATTTACAGTTAGCTACATAGGGGTAGGGCCCCTTATTTGAAGTGACACATTTTAGTCCATCATACACCAGCTGTCACTGTTGATTTTGCTTTCAGGCTTTCAAGACTCTGTTTGATCTTAGGAAATGTAGCAAATGATTGTTGCTTAATATCTTGTATAAATGCAAAGTTGATCCAGGGAACTAAATGTATCTGTGAAAGCGCTGTGAAGAATTAACCTTCTCAAAAAAATCTGAATAATAAATGCATGTGTGTGTGTGTTTCTGTGTGTGATGTGCTGTCAAGTCAGAACTGACTTATAGCGACCCTATTAGGGCTTTCAAGGTAAGTGCCCCGGGGTCCTGTGAGTTTCTATGGCCAAACGGGGATTTCCTGTGTCCTAGTTTGTCACTCTACCTACTACACAGTGGTGTAATTTTTAAAGTAGTAGCTGGGTTAGTCTGTGCAAGCATGTCCTGACAAAAGTGTGTGTGGGGGGGGTGAGTAGTGGGACCGTAAAGTGGACTGATCCATGAAAACTTTTCAAAGTACCACCACTTCATTTTTTTTGTTTTACTTTTGTCTGCTTATAAACCATAATGAACATTATTTTTAACTTTTCAAGAACTGATTTTAAAGAGCAGACCTCCTCACGCTGCACAATGGAGGTGAGAGAATAAAATCAAAGATTTATTAATATGCTTACTCAACATCATTATTTATAAATACTTTACATCAAAAATTCTCAAAGCTGTCTACAACAATAATAAACATAATACACAGAATACATAAATATATGCACAACTGTACAACAGGCATATTTGTATTTAATATTTCCATAACTCCTGAAATAGATGTTAGACCATATAGAAAAAATTAGCATCAATGAATATTTTCAAAGTGCTGTCAAAATTAAAAATAGCAAGTATATGTCAAATTTGTGAGGAAATTTGCTGGAAATTATTTTCTTTACATTGTTTACTCTCAAGTTAAGGTTTATGTTTTCAATCTCTTCAAAATCTGAAAGTTTTGAGTCTTGAAAAGTATTTTATTTTTGGTTATGGACAATGTTCTCTCTATTTTTCTGCTAGCGTCGGGCAGGGGTCCCACCCCTTGCGCCCAGGGTTCCAGCTGTGATCAGAAGCAAATGGGTGGCAACATTGGCTTGGCTATGCAGCCCTGATGCATCACTGCCCGGCTTAGAGGAAAGAGTGGTTATGGATGTCTTCTTTAATATGAAGATATCCGATTATCCCCTTTTCTCACTTTATTATCAGAAGAACAGCCATAGGTTAACAAATTCCCAGTTTTAGCAAAAAGATACTGGTCACTATCCTACCACTACTCCCAAGTTAAAACTACTGACTCCACTGCTAAGCAATGAATTAACACTTATATAAATCTCACTGATTCAATGGGCCTACTCTATCTGGAACTAGCAACAGAATATTGACTATTATTATCGAAGTAGAATTGGCACTGACATTCTAGTGGATACATGTGCTTTATATTACATAGTGTATGAGAATACTAGATTAATTATGTATTGATTTGTTTGTTCCATGCATTGTGATTTTTTCTTATGTAATTCCTGGTTGTTAATAATTTGTATCTACCCAAATAACTGGCTCTTTCTTTTTTATTTTTTAAATCTTTCGGGATTTAAATATCTCAGTGAATTATTTGTTTAAATTTAGAAAAATCAGAATGTTTTTAGCAACTACGGTAGATTAAAGCATGGTAGCCAGAATTCTATTGCCAATTTACACTCATGATCAGGCACATGTCCAGAAACACAACCAGCAACTCGTTGATGAGTGGCAGTTTGCTGTTAAGTTTTATATGACTTCCCTTATGCAAACATAAATTGGCAATAGGATTCTCATTTTTGTACTGCTGGGAAAGCATAAGAATTCATAATTTAAATCAATGTTAATAGTTCATTCAGACAGACGGATAAACAGACTACTTGTTCTTATTGACTTCTTATATCCTCAAGCACAGCATATCTATACAGCACTCTGAAGACTTGTGAATGTCTTTAGAATTGTCACTACAACATACTCTTCTTTCTCTTGCAAAATACACACATATGCATAAAACCTGATCCTATTGGCTTTCTATGCTGATTGAATAAAAGACAAACAAGTATGGGTAAGGAAAATTCAACTTCTGAAAGCTCTCAGGATTAATGAATTAAAGTCTATTAGAAAGAATAAATGTGAATGCATTATTTAGGACTTGGAAAGTACTTCTGAATTCTTTTAAGCCTGACACATTGATCAACCACCCAAGACTCCAAGACCAAGCCAATGCCAAGTTTCCACTACCACAAGTCATTCAAAAAGATACTTGCTGTCTGCAGCGCTTCTGTAAACTTTGAGTAGGAAAGCCACTAATAAGTACATGTATATTTCCTACATGTTGTACAGGGGTGGGGGTGGGGAGACAACAAACAGTGCATCTCTTGAAGATCAAAGAGTTCTTTTAGAAGGTACTCATTAGCTAACTTGGTTCAAATTCATTAAAGGTGCATATATGCTAATAAAAAGACTTAAATTGGGTTTAGTAGCTCACTGCCAGTGGTAGTATTCTCAGTATGTGTTTCAGTACATATATGATATAATTAAGCCCATGTTTACCTTTAATGACCATTCACAAACAAAGCTCACTAAATGAAAGATGTGTAGGTGAGGAACCTATGTTCACTCCCAAAGGCTGTGTTTAGACAAAATACTAAGCTATGGTTTATTGCTACAAGAAAGAACATAGGCAATTGTTTGGCTTAGTGTGCTCTTTCCTGTACCAGCAAAGAGATGAGAAGCTCTTGCTCCTGTTCAGAATTCCACATTTTGGTACTATGTCTGAACATTAAACTGCAGGTAATGTTCCACTGAAAAGAAAATGATTCATATATTGTTGCCTGATGTTTATAGAAAACCTTACTTAAGACTGCTCTCAGTTGGTCTAAGCTTCCAGTATCTCCATGGCAATGCCAGAGAAGGACGGTAGAAACATTCTTTTCCCATAAATGTTTTAACATTGATATGAATACTTGCTGATATCAATACAAACATTGCAGTTCATGAATACAAATTACAACATTTATGTCATATTTCAGCCAACTAAGTGTTCCATAAAAGCCTTATTTAGAAAAAGGTTAGGGTTAGGAGGTGGGAGGAGAAGGAAACTGCTAGCCTCTTCCTCCGTGCCCCCTCCATCTCTCTATACACGCCAGTCACCAGTCGGCCCTTATATTCTTGATGACATATACCCTGCCCTTAGAATTCCATACTCTTCGCAATCTCTGTCAAGGAAAATGAAAAACCATACAAGGCCACTGTCTTTGTGGTAGAGAACTGGCTTTTGTAACAAACAAGGTTGTATAAGATAGCTGTGAAGGTGATGATGATATGTGGGAGCCAAGCTTCCAGTTTTAGGAATGTGAAAGAGTGTTCCTGTTATTTCTCTTTCTCCACCTTCTGTTCCTTCACCACATTAAGTTCCAAGTCTTTCCAGCACTAAGAAAAACAATGCATCTTCAGAGGTTTCAGATCGGATCATAGCTACTCTTTTTGCAGGCATCAGGAAATTAGAGAAACAGGAGTCATCTATCATAAGCTTCAAGCTCAGTACTAGGTAGACGAGTTCAGATGCACCTGCGCATCCCACCTCCAGCCGGAATTTCTTAGCAGCGTGGACTGACAAGCTCTTTTCCAGGCCAAACTCTGGGAATAATTCCCTGGCAGGAATTTACTACCAAAATGTGGATGGCTTCAAAAGGAAACTGAAGTAATCCATGGAAGATAATGCTACCAATGTCTACTACTAGTGTCATATTTTATTTCCAGTATCAGAAGCCGTATGCTTCTAAATAATAGTTTCTGGTAACATGACTGAGAGACTACTGCATTCATGTCCTGCTTCTGGGCTTTTAACAGATATGTGACTGGCAAATATGTAAATAGAAAGCTAGATAAGACCAACCTTTGTCCTGATTCAGCTCTTCTTACATTCTTACTTCACCTGTTTTGTTGCTTTCTTGATTTACCAACCAGTTGCTGAACTGAGAATGAGGGCAGTTGATGTCTTATTGGCATGCTTTTTTGGGATGTGGGTTTGGAAAATTTTCTGTACACAGAAATATTTCAGAGAATTTTCCACTACCAGATTTTTCCATGGAAAACTTCATTTCTTTAAAAAAGACAATTCATAAAACTAATTAATAACATAATGAATGGAGACCAGTCAAATATCATCCGCTATGTGAATAACATGCTGCACTAGACAGACCTTTTGTCTGATCCAGTTCTTCTTATGTAGATACGAAAATCCCATAATTTATCCCAAAATGTATTCCTGGGCTGCTGTTGAAGATAAATTATATACTTTAATCAGTATGAAAGCAAGAATAGTATAGACGTTAGCTGGGATGCAATGCATACTCGTAGAATTTCTCGTTCTCCACAATTTTCCACATCTCAAAGAGATTTGACACTCCCCATCAAGACTTCTCCTGCATCAGCAACATTCCTTAGCTTTTTGCAAAAATGAGACTCCATTCTCATTTCCTTTGCTGCTGCTTGGTTATTTGTTTCAGTTTTTAAAATGCTATGTGTAGGAAACTGCCAAATCCAGTGTGTCATCTTTCCAGTGAATCCTGTGCAGGAAAGATGCTGTTTTTCAAAACCCTAGTGATTATGTTGGCTAGGAACATGGCAATTCCAGGTTAATTTCCCCACTCAGCCATGAGGCCCACTGAGCCACTCACTCTTTCAACCTCTCCTACCACACCACAATATCCTGGTGATAAAGGAGGGAGAAAAACACTACCTTAAGCTTATTAAAAGAAAGGGGATATAGATATATAATAACATAATGCAGTAATTACTAGAGGCCAACACGGATTTGTCAAGAACAAATCCTGCCAGACTAATCTGATCTCATTTTTTGATCAGGTAACCTCCCTGAAAGACAGAGGGAATGCTGTAGACGTAGTATATCTTGACTTCAGCAAAGCTTTTGACAAAGTACCCCTTTATTTTCTGATTAGTAAGCTAACTAGGTGTGGGCTGGATAGAGCAACTGTCAGGTGGATACACAGTTGGCTACTCGTACTCAGGTGATGATTAATGGTCCCTTCTCCAACTGGGAGGAGGTAACAAGTAGGGTACCCCAGGGCTCAGTCCTGGGCCCAGTGCTCTTCAACATTTTTATTAATGATCTGGATCATGGATACAGGGAATGCTAATCAAATTTGAAGATAACACAAAATTGGGTGCAATAGCTAATACCCTGGAAGACAGAAAGAAAATTCAAAATGATCTAGATGGGCTGGAGCGCTGGGCTGAAAACAACAGAACGAAATTCAGCATGGATGAATGCAAAGTACTACGCTTAGGAAAAAGAAAACAAACACATAGTTACAAGATGGGGGATACCTGGCTCAGCACCATTGAAAGTGAGAAGAATCTTGGAATCATTGCAGATCACAAGTTGAATATAAGCCAACAGTGTGATGTGGCTACAAAATAGGCAAATGCTATTTTAGGCTGCATTAATACAAGTATAGTTTCCAAATCCCGCGAGTTGCTAGTCCCCCCTCTATTCAGCACTGGTTAGGACTCATCTTGAGTCCAGTTCTGGACACTGCACTTCAAGAAGGATGCTGACAAACTGGAAAAAGTTCATAGGAGGGCAGTAGGGATGATCAAGCCCTATGAGGAAAGACTGAAAGAATTGGGCATGTTTAGCCTTGAGAAAAGAAGACTGAGGGGAGATAGGATAGAACTTTTCAAATGCTTGAAAAGCTGACATACATAGGAAGGGCAGGATCTGTTCTTGATCAATCCAGAGTGCGGGACACATAACAATGGGCTCAAGTTACAGGAAGCCACATATCGGTTGCATATCAGGAAAAACATCCTAACTATTAGAGCAGTACAGCAATCAAACCAATTACGTACCTTGAGAGGCAGTGAGTGCTCCAACACTGGGGGCATTAAAGAGAAATGTAGACAACCACCTGGCAGATATCCTTTGATTTGTATTCCTACATTGAGCAGGGGGTTGGACTTGATGGCTCATAGGCCCCTTCCAACTTCATTATTCTATGATTCTATGATTTATATCTAGTATCTGTTTGTTCTATTAATAGCCATTTAACTTTATCATGTCTATAGAGCCTGTGTCCTGAGCACACTCCTGTACTGCAGTGAGTCCTGGACCCTTTGTGCACGGCAGGAGAGGAAGCTGAACATGTTCGATATGCATTGTCTCCGACACATTTTTGGTATCACCTGGCAGGGCAAAGTTCCAAATAGAGTAGTCCTAGAACGAGCTAGAATTTTTAGCATGTATACATTACTGGAACAGCAACGTCTACGTTGGCTTGGGTATGTTGTGGGAATGGCTGATGGTCGGATTCCAAAAGATCTCCTGTATGGAGAATTAGCACAGGGAAATCGCCCCAGAGGGAGACCACAGCCGCGATACAAGGATATCTGCAAGCGGGATCTGAAGGCCTTAGGAATAGACTTCAACAGATGGGAAACGTTGACATCTGAGCGTTCAGCCTGGAGGCAGGCGGTGCATCACGGCCTCTCCCAATTTGAAGAGACCCTTGTCCAGCAGGCTGAGGCAAAGAGGCAGTCCCGAAAGCAGCCAAATCAGGGAGCTGGACAGGGGACAGATTGTGTTTGTCTTCAGTGTGGAAGGGATTGTCACTCATGAATTGGCCTTCTCAGCCACACTAGACGCTGTTCCAAGTCCTCCATACAGAGCACGTTACCATAGTCTCTCGAGACTGAAGGATGCCTAACATAATTTTATTAATACCATAAGCCACTAAGGAAAAAAGTTTTTCTTAAAGAGTAAGGTACAAAATATCTAAAATATATATCTATGCATACATACAGTACATACTATGTATACAGACTTAAGATGTAATTGTTCAGTGGGCTTCATAGCTGAGTGGGGATATACTTGTCTCACACCATCTCACCAGCTGATTCGAGAAGGACTTTCCCTATGCTTTTCAGGTTTAAAGGAACATAATGCCTGTTATACAGAGGAAAACTCTGTTTCAAGTGTAGTAATGACAACTTTAAATGTTTCCATAACATCTGTGTTCCATCTGAGAGGGCAGCTTAATATGTTGTTTTTATTCCAGAAGAGACCCAGAATACTGAGGACAGAAGCAGAAACCCCAAAACCTTCTATAGAATCCTTTTCATTAGGGCAGACATGAAACTGAGTTATGTAATAAACTCAAAGACAATGTCACATACAAATTCTGGAGCAGAGACTACCAAATCATTTAAAATCCAAGCCACCTCTGCAAAAAGAGTAGTAAAGAGAGATGGGATATTCGTATTCATCTCCAGGGGAACATGAATGCAAATATCGCCATCACAAGTCTCTGGGCCGATTGGACCCTCCCCCCAGAACTGGGCCGTCCACTTACCAATTGCATCATAATGTGTGGGGCTGTTGTCGTTCGTGCTGTGCCAATCGGGGAAGTAGCCTGGCCAGGGCTTTCCCACCTCCCTGTGCTGCTGACCAATGTGGTGATGAGGTGAGATGAATAGTCTCCCCGCTCAGCTGCTGAGTGGTCAGCAGTTCAGGGAGGCAGGGAAACGCAGCACAAACTATGATGGCCACATGCGCCACACCGCAAACAGTAAGTGGATGGCCCAGTTCTGGGGGGGGGGGGGTGTCCAAAGGGTCCGGCCACCTGTGGTGGCGATATTCATATTTGTCTCCCCTGGAGATGAATATAAATATCCCATTCTCTAGTAGTAAAACATCATGAACAATAATACACCAAACCATTTTCCCATGGAAAAGATATATCTCATCCAAGTTTATAACTTCACTGTACTGCTATATACTGAATAGCCTTGAACAGATCAATTTGTTCAAAATAGATTATGCCCCCCAGACAGATTGCCCATCTTCATTCACATAGCAGACGCATGCAATCTAATATCCTAAAACCACACAGATTATTGTTGTCTAACCACCATGTAGATGTACAAGTTTGCTTGGAGACATTCATCCTTTTTTATCTATCACCACAGTATATTTTTTTCAGAATGTGTCTGAGTAGTGATAAATGTGGGTTTAAACTGGGGAGAACAGCAAGAATAAAAAAAATCAGCAAAAAAACACATTGCTTGCATGTGAATAATCACATCAATAAACACAACAGGATTTCAGCCAATGCATGTCTAGGATCCAGAATTTTTACCTCAATTTTATAATTATATTTAGTTGCAGTGATTAATTTGCCAGATTTAGAGTAGTCATTATATAACTATTGGGTCCTATGTCACATTAATCTGGTTTGCATTTATGACTCATGTATCTTATCTTAAATGTGTAGCACTAGCTATCACTTCAGCACAACACTTTTATTTTAAACACTCATGCAGTTGGTATAAAGAATCATACATTTACTATGGCATATTTACCAACCAAGTTCTCCTCATTTTGGATGTAGGAGTGAATAATTTGAGGATTACATTATGCTTGAGCACTTTCCCATTAAGCCTAATCTTTCTCTATCATAATTATGTTACATCAATGGGAACATTATCTTTTCTTAATAATATTTTATCAAACTGTAATTGGGTATAGTATCAGTAGTGGTTGCCTTTTTTAGATGTTGAGATATACTCATCAATTGAAGTTACAAGGTTTTCTAAACCTTTTCACAAGACTTCTGATAATGATTTTCTGCCCACACTATGCAATTCTAGCAGACAATTTTAAAGTCCAAAAATTATGGCATATTCCATTTTCCCCTATGATGTAGTTCACACAGGCATATTTACTGATTTACAAACAGTTTATATCCCAAGTAAACAAGGGAAATGTGGCCGATTTCAATTTAAGCTATAAAACGTACTCTGGATAAATATCTGAACTGATTGTATCAATATAAATATGAAATTTGACTAGCTTTGTTCACCTTGGACCTGTCTTAGACACGCAATGCACCAAATTCTCAACAGCAAGTTTAAATTAAAGCAGAAATTTACATGATTTACATTTTATATTGTTAATATAATGAGTGACATAATTAAAAGGCACAGAAGAAATATGTGCAACAGTAACAAAAGAAAAGAACAAATCAAAAATAAAATCTGAGCCTCTCTTCCTCAAGGTTTCTCTTACCAATTCCCAAATTATATTTCTGAAAGGGTTTTATAAAATAGAATTAACCAAGAACAATAATATCACTCAAAGGTTTCCGAAATCTGTTTATTAGACAGTGCTTGGGAACTCCTTTTCGACTCCCTGACCATGTGCTTGTGGAGTCTCCAAGGGTTCTGTTTTGACCCCTATGCTATTTAACATCTACATGAAACTGCTGGGAAAGGTTGTCCGGAGTTATGGGGTTAGGTGTCACCAGTATGCGGATGACACACAACTCTATCTCTTATTTTCATCTAAATCCGAGGAAGCTGTTTCAGTTCTATATCAGTGTCTGGTGTCAGTAATGGACTGAATGAGGGCAAATAAACTGAAACTTAATCCAGACAAGACAGAGGTCAGTTAAAAGGTAGAGCAAGGAACAGGGATTCAGCCTGTCCTGAATGAGGTCACATTTCCTGTGAAAACAGGCGTGCAGCTTGGGGATGCTCCTGGATTCATCTCTGAACCTGGGTTTCATGACAAAGAAGATGGAGAATTAAGAGAAGGCCAGTTCACAAGCCTCATGAGAACATGTCTCAAACCATAATCTAGGGAATTCTTCAACTGTGAATATCCTTTTATAAGCTTCTTTAAATGCTATACCTTCTGACATGGACTTATTCAAATTGCCAGTTAGGCTCATTAGGAAAAGGAGGATGAGTTGCCCAATAGACAGAAATCTTGGATTCTGTAATTGGAAAAAAGGTGGCATAGAAATAAAATAAAATAGAATAATCAGAAGTTTAGAAGATACACTCCCCACCCAGACTTCTCGCACGGCTAAATGCAATGTGATTCCTAGCTAGAGTAGATTGACCAAAATTACTCTGAAATCATTGAGAACAACATAAATAGAGACCAATAAGTCTCATTCATTCAATAGGTCTTCTCTGGATCAGGCCCATAATAAGCTGAGGTTCCACACTGGATCAGGCCCATAATAAACTGAGGTTTTTACATAGCTGGAATTCTATGTCCCATAGACTGAACTAAGTCTCAGTTTGTCGTGTATTTGTGATTTTTGTTTTCATATCAATTTACATTTACAAAATTTTGTTCTCGGAGCAGAATTTTTGTTTTTCTTTTTGCTGGTTTTATATCCTGATAGTTTTGCTGTAGTGGCTTAAACTGATTGGTTTTAATATATCTAGATAACTTTTTTCATAAAAATCATTCCATGCTCTTGATTTTAGTCCATGAAATTCTGAAGCCAACCTTATGAATTAATTAATTGCATTTATTTTTCAGGTAGTCCATCCTACCTGTTTCTTGCTTCAGATTCTGTGGATTGTTATTTATTATCCCTACCCATCACATATTTGTTCCTTGGGGAATATGAAGGATCCTTCCAGAAGAATGTGAGCACCGCAAACATATTCAGGCATCCCCTCAGCAACAAGAGCTCCCCGTCAACTAATCCTTTCAATCCAGAACTGTTACTGGATTGCTTCTGATATGAACAATGATGTTTTGTTCCTTGGCTTGGTACCACTGTACCATTTGCACTTTCCATTCAGACTACAATTCTATACACACCTACCTTAGTATCTGCCATATTGAACTGTGGCTTCTAAGTAGAGAATTCGGATTGACATTGTACAAATGTTGTTTCTAACTTTACTTTGTAAAACTGAATTTAGAAACGTATTTTTAAAAATATTAGAGGTGTTACCAGTAACATATTCTCTAAAAGGTATGAATTCTAACAATGGCCAGAATCCTACCTAGTGTTTTGCATAACTTACTACAGATACTTGTGGCTAACTAATGAGGCGACAGTACACATCCTAGCTGTAAGCCTGGCCATGTTCTTGATCGTGCATGTTCTTGAATGTGTCCCAGCACCTTGTCGGCAACATTCCCTCTAAGCTATTCAGGTGCGTGGCCACACAGCACTGCATCAGTGCCATGCACCCACAACCAGTGTTGCTGCCCATTTGGTTCTGGTCACAGCCAGAACCCAGGACTGGTGGGAAATTAGATGGAATGTTGCTTGCCAGTTAGCCATAATTATCGCGAAGTTATATGAACACGCATACAATTCTGGCCAACATTATGAGGGATACATACACACACACATGCATAAATATTAAAAAATATAATACCATGTTTCCACGAAAGTAAGACAGGGTCTTATATTAATTTTTGCTCCAAAAATGCATTAGGGCTTATTTTCAGGGGATGTTTTATTTTTTTCATGTACGGCAATCTACATTTATTCAAAGACAGTCCTGTCGTCTTCTTCTGGTTGCTGCACAAGGGTGGAGGGCGGGGTTTCACTTAACAGGGGCTTCTTTTTGGGGGTAGGGCTTCTATGACGAGCATCCTGAAAAATCCTACTAGGGCTTATTTTCAGGTTAGGTCTTATTTTCGGGGAAACAGGGTAGCTGTGTTATTCAGAAGTAAAAATAGAAACCTGTATTGTTGGATTCCTAAAACGTTACAAGGCAACTTTGTTTGTATTCAGCTTGTTCCCAATAGCATTCTGCTCTTAAAGGTAGCATTACATAACAATCCAGTTGAATGTCCATCAGCTTGACTATCTGAAAGGCCAGTAAAAATTAAAAATTACGATTCTCCCCACACTTGGCAGCCAATAAGAATAATAATTCCCCCACTGCTGGTAGCCTTTAATATCTAAAGCAATGTCTGAGCTGTCTGTCAACTCTAGTATGTGAAGAAATGTTTCATCACATCTCAAGCATCAGTTGCTTTAGAAATATAAACTAATTCAAAAACATTTATTATCACCACTTCAGGGCTTCAGAGTAGCTCATACAAAATTGATTCAAACTACTTCCAACGAGCTCATAGAGGCCGGGTCAGGCCAAAACACTGTACTGCCTGAAGCAAAGAACAAGGTGCTACCGCTCTCCCGCTGGGTATAAAAAGCTGAGTGGTATGCCAGTTGAATGTAAATTCAACATAGGCTATAGGATAGCATCCTTCAACACATAAAAGGGCAGCAAGCCCGGTTTGAACAGGCCATGTGGCATTCACAGTTCTACCTTGAACAAAAAAAAAAAAAAAAAAAAAAAAATGATAGCAGAGATGGGTGCAGAAATAGAGGGAGAATCAGACTTTAACTGAGCAAATCAAGCATTTGACATAGCTGTTGTATTTGTTTAGGCATCATAACCACCAAAACATGTAGCTGTTCAGAAAATAATAAGATGTCTCTGGCTAATGAACTGACTAAACTCAAATGATTCCTTTTCCACCAGCTGTGCAGCAGCCTGCCTATCTGGCCCTTTTGCAACTCTCTCCTCTCACTCTCCATCCTAAGTGCTTCTCATATGAGTCTACCCATCTCTGATTCACTGTGACTCTACCTGTCATTCAATCTCACCCACATACCGCTATTCACTTTTGTTACAGGAAGCATCACTAAAAAGGAAACTAGGTATATAGGATTTCATTTTTGTACCTGGTTTACTGTACAGTTTTTGTGGATGCATAAGAACAATTCTGAGACTGTAAGAACCGTACAGATCGAATCTAAGTCCATCTGGCCAAGTACAGTGGTGCCTCGCTAGACGATGTTAATCCGTTCCACGAAGATCGCTGTCTAGCGAAAACATCGTCTAGCGAAGCACGTTTTCCCACTGGAATGCATTGAAATCTCTTCAATGCGTTCCAAGGGAAAACTCAGTCGTCTAGCGAAAATCTCCCATAGGGAAACATCGTCTAGCGAGTGCGGGTCCCCGTCGGAATGCACTGACAGCTTTTGACCACTAGTCGGCGCATTCCTATGGGGAAACCTCATCGTCTAGCGAAAATTCCCCATAGGAGACCATCGTTTTGCGAAGCGCAGTAGTGATCACAAAAAGGCATCGTCTAGCGATTTCCTCGTCCTGCGAGGCAATCGTCTAGCGAGGCACCACTGTATCATGTTTCTATCAGTTAACAGTCTTCCTCCCATGGCACCCTCATGATCTGTTGGACAAGACAGCCCATCCTCCCTGGTCACTGTGTCCAATAGCTGGGAAGGATAGTCTAGAACATTGTGAGGATGTCAGGAGGGAGAGACTGGTAGGGAAGCTGACAGAAACAGATAGGAACTGATACAAACACAATGCTGGGCTGGATGGACTTGGATCTCCTACCACTATAGCTGGAGAAGGCTGCGTTAGGTAGATGTTTCCCTAGGTGCTCATAAGAATGCCATGGGTCCTTTCAAGCAGAAAGGTGGGGTAAAAATATTCTAAATAGATTAAATAAAAAATATTGTCTTCCCCTGTTTCTACCTCAAACACTGGCTAGTCAAAGAGAAAACAATACCATGGCAATAGCTAGACACATGCCCACAGAACAAAGAATGCCCAAAGAGGGACTTGAACCACGGATGATGTTCCACTTAGTAAGACAGCCCCTGTCTGTTATATCTTGCTGTCCAGCTTCAGCCAAAACAATCAGCCTATTGGTTGCCAAACACAACCAGTGATGTTAATGATGCAGGATAAAGAATTGTTGTTGTTGTTTAGTCGTTAAGTCGTGTCCGACTCTTCGTGACCCCATGGACCAGAGCACGCCAGGCCCTCCTGTCTTCCACTGCCTCCCGGAGTTTGGTCAAATTCATGTTGGTAGCTTCGATGACACTTTCCAACCATCTCGTCCACTGTCGTCCCCTTCTCCACTTGCCTTCACACACACAAATCCAATACAGTTCTTGTTGTTAAGTACTGTCAAGTCACCTCCAATTTATGGTTACCCTATGAATGAGTGATCTCCCAAATGTCACATCCTCAATAGCTATGTTCAGCAATAATTCAGTATAAATCCAGTACTGTATAAGTAGTTCTAATTCAGTATAAACATGATTTCCTATCCGCTAAACCATTATGCCGATAACTAATTAAGCCCTTTGAAGAATGTACAGATTTCCAATGTCACATACAATATCTATACAACAATGGCTGGTTTCCTATGAAAAGAATGTAACCAGTTTTGCGCTCTCGCTCTCTCTCTTTGTATGTGTGTGTATGTGCGTGCACGCACATGTGTGTGGAGGGGGGGGTCATTCATTGGTTTTTCAGTCACTCCATAAAGCAGACAGTCGGAATAATTATTAGTCCTGCAAAGTACACTCTCTCCTACTTTTGGTCCTTTTCTTTTTTAGGCTATTATTTTTACAAAAATAATTTTTTAAAATGTGACTGCATCCTGAAAATTATAACTGGATGTTTGCTGATCTTCTTTAAAGCCACAGAATGAAAATTAGAATCAGATGCTACTGCATATCTACATTATAAACTCTATTCATAGAAGGATAGTTCTTTTTTATTTTTCATGAAAAAGAGGTGGGACTCAAGACTGAAAATAGGCAGGGGAAAAACTGGAAAAATGAATTGAGTAAGAACCAGGATAGGGGGAGTCAGAAGCCTTGAAAAGAAATACCAGAGTTGCGGATAAAGAAGAAGAGCCCAGACAAGGGCGTCGAGAGGCAGAGAGACAGAGGACAGGAAGAGACTAACTAGAATGGAGACAGAGATACTACAAAACCATGGTGACGTCATGCTGGACTTAAAGCGGTTTCCAAAACAGCTCCAAACTGTGGGAGATGAGGAAAAAACTTGAGAAATAATAATGAGATGAGTCTTTATTCTTGGAACTGGAGCCTGTCAGATTTGAAGAGCTGACTAACTCTGCTCCAGTTTTTCCTTCTGCTTGGTTTTAATTGGCAGAATGTGCTCTGAGAAGTAAGAAGATGGCACTGAACAGTTTTTTTAAAGCAATATCAGAAAATAAGATATTCATCGTTTTTTTAAATCAGTGTTCAGAACAGAACTTCATTACCCCCAAAGAATATAATGTACCCTGTCCCTCCCTTGTGCATACTTCGTTCTCATCTTCAAATACAGTATGAGCTGAATGCTTAAATGAAACCTGAGTGCACAAACAGAAAACAAATAAAAACAGGTAAAAGCCCTGAAGGCTAAATGGTTGCATTGCTTACACGCATGCTGTTCTCATTTACAGGTTTACCATTCCATTTCAGGAGAGAAGGACTGGCTCTATCAGTGAAGAGGTCATTAAGAAAAATGTGAGAAATGAGTGTTACAGAAAAAATGTTCTTGCATTTTAAAAAGGATGGTGAAAATTGAGAGCAATGCTATAGAGCCCTAAAACAGCCCAAGCTTTATGGAAAGACATAGGTGTTCAACAGCCCAACCCAGAAGTAACAATAAATAATGGTGTATTGCTATTTGTATGAGCCTTGGGCTTGTGTATCCCACTCCTCGGTGATGCGACAAGGAGACTGGAAACTTGGCGTCTGATTTCAATTAAAATGAGTTAAGGATTACAGCCAAACACTACAATACTAAAACGTGATTAAATCTTAACTAATGATAATTATATGCTGTCAAGTTGATTCTGACTTATGGCAAACCTTGCCAGGATTTCCTAGATACAAAGTACTCAAAAGTGGTTTATTATTCCCTCCTGGTGATGTTCTGGAACAATGCAACTTGCCTAAGGCTGCACAGGTTGGCTCTTCTCCTGAGATGCATGATGTGGAATTAAATTCCTGGCTCCCAGGCCCACAGCTTCGTGCGCCAACCCACCAATCTAAGCAGCCAGCTAATCATTATCTCCTGACAAGTAGTTTCCAACTTATGGTGATCCTCATAAGGTTTTCTAAGTCTAAGGGTTGACCAGTGGCATTCTGGGACCACACAGTTTGCCCAAGGCTGCACAGACAACAAGGCACATAACCTCATCAGTCCCAACCATTCTGAGTGACCTTAGCTTGCCCTTTTCCTGGGAGGCACAATGGAGACGCAACCTCTGCAGCCAGGCACTCCAACCCACTCCAGTCCTACATCAGCTGATAAATATGTGGAGCCAAGGGATTAAAACAAGCCCGCTTCATAAGTCATGTTTGCAGTTGACTTGTTCATCACAGGTTATCTGGATTCAATGATCCTAACAAGCTGCAATAAATGTAAAATGGAAGCCAGTGTTTCAACATTCTGGAGCAAGCATGGAGGAAGACTAGGCTTACTCGTGTAACAATAACTCACAATATAACACTATATCTGACATTATTATTGTGAGCTGCAGGTAGTCATTACTTAGAATATTATTACTATTTCTTTGTACAGCACATAAAATAAATGAATGAACACCAGTGGGTTTGTACAAATATAGTACAGTCCTCCAGTCTTTTAACCACGAATCAAACTCCAGTTAAGAACAATCTTGCACTTAATATTAACAATGATGCTGATATAACTGCTGAAGGCCATCAAAGGAAAAGCAAAGAGCAAAATCTGTACCAGTATTGCCTAATTTAGGGCATCTTCCTCATGAAGATTGTACAATAAAAAGCCCAAATCTCTATTTGATGAAATTCTGTTGGCACAAATATACACAGCACAACCTGGAGAATATAATCAGGTAAGAGATATCTTTAATTTAATTAAATCAAACACTTCCTCCCCCACTTCAGGTTCTGAAGCTCGCTAGGGATCCCTTTGTCCTTTGGGAAGGCTTTGGGATCCTTGGGACAGGGGAGGGGGAACCATTAATATTAAAAAAAATCACTGCAAGTACAATCCTTCACTAGAAACTAGTCTTAAAACTGCACTGCTTTTATTCAGGATCTGAGATGGCAGTCTTATGTGGCTTTTAAAGGAACAGAACTTGCTCTTGTACTGGCTGCTGGGTTATTGGTAATCTAGTTCTCTGTTCATCTTGGTCCCACGAAACATGTTGTGTATCACTGAAGCAACCAGACTGCCCTTTTGTTATTCTATTAAACTCTTTGCATAGTGTAGTTCACACACATATCCAAAAGCTTTGTGATACTTTTAATCAAAAAGCCTTGTGGCACTTTTAAGACTACATAATAGTTATTTCAGTGGATTATGTTTAGAGATGGGGATGAATATAAAAACGGATCGGCTTTTTCAACGAAAATAGCCGATTCATTAAATATTAATCCCTTCATATTCGTGGGTTCCGGAGACCCCCATGAATACGAAGGGACGAATATTTACCTGTTTTTATTCATCCTTCATATTACAAAAAACCCCAAACACCATTCTGCCTACCGGCTGCCGATCAGCTGATTGGCGGCAGATAGGAAGCCACCCCCCTGCCACACAACCCCACAGTCTACCCCCACCCTCTTTCTCTCCCTACCTTAGCCTCCACCCCACCGACACCCTGTACCTTAATCGCTGCTGCCGAGGTCTCCTTCTGGCCTCCCAGCCATGGCATGTAAAAAGGAGACTGTCTACCCTTTGCAAAGATGGCGGCTGTGGCTTCATTTAGGGCAGGGAAGCTGCAGCTGCCATCTTTGCAAAGGGTAGACAGTCTGCTTTTTACATGCCATGGCTGGGAGGCCAGAAGGAGACCTTGGCAGCAGCGATTAAGGTAAGGGGGTGTTGGTGGGGGTGGGGGCTAAGGTAGGGAGAGGAAGGGGGTGTTGGGGGGTAGGCTGGTGGGTTGTGTGGCAGGGGGGTGGCGTCCTATCAGCTGGTCGGCGACCGGTAGGCAGAATGGTGTTTTGGGTGGGGGTTGTAATAGGAAGGGGGCAGCAGGGGATGTTTTTTTTTAAATAACCCCCCCACGAATCGACAAATAACTTTGTTATTCGTCGCTTCATGGGGGCGACTTCGTGCTTTGTGAGTCGTCAACTTTTGATGACTCACGAACTGGGACAACTCGCCAAAATGGTGAGTCGTCCCCATCTCTAATTATGTTCCATGTCCTTCAGACAGTGGATACAATATTTGGAGCACAGATGTACACGGCTGTAAATGAACAATACTTCCTCAGTGTCTGCACCCAGGAGCCTCTTGTCCAGGGGTCTCCAAACTACGGACCGCAGGCCGCATCCACCTTGCCTTTTTATCTGGCCCAGGCATAGGAAGAGGAGGGAAGGGAGACCTAAGCGATCCCCCACCCCAGTCTTTGCAAAGAGACCGCGGGAGTGGGGGATCGCTTGGGTCCCCCTTCCTTCCTTTGGCCCTTGAAAATGTGTAAAATATATGATGATGTGACCCTCACACTGAAAAGTTTGGAGATCCCTGCTCTTGTCCATCTGAAATACAACTGTGATATTGTTATTATATGGACTCAGAGAAAGGAACTACTTGAAAGGTTCAACGGCAATTTCAGTAATTTTCATTCTACCACCAACCTCAGCCTAAACTAATCCATACAACTACTACACTTTTTTGACACCACTGTGCACCTACATACTGTATATCAAAAGGCACCCACCTTACATCAAAAGCCCAATTACTTTGTTATATGTACTCGAATCCAGCAAGCAACCAGAATATATCACAACATCTATTGTCTACACAAAGTTCTCCAATACAACTGCACCTGCTTCAGATGTACAAAACACAAACTCAAAATGGATTTGCAGGAGGCATTTCTTAACCTGTTAACCTGAGAACATGATAACCACAATAATAAACCCAGGATAAGAACCAGTGTAAAACTTGTTTATCTTTGTTGTTGTCTTCCAAGAACTCAGGTGCATTCCTACAGAAAGAAATGGGGTGGAAGGTAAAAATAGGTGTGGGATTTTCATATTTGTTGAACTACAGCACTCAGAAGTTTAGTGGAATTGCTCCAACTAGAATTCTGGAGGATTTAGACCTCTCAGGTGTTTGCTATAACTTATAGCTGACAAAATGACCCAAAAAAATTTTTTTAAAAAAATCCCTTCATTTCTGAGGTCTGAAGCAAAGGAACTGGCTGGTTAGGGCTAAGCTCTGTGGCACTGCAAAGCATTAGGGGTATTGTAACCTCCTTGCTCTCCAGACAGGGTGCCTCTCAGGAGACTACAATCCAATTTATGCACCAGATTCAAGTTATATCAAGCATCCGAGAGGCCTTTTTTCAGAGGAGTTAAATCCTCCAGAATTCCAAATCACTTCTGGTCACTGCAGTTCAAAAAAAATATGAACATCCCATCCCTAGGTAAAAGTCCATGTCCTTCACTAGATCAACCTTATTGGAGATTTGGCACTATCAAGGCACAGCCTAGTTATGCCTCCTGGTCTTAGTGATGGGATTGACTGTATAAAGGAAGGGGGGAGGGCATTAGAGGGGGCAGCCATTGAGGTGGTGCTGGGTAGGGGAAGGAATGGCGGTGGGGGTAGAACATGCCCACGTAGGAGAAGAGAGGTTAGATACCTTACATCTATCCCCTCTTCTAGTCCTACCCCCAACCAGATGGTATCAGGTGACCATATCAGCAAACCCTCGAGCCACACGGTGCTGTTGATGAACGCCAGGTCAGTACAAAATAAGACTGTCCTCATCCATGATGTAATTCTGGATGAGGGTGCTGACCTGGCGTGCATTACTGAGACCTGGGTGGGAGAAGAGGGTGGTGTTCCCCTCTCCCAGCTGTGTCCGCCTGGGTACTCGGTCCAGCACCAATGTCGCTCGGAGGGTCGGGGAGGGGGAGTTGCTATAGTCTATAGGAGTTCTATCTCCTTGACCAGGCTTCCTATCCCTTTGAGAGGAGGTCTTGAGGGCCTGTATTGTGTGTTGGGCTTGGGAGACAGATTAGGGATTCTGTTGGTGTACCGCCCACCCTGCTGCGTACCAACAGTCTCCCTGCCTGAGCTGACGGAGGTGGTCTCGGACCTGGTGTTGAGGACTCCCAGGCTGTTGGTGCTGGGGGACCTCAACATCCATGCCGAGGCTGCCTTGACTGGGGCGGCTCAGGACTTCATGGCCGCCATGACAACCATGGGGCTGTCTCAATGTGTCATCGGCCCAACACATGAGAAGGGCCATACCCTGGACCTGGTTTTCTCAACGGGACTGGAAGATGGTGGTTTGGATGTGGAGGGGCTGGTTGTGACCCCATTGTCATGGTCAGACCACTTCCTGGTCAAGTTTAGTCTATTAGCTTCTTCTCCCCTCTGCAAGGGTGGGGGATCTATTAAGATGATCCGCCCTCGGAGACTAATGGATCCAGATGGTTTCCTGAACGCTCTGGGGGATTATCCGTCTGATATGGTCGGCGCTCCTGTCGAAGCTCAGGTCACCCTATGGAATAGGGAGATGACCCGGGCAGTTGACACGATTGCGCCTAAGCGCCCTCTCCCTGCACGCAGAGCCCAGACAGCTCCTTGGTATACTTCTGAACTGCGGGCGATGAAGCGAGAGGGGAGACGGCTGGAGCGCAGGTGGAGGAAATCCCGCTGGGAGTCCGATCGAACACGACTTAGAGCCCATTATCGGGCCTATTTCGTGGCAATACGGCTGGCGAAACGGCAATATTTCTCCAGCCGTATTGCTTCCTCAGAATGTCGTCCAGCAGAGCTGTTTCGGGTGGTCCGGGATCTTCTTCAACCGGGAAATCCGGTGGAGGTCCCGGACTGCTCATCAGCTCGCTGTGATGAGTTTGCTATTCATTTTGAGGGGAAAATCGCTCAGATTCGCAGTGGGTTGGACTCCACCGTTACTGCAGAATCAGAGGATGTGTCCAGTGTGCCGTGCTTAGGTCAAGTATTAATGGATGAGTTTCAATTGTTGAGACCTGAGGATGTGGACAGGGTGCTTGGATCTGTCCGTTCTACCACCACTCCGCTCGACCCTTGCCCATCTTGGCTAATTGGAAGATCTGCCAGGGGGGTTCGCACCTGGGTCCAGGAGGCCGTGAACGCCTCTTTGAGAGAGGGAGTGGTCCCTACCACCTTGAAAGAGGCGGTAATTCGTCCACTCCTTAAAAAGCCTAACCTGGACCCAAGGCTGGTGGTTAACTACCGACCAGTGGCGAACCTCCCTTATTTGGGCAAAGTGTTGGAGCGGGTTGTGGCCGGGCAACTCCAGGCGCTGCTGGATGAAACGGATTTTCTGGATCCATTTCAATCGGGTTTCAGGCCGGGTTTTGGTACGGAGACTGCCTTGGTCGCCCTGTATGATGACCTTTGCCGGGAGAGAGACAGGGGGAGTGTGACCCTGTTGATACTCCTGGACCTCTCAGCGGCTTTCGACACCATCGACCATGGTGTCCTTCTGGATAGGCTGGCTGGGTTGGGAGTTGGGGGCACCGCTTTACGGTGGTTCCGCTCCTTCCTGGCTGACCGTGTCCAGAGGGTGGTGCTGGGGGACAGTTGCTCTGTCCCATGGCATTTATGTCATGGGGTTCCTCAGGGCTCAATACTGTCCCCCATGCTGTTTAACATCTACATGAAACCGCTGGGAGAGGTCATCAGGAGGTTTGGGCTGAGGAGTCAGCAATATGCTGACGATACTCAGCTCTACCTCTCGTTTTCCACCAATCCAGGTGAGGCGGTTTCTGTGCTGAACTCGTGTCTGGACCTGATAATGGACTGGATGAGGGTTAATAAATTGAAACTCAATCCAGACAAGACGGAAGTGCTGTTAGTGGGTGCTTCACCGGACAGGCTGGAGGGCCATTTCCCTGCCCTGAATGGGGTTACACTCCCCCTAAGGGACAGGGTCCGCAGCTTGGGGGTGCTCCTGGACCCCAGTCTAACACTGGAAGCCCAGGTGGACTCGGTGGCCAGAGGCGCCTTCCTTCAGCTGCGGAAATTATACCAGCTACGGCCCTACCTGGACGAGCGGAGTCTCATGACAGTTACACACGCACTGGTAACATCTCGCATAGATTACTGCAATGCGCTCTACGTGGGGCTGCCTTTGAAGACGGTCCGGCGACTGCAACTGGTCCAGAATCGAGCTGCGCGGCTGGTAAGTGGTGGGGCCGCTAGGGACCATATCAAGCCGATTCTATTTAAGTTACATTGGCTACCAGTTGCTGCCCGGGCCCAATTCAAAGTGCTTGTTTTGACATATAAAGCCCTAAACGGCTTGGGCCCTGGATACCTGAAGGACCGCCTCCTTCCATATGAACCTACCCGGCAGTTAAGATCTAGCCAGGGGGCCCTTTTGAAAGAGCCGTCCCTCAAGGAGGTAAGAGGGATGGCTTGTAGACAAAGGGCCTTTTCGGCAGCTGCCCCCAGACTATGGAATGCCCTCCCGACTGAGATTCGTCTGGCGCCGACGCTGATGACATTTCGGCGCCAGGTCAAAACCTTCCTGTTCCAGAAGGCTTTTAATTGAAATGATATCAGCTGTGGGTCCGATGGCAATTTTTTAGAGTATATATTTTAATTGCATTTTAATTGTTTTGTCTTTTTATTGTATTTTAAATGTTGTAAGCCGCCCAGAGACCTCTGGGTAGTGTGGGCGGCATATAAGTTAAATAAATAAATAAATAATAAATAAATAAAATAATTCTGAATGCTGGGATAAAAAATTCATTATACAGGCAATAGCAACAGTGACTCATCACACTCAGAGGTGGGCAAAATGAACCGAGCTTCTGTTAACCATTAGTAATTTCTTCTACTGGGTTACTCAGACATGAAGAATAAGAAAAGAGATCAAGTGTTCATTATATCAATAATTGGGCTACATTGATTCAGGCACTCATTTTCTTCACTTTGACCTTGATTATTGTATAAGACTGGAAATTTGGTGTATAAAATACATTGTTCTGGCTGAAAACCTGCTGTTTTGCTATGCAGGCAAAAGACTGAAGGCATAACATCCCCTTGCTTCTAGTAAGCTATTAAGAAGTTCCTGTTGGGATTCAGACGCATGCATCTAGTCAGCATGCACATGAACTCCAGAGAATCAGAGGAGCAGCTTGTAAATTGCTGGCTAGAAGCAAGGGAATGCTATGCCTTTTGCCCTCTGCCTGCATAACAAAGCAACAGGATTTCAACCGTTATTTCATGAATGTCATGTCAGCAGATTAGTCAGAATTACGAGCATAGAAAGAAATTGCACATTATATTTTGTGCCTCCTTACCTGTTGTTGTTAAGAGTAGCTCATCTTATCAAGGTGATACCACTAATCTGGTCAGAGAAGGCATCTGTGCAACTCGGCACACAACGGTTTCCCTGGAAGTGGGTAGGTAGTTATTATCTTCCATTCTTCCCTGCCAGTTTCAATCAGGTTATAGTAGTAGCCCCTCTACTGGAGGACAAAGAACTAGTCACCCTGTCTGTTCTGCCACTGTATTGCTACTGCTACATGCCTGCTATTATTTTAAAAATAATAGCTATTTTAAAAATAAAAAACATCTAGCCTCTGCTACAGCCATTTTACTGGCATTATATTGGCCTGGATAAGGCTTTCGAAACTTTAAAAATCAACATTTAAACATCCAAAAGTCAAAATTTGAATGCAACCATCTCCTTTAATAATATGTCTAGGAAAAAATATTGCTGAAAAGAAAGCAATGTCTCCATTTGGTTTTGACATAAAATGTCCTGAAAGTTCTGGAAGTTGTTAGGATTCCATGTGCAATGTAATTCCACGTAGAACAGTTATTCAGTTTTACTTGACTGAGTTATTACTGTGCAATGTTGACTAAAAAGCACTTGAGGACGTCTATCTGTACCTAGTTCTTTTGTCCTTGAAAAAATATTGATACCAGGCATCTTCTTCCTAGTCTAAGAAAGAAGGAAAATTGTCCATCCCAAGTGTCTGGCAGGCTGAATTGAAGTGACCTATTGAGGTCTGTCTGATTGCATGTTTTTTGCAATTTTTTGCAATAGCATTCTATGAGCATATTTCCTCTATCATTATTTAACAATATAACAGTACCCTTATTGATAAAGTTGTAACTCTTTCTGTATTTTCGGTTTCAAACCTTCACAACCCATGCACCTCATGCAGTGCCACACCCCTAACTGGACTCAGGAGATTCCCCAGCATACGACGATATCTGCATCTTCTATTGTTATATTCTGCTATGCTGCATCCATGTCAACCACCTCAGAAGTGAGGTCATCATCAGAAAAATCAACGTATGGGCCAAAGGAACCTTAGAGGCTGCTGCCATTAGGATATAGGCTAGTCAGTCCCCATCCTATGCCAGGGGGACAAAACTACACTATATCCTCATCGTAGGGGCGAGTCTCCCTATTGGAACTGGCATGCAGATTGATAGAGAAGTACTTATTCCGCCAATCTTGAGGGGGGAAAGACAGCCTACTTCTGCCAAGGTGGTGTGGAAATCAGAATATGGGACCTCAGCAATGTGACAGTTGCCAGTTGCTCATGTTTTAAAAGGCTATGAAAGTTATGTCAGAAAGATGATTGGATCATTTTGGAGCTATTACTACTGCAATAATGTGTATGTAGCATTGTAAGCATGAAGTTTTGTAGTTTAACAAACAGTGGAAGTGGTGAGAAGGGAGAGGTCTTTGCAATAGGACATGTTGATGCAATGTATGTGAGAACAGGTGTCAGAACTGGTTGTGAGTAAATGCATGTTTGTAACGTGGAGGATGAAGGGGGTGGCCACCTGAATAACAGACACACTTATGGAGTCCCCCCCCCCCCAACTATGTCATTTTTGTCTGTCCTGTGTTGTGTTCTGTCATGGGATCCCACGTTTGTGTAATTCTTCAATCCATGTGTGATGGTTGCACCACTGTCCATCTGTAGTAAGAACCTTGGTAAGAAATGGAGGGGTGGAAGCTCACCGCCCAAGATATTTATAGTGGGAAAAAATGTTTTTAAAGGTTGCAATTGTTTAAAGAGTGGCCAGACAAGCTATTGCTATTAATATATGTTTATGCCAACAGCTGTAGAAGTTAAAATGGGAACCAATGCCATGAAATTATTGCAAACTAAGTGGTTTCTGTCATCCCTAAAGAGGGTCTGCCAGCTGAATGCATTGTGTTAAAGCCCTGCTGTGACAATTCCACATTGCAAACATTTTGTATATAGATAAGTATTGGTACGCCTAGTAAGTGAACGCTTGAGAGAGATGGGAAGGAGTCAAGGAAAGGAGTGAGAACTGTGAGGTTGGTAATGAAGAGCTGTGCTGAGGGGTGTCTGTTCTTTGTGAATAAGCTATGGAAATATAATGCGTTTTCACTGGAAATTTAGCTAAACCAAGTATCAATACAAACATATATAAAGAACTGTAGGTGCTCAGGAAAGAGAAATGTGAGGTACCGTAAAAGATATTTCAGTTGTATGATAAGAACGTAGCAGCTTGTAAAACTCAACCTTCTTGGTTTAAATAAGCTTTGTTTGTTTTTCAAACACTGATTATTATTATTTGGAAACAGCAGTCACGAGCTATTATGCCACCCAAACAGCTCGCCAATGCTGGGAAACATAATCAAGGTTGTGTCACCAAAACAAGTTGTATGTATTTCCCTCAAAAGTACCCATCATCTGTTAATTCTATACAAAAAAGGGAAAGAGCAATTGTGTTCAGTATGAAGATGAAGCCTTTCAAACAGAGTGGGTAGGCTGCATTACCCAGTTCTTATTTATGCCAGCTTCTACTGAGTATCCGAATACAGTAGGAACCCCACATTCTCAGGGGATCGGTTCCAAGCTTCCCTGCGGATACTGTAAATAGCCAACATTACACATAGTGAACACTACATATAGCATGGTCTCTATTTGCCTCAAGTGGCCAGTTCTGGTAATGACGCCATGGAAATATATTTCTCTAGCGAATGCTATTCATAGCATGGTCTCTGGCTCCCACTAGTGGCTAGTTTTGGGGATTTTATCTTTAGAAATATATATTTCTAAGATTTTTTCTTTTAATATTTTTAATATTTTCAGACTATGGATAAATGAATGAGCAGATACTGATCCTGCAAATAAGGGGGTCTTACTCTATTCAAGAGTGTCCATAATTTTATTATTTTTTTGAGTGGGAGCTACATAATGTTATGTTACCATACTTTGTGCTCATCCGGTGTACCATTATCATACAATGCATCTGTTTGTGTATATTAAACTGATAAAGAAACGTAGGATTCGGGAGTGGAAAATATCCCCCTGTTAACTCTGCAAGTACACAGTTGACTCGATATGTAGACTGCAAAGAAAGAGCAACTGCCCAGAAATATTTATACAATGAATAAATTAGGAAATAGGAATAAATTAGGAAATACGTGTGAACTATTCAGCAAATGAACATTTGCAATTAAAATTTTGAGCCCTGATAATAGTTACAAATAAGCCTTTTGGTAAGCTGTTTAATACAAAAAAGATGCATTCAACTTTTAGTACAATGGAATATTATATTCCATTAAAATACTCCTACTTACTTGGAACTTCTACACTAAATTAGCACAGGATGCAACACCCAAACTACTATAATATATAGGAAGAGATCATTCTATTGCTGCTGCCAATTATTTTTTGTCAGATCTTGATATTAATACACTTAAGACAACTTAATTACCCACAGTCCACTATATGTTAAACAATTATTTTAAAAGTTATTATTTAAATATTTATAATGTCAGTAATGTTAATTATCTGAGTAACAATATTTTAATTTATTGCTTTGGGGATCATTATTGGAGAGTGGCCATTTCTCACATACATTAGTTGTCAGTTAATTGATTTTTTACATGTGCAGCAAAAGTAACAATTTTTATAATAGTCACAAAAACAGAATGTTACTGGTTATTTATATCAGCATTAAATACAAAGGTGTAAATCTCAGTGGTGAATTGCTAGGTACTTAGCAAGCTGGTCCTTCCATTCCTTGTCACGCATTAAGTCATATGACTGACAAGTGGTGATTCATTAAATAGTGGAAATTCAACTCTGAGGTTTATGCCACTGCATTCATGCTAGCATAAATGGTCAATAGGATTCTGGTCACCTAAGGTTAATATGTCAAAGTCTGAAATTCTGTCTGAACAAAGTGTTAACATGATTAGGGGCAGATATAAGAATTGTAATCCTGGAAATGTGAAATGGGATCAAAAAATCATGGTTTGAACAGCCTATTAGATAAATACCTAATTTCACCAGGTTGGCAAAGTACATGTGGACTATTGGGATTTGCACCAGTAGTAGATCCCAAAGGAAACTAATAAAGTTCCACTCCTAGAGCAAAGTCCATAGAAAAACACTGTCTCTCTGCTTCAATAGCAAACCCAGTCTTCTTGTTTTCAAAACAACTTTATCAACATTTGTTAAGGTTTGTGTTAAGTTGTAAAATGGAATTGCCTTAGTGATTTGTGGGAAGGCAAGGAAAGCTGAGTCACTCAGGTTGGCAGGAAGCCAAGAGTGAGACATGTGACTTTTCGCACATGTGCAAACATCAATCTGCAATGTCACTGTTGCATCAAATTACTGTATAAATTAGAGATGTTTTAGTAAACCAGTGACTAGGGTTGATGGAGGAGACCAGCGTGTTATTTTGTCGGTGAGACTCATGGATACTGCCAGATTTCTGCAGTGCTACTCTGTATGTATGTATATATATTTTTGTATAATACACTCGGTTAAGGGAACTGTGTGTCCTGAGTGTTATTATTAGCTCTCAGTTTTAGAGATATCTGTATCTCAAACAACATAAACAACAAAACAAATTCCGTTGTGTATATAAAACTCAACAGGTTATGGGCCCAGCGTAATTTTGTTGTTTATGTGAAAGCGTGAGAGAGAGCACTGATAAGCAGAATGGCAACTACTGCTCCAAATTTCCAGCTTCCAAAATTAAATGAGAGGAACTATTTGGCATGGGAAATGAAAATGCGTATGTTCCTGCTCAAGGAAGGACTGTGGAATATTATTACCAACCCACCACCTCTTACAGAAGAAGAGGAGGATGAGAATGTCCAACAGAACCAGTGTGCCCTATCTACAATTATTTTGTGCCTTGAGGACAGTCAATTATCTCTTGTTAGAGGAATTGATAAGGCAAGCGAGTGTTGGCAAGCACTCAGGAGGGCACATGTACAGGACTCAGTTTCTTCGCAGATAACCCTCACAAGGCAGCTGTATCGTTTAAGGCTGGAGCCAGGAGGGAGTATATCCAAACATCTGGAGCGGTTGACCGGCATGTTCATCCAACTCAATGAGATGGGATTGGAGTTTACAGAACTGCATAAGGCTTATATAATTTTATCGAGCCTTGACGAGTCCTACGATGTGTTAACTGTTACGTTGGAGGGAATTCCAAAAGAACAGTTAACTGTGCCATATATTTCTGCAAGACTCAAAGAGGAGGAGTCAAAGAGAGCAGAGAACCAGGTGGCAAGGAGCCAGCAAACCGGAGACGTGAAGGCAGCTGTATCAAATCAGCACAAAGTTCCCGGCGTCTTGATGGCAAGAAAATGTTTTCGCTGTGGGAGTACCTCTCATCTAATAAAGCATTGTCCGGAGCGAAAGGAGAGTTTTTCGCCCAGCAGAGCTACAGGAGGGAAAGATAAGCAGCGACAGAAGAAACAGCAATGGGGGAGTCGCCGGATCCCAGAAGCATCGGTCGTTTCCAGAGCTGAGCGTTTTCAAGGACAGGAATGGATTCTTGACAGTGGAGCCAGCTATCATATTACAAAGGACCCTGAGTTATTAATTTCTAAGCAGAAATGTGAACTGCAATGTGTGAATTTGGCAAACGGTTTGTGTTCACCAGTTGTATCACAAGGAGATGTTTACACACAAAACTTAGGTAAGCTAAAAGAAGTATTATTGGTTCCACAATTAAAACACAATTTACTGAGTGTAATAAAATTGACAGAAGAAGGTTTTGAAATAACATTTAAAGAAACAGGGTGTGTAATTAAAAGAAATGGTGAAGTGTGTGGGCAAGCTAAAGAAAATAATGGCTTGTATAAATTAATACACACTGATGAGGGACAAGCCATGTTAACCCTGAATGTACCAGAACATGATAAATGTATACATGTGTTGCACAGAAAATTAGGACACATGGGGTACAAATTATTAAGAAAAACAATTGAACACTCAGAGGGCTTGAATGTAAAAGATTGTAAAAAGTATTTGAACTGTGATGTGTGCAAACAAACAAAGAGTAAGGCTGCACCAGTGGCAAAACGAAGTGAAAGAGTAACGAAGCATCCTTTTGAAATAGTGGCAGTAGATTTAATTGGACCACTGCCAAAGTCAATAGGTGGATCAAGATATGCGTTGAATATTATAGACCATTACTCAAGATATTCATTCACCTATCCATTAAAATCAAAAGATGAAACAATAAAAACCCTGAAAGACTGGGTGAAATTTATTGAAAGGAAATACAAACCTTATCAAATAACAGAGATACAATCAGATAAGGGAACAGAATTTACAAACAACAATTTATGCAATTGGCTAAGAGCAAAAGGGATTAGACAGAGGTTCACCAACATTGCTACACCTGCTGAAAATGGCTTAATAGAGAGACAAAATGGTAGATTGAAACAAGTCATGGAGGCTCTATTAAGAGATGCAGGACTTCCTTATTCCTTTTGGGGAGAATCAATTAAATTTTCAAATTATATAATTAACAGATCGTATAGAGAGATAATTAACACAACCCCATATCAGAAGTTATATGGAAGAAAGCCAAATTTATCTCATTTGAGAATATTCGGAGCAAAGTGTTGGGCAAATATACCAAGGAAACTCAGACGAAAAGGACAGCCACGTGCTCAGAAAGCAATCATGCTAGGATATGAGCCAGGGCAAAAAAGTTACCGATTGTACACTCCAGATAAAAGGCTAGTACTATCCCGCTCAGTAGATTTTAATGAGCAAGATTGGAGGAATGTGGAACTGAGTTCAGAAGTGTTTTTTCCTTCAGGAATTAAGCAGGTGCCAAGCACAAGCACACAACAGGAGATTAGTGAAAGTAAACAGGCAGATACTGAGCAGAGAGAAATAAAGCAAAGCTCAGATAGTGAGGAGCAAAGTAATTCAGAAAATTTGAGACAGACAGAGCCAAGAAGGTCTCAGAGAAGTACGAAGGGCATTCCACCTAAGAGATATGGATATGCAACATTATGTGCAGTAGAAACTCCTCAGAATTATAGGGACATACAGAAATTGCCCAAAGAAGAACAAGAAAAATGGAAAAATGCTATGAGAACAGAGCTACAAGCTCTAAATAGCAAAGAAGTGTTTGTTGAAACACAGCTACCCACAAACAAGAAAGCTATTGGTTGCAGATGGGTATATAAAATTAAAAGTGGGGGTAATGAGAGTATATACAAAGCAAGACTTGTAGCAAAGGGATTCTCACAGGAAAGGTATTCTGATTATGATCAGATATTTTCACCCACTGTTGCAAGCAAGTCCATAAGAATGCTGTTAACACTTGCAAAATTACAGGGTTGGCACACCAGGCAGGTAGATATAAAAACAGCATATCTCAATGCTCCATTGAATGAGCAGATATATATGGAAACACCAGAAGGAATAGACACAAAGGGCAATGTATGGTTACTTAAAAGGGCGCTATACGGGCTGAAACAAAGTGCGAGACAATGGAATACTTGTCTAACCACAGCTTTACAGGATTTAGGGTTAATACAAAGTAAAGCAGACCCATGTGTATTCACCAATCTGGAAAATGGATTTTGCAATATGTATATAGCTATTTTTGTGGATGATATGTTAATTTGTGGGCAAAATGAAAGTACAATATTAAGTATCCTAGACAAATTAAACAAAAAATTTGAACTCAAAGATCTTGGTCCTATACATAAATATTTAGGAGTATGTATAGAGGAAGGACCAAATGGAGAAACTGTCTGGCACCAAAAAGAGAAAATATTAGAATTAATAGAAAAATTCAACATGAAAGATTGTAAAAGTGCAAAAACGCCAATGGAAGTTAATTTTCAAAATATAAACCATGAGGATAGTCCTCAATGTGATGTAGCATTATATGAATCTCTAATTGGCAGTTTACAATACATTAGTACATGGTCCAGACCAGACATAGCAAACCCAGTTAATATATTGAGTAGACACTTGAGTTGTCCAAAAATTATGCATTGGAAAGCAGCAAAAAGAATACTCAGATATTTAAAAACAACCGTGAATTATTGTCTAGTAATAGATCCACAAGGTCAACCAATATTAGAAGCATTCTCAGATGCAAGTTGGGCAGATGATCCTACAGCTAGAAAATCTACCTCAGGGAACATCTTAAAATTAGCAGGAACGCTCATTGACTGGAAGGTGTCAAAACAAAGTTACGTGGCTTTGTCTACTGCAGAAGCTGAGTATGCAGCACTTTCACAAATATGTATAACTATTGAAATTATGTCACAGTTACTACAAGATTTAAATATAAATATTAATAAGCCAGTAACAATCTTTGAAGATAATCAAACTTGCATTTGCATGGCAGAATCAGAAGTTGACAAGGCCAGAACAAAGCATGTGGGCATTAGATATGGAAATGTAAAGGAAGCAGTTCAAAGAAAATTAATTGAACTAAAGTATTGTCCAACTGATGAAATGACAGCAGACATACTAACAAAACCTCTAGGGGTAATAAAACATTACCAGATGTTAAAGAGGATTGGTATGAAAGAGATGTAATTGCTAGAAAACGTGTGTAAAATTATGGATTGAAATGTGTATGAATATGTAAATGTAAAAATATAAATGAAACCACAAAGTAAGGCAATTAGGAGGGATGTTAAGGTTTGTGTTAAGTTGTAAAATGGAATTGCCTTAGTGATTTGTGGGAAGGCAAGGAAAGCTGAGTCACTCAGGTTGGCAGGAAGCCAAGAGTGAGACATGTGACTTTTCGCACATGTGCAAACATCAATCTGCAATGTCACTGTTGCATCAAATTACTGTATAAATTAGAGATGTTTTAGTAAACCAGTGACTAGGGTTGATGGAGGAGACCAGCGTGTTATTTTGTCGGTGAGACTCATGGATACTGCCAGATTTCTGCAGTGCTACTCTGTATGTATGTATATATATTTTTGTATAATACACTCGGTTAAGGGAACTGTGTGTCCTGAGTGTTATTATTAGCTCTCAGTTTTAGAGATATCTGTATCTCAAACAACATAAACAACAAAACAAATTCCGTTGTGTATATAAAACTCAACAACATTTCTTTAGCACTAGCCACATTTATTCGAATTTATCTATTGTATCTTCGTGGCGCAGTGGTTAAACTGCTGTACTGCAGCCAAAACTGTGCTCACGACCTGGGGTTCAATCCCAGGTAGCTGGCTTAAGGTTGACTCAGCCTTCTATCCTTCCGAGGTCGGTAAAATGAGTACCCAGCTTGCTGGGGGGGGGGGGGGGCAATGTGTAGCCTGCATAATTAACTTGTAAACTGCCCAGAGAGTGCTTGAAGCGCTATGGGGAGGTATATAAGCAGCACGCTTTGCTTTTTCAAGAATAGCCCCCAGGTGAGTCAGCAGTTATCTGCTTCTTTACCTAAGCAAGTGAAAACATTCAAATAATATAAATGTACACAGTGAAACTATTAGCAAGAAGTCAAGGGGGGGGGGAAGCAGGGAGGAGATGCAACAGCACAGAGGCAACACACACAGACAAGAAGACCATGGCTTTGCCTTCATAGATTTAATCTGGCAAATGGCAATGTTTTGGGTGAGAAAACCTAATATTTTCCATATGTATCTGGATATGCTTAAGGTTAAAGAATTGCTTAAAGCTACAATACTTTTTACTTTTTAAAGTAATGGTGTGTTTTAGAGATGTGCTCTCCGCTTTTAAGGCTATAAGTTCCTGTATTTTTAAATTGAAATATGATTTAAGTTCTTGTTTGTAACTTTTATTGCTACAAGCTTATAATTGAAATATATTTTTCTGAGTTAAGTTTTTGTCTGCAACTTAAGTTCAATCTTCACATATTTTTAAGAATTTCTGCCTACATCTTTTTCATAGCTGTACAACTGCATTTTATAAGATGAAGGAAATGTGCCTGTAACTTCTCACATGCTACATGTTTTCAATAATTTCTGAATTGTTAATTTTTGGATTTTTATGCATAGAAGTAACTAGATAAATAAAGCAAGCTTGTGTTGCGTGATGAATAATCTTTCTACTTGAAAATAATAAATGGTATAAGGTTGTCTAGAGAAGACTTACTTTACCGTGAGTGAAACAATAGTTTATTCTTATTCTCTGAAAGACATGGAGCATTTAAACTACTTATAACTGATACCCAGATGAACAGATTTTTTCTGGCTGCTTTCAGGCTGTGGAATCCCCTTCTCTGAGAGACCAGCCTGCCCCCCTCCCAGCAGGCAAAGACTTTTCTTTTTAGGTAAATTTTTAACAAGCAAATTGCTGCTACAGGAGGGGATCTAATGGGGCTTGTCTCTTTTATCTTCTTAAATTAGCATTCATGTTGTTTTAAAGGTATTTCTTTTAGTGCTTGTTAATGATTAATAGGTTTCATTGATTAATATTGCAATTTATTGCATTTTAATTATTTTAATGTGTGTTTCAACATTCTTTGTAAGCCACCACTGGCCATTTCCTGGAGAAAGGGACAGTATAAGGTAGGTAGGTAGGTAGGTAGGTAGGTAGGTAGGTAGGTAGGTAGGTAGGTAGGTAGGTAGGTAGGTAGGTAGGTAGGTAGGTAGGTAGGTTCACTCAATATGAAAATCTCACCCCTCCTAAACATGTAGCGCTAGAAGTAGAGACTGAGAGCTTCACCTTGTCACAATATTCAATATCAAAGGACATAAAGAATTTTAGCCAGAACTACATTTAAGGCGTCTCCCACTCCTTTACTGTATTTGGCTGGACAGTTAATAAGGCAACTCAGCACAAAGAAGAATGTAGGGCAGATCAGAGCGTTCCTGAAGTTCAGACGTTTTAAAGCAATTTCTATCTGGGATGGCTTCAAGTTATACAACCTCCAGAAAGAGGCCGCCCTTCACATTGCACTTGGTCCAATAACTCAGAACCAAATTTATTGAGGAACGAGTAACATGTTGTATCATTATTTTAAAAATTGTGCTTCGCTTCAGCATTGAGAATAAGAGCCAGGGTAATGTTATAAAGCCTCACATTCCTTTCCCTTGCCTTTACTTCTAAACCTTTTGGCACTCGGGATCCTCCTTGTTTGGTTTATGGCTTTCTTTCTACTTTGAAGGAAGATCAAGAATTGTTGTAGTTCTCTGAACTCCTACAGTAGCCCAGATGGTGCAATCTCTTGCTGTCCCAATAGGATCAATTAACACGTCCTTAGAATACCTTGTGCTGTGCAACAGCTCCAGGCTAATTTTCAGTAAGAGCTTCTTTTCACCTTGCCCAGACAAACAGCAACTAGTTTGTGGCTATTCCCACTAAAGTTTGTTATCTGGAAGATAACTAAGGATATATCTTTTTAAAGCTCATATCGAACCGCTTTAATTCTCTGATGTGCATCATCTGCATTATTCTTTTTCTGTTACAGAAGCAGGCAACATGCCCAGCAAACTCAGAACCACTGTGCCTCCACTCCTCTGAACATATAAAAATGTTTTTGAAAAGATCTTTTTGGTTCAGAAAGTCCTTCTGTGCTCTCTAGCATATGTAGTGAAGCAATTTTGCCATGTTTTGAGTTCTCCTCTGGTCCACGAATGGGTGTGCGATGCCCCTAGATCTCAGGAGAGAGTCCTCTCCTCCCTACACACACAGATAGCCTCGGGTGGCCTATTTCCACATCTCAGTTTGGCTAATATTGCACAATTATCTACCCTGCTGTACAGGATTCGGAACTCTTGACCACAGGAAAAGCAATGTAATTATATATTTGAGCAACAGTAAGAATAACTTCAAAGTTGGGCAAATACAAAAGCAGCAAATATATGGACAAGAAAAAAAATCCCTTTCACAGACCGCAACTCATTTTTCATTGCTTAACCTTATTGGCACTGATTTGAGCATGGCATTTGCATGTGCAGAAAGACCTTCCATGTAGGGTGGGGATGCTCCCTTTGGAGTAATTGGCTTCAGGGATAACAGAGTGTACACTCAGATCCTGGAAAGGTGAGTAAAGGACCTGGAACTTATTTGTGATGGCCAGCAAATCTGTTCACAATTTTAGCTGCCTTACAATCACATTTCAGAGCATCAGACTCTCTGTGTTGTGGTGGGGCACCGACTCAAACAGGAATATTTGCTTGTCATAAGACTGAGCAAATCACAGGACCTTACACAACTCATCCCCAAGCAAATAATAGGACACTGAATCACTTTCATTCCATGAAGAGTCTGTCAGATGAAGAAACAGAAAAGCATTCCTAACTTCTGACGGTGTTTTGCTATACATGATATGAGGCTATGGTTTCTGGATATCCAAGTTTAAGAGTTTTAACTGATTCAAAAAGAGCCAGGATACCACTTACACTAAAAGGTGAACAGTAGTATGTACTATTCATTGGTATGCAATTTTAGGATAGAATATTCATAATGGAGGATTTCCACTTTGGATAAAGCAAAATTTTTGTAAGGCAAAACTCTTCCCCTGGTTCAGTTAAAAAAACAGGCAGTACCTTCTGTGGGTTAATTTGGGGAACCTTTTCTGTTTTGGATCTCTTCTGTAGATTTTCCATTCCATGGTACAATGCACCCAGGAACCAGGTATCTGTAGAAAACTGTTACCTCCAAGCTCAAACTGTTATTTACTGAAACATCTGAAATATTCTACAGAGTCAATGGGCTTTATACACATTGGCTGAAATCTAGTAGCAAGTTGTAATGAGAGTAGGCCTATTGATTTAATGGAACTTACATAAAAAGGCTAGATGGCATAGTTCCCAGCATGCACTGCTCTTTCTGAACAGGGCCTGCCTCTATGCTGCTGGGAGCAACACAAACGTTCTTCTGAGTTACTCATGAATCTGATGTATTATCAATGATTAATGACGGGGAGGCTGGGACCATGAATAAATGCTTTTCCTTGCAAACATGAATGTGGGGAAATGGGGATGAGATATGGGGGTATTACCAGCACTTTGTTTACAACTGCAACGAGATTTTAGAGAATGGCTGACTGTGTTCATCAGTTGATTTTAAAAAAATGTGAACTTACATAGATATTGACTCACCAAATCTCTACTGATTCAACAGATTTGTTCTAGTTGCAACTTACTATGGGGCTTCAAGTCATTATCTCTGTAACTCAGAGGGAAGTAATGTTTACTCCCCCTTTATATATACAGAAGAAAGAGAGGTTACCTACCTGTAACCATGGTTCTTCTAGTGGTCCTCTGTGAATCCACACAACTGGGTTTAAACTGCGCTTGCGCTGGATCCTCGGAATATTCTAGAGCTTAAAATGATAAACATTAGTAGCACGTTGTCTCCTACCACGCATGCTCCACCCGCCCGTGCCCCTCAGTTCCAAATGTCCGCCGCTGTCAAAGCCCTGTAAGCTAAGACTATGAGTGACGGACAGTGGGGAGGTCGGGCGGGATGTGTGGATTCACAGAGGACCACTAGAAGAACCATGGTTACAGGTAGGTAACCTCTCTTTCTTCTACGTGGCCTCTGTGAATCCACACAACTGGGTGACTAGCAAGCTCACTTACCGGAAGGTGGGCCGTCACTCCAGCAACGAAGTTAGCACAGCTCTCCCAAACTTTGCTTCATTCTTAGCCCTGAGGTCCAAACGATAATGAGTCACAAAGGTGGACGGTGTGGACCATGTGGCTGCTCGGCAGATGTCTGAGATGTCAATACCACGCAGCAGGGCAGTTGAAGTTGCCACAGATCTGGTAGAATGTGCTTTTAGTGCCTCTGGTGGGGTTTTGCCCGACAGTTCATAGGCTAAAGTAATTGTAGACACAATCCACCGTGAAATCGTCTGTGAAGTTGCAGGGGAGCCTTTATGAGGACCCTGGAAGCAAACAAACAACCAGGGAGAGGTGCGAAAGTCCTTAGTTCTGGACGTATAAAATGCCAAAGCACGGCGAACGTCTAACGAGTGGAGCATGCGCTCAACATCTGAAGAGGGATTAGGAAATAACGTAGGTAAAGTCTAAGGTTGATTGATATGAAAATTTGAAACAACTTTAGGGAGGAAGGAGATGTCGGGGTACAGAATCACTTTGTCTGGAAAAAATTGTAGGTAAGGTGCATCAGCCCGAAGGGCGGCCAGTTCGCTTGCTCTTCTTGCAGATGTTATTGCAACTAGAAATAAAACTTTAAACGACAAAAGTTTGTAATCAGATGACGCCATGGGTTCAAATGGCGGACGCGTAAGCGCCTGCAACACAACCCGCAGGGACCACTGGGGTAGAGGTGGGCGGGTGGGCGGGCGTATATTTTGTAAACCTTTCAAGAACAGTTTGAGTGTAGGGTGTGAAAACAGACGGGAGGACTCCGATTCCAGAGGTTGATGGAAAACAATAGCAGATATATAGACCTTAAGGGTAGAAAAGGCCAAGCCTCGATCAAATAAATGACGTAAGTAATTGAGGAGGGTATCTAGGGATACTGGCAGAGGTTGTAAGTTCTGGGACTTAGCAAACTTGAGGAAGTTGCTCCATTTGTACGAATACAAGAGTTTTGTAGAGGGTTTCCTAGCTTTGTCCAAAACCTCTCTAATCATGGGAGAATCCTCCACGCCGTCAGGTGTAGGGAATCTAGATCCGGGTGACAGATGCTGCCTGCATCCTGCGTGAGCAGATGTGGTAGATGTGGAAGTCTGATGAAATCTGATGCCATCAGTTTGAGAGTTGTAAACCATGGTTGCCGAGGCCACCATGGTGCTATTAGAATGGCATTGGCATGAACCTGACGAATTTTGATCAGAGTTCTTTGAATTAGTGGGATGGGAGGGAATAGGTAAAGAAGACAGTCCATCCACTCCACCATGAAGGCATCTCCGAGTGATGCTTTGCTCATCCCTGCCCGAGAGCAGAACATGTCGCACTTGGTGTTTAGGTGAGTTGCGAACATGTCTACTTTTGGAGATCCCCACCTGTCGCAAATCATCGCAAAGGCAGCATCGTCGAGTTGCCATTCGTGTGTCTGTACATTCATCCGACTGAGCGTGTCCGCCACTTCGTTGTCTTCTGTTGATACGTGGATGGCTACTGGAAAAACGTGGTGCACATAACACCACTCCCATAGACGAACCGTTAGATACAGAAGTGACATGGAGTGAGTGCCCCCTTGTTTGTTGATATAATACATGGTCGTGGTGTTGTCGGTGACCACTTGGACACCCCGACCTGCTATCAAGGGGCGAAACGCACGAAAGGCTTTGATGACAGCCCACATTTCCAGGTGATTTATATGTAATAGCCTCTCCTTCCTGGACCAAAGAGCATGGATCCTGTGAGGGCCACAATGTGCCCCCCATCCTGTGGGACTTGCATCCGTCGTTACTTGAATTGTGAGCTGTAGAGGGCGGAAAGGGCGGCCTATTAAAAGATTTGGTATGAATGTCCACCACTTTAGTTGTTTCGCCAACTCTGGAGTCACACAGAGACGCTTGGACGGACTGTCTGTCAGAGGGTCGAATTGAGACAGATACCAAGCCTGTAGGGCCCGCATCTTCAGTCTCGCATGAGGGAGGGCAGACGTAGTTGATGCCATCAAGCCCAGGAGATGCTGTATGTGGTGAGCGGACACTTTGGCGTGAGGCCGAAATGGTCGGATAGCGCATTTCAACTTGTGGACACGTTCGGGTGGAAGAAACACTCTTGCTCTGATGGAGTCTAGACGCGCACCTATGTAATCGATGACTTGAGTAGGTTGAAGGTGAGATTTCTTCTTGTTGATTTTCAAGCCTAGGTTTATGAGCGTGCGCAGAACAAACTCGGTGTCTCGTATAGCCTTTTGAAGAGAAGAAGCTACTACCAACCAATCGTCTATGTATGGAAAGACTGCGATGTTCTGTAGACGAAGGTAAGCTGCTATTGGTGCCATACACTTTGTAAACGTTCTTGGCGCGGTAGACAAGCCGAATGGAAGGGCGCAGAATTGATAGGCAGTATCTATGAAGAAAAAACGGAGGTATTTTTGATGATGTGGATGAATGGATATATGAAAGTAGGCGTCCTTTAGGTCTATAACAACAAACCAGTCTTTTCGTCGTAACAGGTGGATGATGGATTCCAGAGTGACCATACGGAAGCGTCGTGTCCGGAGGTAAGTATTTAGTATCCTGAGGTCCAAAATGGGTCTGATGCCACCATCTTTTTTGGGTACCGCGAAGTAGCGGGAGTAAAAACCTTTTGGGACGTCCTGAGAAGGAACACATTGAATGGCCTGCTTTTGTAACAGAGATGATATTTCGTCCTCTAAAGCCTGTGTATAGGATGTGATTTGGATGTTCCCGATGGGAGGAAGTTCTGTGAATTCTAAACGGTAACCGAACTGAACGATGGATGGTACCCAAGTGTCTTTGGTGATGAGATTCCAGTTTTCTAGGAATGGAGCTAATCTGGGTTGGGGCAGAACTGATAATCTGGGTTGAAGAGGAATCGATAACCTGTATGTAACGTCGATGTGTTTTGTGGCCATGTCAAAGGTACTGTTTTCCTTTTTTTGAAGGTTGACGGTATGACTGGCGGCGCTGAGATGAAGCCTGAGGTCTGAAGGCAACATTAGCAGAAGAGGACTGTGTTGATCTTCCCTGAGTTGGAGGCCTATAGGGACGGTAAGTTTGGCGGTACTGTTGGTATTGTTGCTGCCCAAATTGTTTACGCCATTGATACTTCTGGAATTTTGGCTGTTGTTGAATAGTATAGGATCTTGCAGTCTTCTTTATCTTGTGAAAGGTTTCCATTATTTCATCAGTTTTCTCATTGAATAAGCCTGCTCCATCAAAAGGCAGCTCCTCTATGCGTGCCTTAGCATCCTCTGCGATCCCTGAAGATCTAAGCCATGCATGACGTCTCAATGAGATTGCAGACGCCAGGGATTTAGATGCAACATCAGCCGCGTGGCGAGAAGCTAATCTTTGATGTTTAGCCACGGTTGTTGCTTCAGCATGGGCATTTAAAAGTGTTGTCCGAGAATCATCAGGAGCTGCTTGAAGAGCAGGCAAAATCTTGGCCCAAAGTTGTCTCTGGTAAGCTCCTAAGGCAGCCTGATAATTAGATACTCGCAACAAGAAGGAGGCAAAGGAGTACATCCTTCGTCCCAGTACATCTAACTTCCTTCCTTCGCAATTAGTCGGAGTAACCTTGGCTTTGCCACCTGTCCTAGAAAGGTTGGACTGGACAATGATAGAGTTAGGAGTCGGGTGTTTTGAGAGAAAGGTAGACTCATCACCATGAATTCTATAATGTCCCTCCATCCTCCTAGGGACCTGCATTGACGTGGATGGTAATCTCCAGGACTCCTTAACAAGGTCCATCATAGAAGGAATGAAGGCAATACTTAAAGGGTGAGACTTCTCTTGATTGATGTCGTCAAACACCAAATCTTGCTTAGGGGGTGGTGGTTGCTCAACGTGAAGTTGAAGTGATTTAGCCATCCGAGATATCATTTGAGAATAAGACGTGAAGTCTTGAGAAGGTGAGGGGGGGTGTAAATCTCCTGAATCCGAATCTGGAGTGTTTAAATTTGGAGGGGTGTCCTCCGACACTTCAGAGAGGTCCTCACCCTCTTGGTCTGAAACAGATGAAGCGGAGGAATCTCCCTGGAAAGAAGGGGAAGATGAAGGAGACAGTTGATGCCTCCGTGACGTCTGCGTAGCAATAGAATCCTTGGACACTTGTCGGACTTGCAGAGTAGCCGACTTATGCTTATCTGCCGGTAGTGAAGCTTTAGAAGCAGTATGAACTTTCTTTGAAAGTGGTGCCACCTGTTTAGAGGGGTCCCTACATAGGTCCCGGTGTTTGATAGGTTTTGATGCCGTGTGTTCGACCTGAGAACTTGCTCGACGCCGACGCCGAGGAGGCGATGGAGATGGAGAAGAAGAGGAAGAGGCATATATGTATCTGATTTTTTTGTGCCTGCCATAACTCTCAATTTCGTAGTGAGGATCACCGTCGGAGTCATCATCATGATATCTACGACGATCACGTCCACGCTCCACCTCCATATAAACAGGGTCATCATATCCAGAATGAGCTCGGTGTCGGGAAGCTCGAGGTAGCACAATCACCTCTCGACGTGAAGAATGACGTCGGGGTGGAGAGATGTGCTTTCTTTTAGCTGTTCTCTTTCTAGGAGAGGCTCGATGTAGGGACTCTTCCGAATCTGACAGCTCTACAACGGTCGCCCGCCCGGCAAATACAGGGCTGGAATGGGCAGAAGTCTGGCTGGAAACATTCTCAGCCTGCGCTCGTCTCGGACTCGGAGAACGGCTCGGAATAGACGCCGAAGCCTGGGTCGTTTGGTGCCGAGTAGAGACCCCACGGCCCGAACCAGATTCAGAGTCGGGCATGTCCCGGGAGGACTCCTCCAAAATAGGAGACGGTACTGATGTCGAGATCGGGGGCAAATCGCGGGACCGATCGCTTGTTAAAGGCTTGTCCCTTTTATCTTTTTTACGTTTAACTGATGTTTTCTTTTTCTTAGGCTTCTCCAAAGACACCCGTTTCGACGCTGATGTCGAAGACGAGGTCGAAGATTTCTTAGTCCCCAACTCAGCGGGTCTTTTAAGTGACTTCATAGGGGATCTCGGCACTGGAGTAGCTGGTAAAAGTGCAGCCGGAGTCTCGGGTCGAGGGGAAGACGGTTGGGCAGGAGTCGGCTCCATGGGCGGAATGGCGGGAGAAAGGGATTTTTCCCAAAGATGTGCCTTAAGCCTTCGTTCGCATGACTTTAAGGCAGGCTTGGAAAGCTTCTTACACTGCAGGCAGATTTGGGGTTGGTGTCCCTCCCCCAAACAGTACAGGCAGTGGTCGTGGCCGTCAGTAATTGGTAACTTGCTGGCACACGAAAAACACTTCTTAAAAGGGCCTGAGGCGGCCATAAACAGTCAAACCCCTGAGAGAATACGATTAAGGGGAACAAAGTTACGGACCAGTGAAGAGAACGCTATTCAAAAAGGGAAAGTTGTAGTCAGTCCAAGGTCAAGCCGAGTAATCAATATGAATGAGGCACTTAATCAAAAAGGGAAAGTTGCAGTCAGTCCGAAGTCAAGCCGAGTAATCACTCTGAATGAGGCAATTAGTCCGTTACGCGAAGGCGGGAAACCGATAACAGTCCAGGTTCAAGTCAGGAAACAACGTGCAGTGAATCAGGAAGGCAAAAATCGTGGTCAAAGGTAGTCCGTGATCAATTAGTGAAGAAATCCAAAATCAATTAAGCAGAAATATTAAATTCGAAAGCTCTAGCGAAGAGAGGTTCCACTCGCAGCGGCGGTAAAATGGAACTGAGGGGCACGGGCGGGTGGAGCATGCGTGGTAGGAGACAACGTGCTACTAATGTTTATCATTTTAAGCTCTAGAATATTCCGAGGATCCAGCGCAAGCGCAGTTTAAACCCAGTTGTGTGGATTCACAGAGGCCACGTAGAAGAACGGAGGCTGATAGTCACCAGCCTCAATGAGTATCTTGTAGAATTGGGATCTAAAGCACTGCTTCCCAGTTTAAATTTAAATATTATGACAAAAGTACCATGTTGAAGGTATAGAGGTGATTGTTGTTTCACCCAAGAACCTTCACTCCTAAAATCAAGCTAAAGGATTTTGAACTGACATCAGGGTCAAGCTAGACATGTTCAGTTGAGGCAAGTGTTCTCCCAAATGATGAAAGACGTATGTTTGTTATGGTACATGACTTTCCTTCACTTACATACAAAACATATCTTTTTGGTAAATGGTCACTGGAAAGCAAACACAGGCTTAATTTATAAGCTTGATTTCTGAGGCACGTTCCTGAGGACATCCCACTGTGGGAAAATAGGTTAATTGGAGGAAACACACATGCCCCTTAACATTTGGTTTGCCCTTCTGAATAGTACAGTACTGCCAAACCAGAGTGAGATCAAGTAAGTAAGGTATTCCCACAAATTATCAAATTTCCGCCACTGCTAGGACATAGTGGTTATGCAATTGCTATAGCACCCATTTACGAGGAAATGCAGATATTTCAAACATTCACAAGAAGATCTGCCCTGGTTACATTTTAACACAAAACTCCTATCTCATCTCTTCATCACCCTTTACAGTATCTTTACAGGCACTCTGAAGATAAATATAGCTTTTTATTTTCTTTATGAAGCTTAACTTTTCTGCATGGAGCCAGATAATTGATAGCACTAAATAAATTAGCAAATTAGTAAGCAAACAAGCACACAGTGTTGTAGATTGGTATATATGAGGTATTCCCTCCAGCCCGCATCTGACATTACGTTTTATTCATCTATTCAGTGTATCAGTACTAATAAGAATTAACAACTTGTGTTCCTAACTCTATTTCTTGATTCTCTGCAGAGCTAACAGAAATGACAACCTTTGGAAATACATTATTGTCCTAAGAAAGAGAAACTACATAAATGAAAACAGCTCTTAAAAGACACAGGTGCTGTGAGGCAGGAAGGCTTAAACACAGAACATGAATAGGCACAGATAAAGCCAAATATTGAGAAATCTTGTAAAATGCACTCACTGAAAACGATGCAAGAAATAATCACTCTTTCAGGATGATACAAATTGGGAAATTATTTCGTTACTGTGTATATCAGGATGGGGAACATGTGGATTATCAAATGCTATTGGATTACAACTCCAGTCAGCTGAAGCCAGCATAAGTAATGGTGGGAGATGTCTGCCTTGGCATATAATGCAACTGATCAATTTTACACATTAAACAAATTAACGATGCCATTCCTTTCTCACAACTTTGGATACAAATATCTTGTTCATTACCTGATCTAGTCTTCCTACCTGTTAAATAGGAGTAACAACTCCAAATTAGCTAAGCCCATAACTACTAGCTGAACTGCATTAGTGGCTATGAACTATATTATATTATACTATTACTGTAACCTTGCTGAGCAGATGAGAAGAAGCACTCAAAACCACTGCTGACTTGGACTTGCAAAGGAAATCAGATGGATAAGCTGCTGAGAAAGAAACAACTTCCTTTTTTCTCCCCTCTGACATGCACACACTTTCTTTCTCCTTTTTCCCCCCTCTGAGTTAACAGGGATTTCAGCCTGGAATGCCTCTTCGCACTTTGTGGCCAGCCCTTCTGGAGTCAACCTCCTACTTGAGGTCGGTTGAGTATGACATGTGTAAAACCACTGGCAATGTTGTTTATTTTGATTCCACTCGTTCACTTCAACCATTCAAAATTCTTTACAAGATCAAGACATTTCACTAAGAAGGAATTTTGCAATACGAAAATAAATTTTCCAGCTAATGCGATGATGACTGGATCGGAGTATGGCCAATCAAAAGGTTAAAATCCTTCATGTGTTTATACTGAAATCCCAGTTTATATTTCTCTACCTGCCCTCATTGCTTCAATAGCAGCTCACAAATGAAGTGAAGAAATTGAAAGACAGCAAGTCTCTAGAAAAAGAAAGAGATGTATTCCTAAAATAAGAGTTGGATGTCCTTCTCCCCACAACGTGCTCCCCACTATTGTTTAATAGAACTCCTTGCATGACCAGAGAACCATCACAAAGTTCTCTGGTCATGATCCACATCAGGATCAGAGAAATCTGAACATGTACAGTCACAGCTCATAAAATAACTATTGTTATTTATTTCATATGTTTATACCTTATTTTTCATTATATCTGCTCCAAAAGCAGCTTCAATAATCATGATCAGGACTAAAGAACAGAAAAATAGGTAATTTAAGGAGCAAATCTAGCACCACAGTCTAGAATCTGCTGAATGGTTATTGGGTACTATTTGGAAGCCTTCCTCAATATCCTGTATCCTTGGAGACTGGACGCCATACTTGGACACCTTTCTGTCAGTCTGTCCCAGGTACTTCTAAACCCTCTCAGCTCACAGCTCAATAGAGGGGTGATAGATGGCGTTGGCACCCTACAGCTCTTTCTCTGTGCCCTACACCTTTCATTTCTCAATCCTTTTCACCCCATTGGTATTCTTCCCAACTATCTCAGCTTTATTACCATCAGTAAATACAAATAAAAGTAAATTGACAGCTGCTGCAATGTTGGATACTTACAATCTGTTTAATTTACTTTGAGTGAAAATGTTTGATTAAGCATTTTTCTTACTTCTCTTGATGCAATGTATACACAGTCCTGAATATTAAAGGAATGTGCTGCTAGTAATAGAAGCTCATATAATTAAGTAGTGCTAATGTAAACTTTACTGAGCAGTGGCGCTAAATTTCAGCTGTGATCTTTCTGGTCAGCCTCTCCCACCCACAGAAATATGAAATCTTTCCACCCATGTGCCAGTGCATGAACATACACAAATGGACTCAACCCTAAACCTAAACCTGATACTCTGAGGAATGTAGGAAATTAGCTGCAAATAATAATTTAATCCCCTCATAGTAATGGCATTCATGTGAATACTGGAAGATGTATGCATACTCACACAAACATGCTGTATTTCCAACATTATACTGAGCCTTGACTCTGGAGCTCTGTTACGGAAACTTCAGAAGAGCATAATTACACTCTCGTCTGCCTTGGAAATTATAAGAACAACCATGACTGTCTATAAACTGAATTAAAAGCAAGAGAACAGTCCAACAGCAAGAGCCAATATCCTCTTAAAGAAGCCAAGGAGTACATTCCATTTCATATGAATGAGGACAAGAGATAGAATCCTATTATATTCATAGTCAGCACACCATTATTTTTGTTCTTGGATAAGGTAGGGCTTTCATATGGTTTCAAATGATAAACAGCCTGGTTTCAAATGCAAATACATAATCCCCAAAAGACCATAAAGTCTACAAAAAAATCAAACCTTTATATGTATGACCAATATCATGACCAATATCATCAACTCCTTTGCAAGAGGAAATGCTGGCAACAGTTTGCCTTTGTATTGGGGTGGGGGAGGACTTCCTCCCATTCCCTTAGTCCCAGGAGAGCTGCTATTATTGGCCGAGTTTTAGTTCCAACAAATTTCAACAGCTGAAATCCTGCTGCTTCGTGTAATAAGTTACAAGTAGAGTGTCACTGAATCAGTTGGGATTTGGCAGGTCAACTTGTCCACAAGTTCCATTGATTCAATGGGCCTACTCTAGTAGCAACTTACAACACTAAGTAATGAGATATCAGCCTAAAAATAAAAAACAAATAAACTTGGTCATGAAATAATCCATTTTTTTGTGGCTGCAGTTTACGATATAAAACAAAGGCAAGATGCAAACTGCTGTAGATTAGGGGGGAAATACAGGGACTGAAAGGGGCTATTTGTCTTCCACGACTGGCTGGACGAATTCCACTTTTTCAACAGCACTAGCTGCTTGTATCAGGAGCTCCTTGTAGGTTGGGTTTCCCTGATACTGTTAAGGAGAAACTTCGCTATAGGCTGCACTTACTCAGACCTATCTCATTTGCTGTAGGAGCCTTGTCCAAAGCTTTCATTTAACTGTCTTTCTTCGTAACCATTTCCTCCATAGTGTGAAGTGATTCCACATCCTCAGATTCAGCCCATTGTCTTGAAGTGCTAAAGATTTTATGAGGGATACCACATCCAAATCTATCCTGCATTTTTATGTCTTCCATCTCCTGGGACTAGAGCTGGGCACGAACTGCCACGAATTTCCAAATGCTTTATCAACGAACCACGAATCGGTTCGTTGGTGCTTTTTTCTTAGAAAGACCAGAGCTGTTTTAAAAAAAGGTGAGCACCCCCTACCCGTACCCACTGCCCCTTCACCTACCTACCTTGCCCTCATCCATCTCCACTGCCCATACTGCCACCACTGCCATCACCTCCGCCTCCACCCGTGCTGCTGCTGCCACCACCTCTGCTGCCACCACCTCTGCTGCTGCTGCCCGTGCCACCGCCATCTTTGCAAATCAGCTGATTGGCAGGCCATATGTAGACAGTGCAGGCTATGCTGGTGAAAGTGAAGCTGGCAGCTGTTTGCAAAGGCGGCAGCAGAGGTGCAGGAGGCAGCAGAGGCAGAGTGGGTAGCAGCTGTGCAGGTGGCGGCACAGAGAGCGGACAAAGACAAGGTAGGGAGGCAACAGAGGCAGTGGGAAAAGGGTGGGGGAAGGATGTGAGGGGCAACAAACCAGAAGGTTTGTAAATCACCCCAAAATTCATTGCTTTGGGAAACTTTGAGTTCTCCAGTTTGGACAAACCCAAACTGAACTGAAGCAACGAACTGGCAATTTTTCACAAATTTCCTGTTTCATTTTGGGCTTCATGTCCATCTCTACCTGGGACATCTCTTCTTTCCCTCCAAATTCTCACTGATAATAGACAGGTAGTGTTCCCATAGCACCTTTTTACCTATCTTAGGCAGCACTCCCTTCACTGCATTTCCCCCTTTTACCTTCACCAGGTTGAGCCCTGTTTTCCTTGTGGGGTAAGACAGAATTGTTGAAGACAAAAGCAAAGCAGCTGTTCCTCAGTTCTTCCTTTTCTCTGTCAACCATTATCTTATAGTCCATCTTTGGCACACAGCAGACCTACTCCTTCTTTGTTCCTTCTCTTGCTCCCTACACTGCCAAGAAGCCCATATTTTATTATTTTAAATGTTTATGTGAGCTTCAGCTCATTCCAAGCTCCAGCTCTTCTGACCTTCTCCCTACACATACTGGCTACACTTCTCAGTAATCTGCTCCTCCTTTCATTTCCTACACACAACAATTTTAGATCTTAGCTCATCCAAAACATCCTTGTTTCTTAGATGCCTCACATATCTTTGTCACTAGAATTGTTTGTGACTGTCTGTTCAATATCTCACCATCAAGAATCTTTAAGCTGCCTTTTCTCTGAGTGTTTCTGGCCTCAGATACTAGCAGGTATTCCCCTGAGCTACTGAAAATCAGGCTTCTTAAATTCAAAAATGTGTGTCTAAACTGAGTTCAACTTTCCCTTTCCTCACTACTCCTCACTATGCCAAGAGGACGTGGTCAATTCCCCTGAGTTCCTAGTATTATTTTCTTTTATTCTCTGTAACCATTTTTTCCCTAAAACTTGGTTTTTTTATCATACCAATTTCAAATTTAGCCTTTGTGCCTAAAAAGGCATACATCTTCTTTGTTGCCAATAGCCCCCTTATTGTCTTTCTTTCTGCACCACATAGTCAGAAGAGATGTAAATACAAATATACTATTCATATTCCCAATGTGTATCAAAATTTATTGGACTGTTTTTAAAAATATCTTAAGATACTTTATTTGTGATAAATATCACAACCAGATGACAAAAGTGCCAGTGGAAACCAGCCCATCACCAGACCATTCCTACTCACATTCTTCTGGCTCCCTGTCAGGGACTACTATTTTTTAGCTGTGGGTAGGACTGCTCCATTTTGGTTTGTTTCCAGCACATGGAATTACAGGGATTGAATTAAAGTGGAGCTTGCTGCTTTAAATTTCCCATCCAGCTTCAAATTCCCAATATCATTGACCTTAGCCACTTAATGATAGTGGGAAATTAAAAACGCCCGCTGTCTCTGAGGTAGCAGAGGTGTGGTGTGGGTTTTTTTAAAGCCTATTAGGGCAGTGCTGATGAAAGCTTCCTCCTAGGAGGAGGAGACAGGAGGGGGCAAGGAGGAAGATTTTTTCTTTTTTTAAAGAAGGTGGGCCAAATAGAGCCGCTTAAGGTCTGTATGCCATGTGGATCAAGAACTGCACCAAATGGAATACCAGACCTCTGCACAACTTAAAGCAACCTCATTTAGCCTGCTCCAATTCAGTCATCTAGCCAAGCCCTAGGTTTATTCAAGATTAAAAACACAAAGTTTAATTCTGTTGAAAAACAAAGGAGAAAGAAATGTCTCAGTTTTACCTCTACATTTCCCTTTTTTCCCCCCACTTTCCTCTTCCTTTTCTTCACTGGATCTGAAATTATTAGTGCTGCAGCCCTCTTCTGTGCAGCTATGGCTGTGAAGGTGCACACAGAAGATATTGGAGAAATCAAGTCTTTAGACATTGGACTCTGAAGATTCAATCAATGACTTTACAGCAGAAAAAGTTAAGAAGGTTCATTTCTAAGACAAAGACTCTTCTTCATTGGTCCAACTCATCATATTGCTTCATTTCTTGTTCTTTTTCCTTTTTTCTCATACCACCACATCTTTTTTATTTTAACATTTTTGACCCTCCAAATGTCAGATTAACATAAGTGATCCACATGGGCTTGCCATTCTGTCCCGTGAATGTATTTAGATATTTCTCCAAAACAGTGCACATCGCTAGTATACTGGCAGAGTACCAAAGCCCAGCCTATACAAATGGCTCAGTCTGTCTCTGCATATCTTGACAATCTCAGGTGGCAATTTTTGAAAATGGTAAAGCTGCCAGATCTACATTTGCACAGTTAATCTTGAAAATCTGAACTATAAATAAGTCCCAAACGTAGTGGAAACAAGGCAAATGTCTATCTTGTTAAATTAGAACTATAAAAATGCAATGCAATGTGTTCAGATCAGAAACTATGGAAAGTGAAAATTCTTTGTGCCAAACAAAGGTACACTAGTTCCCCTTTCAAGTACTATAGGTGATTAGCAACAGGTATTTGAAAACATGGAGGATTTAAACCCTTCTGAAGTGCCGCATTTCTGTATAAACAAATGATTACCTTATAGTCAAATAATATAGCACTATATAACATAAATAAGAACCAGAGGGCAGGTAGAAAAAGAGAATAATTTCTGTATTTTTGCTTTCTCATTTTAAAGACTTGAGAAAATCAGTTTATCAAAGTACTAGATAAGCAGACATATAAGGAATTATATAATGAAAGAGAACTTTTCAGAATCACATCCCTTAAAGTCAAACATTGCTGTTCTGTGGACTTTCCCCTTATTGACCAATATTCTCCAGTTACAGAGTTTCCATGGGTTGGGGTATCTTATTGTGGGCAGTGAGGGGGGGAAAACCCTCCTTGAACTGGCCTAAATTATTTTATTACCATCTCTTGTAGTATAAAGATTAACCCAATATGAGGTCTACTGCCAATTCATAGCAGTTTCTACTCCTTGGATTGCAAGAAAATACAAAAAGTCATTTTTCCTCATTTAAAAAACTTGAAGTCAAAAAAACCCCACAAGGAGTTCTACATCAACTAAATGAACGTCCTTCTTGATGTATCTTCTACTGGCTATCACTGTGCATAAGGAGCAATAATAGACAGAAAGATCTAGGTCTTACCTTGTATACAACTAATTACAACACAGGCCAAAAACCTGTTGGCTGGAGTAGTAAATCACGTTAGAATAGGCCTAGTGAATCAATGAGGATTTGGTTAGGCATCTGCTCCATATGTTTAGCATAGTAAGTAACAGTAAGGTAAAGATTCCCCTTGACAATTAAGTCCAGTCGTGTCCAATTCTAGGGGCCAGAATTATATGAAATGGGGGAAGTATAAGAAAATGATTGGAAAAAAGAATCTTTAAAAAATAACAAAACAAGATTCAGAATCCCTTTAAGAAGAATGTAATGATGTCCTAGAACATCAACTTTAACTCCAGTAGAATTGGAAAATTTCCCAAGATATGAGATTAAGGACAAGTGTTTTGAAAAGTGTTTTTAAAAGAAAACAGATATATAAATAGGAAGAATGGGAAGAAAAAATTAAAATAAAAGAACAAATAAGAACCAATTTTGCAGAAGAAAAACTAAACTGGTTAAATTTAATGAAATTGGAGTGGTGGCTAATAGAGAGTGAGAAATTCAAATTAAAGGATAGAAAATTGACTAAGTTTGAAGAAATCATAAAGAATTTGGGAAAAGGGACAGATGATAAAAAAGAGAAATGAACAATAGGTGCAATTTATAATTTTGATAGATCAGGGAGAACAGTTAGAAGGTTTAAAAACAGTATAAGAGAGATATAGGGTAGATAAAGAGGACTGGAAAAAATGGAATAGAAGGGTATTTAAAAATATCAATTAGGATAAAATCAAATGGTTATAAAAGGTTGTGGAGGTGGTATTTAACAGTGGTAAAATTAAATACTATAGACTTTAAATATTCTAAGAGATGTTGAAGATGCAACAAAGAAGCTGGTACATATTTTCACTTGTGGTGGAATTGTGAAGTTATACAAATAACATGGGTATTTGAAGAAATTAGAGAATAACTGGAAGTCAACACTGAAGTGGTCCCCAAAATAGCATTGTCATTGGTGGTATAAAATTGTGAGGTGAATAATAATAATAATAAAAGAAATGGTAATGAACTTGGTAACAACAGCTCAAATTAAGTTTAAAAAGGGAGAAATAAAGACATAGATTCAATGAAATATGGGAAGAATTTATAAAAGCTGTATTGTGTAAAGGGAAAGGGGAAAACAGACAATGAATATATGTATTTTTGGAAGGATGTCGGGAGTGGATAAAGGAGAAGGAAAATTGTGAATATAAGTAAAACGATGTAAGCTATAATAGTCCCTAGGGTGAGGGCTAAGTAAATATTTTGAGGGCTCTCAGTGGTTAATAGTATAAGGGATATTTAAATACCACATAATCATTTTCTGTTATAAAAGTATTTGGCATCCTAACTTCAGAAGACAGTTTTCAGCAACCTGGAATTTTGTCTTATTCATAACCCATATCTTATGGCTCCAATACCAACTTTCACGGTCAATGAAGTTTTGGCAGTCTATGACCTGAGCTGTGATGCTGGACATCCAAGAGGAAATTGTAGAGCAGCCTTGAGAAATTTATTTTAGATTGCTTCCAGGGTCTCAATCCGGCCAATGTCTCCAAAGCCAGCAGCATACATCTGTTTTACTCCATTAGCAGCAAAGACCTTTAGCAGGGCGATTATTATGTTTTATCTTCTGATTTTTATAGTTCTCGGTATGGTGCAGACAGATTTCTACCTACATGAAATGACTCTTTCCTGTACTGTCAAAGAAAATGGCTAAATATTTCGAAATCATTGCTTCCTTAAATTCTCTACAATCAGCCTGCCAATTAAAAAGATGTGTTTCACAGAATGTGTTTCACGGAAGGGCTGAAAAGACCAACAAGTCCTTCCCACTGCCAATGCAGGAAACCCACACCTTAAAAGCACCCCTGACAGGTGGCCATCTAAGCTCTGCTAAAAAAAAATCTCCAGTAAAGTCCACCATGCTTTGAGTCAGTCAATTCTATTGTTCTCACTGTTAGGAATTCCCCCCCCCCCCCCCCCCCAGTATTTAGCTGAATTTTCAGGCCAAATAAAAATATGTGTTTTAATATCTTAGTATTCTCATAACTCATTTTGGTCTGTACTCTTCTTGCACAAGTCATCTCAGCCCCAGCTGCTGCATTTAACTGAAAAGGAAGAATAGGAGGATGCTTTTAATTCAGAACTGATAGTCTCAATGTAAAAATTACACAAGAGAAGCACCAGTAGGCAACCCTGTTACACACTCCATGCATTTCTTGTCTGACAAGGATGCCAGTACGGATCCTTTCAAAGCAAGGTTAAGCTTGTGACTGTGGCAGGGATGCCTCCTGAGATTTCGGGGGCAAGGTACAAACATAAAAGTCCACAAGTTATTCCTATTTCAAAGGTTAGGATAAATATTTAAAAGATGGACCCAGCTGATTGTATAGTAAGTACTTTAAGTGTTTGGTCAACCTACATTTACAAATGTAAAAATTTGCAAATTTTGCTTTCTTCTGCATTCAGTTTTTCCAAGCCTCTTTCTGTCCCAAATATGAGATTTACAAATTTTGGTAAATTATTCAAAAATAAACTGAAAAAATGTTCCACCCATCTGCTGTGGACACATTCAACAGACAGAGAGAGATATTCCAACATTGCCATAGAACAGAGAAGACCTTATGGCACCTGCTTGCTATGTATGTTTTAAAAGGGGAGGAACCTCTCAGAAAAAAAGAAGTAGCAGTCAGCACTGATTCCAACCCAGAGCTGAAAGAATTCAAAAGATTCAAAAACTTGGCTCTGAATGAAGGATTGGCTCTGTCAGTTCTGTTTTTTTCTACATTTTTTTTTAAATACTGCAGCTTTTCCATTCCAAATAGAAGACATTTGCAAATTTGGGACATTAAAAAAAAACTGCAACAATTTTTTCTCTACTATTGACTGGGATAAACACAAAGGTCTGAATAGTTGAGAACACAATTACCTTCAGTCATGTTTTTACTCTCAAAATACTCAGAAAAACCTTTCATATTACATTACGGCCGTTGGTAGCCTCTGCTGTAGATTCCAAGGCTGAAGCCTAGTTTGGGAAATGATGTTTGGGATCCTTGGGGCAAAGGAAGCCAGTGGTCTCAATTTCCTTCCTGTTCTACCTGGACTTTCAAAATAGTAACAGAGCAATACCTGCTGTTGCAATCTGTGCAACAGAAGAATTCTTAATAGTTTATCCAACCCCATCCTACTTTTATGTCCCATCACAGCTGTACCAAGCACAACCACTTGACCGAATCACATATCCACTGTGTATATTGATTTACATATTTATTTGATTTATATACTTCCCATCTGGCTTCAAAAGCAGGACTATTCTTATTCGACACCCTTGCCATTGGCCTATGGCATCCCTTCTCTTTTGTTCCCTATGCTATTTCATATATGGATGAAACTCCTGGGGGGGATTTTCTGGAGTTTTGGAGTTCAGTGTCACCAGTATGCAGATGACACCTAACTCTCTCTCTCCTTGCCATTGAATTCCAAGGAAGCTGAATTGGTTCTAAACTGGTGTTGGGGGTCAATAATGGGGTGGATGAGGACAAATGAACTGAAACTTAATCCAGGGAAGACAGAGGTGCTACTGGTCAATCAAAAGGCAGATGAGCCAATAGGCATGCAACATGTGATGGGTGAGGTTACACTTCCCCTGAAAACTCAGATCCCAGCTTCGTTGTATTCCTGCATTCATCCCTGAGCCTGAGGGATGCCCAAGTTTCAGCAGTGTCCAAGAGTGCATTTGCACAGTTATACTGGTGCACCTGCTGCACCTATTCCTTGAGATGTTTGCTTTGGCTAAAATGACACATGCTAAGCTACATCCTACTTGGATTACTGTAATATGCACTACATGGGGCGGCCTTTGAAGAAAGTTCAACTGGTTCATAATGTAGGTGCCAGACAGCTGATTGGGGTCAGTTAGAGGGCACATATAATGCCCCTGCTACAACAACTGCACTGGCTACCAGTCCATTTCCATGCCCAATTCAAAGTGCTGATTATCACCTATAAAGGCCCATACAGTTTGGGTTCAGGTTATCTGAAGGACCATATCTCCCCATAGGAGACCTATTGGCCCTTCAGATCTGCAGAGGAGGCCCTTCTTTCAGTCCTATTACCATCACAGGCATGAGAGGGTCTTCACTGTGCTGCTGGCTGTGGAATGTTCTACCTCCATTTAGGCTGGGTTAGCCCCCTCTCTTTATCCTTCCACTAATAATTGAAGACTCACCTCTTCAGGCAGGCTATCAATAACTATAAGTCCCTGGATGCTGGTCTTTTGCTTTTTTTTCAGCTTGCTATTAAAGTTTTAAATGTTATTAATTACTTATTAATTATGAGTGGAGTTTAATTGCTTTTTAATCTGCAATTTATTGTCTTTTTAGTAGTACTTTTTTTAACACTATGAGCCACCTTGTTTCCTGTACTTGGAAGAAAGGTGGCCTACAAATGATCCAAAACAAACAAACTTTCAGTGCCTGAAGATAAAAATAACTCCCAGCAATACCAGAAGACAAAACAGAAATTTTAAGACAGGCTTATGAAAAGGCTCCCAGTAGTTACACAGTAGTTTGCCTAGTTACACAGACAAAATTATGACAAGAGCTGCTGAGCTACCATCGCCAGTATTTGAGCTAGAAGCGGTTCACAAATCGAAGTATTTGGTAGTAAAAGAGAATGGCTACAGAAGCTTCATGCAGGCTATTTAGATGCTAGCAACGTTAACACTGACAGCTGACATTAGTCAAACCCAATCATTACTGTGGTGTAAGCAAAACTCGGTCTTTGTGGAAGCTCTTGGAGAGATTATGCACTTTTACCTGAAACAATATGGACAACCAAGGAGTCAAATGAAGCTTTAGCCATTTATTTCCATACAAGTGCGGGGCATTAGATCAATTTATAATAACTTCTGAAAATGTTTCAAATGTCAGAGCTGCAGCAGTTGAGCTGGTGCAAAACAGAGAGACGAACCAAATCGCCATGTTAATGGGTTTTTTTGGGGGGGGGGGCAACAACAAATGACATATTTAAGACAAACAGATTTGTTTCAGTGTAAACTATTGTGGATTACAATCTGCTTCCTCAGAATTCAGTATCTAGACCACAGGTATATGTATGTGGCAGTGTACAAGTTTGAGGGAGGTGCATTAAGTATATACCTGTGGCCTAAATACTGTACTCCCTATGCTTCTTGGAGGCAGAGGACTGTAATTCATGAAAGCTCCCACTGAAATAAATCTGCTGGACTTACAGGAATCACAATATTTTGGGGTTTTTAAATATTTGTTTTGTTTTAGTTATACATGCTGAAACAAACCAACAGACCTATTTCTTAGAAAATAGCACTTGTCATGGTATCTGACAAACCAAATTTGTTAAAGACTATGAGATGATTTATAAAATTAGCAAAACTGTGTCAACACAAATGTAAGTAGTTTGAAAAATGAAAACTTTGATGATCTGCCATAATGCAAAGATGTTCTGTAGTATCTCTAAAGATTTATACACATATTGTAGATGAAGCTTTCATAGGCTACAGTGGAAAGTAAGGAAAACAAGGTTGAACTAACCATTTCGGCACCTGCCTATTCCACTCTAACCAGAGGTGCAGATTTTTTCACATCCACCCCCCAGAAAAATGGGGAGGAGAATGTGTCCTTTTGTCTGTATGCCTCTTCCTGTAGTGCCACATACAATCCTTTTTCACCACTAAGTAAAGGCAGTGAAGCTAGGTAAAACCTGGATGGATGAAGAACTATTGCCAGTTTGCCTAATATTAGTATATTTCAAAATAGGCGAGATGTCATTCCCAAATGCTTATGCAATAATGCAGCATATTACAGATGTTTTCAAAAGGAGGACTGTCTGCAGGATCACAAGAAATGTTTGCTGGTATGTTGGACCTCCAGATATTCTTGTCATACAGCCACCAGTTGACTCTACTCTTCCATGTTGCACCACCATCATTTATTAAATTAATAGGATTACAGAAATATTTAAAAGCAACAGAAATTCAGTTCTGCCTAAGTATTTGCACCTTTTGAATGTGTCTGTAAGAATGTTAATTCTGAATGTGTTTGAGGACTTTCACAGTTAAATGTATCCCATTGGAGTCAATATGATTCTCAAGTTAATTTTACAATCTTTCCATTACCATTTGGTGCACTGCCTATTCATTATTGAAAGTTTTGCTTTATCATTTAACCTCAGGGAGCACAATTTGCAAAAGACGGCACTGCACAAATCCCACAACCCTAGATGTACATCTAAACCACAGCCATGAAACACTAAGGAACCTAACTGCACAGTGACATTTTTTTATTATTCCCATTCCCCCTCCCCCTCCCCCTTCATGCATCTTCTTTCCTCCTTGGTTCCTTCTGACATGATGTGGTTAAAAACAATAACCTGAAACAGGAGTCTGAAAATCACAAGGAAAAAGAAAACTGGGAGCAGGTCAGTCATTGCAACTTTGTGTCTCTGAGGGAATGTGTGTGGTTAGGGACAGCGCCTGTTATTTCCTGAATATCTTTCCAACGAAGTTTAGTGGAAAATTGCCTCTAATTAATACAAATACACACCAGCAAAGAGACGGACCCAATGAGTCTTTTCCAAAACTGTTTTCCAGGCTCCAGGTTCGTACAGCAGTTGTTTCCATGACTCCCTGAGCAACCAGCATCAGCGGCAGAGATGCTTCCAATAGCACACTCGCTTTCTTCACCTTCCTCCCCCCCAACCCCAGCACATACCTCGATCCATGATTAGCAGCGTAGGCATCAAAATGGCGCCTCTCTGGGGAACTTGAATCCAGAGATGGAAAATATACTAGCTGAAGGGAGTAGAAAGGCAGGCTGTTCCCAAGCAAAGGTCTAATCCCCACAAAGCCATTGCTGGAGGATGGAAATCCCATGACATTATAGCACTCTGGTCTGCCACAAAGCATTTGTCTCTCTTCAAAGCCTCCTCAGAAAATCGAAGGCTTTACAAGTCATCCTCAGCTGCAGTTGTCAGCTGCAACGGAATTTCCAGATTGCCACCAGCCTATTCTCGACAGCTTTACTGTTGCCGCTTTACAGGCCAAAGTCACTTGGAAGAAAGCCCGATAGCCTTCTCACTTACAGCAGCTTACCCAAGAAAAATGGCCACTGGCTCATAAGGCCAAAGCTGCTACATTAGCCCAAGGGGGAAACCTAAAGATCAACAAACGAAAGTTCTGTAATTCAATGGAACTTGTCCAGCTGTCCCAGATTTGAATCGGATATATGAAAGACTGTCCCAAAGCCCTGGGAGTGAATTTAAAAAAATAAAAAATAAAAAAGAGCGGGGGCAGGGGGGATAATTCCAGAATGGCAAGAAGGCAGGTGTCTGCTGACAGAGAGGAGCTGCTGCTAGGGATGGAGAAGTAAGATTCAGTGCTGGGGTGGACTTGCCCCAGGTCTTTAGGTGCACTCAGGCTCATAAAGGAGCCTAAATCAAGACCTTCAGGTCTATGTGAAGCAAAACAGTGAGTCTCACCAAACTATCTAGAAGAGCAAAAAAAGAAAAAGATCATCAGCCTGATGCTTCATCTGCTGATTTGTTCAATGTGGCCTTAATTTATTTGAATAAAAGAAAGCAGCACTCTCACATCAGCAATGAAGACAACACTCGAAAGCTGCTTAAAAGAAGGCGCCACACATACTACAAGCTGCCTTTTTCAAATTAGAAACGTCTCTTCCTGTTAACTGGAGCTGTGGAAAAGTGAAAGGGAGGAGGAGGAGGAGAGGGTGATGGCAGAGCAGAAGGACTCACAAGCAGAACCACTCCACCTAGAGGGATTCCACAGAGAGCTTGTTTTTCCCAAGATCGCTGCTGCTGCTGCTGTCTTCACATAGCACCTCAGACCAACCGTTCGATTATTGACTGGAATACAACTGGCGTGCCAGAGCTAACCATGTGAGCAAAGAAGTCATAGCAGAGTCATTTCCAGACCATCGGTCCCTTGAGAGGGCTGTTCTGGTCCCATCAAGCGATTAGGGAAAGCCAGGTTCATCTGTTTTCAATCTCACCACTCACGGCAACTGTCACAATCAGTTTGCCGTCAGGGTAAAAGATACTTTTATGTAGCCACGAGCAGACACACTTTTAGCACCATCTGAAATTAAGCTGTAGCAAAGTGCAGTGTTGGCTGTCACACTCCTAATAAGGATGTGTGCACCACATGCTTGCACTACTCTGGCTTCACTGCTTTACACAGAAACCTAAAGATGAACTGTGTCATCCACATACTACCATTTCATTTCACTTATATGAGAATTCCAGATATCACCTAGATACATGAACAAATAAATACAATTCAGCCCAAAGAAACTGACTTACTACCCTGTTTCCCCGAAAATAAGACAGGGTCTTATATTAATTTTTGCTCCAAAAAACACATTAGGGCTTATTTTCAGGGGATGTTTTATTTTTTTTCATGTACAACAATCTACATTTATTCAAATACAGTCATGTTATCTTCTTCTGGTTGCTGCACAAGGGCAGAGGGCGGGGTTTCACTTAACTAGGGCTTATTTTTGGGGTAGGGCTTATATTACGAGCATCCTGAAAAATCCTACTAGGGCTTATTTTCAGGTTAGGTCTTATTTTCGGGGGAACAGGGTAGTAAAGCAGCACTGGACGAGTGTCAGAATGTTTCAGCTGCTTGTTTTGGATGTGAAAACTTCAAGCTGAAAATCTTTTTTATCTGAAAAAACAAACTGGGTGATCTTATGCAAGTACCTCTCCTGCAAGAGATATGTCAAAATGAAATATTTACATCTATGCTCCCTTTACTGTTTCGGATTAGAATGTATCATGAATCTGACTAACCAAGGCAGTCTCAGGAGATCTGAAGTACTTCTAAGTGATGGCTCACCAGGCTACAATGAACACTCGCATATTTTTCATTCTGTCATCTTCATGTTGCCTACAAGAAGGCAACCAACAGGCTGTATCAACAGTGCTATCCTCACCTACTGCAGATTGAAGTAGTCCACAGGTATAGAGTAGAGTTAGATGTCCTGTCTGAACAATCTAAAAAGAGCTTATGATGTCATCCACATACTGTTTTGATACCAGATTACCTTTCAGTCTCATTGTACACCCTAGGCTACATCTTCTCTGTCATGATCAAGTGTTCCTTCTTTCACCTCTTTTTCCATATCAAAAAGGTACACAAGGCCATTTGTTCTTTTGATCAACTACTGTACTTTTATCACCTGGAAACCAGCCATCTTTGATAAACTGCAGTCACGTAAAAGTAAACGTTTAAAACCATTAGCTTTACAGTCAGTATCTTTAATCCTGCCTAGGTTTTTTTATTTTACATTATAATTCAGTTAAATTCCCTGTGAAGCTGGCACTTCCATTCTACTGCCTGGCAGGCAGACACTGATGAAATTTCAGGACGGAGATAGCAATTCATCCTGCCTTCATGGATACAGCTGTGATGCTATAGCAGAATGAGCACAGAAATGGACAAATATCAAACAGATCTTTGGTTAAAGGGATTTAGAAAGGATATTGGAATGGACTTAAGCTTTCACAAAAGACTTTCTGAAAGAGGGATCAAATCATTTCTCTGTCATAAACAGTTCAATGTAAATAAAAAACTTCACCAACACTACATCAGTCAGTTACATTTATATCCTGCCTTTCCTCTACAGTTTTGGAGTTGCAGCATCAGAATCTAATCCATTAATACTAATATCATTATTATACAACGTGTACTATTAGCTAAGTGCTTTACAGATTGATCAGTATTGCATGTGGAAGACAACAGGCTTACAATCTAGGACAATTATCAAAATATATTGCCAAGTTTTCTAAACAAATATACAATATGGAGCATAAAGAGTGAAGACCACTGGTGATAATGTAGATAATAGAGAAAAAAGATGGCCTTTCCAGCTCAGTTGACTTGGAATCAAGGGCCCTAGCTATGCCTTTCTACCTTCGACATTGATTCTCTTTGGTATTCAATGGAAATCAAGCTACTGTTGTTCAACCACTTTTGGTCCCTTTTGTGTACTTGTGTCAGAAGACCTCTGTTTGTCTGGTGAAGGTTGCATTGCTGATTCTCCAGTTCCCTGCACTACTGAAACAGAAATTACCACCTCCACACCTGCTCTCTTTTGCTCCAGGGCAGTGACGTATACTTGAAGGATACAGAATTTAACCCATATGCCAAGCATGACAACATGAACTGGCATGAATGTTCCCTTCCATCTCCACTTCCATCCAAGCCCCTGTCTCCTGTTCTAATATGCTTGCTTAAGTGGCCAGCCCACCTGTTCCAGCTGACAGACAGAGAGCAACATCTTACAGCTGCTGAACTGGCTTTTTTCACCCACCCAGCCCTTCCTAAGCATTTAAGCATTCAGCAGCATCAGGGCAATAGAGACTGATGTGTGCATATGTGTGTATGTAAACAGAAGCTCTGGCAGCCTGTGCTCCATAAGTACCGCCATTGTACTCAGCTTCACATTCCTTATGGCCCATTTTTCTATTGTTCCTTATAGCCATTCAACAAATTCAGGTCAGAAGCAGACATTAGGGATGGCCTGTGACTGGAAGAGGGAAATTCTTGACTAATGTAAGCTTCTGAGCACAAACTATTCCCACCTGCAAGATTTCGCAGATTTGCCTCTTTGCAACATAAACACTCATGTAGCTCTAGTTATGGATTCTCTCTAATGTCTGTTTCTGGCCACAGATACTGATTGCATCTGTACAAATTGTTTATCAGGAGCCAGTGACCATTGGAGACATATGCAGTATGTATTGGATCAGTTTCATCTGCTCTATCATTCTTCAAGAATTAGAATAAGCATGGTACCACCAGAATAAAAATTATGTGTTAAGATACCCTTTTTGTCAAGGATGAGAAAACCTTTGAGTATTCATTGCGTCACTAGTTCAAGATCATATCTCAAAGAAAATCCTCACGCTCCATTACAACCAAACACATAAAGGCATTACATATCAGAACCAGAAAACATAATAAAAGAATGAACCATGTGAGCCAACTATTTACATCCAGTAATATGCATAAATATTGACTGGGGATTTGAATTAAAATCTTAGATTTCCAAATCAGATGTTGCATAACATTACAAAAGCTACACTATATTTGGTAGCAGAAATAGTCTTCTTATTCTGGAGCTCCTCCCATTAGGGAATTAAAACCTGGTTATTCACTTCTAGGTCCTAGGAATCACTGCCTGACAAGTTTGTGGAATTCTTGTGTTATATACAGTCAAGCAATGTCTTGCAAAAGAAATTATGAAAGCATCTTTTGCCCCTTCCCAAAGCTGTGGGTTTTTCATGGAGAGCAGGGAATCAATGTTTTTGCACAAAAGATGAGGGCCAATATTCAACTGCTAGTCCCAACTAGAGCAGAACCATTGACTTAGTGGGAATTATGTAAGTGTTGACTCACCAAACAACTGAATCAATAGGGCTACTACCGAGTTAACACTGGGAATAGGATACCAGCCAATGTTTTCTGTATAAAATACAATGTTTTGGTTTTTTGCTAATGTTGCTGTTTAGGAGAAAGGATACAGTCTTTTGGTTCTTCTGTGGGAACAATAAAACAAAATAAATCTAACAGCATGTTTTTTTCGATACACTGAGGCATACTTTTTTTGTTGAGCATGAGAAAATTTTCAGATACATGCTTATCAAAGACAACTTTCACATTATATGGATGCAAAAACAATTTTTTTACCATCCTCTGCTCATGTGCCTTTGAAAAGAGCTTGATCTGCAGACAGCTGGTACAGAGTAAAATTTATTTTCCTTCTGGAGATCTACGTGAAATGAAAACTAGGAGGGCAGGGGAATTGGGGGGGGGAATCCACTTTTGAGGTCTGCACTCCTATGTCATGAATATGTTGGTTCCTCAGCAGATCTTTCCAAAGGAAACAAAATGGACACTCATTTAGCTACTCTCGTTTTCTTTTTTACAAGGCTTATCTTCAAAAAGAGTACGCATCTACTGAGATAAATAACCAGCTAACTGTGAAATGGGATAAAGACCTTGATGTAAAATGAGAAGAAAATATTAACTTACTGCCACTAGAGTGTTTACCAGAAATATGCATGTCAATGTTTATAACTAGACTTCACAATTTTTCCACTTTGGCAAAACTCTGAAACAGATTGCACAAAACCTCTGGGCATGTGCAAAGAGGCTTAGTTGATCAAGAGTGCTCTAGGAACCCACCTTACATTCAAACATCCTACGGTAGAGGTACTAGGTCATGCAAGTACTGCATCAGATATTAATGAGACAGTAAGAAAATAGCTTCTCGGGATTTGAGCAAACTCCCAATTACACTCTCTTTAAAAAAATTCAATTTGCATGGCATTTATAAAGGAAGTTTCTGACCTAACCAATACACTTAGGTATTTTAATGTGGAATTGCTATGTATTTTTATATGCATACTGGGTAAAATTCATCACTGATCCTATTTAGAGTAGACCATTAAAATGAATGACACTCATTGCTGACAACGAAATTAAATCACACGGGGCAAAAATCTGTTGTGTAATTATGCAGGCAGAACTCAACACTGTGCCCACGGTAGGTATGACAGAATCATATAACAATGGAAGAGGCCTATAAGGCTATTAAAACTAACTTCCCGCTCAATGCAGGAATCTGAATCAAAGTATGTCTGACAAATGGTTGTCTACTTTTCTCTTTAATATCTCCAGAGCTGGAGCACTTACCACCTCCTGAGGTAATTGGTTCCATTGTCGTACTGCTCAAACAGTTATGAATTTTTTCCTGATATTCAATCAAAATCTGGCTTCCTGTAACTTGAACCCATTATTAGGTGGCCTGCACTCTGGAATGACTGAGAATAGATCCTGCATCTCCTCTGTAGAACAACTTTTCAAATATTTGAAAAGTGCTATCATATCTCCTCTCAGTCTCTTTTCTCAGTCAGTTTTTTCAGTCTTTCCTCACAGGGCTCGGTTTCCAGTCCCCTGATCATCCTTTACTGCCTTCCTCTGAACTTCTTCCTGTTTACCAACATACTTTTAAAAGTGTGGTGTCTACAACTGAAACAGTACTCAAGATGAGGTCTACCCAGTGCTGAATAGAGGGGAACTAGTACTTCATGAGATTTGGAGACAATATGTCTGTATTGTCCCCCCATCTTGTAACTGTGTGTTTGGGTTTTTCCCCCTAGGAGCAGAACTTTGCACTTATTTTTGTTCAATTTCACTTGGTTGTTTTCAGCCCAGTGCTTGAGCCTCTCAAGATCTTTTTGAATTTTGTTTATGTCTTCCAGCGCATTAGCAATTCTACCCAATTTTGTGTCATCCACACATCTGATAACCATTCCCTCAACCCTCTCATCCAAGTTATTAATAAAAAAGTTGAAGAACACCAGACCCGCAACTGAGCCTTGTGGTACATCTTTTGTTACCTCCTTCCAATTTGAGAAGGACCCATTGATAAGCACTCTCTAAGTACAATTCTGTAACCTACTGTGTATCCACGTGACAGTTGTTCTATTCAACCCACATCTAATTAGCTAGCTAATCAGAATATCATGTGGCGCTTGGTCAAAAACACTGCTAAAGTCAAGAGACATTATGTCTCTTGGATGCGACCCATCCTATGTTGGCTTCTAATTATTACTGCATTGTTTCCAAGGTGCTTACAAAGTGACTGCTTTATAATTGGCTCCAGAATTTTCTGCAGGATTCATGTCAGACTGAATGAACCTAGTTCCCAGGTTCCTTCTTTCTGAAAATAGGGTCATCGTTAGTTCTCCTCCAATCATCCCACACATTCTCCATCCTCCATGATTTCAAGAAAATAATAAACGGTGGTTCTGTGATCTCTTCACGGAGTTCGTTCAATATCCTTGGATACAGTTCATCCGGCCCTGGGGATCTGAACTCGTTTAAAGAAGTAAGGCATTTCTTGACTATTTATTTATTGATCTCAAACTGCAATCCTATCCCTTCCCTTTGTACTCCACATTTGCCTGGAGCAGCATAGACTGTCTTTTGGGAAAAGACAAAGCTAATTGAGCCCTTTGCCTTTTCGTTGTTGCTTCTTATTGTTTCCTATCTCCATTGAGTAGATGAACCATTATTTCTTTTCTCTGTCTTTTGCTACACATGTACATAAACAACACTTTTTAGTTGCATTTAGCATCTCTTGCTACCTTCAGCTCATTCTCAGCTTTTCCCTTCCTAACAGTATCCCTCCAATTCTTTGCTACTTGTCTTTCCTCTTCCTGAGTGGTTCCTTCCACTTCCACTTCCTATATTTGTTCTTTCTTATTTTCTAGTCCTCTCTGAACCTTATATATTTTGTCTACAGCATTCCAATCATCTACCAGGGAGGTTACATGATCAAAAAATGAGATAAGATGTCTGCCGAAGCACTGTACAGTTGGTTGCACTGGGGTGCGCAACAGATTTTACAACTGAACTGCACAGTTCTTTGTTGCTGGGCGTAATTGCTTGGCACATTTACACAGGCATAATGTAAAGGAAACAGGATTTGGCCTGTGAATTTAGTACATCCTAGCAGAACTAATGTTGTATTTAACACAGTATCTTTCACCTCGATAAGTATACATTAATTGTTGTTCTTATGTGCTGTCAAACTACTTATGACAACCCTTACAGGGCTTTTAAGGTATGTGAGATGTTGAAGGAGAGATTTACCATTTGTCACCCTCAGTAAGTTGCCATGGCTGAGTGGGGATCTGAATAGGTCTCCCAAATAGTCCAGTATTCTATTCACTGCACCACACTGGCTTTTATATAGCTCCTTGGCTCTCTCACCAAAATAAATCATTTTCATGAACTTGTCTCTTACTTTTTAAATGCAAGACGGAAGTGCTGTTAGTGGGTGCTTCGCCGGACAGGCTGGAGGGCCATTTCCCTGCCCTGAATGGGGTTACACTCCCCCTAAGGGACAGGGTCCGCAGCTTGGGGGTGCTCCTGGACCCCAGTCTAACTCTGCAAGCCCAGGTGGACTCGGTGGCCAGGGGCGCCTTCCTTCAGCTGCGGAAATTGTACCAGCTACGGCCCTACCTGGACGAGCGGAGTCTTATGACAGTTACACATGCACTGGTAACATCTCGCATAGATTACTGCAATGCGCTCTACGTGGGGCTGCCTTTGAAGACAGTCCAGCGACTGCAACTGGTCCAGAATCGAGCTGCGCGGCTGGTGAGTGGTGGGGCCGCTAGGGAACACATCAAGCCGATTCTGTTTAAATTACATTGGCTACCAGTTGCTGCCCGGGCCCAATTCAAAGTGCTTGTTTTGACATATAAAGCCCTAAACGGCTTGGGCCCTGGATACCTGAAGGACCGCCTCCTTCCATATGAACCTATCCGGCAGTTAAGATCTAGCCAGGGGGCCCTTTTGAAAGAGCCGTCCCTCAAGGAGGTAAGAGGGATGGCTTGTAGACAAAGGGCCTTTTCGGCAGCTGCCCCCAGACTATGGAATGCCCTCCCAACTGAGATTTGTCTGGCGCCGACGCTGATGACATTTCGGCGCCAGGTCAAAACCTTCCTGTTCCAGAAGGCTTTTAATTGAAATAATATCAACTGTGGGTCCTGATGGCAATTTTTAGAGTATATATTTTAATTGCATTTTAATTGTTTTGTCTTTTTATTGTATTTTAACTGTTGTAAGCCGCCCAGAGACCTTTGGGTAGTGTGGGCGGCATATAAGTTAAATAAATAAATAAATAAATAAATAAGTGTCTCTTATGTTACTTCTCATAGTCCAGTATTTTTCCTGCTAACTCTCACCACAATTTTCTTCTTTGTTCCTAATTTTAATCTTTAAACATTTTGCTTCTTGTTGGCGGAGTTGCACTAACAGCAAAATAGCAATTGGGTGTTATATATTCTTTCAACTGGAAATGGAAAAATCTTGGTGCAGTGGTTAAACTGTAGTACTACAACCAAAACTTCGCTCAAAACTTGGGTTCAATCCCAGGTAGCCGGCATGAGGTTCACTCAGCCTTCCATCCTTCTGAGGTCAGTAAATTGAGTGCCTAGCTTGCTGGGGGCAGGGAGAGAGAATATGTAGCCTGCATAATTGAATTGTGAACCACCCAGAGAGTGCTTTGAGTGCCATAGGATGGTATATAAGCAACACACTTTGCTTTTTATTTGGCTTACATTTTATTTATTTGTATTCTTCTAATATATGTTAACTAATGGTTGCTGAAAGTAACCTTAATCAAGTAAAAACAGAATTGATGGATATCTCAGTCGCTTAGGTATCTGGCTGCGGAGCCAGAGGTTGGGAGTATGATTCCCCACAATGCCTCCTTGATAGGGACAAGACTCAATGATCCATAGGATCCCTTCCAGCTCTGTAATTCGAAGATGATGGTGCTGTTGATGATGATATCAGTATGCTACCATAGAACCTTTTGCAACATTTTCAGTAGCCTGCATCAAACCAAACATCTTCCACCTCTATTTTTTGCATGCCTTGGTATGTATGTGGAAAAGTGGTTAATACAAAATACACAGTTTTGTAACAATACAAAATGACACTGGACACACACACCAAATTGCCTAAAATGGAGGTCCTTGACCAACAAAACCATTCATTTTGAAGGATTATATTTTATGCTTGTTCAATTATGGCTGGTTAAAATACCAGTAAAAGTATTCTGGAAGCACTGCTATTAACGTTAAAATATTTTAACTATTTGAACAAGCTAAAGAGGGAGTACTTGTTATTGTGATCTTATCCTATACAAAAGAGGGGACCTATTGCTAGGATGCTCACCAAAAGAAGGGCTATTATTTTATAACCAATTAAACTGAAAAATGGCACCTGCAATTCCAACAGCAACATAAGCAGCATAGTAGCTTCTGGTATTTTATGCAAATCTGTAGATCAGATTGTATGTCTTTGCCATCTTTTCCTTTGCTATTCAGAACAGTGAATGCATTAAAAAAGTACAGACTCCATTTTTTAAAAACAGGTGATATCTTTGACTTTTGGGAGATTTCAAGTCCAGCTGGCAAAGACTTTTCTCTTCAGGCAAGCTTTGTTTTTAAATGGATTGTTATGCCTTACTGCTTTTAATGTGTTTTTAGTATTGCTTTTGTTTACCATTTCCCAGAGCAGCATTTCTTTGATCCTTTTTTGTATTTGTATACTCATTGTTTTTAGCTGTAAACATTGTCTTTTAATGATGTAGGCCACTTTGGCTCCTTTTTAAGAAGAAAGGCGAGGTAAAAACATTTTAAATAAATAAAAAGGGGACGTATGTGGTGGTCATGTGAACTAAGAAAGCAAGAATGGAAGCAAATTTTTAAAGAAATAAGGGAAATAACTGCATTAAATATTCAAATGTCCCCGTCAATGGCTTTATTGAATTTGGTTAAGAAGGATCAATTATTGAAAGAAAATAAGGACTTAACAGTAATAATGATTACGGCAGCAAGGTTAATTTTTGCAAGAAACTGGAAAAATGATAACCAACTCAATTTAGAGGAATGGTATAGAGAACTATGGGATATGGCAATTAATGATAAACTGACATGTGATATGAAAATAAGAAGAGGCCTATCAAAAATAATGATTTTAAGAAAATATGGAGTGTATTCTTGGAATATGTATTTCGGAGAGGGAAGGGGTATACACCGAGGGAAGAAACAATGAAGTTTTGGAGAGAAAATGGACTGAATGAAATTTAAAATATTATTAATGCTAGCCCTGAGGGTGATGGTGGCACTGGTGTATTATGTAACTGTATTTTATTGTGGTGTTAGGTTTATGTTGTTGAGGTTGGATGTTTGTTTAATAAATAAATAAATAAATAAATATAACTGTGTTGATGTTACAAAGGATTGAGGACAAGCCTAGTCATATCTGGTCTGAGTGGATCAAATCTCTGCATAACAGTGACCCACACAACCACTAATGTTCCACAAAATCTAAGTCTAAGCTATGCAGAAGATTATATAAGTATCAGCCAGTGAGCATAACACTGAGCAGTAACATTCACAGTCAATGTTCAGTAGCAACACATCAGCTTGAAGGTGCTGAACATGGAATGCAGGCAAGTTACAGATCAAGCAGAAAACCTGAAGATAAACCTGAAAGGTCAAAGCCACCTGTTGTTCAAGCCAACACTCAGGGCTCACTGAATAAGAAAAGCAGAACTATGTAACACCTCAGTGAAACCATGCTGAAATCATGCAGTTTGAATTGACTTGCCGGTATGTAAGCAAAAGCCCTCTGAATTCAAGTACAACAGATACTGAGGTTCCACTACAATGCATAAGGACAAGTGACAATGAGGGGGGTTTTCAGATCTCCACTCTTGTATTCTGTTAATACCTTTTTTAAAAAGATATGCATATTATATGCAAGCCTTACCTTGCATATGATATAGATATACATATATTTATACATAGATATACTATATTTAAGGTATGAACAGGAGACTACACAGTGGTACACCCGGTACATAGTGTATTTGTGCTAAGAAGACAAAATTTCTGCTTCTAATTCTCTCTTGTACTCACAAGTGAGATTTCCTTGAAGCTCATCTGTTCAAAGATTATGGAAGAAAAATCACTAATTTTAATTCAGCCTTTACACCACTACCTATAAGCCAACAACACATCCTGACCACAGTTGTGTAACAGAGGCACAAGTAGCCTTGAATTTGGAACCTTCTTCTCCCATTTCTCTTTATTTAAAGAAAAGATATTCTAACCTTCAGTTTATTATCTGCAACAAACCACATTTTGCCAGAATAGACAAAATGGCAAACTATGGTTGTCCGTAAATCCAAAATGGAAGCTTATTTTCTTGTTTTCTAATTGCAAATTTGAGGTTGATCACGGTCATACTGCCAAATTGATGTGAAAATGCTTATGACTCCAAGAATACTCTTGAGTTCTTTAAACCCAATACTATAACAGACATTATAGTGTGTGAGTGGATCCTGTATCCATTTAAAAATGGGGAGTGAGTAAATTTTAAAAAGTAAAATTAGGTGTTCAGAATCATTTTGGAGAACAGTTAAGTCATCTTGCCAGAACTGTTTTCCTGACTGGCTCAGTGGGGTTGTGAAAGTAGAAACTTGATCAGCCTTTAACAGTGGAATGCATGGAAATGACAACTGTGCATAACTACTAGAGAATCTACAACCGGTGTTCAGCAATCAGCTAGAATCGCACAAATAATCGAAATGTTTCATGCATGAGCTCATTCACAGGATAATACCCTTACGTGATCCCACCCTATAGGAATTCATTGCATGCTCAATAAACACACAAAACCCCCACCTACCCCCACCCAGGGGTTTCTGATTCCTCTTCTTCTTTGTAAACACAAAGCAGCTTCATGTTCATTATGTACTATGTGCATAGAGCACTCACGAATTTGACTCCAGATAAATACCTAGTAGAGGCACAAATCCAACAGGAATCCCAACAACTTGCTACTACAGTCAGTTCACAGACTAACTAGACAGTCACTTTACACAAAAGCAAGCCAGCTAAAAAAACAAAACTAGAGGGGCTGGAAGCAAGCTATGTCAGATATCCTTGCTCCAAAGCAGTAGAGTCTGTAATAGGGAATGGGAAAATGTGTCAGTTTAACTTTTACCCATATTCGATTTTGATTTCTAATTTCAAGTTCTTTCCATCTCAAATATTTTTTTTTAAAGTGCAATCTTGGCAAATTCTACAAGAACAAACAAAATTATTCTACATCTGAACTGGTCAAATTTAACAGGTTCAGTGATTCTCAGCATGTGGAAAACCACTGTCAAGGGTGTCTCCAAGGGTTTTTTTTTCAGGGTGTGATTTCCCTCATTTTGGGAACTCTTAAAATTACGCTGGAGAGAGCAGCAGGGAAGTCTGCACAGAATACTTTTGGCAGGTAGCAAGAAGGAAAAATGGCTACACTTGATCAGGATTGGAGGTTCTAAATGAGCCTAGGCTGTTTTTGAAAGCTCAGATAATATAAAATAATTTTTGCACCTCTTAAGTTTTGAACTATCATTATTTTATCATTATTTGTTTTTAGCCTCCCAGAGTAGACTTCGGTCTAGATGGGCGAGGTATAAATTAAATAAATAAATAAATAAAATAACTATACAAATGTTCTTTCTGAATGCCATGTTTCATCCATGAAAAAGGCTCAGATTTTACCTCTGACTATGTGCCTGTATGTGTGTATTTATTTTATTTCAGTCATTTATAGACCGCTTGACTTAGTGCTGTGCACTGCTCTAAGTGGTTTACAGCCAGGAACAATCCGAACCCCAAACCAATATGCATTACATACCCATAAATGAACTCTAAGTCACATTAAACCCAAGTAATGGCCTACTCACATACATACATGAGGAAGGAAGGAAGGAAGGAAGGAAGGAAGGAAGGAAGGAAGGAAGGAAGGAAGGAAGGAAGGAAGGAAGGAAGGAAGGAAGGAAGGAAGGAAGGAAGGAAGGAAGGAAGGAAGGAAGGAAGGAAGGAAGGAAGGAAGGAAGGAAGGGAAGATGAAAGAGGCAAGTGCTTCCTCCTAGTTCTACTCATGGAAATCCGTAGATCATGTAGAACAAGCCCTGCTGAGGGAAATCAGCATAGCTTCTGTAAGGGGAAGTCTTGCCTCACAAACCTTTTAGAATTATTTGAAAAGGTCAACAGGCATATGGATGTGGGCGAACCAGTGGATATTGTCTATCTGGATTTTCAGAAGGCATTTGACGTGGTCCCTCACCAAAGGCTGCTGAGAAAACTCCACAGTCAGGGGATAAGAGGTCAGGTCCTCTTATAGATTTAGAATTGGTTGAGAACAAGGAAACAGAGAGTAGGTGTCAATGGGCAATTTTCACAATGGAGAGGGGTGAAAAGCGGTGTGCCCCAGGGATCTGTCCTGGGACCGGTGCTTTTCAACCTGTTCATAAATGACCCGGAGACAGGGATAAGCAGTGAGGTGGCCAAGTTCGCAGATGACACAAAACTTTTCCGAGTGGTGAAGACCAGAAGGGATTGTGAAGAGCTCCAGAAGGATCTCTCCAAACTGGGAGAATGGGTGGCAAAATGGCAAATATGTTTCAATATAAGAAAATGTAAAGTAATGCACATTGGGGCAAAAAATCAAAACTTTATTTATTAGCTAATGGGTTCTGAGCTGTCCGTGACGGATGAGGAAAGAGATCTTGGTGTGCTGGTGGACAGCTCGATAAAAGTGTCAACCCAGTGTGCGGCAGCAGTGAAGAAGGCCAATTTCATGCTAGGTATCATCAAAATGGGGACTGAAAATAAAAGAGCCAACATTATAATTCCATTGTACAAAATGCTGGTAAGGCCGCTCCTAGAGTATTGCATACAGTTCTGGTCGCCACACCTCAAAAAGACATAGTGGAATTGGAAAAGGTGCAGAAGAGAGCGACTCAAATGATTACTGGGCTGGGGACCTCACTTATGAGGAAAGGCTACAGTGTTTGGGGCTCGTTAGTCTAGAGAAAAGGCGCCTGAGGGGGGACATGATTCAGACGTATAAAATTATGCAGGGGATGGATAAAGTGGATAGAGGGAAGAGAAGAAGCCTTTCTCTCTCAAATAAAAAGTGGTGGAAATCCAAATTTATTAATAACATGGATGTATATACACTTTCAAATATAGACTTTTAAGAATGAAACATTCAAAACTCTGGTACTGGATGGATAGTTCTGTTGGTTTCAATTTCTCTCACATTTGAATGTCTAAAATCCCAAGTTCTTTTCATTCTGAATATTTAAAAAAATTCATTGAAAAAACAGAAATTTAATTGTCATCCACCACATCTGCATGAACCGTTCATGCAGTACACTCTAGGACACACTGCAACCAGCTCCCATCTAATCTCCAACTGACTCTCATGACTGATAATGGGCTGTCCCTGTGAGCAATTTCATTTTTTAGTTTCTAACCAAAAAGAGACAGTAACATTTCCACAATGTCATTGACAATACATATATTGGTGTACATCATGAAGGTCACTGTTGCCTTTTTAAATAGCACAGTTTATGACAACCACAGGTAAGCATGCACATGGAATACTCAGATTCAAACACATGTGATGTTTCACCTGCAATAACCATAATCACCGATAGAGGCAACAGTGTGCTATTTCAAGCAAAGTGCTGTCATGCCCACTTCAAGGAAATGTGTTTGACAGCATGCTTCTTCAAAAACAACCAGTCTCTATCCACTGATTTGGTATTTATAAGCTTGAGACTTCATATATAAAATCCTAGGCTTTTAAAACCACCAGTTCTGCTCTAGCCCCCATCTGGTTATTAATCCATATTAAGAGGAAATTCCATAAACCATAAACCATCAGTTGTTCTTAAAAATAATCAGAAATGCCACAGAGGTCACTATTCTATGAATGTCTGTATCAGCTTACTTTCACTTGGTACAACCCAAAACATACAGCACATTATTAGCAGTATACCGCCATATAAACTCCCAAATATACACAGGAATGCAGTTGGCAGAACAGTATGCCATTTAGGATGTCTCTCATTGTCTTTTATTCCCATGCTTCTCATTGTGCATATACTTCCTCTTGTTGCTTTGTAAATCCAAAAAGTTAGAAAGAAAGCTGCACCAGTGCTTACAAGGAGTTGTAATTCTTTGGGAGGCTCTCTTTATAAAGCTGAGAGACTATGACTCCCAGGAAGCACCAGGGCAGCTTGCTTGCTTTTTTTTACAAATGAACAACAACAACAAAAAAAATTTTTTTTAACCATTTTGATACACAGGAAGTAAAGGCTGGGAAAGCCAATAAATAGTGCAGGTAAAGAAACCCCAAACCCATCTCTAGAGGAGAAAAACCTACAGGTGTCCTGATTTGGGATTGTGGGCTGCAGTTCCTAGAATTTTTGGAGAAATCCATGAATTGCAGTCCAAGAACATGAAAGAATGCTTCCTTGTTGTAATCATTCTCAAAATTAATCTCACAATTCTGTTTGATTAGTTTGGAATATAGGACGTTATTACTGACATGCAGAATGAGAGTGACCATATGCAACAGAATAGGAGTACACATCTTGAAACCCTCCAGACCATTTGGAGTGCAATTCCCCGAAGTCTAAGACAATACGGTCAATGGTAATCAATGATGAAATGAAAGCCAAAATCATACTGTGCTGCTACACAATATGTGTAGCTTTTAAGAGGTGAACTCACTCAAGTTAAGATATCACCATAGATACTATATCTTGCATCCCGAGTCACACGACTCAGTTTGCAACAGAGCACAGAATTATAGAATAATGGACTTTGCTGTTTTCCATGTTTTTCTGTTTCTGGAGGGGAAGCTTAGAACCAATCTCCCACAGATATGGGTGCCCTACTATATAGCTGACAGATGATTGTCTAATTTTCTCCTGAATGCCTCCAGTGTTGGGAGTGCTCACCACCTCTCAAGGTAATTGGTTCCTTTGTCCTACTACTCTAACAATTAGGATTCCCCCCTCCCTGATACTCAACCAAAATCTGTTACTTCCTGTAGCTTGTGCCCATTATTACATGTCCTGCATTGTGCAATGGTTGAGAACAGATCCTGCCCCTCCTCTGTACAGCAATCTTTCAAGTATTTGAAGAGTGCTAGCATATCTCAGGCTTCTTTTCTCAAGGCTAAACATGCCCAGTTCTTTCAGTTTTTCCTCATAGGCCTTGGTTTTCAGCAACTTGATCATCCTTGTTGCCCTCCCCTGAATTTCTTCCAGTTTGCCAGTATACTTATGAAAGTGCAGTTTCCAGAAGTGGGCACAGTATTCAAGATGAGGTCTAACTAGTGCTGAATAGAGGGGAACTAGTATTTCATAGGATTTGGAGATTATACTTCTGTTGATGCATCCTAAAATAGCATTGGCCTTTGTTGCAGCCACGTCACATTGTTGGCTCTTATTCAGCTTGGGATTTACAATAATTCCAAGACCCTTCTCATATTCACAGTAAATACCGGGATGGATTCACTGCTCCCCTGACATCGGAACCAGCAGCCTTGTCTGTCCATTTCCAGTGGCTGTTCTGCCTAAAACCTGGTGGGACTTGTGGTCCAGAGACAACAGGCGCTCCACACATTCCCAGACTCCAGGCTGGGTTGGCAAATGAGCTGATTCACTGCAATTATGATTTTTCAAAGAGGTAGCTGTGTGTGTGTCTGTTTCAGCAAGTTTACCAAAACAGGCAGACCAAAGGCAGAGCCTTTATGACTAACAGGTTTATTTCAATGTGAGCTTTCATTTAATTACAATCCATCTTTAGCGACTCACTGCAAAGGGGGTTCATACATGTATATCTTCAAGGCCTCCCCTATTATTAACTTATTTCCTTAGAACTACATGGTGTCACTTTGTGAATTGTAGCGAGCCTAAAAGTGTATTCTGTAGACTGCTGTCCTTGGTGTTGCCAACATTTAGGCTGCCCTTTGCTATGTAAAGTTTGACTTCCTTTTTCTTGTTGGCAACGCAGGAACAATATTGTGCATTAATACCAGGCAATTTCCTGGCATTTTGAAATGCGGATACAGAAGCACGACATTCTGCATTAATAATTAATAATCATCTATTTTAATTTAATTTTAATTGTTTTATCTTGTTATTGTATTTTTATTGTATTTTAATTGTTGTAAGCCGCCCAGAGACCTTTGGGTAGAGTGGGCGGCATATAAGTTAAATAAATAAATAAATAAATAAATAAATATGCAGTACTAGTGAGCCAAGTATCCACCATCTTATAACTGTGCAATTCATTTTTCTCCCTAGGTGCAGAACTTTGCACTTGTTTCTGTTCAATTTCACTTGCCGCACGTGACCGAGATCCTTCCTTTCAAATCAAGGGGGTAATGTCGGCGTATATAAATTTTTCCACTTCCTATATTTGTTCTTTCTTATTTTCTAGTCCTCTCTGAACCTTCTTTTTTTGCTGTCTTCCACCTTTTTTTTCTTGTTGGAATTGTTTGTAGTTCTACCATTTCCTTTTTAATAAATTCTCACACATCTTAGACTCCCTTTCCTGTTATTTATTTATTTATTTATTTATTTATTTATTTATTTATAGCCCGCCCATCTAGTCATATAGACTACTCTGGGCGGGGTAACAACATATCATCTAACAATTTAACAATTTAAAATCATAACAATATATTACTAAATAAACAATGATCCAAGATGGAAGAAAACACAAAATAACAAAAATTCAGACGGTGGGTGGAGGGAAGGCTTGCTTAAACAGCCAGGTTTTCAGTTGGCATTTAAAGATGCCCAGCGACGGGGCCATGCAAATCTCAGGAGGGAGGCTGTTCCAAAGACGAGGAGCCACTGCCGAGAAGGCCCGGTTTCTTGTTTTTTCCTTCCGGACCTCCCTGTTAGGATCTCTTGCCATGGGACCTTACTTACCGTTGCTCTGAGTTTATTAAAATTGGCTTTCTTAAAATCCAGTGTACACGTGTGGCTACACTCTGCTTTGATTTTCTTTGAAATCAAGAACTCAAGTAGAATATGGTCACTTTCCCTAGAGTTCGTCTAACTGCCACTTCGACTATCAAGTCACATTGATTAGTTAGAATCAAGTCCAGGATACTTAATCCTCTAGTTTCTTCCACCACCTTTTATAGGAAAAAAAATTATCAGACATTTCTTGGAAAGGTCACATTTAGCACAATTTTCCCCTCAACCAGGTATCAGGATAACTGAAATCTCCCATTACTACTACACTGTAACTCTTTGAAATGCTTGCAATTTGTTTTTCAGAGGTTTTATCCACATCTTCCCCTTGATTGGGTGGCTGGTAATAGACTCCAACTACCACATTCCTTTTATTTTTCACCCCAATTATATTAATCCACATAATGGGACAACCAAGCTCATCTTCCTGTATTTCTGTGCTGGAATATGTATTTTTGATATATATTGCAATTTGATTTCCCTTTCTATTACTCCTGTTCGTTTTGAACAATTTAATTCAGTTGCTGTAATGATAACAGCAACAAAACTACAGTGTAATCCAATCATGGGAGTCATCCCACCAAGTTTCAGTTATCCCTCTCAAGTTTACCCTTCTGAACTAAGATTTCCACTTGTTTTTGTTTCCCATACTCCTGGCATTTATATACAGAAACCAGAGATTTTGTGATTTGTGGCCTGCTTTCCTCTGTACATTCAACCCTCACATTGGCACCACTTTTGTAGCCAGTTGTTCATTTGGAGTATTTTCCTTTCCCTTTCTATTCCTCTTCTGAGTAGTGGTACGATGGATGAGAAGACTATCTGGGCCCCAAAGTCCTTGAGTTTTCTTCTCAGAGCTTTAAAGTATGTTGCGATTTTTTTTGTAGTTCCTTTGTAGCTGTGTCATTTGTTTCCCCCATGGATGAGAAGAAAGGAATACACATCTGTCAGTCTTTATGGGCAATGGCAATATCTCTGTCACACCTCTAATGCAATCTCCAGGGAGACAGCATACCTGGAGGGTTCATGGATCTTCCAGGCATATTTCAGTTTCAATCTCACACAGCAGGGAGTTTCCTACTACAACTACTCTTCTCTTCTTTCTGTAGCATGTGAGTTCAGTGACTCTGCTTGGCTGAGCTTCAGCCTCTCTCATGTCCTCCCACGGGGTCTCCTATATGCAAGGTTCCCTCTAAGGCACACAGCTGAGTGCGTGACTCCACCTCCCTCCATGCAGCTTACCTCCTCCTCTGCACAGCAATCGTTTTCAGCCCCTTTGGTTCCAGTCGCGACAGACTCCTGCCCACGAGGGGTGATGGAGTTGTGCGCACATGCAGGTGCGTGCATGCAGGGGCAAAGTCACACACACAAGAGGTGGAGCCCCATCCAGCAGAGCTGAAAATTAGAGGGCATGTTGCCTGTATGGCTTCCCCTAAATGCTATCTGCCAGACTCCTCTATAAGAATCTGAAAGCAGATTTGCAGTTCCACTACTGAATAATGTCTTCTCCTTCTTTTGCTCTGAATTGTGACTCTTTCCATGGAGTTTCTGCCATTATGTTTGTTCTTTCTTTGGCATTCTCCTTCTCTGCTTTGTCTTATTTTTCTTCCACTTCCAGTGCCTCTCCTGACTGCTGCTGTTTGAGAGTGCTGTGCATTCACCTATCTACTTACCTATGAAAAAGATCAAAGCATATCTGGTCACCTTTGAGTTACACCAACAAATAAGAAAATGCTTGTCTTTCTTCCCCATATCCAACAAATGTTGTTCTTATTTTTAAATAAATTGCTTTTGTCCTATCATGGCTGAATAGTAGACATCTACTCAAACGGTGGTTCTCAAACTTGGGTCCCCAGATGTTCTTGGGACTGCAGCTTCCAGAAATCCTGACCAGCACAGAAAGTGGTGAAGGCTTCTGGGAATTGCAGTTCATTTGGGGACCCCAGTTTGAGAACCACTATACTAGAAGAGAAACAGGAATTGGGGAGCAAAGATTCTTCCAGATGGTCACAGTGGGGTGACATGTCAAGGTAGGAGGTCAAGCCAGAAATCAGTACTCAGGAACAAAGCAAACAGTCAGCCCTAAAGAGCAAATGGAAACACATAGGAGCCAGGAACATAGCTCTTTTCTACAAAGTATTTCAAATCCAAATATAAAGCCTGACAAGAAGGACTCAATGGCCATCATAGAAGAAGTGTGGAGCTTGAGAACATTTCATTCCCTAGCATGATGTTCGAAACTGCAGCAATCTGCAGCACACAACATTAGGTACCTGGGGAAAAAAAGAAGTCAAGGATTCCTTGTTTGAACAACACTGACTCTTGATACAAACTCTCATGCTAACTTATTTGACACTCATTATGATTTTGAGCAATCATCCTCATTGCTGAACTTTAAAATATTCACAATCTGACCCTAATTAACGGATACTTCATTCTATAAGCTTCTGGCTAAATCTTCCCTGCTTTAATCAGGGAGCTATAAATGTGCCATGTAGTAAAAGATATGAAGCACCTTCAGCAGGCATGATTGTGGTGTCTACCATCATCATGAAAGCTGTATCCAAATTTCAAATTCTGCTGGAAATAAACATAATAAGCAGAAATTGATCTGACTATCTCACATCAAATTGATAATATTGTTATCTATGCTGCCCTAAAATATATTCTGGCAAAATGTACCCTTTTTAACAGTTAAGATTTTGGCTTAAAAGTGTTTGCATAAAGTTTACACAACTTGCCTCAACAAATTCTGTCTAATTGACAAGGTGCCAGAGTACATATCAGTTGTATAACTAGTTATGTGACAAGGCACAAAACCTGAGATGTGCCTTGGCATCTTCTCAATTAGCCAGAACTAGTTAAAGCAAATCTTAAGTGAAGACGGACAGGATTCTGGTCATTAATTTTCAGGTTACAATGTGTTACAATTAATTCAGTGTCTGAAATGTATTTGCATAAAATTAATGCAGTACCACCAAATAAAATACATTAACTCTATTGAACATTTAAGGTTTATATGGTTGTCATTTGTTTATTTTTCTTCCAGAGATACTTCAGGGAAGCCTGTCTCTTGTACAGTCAACACTAAAATGGGAATGCTACACTTCTCCACATTCATATGTTAAAACAAACACACAGTGCCAGCAAAGAGAAGTGCAGTTATTAATTAAAAAGGAAGATCTGTTATGCGGGGTTGTATGTCTTGTATGTGGACACGAGTTCAATCTTACTGAAATCAAAGGCAAAATTCTACTTTCTAAAAGGGGGTGGGAACGACCAAAGGTTACCAAACTATACTTTATAAAACTAAGAAGAATGAATAAAAGGACTTTTTCCACCAATAACAATGATCTTAATGACCTGTCCCTAGTGTCCAACATGTTCTTTGAAATACAAAATTTTTCTTAAAGGAAAAGTGTGCTCCCCATGCCAAAGAGATGTGAAAAAAGTCTGTTACATCAATCAGCGTGCTATCCATTCATCCCTCTGTCTCACTCTTTCTCACACACACACTCACACACACACACCCTGCAAGAGAGAGGGGGAATGGTGCTAAAAGATACTCAATAGAAGGAATTGTGACCTTGTCTAGAGACAACCCTTGTTGAAGGGGAAATGATCGTGTTTCAGTTTGAGAAGTTTAAATAAAGCATAAAAGAGGATATTGAAAGAAGTATAAAGTGCACCAGGAAGATATGTCTAAGGATAAATTCAAGTACAACCAATAGGGCTAAATAATGGTCAGAAACTACACTGATGGCCAACAGGAGAAGCTCCTCATAATGGAGATGGGAACCTGGTAGCTACCTGGAAAACTAAAAATAATCCTTATAAAGACATCAAGACAAAAAATATTTTTTAAAAATCTTTTATTTGTCAAATAGCTTTGACCATCTGTTTTGCATTCTACAACATTTTACTACTGGCATCATTCTCTAGCATGCAACCATTTCCAAGAGGATAGCTGTGTTGTGGCACAAACAACAGGATCTTGTGGTACCTTACATGATGGCACACCCCATGCCTGTTGCCATGTAAATAAATAGTGGTGAAATGAGGAAATACTTTATGGATCCAGTGAAGCAGACTGTGGTCCACAGAAGCTTCTCGCATAATTGTTTAGGACATAATCCTGTTACATAGTCAACTGTGCAAGGGTGTGTAATCACACATGCAGCAGCAGGTATTTTGTTGCCTATCTGTTACATTCTCAGCACCCCTCAATTCTGTAATCAATCATACAACCAACTGCTGGCAGAATTGCAAAAACCATTTGTGTGGCTGCCCTTATGCATGTAGTTGTCCAGTATAGGACTCTGGCCATAATCTTTCAGATGTTTTGCTGTTTTAACATGCAAAAGTAAGACTTGAGAAGGAATCACATGTATGCAGCATACAATTCTGCATACAGGATTGATAGTGTTTTAGATGAGTAAAGACATTCTGTAACATTTTTGTCCTATTCATTTATAAGCTGATATAAATCACAGATGAGATATGATATACAACACATACACCATTTTAGTTAGTAACATCCCAAGTTCCAGGGGTGCTTTGGTATCCAACGCTAGCAGAAGGAGGCCCTTCTTCCCCTCTTCGTCTGCCTGCCAAAAACTTGCTCCAGCCCTCCATAGCATGTACCACTGATTCTGGTGGAAGCAGCAGGATCCAGTGGAAGTATACAATTGGGTCTTCTTCAAACCATCTATAGCTAGTATTAAAATAGCTATCACTTTACTAATCCACACTCTCCTATTTTGTATGCAAAACTCTCATCCACACACTTCTATTTTGTGTGCAAGTGAAAGAGAACAAATTTTTAAACTATTTGTATTACAGGCATTTCCACAATACCATTGCTACCGGACCAGAACTGACAAAGATGCCCACAAAGGAAAGGAACGGTAAACCACTTCTGAGTACCCTCTGCCTAGAAAACCCTATAAAGGGTAACCATAAGTCAGAATTGACTTGATGATACACAATTATTATTTATTATTATCATCTTCATTATGTTCTAGAGAAGGATGACAGGTGATCAGGAAGACCCTCAGCCAAATTATTATAAAGGTGGCAGAGTAGTCCATTAGTAAAACAAAGGTATTTCAATAACAAGTTGAGTAGAAGTAAGAAAGGTATACAACAACAAAAGGTATACAGTAGGACCCCCATATTCGCTGGAGATTGGTTCCAAGGCCCTCATGGAAACTGAAAAACTGAAAAACCACGGATAATAGCAAACACTATATAGAGAGAGCATGGTAAAAGGAAGAAAAAAAAAACCAGTAAACAAAGAAGTCCAGTTGCCATGACTCAACTTACAGATAACCACACCTGGATGACTGAGAATCTTCACAGAGAAAAAAAAAGCTATTTTCACATACATGACCAGAACTGGCCACTAGAGGGAGAGAGAGACCACAAGTATTCACAGCACAGTCTTTGGCTCCCTCTAGTGGCTGGTTCTGGTAATACATGTGAAAATAGTTTTTTCTGGATTTTTTTTTCTTTTAATATTTTTTATATTTTCAGACTGTGGATAAGTGAATCAGTGGATACTGGTCCTGTGGATAAGGGGTCCTACTTTACAACAACAAAATTGCTACCTTTGCAACATGCTACTTGGTCTCCTGCATGCTTCCATTGCCTAAGAGTAAAGGACATGAATCACTTTCAGTCTCACCTCTATGTTGCTGCTTAGAGAGAGAGAGAAAGAGAGAGAGAGAAGTTGAATATAATTTGAAGAGCATGGCTGTGGAATGGCATATTAAATCAGAGATGCTTACTGTATATTATATACCATGTGCCATGTATGAATTTAATGTATAAATGATAGGAAAAACAATATTTCTATTGCAGATCACCTTGCAATAGGCAGACCATTTATTACAAAGGTCAGATCTTTGAGTTTTATTTTAGTGCTTAGCTATTCAAAGGGCTTGAGACATTTCTTCCCTTTGAACTAAATTATCTCCTTCCTCTTCAAACAAAGCCCTTCTTTTCAGTGGTTGAGCTTTGGTGCTTGGATTGATTATTCTCAAAATATACTTAGAAATGCCAGGGCAAAAACAAATGAGCCAGGCAGCCTTAACACATATACAAGCTACGTATTTAATAAGTCAGTACTTATTGTCAATATATGTCAACAAAATGAAAAGTCAGGACTACTTGGGAGCGGGGAACAGAGTCCTTCACGAGGCACAGGAATTTAGCCTGACTAGAAATAGTAAAGTTTAACAAAATAATCCAATATGAAATTACTATAATTGTGCCTATATTTTCTTTCCGTGTTATGCCATTCTCTTGTTTCCAAGGGAAAGGGGTTACATAGGATCCTAGACCTGAAAGGGATTTTCTAAGTGGTCTAATACAATTTCTTTCACAGCAATTAATTTATTTATTGCAGTCAAGCACATATTTTCAAACAATAAATGTGACATAAGATGTACATAGGATGTTATATGAGAGAAATAATACTAATATATATTTAATATGTAAGGTTTTTAACACAAAATGCAAGTTTTGATGCACACACCCCTTTTTTCAAATGCTGCCGCTGCCGAAGGTAAGTACTAATATATTCATTCTTATTCAGGAATGAAAAATCCTGCAGAAGTTTCAACAGGATATTTTAATGTGTCAAGATCCCCTTTTCGTTGAGCCTAAGTGAGTGCTCATTTCATTGGTTAGAACAGAATATGCCACATGTGTTCTTCTGCGGGGATGCTGTTTTCTAATTTTAGATGGGAATTTTATTTCAGAACTGCTGCTGATTGATGATATAATCTTGGGAACAAACTGAACATATTTAATGCCAGGCTGCTTGTAGATGCAAAGTCAACTGTGATTGCCATATAGGTATTTTGTTGCAACTCACAGTAATATGTGAGTTATAGGAAATACAGAGGATAAAGCCTTGAAAAAATCAAAATACTCAGGGTTGTAAAAGAAGATGATTGGTTTCATTAAGGAAGGCTGGAACAATCCTAGCGTTGTAAGATGTAATGGATATTTGAAGGACTTCCAAATAATGACAAAAGGCTAGAATACTGCAAGAAAGGAGGGACAGAGAGTATCATCCTGTTGTGCATCTGAGGCACAACTGTGAACTGAGAAAAGCAACAATATTTTATTTGACACGTGTCTGGGCCCAACCATGTCACCAAGAACTCTATCCGTGTGGCATTGCTATTACAATGTCAGGAAGCAGACATCCACATGAACTAAATCAGATCCACAGCTCCCTGGAAAGGGAAAGCAATTATACCTGAAACAAACAGGAGAACAAAAGGGAAAAAATACATGGCTGGGGTGGGGTGGGGGGAGTTTGGAATAGAAAAGCAAAAAAGTCATCACCGTTTCCAAGTGCAGTAAGTAAAGAGCAGTAGGTTTCACCTAACACGCTCCCTTTAACTAAAACCTGGTGCCAGTTTTTTCTTAACATGCCATTGCTAGGATTCCATCAACATGCCAGAAGATGCTGCAGTCACGGCTTTTCATTACTTTCCAAAAGCCAGACGCAACGAGACAGAGTTACCAAAGTCTCCAGAGAGCCAGACCGGGGGGGGGGGGGCAGAAAGGGGATGACACACTTAAGAGCTCCGTTACTGGACTTTCTGTTGCAGTGCGACACCTAAAGGACTACCTGTGCAACTACAGTAAACAAATCACTGTAACATTCTGTATGCTCATTTGTTCAGTTCAAGTTCCTGCTTCCCTTGTAACAGGAATTGCTCTCTCCTTTAACAGAGAACAAGGTGGGATGGACTATCTATCCCAGACTGAGTTAAAGATTTTCTTTCTGAGAATGCTTCATTATTTGGGCTAATACAAGGAAAGAGGCAGGTTCTCCAGGAATCCTATTTTTGTATTCTCATTCAGATGAATGATGCAGATGAATGATTCCTTAAATCAAAAACAAGAATGGTGGAAAAGTATCCAATTGCTGAAGTAAAGAATGGTGGTAAAATACTTAATTCCTATGGTACTGCAACACTGGTGGTACTATTCCTCTGTCAACCAGACACATTACTTAGACCACAATTCCACTGGATCCATGTCCCTACTATGCGCCTGTGCGTTATGGGGAAACTGTACACAATTTGGCCAAAGGGCTCTCTGCTTTGATTAACTCTACCTAATGAATTACAAATCAAGATTTTCTGCTGACTACCAACATGATCTTGGGCTAACAATATGATTCTACCTAATTTTCAATGCAGTTATAATTGGTGTGTGTGTTATGTGGCATCCAGTTGCTTCTGAACTATGTCAACCCTGATTGGGTTTTTCAGGTATGTGAGATGTTCCAGGGGTGGTTTATTATTGCCACCCTGGTCAGTGAGCTTCCATGGCCAAGTGGGGATTTGAACGCAGATCTCTTGAGTTCTAGTTTGACACTTTATCCATCACACTACACTGACTTTTGCTGTGAGAATTTAGTGAATGGCAAATGAAAAAGTTGCTAATTATTTTTTCCTTCTTTTCATTAAGCCACCATAAGTTACTGTTAGTTATATAATCCAATCCTACAGACATTTATTCAGGCATAGGACCTATTGAGATTGAAAGGATTCAGTTCCTTCTAAGTGTTTTCTGCATTACAACATGTTTGCAAGTTTGAAACTGTTTGCACACATGCAACAATCACACCATTTGTTTCTCTTCTTGTTGTTTAGTCGTTTAGTCGTGTCCGACTCTTCGTGACCCCATGGACCAGAGCATGCCAGGCCCTCCTGTCTTCCACTGCCTCCCGACGTTGGGTCAAATTCATGTTGGTTGCTTCGATGACACTGTCCAACCATCTCATCCTCTGTCGTCCCCTTCTCCTCTTGCCTTCACACTTTCCCAACATCAGGGTCTTTTCCAGGGAGTCTTCTCTTCTCATCAGATGGCCAAAGTATTGGAGCCTCAGCTTCAGGATCTGTCCTTCCAGTGAACACTCAGGGTTGATTTCCTTCAAAATGGATAGGTTTGTTCTCCTTGCAGTCCAGGGGACTCTCAAGAGTCTCCTCCAGCACCACAATTCAAAAGCATCAATTCTTTGGCGGTCAGCCTTCTTTATGGTCCAGCTCTCACTTCCATACATTACTACTGGAAAAACCATCGCTTTGACTATGCGGACCTTTGTCGGCAAGGTGATGTCTCTGCTTTTTAAGATGCTGTCTAGGTTTGTCATCGCTTTCCTCCCAAGAAGCAGGCGTCTTTTAATATCGTGGCTGCTGTCACCATCTGCAGTGATCGTGGAGCCCAGGAAGGTAAACTCTGTCACTGCCTTAATATCTTCCCCTTCTATTTGCCAGGAGGTGATGGGGCCCGTGGCCATGATCTCAGTTTTTTTGATGTTGAGCTTCAGACCATTTTTTGCGCTCTCCTCTTTCACTCTCATTAAGAGGTTCTTTAATTCCTCCTCACTTTCTGCCATCAGAGTGGTATTATCTGCATATCTGAGGTTGTTGATATTTCTTCCGGAAATCTTAATTCCGGCTTGGGATTCCTCCAGTCCAGCCTTCCGCATGATGTATTCTGCATATAAGTTAAATAAGCAGGGAGACAATATACAGCCTTGTCGTACTCCTTTCCCAATTTTGAACCAATCAGTTGTTCCATATCCAGTTCTAACTGTTGCTTCCTGTCCCACATATAGATTTCTCAGGAGATGGATAAGGTGGTCAGGCACTCCCATTTCTTTAAGAACTTGCCATAGTTTGCTGTGGTCCACACAGTCAAAGGCTTTTACGTAGTCAGTGAAGCAGAAGTAGATGTTTTTCTGGAACTCTCTGGCTTTCTCCATAATCCAGCGCATGTTAGCAATTTGGTCTCTAGTTCCTCTGCCCCTTCGAAATCCAGCTTGTACTTCTGGGAGTTCTCGGTCCACATACTGCTGAAGCCTGCCTTGGAGGATTTTGAGCATAACCTTGCTAGCGTGTGAAATGAGTGCAATTGTACGGTAGTTGGAGCATTCTTTAGCACTTCCCTTCTTTGGGATTGGGATGTAGACTGATCTTTTCCAATCCTCTGGCCACTGCTGAGTTTTCCAAACTTGCTGGCATATTGAGTGTAGCACCTTAACAGCGTCACCTTTAAAGATTTTAAATAGTTCCACTGGAATGCCATCACCTCCACTGGCCTTGTTGTTAGCCATGCTTTCTAAGGCCCACTTGACTTCGCTCTCCAGGATGTCTGGCTCAAGGTCAGCAACCGCACTATCTGGGTTGTCCGGGACATCCAGATCTTTCTGGTATAATTCCTCTGTGTATTCTTGCCACCTCTTCTTGATGTCTTCTGCTTCTGTAAGGTCCCTACCATTTTTGTCCTTTATCATGTCCATCTTTGCACAAAATGTTCCTTTAATGGCTCCAATTTTCTTGAACAGATCTCTGGTTTTTCCCTTTCTATTGTTTTCCTCTATATCTTTGCATTGTTCATTTAAGAAGGCCCTCTTGTCTCTCCTTGCTATTCTTTGGAAGTCCGCATTCAGTTTTCTGTAACTTTCCCTATCTCCCTTGCATTTTGTTTCCCTTCTCTTCTCTGCTATTTGTAAGGCCTCGTTGGACAGCCACTTTGCTTTCTTGCATTTCCTTTTCTTTGGGATGGTTTTTGTTGCTGCCTCCTGTACAATGTTACGAGCCTCCATCCATAGTTCTTCAGGCACTCTGTCCACCCAATCTAGTTCCTTAAATCTGTTCTTCACTTCCACTGTGTACTCATAAGGGATTTGGTTTAGATTATACCTGGCTAGCCCAGTGGTTTTTCCTACTTTCTTCAGTTTAAGCTTGAATTTTGCTATAAGAAGCTGATGGTCAGAGCCACAATCAGCTCCAGGTCTTGTTTTTGCTGACTGTATAGAGCTTCTCCATCTTTGGCTGCAGAGAATATAATCAATCTGATTTCGGTATTGCCCATTTGGTGATGTCCATGTGTAGAGTCGCCTCTTGTGTTGTTGGAAAAGTGTGTTTGTGATGACCAGCTTGTTCTCTTGACAGAACTCTATTAGCCTTTGCCCTGCTTCGTTCTGAACTCCAAGGCCAAACTTACCTGTTGTTCCTTTTATCTCTTGACTCCCTACTTTAGTTTCTCTTCTACCCAACTCCAAATTGCCCAAGATCATGTTTGTTAATTATAAGCAATAAATCTCTTTAATAATAATGATGTGCCCTCAGATCAATAGTGACTTACAGCAATCTTTTTCAGGCTTTTCTGGGTATACACTACTCAGAAATGCTTTACCATTCACTTTGTCTGGGGCACCCTGGGACAGTGTAGCATGCCCAAAGCTACTCAGGCTAGCTATTCTGTTGGGACACATGGTGAGGAATCGAACTCTCAATCTCTGGCTACTGCAGCCAGACACCTAACTCATTGAGCTATCCAACTACACACCATTTGTTTTAAAATGATTACCATTTCTCAGGAAGTAAGCAACTGTTACCCCAAGAATGTTTAGTAAACACAGAATGCAAAATCACATAGTGAACATGATGTATGTGGATGTGGCTCTTTCAAATTTTCACCATGCAGTATAACATCATTTTAAAAGTTCCCTTGAATAGCAGACATCCTCAAACAAAAAATCTTCTACACAAAAGCATAGCAGTGATAATTTAGGGGAAAGAGCCACAATATACACCCAATTTCAGATTTAAAAGACAAATTGCACTTTGCTTCCATAGGAGCCCTTAGTAATAAAACCATCACACTAAACTTTATGTAAATCAAATAGACTCATTCACAGATTTCAACAAACTAATAATAGATTTGATTAATTTAAACAGTGTTGAAATAAAAAGTAGCAAACACACATGGAATTTATTAATTGCATGCGATCATGCCAGTTCTAACTTATGGCACCCCTTCTCTGACATTTTAGGTATAAAGTACTCAAAAGTGGTTTCCCAGTGCCACCTTCTGGGGGCGCTCTAAAGTGTGTAGCCTGCCCAAGGTCGGACCTCCACCTTTGCTAACATGAACTAGGAAATCAGGACTAGAAATAAAATACACTCAAAATGCTGTCTCATCCACAGTTTGAGCAAAGATAGGGCAGATAGGTTGAGGATGACTTACGTAATAGAAGTTAATTTTGCCAGTTTTTCTACTATCAAAGCAAGATTCTTCCAAACAATATAGGGAATCTTCTCAATGATAAGAAACACTGTAGATGTTACTGAATTGTGTTGCTCACGTAACTGCCATACAATAACAGGTATGGTTCACATGCAAAAACAAAACAACAAAAGAATAGTAGTACTGTTGACATTTAGATACCTTGCGCCTTTCTTTCGCTGGCTGTTTTGTTGGCTATGGAGACCAAATTTTAGTAGCTCAACCCCATAGTGGCAATCACTCCCACCCCTAGGTTTTCCTCACTAAAGCAAGGACACTTCTGGGATGAGTTCTCTTGAAGCAGAATCTGATGCTCAGAAATTTGTCCTGGGGATGCCAAGGTCACCTATTCATGCTTTAAATAATTGGCCTTTTTGAAAGAGGAGTGAAAAATAAGCTAAGAGATTATACTATTTTCCATAATATGCTCTATTTTAAATGAGAAGCTGAACAGAGGAGATATTCAGTGACTTGTGTTATTAATGAACTGTATAAAAAATATTCTACCTCTGGGTTACTTTTTTTCTCTGAAGCTTGAGTCACTTCCCTTGGGCTACTTCTTCCTAATCCAGCTAGCAGATACACCCTTTAAATGTATAGTCTTACATTGCTTACCCAAAACTACCTATGACCAGCTTAGACGATATGGAGAAAGTGCTTCCAGAAGAGCAGAAGAAGGCCAAAGATGTCTCATACATACCCTGTTTCCCCAAAAATAAGACAGAGTCTTATATTAATTTTTGCTCCAAAAATGCATTAGGGCTTATTTTCAGGGGATGTTTTATTTTTTTCATGTACAACAATCTACATTTATTCAAATACAGTCATGTCATCATCTTCTGGTTGCTGCACAATGGTGGAAGGCGGGGTTTCACTTAACTAGGGCTTATTTTTGGGGTAGGGCTTATATTACGAGCATCCTGAAAAATCCTACTAAGGCTTATTTTCAGGTTAGGTCTTATTTTCAGGGAAACAGGGTACCTCTCGCTCACTGCCATATTACACATCCCTCTTCACTCACCCCCATAAATGTATCTGGCAAGAAATAAACCCCATCCATGCTTGGGCAAATAGTTCTGCAAAGCTTGCTTTCTCTCTGGATGCCACTATACACCTAAAAACATCTCACTGAAAAGAAAGTTCACTTTGCTGTAAAAAGCCACAAATTCAAAACTATAAAGTTCTGCTGTTGATCAAGATTAATTTTCAGTCACACCTATTTTGCAATATTTTTTTTTCACACAAAAATTATTAGGTAAATGCAAAAAAAGTATGTTTATCAAATATTTCACTTTTTTATTCAGAAAAAAATTTAAGGGCAAATTACCAAGGACTACATATTCTGAACTCAGTGTGGTGTAGTTGTGGAAAGACTGACGGACTAGGACTCAGGCGGCTTGGGTTCGAATCCCTGCTCAGCCAAAGAAACTCACTGAGGGTGGGTGAACTGATAAAACTACTCATTAAATATCTCGCTTTCCTTAGAATCTCTATCAGAGTCAATATAAGACGGTTCCAACTTGACAGCACATAACATAACAACACATTCTGTACATATGTGCTGAGGTGATGATAAATAATAAGTTGTGATCCATTAACCATGAAAGGCAGATCACGTGGACTTAAATGAATGTAGCCCATTAGCAAAACCCCAAACAATCTAAGTGAATGCATTTTTGGTTCAAGGTATACTACATAAAGTTATCTTCCATGTTACAGATATGAAAGTCTTGATTGGTCTGACAAAATATAACTTGTTTCCTACTACCCTGCATATTATATGTATAGCTCTGAAAATAGAAAAGGGTAATTTATTTTTGTGTGCTATATAACTGAGTACAAAGTACACTTCAGATTTTGGAAACAGGAGAGGCGTAAACAAACTGCTGTGGGAGACAGACTAAGCCTTAGGTTCTCAGCTCCAAGTCTCCTGTTCCTAAACACCTCGCTTTCGGCTGCTGAGGTTGCATCAGCTCCCGAAGTAGTATTTATAACTGTTTTTAAAACCTGATATTCCATTTCCAGTTGCTCTGTGGGGGTGAACTGAATTTGCAGGGCCCCCAGCCAAGCAGCTGCTGCCAGCATGATCCCTCTTCCTGCTCAGAAAAGCCTCCCTACCGTCAACCTGGTGCCATAGCTTACTGGCATGGTCTCTTTAATTAGCTGACCAAAGCATGAGGCAGGCTCTCATTAAAGGGATAGCTGATTGAAGTCTGGAGAGGCAGAAGGGAAGAGCAAATCCGTGGTATTAAAGAAATAAATCATCTATATGTTCATATGTTAATGTATAGAAAACACTGTGTTCCTCCCTTTTGAGCTAATTTCACCAAGCACCAGAACGCAGAGGGTCTTTTTTAAAAAGAGGAACTGTCATGATGCTTTTTTATTTCTTCTCTATAGCAGGCAGAAGGAGATGTGGAGTTCTTTTATAGTAATTGTCGTAGCTATTGCCCTGTCCCTCTGTGGCACAAACAAAATGCCTTGCAGCATATTTATTTTCTTATAAGCTAGAAATGCCCTGTGATGTCATCACATCTGTGTACAATACCTTTGCAATTTTTTGTCAGACAGAGCAAGAGCAAGATCCGGGACAAGCGGATTTTCTTTCCAAGTCAAGCAGCCCTGGGCACAAGTAGCAGAACAGTTGAGCTGCAGATTGCTCTCACACGCCCAAGGCTCAAGCAGCAGGTGGATGCAATGGGTTCTGTGCATGCAAAAGAACAACTCCCCATATAGGAGTTGCTTCGATTCCTGCTAGGATGGAGTGGGAATCCAGTCCATTCTGTGTTATAAGTAATAAAATGATATTATGAACAAAGACAACCATCTGGGCAATAGCTTCTATTAAATATGTCAAGTGGCCTGTCAAAACAGCAATTCATAAACTCTGACATGACAGTCCATTGAGAAATAGGATTCTGCCTCCTTTCCTGCACTGAACACCATCTCTCCTGCCTCACTGTGTTTATCATCTGCGAACCACACCATGTAAGTATTAAAAAATGGTTTGGCTTTTAAAAGCATTTGCTCCCTTGGCACTGTACTTACTTGCACAAAGTCAGGAAAAGAGGATGACAGTTAACATTTCTTCCCGTATTATGCAACAAGCCAGTTTCATAAAAACAGGTCCCAGATAACATTTCTGACCTTCCCTTACAGTACTCATTTACATCGCCCCCATACTACCCAGAATACATGTGGTCTCGTGAGATTTCGGAAGATAAACATGGTCAGTTTGGGTCAGTTCTTGGACATGAGCCAGCCAGGGAACACCAGATGCTGTAGTGAGGAAGATCCACAGCTCAGTGACAGGGCACATGCTTTATATGCAAAAAGCCCCAGATCAAAATCTCAGCATCCCCAGGTAGGGCTAAGGAAAAAAATCCTGCTTGAAACCCTGGGGAGCCTTTGCTAGTCAGAGTTGACCACGCTGGCCAGATGGAACAAACTTCTGACTCAGTATAGAGCTACCACCTATACTCTTGGATGATCAGTGAATTCTAAAACACAACAGCCCTTAAAGCGATTCAACTTCGGATTCATTTATATGGACAAAAGGATAAATTGAGGCAACTTAAATTAAAAACAAAGGACAAAGCTTCTAGGTAAGGAGAAAAACCTGCACTGCCCCCAGCTCCACATCATCTCCTTCAAGTAACTGGTAGCAGAACTCTGGCATTCAGGCACCTAATAATGTTTCATTGGCTACTAGAGACAAAAACAGAGACAAATAAAACTGTTCATGGTCCTTGCCATGTGCCTAGTTTTATGTAGGTTCACCCAGGTCTGTTCTAGCCAGCTTCTGTATTAATTCCAGATTTTTAAATATATATATTAACATTTTGAACGCATTTTGATTGATCGTTATTTCAGCTGGGAACTGCGCTGCAGTATTTGGCAAAGTGTAAAATTTGATTGATAATTTAATTCTAGTTCACACATTAGTCAGATTCACACAATCTGGGTCATACCAGAATTCTCAAAAATTGAAGCCTTCAAGCATCTTTAGATATTTCCATTTCCCCTATTTTCTAGATGGGTATAAAACCAAAACTTCCATATTAATATATTCTCATTCAGTGAGGTATTTACATTAAAATCTGATAAGTAACTAAACTTGTAATAAGAGTTGTATAAACATGATTAAGGAACATAATTTTAAATACATTTATTAGCTTAAGTCCCATTGAATACAGTGGGACTTACTTTTCAGTGGACATAAGCTGGTACCATATTTGTCCAGCCTTGAGTCTTGTTCTTAAAAATAAGACAAAATAGTCAATCCATGTCTTGTCTTTCTTCATATTATAAGCAGACTGTCAAATATTGGAATGTTTCCCTAAGAAAAAGAAAACCCTGCACATTGAAAACTAGGGAGAAGAGTTCTGGTCCGGTTGTTTTTCCTGACATGCTAGTTTTCTACATAGAAGGATCCCACTTCCGCAGAAAGGAATCTGTTATATCAGCTACTCTCTACTGCATTCTCATTGTGTACAGGTTTACATCTTACCTGGTTTTTCCTGGGATCTAGGCACCTGTCTCTAAGTAAACAAACTGAGATAGGAATCCCAGACTTCACTCCTCCTACAATTTTTTCTCTTGTTGTTGAAATACAGTAACAAATCATCAGTGTTGGTACCACTCAGTGGGCAGGAGAATTGGGAGTTCAGAGTGTTTCTCTGAGAGGGGCCATCCCTGATTACCTGGGGTATTTACGGCAGAAGGGGTTGTGTGTCCTGCCACTTGTGCAGCCTTGGGCAAGTCACACATCCTCAGAGCACCATCAGAAGAAGGGGCTGGTAAACCATTTCTGAGTATTTTACACCTGGAAAACCCTGGGAGAGTCACAATAAGTTACAAATGATGTGAAAGTACATAATTATTAAACAATAGTTTGGCTATTTGAGATACAATATACATAGTGGTGGCAACAGTTAAACTACTTTCTGCATTTTTAAAAATAAAAATTAAAAAAAAAAACCTTCCCAGGGAACAGTTTCTTACAAAACAGATGCACAGTTGTTATTCATTCCCCCTGCTGCTCCAGCATTGCCAATAATAGTATCAGGAGAATAAGAGAGAATGACCAACATAAATTCTTTACCAGGCTTTCAGAAATAAAAACTTGCTAATCTTTCATGCACTGTCTCTCTGCAGAATTAAAGGGGTTGCTAGACTCGGATCAGTTGACTTTGAAAGGATGGAAGGACTTTGCACTAGCATTTTACAGCAAAAGTACTTCCTCCTCTGAGGTCTCACTGGCAATAGTTCAAATAACTTTGTGGAATATTTTGGGAAGAAAAAGTGGGTTTAAAATTTCTCTTATCTTTTCCTGAGCACCTGCTGAAATTCTCACCTAAGATCACAGGATGATGACAGTAAAGGACTCTCAGCTGAAATTAGACTATCAAGTCTTAAATGTCAGTGATAGGAAATCTGTACTTCCAGCCCACATTGACAAGGATATGAACTTGCTAGAGCAAAGACACAAAATGCCAGAAGTCCGTCTGAAGGAAAGGTTATACGACGTTGGCATAATGAGTAACTTCTTCCTCCTACTATTCCCCCTTCCCACCCAGATTAGCTGCTGTTGAACAAATATAGAGATTCCCTGGATGAGCCTAAAGGCTTCTTTAGTCCAACATTCTGTTCCTGCAGCAGCCAAATAGCTACCTACGGGAAAGCCATAAACAGCAGATGAGTACACTTCCACCTTCTTTCTCCTTTTCTTCAGGAACTGCCAAAAGCTATTGTAATACAGGAGTTAGTGCTTATATTCAGCACCAATCAGCAGTCTGGCTGCAGTATTTTGAACCATTTGAAGTTTCCAAATACTCAGGCCCGCATAGAGCACGATGCAGTAATCCAAGTGGAATATAGCTAAGGCATCTGTCACAGTAGCCAGATCCGATATTATAACTGTGCAGATGAACTGCTGGCCACTACTGAGACCTGTTCATTTAAGCTCAGGGCTGAATCCAGCAGCACAGTCAAGTTGGGGAGCCTGACTTTTCAATGAGAGTGTAAACTTACCCAATACAAGCTGAATCTCTACTCCTTGATCTGCCTTTTGACTGACCAAGAACACCTGTGTCTTGTCTGCTATAGTTACAAATGCCCACTGTCATACGTTGCAACATCAATCTAGATTTTACATTCAGACAGATACAAGCAGTTCTCCTGGATGAGAGAGCCATTTCACTGGGATCAGATTGACTCTGATAATTAGTCACAGAAAATTTGTGTGTATACTAGCATTGTGTTTTGCATGCAATAATACAACTCAACCAAGATAAAAAAATGAACTATAGTAGGTATTCATTCCACTGTGATCTCAACCATATTCAAAATGTGGCTTGTAAAGCACATCTGCCATGGAGGGCATTTGTACTTTGTATCTCAGGGATATGAAATATATAGGTAAAATTATAAATGGCCACAGCCATATGCACAAAGTCCATACATATACAGTATTACCATGCCAGGACTCCATGGATCAAGTGTAAGCCACATGGCATGCTAACATTGTATGTGCAGAAACCAGCAATCTGACTGAAACACAGCACTTTCAATATGTAAACCACATGCATACATTTCTTCTATGTATTATTCATTTATTCTTTACACTTAAATGCCTTTTTCCTGTAATAAGCTCTATACATATCTCTCCTCCTCCTCCTCTTCACTTTATCCTCAAAACAACCATGTGAGGTAGGTCAGGTTGGAGAAAAGGGCTGGTGCGAAGTAGATTTCGTCCAGGAGGTTTTGTTCAGAAAATACCTTCACATAGATCTTCCATGTCACAGCTCAACTCTCTAACTGTAAACCTACAATAACAACACTTTTGTACCAGACCTCACAAGTCAGAAGGAAAACACCAGTATTATACACCAAAAAAGGTAAAGTAAGCCCATGGTACCACAACTGAGTGTACTGCCAAATTCATTGTTAAAGAGACCTTGCTTTTCTAAACATCAGGTTCAGTTCACAAAATAACTGCCCAAACAGGTCGACAACCCCCACTAGGATTAATGTAGTACAAGTTGCATGACCACTTTATTAATATTAACCCAAGACAAACACAATAAATTGATCTGGTGGAAGTGTAACACTCCTGTAGATGTTTATAACTTTGAAGTTATTCTGGCTCTGGATGCTGCCTGTAACCTATAGGAAAATCAGAAAGGTCTGGCATGAAGGAAAGTCACAGAGTTCTCTAAAACTGTAAGATTGAAAACCAACATAAGCAGATGCTTAAGAATTCAACCTGTCCAGGATGGATTGCTTAAAATCTCAACCTAGAGACTCAATTTAATTATGTGATTCATCCCCACAAGTGCTTTCTTGCTTGCTGAAATCTTAATGCATATTTCTTCACAATTGTACTTCCTAAACTGAGTCTACGATCAATAATCTTCACTTTATTGACAATTTTGATGTCATTTTCAGAGATAGAGATAAGGCCTTGACTTTCTCTACACAAAGTTGCAGAAGGAGATACCTATAGGTTTCCACTCTGGAGGAATTAGAACTCAGAGAAACAAGGTTTCACTAGGGTTTCCAAGAGTTCCCAGCACTATATCATCTGGGGGTGGGGGAGTTCCAGCAGTAGCTTCAATCAGAGTTGGCAAACACAGTCCATCAGATGTGTTATTTCTCCACGCTATTAATAAGTGCATATCTCTAGAGACACAAATCCAGTTGGAGAACCATAGTTTTTTCTGATTTACTAGACTAAGTACTAGGGGACACAGAAGTCTTTGGATCCATAAACATAAGGCTAAAACCCAAGCTCTGCTGGACCCTGTTTAAAAAACTTTTTTTAAAAGATTATATGAAAATCTTTCCTTACTATAGAAGTACGATTTATAAGGTCTATTCCACAATGAGATTTTTAAGCCCCAATACATTTTAAATTAAAATTATAATCACAGCCAAAAGCATTTTAACAATAAAAAATAAAACAGATTTAACTTTTTTTAACAATTAATCATTATTTTTAACCACTCTGTTTGGGACTGTAAATTGTGCAGAAGAGGGGAAGGAATAGAAAACCATTGGTTCTATATAATCTCAAGCACTTACAAATCCCTTTTTTAAATGCAGGACCAGTATTTGACCATGTGAGTCTCATCAGCAAGTGATGACAGCTTGGAAATGTGCATGCACAGAGAGAAAGGACACAAGGTGCAAGAGAGCTTTCAACACTCTGGAATCACCAGTGGGTGACTATTCCTCCTGATTTTCTAGAAAACCAGCAGCCAGAAACACTGCACCTCAACTGGAAGGCAAGGGAAGAAGCTACATAGTTCAGCTTTGCGCGGCACCCAAGACATTCATCTGCCGAATCTAATGTTCCTTCACTTCTTTCACTTCTCTTTCTTCTACGGTACTGTGAAAATCCTGAAACACTCTACCTACCTTTTAAAAGGCAGAATTTGTTATCAGGCAACATAACATGGTAGTTAAAATCACAGGCCAGAGGGGAGTAACATCTTCCTACTCAATACCGGCTTCACATAGCTGATTGCTACAGAAGCAAAGATCAAACTGCCACAGAGCAAATAGCAAGCAAGTAATTGAAACTACAAGTTACAAGAGAAGGTTAAAAAAAGAGAGAAATATAGACTAGGAAGGTCAGAAGCCAATCGGAGCCTATTTTAAATCATTTATTTTCTACCTATTTTGCCTACCACTACTAGAGGCTTCGCATTGTCAGGTTGCTTGCTTTCGGTGCTTTGTCCTGAAAAGAAAAAACCTTCCCATATATCAGAGGAATGCAATGAACTAGTAATTCCAAGAGATTAGAATTACCAGGGGGGAGGGGAAGGTCCATAAGGAAAAAATAAAAATAAAAAGATTGGTCTAGCTAGGAAAAAAATTTTTTTTAAAAAAAAAGGTAATAGATTTTTCCATCTTAAACACAAAACTAAATAGAAGGTCCAACTGCAGAAATAGCCTTGGCTCCACACCACCATTGTTCCCTTCCTTTTCCCTACAGACGCAGCATGTGTAAAAGGATTCCCCTAGCAGTAGATGGGGGGGGGGGGGGTTTAATGGTGTTGCCCTGCCATTCAACACTAAACTGAACAGAAAAGGTCCCACTGCAGGAATGACCTAGGTTACACCATTCCTTCTGTTTCCTAGAGGCAATGTTTAAACAAGATCCCCACTAGGATAGCCCCCCCAACACACACACACACACACACACACACACACACACTAGAGCAAGGAAAGATATTGAAGGAGTCTGACTTCCTCCTTGACCCCTGATTGTTAGAAGAATGCTGAGTGAGCAGGTGCACAATGTGAGGCGCAGGAAAAACACTGCTTGCTGGCAGATGATGACATGGGTGTGGCAGGATGAAGTTGAGGGTGTAAATTTGAAAATGTTAAAGGAGGACCACAAATAATGATTGGGATGGAAATCGAGTGGCAGTACAGAAAGGAGCTGCTGCAGTGTGGTGAAAAGGTTTGCCTGCCTCATGCCATGGGAGACGGGTGGTTGGTGAATGTCTGCAGAGTGTTTGTGCAGCAGGGTCAGCCATTGGATCTTCTTATTCTGTTACTGATGATGTGAGTGAAGGGGATAGTCTCTGATGAGATCTGGGTACGGACAGGACAGGCAGCCTGCTTGCTGGAAGCCAGCCAAACCTGAAAGGAGAGGAAGGAAAGACAGAACCGTGCATGAAGCCAGTCAATCAAACTCTCTGCCTCCTCACCCACTGCCAAGACCAGTCAGCATGCTCTCCTGCACCTCAAAGGTTGCTTGATGATGACTGATGAGGATGACAAGGATGGATGTGGTAATATAAATTAATGCCACCCTATACGAGTCTGCTGGCGATCTCATGAAAATTGATGAGTCTGAGGCTCTTCATTAACCATCTGTACTGTTTCCTGCTGATGAACTGTATAAGGACAAGGATGGTGATATGACATGAACTTTAAAGTACATTGTTAGTTCCTGCTACATAGGTCAGAAGAACATTTTTTTGTTTCCCACACACTATTGTTGTTGCCCAATTTTGGAGTAAATGACTGTCCCTGCTTTTGTGGAGTAGTTTTGATGGTTCTACCCTGTTTCCCTGAAAATAAGACCTAACCTGAAAATAAGCCCTAGTATGATTTCTCACCCCTTCATGGATTGATGCCTTGTCGTGGCGAAGGGGCTTGAGTAATTCAGAGAAGCTATGGGCTATGCCGTGCAGGGACACCCAAGATGGACAGGTCATAGTGGAGAGTTCTGACTAAACGCGATCCACCTGGAGCAGGAACTGGCAAGCCACTCCAGTATCTTTGCCAGGAAAACTCCATGGACAGAAACAAAAGGCTAAAAAATATGACGCTGGAAGATAAGCCCCTCAGGTTGGAAGGTGTCCAACATGCTACTGAGGAAGAGCGGAGGACAAGGACAAGTAGCTCCAGAGCTAATGAAGTGGTTGGGCCAAAGCCGAAAGGACGCTCAGCTGCAGACGCGCCTGGAAGTGAAAGGAAAGATCGAAGCTGCAAAGAAAAATACTGCATAGGAACCTGGAATGTAAGATCTATGAACCTTGGTAAGCTGGATGTGGTCAAACAGAAGATGGCAAGAATAAACATTAACATCCTGGGCATCAGTGAACTAAAATGGACGGGAATGGGCGAATTCAATTCAGACTATTATCATATCTACTATTGTGGGCAAGAATCCCGTAGAAGAAATGGAATAGCCCTCATAGTCAACAAAAGAGTGGGAAAAGCTATACTGGGACACAATCTCAAAAATGATTTCAATACGAATCCAAGGCAGACCTTTCAACATCACAGTCATCCAAGTTTATGCACCAACCACCGATGCTCAAGAGGCTGAAATTGACCAATTCTATGAAGACTTACAACACCTTCTAGAACTGACACCAAAGAAAGATGTGCTTCTCATTATAGGGGATTGGAATGCTAAAGGGAGTCAAGAGATAAAAGGAACAACAGGTAAGTTTGGCCTTGGAGTTCAAAACGAAGCAGGGCAAAGGCTAATAGAGTTTTGTCAAGAGAACAAGCTGGTCATCACAAACACTCTTTTCCAACAACACAAGAGGCAACTCTACACATGGACATCACCAGATGGGCAATACCGAAATCAGATTGATTATATTCTCTGCAGCCAAAGATGGAGAAGTCAGCAAAAACAAGACCTGGAGCTGATTGTGGCTCTGATCATCAGCTTCTTATAGCAAAACTCAAGCTTAAACTGAAGAAAGTAGGAAAAACCACTGGGCTAGTCAGGTATAATCTAAACCAAATCCCTTATGAGTACACAGTGGAAGTGAAGAACAGATTTAAGGAACTAGATTTGGTGGACAGAGTGCCTGAAGAACTATGGATGGAGGCTTGTAACATTGTACAGGAGGCAGCAACAAAAACCATCCCAAAGAAAAGGAAATGCAAGAAAGCAAAGTGGCTGTCCAACGAGGCCTTACAAATAGCAGAGAAGAGAAGGGAAACAAAATGCAAGGGAGATAGGGAACGTTACAGAAAATTGAATGCAGACTTCCAAAGAATAGCAAGGAGAGACAAGAGGGCCTTCTTAAATGAACAGTGCAAAGACATAGAGGAAAAGAATAGAAAGGGAAAAACCAGAGATCTGTTCAAGAAAATTGGAGATGTTAAAGGAACATTTTGTGCAAAGATGGACATGATAAAGGACAAAAATGGTAGGGACCTCACAGAAGCAGAAGACATCAAGAAGAGGTGGCAAGAATACACAGAGGAATTATACCAGAAAGGTCTGGATGTCCCGGACAACCCAGATAATATGGTTGCTGACCTTGAGCCAGACATCCTGGAGAGCGAAGTCAAGAGGACCTTAGAAAGCATGGCTAACAACAAGGCCAGTGGAGGTGATGGGATTCCAGTGGAACTATTTAAAATCTTAAAAGATGACACTGTTAAGGTGCTACACTCAATATACCAGCAAGTTTGGAAAACTCAGCAGTGGCCAGAGGATTGGAAAAGATCAGTCTACATCCCAATCCCAAAGAAGGGCAGTACCAAAGAATGCTCCAACTACCGTACAATTGCACTCATTTCACACGCTAGCAAGGTTATGCTCAAAATCCTCCAAGGCAGGCTTCAGCAGTATGTGGACCGAGAACTCCCAGAAGTACAAGCTGGATTTCGAAGGGGCAGAGGAACTAGAGACCAAATTGCTAACATGCGCTGGATTATGGAGAAAGCCAGAGAGTTCCAGAAAAACATCTACTTCTGCTTCACTGACTACATAAAAGCCTTTGACTGTGTGGACCACAGCAAACTATGGCAAGTTCTTAAAGAAATGGGACCCTATACTACTGGGAGTGCCTGATCACCTTATCTATCTCCTGAGAAATCTATATGTGGGACAGGAAACAACAGTTAGAACTGGATATGGAACAACTGATTGGTTCAAAATTGGGAAAGGAGTACGACAAGGCTGTATATTGTCTCCGTGTTTATTTAATTTATATGCAGAATACATCATGCGAAAGGCAGGACTGGATGAATCCCAAGCCAGAATTAAGATTGCCGGAAAAAATATCAACAACCTCAGATATGCAGACGATACCACTCTGATGGCAGAAAGTGAGGAGGAATTAAAGAACCTCGTACTGAGGGTGAAAGAGGAGAGCGCAAAAAATGGTATGAAGCTCAACATCAAAAAAACTAAGATCATGGCCACTGGTCCCATCACCTCCTGCCAAATAGAAGGGGAAGATATGGAGGCAGTGACAGATTTTACTTTCCTGGGCTCCATTACCACTGCAGATAGTGACAGCAGCCACGATATTAAAAGACGCCTGCTTCTTTGGAGGGAAGCGATGAGAAACCTAGACAGCATCTTAAAAAGCAGAGACATCACCTTGCCGACAAAGGTCTGCATAGTCAAAGCGATGGTTTTTCCAGGAGCGATGTATGGAAGTGAGAGCTGGACCATAAAGAAGGCTGACTGCCGAAGAATTGATGCTTTTGAATTGTGGTGCTGGAGGAGACTCTTGAGAGTCCCCTGGACTGCAAGGAGATCAAACCGATCCGTTCTGAAGGAAATCAACCCTGAGTGCTCACTGGAAGGACAGATGCTGAAGCTGAGGCTCCAATACTTTGGCCATCTCATGAGAAGAGAAGACTCCCTGGAAAAGACCCTGATGTTGGGAAAGCGTGAAGGCAAGAGGAGAAGGAGACGACAGAGGACGAGATGGTTGGACAGTGTCATCGAAGCGACCAACATGAATTTGACCAAACTCCGGGAGGCAGTGGAAGACAGGAGGGTCTGGCGTGCTCTGGTCCATGGGGTCACGAAGAGTTGGACACGACTTAACGACTAAACAACAACATGATTTTTCAGGATGTTCTTAATATAAGCCCTACCCCAAAAATAAGCCCTAGTTAAGTGAAACCCCGCCCTCCACCCTTGTGCAGCAACCAGAAGATGACATGACTGTAAAATAAAACATCCCCTGAAAATAAGCCCTAATGCGTTTTTGGAGCAAAAATTAATATAAGACCCTGTCTTATTTTCAGGGAAACACGGTATAGCACCAAAAACCCAAATGAGGGGGAAAACATAACGAAAGAACCTGACAGAGCTGATCCCTGCAGCGTATAACTGACTGCTATCTTTAAGATGTGAAGAAGAATGAAGAGCCACCTACCCCCCCCCCCAAAAAAAAGAACCTGAAATTTATGCAACCAAAAAGTTTTCTTATGCATGTCTAAAATCATTCAGTGGGGAATAAAAGAGAAGATGTTGCATCCATGTCTTGCTTGTGGGATTCTCACAGGTCATGGGATGGTCACTGTGTGAACAAAATGGGGACTAGATTGGCCTTTGGTTTCACCCAACATAGCCCTTCTTCTATGCTGATTCAGGGAAAATACTGACAGTGGGTGAGAGGACCAGAATACAGAAGAGCTTATATGACGCATGCCTCTATTTGAAGCTGGACCCAATGATTAGGCTTTGGGCTGATACATATAAGATTAGATACATATATTGATTAAAAACCTATATTGATTAATTGCTGAAGGACAGACAGATAGCTTGACCCTGGCAACTTGCACCGTTGCAGAGAAATCTTCTTTAGGCATCCTTCAGTCTCGAGAGACTATGGTAACATGCTCTGTATGGAGGACTTGGAGAGTGTCCTCTCCAGAGCACGAAGCCTGGGTAAAATAATATGGAGGATAGGCTGTTACCCAAGCAGCAAATCCCCCCCTCTCCACATCGCTGAAATAGTCCAATGGAAAGGCAAGAGCCAATACAACTGGTTCCAGCGACATCGCAGGAGTTGCCAGAACGACACGCACTGCCTCCGGGACTCCGGCTCTGGATTTTGCCTCGAGGTTAACTCCTGAAGCCTTTCCCATATATATTGGGAATTATCTGTGCTGGTGTGAACCTTCTGAACCTTCTGGGGCTATCCTCTAAAGCTCAACATTCTCTGCACTGCAAGCACCAATTCCAAGTTCATTTGCATTTGGATAAAGCAGCATTTCACTACTGTTTGCACACTGCTCTGCCATCCACTTGAAACTCATGAAATCAGGTGCTTTTAACAACACTGGTAAATAAGGCAGAAGTGAAAGAAATGTCTGGAGAATTATTTCAAGCATCCCAAAATATCTAGAGGACATAAACTGGTATAACTGTATTGAAACATGTAAGTTAACAGAGATGTGTGATGAACATCAGGTGTCTGGGTTTAAACAATGCCCACTGATGCCCATAAGGTGGCCTTTTCTGATACAACAGATGGACAAGATTCACTTCACTAGTCAGGCACTAGGCAGACAATTATGTAATTAAATTTTATTATCGTCCTCAGCAAAAACAAACATTTCTAGGCAAACACAGAAAAAGGGCAGAAAAAAAATAGGGGGAAAGGCTATTCAGATCTTTGTAAAATAATATCATCTTTTTCAAACAAACTCTCTCTCTCTCGTGCATCCTCTTCAGAAAAAGAGCCTGGTCCATCAAAAAGGGTAGTGTGCATTGCTTTTTATTTTTAAACTAATAACAAGATACTGCAGCAAAGCTGCCTGTAATAACAGGTTTGAAGTAGAGCGTGCAGCAAGGAGTACCTTCAAAGCAGTGCAGAAAAATGACCCCATGGCTCACACGTTTTTATTTTCTCAGAAAACTTTGGAGTTGAAAGGTGGTCTCAAAGGTTGGCATGTTTAAAATAACTGCTTGGAGGAGCTGCAAGGAGGGAGGAGTGTGTCAAGGAATAGGACACTGCTCTTACGTGTAAATGAGCGTCTGTGTTGCTCCTAGCCATGCAGGCAGTGTGGGAGACATTACAGTGAGGCTGGATTGGGGGGGGGGGGGAGTGAGTGCCTTTGTTGACATCTCCCCCCTTTCTCTTGCCCTCTTTCCCCCCCTCTCTGAAAACTTCTGGGTGGGCTGCTTGGTTTAAACTGAGCCCCTGTGTTTAAGACAAAGTTCAGTCCCTTGCTGGGTGAGGGCAAGGGGATCTCCATAATTTACTGAAACTGCAGCAGGCATTTGGAATAGAAGGGTTGGCAGCCAACCTCTGTGTTTCCAAGAGCAAAATGTTTTGTGGAGAGAGAGAGAGAGACACAGGGAAAGAAAAGAGCACCAGCATGGATGTGGTGTTTATAGAGGACAGATCGAACTAGAATAAATTTGTCCTTTTCTCCCAATGGATGGCTCCCACAAAGTATACCTAAATATATGTTTCACTGAAAGCGTGGAGTGATTTATTTTTATTATTGTTGGTCTAAAATTATACCCAGCTGAAATGTCACCACTGAGTTATTGGATCTCAAGGGTCACACACAACCATATCAAAGATATGTCATAAAATAAACATTAAAAGGGCCAGAGACAGAGGTTAATATTAGGGGAACTGATTGCCAAGCTCAGCAGCTCTACAAGAAGTAGCCAACCCATCAAATGACTTCATTGGACTTTATAGCAAGCAGCTCCTCTTTATCTGGCTGACCTAGCCTCATCAATCAAAGCCTGAGATCCTTCTCAAAGGAGGAGGCAGCCAAAGACTAAACGTATGTTAGCCCAATCCCTGCAGGCAAGGGTTGCCCCTCTGTTTTGATCCTTGCAGGGCTTTTTCTTGCAAGAGCAGACAAGTAGAGCACAATGCTATCCTTACATTAATTTCCTCCCAAATGTCTTTGAGAGACCTTTAGATTCAAGCCACTGGTGCAGAAGCTTATTGTTCCCACAGGGGGAGGGGGAGGCTGTCTCTGCCCATTTGCTTTTTTGCATCTACATGCATGTGACTTTTGAATAGCTTGTTGCCTGTCACTGAAGTAGAGCTTCTTAAAAAGACATTCAGAACTAGGTGGATATTCTTGTCTCATAGTGGAGGCCACTATTAGTTGCAACCAGCAGCTGGCCAGGCTGTACCAATTCTCAAAGATGAGCCACAAAACCTACAGCAATGTGGCACAAACCTGCTAAGCCAGGTCCCTAGCCACCTTGCACCACGAAGCCAATAACTCATGTCTGGAAGTTCTGTGAACCTGAAGTTGCCACCTACAGGGCTTTAGGAAGTTGCACAAAGTCAGATGTGGGAAACTGATAGTGCGGCTTTCTCACTAGAATACTTATAACTGGACATCCCTATTATTAGTGGTACCTTATGGAATGCTAATTTTGCATCCTCCAACAAGGGGTGTAAAATGTAGTCCAAACAGATACAGTGTTCTTCTGTTGTTGTTTTTAATTTTACTAATTAGGGAGCTATTTTATTTTATTGGAACAATTTTTGAAAAGTGTGGGGGCCTGTTAGGGAATATATCCTTGGGGCTTATTTTGAGGCTACTAGACATTTATTGAAGTCTGCCAACCAGAACCATTGCCTATTCACTCGGTCATCAGGGAAGAAAGTACCACGAATTCTGAGCCTGAACTTTGACACCTTCGACTTCTGCAGTGGCCACAAATGCATTCCATTCTAATATAAAGTAGTTTAGAAGAAAACAATCTGGCACTGACAGAAAACTGCTTTGTAAAGCCTCTTAAGTGGTTGCACATTATGCATCTGCATATTTGGCAGAGTAACACAGAGTTTGCAGACAGAGGCTTTGATCCTCAATTAGGTTGTTTTGAGAGGAGGCTGTGAAACGCACCTTCCCACTAAAGATGATCTAAAAGCCAGATCAAATATACTAAGAACTAGAGACACATATTTTCAAACCAAAAATGTCTCCACCTGTTTGCTTGCTTAGCAAAGCTGGTGCAACGTTTGCATGCATATGCTTCCTATGCATATGGTGCAGAACAGAAACATTTAAGGTAGGAATGTGATCATTTCTGAAGGCTGGGACTGCTTTATTGATCTTACCCTACACCTGTCTGAATAACAGCAATAATCCATCAATTAAATAAACAGAGTTTTTAAAAAAACAAACTAGCAGAGAAACGATTTTTTAAAATAAAAAATTAACGGAGTATGTCAGATATATTGTATCACGCTAGACATATTTCTGTAAGAACATGAAACACAGTGAACTCCAATAGCATTCCTTTATTCAGCCATGAGGTTTTGGCTCTGAAAAATGAAATACCACCCTGCATGGCTGCTGCCTGCTGTGCTACAGAGCAAAGTTTTGCTGCTTTAATGACTAAGAGACATTGGCATAGCTTTTGGTTTTCCATTTTAAACTAGAACTCTTCGCATTATAGCCATAAGCTGCTATAATAACCTATTCTTGTCCCTGCTTGTCATAAAAAAGCAGGAACTCCATGAAATATATAATTTTTTTTCCCATTGCTGTAACAAGGAGTAGTACCTCCACAAACAAAGTGATACTATGGATTCCAGTTCCACTCAATACACTAACCAAAAAGCGTCACTGAAAGGAATACTGCCTGATGCAACTAAGGGTGCAACAATACTGTGGAATTAAATACAGAACTGGTTCAGGTTTTTAGAAATTGATTTAATGTCTCATGGTTTTTGTGTTGGTGTGTGCATCCTAATGGAACAACCTTTAGCTGTAAACTGTGTGGTGTACTGGCACTACATTGGTGCTCTGGGTCCCTGTTTTCCAGGTTTTTCCTCTCTTTGATTTAAAACAAACAACTCCCCACACGGATGTTGCTTTTCCTTTTTTGTTGTTCTCTTCTACTTCTTTGCACTGGCCATTATAATAATTCTCTTTGTCTCTATTTGACAGTCGCATTAAAGATTCTGACCCTACTTCTGTCACCTTTTACTTTTGCTTCTTGACTGTCCTTTACAATTTTAAGTGTTTCTTCCATCATCCATCTAGGTTGTTGTTGTTTTTTACTATTGTCTTTTTGCATTCTTCACTGATAATATCTCTGGTTTCAATTCACAGTCCTCGTGGCTCACGGTCAACCTAGTTTAGTAATGCTGTTCCTTAATTGGGTTTCAATTAATCAGAAATGTTGTTTAAATTATATTTTGGCACTAGGGTTCTTTTATTCTTCTTCCGTTTTACTATAGTGTTTGATACAAACAGTTTATGATCAGAACCACAATCTGCTCCTGGTCTTGTATTGGCACAGAGAACACAGCTTCTCCACCTCCTGCTTCCAACTACATCATCTATTTTATTTCTATATTGGCTATCTGGTAATGTCCATGTGTCTAGTCATCTGTTCAGTTGCTTAAAGCATGTATTTGCAATGAACAGATTGTTGGGTTCACAGAACTCCATGAGTCATTCTCCTACTGTACTTTGTTTCTGATCCCTAGACAAAATTTTTATTTTTATTTTTATTTTGGCTTAAGAGCTTGACATCATTGTCTTTCCAATACGAAAAGCGAGTTCCAATATGCATTTTAAGGATCCATGACATGTTGAGCTCTATCTTTAAGAAAAAATCCTTTAGTCATGAGTAGCAAGAATATTACCCAAAGGTACAATGCATCATTGCTGCTGAATACAAGAAAACAGCAATAATGAGTTGGTGGATCTTTAGAAACATGAATGCTTGTCTTTCCTTAATCACCTCCTTATCCAAACAAAAGCATATCAAAAGCACCCACAATGCTTTTAAGATGCAATTGCACATTCATTCACCTGAGAGTAAGTCCCACTGAATTTAATTTAACAAACTACTATTTTAATGCCTTTGCTGTTGAGTATCACCAATGGTTTATTTTCATGTTAAAGGAGCCATAATAGTACCACTGTTGCAAGTAGATCTGTTTTCTACTTGAGAAGGGCTGCTATTTAATGCCAAAGAAAGGAAACAGTGATCTTGTGCAGTCTCTTGTGAATGTAATTCTGATTGAGAAAGAAACAGCTCTCTATTCTTTATTGTCCATCCACAATACTCTGTGCCCTACTATTTCCACATATCTGTTCACCAAACTAACTGAAATATATAAAATATGTTTTCTTTCCCTCTCTCACTCTTTCCTCCAACTCAAGACAAGACGCCACAGGACGAACCAGGAGATACAGATTTCCCCCACCTTCTAAAGAGACTACAAAATTTGTAGTGTAGAGCTTGACAAAGTGAGCTTTTGCTGAAATGCACATGAATCCCACTATTAAAAAGGGGTCAATATGAAATAGGTAGATTTTGTGATATCACACTCATTTGAGAAGCATCTAAAAAAAATCAAGCCTGCTGAAAACAAAATAAGACTACTATCAAATGTTTTCCATACCCACAGTCCATGAGGAACTGAACCACAAGGTGCCCCCCAAACCACCAGTGAGTGGAAAAGATCAATTACCTGAATCAACACATAATTCATTTCTATTTCCACTGGAACAGGCAACTCTAGAAGTTCCAGTTTTTCACTCCTTTGATTTTGAAACATATATGACAAATGCATATAGTGTTCTTGAATGTGCTAAACAAATATTCTGCCAACTGTATTTCAGAATATCTTCAAGGAGACAGAAGTGTGAAAGAAAAAAACAGGCTATTAATTAAATGGACAAATTGCTTTTGTTTCTTACAAATCTTCAGGATCGAGGTATTCAATTTAATGTTTACCTCTTATATAGCTACATAAACACACTGAGAAACCCTGTATCTATAGATGCGCCTTTTATGCAACTCCAGATTTGCATTCATTCTCTCTCATAAAGATGGAAGAGAAAATTTAGAATTAACATCTAACCCACAAATATCTTAGAGTCTTTAAAAACTGTCCTTTATTAGTCCCAGATGGAAAAGTCCCTTTAAAAATGAAAGATCTACAACAGTTCTCAAAGCCATGTCACATAATTAATGTCACATTTATCTCTTTAGCAGCAGAGATAAAAAGAAACAATTTATCCATGTCCTCATTATTTTTATACTCCTTTTAAAGCCAGTGTTAAAAAAGTACAGATTGTACTTTGAAAGAGGGGAAATCTTTACCTTTCCTATACCCCATACCATGACTACATTAGAAACTTGCACTCTCTAGCACCTTTTTTCCACTGCAGCGCGTAGCAGATAGTTAAGTCTCCACTAAGCAAAATTTTCTTACACTCTTGGCAAGGACACTGTTCTTTCCCACATGGCCCTTTTAAGGAGGGGGGGTGGGAAACCTTGAACAAATGCATGTTCCAAAGTGAAAAGTTCAGCACTAAGAAGTAGTTTAGCTTTATATTTCTCTCATTTCTGATACAAGTTAGTCTTTAAGGGTCTTTTTTGTTCAGAAGAAATACAGAATAATTTCTTTGAAAATCAAAAGCTAAAACTAGTATAGCAAAAATAAAAAGAAAGGAATCGATACATCTCTAAGATTAATGTATATACTTCAGTGTGAACTTTCTGAGCCTCATTTCTTAGTATGTGCATTGCAATCTATGATACAACTCACAATGAAATAAATCACTTAGGGCCTGTTCTCACGAGGCAAATGTTCCTTAGTTATACCTCCGCCGTTAGATCATTGTAGAAATTTCTGGTCACACGACCATTACCAAACCATTTTCCTGGGTAGCAGTGTAACTGAGGAACATTTCTCCCTCGCCAGGAGGGCTGTGTTATTTTGTTCCAATGACATATTGATTCATTCCTTAATGGTACGGCATGTGTGCACGATCCTACTGATTCTTTTCCAAAGCCAAGTCACTGGGGAAGGTGGTCGCCATTATGGCCGCACAGCTCCCCTGATATTAATTTTTTTTAATTGTTTCCGCAGCCGGTATATCATTACATACGGTAGGTAAATGTATGTCAACTGCTTTAAAGGGACAATACCAGCATGGATTGGCTTCCATGTTCCACAAGTCTTGCTCATTCCATCGTGGCTATCTGGCAAGCAACACAGCCTTACAAGGGTGGGGGGTCCATTGTGTGCAATGCATTTCTTCAAGAGCCCACGGTGCAACAGATAAAATGTTACCAAACAGGAACTCCTTCCCAACATATCGACACTTCGGTAAAATATTAAAAAAAATAATAAAGTAAGGGGCCGCACTGCCCCTGGAAACAAGAGAGAAAATAAACCGGTTCCGTAGCATAGCTAACTATAATGTTACAAATAGGAAGACAAGAATCAGTAATGTTAACACAAATGGGAACGTTTGTCCAGGTATATATATACACCACATGACCACGATTCAGTACAACAGAGGTATTGAAAGTATCATTAGAAGTGGGGAACATTTGCCTCCTGCCCTTAGTCTTTAAGGTGCTACGACACTTCTATTTTTATTTCTGTAATTCATGTTCAAAACAGACTATCACAAATATCTCTCTGAAAACAGATTAAAACATATATGTTGTGTCTCAGTTCTGACTCAAGTTGCATACACAAAATGATTAAATTATTTGGCCTGTATCCTGTCTGCGATTGCAGGTTGTGACACACAAGCCAGAGACTGACCTGTTGCAGTGAAAAGAGGATACATTTGCACATTTGCACAAAGGGGTACTGAATACCTCCTTACACAAGCTTGAAAACAATCCAGCTTCTTGTGCAACGTATGGTTGTTTTCACGCAACAAGTGAAGAGGATTGTATCCCAGTAGTTTAAAGTCAATAGTTTAAATTCATTAGGCATTAATGTTATTATTTATTTGAAATATTTTTCTTTAAAAAGACCCAAGGCAGTTTACATCATTAAAAGACACTATTAAAAGCTAACAGCACTAAAAAGGATCAAACAAATAGCATACTAAAAAATATAAGCTACACCACAACACATTCAAAGAAGTAAGGTATAGAATCATAGAATAATGAAGCTGGAAGGGGCCTATAAGACCATCGCGTCCAACCCCCTGCTCAAGGGAGGAATCCAAACAAAAGCATATCCGCCCGGTGGTTGTCTACATTTCTCTTGAATGCCTCAATGTTGGAGCACTCACCACCTCTCGAGGTAATTCATTTTATTGCTGTACTACTCTAATACTTAGGAAGTTTTTTCCTGATATTCAACTGAAATCTGGCTTCCTGTAACATGAGCCTACTCTTGCACTCTGGGTATAACAAAACATTTAAAAACCCACTCAGCCAGTCAGGGAATGCTTGCCTGAAGAGAAAGGTCTTTGCTCACTTGTGGAAGGACAGCAAAGATGTCCTTTAGAACTCCCTCTTGTGGGAACAGCAACAGAGAAAAACCACTCCCGCATACCCACCAAAATACACTTGTAAAGGTGATGGGAACTGAGCTCAAGGACTGAAAACCACAGAATGCTGAAACATCCTCAGTCTATTGGTTGAAACCCAGTAGTAAGCTGCAATTAGAGTAGGCTTACTGAATCAATAGAACTTATGAAGGAGTTGACTCACAAAATATCCACTGATTCAATGGGTCTATCCTAGTTGTAACTTGATACTTGAATTTCAGCCATTATTTTAATGTAACATTTAGAGGTAACTTGACTGTTTAGACAAAATAACTGGGTGTTGACCTCTTAAGCTGTATTTTTGTGGTAAGGTCCAGACACCATGTAGAACACTGGTTTTGTTGTATTTCCAAGATTCTGAATGTCTCTGTATCCGTTAAAGATAAGATCCTTTCCCATAAAGGAAGAGAGGGAAATATTAACCATTTTAAAGTAATTTGCCATAGGCTCTAGGTAGTCAGTCCGTCTAATCATCAGCATGCAATAGGAAATCACCACCTCTGTGTCTTCTGGATAACAGGTGTGCCATCTAGATTTAGGATTTTTTTTAATGAGTTGGTCATAGCCATTTGTTTGCATTTGTATGTGTGTGGTATGAGAGAGTCCCCCCCCCCCCCAACCCCACTGATCTAATCTGTAAATTGCCCAGAGTAGTGGGTGTCACTAAGTAGGGCATTATACAAGTTAAATCAATCAATCAATCAACATCCCCTTGGAATCTGTCTTGACGAGAACTGCTGCCTACCAGCATATTTGCACAGCCCATTTCTGTATGCTACAAAAGCTACTACTGGCATCCCTTGAAAGAAACAGCCAGTGGAAATTCTAGCAGCAAGCCTAGCAAAATATTTCTTTATCTAAGAAAGCAAAACATGAGAAGTCCATTGAACCTCAGTGACGCTATCACAAATCTACTCTAATCTGACCAAGCCATCTCTCTGCAGAGAGCCAGTCTTCTTTAAATCCAAGAGTGTAGGCATCAGTCTACTTAATGTATGAAAAGTTTACTCCATTGCTGTTATTGTGGATAAATAGCAAGATTCATCTCTACTACTACGTCAGTAATGATTGCCAGCAACTCTTCCAATTCCTCAGTCAAAAAAAGCCACAATAGTCCACCATGTTCAAAGGCAGAACACACTAATCCCTGGACAGTCCACTTTATTTGTTGAATGAATTTATTTATAAAAGAGGATCCAAAGAAATACAGAGAACTTGCTTGCAGAGACATCCTGGAGCAACAATCCTTTTTTATCTTGTTATTTATAGACATTTTATGAAAGACAAAGGAAGCCTTTCAAACTCATAGATTTACCCTACTGACAGAAGCTGGTATATTCAGTATCTCTCAGTGATAAATAAATCCAATATAAATACAAAATACTAAAATAGAGAATATGCTTTCTCTGCTTTTTCTATATGGCCCATAAAGCCACAAACACAAATTTCAGGGGCAATATCTTAGATGGATCTGTGAGCTCATGAGCAGAAGTGAGTAAACAGGGAAGATATACTTGATTATTCTGCAGGGAAGTTTAAAAGAAACATCTGTGTCCTTGCCTGCATAGGAGAAAAAACACAGATCGTGAAGGAACTCATGCAAGTCACCTGCAACAACTATGCCATGTTAATTTTCCTCCCTGAAAATGTAGAAAGCTACACCTGCAGTAACAGCAAGATGGGTTTACCTATTGGATGAGAGAGTACAACAGCTTGAGGCCCATCTATGCACATCTGTGCCAATCAGGAAAGGTGGAATGCTCCTGAATAAAAACCAATAGAAGGACAATGCAGGGGGGGGGCAAGCCATGTGTTCCTTGGACACAATTTATTAATGATCTAATAGAGGTCTCACCTTTGGATTATGTACATGGACCAAACAGCTTTTTCTTCCTTTTGCTGGAGGAAGGAAAACATCACGTGCAAGAGGCAAGCACTTTGAGAAATCTGTCACAGAAAAGATGGATTTTCAGGAAGTAAGTTCTGTCTCTGGAGCAACACGATTGATATCAGGCCCTCTCTATGGACAATTATTTTAAACTGCTAGAAGAGCAGCAGAAAGCACAGAAATAGTCTTGGAGGGTTCTAAGGATGGACGGAATTCTGCTAAGAAGATGTGGTGGAGTGTGAGTGTGACTCACTACTGAAGAAGACAGAGGCAGCAGTCCACTGTCTTTACAATTTTTGATTAGGTCTTGAGCAAAAAGTCAAGGTAGGATTGGAACCCCTACTGTCTGAATTGACCCAAGATCTTTTCTTATCTGAGTTGAACATACCTTCCCATGACAAGGAATGGCTGCTCATTTGCACTCCTCCCTCACGACACTACCCTCCTTTCATTTATGATGCATGCCCCTCTTAAATCTTAGCTCATCTATATACTCTTTGCACAGCCATCTTTAGATGCCTCCCACCTTTTTAATATAGGATGTTTCATCAAAGCAGAGTTCCATACATGCACAGGCCAAGTACAACTTGTTAATCTTTCAAGTGCTGCAAGACTCTTTGATGTAAAGAAAGCAACATCCTAATTTAAAAGTATCCATGCAATTGAAATGTTTTCTGCTCCTGTTCTGTTACCTGCATTATATTTATTTTTTAAAAGTAGCCAAGTGACAGTTCTGAAGGAAAAATGTACAGTGCCTGTTTGTAAATGTTGGGTAAAATTTTAGCAATCAAAATAAATCAAAGTGATGAATACATAACCTTGTTCCAACCACTTTAGCACAAAACCCTTCAGGCACAGATGATTGCTGAACACATGGTTCTTTAGGACTCCCAAGGATTCCTTTATTTGCAATTTGTCGTTTTTCATGCCTGTTCATAACTGGTGTTCAGAGGAAAAATCCACATACAATATTTTTGCTTAGCTTTCACACTACCCTGTTTATGTCAAATCTGCTCAAAAATACACACTTCCCACCAACGTAAAGTCTCTATGGCTTCCCCTTGACAAATGATTGCTAATGGTAGGCATTTCCAAATATCGGGAATCAATGTGAGAACAGAAACATGTGGGGCTCTTTCTTGCTGCTGTGCTATAGATTTCCCAGTGGTGTTACTTCTGTTATGCTGAGGGCAAGGAAACAGACTTACCCACCTGCTTTACTATATATTAACAGCTGTCTCTCTCTCTCGCTCAGGGCCTAATCCTGAAGCAAATTCAGACATTTCAATGATGCAAAGAACTGTCTGAGCTCCAGAAAGCCACCTACATGCTTTCTTCAGCAGTAGCTTTCAATTCAGCCGGTCTGAAGCCTGCATAAGCAGATCCTTCAGGGCTACTGAAGGGACACCCGGCTAAAATTTTGACTCTAGAAGACCCAGATTCAAACTAAGGCAACCAGTTCCTGGTCTAAAAACCAAGATTCACACAAATGGATTAATGTGTAACGGGCAGGGGATATTAAGCCATTATATAATAAAGCAAGAAAAATAAACAAATATTTTCTGCTTCCCTTTCCCCAAACCCCCAGCTCACTTTTGTATATGGGCTGAAGTTCAGAAAATGTTCTGAAACTGGAGCTCAGAAGAAAGGGCTCAGAATACCAACAGATCAGCTTCACATGAAAGTTGGTGATGAAAGAGCTGTGCTACTTTGGGGACACTGAGTAGCAGACTACACTGCCCATAGAAAAAATGACTTTGCCAACAGATGTATTTAAGAAAGATTTCAAGACACTCCTTCAACCACAAGCAGATTTCTAAAGAAACATCAACCACTAATTCTAGGCTATTGAACAATAACCCGGCTACAAATAAATTTGCTAAACAAACCCTTTAGCCTAGTTACATACTGTACAATGGTAGATCTCTTTATATTAACGACAATAAAATTCATCTCTGTACAGGAGAGCCTCTATATCCACCACAAAGCCAGCTCAAACATTTTCTGGAAAGTGAAGCACAAATGTTTCAATATAAATCACTATATATGTCTTTCAATTTGCTTCAAAATAAATCTCTATGTCTTTAAATTTGAATGCTTATGTACAAATCCCATAACCTCTATGCACACATGAAAGAACATACAGTTGCACTGACATTAAGTAACACATTTTTTTTCCTTGCACTTATTAATGAGGGTGGGGGTGTCTACAACAAAGGTGCTTTTAGAAACTACGTTAATTTCAATGTCAGGCAAGAACAAAACAAAACAATAAAGAAGACAAAAACATTTTAGCACCTTAAAGACTAACTGCGATATTTTAATGTGAGCTTTTGTGCACAAGTCCTCTTCTTCAGACAGGAGAGTAGGACTGTGTGGCAAATATTTATACAGTTATACATTCCCCCAAAACAAAGCGACTGGTTGTTTCCTGGGCACAAGTACTTGATGCTGTGGCATTTCACACCTGACAATGACTATTAAGACCCCTGTTGACACTCAGTTCCCCTTCAGTAAATAATGTTCTGTATATAATGACAATGACTGGTGTGTTAATTAATCCCAGGCTATAGATAATAAAGGGAAACAACATGGCAATGAGTGTCATAATCTTCAATGGGGCTTGTGAGGTGGCACTGGGTAGCTAGTAAGGAAATATAGCTTCAGAACTGTGTTAAAATCCCTAAACTAGATTAATTCATATGTAGAGCCATATAATTAGGTAATCTAAGAAAGTTGCAGTAGACAGCTGGTACCACTGCAAGAGATAACTGGCTTCACTGGCTTAATAAATATGTTGCATCTAGCCCCTCCCCACCACCACTATTATTTAGCACCTGTCTTTGGCTGATGTGCCTTGTATTCAAATATTTTTTTAAAAAAACTCAAAGCTGGTACTACTATAAACTTGAGGTCTGCTTACCATAGCATGGATCAAATCATTATTTCTCTTAGATCAATGGTTTCCAACCTTAAGTAACTCAGGTGTTCTTGGCACTGCATTTCCCAGAAGCCTTCACCACCAGCTGTGCTGGCCCAGGTTTCTGGAAGTTGCAGTCCAAGGACACCGTGGTTACCCAAGGTTGGGAACCATTCTCCTAAATAGTTATTATCTTTCCTTCATTTTCCCTTCGTTATGTTTGTGGAAGTCATTTGTGCAGAGTCCCTAGATATAACAAAGACTACAAGGCAGTAGTAGTATTATCTTTAGACTAGGCTGATATACCAATAATATGAGGATTCAACTTTCTAGGACTGCCAGGCTTCGGTTTCAATAGATCATTTTTGTTAGAGAGCAGAGTGTTTAAAACTTGTGTAAGGGCAGCTCCATGGGCCTGGAAGGAATTGGTTAACTATCATATCAAACCCTGGACTCCTTCAAAATGAGCTTGGCAAAGTTATATCATTGTGGCTTCCAAGGGCAAACAGACACAACAGAGGTGCCTCTTAAAGACACTTTTCTTTAATCTTGCATTTTGCAGCTCGCATTTGCTTGCAAAGGGCAACAGTGTTTAGCAAAACAAGATTTTATTTTGCTTTTTGAACTAAGAACTCCTATAGAAGAAGAAGAGGATGTATTATCCAAATAAATACATTTTAGGAAGCAGGAGGGAAAGGGGAAGAGGCAGAAGAGAGATAGCAGAGAGTGACTTTTCAAACATAGTTTTACATAGATACACCAAGGAAAATGGGAAGAATTTGCATTTAGAATAATGGGGATGCTAGCTGTAAAGGAATGTATTAAAAAAGCAAGTAGTAGGGAAAGTAATACGAGATGGGTGACTACATTTTACCAGGCAAGAATGGGTGCTTTTTCTACTGCTTGCTTCAAGCTGGGTGCTACATAGTACATGACCTTCTGGGAAGTTCTCTGTTTAACACCGGTGTAAGATGCTGAATGAACTGTTATATTATTCACCCAAAAGTGCTGGGTGCCTGCCAGCCGGCTCAGGCCTCTATCATTTTTTTCTTCCCTTCTAAAAGAAAGACCAAAAAAAAAAGCCCATGAATGAATGTGAGTGGAAGAGGAGGGAGGGAGGGATCTCCAAAAGATTGAAAAGAATCCCTCTTTAGACTAAAAAGAAGAAAGAAAACTTGAATCATTTGGAAACTAACACAATTAGAAGGATGGCTAGTGTGCTTAATATGTTTGTGATCGGAGAGCAGTGAAACCCTGCTACTCGTCTTTAATAAAGAATGCTGAGAACCTGCTGGTGATTATTCAGGCAAATGTAGCAAAACAACTCAGTACTGATTACCGTGCCCTTGAATGAGACAGAGAAAAGACAAATACCGTGTTTCCCCGAAAATAGGACAGGGTCTTATATTAATTTATGCTCCAAAAAACACATTAGGACTTATTTTCAGGGGATGTTTTATTTTACAGTCATGTCATCTTCTTCTGGTTGCTGCACAATGCTGCACAATGGTGGAGGGCGGGGTTTCACTTAACTAGAGCTTATTTTTGGGGTAGGGCTTATATTACGAGCAACCTGAAAAATCATACTAGGGCTTATTTTCAGGTTAGGTCTTATTTTCGGGGAAACAGCATATGAGCACCAAAGGAATTCATGTGTCAACAGTTTGTACCATAGTACTATAGTAAGGTGAGTTTTAAATGCTGCTCACTCATCACGCAAGAAAACACCTATTTTACAATAATGTCTCCAAGCTTCCACACTCCCTCATTTTAGAATGTGTTTTTGGCCCATACTGGCTTGTTTCTTGCTTTACGCATCAAGAGATTTTAGGTACAAGTACTAAGGATAGAGTTAAAACTAGTTTATTTGCAGATGATACTTTGTTAACAATAGAAAATATTTTAAAATATTTATTGTAGAGAGGATTAAATTACACTTAAATTTGGAGAGGTAACTAGGTTGCAGATAAATTGGCATGAATCAGAAATGTTGGCTTCTAATTATAATAATGGGGGGAAGAAAAAAATTAGAAAAGAACTAAATATCAATATTCAAAAGAGAGTTAAAAATAGAAAATCATTTTCTTCATGATATGTCAACAATATGGAATAAATGTAGAAAATTGTTTATCCCACCAGTATCTCCATTATGTCCACTGACAGCTGGAAAAAAAATCCAAGAGAATTTAAAAAGATAAATTGAAGACCTTTTGAAAAAGAAACAAGTTTTTAGGTTAAAGGATAGGCTAGAAAAAATTGGGAATAAAGAACAAATAAAAGAACTGTTAGGTGAAGATGAAATACCTTGATATAATGTTATTCATTTGGAACAGGGGACAAAGAAATTGATAAAAAGACATGGTAAATGTAGGGAAGCCATGAAATATGAAGGAATTATTTTACAGAAGAAAAATGAAGGAGAGGCAAAGGTAGAGAAGGGGTTACATGATTACTCCCTAATGGTTCAGGTGGTAGAGTGCACAGCCTACGTAGTCTGGGGTTTTTTCTCTTTAGTTTTGTTTATTATTTTTTATAGTTTAAATTTTTAAAAAATAAAATTACATTTAAAAAATAAAGTTAGCTGTACCAACTTAAAAAAAATCAGGATGGATGTGCATGTACTAGAAGACCAAAAAAAATGCATGCTTCCTATGACATAATTCAATCCCTTTATCTGCTTATGAAATAAAATAATATCTATAAGGTATGTAATCTGCAGAGGCCAATACAGAACAGTCTACCAATAGAGGTATCAACCACGTTCATGAGACTTTGCTCCATGTTTGCGACCACTTTTCTGACAAAGAGCCAAAATTACACCTTTTTATTTATCTTTGGCTGGAATCCTATTTGTTATTTACACTGCTGTAAATGAAATGGTGTAAATCACAGCAGTGAATCACTACTAGTTAATAAGTCACCACTGGTATTCCTCATCGCATGCCAAGTAATGCAACTGGTGTATGATGAGGAATATAAGTGACAATTTGTTAACTAGAGGCAATTGACTGCCATAATTTATGCCACTGCACGTATGCCAGCATAAATAACTAATTGGATTCTGGCCTTTATTATTTTTACCTTCTAGCTCCAGGATCAGATGGTCAGGACTGAGGCTGGGGGGCAAACTTTTTTTAACCCCTTTCTCATACATCAGTCATGGTTTCAACCAACAAAATATAGGCACCCACCTCTCCCTTCTTTCTGTCAGATGGGAAGTTTTTACTGCTAAATGAAGTAGGATACAATGGGATGAGCCTTGTGTTGGGACCAAGGCATATGAGGATATTTTTAAAATAGCATTGAAAATAAACAATTATACACACATAAAACAATATAACAAAGGCACAATGAATCTTCTCAGATTACATGACATAATATTTCTAGACTTGCAAACAACAACATATCACACCAGCTTGTCAATATATCACACACTAATATTGTGAATAGCGTATGGAGGATCTGCACACTGCAGTGATGTTTGGGAAAGATATCTTTATAAATCAGTTGCCCTCATTTTAATTACTTTTACTAGCACATTCTGGACAATAAAAGGTGTGTTTGCATTTGGGTTTAATATGTATACAGATTGTGTTTTCAAATACTTATACTTAGCATACAGATATAGTTAAATCACAAGTCACAGGAAGATGGGGCAGTAATATAAGCAAGATATCTTTCGTACACACACATACACACACAATTTACACAGTGACAGTGACTTAAGAATTTCATGACAGTTTTACTGACAGCAAAATCAGAAAATTCTGGGGCTGAATTGTTTTTGTTTGTTTTGAGACTGGCAACACACCTGACTGATGGCATCACCTTCATCGAATAACTGCTACATTTGAACTAAAGACATGATGAGTTAATTCCTAGATTTTGTACCGTTCATAAACTTCAACCAGTCTTAACAAAGATAAGAGTTGTTCAAGAAACTTTGGTTGACCATGGCCCAAGAATTGGTATGTATACTGATTTTAACAGAATGTATTATGGCCCAAATGATGTTTACATGGAGGAAGCTGACAGTGTCATCAGTCCACACTACTAAAATGTATTTTGAATTACTAAAATATTTCCTATCCACCATACTCCTTTCAGGTTCTGAAGCTCCCTAGGGCTCCCTTTTGCTTGGATGGGGAGTCGTTAGTCGTTAAAAATCGCTGGTGGGTCACAAACAGGTTTTTGGACTATAAATGCTACTGCTGTTCAAGATGCATAGAGAAGGCAAAGATTTAAATCAAAATTGTACCATTTGATCATATAACCATCTTCTTTAATCCTATCTTTTATGTTCTGTTCTGTTATACTATCTATTCTGTTCTGTTTTATTAACTGAACTATGTTATGTAATTTGTATACACATTCTTTTAAAGAAAAGGTCCAGAAAACTCTGATAAATGGCATGAGGATTCAATAACAAACTGACAGGGTTGAAGGCAGACTACGCTAAGAATATTTACTTCTGTACAGAAGAGTATTCAGAATCTGTCTTAATGATTGTTATGGAATCTCCATATTTTTCCACAACTAGGGAATTACCTAAACCTGAACTTGGGTCCCGATGGCCCATTGTAACACAAACTAGGGGTCATCAGGATGCTAAACCACAGAGCAAGAAACATCCCTACCTCCACAGAAGTCAAGAAGAAGGAAGACGGACATCTGAAGACAGTCCTTAAGGCCTGTGGATATCAAAAATGGGTCTTTAACAAGGCAATGTCCCAATCCAGCAGGACAATGAAACAGGTGGAGACCCAGAGCTGACGGAAGAACCTGGTCACTCCTTACATGGCGGGTGTGTCTGAAAAGCTCAAAATAATTTTTGGTAAACACCACAAACCACTTCAAATCCACAAACAAACTAAGGCAGAGACTCATCCACCCAAAAGACCGGACACCAAAACACAACAGGAGCAATATAGTATATGTGGTCCAATGCAAAGAGGAGTGTTCGGAGCTCTACATTGGAAAAACCAAACAACCACTAAACAGGAGGGGCAATGGCTCAGGACCACAATCAGCAGTGTTCCTTCATTTGAAAAACAAAGGACACTCATCTGAAGACCAAGATGTATTCATTTCGGACTGAGAAGATAGGAGGTGGTTTGAGAGAGTGGTCAGGGAGGCCATACATGTGCATATAGAAAATCCCTCACTCAACAGGGGTGGAGGCCTTAGGTACAATGCTGCCCTTTAATCCATCCCCAGGAAGATCAAGACCACACCCACCAGAAAGACCACTGTTAACAACTGTTAATGACCCATGACAATGGGTGGAGAAGGACTGCAGAGGTGGGATTTTCACTCACCCCCCCCCCCCCATCCATTGTCCATCTAACGAGCCTATTCAGACCAGGGGGAAGTGAAACCAACGTGGAGGATATATCAGGAGTCTCCTACCAACTCTCCTCAGACTGAAGAAGCTACTTGGATGAATAGTGAAACGTTTAACCTAATAAGAAAGAAGTCCAGTTGTCATGACTCAACTTCCAGAATACCTTATCTCTTGTTACATGTGGTTTTAAACGAGGTGTAACCATTATGTAACCTGTCTGGCAGAGAATCATAATCATGGTGCTTTGCTTTTGCATGTCCCCTCTACTGTCTTGAACATCATGCCTCAACTGCCTACATCACTGAAACACCACCAACAGACATGACCCCTGTCTTTACAAGAATGTATTACAACTAATTGTGCGGGAAGAAGTCTGTTCCATCTTGAAAAAGTTGAAGCCCCCAGAAGCCAAGAAAAAAACAAACTGGGAGCTAAAAGGGCTGGACCGATTCAAATCAGCCTTTGTGTAATGCAATCAGTAAAAAGTACATACTTCAAATTCACATATTTTACAAATGGAGGAAATCCCATGGCATTTAATCATGTAGTCACACTCTTACTTAATCTTAGTTGATGCGAACAGCTTATCCATTTCACCATGAAGCTTCTAAATGTGGTTAAACAAGCCTTTCCAATAACCTGAATACATGGCTATACAGGCAGGCCTTCCCTACAGCTATTACCTAGCCCAGTGATGGAGAACCTTTTTGAGCCTGAGTGCCCAAACTGCAAAAAAACAAACAAACAAACAAACAAAACCAGCGGGCGGCAGGTGGCAGCAGTGGCGGAAGCGGCAGCAGAAGTGGAAATCCCGGGCACGGAGGTGCCTCCAGACCGCACTCCAGATCCGCCTCCAGTCATGCCCAACCCTGCCACTGCCTATAGCTCGGCCGGCCCGCCACCGCCAGCACCAGCTGCTCCGGATCCCGGACCGCCGCCTGTTGAGGCACTAGCACTGCGGCTGCAGCCGCCTCCTCAGGTTTGGCTGCCGAGGGTAGCAATCCAGCAATTTATGGCTCGCGTGCCCACAGAGAGGGCTCTGCGTGCCAGCTGTGGCATGCGTGCCATAGGTTCGCCATCGCTGACCTAGCCTATCTCCCCTTTTCTTTTTTCTCTCTTTCTTCTTCTTCTTCTTCTTCTCTTCCTTTCCCCATCTTGGACTCTGTGATTAACTTGGATTTTACCTTAGTTTATTTTTATGTTATATGTAAACCGCCCAGAGTAGACACATTCTAGATGGGCGGTATATAAATCTAATAAATAAATATAAATAAATAAATATTACACCATATTATCAGACTATCATAAGTGAACTCATCTATGGATTTCATATGCTTGGGGCAAAATTCTGTTGGCAAACTTTTGTGCTGATGTAACCCAGATCAGGTGCCAAAAACATTTAATGGAACTCGTGGAAACTTTCCTACCCCCACCTTTCACGTTTTGAGGCTCCCTTTTGCCCCACAAGATGTGAGGAAGTGAAGCTTTTAATAGTAAAAAAAAAAAAAGCCCAATCCCAGACAGCGATCCAGCCTCCCCTCTCCCATGTTCCAAGATTCCCAACGGCTTACCCACGGCAAAAGGGAATCCTAGGGAACTCGGAACCTGAAATGGAGGGTGATTAGGACACTTCCCAGTTCAACTTAAATGTTTCCAGTGCCTGATTGATCTTGCCCTTATTATTATTATTTTTAAGAGAGAAATACGTGTGGTTCATCAGGCACTGACACTGGTTGCATAAATATGGACCTAAGAAAATCACAACAGTTATTCCAGGAGTTACACTCTAGAATACTACAACTGTTAGCATATCATCAAGAGCTCTTTCCAGTTGGATACTTATATTGTCTATATTTAGATAACAAGCTTTGAACCTCTAGATTTCACCACAATAGGGAAATTGTGTCTTACTGAAATAACATTTGCCTTAGGCTATCTACTGCTCATATACTGAACATTCAATACAGTTCATCAGGTAGGTAAATTGTGCAAGAAAAGTGACTATTTCAAGAGGCTATTTGTATTACTAAAAAGAAGTTGTGTGGCATGAGCAGTGCATGATGCTGCTGACTGACTGAAATTCCACTTCAAACAAAAGATTTGTAAGACTTTAACAGCAGATTATCCAATGAAATTGGATTTGTGCTGACATTATATCATGCATCTCCAAAGCCTACACTGTCTGATTAAAAATGTCTATGGAATCCTAGATACACCAATGACTGACAAGTGATGCTTTGTAATATGAAGGTTAGGTTCTAATATTGAAACAGTTACATGAATTTCTTCAGTTTGTTTCCTATTCAATGCTAGTTGAAGCTGTATGAGATACTTTTGAATGACTATAAATTTCAAAGATCCAAAATGAGAAATACAGTATTACTTTGCTCAACTCAGCTCATGCAGAAGCCAATGGTAAATGGATCCAAAAGGAAATTGGTTGGAATAAGGCTTTATAGTTTCACAGGATATTCTGCAGGCAACATGCATAACACAAAAGTTCCTTAAATTATTTAGTTAGTACTGAACTGAGAATAGTGTAGAAACTGTGTAAGTACATCTTTACTATAAGTATATTCTTAAAAAGACTTTGAAAGTTTATTCGACTGACACAGATGTATGGAACAAACTATGCAAAGCAAAGTAAACCAAAAGATTTATTCTAGAGTGTGATTGTGTTTAAGAAAAGCAGAGAAAAGGCTGTTAGCTTAGGAATACACATTTTTAAAAAATGGCATACTAAGTTTCTTCCTATTCGTTTACTGGGATTTTTAAAGACAATCAGGCAATTGCTTTAACTTTGTCTGCCATTACGTTTATGTCTTGTTTATGGGTCTTAATTAAAAACAGAAGAAACTTTTGGAATACAATAACCATTAAGTAATCCTGATAAAGACAGAAAAAAATTCATTGCAACAGAGTTGCTGCCATTTGCTTCTAATTTTCCAGGGTAAATGCCCAACTGTCCCCCAGAATAAGGTCAATAGAAGTTGATGTTGACCATTTTCCAGTCATTTGGCATGTAGCAGAAATGGAGAAATATATAATTTTCACATATTGTTGTACTGTATTTCCCATCATCTTTACCTTTAGCTCTTCTGCATAGGCTGAGCTGTTGTTCAATAATATCTGGAGGGCCACACATTCCCTACCTCCAATAAATAGCTTGTGTCTGTGTGTGAACATGTGAACCTAAGTTTTATATCGATCCAGTATAAAACTGGAATGAATAAAATTAATTTTAAATTTACAAAATAAATTTAAAAATATTTCCAAATATCTTTTGAAATTTTTGAAAACAAATTTTGAGAAATAATTTGGAAAATATTTTTTTTTCAAAATAAATTTTGAAAAGTTTTTCTAATAAATTGCCACCATAAATTAAATAGATCTCCTGAATTCAGTGCTAATACAGTACAATGGTTAGAATATGAAACTGTTAATTAATTTTATATAGATCCATATTGTTTCCATATTACTAATGTATTTATTCTCCAAAGAGCCTATCTTGCCCTCTCAAGGCAAGGAGATGACTCCAGGTTCTTAAAGCTGTGGCAGCTGAGCACAAGCTCTGGCCAGATCTTCCAAGTTTGTAAAACTTTATCCATGTCTTGTAAAGTGGCAGGTTGTGTGTCTGGCATCTGAAGACCAGCTAGCTAAACACAGAAGGGCTAACACTCTGAAATTTGGTTACCCGATGTTACCTAATAAGGAAAGCAATATGAATGTGCAAAAGTTGTGATCTGTGTGGAAAGACTATCCACTCCAATATAATCCGAGATCTTCAGGGTACCGTGTTTATATCCACTAGGCAACAGAATGTGGCATCCAGGGTTGTTCTTGCCAAACACACACATCTTTTGGTAACACTATGAGAAATAGTGACTGACCCAAGGTAATAGAATAAACTTTATGGCTGAGTGGAAGCCAAACCTCTATCTGAAAGTTTCACATTCTAACTACTACAGTGTACTAGCTCTGAATTCAGCAGATGTATTCAGTTTATGGTTACAAAACATTATAAATAACTTCAAAATTTATATTTCCACCTCAGCAGTAGCTTGCTTTTTACAAATATGCCTCAATAGCATCTTCCCGCATGTTCTTGAAATTTGTCACAGAATAATAGAATTGTTGAATTGGAAGGTATGTTGAGAGTAATCTAGGTTGGCAAATCTTCATAAATAACAGTTATTACAGTTCTTCAAGTGGTCATCTGTGCATGCACACACATGGGTCAGTCCTACACATGATTGTGGAACACCAACAATGGAAGTTACTTAGGTTTTTAACCATAACTGGCTAAATTGGGCAAAATCTGTTGATAAATGTTTTCCTTTGTGTTTAAACATGCTTAGAGCTAAATAATACTTTCTTACTTTATATATTTTTACTTTTAAAAGTTGAAATACTTTTCCATGCCTTACACTATGCTTTGTTTTTACAATTTTATTCTTAAGAACTTTGACGTATTTTATAGAAGTGTTCTCTGCCCTTTGGGGCTATAAGTGCCTTTATTCTATATGAATTTTATTCTACCTACAACTGAAGCTTTGTATTTGAATGACTGCAACTTTTCATAATTATAAGACTTTGGATCTTGTTTAAGTTATATGCCTACAGTTTTGCATAGCTATAAGATTTTTGGATTTAAGTATTTGTGCCTACAGTTTTTTCTCACAACTGTATGGCTGTCATCAATATATTTTGGATTTGCTGTTTTTAAATATGGAACCTAGACGCAATGTAGATAAATAAAGCTAGAAAATAGACAAGTTGGAGTTGTGTGGTATTATTACAATAAATAAAATACTTGTACTTATGAAACCCAGATGAATTGTGAAATGGTTGTCAATGATTGTCTGGTTTCATTCTGGAATTAACCCTTTACTGGGATGTCAGCTATGATGAACCTAGAAAACTTTTGTCAGCTATAAACCCATACAGGCTTCTGTGATTTGTCCTTAAGGCCTGCTTTTAAGTTGACTTGTAAGAGAAACATACAGAGCACCTCCCAGTGATATCTGACAAAGGGAGGACATGGAACTGGTAAATGACAGAGCTGAGAGCAAACTAGAACAAATACCAGTTAATTGTGGTGCATATATGGGCATCCTGAAGATCCACTGTGGCAAACCAATCCTTTTGATGGAGGAGGAGAATGGCCACTAGCTTCACTACTCTGATCTTTGGAGTGACAGTGATGGGGTTCAGTGACTCTTTTGGAGAGAAGTCAAAGCATAGGAGTGGTAGGTGTGGAAATCAGCAAAGATGAAATATTAGCTAACATAAAAAGTATGAGGAACAACAAAGTCCTGGGAAGAGAAGGAGTAATAATGGAACTGATAAAGGAAGGGGTGAACTTTTAAAAGAACTATTTTAATATGAAGCACCACATTACCTTGGATTTCAAACTTTATTAATGTTTTTATTTATTTTGTAGAGTTAGTATTTGTCTGTTATTGTTTGATTTTTAGTTTGTTAACTGCTCAGAATAGTACACTGCATTAATGGGGCGGTATAGAAATGAAATGAATGAATGAATGAATGAATGAATGAATGAATGAATGAATGAATGAAACAAACAAACAAACAAACAAACAAATGTGCAAGAGGAGGAGGTAAATGCATGCGCACATTGTGGGCTGGGTTGCAGCAGCTGCGACCACAAACAGCTGAAATTGCGGAATACTGGCTTTGCAGATACGGGGATCCTATTGCAGCACAAAACAAAAATCTGAGGAAGCAAAAACAGGAGACATGCATCCAACACTGGATGTCAGTGGAATAGTAAAGAAGAAGAATTAAAATATACACATAAACAAAACCACTTTTCAATAGCCATATTCAACAGCAAACACATTCACCAGAATTTCAGAACCAGAATTCTGAGACCAAAATGTTCTGGATCCAATCACATCAAAATAAACACACTGCAGTATTATTTCATTAGGAGATACTAAGCTGAATATTATAGAGAAACCTATTTACATATGGTCACATTTATAATTCACTTAGATCTGCTTATAAGCCTCTTACACAGGAATCTTTGGGATCACAAGTTAGGACGTAAAATATTATAAACATACATGGAAATTCCATACATGTGAATTTGCAAGTTCAGATCTTTAAACAGTGTAACTCATTTTATTACATTCTACATTAATTGCAAGTATTAATTTCTAAAAATTCAAACATTTCAAACCAACAGGAACAGAATGAATACTGGCTTTGATTCTCATAAACCAGCCTGGATAAGTTTTCAGTTTGACACCAGCCCTTTAACTCTCCCTCTCTCTGGTGTCATGCTGCATGCTGAGAATACTTTTGCTTAAAGGAGGACATATCATCTTCTGAGGAACATGGTCTGGATAACTAGTTCTCTCGGCAGCTCTAGGGACGGAAGTCTGCAATCCATGCCAAACCTTTCCGCAGCCAATCCAAGGACACTACAAGACCTCTGAAGAAACATCCCAGATAAGGATTTAACATCTAAACATCCTCTTTGGTAAGGGAAAAGTTCATCAGATCCTCATTCTATCTCATCCTGGGAGGAGCCGTCTCCAGGTCTAAACCACTCATGTTACTAACTTTGACAAGACATGCTGCCTCCAGGATGTCATCCACAGAATCTACCATACTAGCAATTTCTTTCCCAATAGCTTGTTACCTGAAAGAAGATGTGGAAAACGAAGAAACTTCCTCTTTTTAATGCCTATGAGATGCAAAGTAATTTGAATGCATTCAGAATGTAATTAACATGGGGGAGCAAGGGGGGGGGAGAGAAAACTAAGAATATCCCATAGAAGGAAGATGATAATTTCTATATTAGACAGATTTAAGGAGACAAAAGAAAAATGGGAGATAGGAGCTGGAAAACATTGGACATTTTGAAAATTCCTTCTTGCATGAAACTCACTTGACTTAACTTTCAAATTGTTTCATGATGGTTTTCAGGATAATGTACAGAGAGAGAAAGGGTATAATATCCATCAGCTCTAACCAAGTTAGCACATTATATCCATATGTTCACCTCAAATGTTCAGAGGAGGGCAAGAAGGATGATTAAGGGACTGGAAACTAAGCCATATGAGGAAAGACTGAAAGAACTGGGCATGTTTAGCCTTGGGGGGGGGAAAGACTAAGATATGATAGCATTCTTAAAACACTTTGAAGGTTATCATACAGAGGAGGGGCAGAAACTGTTCTCAATCATTCCAGAGTGCAGGACACATAATAATGGGCTCAAGTTGTGGGAAGGCAGATTTCATCTGAATAACAGGAAAAACCTCCTGTTAGAGAAGTACGAAAATCGAACCAATTAGCTTGGGATGTGATGAGCTATTCGGCACTGGAGGTGTTCAAGAGGAAGTTAGACAGCCATCTGTCAAATATACTTTAGCATGGATTCCCGCCTTGAGCAGGTGGTTGGATTTGATGGCCTTGTAGACCCCTTCCAACTCCATTAGCTTATGATTCTATTATTCAAATGCGTAATTAAATCTGATCAACACTAAAATACTCCATGGCAAGTTATGAGTAAAGGAAAATAATTCTCAGACCAAAACCTCTCAAAGTGTTTTCTAGGAGAGATAGGTGAAGGGTGCCCGCTGATTCCAACTATTCTATCAGCAAGTTCCACTACTGCTCAGTCCTGTAAACAAGAAAGGAAGCAGTCTGGAAGATTCTACAGAGATCAAGGAGACTGGACAGATATCTGAGATAAGAAAATTAAATCCATAGTGAAATCTAAATTAAAACTTTCCACCTTGTTTTGTGAAACTGTGGCAGAGCTCTTCTAAATAGAGGAAGAGCCTATCCAGGCATGATCACTATACATAAGGAAAGCGCTAGATATAGCCCCATTTGTCTTCTGACTGTGGAGTCCTATAGAATGCTTGTCTCCTGTAGAACAACAGGGGGTCAAAAATGGGAAGTGAGAGCACTTAGTTAGCATCAAAATACCAAGCAAGTTATTACACCACTCCTATCAATCCTCTGCTTAAGGAAAGATAGACTGTTTAAGCAAAGATATTTTCTACCTAGAAATATAATGAGGTGAATTATATGTACTTGTCTCCTAAAACAACAAGGAGTTTTATGGAACCTTAAAACTGGTAAGTTTTATTTGGCATATGTTTTCATGGGGCTACAGATAACGAAAGCTTATGTCAAATAAATCTTGTTAAGGCGTCACAAGATTCATTGTTGAGTTTCCTGCAACAGACTAAACATGGCTACACTCTTGGAAACTATGTTTCATAAGCATACAAGAGAAACCCTGCTGGACCAGGTTCATCCAGTTTAGAATCCTACTTGACAGAATGGACAGTCAGATGCTTTAAAGAAGCTTACAGGAAGAACACAATGGCTGTAACTCTTCAGGATCTAATATCTGTGGCCACACGGCCTCTGAACATGTGGGCCTCATATCGCATCTAATAGCCACTGATGTATTAGGCATCCTTCAGTCTCGAAAGACTATGGTAACGTGCTCTGTATGGAGGACTTGGAACAGCGTCTAGTGTGGCTGAGAAGGCCAATTCAAGAGTGACAATCCCTTCCACACTGAAGACCACTGATAACCCTGCACAAATTTGTCTGATCTTCTCTAAAGCCATCTAACCTCAGGGCCAACATTATATTTTGTACCAGTGAGTTCCATCTGTCTATGAAAAGGACCCAAGGAACCAAAATATATTGCTGAGCAAGATAAACAGTAAAAACTATACAAGTGCCACATTTAAACTTGAAACAGGGAATTAATTTTTTTTCTTGCATATGTGCTACTGCAACAAAATGCATCCATGCTTACCTCAGTGTTAACTTCAAAAATATCGGATTTCATGCCCTCCTAAACAAACAACAAATATCCCAAATACCCTTGGGATTCTCAACATGACTGTGTAAAAGTGCACTAGCCAGCAAAGACGAGAAATTTTCCAAAGGGAAAACAGCTATTAAATAATACACCCTGATTTAAGCCATTAGGTGTAACATACAGTACAAACATTATTCTTCTACTTCCACTGCATGAGAATCAATAAAAAGCTGCATCTATATTTTTGGGCCACTGCCTTTTTTTACCATCCACTCAATCTGGCAATTAATATGACGCCTAACTGACAAAAGATACCTCTCAGATTAAAACTATCAGAGGGTTGTTATTGGCATTGCTGTTATTTTAAGGTTACTGTATCTGGATTATTAATATGAGAGCCCATAACGATGGAAGGATCCTGAGACCTTCTGCTATTGGTACTTCTAGAGGAGTGGTTCCCAGCCTTGACTAACCCAGGTGTTCTTGGACTGCAACTTCCAGAAACTCCAGGCAGAACAGCTGGTGGTGACCGCTTCTAGGAACTGCAGTTCAAGAACACCTGAGTTACCCAAGGTTGAGAACCACCTATCTAGAGGTTTTACTTTGTTTGGTTTGCTTTTTTTTTCTTCTTTAACAGAAGCAAAGTCATCAACCTGGACCACAAATGCTGGAATAGTCAAACTGGCTTTTAGATATTGTAGGGCTGCAGGTCCTGTCATACCTTATTATTTTGGTTGTACCAGCTAGGATCATAGTACCTGTAGTCCAGCTACATCTGTATTTGACTTGCTCTCACATAAAAGATAAGACACTGAACACACCAAACATCTGATAAACACACATATTTATTCCAGCCTCCTTCATCTTTTATACCATGTCAGATTATTGATCCTCTGAGCCCAGTGTTGTATACGCTAGCTGGCATTGGCCCTTGGGATCTTATCACCCCTCTCATTTTTTAAAGAATAAAAACACCACAGCACAAATCTGAACTTTCTGTCCACAGTCATACTCTGTCATTGAAGTATGGTCATTCCTTAGACAAGTTAAATTATAAGAGTTATTTCTGTGAACTATATGCACACTCATACTCCAAGAGTCCAAGGAAAGGTGAGCATAGAGAAATCCTTTCCTTGTGCAACGAAGTAGAGATGGTGATAGAGCAGTTCTGCTTCATTTTGCCTTTTCACTCCAAACTATTCCAATTAGTTGAGTTATAAAATATATACTTTTCTTTAAATGCCTTTGAAAAAAATCTTAAGCAAGCAACAGCAAGCTCCAACGGAGTCCACAATGGCAAAGTCAGTTCCCTTTGTGGAAGGAGGGGGAGGGAAAAATCATTCAATAGTTAAATAAATTCAATTTGCTAATTAAGAAGAGGGGGTGGAGGAAGGTTATAAGGGGGTGGACTTTGTTATTCACTTTCCTCCAATTAACATTCCATTGGCACCGCACGACTTTCTAGGAACAATAATGCTTTCCAAGGAGCCATACACAATGCTGTATTAGGAAGTGAGATGAGCCATAAAAGAGTCACATCCATGTCCTATCAAAGCCAAAGATTATGCATTACAGAACCTATTAAACAAAAATAAGACTGAGTTTTGTCTTAGATTTAAACACTGTCACAGTCTTTGAACAGTTTTCACTTCATATCTGATCTAAATACTTTGAAAGAGGGGTGAAAAGGGAAATACTGTTCTTTCTTCCCACCCCATCTCCACAATTAGAATTTTTAAATCTTGGCCATGGAATGATTAAATAGAGTAGACATAATTATAAAAAGGAGTGGCTCATCTGTGTCAAAAAGCACCGTGCATTTTTCAGCCAGAATCTGTAATCTCAGGTGCTATATTCACTCTCTAAAAGGAGGAACCCATGTTTGGGTTTGGCAAACACATATCCAAATGGTTATATCTCAGATAATTATAATTTGCACAGATAAAATCATTTTCTGTTTTTTCTCCCTGTGTGCAACTCCTCTGTCAGATATGTGTGTGCTTTTTGTGTGTGCATGCACATGCATATACACAACTAGATTCATTCCAGGTACTTCCAAGAAATCCCCAAGTCTTTTATGATCAAGTAGCTACCTTTAAATGACAGAAAATCAGTTATTAATTTCTTTTCCAAAATGAAACCCTCTTGTTGATCACTTTGAACTTCAAGAAGAATATCACAGCATGTCTTACAATAACATTATGACCTCACAACCAGATGACAGTCTTTCGGTTTTCCCAATATTTTAGAGAAGATCCCCTTGGACTACTTGAAATATTTCATCCACATGACACAGGCTATTTGAAATTATTAACAGTATAGATCTCTAAACTAAATAAGAATCAAAGGCCCAAAGAAACTACTTTCAACCTGTCTGGAAGTAAGGTTAAGTCATTCTGAATAAAATATATTTACTTCATTTACCTATGCAATTTCTAATTTTATCCAGAATGTAGAAAACCCATGACTATTATTCTAAATTCTTTACACACTTTAAATGTTGTAATATAAGATTCAATGAGAACCAATGTGGTATAGTGACTAGAATGGTGGAACAGGACACAGGAGATCCATGTGTGAATCTTTGATTGACCATGGAAACAGGTTAGAGAAAGGGAATGCTGAAACAACAGGTTGCCCACCTGTGATTGTAGTTCTTCAAGTGGACCTCTGTGATTCACACCCTGGTGATCCGCGCCTGCGCGGAGCCTCATCAGAAAGTTCTAGAGCTTCTGCGGTAGCAAAAAACCACATTAGAATAAGGCCCCTCCCTCTCGTATAAGTACCTGGGCGCCAAGGCTCCCCTTTCAGTTGTGTCAACCGCCGCTACATTAAGCAGAATGGCGTGACAGTGGGGAGGACAGGCGGGAGGTGTGAATCACAGAGGTCCACTCGAAGAACTACAATTACAGGTGGGTAACCTGTCGTTCTTCTTCGTGGCCTCTGTGAATCACACCCTGGGTGACTAAAAAGCTGTCTTACCCGGAGGCAGGTGTCATGCCAAGGTAGAGGCTACAACAGCACGTCCAAAGGCCGCATCAGACTTCTGCCGGAGATCAGAATAATGATCTATAATACCGGATGAAAGTGGACGGCTGTGCCCAGGTGGCAGAGGCACAGACGTCTGGAAGAGGTACGCTGCGTAGGAATGCCGTAGAGGTCACCACTGCTCTGGTGGAGTGAGGGCGAATCACCTTTGGGACTGGTTTGTGTGCCAGCTGATACGCAAGGTGAATGGTTGAAGTGACCCATCTAGATATAGTTTGAGACGTCACCTGGCGACCTTTAGTAGGTGGTTGGTGACTTATGAAAAGTCGAGGTGAATGCCTGAAAGGTTGGGTGCGTTGGACGTAAAAGGCAAGGGCTCGCCTAATGTCTAAAGTATGGAGGATTCTTTCTTGAGTTGTGGACGGTGACAGGAAGAAGGAAGGAAGGATAAACGGCTGAGAGAGATGGAATTGAGATACGACTTTGGGGAGGAAAAAAATATCCATGGATAGTTTGACTTTGTCCAGAAAAAACTGTAAATAAGGATAGTCATGACGTAAGGCCGCTAAATCACTAGCTCGTTGAGCTGAGGTGATGGCAACGAGGAAAACTGTTTTAAAGGTAAGTAGCCGTAAATCAGTTGAAGCTAAAGGTTCGAAAGGAGCTTTAGTAAGTTGTTGCAGTACTAGTGTTAGTGACCATTGCGGGGAAGGTGGGCGGGTATCTGGGTAGATATGAGATAGACCTTTAAGAAAACGTTTCAATGTTGGATGCTTGAAGAAATCAGCTGCCGGAGACTTAGGGCGCTGATAAGAAACTATGGCAGAGAGGTAAACTCTCAAGGAAGAGAGGGAAAGGCCGCTAGACTTGAGATGAAGCAAAAAACGTAGAACAGTAGCAAGTGATGGGTTGATAGAAGGCAATGAAGAAGCTTTGGTGAAAGATTTGAATCTATTCCATTTATACAGGTAAGCCTTTCTAGTGGAGGGCTTCTTTGATTGACGGAGGACGTTCATTAGCGAGGCGGAATCCTCCACGCTGCCAGGTGCAGAACAGGTAAGTCTGGGTGGACTTGGGTGTTGTTCTGCATGAGGAGGTGGGGCAGGCGAGGGAGGTGGTGAATGTCTGATGAGAGATTGTGAAGGACTGGAAACCAGGGTAGTCTCGGCCACCAAAGGGCTATAACGATGGCATCGGGTTTGTCTTGTTGTAGGCGAACCACAACCTTGTGGAGAAGCGGGAATGGCGGAAAAAGGTAAGTGAGGGTCTTGGGCCATCGGCCGACGAATGCATCTCCTTGGGAATGTTTGCCAATGCCGGCTCGGGAGCAGTATCATTTGCACTTCAGATTCAGACAGGAGGCGAAGAGGTCGAGAGTTGGTTTGCCCCATTGTTCGCATAGGCGAAGAAAAACTGATTGGTCTAACTCCCATTTGTGAGCTTGAGAGTTTGTGCGGCTGAGTAGATCGGCCAAGTCGTTGTCGTGGCCGGCAATGTGTAAAGCCGTGAGGCAGATATGATGTGCTAGGCACCACTCCCAGAGGTCGACTGCTAAATAAAGGAGACTTGGAGAGTGGGTGCCACCTTGTTTCAGAATATAATACATCGCCGTGGTGTTGTCGGTGGCAATTTGTACCATCTTGCCAGCGAGGAGATTTCTGAAAGCTTTGCAAGCCAACAGCTCTAATTCGTTGATGTGAAGCAATTTCTCTCTGGAAGACCACTTGGCGTGGATTTTGAGAGATCTGCAGTGAGCTCCCCAGCCTGTGAGGCTGGCATCGGTGGTGACCTGTATTTGTGGTCGTGGTTGTCGGACCGGCCGCCCGACGGATAGGTTGGGAGGAAAACGTCACCACTGAAGTTGGGAGGCAAGTTCTGGGGTGACCCTTAAAAGAGTGTGAGAAGGGTCTGTGAGCGGGTCGAAGAGGGCGAGAAACCACAACTGAAGAGATCTCATCTTGAGACGTACGTGCTGCACTAGTGAAGTCATAGAGGCCATGGTGCCTAGTACACGTTGCACAGTCAAGGCGGGTACCATAGCATGAGGGGTGAAAACTTGAAGTAACGCGATGAGATTTTCTCTCTTGTCTGGAGGAAGAAAGGCGCAAGCTCGTGTGGAATCTATGCATGCGACTATATAATGAATAATCTTTGTAGGTTTCAAATTTGATTTTTGTTCGTTGACAGCGAGACCGAGATTGCGAAGGAGGGTAAGGGTGAAGTGAGTGTCCCGTTGGGCCTTGCGACGGGAATGAGCTACGAGGAAGCAATCGTCGATATATGGAAATATGAGACTTTTTTGCAACCTGAGGTAAGCAGCTACTGGTGCCATGCACTTGGTGAATACTCTTGGAGCTGTTGCAAGGCTGAAAGGAAGCCTTTTGAATTGGTAGGCTTGTGATCCTAGCTGAAATTGAAGGAATTTTCTGTGTGAAGGATGTATGGAAAAATGGAAGTATGCGTCTTTGAGATCTATGACTGTGAACCAGTTGTTTTTGCGGAGTAAAGGGAGAACTGATTCGAGGGTAACCATACGGAATTTTGTGGTAATGATGCATTTGTTTAACTCTCGTAGGTCTAAGATAGGGCGAAGACCTCCGTCCTTTTTGGGTATGGTGAAATAGTGAGAGAAAAACCCTTTGTTGTGTTGTGAGATGGGTTGTATGGTGTCTTTGAGGAGTAAATTTCTTATTTCCTCTTGTAGGGTTGGAGATGGTGGAGTGATGACATGTGTTGCCGGAGGAAGTTGGAAGAAATGGATGCGGTAGCCGTCGCGGATGATGGACAGCACCCAGGCATCTGTAGTGATGGATTCCCAGACAGGTAGGTGTTTCCAGAGGGCAGGATGGGTGGAGTGGTGTGCGATCTCAGTCATGGGAGCGTCAAACGTGATGTTTGGGCTTGCGGTCGTTGCACCTAGTAATGGGTTGTTGGCAGGGTTTATTTCTTTGGTTTCTGAAATAGGGTGTATAAGATGTTTGTTTTGGAGGATCACGTTGGAATTTTTGATATGAGTTGTACGGTCATCTCCATTTATTTTGCTGGGGGTGTTGTTGGTAAGATGGATAAACTCCCCAACGTCTAGCTGCTGATCTTTTCTTTTGCACGTTTTCCAAAATATCATCAGTTTCAATATTAAAGATGCCTGCCCCGTCGAATGTAAGGTCTTCGATACGTGCGCGGGCATCCTCATCCAGGCCATCTGTCCTTAGCCAAGAGAAACGTCGTAAGGCTACTGAAGTGGCCATTGACTTTGCTGTGGCGTCTACCGTGTGCCTAGCAGAAAGCATCTGTTGTTTGGCAATGGAAAGACCTTCTTGTTGAAAGGTTTGGGCGAGTACTTTTTTCAGTACTCGCCCAAAATAGAGTTTTCGACAAAAATAGAGTTTGGAGCTGGTTGTTTTTGAAGAAATAGAGCTCCAGGATCATGGACTCTGTAGAGGTTATCAATTCGTTTAGACATGGTATGGGAAGAGGCTGGTTTTGTCCAGGATCGTTGAGCAGTGCTGAGTAGAGACGGAAGCATCGAGATGTGTACTGGAGTAGTTGTATCTTTAGAGATTGGGTCATATAGATGATCGGCCGGTTCTGTCGAAGGACGGTGGATTTGGAGATTGAGAGACTTAGCCATACAGATCATAAGTTGGGTGGAAGTCTTCCGCCGGTGATGGTGGATCGGCATTGACAAGGTCGGATTCTGGTGAGGTAAGTAATACTGACGGCATCTGAGGTCTGGATCTGTGATCAGAATAATCGGGATCGCGTCGGGAGTCAATGGATTGTCGATCGACTGCGGTGTCGATAGGTTGAGTGTCATAGTATTGACGTTTGTGGCTCGATGTCGATGGAGGCAGCATGTCCATGGGCATTTGTCGGTGTCGAGGATTTTCGATATCGAGAGATGTCATCCGAGTGTCCATGGACGTTGTTTGATATGGTTGAACGTCGGTGTCGAACTCGGGGTCATAGTGATGTCGAGTTCGATGGCTTGGTTCTATCGGGCGACGGAAATCGTGCGTCGATAGAGGGACAGAACGAGTGTCCATGGATCAGGATGGATATTGAGGATCATCGATATCAGAGCCTGTGTCTCGGTGATGTCGAAACGGAGGTTGTTGACGACCTGGTTAAGCAGTGGAGTATATAGACGCTGGAGATGCCAAGCGAGAGGAATTATTTCCCTCATCTGGATTAGCAGGAAAATATCGGGAGGCTGGAGCTGTAAAAGCCTCGCGTGTAGAAGAAAATTGCTCGACCGTCCTGGGTCTTTTAGGTGCCAGGTAGGGAGCAGGTTGGAGTTGATGTGAGACACGGTGATATGGCCATTTCGACACTGATGGCTGTCGAGATCGAGGCCCGCCATGAGACGTTATGGCCAAGTTGGATAGAGCAACTGGCTGATTGGCGGTTGCAGTTTGTCCGGTCGAGCACTGGTTGGGGCAAATGGCAACCCGGTGAGAGTGCTGAACGTGGGTCTGAGCCACGCGTGATGAAATAGATGGCTCCAGGGACTGTTGGGGCTGATGTCTCTGAGGAAGTCATGGTGGACGATCAGATGTTACCGAATAAGGTATGGTCTCTAGTTGTTGTTTGGAGTCGACCCTGTCAGGTGAAGCAACTACGGAAGGGTTGCTCGAAAGAACAGAGTGTTGAGGACTGGGAGGAGAAGATGTTAATCGATCGACTCTGTCATCCCATTCCGGTGATTGGGAGCAGGGTTGATGAGAGGGGATTCTGTCATCATCAGAAGGCGAACCAATAGAGATTGATTCAGCGGTTTGTTGAGGCTGCTGAGAGATGACTGCAGCTTTAGATTTATGCTGTTTAGGTCTTTTAGGCGGAGAAGGCTCCGGAACCGAAGAGGCTTCGGTGGACATTTGACGTTTAGTGGAGGGCTTCGCTATCGAGGATTTCTGTATTGAGTGCTTCGATTTATAGGTTTTTGAAGTTTTAGACGAAGTGGACAGAGCGTTGGAGTGGGATGGTGTGGTCAATGGACATTGTTTTGAGGCTTCAGAAAGAGTCTTCTCCATTGCTTTGGTTTGTGAGGTGGCCTTACAAGGAGGTTGGGCCATTTTGGTTGGTTGAAGGGATTGTTCCCAAAGATGGAGTTTTAATCTGGATAAGCAAGAACGGAGGACTCCGCGCTTAAAGTTCTTACAATGCTGGCAGGAGGGCGTCTGGTGTGCCTCTCCCAAGCAAAAAAGACACTTGGTGTGGCCGTCGGAGAGTGGTATTTTGTTATCACAGACCATGCAGTGTTTAAACGGGCCCAAAGGGGCCATGAATAAGAGAAAATAATTTGAGGAGAAAAAACAATGATTGGGGGGGGGGGGGTGCTGCGGCCGGAGGCCGAGCGAAGTAGAAAAGAAAAAATCTCTGATGATAATGAATTTGATCTAAAAGTTTAAAGGAAAAAAGATTGATAACAAGAAGGAATCAAGAATAAACTCTCTTTCTCTTTTACTCACAGAAGCAGAACTATGAGGCTCTCAACGCGGCAGTTGAAAGAAACTGAAAGGAGAGCCTTGGCGCCAAGGTACTTATACGAGGGGGAGGGGCCTTATTCTAATGCGTTTTTTGCTACCGCAGAAGCTCTAGAACTTTCCGATGAGGCTCCGCGCAGGCGCAGATCACCCAGGGTGTGATTCACAGAGGCCACGAAAAAGAACCACTCCTTAAATGTCTCACACACTTGGAAAACCTAATTAGAGTTGATATAAGTTAGATGTGACTTGACAGCACATTAGAAGCAACAAGATAAAGTTGATATTTGTCACCAGAAGATAAAGCAAAACAGAGTTTAGATTCATGGTTCAGATCAAAACACATCTATTTGGGGTTCTTTATATTTCTACAGAACATTTGCCAATAGATGAAAACCCATCTATGGTTTACTTTTCTCATAAATTTTTCACATGGTTACAATACATATAATGTTTTTTTGTTTGTTTGTTATCAACACACAATGTTCATTTGACCGAAACACAGTAACATCATAGAGATGTTACCCAGAGAGCTTTTGCTGTTGAGACTTCTAGCCTTTTCTTCTTACCAGAGACAAAGCTGTAGCTGAAAAGTAAGCTAGACTATCAACCCCATACAAATAAAGGAGCAATACATTTTCATTTAACCAAGAGTAATTTTTTAAGCTACCTACCTATAAGTATGTGGAACATGAGGTGAGGAGGCATGGGTAAATAGCACTTTAGGCTAAAATGAAATGAAATGAAATGAAGATTGGCCACTGGAGAGCAAAAGTCTGGGAAGCACTGCCCCAACAGGCGCTTGGCTAGTTTGCCGGTCCCTTTCTTTAAAATGTCACTGAAGATCCAAGTGCAGCATAAATTTTTCAACACAACAAAGCTAACGCTGAAAGAGCTTTGAGAAATTGGCAGCCTTTCCCTAGCAAAATATGAACAAGACTCTTTTTTGTTGTCAAGATGGGTGACACATGGTTTAGTACACTTTCCTGCTCCTCACTGCATTATATTCCTCTTAATCTTTTGCCTCTTTCAAGTTCTGCTTCCCAAACAATATTCCTCATCTCATTCTGATATTATCTTGGATATGCTCAAATAGTAGCATCTGTGTCTTTGTAATAACAAGATCTATCTCAGCAAGACACAAACATATTAGTTCTTTAGCCTTTCTTCCACATCTTAACATAATCACTCTGTCTTCTTTGGCATTGTGTTTTTGTGACTTTTTTGTTTAATAAGAGGTTCTCTAATGCTTCATCATTAACCTCTCAGTTTAAGTTACTAAACAAAAGCAAGAGTATGGCTTTAAATCCAGTATCAGCTATTAAAATTTTAATGGATTAAATTTTAAGCAGTTCAGGGATCGATCTATCTATCTGATTTATATACTGTACTGCCCATCTGGCAACCAAGGCCACTCTGGGTGTAGGAAATGTATCAACAACATAAAAAGGGGGCAAGCAGTAGTTATCTCATTTGTATTAACTGGTATATTTCGAATTGAAGAGTTGCTTTGAATTTCTACTAATTTTTATAGTGACTGCTGCCTTTCAGAAGCAGAGAACACTTCTATTTACCTTCTAGAGATGGAATGATTCAGCATCTAAAGGACACGATCACCAACATCATTCAGAATCTAATAGTGGAGCCTGGATTCAAAGTTCCACAGTTTCAAAACTCCTTTTGAGTCGCCTCCAGGATTTGTGCCAAAAAGAAAAACCGCCGATTCTGTTTAAATTACATTGGCTACCAGTTGCTGCCCGAGCCCAATTCAAAGTGCTTGTTTTGACATATAAAGCCCTAAACAGCTTGGGCCCTGGATACCTGAAGGACCACCTCCTTCCATATGAACCTACCCGGCAATTAAGATCTAGCCAGGGGGCCCTTTTGAAAGAGCCATCCCTCAAGGAGGTAAGAGGGATGGCTTGTAGACAATTTTTAGAGTACTGTATATATTTTAATTGTACTTTAATTGTTTTATCTTTTTACTGTATTTAAATTGTTGTAAGCCACCCAGAGACCTTTGGGTAGTGTGAGCGGCATACAAGTTAAATAAATAAATAAATAAATAAATAAATGCATACATACATACAACCTAACTGAACAGAGGTAGGCTTAGAAATATTATTAACATTCTGGTAACCTCTAATTTTGCTTATTACAATTGCATTTGAAAACAACCCAGAAACTACTGGCTGCCATTGACAACTTTGGCACTTCAACTGGTTATCTGTGAACTCACACATATGGGCTTCTGCAGCTGTACAGAGGATTGTATGGAATACTTTAGAGCTGAGTCATTTAAGCAAGAAAAAACCTACCTACCCTCCTACCATGCACAACCAAGAATGTCTCAGCTAGATCTCCTCAGTTCCAGTCTGCCACAAATGTAAACTAGAGAACAACACTGAGGGGGAAGGAGGATGGGTTGTGTGAGTTCACAGATGACCACTGAAACAATCACAGTAACCCATCATTCTTCCTCAAGGTCTCTGTGACTCATACCTATGAAAGACTGACTGCTATTTTACCAGTGGTGGCAAATATCAAACCAGAATAGAAGTCCAAAGGATGTGCCAGCTGTAGCTGAAATGTCTAGCCATTAGTAGTGGATAAATGTACAAGGCTAAGACCATGTTGCTGTACTGTAGATACGTAGAACTGCGACACTACCTAGGGCAGCTATGGATGAAGATGTGGATCTGGTGGAATGACTTTTTACTGTCAGAGTAAAGAGTCATTCCACCAGATCCACATCTTCATCCAGTGAGAGTTATTTAGTAAGTTAAAGCAATATAGTCCACAATCTAATGATCAAAACTCTGCATGGTAACTCTAACACTCTGCTATGTTCTGGTGGCAGACAAAAAAAAGGATCAAAGTGAGCAATACTTAGTCATGCGCAGTAGGAAAGGGGCTTTCCTGCCCAAAGTTTTCAGCTCTAGAATGTTCCGAGCAGCCCTCTGTGTAAGTACAGAGGTGTAGGGTCACAGGGGCCATGAAGAATTAGTCCAAAACAAACTGAGCTAGACTGCAAAGACACCGGCCAATATGATCATTATATAGTGCAGACTCCTACACTTACAACTGATTGGTTTCCTGAGGACTGTTATAAAATCAGCCACTGTAAGTTGAACCCTATTATCTCATTGAGCTCAATAAGGCGTTGATTCCTGGAGCATTTTCATGCTTTAGAAATGCGAGCCCTGCTATCTCCTCATATCTTCTCTCTCTAGCTCTCTTACTGGGTGCAGCCCCTCCAATTTCTGATACTTTATCTCCCTCCTAATCCACTTTCACATCACTTTACAGTGCCAGTCACAGTGGTCATAAGAGTGAGTTTTAGGCTCTGGGGAGAGAGACATTAGCACTTTTGGGACTGGAATGGTTGTAAAAGTGCAAGATGGTAACACAAACTATACTAAGTCCAGCTCTGCAGTTCTAAGATGAGGATGAGATGATGACAATGATTATGATGATTAGTCAGGGGTTCCCTGCATTGGTCCTTTGCCATCAGCACTGGTTGCCAATCCATATCTGAACCCAAATCCAAGTGCTGGTTTTAACCTTCAACGCCTTAAGCAGTTTAGAGTTAGGATACCTGAATGACCTTCTCCTGGCCCTATTGTATATAATCAAAGTTCTCCTCTGGGTGTCTCTGCCAAATGAGATGAGGTGAGCAGCTACAAGAAAGCAATTATTTTAACTGATTACACCCCATCTATACTATGTCCAACTGAGAGTCACAACATAGTATTTTGGGAACCGAGTAAATATCTTATTATTCTCTCATAACTGTTTTTAGTGCCTTTAATTCTTCGCACTCTTCTGTTTTGTTCCTATCTTTTATTCATTAAATTTTCCCTATCTGTTTCTGATTTTATCTTGGTTTTATTACTTACTGCTACTGTTATTTCTTTCATTGTCTGCATTTCCTATTTTATAGTATTGTGCAATAATGTAATAAACAGAATTCCACTTATTGAGCAGTTTAGAAGCACAATCAATAAATATGACAATATTAACAATTCAACACTTTTCAAGTATGCCTGTGGCTCACTTCTCAATCCTGTGATTCTTACATTAAATTAGCAGTAAAATGTGCTATTATTCCTGAAACCAAAACAGCTGAGATAAGAGCATTTGCAGCCAGCATGGAATATGAAGCAACTCTAGATGCATTAAAATAAATCTATTTCAAGAGCAACAGAAGCCTTAATCTGAAATAAAACAAAAAAGGTGGAGGAGGGTTGAAGTGTGACCTACTGTAAAGGCAGGCAAAAGCACTGTTCACGGCTCAGCTTCTCAGCAAGCACAGTGTTAGAGAGACCCCTTGTAGGGAGCAGCTGATACTGCACCTAGAAGTTGAGAACTGAACATCTCAATCAATATTACTCTGTAAAAACAAAACAAAACAAAATTGACTCGGCCTGCTTAATAGGCTGGGCCACAACTGCCTGCCAGTTCAAAACATGTTTGGTGCTTCTTACAAAAAGAAATTAGTAAAATAAATAGCACAATGACACAGAATAATTAATCCTAACAAATAGGTAGCCATGTTTTCTAGTTTCAAAGGGCAATACTCTGCTGGAGGGCATCCTCTTTTTGGCAGATTATACGGTCCAAACCTGATTTAAAGAACCACGAGAAAGAAGAGCCCCAGGGCCATCCACAGTTAGCAGCTGGACAGCAGACTGAACACAGGCACACAGGTTAGGTTGTTGTGACTAAGGATGAGCCTTTCATGTTTACAGAGAAGAAGGGAAACCCAAAAGAGATTCTCTTTTTCATATTCTTTTCTTGGTTCACAAAAACACCGCTGTTTTCAATCAGTCATCAAAGAGACCTGTTGCTCATTTTGCTCGAATAATCTAAGCTGTTGCCTTTCTCTTGAGAAAACTGGCCACACATCTGCCAGGCTCTCTACATTGGATGCCTCCCTGGCAGAATTGGCCTTAGCCCTTCACTTCATGGCCTTCCCAGGGGTGCTGTCAGCTGGACGACTAAGTTCCTCTTGTTCACTGGCTCTCTCCAGCTATCTTCTTTCCCTTCTGAAGATGACTGATCCAGGTGAGGCATGATATGATTTGTTCTTGGGTTCTTGTGTATATTTGTGCATCCAGATTAGCATTTTTAAAAAATACAGATCTGAAAACAGGGAAACAAAGGGGCTATGACCTGAGAGGGGGCTGTTACACAGTGTCATTACTTTTGGAAATACAGTGTACCTTAAACAGAAGGTTCATTGTGCTTATATCTGTGAAGATTCTCAGTCATCCAGGTGAGGTTATCTGGAAGTTGAGTCATGGCAACTGGACTTCTTTCTTATTAAGTTGAAACGTTTCGCTACTCATCCAAGTAGCTTCAACAGACTGAAGAAGCTACTTGGATACGTAGCGAAACGTTTCAACCTAATAAGAAAGAAGTCCAGTTGCCATGACTCAACTTCCAGTTCACTGTGTTTGCATTTCAGACAGCGATACACTTTTTCAAGGGTGGAAAAGAACTGCCTCCAAAGTAGCATTGTCTACCATGAATGGAATAATCTGCCAGAGCACTGTAAATGATGAAGCAGCAACAATGCCTGACAGAGATTCCAGAGATGGATATGTTGAAATATGCACAGGCAAGACACCAAAATCATTTTCTTTCCAAGTGATGACAAAATATACCAAAGGTCTAACATGAACAGAAAGGCCTGATTTGAACTGAAAGATAGACAGTTCTTATTTCTGCCAATACACAACAAGAGTAACAGCACTGACATTAATATGTAGTGCACCAACAAGGAGAAAGGAAGGGAAAAGTAGCAAAGAGAAGAGTGAGAGAAAATTGTCCTTAACAATACTGTGGCTTACCTATTAAAAGCCCAAAATGTGGGTCACAGTATTAATCTGGAGTCATGGTCACAAATATGGGAAAACAGTATTAAGTTAACAAAATCAGTTAAACACAAAGAAAATACATATAAAATGTTCTACAGATGGTATATGACACCTGAAATTATCGAAAATATATCAGAATACCTCTAACAAATGTTGGAAATGTAAATCACAAGAAGATAGTTTTTATCATATGTGTTGGACTTGCAGGGAAGTTAAAAGCTTTTGGAAACTAGTCCATGAGATCTTACAAAAAATGTTATCTTGTACAATTCCATATAAGCCTGAACTGTTTTTGTTGAATATAGTACCAGATACAATAGAAAAAGAAGTATTAAAGGATAAAGAAATTGTTGAGGCTAGGAAAAAATGGGAACCTTTGTATAAATGAATGAGAGATGAGAACACGAATGGGTTAAGATTATAAGAAAGAAGACTTAAGATGTAAATCTTAAAGGCTTAGAAAAAAATTGGCAAGATTAAAGTAAACTTAGTAAGAAATCATATAGGTAAAAGCAATAATGATATAAATTGTTCTCTGCCACATTCTGTATTTTTATTTACCCCTTTCCAAATCCCCTTACCTACGATCTTCCCTGACCCAATGAAAAATGAATAAAAATTTCAAAAAAAAAAAAAAAAAAAAAAGCTTACACACACACACAAATACATCCATCCATCCACATTCCCATACTATCCAAGTCCAAAAGAACATATATTTCAAAAGAGGAAAAATCCAGATAGCCTAAAAGCAATGTAAAACTCTCCCTTAATTGTGCCTAAATGCAAAATAATTTCCTGGGCAACTGGAGGGACATACATAGGCACTGGTGATCTCACTCTGAGTCCTCCCCAGGGTCTCAGCGGTTGGGCTGCCCAGGTAAGCTCCACAGCACTGTTGGTATTTTAGATGCTCTTACTTCTATGGTGCTTCCTCCTTGTGTTACTGTATTACCCCCGATACTACTGGAGCAAGTTTGCATGATTGGAGAGAGGAGTCAGCACTGGAGCAATTGTGGGTGTCTTGCTCTGCCCTGCCATTGGCCAAAGAGGGTACAAATACAGCTGAATGTGTCCAATTTGCAAATTTTCTCCGAAGACAGTCTACATGCATAGATTTTGATTCAACAAGGGTAATCCAATACAACAGCAGGAAAATGGGATGATGGGAATTTTATTTAAGCAGCACAGTTTTATTTTATTCTTATTTGATCTTATATAATTGTCTATGCATTGCTATGTAAACTGCAACAAAGTAGTGATCTCACTTAGTTGGACAGTATCTAAATGAAATAAACAAACAAACAAATAAGGTAGCAGTCCAGAAGATCCAGATTAGTCCTCCAAATGAAACCAGAGGTCAGTTTTGCTCCAAATGCAAACTTCTAAAAGCATTTCTCCAATTAAATCACCCATGAAATACAAGAAGTCAGTAGATTTCAGTTGTGTGAATGTCTTGTGGACATGACGGATATTGTAGCAAACTGTAGTTTTAGAAGAGGTAGCCATGTTAGGCTGTGCAAGCATATCAGGCAAAACCAAAAGAAAAAAATAGTGCCCTCAAATAGACAGCACAGCCATGGCAATGACTGTTACAAACAAAAAATATTTGTTAACTTTGCTTAGAAGGTGTTAAATGCATTGAAGTAACAGATCTAACATTAACATCTTAAAATCAATGTTATTTTCAAACTCTGCCCAATACGTAATTCGTCAATTCATTTTTTAACTTAAAATCCTATAAAATGGTCCACCAAGCACCTAGAGACACCAAATTCACGGGGAAGCTTCCCCTGACCCTCCTCTCCAATCCCTGCAACTTTGATGAAGTTTGGGTTTCAGTCATCCAAGTTATACAGGGAAGTGTATATCCCCAGGAAAGTGTCCTTTAGCAGCTGGCTTGGGGAAACCCAATATTCACCAAACTTGGAGGGACTGTAGAGGAGAGTCAGTAGAAGTTTCTCTGTGATTTTTTGTGTCTCTGGGTGCCTGGGGGGAACTTCCCAGGGGGGGGCTCTTTGTGGGTGTATACTTTGGAATCTGAAACCCAATCTTCTCCAAACAGATTGCTGGGGAGAGTAAGAGAAAGCTTACATGCAATTCTGGTGTCTCTAGGTGCCTTGGGGGCTGTTTTATATCCAAATAAATCAACAAATTAAAATTTGTTAAACATTTGTTGATTCGTATTATTTGGGGTAAGGCAATAAGAGTAGGAACAGGGATGTGGTGGCACTGTGGGTTAAACCGCAAAACCTCTGGGCTGCAAGGTCGGAAAACCAGCAGTTCAAATCCACAAGACGGAGTGAGCTCCCGTCGCTTGTCCCAGCTCCTGCCAACCTAGCAATTCGAAAGCATGTAAATGCGAGTAGATAAATAAGGTACCACCACGGTGGGAAGGTAACAGCGTTCCGTGTCTAGTCACGCTGGCCATGTGACCACGGAATCTGTCTACAGACAAACGCTGGCTCTATGGCTTGGAAATGGGGATGAGCACCGCCCCCTAGAGTCGGACACGACTGGACAAATTGTCAAGGGGAACCTTTACCTTCACCTAATTAGAGTAGGGCAATAAGAAATGTTCTTAATCTACATCTTAAACATTTCAAGATACTGTTTCAACCCCATTGCAGACAAAGTAAGGCCTTAGCTAGACAGCTCAGTTGGAGTGGGCTAAATAGGATCACTTAACGTCATGTAGAGGTCTGGTATGACATTTAGTGTGATCCTTGTATTCACAATGGTATACACACCTCATGCAACTCTATTTGGCCTCCATCTCTTATGAAAACAAACAAACAAAAATCCTTCCCTCTTGTCCCCTTACGTTTCCTCCGCCTTCTGGGAGGAAGCTTTCATTTTATTTTATTTCTTCTAAAAGTTATGGCAGATCAGCACTACCCTAATAGGCTTTACAAAAACTTTACTTCTTCCCTCTGCAGAGGAAGTTTTTAATTTCCTAATATCATTAAGTGGCTAAGGTTAACTATATTGGGAAATTGAAACCAGATGGGATGTTTAAAGAGCAAGCTCTGCTTTGGTTCTATCTTGTATGTGCTCAAAATGAACCAAAATGGATGGATCCCACCCACACCTTAAAAAGAGTAGCCCTTGACTAGGAGCCAGAAAGATGTGTGCAGGACTGCTGTGAAGACGGGCTGGTTCACACTGGCACGTACGTCATCTGGTTGCCAGCAAAAGGAGTGCACCAGTTCATCCTCACAGCAGACCAAACAGTTGGATGAATGCCCAAATAACCACCCCCTAAGTAACTGACAAAAGGAGACAGTGTAAAGCTACACAGTTACTTTTCTGAATTACAGTGACAATGCTAACCAGGGAAGTTATGGTCCAAAAGAGTAATATGGTGGAGGAAGTGGCAGTAAAGGGGAACTCTGGGTGAGAGTGACCTTATTCTACTAGAATTCTTGATTTCAAATGAAACCAAAGCAGAGTGTAGCCACACACATATGCTGGATTTTAAAAAAGCCAGTTTTAATAATCTCAGAACAAGGATGAGTAAGGTGGGAGTTTCTAAAATAAGAAATTCTAAAAGCACAACTACAAATAATTCCAGCAAGAAAAAACGGTGGAAGACAGCAAAAAAGGCCAATGTGGTTTCACAAAAAACTCAGGGAGGACCTGAAAACAAAAAAAGACATGCACAGGAAGTGGAAAGAAGGCCAGATCACCAAGGAAGAGTACAGACAAGTAGCAAGGAAACGCAAGGAGGGCATTAGGAGAGCAAAAGCTGAGAATGAGCAGAGAACAGCTAGACGCATTAAAAGCAATAAAAAAGCATTCTTCAGGTATGTGTGAAACAAAAGACAAAGAAAAGAAATAGTGACACAGTTACTCAATGGTGATGGAGAAGTGATAACAGATGACAGATAAAAGGCAGAGGTGTTCAATTCCTATTTTAGCTGAGTCTTTTCCCATAGGACAGACTATGAACCTCCAGACAAATGTGAAGTGCAAGTGGAAGGGGACAGGATTGCAGCTGGAGACTGATAAATAGTCAAGGAATACCTTACCACCTCGAACAAATTCAGATATCCAGTGCTGGATAAACTGCATCCAAGAGTACTGAAGGAATTGGCTGAAGAACTCTTGGAACCGCTGTCCATTATTTTCTTGAAATAATGGGAAACAGGTGAGGTACCAGATCATAGAATCATAGAAAAGTGAAGTTGGAAGAGGCCTACAAGGCCATCAAGGCCAACTCCCTGCTCAATGCAGGAATGCAATCAAAGCATATCTTTCAGGTGATTATCTAATTTTTTCTTGAATGCCTCCAGTGTTGGAGCACTCACCAGATGATTGGAGGAGAGCTAATGTTGTTCCCGTCTTCAAAGGGGCAGAAAAGAGGAACCTGGGAAATACAGGCCAGTCAACCTGACATCAATTCCAGGGAAAATTCTAGAACAAATTATAAAACAGTCACTATGCAAGCACCTAGAAAACAATGCAGTAATAACTAGAAGGCAACACGGATTTGTCAAGAACAAATCCTGCCAGACTAATCTGATCTCATTTTTTGACCAGGTAATTTCCCTGATTGAGAAGAGAAGACTCCCTGGAAAAGACCCTGAAGTTGGGAAAATGTGAAGGCAAGAGGAGAAGGGGACGACAGAGGACGAGATGGTTGGACAGTGTCATCGAAGCTACCAACATGAATTTGACCAAACTCCGGGAGGCAGTGGAAGATAGGAGGGCCTGGCATGCTCTGGTCCATGGGGTCACGAAGAGTCGGACACAACTTAATGACTAAACAACAACAACAAAACTTCCCTGATAGACAGAGGGAATGCTGTAGACATAGTATATCTGAACTTCAGCAAAGCTTTTGACAAAGTGCCTCATTATATCCTAATTTGCAAGCTAACTAGGTGCGAGCTAGATAAATCAAGTGTCAGGTGGATACACAATTAGCTACAGAATCGTATCCAGAGGGTGATAATTAATGGCTCCTCTCCAACTGGGAGAAGGTAGTACTCCGGAGTGCTCAGTCCTCGGCCCAGTGCTCCTCAACATTTTTATTAATGACTTGGATGAGGGAGTGCAGGGAATGCTAATCAAATTTGTAGATGACATAAATTTTAGTGGAATAGCTAATACCGTGGAAGACAGAAACAAAATTCAAAATGATCTTAATAGGCTGGTGCACTGGGCTGAAAACAACAGAATGAAATTCAACAGGGGAAAAAGAAACCAAATGCACAGTTACAAGATGGGGCATAATTGGCTCAACAATACTACAAGCATGAAGGGTCTTGGAACTGTCGTAGATCACAAGCTGAATAAGAGCCAACAGTGTGATATGGCTACAAAAAAGGCAAATGCTATTTTAGGCTGCATTAACAGAATTATAGTTTCCAAATCCAGCGAGGTGCTAGTTCCCCTCTGTTCAGAACTGGTTAAGCCTCACCTTGAGTATTGTGTCCAGTTCTGGACACCACACTTCAAGAAGGATGCCAACAAACTGGAACAAGTTCAGAGGAGCGCAACAATTCTGATCAGGGGGCTGGAAACCAAGCCCAATGAGGAAAGACTGAAAGAACTGGAAATGTTTAGCCTTGAGAAAAGAAGACTGAGGGGTGATATGATAACACTTTTCAACTACTTTCAGCTACTTGAGAGGCTGTCATACAGAGGAGGGGCAGGATCTATTCTCGATCATCCCAGAATGTTTTGTTATACCCAGAGTGCAAGACACGCAACAATGGGCTCAAGTTACTGGAAGCCAGATTTCAACTGAATATCAGGAAAAGCATCCTAACTGTTCGAGCAGTAAGATAGTGGAACCAACCACCTCAAGAAGTGGTGAGTGCTCCAGCACTTGGGGCATTCAAGAGAATCTTAAGACAACCACCTGGGAGATATCCTTTGATTTGTATTCCTGCATTGAGCAGGGGGGTGGACTTGATGGCCTTATAGGCCCCTTCCAACTTCACTGTTCCATGATTCTATGATTCCATGCCCCGCTACACTCTTCCACTTAACTCTATAGAAAATTATAGCACATTACTCACCTATCTGTTCTGCCTGCACTGTGCTGAGAGTGCACAGGATTCAAGCTCACAATACTCGTAGACATAGTATATCACTATAGGTACAGAAAAAAGGCTCTTTGGTACAAAATGTTTCCTCTTACAGTAGTGTAGTACAGAAATTCCACATTGTTCTTACACTTTGCATAAAACCTTTGCACAACTTACACCTGTGGAAGGATGATATCAACAAAAAGGGACAAGTTTCAGCAATTAAAAATGTCATACTTCTGTCTCATGGCTTTTCTGACTCTTACACAATCATTTTCATTGTATGGGAGCTGAGAGAACCATGGAATGGAAGAAGGAAGCTTTTAATTATCCAAAATTGCTCCCTTAAAATTGCCACTAACCTTCTGTAGGTATAGGTTATGCAACCTGAATTCAGCCATTATCTTGAGATTGTAAAGGGTCAGGTGCACCCATTTATTGCTCTGCTTCTAATTAAATTGCCAATATCATTCTACAGATGCATAGATTATTCCTAGACATGGCCTAACAAATGATTAGGGCCTTTCAGAGGCTGATTGATACAGCTACCAATAAGAAACTTTCTGAATAGAACTAATTTGAAAGACTCAGAGGAACTTGACTCAAAGTCTTAACTCTCCCTTTCAATTCACTTCTGTATTAGAAGTCTATGCACTCCACAGGAATATTCGATAATGTACCTGGGAGACACAACAAAGATGTTGCCAAAAATAGCTCATTCTCAGCTTGACTGTCGGTATCAGACTGTTTTGTTTATCCCATAAGCCAGTTAAACCAGAATATTTCAAAAGTACCAAAGCTTTATCAGCCTAAAGGCCTGTGAAGTTCACATCACAAAAGCACACATGTTGAAAAAAAAAGACCATCACACAAGTCACTCAGATTACTGGAAGCTTAAAAAGATAATGCAGGATTCTCCAGGACAGCAAAACAGAGAATTACTGTAACCTGTTGTGTATGCTACACATTGTGAGAGAGAGCAGCTGGATGTCTTTTGTTCTGCTTTCTCCTGTTCTTGACAACTATCTAACAGTATGATTATTGTCAATATTTTCTAATAGAAGTGTACTAGTATATCTGAATGAAGAGATGCTGGTGACATTCATTTGGTATTAATACAAGAATTACTTTTGGAGATTTGGTAGCATTTATATTGACTATTTTTAAGCCTATATTACTTTGCCCAAACTTAGAAAATCCACTGGAATCTTTAATATGCTGTAAGACCCCATTCTCAAAGTCTTCCTGATCTGATAGTTTGAAGGAGATGGAAAGATCAGAAGAATCCAGATTATTCTCTAACTTGATTACTGTACAGCACAATCACCTGTCTTGCATGCAGAAGGTCACTGGTTGAATCCATGGCATTCCCAGGTAAAATGATCACATAGGATATTATAGAAAAGACACTACAAGTCAGAATATGTAAGAGTAGGTGGACAGATGACGAGAGGGCACAGTAAGCTGTTGTAGATCAGTCTAGTTTCCTTAAATATGAAGCAGAAATATTATATATTCCATATGTAAATTAAGATGACATAAAATCCTGTACGTGTCAGTGTGTGTGTTATTGCATAAAAATGCAATAAATAAATAAATAAATAAATTATGTGCCACCAAGTCACTTCCCATTTAAAGTGATCCTAATAGGGTTTTCAAGATATCTGAGATATATATGGAGTAGTTTTACCATTTCCACCCTGAACAGGAATTTGAACCCAGGTCTCCTGAGCCCAACACTCTATCTGCTGTACCACACTGGGTCTCTAAGTATAGTCATGTCATCCTGCAGAAAGCCTACAAATATATAAAACAAATGAAATCCAACAGGAAAGATTACCAATATGATTGACAATATTAAACAGCCAATTGTACTACAACTAACAGATACGTAGTTAGAATTTTATCTTATTTTCACTTTACAAGACGGTAGCTCCAGCTATTAGTTACATAGATTCATCTCAAGATAAAAAAAACTAAAGAAAAATTAGATAAACTGACAGACTCAGGAAGCACTCTCTATAATGTTCCCTTTCCTTGATCAAGACCTTAGAGATGCCTTATTCCATCTGGACTAATTAGGGTTTTGATCACCTATACTCTGTGAATTTTGGAATAACTGTTGCTGTATTGCCGCCATCTATTGTACCTTTGTACTGTAATTTTTATATATATATAAAATTTACACACACACACACACACACACACACACACACACACACACTACACTTTTTTTCATTACTTTTTAAGTTTTAAATATACATACTTTTTTTCATTTCATTCCCAAAGGACAGACTATGACCCTCCAGACAAATTTTAAGTGCAAGTGGAAGGGAAAAAATTGCAGATGGAGTCTGATAAACAGTCGAGGAATAAGTACTTTGAACAAGTTCAGACCTCCAGGGCCGGATGAACTGTATCCAAGAGTACTGAAGGAACTGGCTGAAGAACTCTTAAAATCACTGTCCATTATTTTCTTGGAACCATCGGAAATGGGTGAAGTGTCAGATGACTGGAGGAGGGCTAATGTTGTTCCTATCTTCAAAAAGGCCAAGGTAAAGTGATCACTATGCAAGCACCTAGAAAACAGTCCAGTAATAACTAGAAGCCAACATGGATTTGTCAGGAACAAATCCTGCCAGACTAATCTGATCTCATTTTTTGACCAGGTAACTTGCCTGACAGACAGAGGGAATGCTGTAGACATAGTATATCTGGACTTCAGCAAAGCTTTTGACAAAGTGCCCATGATATTCTGATTAGCAAGCTAAGTAGTTGTGGGCTGGATAGAACAACTGTCAGGTGGATACACAGTTGGCTGCAGAAACATACTTAAAGGGTGATGATTAATGGCTCCTTCTCCAACTGGGAGAAGGTAGTATTCCAGTGCTGAGTCTTGGGCCTAGTGCTCTTCAACATTTTTATTAATTACTTGGATCAGGGGATGCAGGGAATGCTAATCAAATCTGCAGATGACACAAAATTGGCTCGAATAGCAATACTCTAGAATACAAAAAAAAATCATAATGATCTATCTAGATAGGCTTCGGCACTGGGCTGAACACAACAGAATGAAATTCAACAGGGATAAGTGCAAAGTATTGTACGAGGAAACCTAGTACCTAGGTTTCCTCGTACCTAGGAAAAAGTAACCAAACACACAGTTACAAGATGGAGGTTACCTGGCTCAGCTATACTACAAGCGAGAAGGATCTTCAAACTGCCATAGATCACAAGCTGAATAAGAGCCAAACAAGGCCAATGCTATTTTCGGCTACATTAGCAGAGGTATAGTCTCCAAATTCCATGAGGTACTAGTTCCCTCTATTCAGCACAGGTTAGGCCTCATCTTGAGTACTGTGTACAGTTCTGGACACCACACTTTAAGAAGGATGCCAACAAATTGGAACAAGTTCATAGGAAGGCAACAAGGATGATTGGCAACCAAGCCCTCTGAGGTAAGACTGAAAGAACTGGGCATGTTTAGCCTTTAGAAAAGAAGACTGAGGGGAGATATGATAGCACTTTTCAAATACTTGAAAAGCTGTCATATAGAGGAGGACTGGATCTGTTCTCAGTTATCCCCAAGTGAAGGGCACGCAACAATGGGTTCAAGTTACAGGAAGCCAGATTTCAATTAAATATCAAGAAAAACTTTCTAACTGTTAGAGCAGTACAGATTAAATTATATCGAGAGGTGGTGAGCGCTACAACACTGGAGGCATTTAAGAGAAGTTTGGACAACAGATATCCTTTAATTTGTATTCCTGCACTGAGTAGGGGGTTGGACTCAATGGCATGATAGGTCCCTTCCAACTTCATTATTCTATTATTCTGTTTGTTGAGTTATTTCTATATCACTTATGATCACCAAAATCACAAGTGGTTTATAGCATTACTCAGTAACCCAGACCCAGACTCCAAAGCCAAAGAAAGGAAGGGAAGGAGGGAAGGAGATAGATACAGTGATCCCAAGTATTATTACTACTAAATTAAACACGGTTAGCTATCAGGAATGCAGTGTGTTGAAAAGTAAGGAAGATATCACTAAAAATGCTGGCCAACCTGAAAGTATCTTGGTTCTATACCACCCCATACTGTTTAACCTCTCTCTGGGTGGTTTACAACCCAAGTATGCAGGCTACACTTTGTCCCCCACCTCACTCCAGTGTGCTAGGTACTCAATTTACTGACCTTGGGAGGATGGAAGGCTGAGTCAGCACTGAGCCAGCAACCTGAGCCTGTACAACTCAGGTAACGAGCAGAGTCTTGAAAGCAGTACTGCAGCTTAATCACTGCACCACAAGGCTCTGTTGCTATTTTGTGATAAAGAGTGTTTCAAACTGGGTGTTACCACAAAACGTTATAGGGGAAAAAGAGGGGAAAAGATTAAATATCAAGGATGCACAAAATGTATTTTATTGAATTAAGGAATTTCAAACTATGCTTCTTCTTCAGAGCACTGTGTTATTTGATGTGGGTTATAACCAAATTATATTACAGTTTAGCATTGTAAATGTTGGGGGATGGAAAACACACAATGTATGCATAGGTTTCACACTGCACTGCAATGTAATGGTGCTTTTTCATGGCACTTTTTAAACAGCAAAAAACATCATACAATACTTCAGTGTGTTTTGAGGCATTTGATTTGCTATCATACTCTGGCTTGGTATTTTTGTGATATGTTCCCTTTTGTAATGATGCCAGGTTCTGACCTCATGAGATGTTTGCCATGTTTGACTTGCTGTGTGCCATTCAACCTTCTCAGTCAACATAAAGGCAGTAAGTATGTCCTCTGAAATGCAACACACACAGGAGCAGGGAGGTTCTGGAGACCACACACATGGATTCACCTGAGGAGTCCAGTAATAAGTGGTTATTTTCAAGGTGAAGCTATGTTCGTCTGTTTTAGTGTAACAAAAAAAGGGAATATTGTGACTTTTTAAAGACTAACAGATCTGAGAGAAAAATACATCTTTTAGTCTTAACAACACATAACAAGACATTTTGAATGATGAAAAAAACTTTAGTTACTTGAAGCTTGCCCTTTCTTTACTTCATTCCACAGCATACTGCTACAGCTCCAAACCCAGAAAAGAAACTTCTTATGGGGTGTAAACTGGGACACAATAAAAGGGGCTAATGATTCTTTTCAGTGATGAGTTTTAATTGTGCTTTTAACCAGTCTTCATGTTTTTATTCTTCTGTTGTGACTTGCATTTTACTGTTATTAGCTGCTTTGAATCAAATTTTTGATAGGTAGACTAGATATAAACTTAATAAAATAATTCTGAGAACAACAGCTATAGAAATGACCAAGAGGCTATCCCGCTCAAGTGCCATTTTCCACAAGGATCATCAAAATCCAAACTTCCCAACCTATTCTAGCTAAAGCACAGATGCTGAAAAAAACAAAGAACAGCAAAACACACACACACACACACAAAAAAAAAACCCCAACAACAACAACTCTGGATAACTAATACAAACAAGCCAGATCACATATTACAAAGCAGAAGATGAGAAGCAGAGCTACCAGAAATGAAAATTCCTTCTCAATATTTAGGATAAAATAACAAAGAAAGAACTAGCAGAATAAAGATTGTTTCTTACCCCAAAGCAAAACAGACTCACTCTAAACATTGGAAATCCTTTTGATGTTTTCTGCTTTTCACCAAAACTGATGGAACCAAAGATACCTGCTTCCATTCACTTACTGTCTGTTATATTGCAATGTCTTGCTTTACAAGATTGCAATTTGCAGAATGTGGACTGTATATCTGCATTCATCAAATGCTTCCAGACAAGGTTTTTACTCTGCAATCTCCATGCTTCATTCATAGAGTTTTATCAGGGCTGGAGTCTTCCAAAAGATGACATCTTCTACTTGTAGTTTCATCTTCCTTTCCCGCTGCTTCATACATCTTTTTTCTTCCACAAAAATATCCAAAATGGAGGAAGACAGGCTAATTGAACAATACCTTTTGATCCATAACACTAGGAGCCAAATGCCACATATATTCTGTATTTTATCTTGGTAAAATCCACCAAAGGGGTTATTATCACATAACATAAAAACAAGATTGCTGGGGACTCACTCAAACAGACAAATTTGAGGACACTGGAAATTTAAGCAATTGTAGGGTTATTTATCACACAGAGAAACTACATCTGATGACAAATACAAAGATTCTTGTTCTACGAAACAGTGTGAAACAACTGTTGGGCAGTTTTATCCCATGAGTTTTAAGCTCTGCCTTCTACCCACAAGTGTTTACAATGATTCCTCCTGGTTTCATTGCTTCCTTTCCTATTATTTTCATGCTCTTGCATACAAAATGGCAATTCTATCTAAGACAGTATTACCTTTCAGTAGAGGAACACCTGATCCCTTCATTACAATCCTGGGGCTGGTAATGAGGTAAGGAACTAAGCATATCACTCTTCCGATCAGGTCCGTTTCGGAAATTAAGAAATGAACCAATTAAATATTAAACAGAATTCACTGATCAGTGTGTTCCATATGTCATTTCTGCACCTGTACTACGTTATAAAGATGTTTTCAACAAAATATCTTTATATTCTTCTTCTACCAGTATCTCAGATTAAGAGATTGTCCACATTAGAATTTATCCCCCATTATGTCCCACTGTTTGGACATTAAATTCAATATATTTTGTGATGATTCCAAAAATTTATGTGCATTTTCACTTTTTTGGACACCATCAGAGTCTTCTGCTTTTCTGGAACAAATGGGAGTGCAACATTTCCATTCAGTTTTTGGCAAGTGTGATCACCAAGCAGCAGCGAGGGGTGTGCTGTAGGGTGACTTTTACAGTGACATCTTCAGCAGGGTGTGGTTTGCCAATGTACAGTTGGAACACTCCCTCCTTTTTGGTTGTTTCTGCTCCAAATGTTTTTTGGGTTTTTTTAATAATTAGTTTCTTCAGCTCTATGGCAGATAAATGGAGAACTAAGGCTTGAAAGAGTGGGGAGGATGAGGCTGGTGGAGGAGAAGGTGGTGACAGCCAACTGCTGGAGGGCTGAAGGAGTTGCGTGGTGGCGGCTGTATTGGCGGTTATGGGGTGGTAAGAGTAGGTACACCTGTCAGCTGCTAGTAGCTAGTCAGCTAGCCCTGCATTTTTCTAGGCTCATCTTTCCTCTGTCCCTCTCTCTTTCTTTCTCCCCCACTTTCTTCTCATCCTCTTCTTGACAGCAGGACAGAGAGAGAGAGAGAGAGAGAGAGAGAATGGCTAGCTGACAAGCTTCCATGAGAGGGAAAGGAGACTTAAGCAGAACAGAGGCAGTGGCACTGAGGGCACACACGCTAAAGCCCAGGACAATCTGGCAGCTTTTCCACCTGTGTTTTGTTCCTTCCTCTTGCCCCAGGTCCCAGTGCAGTTAATTGGCATTTTCTTTTTCTGCCTCTCCTAAGATGATGTTAAGCATGAACTCCAACCCCCGACACACTCCTTTGTTTTCTCTGTTCTCCTATTTTTTAAAAAAAATTAGTTACTCAGTGCTGTGCCAAAAAAAATACCACACTTCTTCAGTATTATGTCAAATCAGTTCACCTTTTCCAAAAATAATAGGGGGGAGGGGAAGCAGTAACAGACCATTGGGACATGAATTTTTTTACTTTTGAGAGCTGGAACAATTTGAGATGCAATGTGGTTTCTTGTCCGAAAACAACCTGGGAAAAGTACATATTTGTGTCATAGAGCACTCCAAAGCAATCATTTTGAGCCCATTTTATCCCATTCCCATTCTTACTACCATGTGCAGTGTACACAAATCTGTGGCCCAGATATTGGCCGAAATATTGTTACTTAGCATAAGCCAAGTTGTAATTTTAAGTTCATTGAGGAAAAAAATGCACTGTTCCCTGCTCACATCTGTCTAATTTAGCATATTTTAACTAAAAAAAGCTAAGAAAAGGCCATTTCCTTTCTATCCATTTTTATTTGTTTTTCAAAGTTATGCAGCATATCCCTGTACAACCTGTTGATTTGGTATGCCTCATCAACAGGTTGTAGGACTGCGAGCCTGTTTTGAACAACACTGCATTTGGTGTGCAGCTTTCAACTCTTTCCATTCATCTCTCTCATACCCAAGAGATGCATTCTTCTTACGCTGCCTTGCACCACTTCTATTTTAGATTTCTCATACAATGTATGACTGTATCGCTATATGTGTCTCACAGGTACTTCTTATTCTGGTACATCTACCTTGTAGGTAATATGAAGCATCTACTGCTACTCTAGTACTGGATGGTCTCTGAATCAAAGACTTTCAACAACCTCAATCTCATTTTCAAGAGTTAAAATCTGTGACAAAATTCAGAAAACTGATTTCTTATTTCTGATAAATGAAGGACTTAAACTATATATTCCAAAGGTGAAAAGCATGTCAGATGTAGTTATGTTATTTGTACGTGGTCCACACCCTTATAAACTCACACACGCCACATTTAGCATGCAAAAGTTGCATACTTTGCCTTTAACAATGCAGATGGGGAAGCTACATGATGATTTAAAATATCTGACAGATAATTAGGATCTACTACTTTGGTCATGTTGTTCTGTCACAACCAAGATCAGAACATCAGCAGTTTCAGCTGATTAAGAATGCAGGTTGCTTACGCAGAAGCATACAATAATACATATTTTTAAAACATGCATGGGCTTAAGGGTTTGAACTGTAAGACACAGATGACTAATTTGAGACTCAGGCATTTGGTACTCACAAACTGCCTCCGAAGTTTGTTTTTGACTCGCTCTGTTTTGGTTTCTGTTGGATGGATAGAATAGCTCAGGGAGCTCAAATGGTTGTCCACTGAAAGGCTTTTCCTCATGTAGAAGGACCGAGTTCTCAAGGACCTGAATGGTGGCTCATCTACTGAAGTGCACAGCCTTGGTTGAAGGGCTGGATCCCTCACAGATTCAGTGCAGTCATCTTCTAGCTGCCATGCATCTCCTGAGGAGGGAGCGGAGAGAGGAAGGATCCACAACCATGAATTTAGATGCCAAAATAAATGGTTCTGCCACAAAAAAAGTCAAAATCACAGTTGTTTCTCACGTATTTTCAAAGTATAAAGCAACGTTCCCATTGTTTTCCACCAGTGTCATTACTCATCACTGTGAAGACTGATTGTCTCTGAGTTGGGACATTGTGTCACAGTAGCTTATTAAATGTAAATAGACTAATTTCTATGCACTTAATAAATACTATTATTTTGAACTGATGAATTCTTACAGTTAACGTAACACAAGGATCTAGGAAAGATAACTGATTCCTTTTAGACACACAAAAATGTAGAAAGAGTGCAGACAGTGACACACAAGCATACACAAACTTTCAGGAACATTTTCCTGTCTTCAGTGAGATGTTAAAAACAAGCAGTATGTTGGGAAGAGAGGGGAAAGAACAGGCAAAAAAGGCTGCTCTCAGGTCTTTCTTCTCTGCATGTTGTTCCAAATTTTGGTGGAAAGTGACATGGCAGACCACTTCTATTTCAGTATGGATTGTGGACATGATTCTGTGTCAGTACAGCCATCACTGTTTTTTTTTTAAATTTTGAAAAGTATTTCACAGACAGAAAGATAGATGCATGCCAGATGCACTCATGACAGTTGTAAGCAGAAGCCAAAAGCAATACGCAACCTATTTCTGCTTCAAAAGAAAAGGTAAGAATGAGAATATTGTGAACATTTTTTGTGAGTAGAGATTATATTCAACTTTTCAAATTGAATGTCAGTTTGTGAATGTGGGATACTCTCCTGTATCAATTCAAAATGCCAGGAAATAGCCTGATATTGCTTCACAATATTGTGCTGGAACTGCCACCAGGAAAAAGGATGCCAAGCTTTGCATAGCAAAGGGCTGCCTGAATACTGACAACATCAATGACAGCAGTCAAGACGATCAACAGGATGCCCTCTTCTGCTCACTACCTTTCACACCTCCAAGCAAGGGAAAATCCCAGAAATTGACTCTTTTTTTCATCAGTTACCCACTTCTCACACAAAAACAAAGCAATTGTCAGAGCTGTTTTTCTGCAACTGACAATTATGGCAACAATAAAATAAAATAGATTAAAATAGGGAGTAGACATTAAAATAATGTATTCATTATAGAAGGAGTGCCTGAAGTAGAAACAATCTTGCCATCATATTCTAGATATACAACAAAACGTTGGATACCATATTCCAGTGGCCAGAGGATCTGTATTCTGCAAAACAACCTGGAATTCAGCCTCCAACTAGGACAAACCAAATAAATTCATGACTCACATGTGACTAGAGGGGACTGATGGCAGCAAGTCTGAAAACAACCCCAGGAACCATATTTCAGTACCCACTCTGGGTTGAAAATTGGTATGTCAGAAAAATGTTTGGAATGACTAAGAGTAAGAAAGGCCAGCCTTGTTTCCCACTTGTACAAAACTCAAGAGGGGTGATTTATTAAGCCGCACACACATACAAAAAAATAGGGAACCATATTCCAGTAACTCTTCTTGTCCAAAGTCCTGTATTACAGAAAACAGTCCAAAATGGCAACATCCAAATACGACACACCTATCTGTAAATAGTCCCAAATCATTCACACGAATCACATTCTGGTTCTTTTTCAGATCAGAAATCATCTGTATAGCAGCTGAACAGCAACTTCTGAGTGGGCAAAACAAGCCATATTTACTAGTCAATTGTGATGAAATAAGAGCACTAGAATAAATCACAGAACTACCACAAAAACCTATTGTGGTACCCATTTCAGGCTAAAAAACCTATTTTGTACAGATGCTAGATACCACAATGCGGTTCAACTGAATGTTTTATGGCTTGTTGAGGTCCCATTGAGCCCTGTATGACCAGCACATGAAGCTGGCATTTCCTATTCAGATGTTACCGTTCCATTTTTTTATTTCTTTGCCTTGTGTGTAGCGCTGATCAAGAAACTGCCCACAGATGTAGTTTCGATTGGCACTTCGCACAAAGGCAACTAGGAACGATGCTAGACTCTGAACCCTCTGCATTAATTCACCTTTTGTATATAAGCTTGCAACATTAGCCAGAAAACTTCAAGTCATAATTAGTGACTATTTCAACCATGAACATAATGCAGACTTTACATATACATTATATTGGCAATATAAGAATCACAGTACTGGCCAACATTGCAAGACTACTGTAAGAAGTGAAGTACTCTGAATGTTTTCTAACACTAGATCAACACTATATTTATTAAAATACAGCATGCAACTTGCAGTACTAAGACAATATTCTTTTTACTATTTACTTATTTATTATATCACGTATTTTTCCCTCATAAGAAATTATTGTCAGTTTTAATTTGAAGAAATAAACGAAGGCATTCCTAGGCCAGTGAACAGAATAAAAGAAGCTGAAATTTGCTTTCAAAGCATAAAGTTGACTCCTGAAGTCTATTCCAATGGTTTCATATTTTGCTTCCACAGACAAAATTTTGAAATTATTCACAACTTTATGCAGTCCCTGGTCAGTGAAATTCTGTTAAACTCACCACATTAAAAATAAAACTGAGCTTCATACACCCCTATATACACAACATGATAGATCTTAATTTGGCAAACTGATAAATCTATTAACTAAAGATGAAAAAACTGAAATTAAAATAAGGAGTAATTTTCCTGAAGTGAAATGACTTTAATGACAAATGCTCAAAACTATATTTTTAAAATACTTTTAAAGGATCACTTGAAAACTTGCAGAAAAGCTGTCCTGAAGTCTGTGTCAGGGTATATATTGAATTAGTAGAACAATTTTTTAAAAAAAGGATGCTGATACTTACCAGTAGAAGGCACTGTGCACCCTTTCTGATATTCAGGGGCAGAGTGATTCCTGTATTGTTTATGTTCTGGCATTTCTTTCCTGTACAACTTTGAATCTAGAAGAGGAACTCGGCTTATCACAGGTGACTGAGGAATGCTTGGAAGAGTCCGTGATTTTCCTAATACAGGTCTCTGTGGCTTTCTGTCTAATGACCTTTAAAGGAATGGGGAGGTAGAAAAGAAAAGAAAAAGATGTATTTGCAAGCATAGATACCTTTGGTACGTTATATTCCCATTAGCTCTGGCAGAATTTAGAACCTCCTTTGAATTCAACTAGGATCAAAAACAAGATTATAGCTTTGCCTCCAACTTCCTTTCTAGCTATTTTCCAGAAATAGCGGCCAGAATCCTATTGGTCTTAGGTCCAGCAGCAGAAAGCTCAGTAGTAAATTGCTGCTAGTGAAGACGTTACAGTATTTTTTTAGTTCTATATCAGTCAAATGATGTTTACAGGACAGCAAATGCAAATGCTGACTTCTTAACAAACAGCACTAGTTGCTAATGAAATTGACATTGATGCCCGAAGGTCACTGTAATTATTCATCAGGGCTCTGGTCAACAATAGGAGAAAAGGCCCCAAGAGAAGAGCTTTTTCCTGCTTTTTTGTTATACCCCCAGACCTAACCAAGATGATCTTTCTGGCACAGATGTGTCTCTAAATTGATTTACCTGTAGCTTCTAGGCCAAGCAGCAACCAAAGTGCCATGCAAACAACAATTCCAGAGATCTTTTGTAATGAGAACCCCAACACAGACCTTCTCTTTCAAATCAAACCTACCTCTCCTTGCCATCTAAATCCGAGGAAGCTGTTTCAGCTCTAGATCAGTGTCTGGTATCAGTAATGGACTGAATGAGGGCAAATAAACTGAAACTTAATCCAGACAAGACAGAGGTGCTCCTGGTCAGTTGAAAGGCAAAGCAAGGAACAGGGATGTTGCCTGTGCTGGATGAGGTTCCAATCCCTCCAAAAACACAGGTGTGCAGCTTGCGGGTACTCCTGGATTCATTTCTCAGCCTGGATGCCCAGGAGTACATTTGTCCAATTAAAGCTACTGCACCAGTGGCGTCCATTCCTGGAGAGGTCTGATTTGTTCATGGTGACACATACCTCAGCTGAATAACTGTAACGCATTCTATGTGGGGCTGCCTATGGAAAGTGTCAGGAAACTTCAGCAGGTCTCAAATGCAGATTGCTGGCTGGGGCTGGTTATAGGGATCACATAGCCCCTCTGTGACAGCAGCTCCACTGGATGCTGATCCATTTCTGGACACAATTCAAAGTGCTGGTTCTGACCTATAAAGAACTAAACGGCTTGGGTCCAAACTGTTTCAAAGACCATGTCATAGAATCATAGACTCATCGTAGGGTTGGAAGGGACCTTGAAGGTCTTCTAGTCCAACCCCGTGCCCAAGGCAGGAGACCTCATACCATCCTGGACCTCATACTGGGATGGTGTCTCCCATTATGAGCCTGCTTGGGCATTAAGATAATCAGGAGAGGCCTTTCTCTCAATCCCACCACCTTCACCGGTGTGTTTGGTGGGGACACAAGAGAGAGCCTTCTCTGTTACTGCTTCCACACTTTGGAGCTTTCTCCTACAGGAGGAGAGACTGGCCCCATCTTTGCTGTCCTTCTGCAGACAGGCAAAGACCTTTTTCTTCAGGCAAGCTTTCCCTCAGTGACTGACTGACTGAGTGGGGTTTTTAACTGAATTGTTATGTATTACAGCTTTGGATGTGTTTTTAGTACTGCTTTTGTTTCCCATTTCATACTATCTTTTCCTCTTCTTGGATTACCTTCCATCTGCACTCAGGACAAGAATAATAACTTCCATCTTTTTAAAAAAAATCTTCTTCTCTCTTGCTGTCAATTTACAAGGATGGAGCAGTGCAGATGCAGGCTAATTTGGAAAGGCTGATTGTTTTCTTGACTTAAATGATGCTCGCCATAATAAAATCTGAGAACACTGCATCAAGTTTCATTCTTAAAATATCCACTATATATATGTTTTTGGGCCCACTGGAGTTCAACAACCTTATATTTATTTTCTTGTTAACATTTTCAAAACTAACCCAGTCACACCCTAACTGTGTATTCCTCTTGCAGACTTAACAGCAACTAACACAAGAACCAGGAGAGAACACAATTCTGCATTTGTTGTTATGTGCCATCAAGTCAGAACCTATGTATAGTGACCCGAATAGGGCTTTCAAGGTAAATGTGATATTTAAGCAGTGGTTTTATCAGTGCCACACATCCCATGAGTTTCCATGGCTGAGTGAGGATTGAAACTCAGGCCCCTTCTGAGTCCTAGTCCATCACTCTATCCACTACACCACACCGGGCATCTCAACTTTGCATTCTGGAGTGCACAATGGATTATTATCATTGTTTCTTCCCTTCATTCTTGTGTTTGATGGCAAGTACCTTATCTGTATGTTGTTTACCTCTATTTTTTAAAATCTCAGACTATCTTAGCAGGTGAGAAGACTGACTGTTAGACTGCCAATGGCAACATATTTACCATCATATCAAAGAACAACGTTCAGTCTGGGCAGGATATTCAGTCTGACATATTCCCTTTAATACCAGAAACATAGAAGTAGAGTATACCAACAAAATATAAAATGAGAGCTCCATAGCAAATTCACAGTGCTGTGACCATCTTAAAAGACCATATGGCATGCAACAGACAGCTTTATCAAACACTGGTTTATCATCATGCTCTTTCCCCAGTGGGTGGTCGGTCTGGGCTTTGCTGCCACCTTCTGTTGAGGAGGTAGAGACTGCAGCTTTCGTTTATGGTGTCTGCTAGAAGCAATTTCCCCCCAATTTACTCACCTCCTTCTCACTACTGCTGGAACTACCATCTACTGACACTGCTATAAAACAAAGCATGGTTCAGCTGAAAGCTTTAAAAAGAAGTGATGCAACTTTCTTCCATCTGAAACAAGGAAGAGTTGCTGGGAAGGCACTCACAGTAACAACTAGACTAGCTGGTCTGCAGGATAATAGCTGGTATTTCAATTTCCTAATATGTTTCATACATACATAAATATAACAAGAGGCACACAGTATGCTGAATGAATCTTGACGTTTTATATTTCATCTGTACACCGACATATCCTGAGAAGCACAGCATTTTCTTTAGCATCTAGTTCTGCCACCACCAAACAATCAATTTGGAATAAAGAATACAGTAGTCTCATGATGAACCCAGGAGAAATGTTTCTGTTATTACAAAGAGATGTATTTGTACTTTCAGCAGCAGTGTTATGCCCCTACCTGCCCATACGATGAGAAAGAAAAGCTGCTCCGCGCATAGGTAACTGCTTCGCTGAAATGCGAGAAATTCTAATCAGTGAGCATATATTCCTCAGGGACCAATCAACTGCTGCATACTTTTGTTCTTTTTTTAGAATTGTATTAAAAACTTGAAACCTTTTGAACTCGGGGTCTTCACCCTACTGGGCACCCAAGTGAGCACTTGTTTTATCTGAATAAGCCTTTTGCCCTTTCCTCCAAGAAACTGTCCACTTATTATTATTGCTCGGGACTTAGCTTTAATAGAATCAGCTAAGACACCGAGTTCCAGGAGTGACAAGTGCTGCAACATAGGATGCAACTTTCAGGTGTTATAATCACCAGAGAAGAGTGATGTGAAAAAATAAACACCTTAATGCCTTTTGCAGTCTGCGGGAATAAATGATTACAAAACACTGCAGTAGCAAAGTCAGGAAGTCACCTGGTTCCCAAGTAAAGAAACTGTTCAAGAAAAGAGTTCAGCTCCGTCTTTAGAGAGAATGCATGCCTTTTTGGCAAAATGGTACGCTGTGTGTATGACAACATGCTAGAATAAATGCCACTCAGGTCAGACAGAAAAATTCACACTTCTAGGAAATGACATTTTGATCTGCTCAGCTGCAAGCAATTATTTATTACAAGTGAAGTGAAGAACAAAGGTGATGTGAACAAGCAGAGAACACAGCATTTGTTATTAATTCAGAAATAATTCAGCCTACTTTGTTTTCCAGGCCTGACAGCAAAATATATTTTCACAGATTATACAGATCTGGCATTTATGCCACTTTCTCCGGCCTGTGTAGATGAAATGACATATAAAACGTCTCCTGGTGAATATTCTGATGGTGTTAGTGGTATTTTAACCTTTTTACTTCATTATTTTATTCATCACACTAATATTCATCCACCACAACAAGGAAAACAAAGTAAATTTCTCATAAACGTACAACAAAAATGGAACCAGAATGATTTTTGCCATTGGTCTCTGAGTTCTCCTATCAATATCTGGAAAAAATAGGATCCACATGTTCATGAAACCATCTCATTCTGAAACTCCCTAAAGAGACCTATGATGATGGCTAAGCTGCTCTGCTAACACAATCTTCCAAAGCTTTTTAAACCAGTATTGTTGTAAAACCAACTGCAAACTTCCAGTGGTGTGCTTTTACTACCTGAGCTGTAACCAGCATGAACTTTAATAGGTCTTTGTAGAATATTTGACCCTCTTGGTTGTCTTGGGATGAACAGAAGCACAATAACCGTGTTGGGATAACAATTTCTGAGAAGATATCAGATATGCTATCAAATATTTTAATCCAGAATTCATGGACTTTGGGACACTTTCATCACATATGCACCCATTTACCTTCAGTAGCGTAGCTCTTCCAGCCGAAGGAGAAATATATGAAAAGCGTTGTAACTGGACTATAATGTCACATGTATACTATTCTAAGTATTATTTCTCTAATTTTAGCAGCTGTGATTCTCAGAAGACTGCTGATTCTATTTCTTACCCCAACTTGCCTCTGCTATGTTTGCCTCCCAGGCTGCCATTAGAACTCCAGATCCCCAGTTGAAATATTTATTAAGGTAGTATAGAGCTGCAACAAAGTCCCTTTTCCAGTTTTCCTGGTCCACCTCCTGAACACACAGTTGTTGAAAATCTGTCAGGAGTTGACATGTTTCTCTCCTTCATGCTACCTGTTTTACAAGATACAAGATTTGTATCTTCTGAAGTTACCCCAAATTATTCTCCTCCTATTCCTAGACTAAGACCTGTTCTGTAATAGGGTGCCCTCTAAAAATTAAGTCATACATTCCATAGGGAACCTTTGTTTCTCAGTTATCAGATTGTTTGTAGCTGTCCAATTAGACATGCAAAATGGGAACCACTGGTGAATGAATTAGTGTTAAAAAATTATTTCAACACCTCCAAATCTGCATTGTGGATATAAGGGTTCTCCAATTCTGTTACCAGCACTCTTTCTCACAAAGACAAATTAAATGCATCTGCAGTGGGGACCTCCCTGATCAAATCCATTATTACCTCCGGGGTTTCTTTTGCACTCTGGACAGTATGCAAGAGTACACTCTTAAAAAAAAAAAAAAGCAGCAGGAAAGCAAACTGGGATAGAGGGACAAATAATGTAGCCTGGTATAAGGCAACCTTTTATGTTCCTATGGCTGTTTCGGTCTTCCACCTCAAATTCTGATCTACTTTCTCATCATGTCAGAAAGGACAGAAGGTTCCCATGTCTTTTACCCATGTGCATAGCAATTAATGGGGGACGCAACAGAAGTCTAAGTGAAAAATTAGCAGGATGAGAAAGTGTAAAATAGACCCCACACCCATTCCTCCACTGAAACCTGTAACTTGTTGCATCTGTATTTCAGTTTAACTGAGATTGTTCACACTTCCCCTGTATAGATTGTGTCTGTGAGTGTGTGTATGCATGTGTGCATGCATGTGCATGCGCACACCATCAACGTGATCCTGACTTATGGCAACCCTTTCCAAAGTTTTCTAGCTAGACAGTACTCCGAAGTGGTTTACCCTTCCCTTCTTCTAGGGAAGACCCTGGAACTGTGCAGTTTGCCCAAGATTGCACAGGCTGGCTTTTCTCTCAGAAGGCACAATGGGGAATCAAACCCCAGGAGACCTTAATTCCTCCCCAACTTCTCCCTTGTTATATGCAAAATAAATCAAGATACCCCTAAATTCTTTTGTAAACTACATCACTGCATCCCTGCCACAAGCAAAGACCCTTGACGAAAATGTGTGCGTAAAGACTGCAAAAGGTCAATTATAATCAACTGCATTAAAAGCTATAAATAGTTGATCTCTTGCTTTTTTTTGGCTGAGGAAGAGCTTATAATCAAGGATTGACAAAAAAAAATAAGACTTCCACCTGAAGCAATTAACTAATCCTTATCAACACAACACACCAATCAACCATATGAGCTTATTATACAGCATCACAGTATTAAATTGCATCCAGATGTCTTTGGTGTCTGGAGTCAAAGCTATGACATGAGGAGCATGCTGAGGCTGCAGTAATGAGTACAAAATGCAATTAGAAGTCAAGCTAGATAACTTTTCTAAGACCAAAATACAGTGTTGAAACAAAAGCGTGTTATGTTTTCCCCAAATATGAGTTTTATTTTTATTTTTTAAAAGACAGGTGGGGGCGATTTATATTTGTATTGTTCATTTTATTTTGTTTTTCAGTTTAGACAGTGGACAACATTCGCAAGCAATACACAGAAATAAGTTTCACGCACACTGGTCCATAAACCCGGAAGCTATGTACACAAGAGACAACCATCTCCACTGCATTTGTGTTATTTCAAAACAAAGAGAAATAACAGGAAGAGTAGGAAAATGCATTCTTATAGTAGCCTGAGAATGAACTTAATACTGTTAAAATGAATATTCACTACCACAGCATTTTTGGATAACATATTAATAGCAAGATCTCCTCCTCTATGCTACCACAGTATCTCAGAAAACCCTTCTCCCAAATGCATTTTTCTCACTTCAGCCATGAACAAATAATATTTGATGATGCTGATGATAACACCAATAATCTTAATAGTAATAGTTAAAAATATTCCCCAAGGCGAACCTCAGTTCCTGGGCAGATCTGCAAGTGGTGGATAGGAGAATGGCCTACAGATGTGTAGGCTAACAGCAATGACAAATATAACTCTTAACTGTCTTACATCAAGGCAGGGAGTGCTAGCAGAAGGAGTGCAGTCCACAGCAGGACTGTACTGACTAAAAACCAAAGAGATGCAGTAATGGCACTGAGAAGCAACAAGAACATACTGCCATCTACTAAGTGCTGCCCAATACCATGTGTGTAGGAGGCAGGCCCCTGAAGGGTAAGGAAAGGAAAAGTCTGACTGAAAACCACCAGCAGTGTCTGACCTGAAGCAGGCAGTTACCAACCATGGCTGTCTCCAGGTTTGGAGTGGCTGAACGCACTACCTGGCAGCAGGTAATAAACCTGCTTATGGAGAGTATTTGAGCATGGGCGTTGAGTCTCAAATGAAATTTTATAGCTGGATGTTGCCTGGGTTAACAAGGGCTGCATTTGTGGCTTAGGAGGTAGGCAACATTCAAAATGTCAACTCCATTCTCCCTGTGAAACACCTGTTGCCATCAAGTAGGAACATAGTAATGCTATCAGTTGAAGGCCAATGCTATCAAGGTAAGCCCAGATATGAGCAAGCTCATCCTCCAGGACTTTGTGCTGGCCAAGAAGTAGATGAAAGAAATAAGAAGATTGTGTCCCTGTTCTGTAATGTTATGGACTAGAAAAACCAAGACCTAGAAAAACCAGGATAGAGGCAAAAATTACATGCAACTTGTACAAATGTACATCAAGGAACATTTTGTCAGACCAGAACATTGCAGACTGTAAGCATACAATATCATATGGAAAAACAGTAATGTCACACAACTAGAAGCAGAATGCCAACCATGAAAACCGCAGTCCTACATATGATATCACCGTCTACCTTGCTTTCTAGATAGCTCCGTGGTTTAGGTATATGGCTGCAGAGCCAGAGGTTGGGAATTCAATTCCCTCTGTGCCACCTAGATGGGCTGCACTCGATGATCCATAAGATCTCTTCCAATGCTGAAGTTCTAAGAACATTACATTTTTGCACACTAGGACATATACATGGGATGGCAAGGACTCCTCTCAAAAACTGGCATAAACTGGCCTTCAGTTTCTAAAACCAACTAAGAATCCAACTTAAGATACAAAAATACTGATTACTCCAAATCAGAGACAAAACAAAGCCTAACATCTTTGACTGTATGTTCAGGACACAGATGCTGATCTGTTGTCAGTTTATTTAATGCCATAAAAAATCTTGTATGATACACAGAATCATAGGATCACAAAGTTGGAAGAGACCACAGGGGCCATCAAGTCCAACCCCCTGCCATGCAGGAACTCCATCAAATCACTCCCGACAGATGGCCATCCAGCCTCTGCTTTAAAACCTCCAAAGAAGTAGACTCCACCACACTCTGAGGCAGCATATTCCACTGCCAACCAGCTCTGACTGTCAAGAAGTTCTTCCTGAGATTCAGGTGGAATCTCTTTTCCTGTAGTTTGAAACCATTGCTCCTTGTCCTCGTGTCTGGAGCCGTGGAAAACAAACCTGTCCCTTCCTCAACATGACATCCCTTCAAATATTTAAACATGGCTATCATGTCCCCTCTTAACCTTCTTTTTGTAAGGCTAAACAAAGATGGCCAACTAGTAACAGAGGACAGGAAAAAGGAGGAACTTCTCAACACCTTCTTTGCCTAAGTTTTCTCCAAAAGGAAAATAGTGCTCAACCTGAGGGGCGAAGAGCAGGTGATGCAGTGGGGGAAATGCAGCACAGAATAGGTAGAGAAGTAATACAGGAATACCTGGCTACTCTAAATGAATTCAAGTCTCCAGGGCCAGACGAATTACATCCAAGGATATTAAAAGAACTGGCAGAAGTAATTTCAGAACCATTGGCATATTTGAGAATTCTTGGAGAACAGGAGAAGTCCCCACAGACTGGAGGAGGGCAAATGTTGTCCCTATCTTCAAAAAGGGAAAAAAAGAAGACCCAAATAATTATCTCCCAGTCAGCCTGACATCAATTCCCGGAAAAATTCTAGAGCAGATCATTAAACAGATAGTTTGTTATTACTTAGAAAGCAATGCTGTCATCACTAAAAGTCAACATGGGTTTCTCAAAAACATGTCATGCCAGACTAATCTGATCTCTTTTTTTGATAGAGTTACAGGCTTGATAGATGAAGGGAACGCTGTGGATATAGCATATCTTGATTTCAGTAAGCCCTTTGACAAAGTTCCCTATGATATTCTTGCAAGGAAGCTAGTAAAATGTGGGCTAGTCAGTGCTACTGTTCGGTGGATTTGTAATTGGTTGACTGACCAATAATCTTTGAAAAATTATTAAAGAAAAGTCACATATCTAGCAGGGGAAACTGTGCTTGCATGCAAATATTTTACATATTTTATTAGAGTTTTGGCAAAAGCTATAAAAATATTTTCTTTTCTTTTTTAGCTTCCAGGATGTTTTAACAATATTGGCTAATTTAAAAATGCAAAAACCAGGACCAAACTAGGTTACACAACTGGTTCTTAAAAATAGTATCTATTTGTCTAATCCCCATTCTCTTTCCAAAGCCAAGTACAAGTAACCAGCAATACCACAGTATTATGTAACTTCTATTCTTTGCTTTTGACACAGAAACACAAATTCACAAATTCAGCTGCTGTCAGACCAACACAAAACACTGTATCACAATAAGGACCATGTGTACTAAATATTAAACAGAGTGGGAAAATGACAAACAATATTACTGTAACATGGATTGGTAGCTGGCTGACTGGCCATAACCACAGAGTGCTCACTAACATGAGGTGAAGTAACAAGTGGAATGCTGCTGGGCTCTGCCCTGGGCCCAGAGTTGTCCAACATCGTGATAAATGATTTAGAAAAGGAGAAGAGGGGGGTGCTCATCAAATCTGTGAATGGCATCAAATTCCTGGGAGTGGAGAGACTAATAATCTCGAAGACAGAACAGGGATTTAGAATGGCTTTAAGGAACTAAAGAGCTAGGCCAAAATGAACAAATTGTATTTCAATGGGGAAAATGTACAATTCTGTATTTAAAGATGGAAAATCAGATGAACAAATATAGGTGGCTTGGCAGTACTACATATCAAAATGATCTTAGGGGTCTAAGCTAAGCATGAGCCAATGGTAAAATGTGGTAATGACATCCCTGACTATATCAAGAAAAACTGATGAAGTAATACCTGTTTGAAGGATTTGAAATGTGATTGTTTCCTTTTTAGTGCAGAAGAAAACATGGAGAACTCTCTCTAGCCTCAACCCTTCCCTTGGAAAACGAATAATGATCAGTCTGGATTTTTTCATTAGCCTTTCTGTCCATTTTATTAAAGAAGTCTTAAAAGTAAGTACTGAGTCTGGTGCAACCCCTAACAACAATCCAGTCACTTGATTTCTCTGTATGCTTTGAGGACTCTCTGCTTTTTACTCCTAATGACCTGCACTTAGAATCCGTTATTATATTCCTAAAAATAAAGTATACCTATTAAAAGCGAAGGGGAATCAAATTATTTTAATGGAATCTAAAAGCCATGGAGCCTGGTGCCATACCAGTGAGTCTAGGCCCTAGGGACAGCAGTTTAGAATGGATATCACCACAGAAAAGGCTCTCTATGGTCACCACATAACCTCATACCCATTGGCTGGAACACCTAGAAATCTAGAGACAAACAATAAGTTACATTTAAGATGCATTATATAGCTGTATTCCATTCTGTGGGCTGTTGCAGCACAAAAGGAGGCAAAACTTTTCCTTTTGCCAGATGAGGTTTTAACGCAAGATGTAACTGCACAGTAAAGGAAATGCAAATTCACTCACATTCACTCACAGTGACATCACACTGAGGAACTTGGGTCTGTACAATTTAACTGGCCACACCAGAAACAGAAGAAAGCCTTTTCTTCTTTTTCTTTTCTTTCTTTCTTTCTTTTTTCCTCTTCTTTTTGCTGCTTGCCGCAAAATCTATAGCCCTGTAATGGGTGCCATGACAAAGAACTGCCTTAAACAACAGTAAAAAGATGTCCTTCTTCAATTTCCTCATCCAGTTGCCTTGTCTTTTTGAAAAAGCTCTCCTGATGGAAGCAAACTCCATTCTTAAGTTGTTAAAAAAAAAAAAAGGAGTGTTGCCCACAGAAGCTGTTAGGAAAAAAGAAAAAAAAGAAGGGCCCTGGGCTGTGTTTGCTGGCACTGCCATGTGTTCGTGTGTACACAGCTTGTGCTCCCTCACGAGGTAAGAGGCAAGAGGGAAGGTGCTTTAGGTGCACCCATGTGTGTGCATGTGCTTGGCATATCTGAACTGATGAAAAAGCATTTTTTTAAAGCAGGAGTTCCAGAGATGGGAAGTGGAAAACTAGAGTTTGGGGGAGGGGCACTCTGGTCATTCACAATTTCCTTTGCATTGTGAGATCAACAGAAAACAAATGCAAGTCAGCCTGCCCCAAATCATGACTGCAATGATGACAAGAAGAAACTGAAATTGTTAAAGATTTTATATACCTTGGTTCAACCAGCAATTCAAATGAATACTGTAGCCAAGAAATCAGAAGATTGAGACTCAGAAGGGCAGCAATGAAGGAATTGGAAAAGATCATCAAGTGTAAGGATGAGTCACTGGAGACCAGGGTGAAGCTCATCTACACTATTGTATTCCTGGTTACTTACGTGTGCAAGCTGGATGGTGGCACTACTACTACTGATAGTAGTAACTCTACTATCATTAGAATAGTATCAAACAGAAACATTTTAAAATATTCCATTATATAGCTGTTTACAGTTTTATCAATGCTTTTGGCCTCTGTCATCCGAGTAGCCAATGTTGTCAGTTTGATTGCAAAATCACAAGTAGTGCTAGATGTCACAAAAAAATCTCAAAATGTTACTTTTGGTTAAAGCTTACAGAAATGTTTTCTCAGAGCCCTGAAGAGAGCTGTCCCACTGACTTTAGTTTTAGTTAGGAATTATGATTCACAGCTTTTTAATGATGCCCATAAATAAACCTAAAAGAAAGAGCCAGTCAGAAATCTGTCCAAAGAAGTGGCTGTGTTAGTCTGTCTCAGAATGTTGACAAAATTAAAGACAGTAGGAAAAGAAAGAGCAAGAAAGCAAAGGACAAAATGTCGTAGCACTGCAAATCCTATCAGATTTGTTTCAGGGTGAGCTTTCATGAATCAAAATCCACTTCCTCAGATACATAGAGCAGGGGTCTCAAACTCAATTTACCTGGGGGCCGCTGGAGGCAGAGGCTGGGTGAGGCTGGGTCGCATCAGATTTTCCGCCAAGTGGAGCAAGAGCCCGAGGAAGCCGCCCAGGAGTTTCCTTAGCGGGCTGGGGCTCCGAGGAGGAGGAGGGGCGCGCGAGCCCTCATCACCAGCCACGACCCCCTCCGGCTCCTTCTTCACTTCCACCACCACCACCACCCGCAGCAGGACAAAGAAGCGGAGAAGGGAGGGAGTGCCGGCGACCGCCTAGCCGGGGGGGAGGAGGGCACGACATAAATTTAAAAAAAAACCCTCACAGAATCGCCTTGCCAAAGGAGAAAAGCCCCCACTGGTACCCGCGAAATTAAACAGAACGGGGGTGGGCCCCCACAGGTACGCACGCGCATGCACACACACGGAGGTCCAGCAACCTTCCTCTGAGGGCCCCCCCTCAAAAAAAGGCGTATTCAGCAGCAGCAGCTACCCCCACCACGACAGAGGAGCAAACTTTGCGAGGCGAGCCCAGGCAGCCTCCAGAGCCGAGGCGGCTGAAGCAGGACGAAGAGGAGGAGGAGGAGGAAGCACCGCCGGGCGCTGAGGCGGGCGCTGGCCGGGCTGGTGCTGGGGGTGCCGAGAGAGAAAGAGAGCCAGAGAGCCGCTTCCCTGGAAGAGGCGGCGGCGGCAGCTGCTGTTGGCGGCTTGGAGGCGCTCTTCGAGGACGGGCCGGGAGCGAGCTCCACTCTCAGGCATCGCTCGGCGGCGGCTCGGGCGCTCGGGGAAAAGGGCCGGCAGACAGGCAGGCTGGCTGGCAGGCTGCAGTTCCGGATGGAGGGTGCAAGAGGCGCTGTCTTGTGAGACAGCCGGCGAGTGACACGAGGCTTTTTTTTTTACTCTTGACAGCAGAGGACGCGTGGGCGCTTCAGGGGGGGCAGGCAAGGCGGGGGCCACAAACTATCATCTGGCGGGCCGCAAATGGCCCCCGGGCCGCATGTTTGAGACCCCTGACATAGAGTGCTCATACCTGGAAGTTAATCAACCAAGCTCTGGTTTACAATTTCAAGTTATTAGTACCTTGATAGTACTATTCCTGTGTTGACAATGCATTGTCACTTTGTCTGTAAACACCCAGACATAACCTCCAGTGCCACAGTTCAGATGGCACAGCATGAGCACTGCATGTAGAAACAAGTACTGGATTTTGTCTACAAAAGCACACACTGAAGAAAACCTATTAGTATTTAAGTTGCAACATTATTTTGTTCTTGCCGTTTTCTCCATCTTTTCCCCCCTTTAATTTTGTAAACAAGTCTTCTCCTCTGGTGAGAGCTAGGACAACAGGAGTCCACAAATATGCTCACCCGAGTAACCGTTTTGCCATTGTCTGCTTTAATGTACTTATTTTTACTGTTAGTTTGGGGTACAATAAAAACACTTTTAACAAACAATAATAATGGCAATGACATCTGAGTGCAATACATAAGTTCAACCAAATGGAACCAGTCCCACTAAGAAGTTTAAAGTGAAAGTGTAAAGGGTTTCTCCAAAACACTTGATTATTTAACAAAATCGTAACAGAAATTCAGTTGAACTGAATAATACAGACTATGAAATATGCCAATATTTTCAGAGTTCTAGTTTTTTCTATAGAGAAACGTCAGAAGGGGGATGCCACATAAATTTCTTTGAATAAAGAGTCAAAGAGAGGGAAGCACTGAAATGCCACAATTTTCAAAGGGAGCCAAGTTTGTTTTTCACAGCAAACCAACAGACTCTGGTAGCACCTTACAGGCTAATAAGTTTTATTTGATCTCAGTTCTTTACCCCATCTGTGCCCAATTCTACTGCTTAAAAAGAGTGCTTTGCATGCATTTGAAATATGTGCATTTTTCTATTTGCACTTTTCACATGCAAGCTGCTTTCAGTTGAATCTGCAGCAATACGAATTGTCCACCCCATGGACAACTGAAAATTCTAGTGACGCTTAGGCTGAAGTTGGTTTATTCACACATGAATCTACAAACATAAGAAAGTTCTATCAATCTGGTAGGTGACACACAACTTCTAATCATCGATTAGTAGGGGAAAGCCATGGAATACAGAAGACTAGACAAGATTCTGCCTGCTACTTTATACAAAACACTAGGTAAAAAGATGGACAAGAAGTAGAATTTTCCATTGCCCTTTCCCCTCTTAATTTATCAGGGGAAAACATCAAATGCTGAGATATTATTTATTAGTAATAATTGCAACTGTAGCCTGCTTTTTCTCTAATGAGCTTAGGGATACACAAGTGCTTCCTTCTATTTTATTTCATAACTTTTGAGGAAGGTCAGACTGAGGAAGTGTGACTGGCCCAAAGACACTCAATCTTTAGACTGTGAGGGGACTGAACTGATTCCCAAATACAACCCCATTCTTCTAACCCAGGGGTGAGTGATCTTGACCAAGCCAAAAGTCAACTCTACATTTGACTAGGAGTCTCCATTCATGAAAAGCTACAAAAAATCAGCAACATGACTTCTCAGCCATTTTCTAGACTTTTTGGCACCTCTGCAAGTTTTATTTCACTTTATTTTTAATTATTTTGTTCTAGTCATTATTTTATTTATTTTACAATTTTTAATTTTTTGAAGCTACCTTATAAGTAGTGGCAGTAAAAGGTAGGTTATAAATATAAAAAATAAATATTGTTCACCAGGATGAAAAGATTGCTGAAGTCACTCATAATCTGAAAGAATAAATGTAGCATCCCAATATTCAACTGACAAAAATACATAATCACAAACTCTAAACACAGGTGTGAAATACATCTTAAACTATTAAAAAAAATATGGAGTGCAAAATTTTCCATGATTGCTTCAGGAATTAGTAACATAACAAATACCATGGTTTGTCTTGCTGTGGGCTGTATTTGTGCTTCAGTCTACTTGACTGCAAATGAAACTCTGAAAAGTTGCTACTGATCTGCTCTGCTTTCTATTAACAAGCTGGAAAATTATGAGATTTGAGTTGTTAAAAAAAACCAGGAGGCTGCTTTATAACAAATCAGATTGTTCATCCAACTAGGTAACTAGGTCACATATTTGAAGAAGTAGCTGTTAGTCTGTGCAACCATACCAGATCAAGAAGAAAAATGTCCGAGGAAGTAGACTTGATCCACAAAAGCTCACATTAAAAATAGCAGTTAGTCTTAAAGGTGCCAGAACTTTGTTTTTGTCTGACAGATGATGTATTGTCCACACTGAACGATAGCAGCTCTCCAAAACATCAGACAATTGCCTTTTCCATGACATAGTAGCTTCTGAAAGCAAATAGTGTCATTATCATTAAGTTATAGCTCTTCCCAAAGAAATTTATGAACACTGAAATGTGTCTTCTCTCATTGGAAGGAAACTCCTACTCATCAGCTTCATTCATTTTTTCTCTCTTTTCACAAAGCTGAGCCATTAAGAAAATCTATTCCAGCCCCAACTGCTAACAGAGCTCTTAATATTTACATCCTAACTGTGAAACTGCTTCCTTCCACCTGCATGCAAAACCAGAGTAATGGCAGCTTTCCACCCACTCTGCAAGTGACTCAGCAGTGAGGCAACATGTGGATTGAGCATCATATATTACTTCAAGCAACCATAATTCTCAAGTCAAATCTTATTTTCTTCTTTTGAAACAGTGAATTACATTTTTCCCCAGCCTCACTATGTGTTTAATTTTCTACAGTTTCAATAGAGTTGTCTATTCCAACAGCCCAGCAGAACAACTCACATTATTAATTGTGCCATGCTGAGCATAATTAGTGAAGGAACAGAAAGTAAAGGAATCAAAAACAAATCTTCCAGTATTATACTTCCTTTATACAAAACTCTGGCACGGCTCCCTCTGAAATGATGTGTAGAGGTCTATCTCTGCATCCAAAAAACCTGGAAGTGGTAGTGTGGTGATGTGGAAACAGTGACAGACTAGGGCTCAGGAGACCCGGATTCAAATCACCACATGGCCATAGAAATGTACAGGGGGTACTCCTTCAACATCTCACACTCTTTGAAAACTCTTCCAGTTGCCATAAGTCAAAAGGACAACAAGGATTACTAGGAATTACTAAGGATCTGGAGCAACTCTCCGTATATCATCATCATACTTTTTTTGGCATAATAAAGAAAAGTAGAGTGAAATAGAAAATAAAGAACCAATAAGCAAAATAGAATAAAATAGTGAATAGAGAACCAATAAACAAATAAAATCCAGCTAGTTGAAGATTATGATAGGTTACATAGAGGTTACATAAACAAGTGTAAAGCCAACGATCAAATAAAGCCCAGTTAGCTAGATTCTGGTAGCATCCTTCTTCTCTGGAAAATCAATTTCAAAAAAATTGCCATTTTCTCAGATACATCAGCATTAGCACCTGAAAGAGTATACCTTATTTTCTCCAGGTCTGGAAGATTTAGAGGAATCCCTACTAAGGAGAGAAGCTGTGTTTGTCCACTAGGTGGGGAGGAATCCCTCCAACATGATTTTGTATTTCCCCTTCTAAAGGACTTTCGCTCTGTGTTCCTGGAGAGATGCCTTAAGAAGGAACTCTTCATATAAGGAAAGGTTACAGTATTTGGGGCTGTTTAGCTTAGAAAAAAGGCAAATCAAAGGAGACCTGAACAGCAGTGGTTCATCATTTAGGCAGGAGACTGCTGCTGCTCTTGCTGACCCCCCACCCCCACCCCTGCATTCATTCCCAACAGTCGTACAGTTTTAGTTTCTGGTTTGCTTATGCCATTTTAGCAATTTTAGCGTTGCCGCCATCCAGCAATTTTTCATGGCTGAGCAGGAATTCAAACCCAGATCTCCTGACTCATAGTCTGCCACTCTCAAAGAGATACGTAGAGCCAATGAGGTATAGTGGATAGGTTAATAAATTAATTTTACTTGTTGCAAAAAAAACCTTAGTTTTCCGAAAGAGACAACTAGTTGAACAGAACTACTTTTCAGTATTTGAGTATCAAAACAAAATCAATAAATTGCATTAAATATGATTTATGTGACACTGAATTAAACCTTTGTTTAAGAATAATTTTTACTGAAATACTTGTCAAGACATGATAGCCATTAGTTTCCTTACATTGTTTGAATCTTAAACAATGTAAAACCAACATATTGAAAACAGTTAATGTTCTAATTTTACCAATCTGAGAAGATGATACATTTTTGCACTGTTCTCTAGTAATCTGTTCCAGCAGAGTTTAACTGGAGGCTAGAAATTGAAAATCTTTACAGAAGAATATAGTGATAGTAGAAAAGTCAGTACCTTTTATAGATTCTGTTCCCCTGATTGATAGGGTTCCAGGAACTATGCTTTATATTTAATCACTCACTCTATTAGTAAATGCTAATAATTATCATTATAATAGGTCAGACAAACTAAACATGATGAGCAAGCTTCCCGATTGCCCTTTTGTTTGTTTATTGAACTTTTAAATTGTTCACTAACCAAAATTCCATTTTTAAAAAAAAAAAAATCCTCATGTCCTCTTTTATAAAAAGCATTGGGATGTAATCAAGATTGGCTGCAGGAGAAAGAGGTGTAAGCTCTTATCTGTACCCACAGGTTTTCCCTTCCATGACTTCCTTCTCCATTCATTCCATAGATTTAATAAACCTCCCTGTAAATGGGACGTATAGGGCAGCTTTCAATAAGCAGTTCCAAATACTTGGAACAAAGGGAAGGAGGCATGGGATTTGTATCATGACCTCAGAGGGAAGGGGTTTAACCCTTTGCTTCTGCTCTGCTAGGTGCTCTCACCAGGGAGAGTCTTCCAACCTAATGAGAGGCACCACCGGGATTAAGGCTAGCATCATCATATTAGGAGTCCAAAGGGAATCTGGAAAAACTTTAAAATGACCTATTTTAATGGGACTTCAATGTAGCAGGCCCCACTACTATATACAGCATATCACAGAAGTGAGTACACCCCCTCACATTTCATAAATATTTTAGTATACCTTTTCATGTGACAGCACTGAAGAAATGACACTTGGCTACAATGTAAAGCAGTGAGTATACAGCTTGTATAACAGTGTAAATGTGCTGTCCCCTCAAAATAACGCAACACACAGCCATTAATGTCTAAACGGCTGGCAAAAAAAGTGAGTACACCCCTAAGTGACAATGTCCAAATTGGGCACAAAAGTGTCAATATTTTGGGAAATAGACGTATGAGTGCTGCCAGCATTGCTGCAGAGGTTGAAGGGGTGGGGGTCAGCCTGTCAGTGCTCAGACCATACGCCACACACTGCATCAAATTGGTCTCCAGGGCTGTCGTCCCAGAAGGAAGCCTCTTCTAAAGATGATGCACAAGAAAGCCTGCATATGGTTTGCTGCAGACAAGCAGACTAAGGACATGGATTTCTGGAACCATGTCCTGTGGTCCGATGAGACGAAGATAAACTTATTTGGTTCAGATGGTGTCAAGCGTGTGTGGTGGCAACCAGGTGAGGAGTACAAAGACAAGTGTGTCATGCCTACAGTCAAGCATGGTGGTGGGAGTGTCATGGTCTGGGGCTGCATGAGTGCTGCCGGCACTGGGGAGCTACAGTTCATTGAGGGAACTATGAATGCCAACGTACTGTGACATACTGAAGCAGAGCATGATCCCCTCCCTTCGAAGACTGGGCCGCAGGGCAGTATTCCGACATGATAACGACCCCAAACACACCTCCAAAACGACCACTGCCTTGTTAAAGAAGCTGAGGGTAAAGGTAATGGACTGGCCAAGCATGTCTCCAGACCTAAACCCTATTGAGCATCTGTGGGGCATCCTGAAATAAAAGGTGGAGGTGCGCAAGGTCTCTAACATCCACCAGCTCTGTGATGTCATCATGGAGGAGTGGAAGAGGACTCCAGTGGCAACCTGTGAAGCTCTAGTGAACTCTGTGCCCAAGAGGGTTAAGGCAGTGCTGGAAAATAATGGTGGCCACACAAAATATTGACACTTTTGTGCCCAATTTGGACATTGTCACTTAGGGGTGTCCTCATTTTTGTTGCCAGCGGTTTAGACATTAATGGCTGTGGGTTGCGTTATTTTGAAGGGACAGCACATTTACACTGTTATACAAGCTGTACACTCACTGCTTTACATTGTAGCCAAGTGTCATTTCTTCAGTGTTGTCACATGAAAAGATATACTAAAATATTTATGAAATGTGAGGGGATGTACTCACTTCTGTGATATACTATAGCAAGACTTTATAAGTTCACTCAGATGGGGCCAGGACTATCAGGCTTGTGGGTTTTCTTTCATGGGCTATGGCGCATCCAGCAGTGACCACTGCATTGGTTAAGGAAGGCAATTTGCAGGAACCCCACATTCCTGGAATTTTTTTCTGTACTGGTGGTGGTTTGCATATACGTAGAAGGATATGCTTAGGAACTACAGGGTCAGGTTCTTGTATGACAAGATTACAGCGGATGGATTCTCCAACAAACAAATGTCACGCTCTGAGTGAGTCATGAGGCTGGAGAACGTGTTCATGCTTCCATGTCTGGAAGATAACATCTCTTTCTCTGCTCATTACATAACAGTTGTTAATATCGATATTGTGGATGCTCTCTCAGTTTCAAGAAGAAAGGTTTCACATGTTGGCACAAGAAGCAAAACTTCTTATCTTTTCAATAAACCTTTTTAATTGTGTATCTGGAGCTGTAATAATAATTTTTAAAAAAATACTAATGAAGGCTACCAACGCATGTATAAGAAATTGCTCTGATTAATCAAGGTAGACATATGCCTATATAGCATTGTTCTTTCCTACACAAGTCAGAAGAGAACTGACGGGAGAGGACAAAAATGGTAACAGAAAATTACGATAGCTTATAGAAGGTATATGCAAGGAAACCAGCCTTTTGTATGTAAAACTGGTTACACTGGGCTTCTGTTTTGATCAAATAAAATATTAGCTATAAGGAAAGGGCACTAGGTTAAGAAGTCACAATCTTTCTTCACCCAGAACTTCATTTCCTACTGTGACTCACAACCAATATTACAAGGCTTCTCTGAAGATAAAGAACCAACAAAAAACAGAGAAACCTATACAGAGGGGACTAAAGTCTCTTTCTTTCTTTCTTTCTTTCTTTCTGAGTGTTGACGGATATGAAATATTAAGTTAAAAACAAATTAAAACATTAAGATAATTAGACTATTTTTGATCAGAATCAGGCTACATTAATAGCATTGTCTCGGTCATTTGCTAAATCTTTCGTACGCACAAAAAAGCATAAATTGCATGCACATTGTTTGTGCATTGTTTGTGCATTGTAAGTGCTGCATTGTTTGAATTTCTCCAGTCACAGAAAATTTGTCCTGTATCCAAGTAGAATCCAGCTAGAATCATGTCCTGAGGGGAGACACTCTTCAGCATTCATCCATTTGGCAAGGTGTTGTGTGGTTTTTTTCTCCACAGGTTCGGCTTAGCTTCTTCTGGTTTAATATTTAGACATTGAGATGTGTGCAGAAAACGTTCCCTCAATTTTAGCCATCGGGGTGGGTGGGCACAGAAGGACCCTCCTCGAAGAATGGAAAAGTATTGTGAGTACACTTGGGTGTTCCCTGGCCAATGGCATTCTTCACTTCAAGAAGAGCTGTACTGTAAACTTGCGGATGAACAAGCTCTTCAAGTTAATTTCACAATTTGATACTTACTTGATAATGCTTATTTTATTATTTTATGCTTTTCTGACTGTTTACATGTACTTACATTAAATGCCAAATTCTGTTTTTTAAGACTGGTTTAATCTCTGCTCATGCGTACAGTCTGATTGCCTATACAGCAATAAAATATTCATATTAAGTCTGGTAGATATGATCAGGAAAAAAATGCAATAGTCAAACTCCAGAAACACATACTCATGTATAGCAATATAGGAAGATAGGAAATAACCCATCTGGATTATCCCTGTTTTGCAACTCTAACTGAAATTATTCTTGCAGTTCCTGTTTTCCTCTTAGCATGCTATAAAGTTGAAAATTCTTGGAAACGGTACTAAAATCTCCAGTATTGCTTTCAATAATTTACTTGAGTGATTCAGGGAATACTTATCCAATTTGCAGATTACACAAAATTGGATGGAATAACTAAAACCCTGGAAGGCAGGAGCAAAATTCAAAAAGATCTTGATAGGCTTAAGCACTGGGCTTAAAACAACAGAATGATATTTAGCAGGGATAAGTACAAAGTTCTACACTTAAGAAAGAGATACCAAACACACAGTAACAAGAAGAGGGATGCTTGGCTCAGTAATATTAAATGCCAGAAGGATCCTGGAATTGTTGTAGATCCGAAGCTGAATGTGAGACAAGAGGGCAATGTGGCTGCCAAAAAGGGCAAATGCTATTTGAACTAACAGAAATATAGTCTCCAAATCCTGTGAAGTACTAGTTCCCCACCATTTGACACTGATTAGCCCTCACCTTGAGTACTATAACCCATTCTGGACACCACACTTTAGGAATAATGCTGACAAACTTAACTTCAGAGGAGAGCAATGAGGAAAACAAGCCCTATGAGAAAAGACTGCAAAAACTGGGCACCTTTACCTTGGAGAGAAACAAGACTGAGGGAGGTCTGATACCACTCTTCAAATACGTACTTGAAAGGTTGTCATACAAAGGAGGTGGTAGGATCACCTCAGAGGGCAGGACATTATAAGTTTGTTCAAGTTGCAGGAAGCCAGATTTCGGATGACTATCAGGAAAGCTTCTTAACTGTTAGAGCAGTTAGGAACCAGTTGCCTCAGGTGTTGGAGTGGAGAGCACTCCAACAATGGAGCATTCAAGAGAAAATCAGCCAGCTATCTGTCCAATATACGTATTTTGATCTGGATTCCTGCCTTGGACTCAGTGGCCTTACTGGCCCCTTTCAGCGCCATCATTCTACGATCCTGTGATGTTGATACCTTTGGAGTAGTAATTGAAGCTACTGTCCTGTGCAACTCTGAGTACAGAAATTCCTTATTCCCTCTCCTTCTGAAAATACATGTTTTGGCAAAGAATGAAGTGGATTTGGATTTAATTATGTTATTCCCCTCCATCCTGCAGAGATGTCCACTCCCTGTTTCTTTTTCACAAGTCTCCTCCATTCATTCACACTTTCAGTATCTGAAAGTACACACTGGGTACTGAAGTGTCTTCAGATGGGTGTCTGAAGAGAGAGGAGAGAAAGTACACACTTTCAGACACTAGAAATGCTGATGAATAGAATTCAGCAAAAATCAGAAAAGGGCCGTGTGGTCTCCAAAACAATGCAAATGCAGAAGGCAGGTGATACCTTCATTAGACCACTAAAAAAAATCAAGCAAACCACAGGCAGCTAGCTTTCAATGATAATTCATCTTCTTCAGGCTGTGCACAAAGTTTTTGTGCATAGTTCAGAAAATTACATACTTTTATTAAAGTCTCCAAGTCTCATGATCGTTGTTGGAGGCAGTTTAGCTTCATTAGATGGGTACAGATGCAGTCTGCAAAAGACTTGTGGGGAGAGGGTGTGGTTTCAAACTCCTCCTCAGCCAAAAGTTTAAAATTTCTCACCCAACTCTTTAAACAAAAGGCCACCAAGCACTCTGCACCTCCTCCAATAAAGGTTATTGAGCAATCTGAGCAAAGAGAAAAATATGCATAGCAAGAGTGTACTTGGAGGGGGCTGAATATTAAAGTTATAACAAGAGTTGTAACAAGACAAAGGTGAACCCTTGTTATGATTTTGATTTCTTATATAAATGAAATGGCTTAGGTTCCCATAAAAATTGGAAAGGCAGAGCACATAGCCAGGAACAGACATAAAAGGATCAAGAGCTTCCAGTCTTGTGCTCTGATGTTTCCTCCTTTGTAATATGTTAACCTGACCAAAAAGGACAACTGAGGACCTTAAAGTAGTTTAACAGTCTGAGGGAACCATCAGCAATTTAACAATTCAAAGAATCTGAACACCAGATCCATGTCTCCTGAATTCACACCTGAAAGTCTTTGATGTATGGGGAACAAGGACTTCAGGGAAAACTTAAAGATGGGTGTCTGAAGAGAGAGGAGAGCAGAGGAAGGAGAGGCAGCTAGAATGAACAACTGCAACTCCCATTCAGAACAACAGCATAAGGAAGAGCACATGCTTTAGTCCCTGGAGAATAACTGTGCTCTTGAAGGAAGAAGGGACAGGTGAGATAGGCCGTCATTAGTATTCTTCTCATGGCAGAATACTTTTATTATTTTCTATGTGCTATACTATCTTGCTTGATATTGACTGTCAATTGCCTTTTGCCCGAGATCTGTGTTTGTTTACTTTGCACATGATTACTTATTTTTCCAAAAGCTTTGTTCTTTGAATATGTACCTGGTTCTCATAGCTTTGCAATCATACCACCTCTGGCTTTGCCAGGTCCAATTTATTTATCTAAAATATTTTTACCCTGCCTTTCTTCTTAAAAGAACCCAAGGCGGCTTACATCATTAAAAGGACAATATTTAAAAGCTAAAAACAATAAGTATACAAATATTTTAAAAGAATTAAACAAGTATTATAGTAAAAACGTAAATAAAATCAATATTAAAAACGCATTCAAAAGCAACACCGCACATCAATCCAACTGGAAATACTCCTCTCAGACAGCCAGTTACTAAGGAAAAGCCGTCTGAAGAGAAAAGTCATTGCCTGCTTGCAAAAGGACTGCAAAGCTTGGACCCAAGCCATTTAGGGCTTTATAGGTTAAAACCAGAACTTTAAATTGTGCCCAGAAATGGATCAGCAACCAGTGGAGCTGTTGTGAAAGGAGAATTATATGTTCCTTGTTTCATTTCCCTTTACCTTATTTTCTTTAATAAAGCTTTTACTTAGACCCTTTGGTCTGGAAACTATTTTTAAGAGAACCTTAGGTTAACTAAATTCCAAAAGCCTTGCCAAAACCTGACCATTGACTACCTGCTGTGCCTCTGGGCATGTTAAGAATTCTCTGTTCTCTAATCCTTCAGGAATTGATGGCAGTGTCTACTGGAAAGAGGAAACCCTTGCTTCTGTGGGTTAAGTCCACAAACTAGGATGCTTTTCAGGGTTTCCCGCCTTGAAGGTAAAGGTGCTAGTCTTTGACGGTTCCACTAGAAAGAGGTTCAGAGGGGACATCTCTCGACAAGAGTGCACTTCATCGGTTGTAAAATAACATGATTAAATACAATTTAAATTAATTCCACCCAGCACCTGTAACTATTCCTTTTCTATTATAAGCCTGAATACACTTCATCCAGCAGCCTGCAAAGTAGGCAATATTCTACTCCTACTCCTGTGTAACCAATACACAGCATGGGTTTTTCTCCCTAGTTGCACATTAAAAATCTTAAAATTAGTAGTTAAGATAAATGCTATGATATAAATGTCTGACATCAGATTTTGTAACTGTTACATAAGTAAATGGAAATAACAATCCAATTGTTATGGGGGGGGGGAAGTCACCAACATTTTCAGAAGCTAAATAAACAAAACAAAACAATGTGATCATCTGTCCAACACTCCTTGTCTTCCTAGAAATGTCCTAGCAATAGCGCTGAATTTCAGCTCTGATTTACAACTGAGCAAAAAATAAGAAAGAAAGCACCCATGACGAATCTATCTTTCTCAGAAGTAATACAGTGGTGCCTCGCTAGACGATGTTAATCCGTTCCACGAAGATCGCTGTCTAGCGAAAACATCGTCTAGCGAAGCACGTTTTCCCATTGGAATGCATTGAAATCTCTTCAATGCGTTCCAAGGGAAAACTCAGTCGTCTTGCGAAATCTCCCATAGGGAAACATCGTCTAGCGAGTGAGGGTCCCCGTCGGAATGCACTGACAGCTGCACTGACAGCTTTTCACCACTAGTCGGCGCATTCCTATGGGGAAACCTCATCGTCTAGCGAAAATTCCCCATAGAGAGACATCGTTTTGCGAAGCGCAGCAGCGATCGCAAAAAGGCATCGTCTAGCGATTTCCTCGTCCTGCGAGGCAATCGTCTAGCGAGGCACCACTGTATTTCAAGATGTAAATAATCTTTGATAGTATTTCAACATACAAAGTGTTATGTTCTGGAAATGGAAAAACTTAGACAAAATGGAGTAACTCTTAATACTGAGGCAAGATGCAGTACAGACGGTTAGGGGCTACAATGCAAGATCAGACCGAATAATGTCAATCAGACTTTGTAGTATCAATATAACCATCATTCAAATCTATGTTTCAACTACTAATTCTGAAAATGAAATTGAAAGCTTTTACACAAGTGTCAAAGAGGAAATTAATCACATACCAAAACAAGACATGTTTACAATCATTGGTGACTGGAATGCCAAAGTAGGGAACAAAGCAGAAAGGGAGGTTACTTACCTGTAACCATGGTTCTTCGAGTGGTCCTCTGTGAATGCACACAAATGGGTTTAGACTGCGCTTGCGCAGGACTCCTCGGAATATTCTAGAGCTTAAAAACATGTGATTAGTAGGACGTTTCCCCGTGGCGCGCATGCTCCACCCGCCCGTAATATCTCAGTTCCAACATGTCCGCGGCTGTCAAGGCTCTAATTGTAACCAAGCTCAAGAACCAAAGTGACGGGCAGCGAGGAGGATAGGCGGGATGTGTGGATTCACAGAGGACCACTCGAAGAACCATGGTTACAGGTAAGTAACCTCCCTTTCTTCTTCGTGGCCTCTGTGAATGCACACAAATGGGTGACTAGCAAGCTCACTTAGCGGAAGGAGAGCCGTCACGCCAACAATGACGTCAGCACAGCCCTTCCGAAATTTGCTTCCTTCTTGGCCCTGAGGTCCAGATGGTAGTGTGTCACAAAGGTCAATGGTGTGGACCAAGTGGCTGCTCGACAATTGTCAGAAACATCAACGCCACGTAATAAGGCAGTCAAAGTAGCCATAGCTCTTGTAGAATGTGCCTTTAATGCATCTGGTGGAGCTTTGCCAGCCAGTTCATAGGCCAAGGTGAGAGTAAACACGATCCACCTAGAAATCATCTGTGAGGAGGCAGGAGAGCCTTTACGTGGGCAATGGAAGCAGACAAATAGTCTAGGGGAAGTGTGGAAGTCTTTAGTCCTAGAAGTGTAAAATGCTAAGGCACGATGAACATCCAAGGAAAGGAGCATGCGCTCAACGTCTGAAGAAGGATCAGGGAATAACGTTGGAAGAATCAAAGGTTGATTAACATGAAAACTTGATAAAACTTTGGGAAGAAAGGAGACATCAGGATATAAGACGACCTTGTCTGGGTGGAATTGTATATAAGGGGCATCAGCCCGAAGGGCAGCTAATTCACTTGCTCGTCGTGCAGAAGTTATTGCTACAAGAAATAGCGTCTTGAAAGAGAGGAGTCTAAGATCCGAAGAAGCCATTGGCTCAAACAGGGGGCGAGTAAGAGCTCGTAACATGACTGGAAGGGACCATTGAGGCAATGGAGGTCAGACAGGTCGGCGAATATTACATAAGCCCCTTAAAAACATCTTCAAGGTTGGGTGTGAGAACAAGTGGGAGGCTTCTGAACCCGTAGGTTGGTAAGAGACGATAGCGGAGATATAAACCGCCCAGAGTAGACTTCGGTCTAGATGGGCGGGGTATAAATCTAATAAATAAATAAATAAATAAATAAATAAATAAATAAATAAATAAATAAATAAATGAACGAATGAATGAATGAATGACCGCCAGCATCTCTAGATGGTTGATGTGAAGTAGTTTTTCTCACCTGGACCACAGGGCATGGATTTTGTGAGGGCCACAGTGTGCACCCCAACCTGTTGGGCTGGCGTCCGTTGTAACCTGGACCGTCAGTTGAATGGGCCGGAAGGGACAACCCACTAGAAGGTGAGGCACGAACATCCACCATGTTAGGTGATTCGCGAGCTCTGGAGTTACACGCAGACACTTGGTAGGTCTGTCCATCAAAAGATTGAATTGAGACAGGTACCAAGCCTGTAGAGAGCGCATTTTCAACCGCGCGTGTGGGACAGCAGACGTGGTTGAGGCCATGAGACCTAGAAGATGCTGTGTATGATGGGCAGAAACTTTGGCATAAGGACGAAAAGGGTGGATCGCTCGGTGTAGTTTCTGAATTCGTTTGGGAGGAAGGAAGACTCTGGCCTTGACTGAGTCTAGGCGCGCACCAATATAGTCCATGATCTGAGACGGTTGGAGATGAGACTTTGCAAAGTTGACCTGTAGGCCTAGATCTGCCAGAGTCCGGAGTGCAAAGTTGGTATCTTCTAGCGCTTTGCTGTAAGAACCAGCGATGATCAACCAATCATCTATATACGGAAAAAACGTGATGTTTTGAAGATGAAGATAGGCTGCTACAGGGGTCAAACACTTTGTAAAGGTTCTTGGGGCAGTGGCAAGCCCGAATGGTAGGGCGCAGAACTGGTAAGCTGACCCCATGAAGAAGAAACGGAGATATTTGTGATGACGCTGGTGAATGGAAATATGAAAATAAGCATCCTGAAGGTCTATAACCACGAACCAATCGCCCGGAGAGAGAAGTGGAATGACAGATTCTAGGGTGACCATATGGAAACGTTTTGGATGAAGGTAAGTATTGAGTAGTCTGAGATCTAGGATTGGTCGGAGACCACCGTCCTTCTTGGGAACCCTGAAATAGTGGGAATAGAAACCATCTAGAACCTCTTGAGGAAGAACGCATTGAACAGCATGCTTCCGGAGAAGAACAGATACCTTGTCCTCTAGAGCAGGTGAGTAATCTGTGAGTTTGAGGTGTCCGACAGGAGGAAGATCCATGAACTCTAAGAGGTAACCATAACGTATGATGGCGAGCACCCAAGCGTCTTTGGTGACGATAGACCACTTGTTGAAGAAAGGGGCTAGCCGGGGACGATGGGGAAGGTCGGACGGATGGTTTGGAATGGGACAGTCAAAGATACTGTTTACTTTTCTTTGTAGGGCGACGGAAAGTTTGGCGACGTTGGACAGGGGCCTGTGACCTGAAAGTAGTGGTAGCAGCAGAAGCAGAAGGAAGACTGGACCTCTCTTGAGCAGGAGGTCTGTAAGAGCAATAGGCCTAATGGGAAGGTTGTTGATAAGATTGCTGGGCATTGAAAGGCCTGCGCCACTGGTAGCGTTGCTAACGTGGCTGCTGGACATAATAAGAGCGTGCTGTCTTCCGGATCTTATGTAAATTGTCCATGACCTCATCCGTTTTCTCATTAAATAGACCGGCGCCATCAAACGGGAGTTCTTCAATTCGAGACTTAGCATCATCATTGATTCCCGCTGAGCGCAGCCAAGCATGCCTGCGAAGGGCAATAGCCGATGTCATGGCCTTAGATGCTGCATCATCCATGTGACGGGATGCTAAGCACTGCTGTGTAGTCACCTCTAGGTGAGCATTGAGAGCATTGGTCCTAGTCTCCTCAGGAGCGGCTTGGAGAACTGGTAAAACTTTGTTCCACAATTGCCTCTGATATGCTCCCATAGCTGCTTGGTAGCTTGAAACCCTCATGACAAAAGAGGCCAGGGAATAGAGGCGACGACCCAAGACATCCAGCTTCCGACCTTCCCTGTTGGTGGGAGTGACCTTAGAATGATTCCCAGACCTTGATTGATTAGATTATACTATAATGGAATTTGGTGCAGGGTGCTTAGTGAGGAAAGTAGTATCGCTGCCATGTGTTCTGTAATGATTTTCAATACGTCTAGAGATCTGAAGAGATGTAGGCGGTTGGTTCCATGAATCTTTTATGAGGTCTAACATAGCTGGAATGAAGGCCAAGCTTAATGGGGGGGGGGATTTTTCTTGGTTTATATCCTCAAAAACAAGGTCTTGCCAGGGAGGCGGGGGTTGCTCGATATCAAGCTCCAAAGATTTCGCCATGCGGAGAATCAATTGCGAGTACGATGTAAAGTCTTCAGATGGCGATGGGGGATGAAGATCAGCAACATCTGAATCTGGTGTTGGCAAATTTGAAGGAGACTCTTTGGAAGCTTCCGAAGGTGGATCTTGCTCAGAAACCGACGATACCGAAGAACCCCTAGTAAAGGAAAGAGGTGGAGAGGGCGAGCGAGGACGACCTCTCGACATGGAAGCCGAAGCTCATGGAACCGGTATGGACGTGTCTGTTTCAGGTGCACCCTGACAAGCTGATTGAGTGTGAGAGGCTCTCGGTTGCGATATCGAGGATGATGGTACCAACGGGGCACGAGAGCGCTTCAAAGGACGTGATGTCTGATAAGCCACTTCCTGCCGAGACAAATGGCGTCTAGGAGCAGGCTTCAATGGCGGAGGGTCGGGTTGGCAATAGGTTCGATGCCAACGCGGAGGAGGTGAAGGTGATGGCGAGGATCCAGAAGGACAGGCATATACATAAGACACTCTCTTGGGCCTGATGCAATTGCCGGTGTCATAGAAAGATTCGAGGTCGTCCTCACGGTATCGACCGCGACCACCACGTCGATCAAGCTCTACATAAATCAGCTCCTCATAATCTGAATACGCATGACGCCGAGACGGGAGAGGAAGAAGTATAACCTCTCGATGCCGAGGATGCTCTCGGGTTGGAGAAACATGCCAACGTTTCGCCAGTCATTTATGCGGAGGGGATTGTCGCAGGGACACCTCCGAATTCGATAATTGTATCACTGTTGCTCTAATCACACTAATCACATGTTTTTAAGCTCTAGAATATTCCAAGGAGTCCTGCGCAAGCGCAGTCTAAACCCATTTGTGTGCATTCACAGAGGCCACGAAGAAGAACCAAATGTAGTTGGAAAATTTGGCCTAGAGGACAGAAATGAAGCAGAAGAATGACTCATAGAGCTCTGCAAAGCCAACAATCTATTTATTGCAAATACATGCTTCAAACAACCAGAGAGCTGTACACATGGACATTACCAAATGGTTAACATAGAACCCAAACCAAGGTGAGTGACTGCACGAGCATACATGACTCCACCCCCTCCACACAGCTTTCCTTCTCCTCCACACACCCACAGCAATAGTTTCCGGTCTCTTTCATTATGGTTGCAACGGAACCCCACACAGGGGGGGCAGGGTTGCACATAGGAGGGCTAAGTCATGCTAGGGGTGGAGCTCTACCCAGCGGGGCTGAAAATTAGAGGGAATGTTAAGCCAACAATCTATGTAAATGGAAGCAAGAGATGGAGAAGCTGTATTCTCTCAGCCAAAACAAGACCGGGATTAGATTGTGGTACTGATCATGAACTGCTAATATCCAACATTAGAGTAAACCTGAAAAAGAACACTAAAATAACCATAGGGCCAAAATATAATCTAAAAATATTCCTGATAAACCACATAAAGTTTTCCATGTCCACATAAAGAACAGATTTGCATTACTAAACTCAATTGACTACGAACGTAAAGAACTATGGAGTAAAACCAGAGATATTGTCAGGGAAGAAAGTAGAAAGACTTGTAAAAAGAAAAGAAAAACCTAGATGGATGGTGGAAGAAGCACTTAAAATTGCAAAGGCCAGGTGACAAGCAAATGTAAAAGATGATAGAAGTCTTTGTCTCTACGTGATAGCCCCTGAAAACCTGCAAAGAGAACCAGTACAAAGAAATAGAGGAGAACCACAAAAGGGGAAAAACAAGAGATCTCTTCCAGAAAATCCAAGATATCAAAGGGCAATTCAAGCCTAGATTAGGAATGCTGAATGACCAACAGGGAAGCATACTATCTGACCAGGAGAAAATCAAGAGAAGGTGGAAACAGTATACTGAAGACCTATGCAGAAGGGATAAAAGGATGATAGTCTGACTCCTTTGAAAAGGAATCCTATGACGAAGAACTTGTACTTCTAGAGAGTGAGTGCTCTGAAAGCACAAGGAAGAAATAAATTACCAGGGATGGATGGAATATGGATAAAACTGTTTCAAGCCACAGAGAATGAGTCTGTCAAATCTTAAGAAGAATATGCCAATAAATATAGAAAACAAAACAATGTCCCACAGACTGGAAACAGTAGCTACAGCATCCTTAATAGAGAAGAGTTCAACTGAGGAAATAACAGAAACACTGACTTATCTTTAAAGAATCCGTACAATGAATCACCAGAATGGCAACTTCTACCATATGCAGTAGAGTCAAGAAGAACTCTTAACATCCCATTGTGAATTTACCAACTCCCATCTTCCTATATAAGAAAGGTCAAGTTCTTCTTTTTGAAGTTTATGTGCATAATGCATACATTAAAGCACACACTCAGAAATAACTGCAGAATTATTAACTTTCCATATATCCACGTGAAACCAACCTACAATTCCATTTTATACTGATTGTACACATTATGGGTTCTGGTACACTGAGCTACACAGTGAGATACGTTAATAATGTCTACACTAAAATTCACAGTAACATATTCCTCTCCCTCTCATCTGCAAAGTTTGATGGACCCAGGATCTCCTACTGCAGTATAACATTTATTGGAAAAATCAGTTTCATAATATTATACAAAATGAGAAAAAGATTTTGTACAAAGCAAAATGGAAGACTGTTTATCAAGTTTAACAGAAGCTGATTTCATGTATCTCAGTGGCTAGGTACACTATGCAGTACTTTTATCATGATTGTTATATCTACACATTCTTGTCACATTGAGAAATGCACACCCAGGCTAATGAATAAAAACGTGAAAAGTTTCCAGCTACCTGCATTCAGTGATACTACAGCAGTAGCTGCCACTCCTTCTGCTACTCCGTCGATCTGATCGAAATTCATTCCTTGACTTCCTTAGGCTGAAATATTCTGTAAGCTTTCCAAAGGATGACATGGCATCAGCACAGTCCAACTTTCTGCGCGTGCACATATGTATGCACAAATCTAGACACACATTCACCTGCTAGAGCCACTATGAATGCATTACTCTGGACATGCCACCAGTGTTTCCCAGGCTGGGCAGGAGTGCTCGGAGAGCTGGAAAAAACAACAACAATGAGATTAGAAAGAACATACCACGACCTTTCATATTCTGATATTTTCCATTCAGAACCAAAATATAGCTTATATAAATTAAAAATTAAAAACACATTTGTGGCTAGAATGTTTCTGCAACTTTTTACTTCAGTTATCACAGCACTTAATTAAAAAGAAAAATAATTCCATCTGGAAAAAAACATTAAAAAACACTGACAGATGCATTTCGCAGTTTCTGCTGTAAACAAGCACATCTCTATGTAAGAAACAGAAGGCCTCCAAAGATGCCTTTAATTAAATAAGAGGTATCCAAAATCTTTACTGCTTCTCATAATCAATCAAGGGAAAATGGAAAAATAGCAATAAAATTAGGAAGCCAATAAACAAATACTTCTGACCCTACTGGCCTAAACACTTCACAGATATACTAATACCTCAATCTTAGTTCAGTTTTCATATATTTTGTGTCTATAACCCTGCCATTTCCCTACTTCAGTTCTAAGTAAGGATGTGAATCTCTCTCATACACTGCAGCTTCACTTCTGTCATATCATGGTGACTCTTCAGAATTAATTAGATCTCACTTAATTTAGAAATCACTTACAATCATCTGCATGCCAGCCTTCTGCTCTAATACTAGGAAATGCAATAGTGAGTAATTCTGCACAGTAGTATGCAGTTCTCTTAAAATCTTCAGTCAGTCATGTAGACTCAAATTAATCATGTCCCTGACCTCTTGATCAATCTACTACTCTAGAATGGATGGCATAAAAAACCATTAACATGAGGGACAATGTGTCTTCCCCAACACATTTGAACCCTAAGGAAGCATCTAGTCGTTACAATTCAGTTGAGAAGCAGCACATTTGACATAAGCAGCAAGACAATACAAGGATGTAAGATGTTTAATGAGCTTTTTAGACAAAAAACACTAGAGCTAACAAACTGAAACAGCAAATTAACCAAGTGTTCTGGCATTGTTTCCAAACTTCTGTAGATTCCATCTTAAAAATGAAGTGTTAATAGCTATTTTAATTTCTAAAACAATCTGCTATAAATAAAAGAGCAATCAATACTAGAAGCTTGTCACACAGCCTCCCTGCAAACAAATTCATTCTTATGGCTCTATTTTCCCTTGTTTCATATATTATCCTAGTTTGATTTCTGAGTCTGACACATAGTATTCAAACAATTGTATGCAAACAAACAATTCCTTCTACAGGAGAATTTAAAAGGAGGAGTAATGTTTCCTTTAAAATCTCAAAGCTATGCTATGTTATGTTGTGCTCTTTCAGCCAAATGTAGATTTGTGTGTCCCACATCCTTCTCTGTGAAGAAGATTTTTCCGAAATGCCACCAATTTCACAATCTGCATTCATACCAGCCAAATTTCCACAAAGCAGTAACCACTATAACATAATCCCCCTTTTCATGTTTTTAGCATAGGCTAAGCTAGCCCAGATGTCTGAATGTAAATACAGCATAACATAAACACACAGGAGAAGGGGGGCAGAAGACATTCGGTGTAAGGAAGACGACAAGACAACAAGAAAAACAAGCAAAAATTAAACCAATTTATGTGCATAAGGCACCTGCTGGCTTGTAGCAGCTCAATGGCTTCAGGAGGGTCTGTTGTGGTGGCGGCAGAAGCAGCTCCCTGCAGTCTCTAAATGATTTTTTCCTTCTCTCTGTCTTTTCCCTTCAGCTGCTTGGCAGCAGGTAGAAAACCTCGCAAAACACCTTCTTGTTCCCATTAATATTTTATGAGAAAAGAGTGCAGCCTTGCAACCCCCATTCATTTCTTTGGATTACATCTGGAAAGCCTTTCTTCCTCCATCCCCCACCATTCAAACAACTCCACCTCTGTCCTGATGGTGCATGTTAATTTCTTCTCTTTTTTTAATCAATTCACTTGCAGAAAGAGGGGATGAAAAACAGCATTCACTTGCACTCTCAGCCTTCTCTCGTGTACATTCTGTCTCATACCATCCCTTTCCAGCCCTCATCTCTCATTACATACAGGATTGCTATCCAAAGAAATGTAACATTCCAAATGAGGTCAGGGAAAACTGAATGGAAGTACACATCAAGACAGGGAGAGATGCAGTTAACGGGGTATCACAGAGAACATAACAGAGAAACGGAACACACACAGTTTTCTCTGTACTAGGTACCAAATCCTCTAATGAGTCTCTTCTAGATGCAAACAGCATTTTCAAGAATCACAACCACTGAGGAGGAGGCTGTAATAACAATTACCTGACACAGAAAAACATGGTGTGGCTACTAAGCAACACAAAGGTAAGGAGAACGAACATATCACAGACCTGCAAGGCAAGTAAAGATGTGGGGTCTGGAGAAAGTAAAAATGGCAGTACTCATCTGCATGCATCCATATAAGGAAAGGTGCATGTGGGTTTTTTTTGGGGGGGGGGGATCCTTCTCGAGTTTCGTTTGTTTGACTATGTGCACTACCCATTTGAATCAAGTACTGTTCGTATTTACAGGTAGAGAACTGTAATGTGTTTCACAGAAGGATGATAGGCATTTGGGAACCAGAATCTTTCTAGATTATTACTTCTCACATTGACACCTTATAACTCAAATATTAAATTGGCTACTAGTCATCTCAGACACTAGAAAGAGCCATAAGCACACAATATCCCCTGTCAGGTCCCAGCATAGGTTACATGGGTGCAGGTACCTGAACAGAATATAACACAACAAAACAAAACAATGGAAGCAACATAAAAGAAGAGGGAAGAAAGAATAGGTTGCTTACTTGTAACTGGGGTTCTTTGAGCAGTTATCTCTGGATTTGCACATTACCTTGCACTTGCTCAGAGTGTGCCAAGAACATTCTAACGATGAGAAGCTTTTAGCAGGAACCTGCTCTCACATCTGCAGTGCACAGCCTAAGTGTGCCTCAGCAATAGTCCTTCATTTCCACATCTACCAACAGGAACAAGTCACACGAGTTAGATGTAGGGTGTGTATGAGTTCACACTTAAAAAGGTGTGGGGTGAGGAATCAGTTATTAGTTATGTGTGACTCACATATATAGGTGGCTAGCAAGCAAGTAAGAATGGGGGAAAAAACATCATTCTGCAAAAGGAGGCATTTGGTCTAACCATCATATCCAGCCTATAATGGGTAGTGAATGTGGAGGGCTGCAGCCAAGTGGCAGCATGGTAGGCATCTAACAGCAGACTACCACTACGGAACACTGTAGTGGAACAGTTATTGGGACTCAGGTGCGACTATAGTTGAAAGCCAACTATGATTTAATTTGCAGCCTGTATTATATTTGAAATCACAATCACTGGTCGCTGCAGATTGATTTGGGAGTTCAGCCTTAATACTGGAAACAATACGAATTACATCACTGCCCAGAGCACACATTCTTTCTTTCCTTCATCTGGTTTCGCCTCTGCCAATCCTTACTTCCTCTGGTCCATTCTCTGCTGATCCTTTTATGGTTCACTGTGAAACCACTTTCTCATTTAAAGCTTCAGAATACTATATTTATAACTACTATGTTTATTTATATAATAACATGGAAAAGTACTTAACAGTCTAGAGTACAGAACATCAAAAGTTTGAACAGTAATTTTGCAAAATACATCATTATTCACATGTCAGAATGATTCCATAATAGAGATTACCACCTTCCCATCCTTTACTCTTTTCCCTAAATTTTAAGAAACACATGCAGGAATTACCTCATCTCTGGTCATGGTTTATCATGCCAACAGTTTAAAACCATATGAGAACATATGTAAGTAATTAACAGCATTAAGCTTTTGCTTAACAACAAAAGCGCCTTCCCATACACCTGATAGGATTCATGACTAGTACCCAATCTGTACATTAAAATCATGGTCTTTGGTTTTGAATATACCCCCTCCCCAGATTGAACACTCGCAAACTGTCTTTGTCACTGAAACACTACCTACAGATGCGCCCCACACACACACCTTTACAAGAATGTATAACACCTACTGCATGGGGGGGAAAGTCAATTCAAACTGAAAAAGTAGAAACACACACACACCCAGCAGCAAAGGAAAAAAAGCTGCTTTGGAATCAAGAAGTTCTGAATCAATTCAAATTAGCCTTTGCATCATGCAGTGAGTAAAAAAATATTTCAAATTTCATCCATTTTATAAGCGGAGCAAATCCTGGAGTATCTGACCAGTCACATTCTGAGAGGGACAGGTAAGGTCATCAAAACGGTAGCCATTACCCACGTACTGAATCACTGGGTAAAAGACCAAAAGTCCTTTGAAATGAAGTCATGGAGACTACCAAAAAGGAACAATGCAGTCCACATTTGAAACTGACACTCTTCTGAGATCCAGTGTACTTAGGGATGACTCTAGAGACATGGAAGGAGATCAGGACAGTTATATTTTGATTCAAGTGGAACTGTGATATCTCCTTATCTTTATAAATGGTCAGATATGGTGAGTCCACTTTGAGGGTGCAGAATCTGCATCAAAAAGGCTTCCTCAAACACCAGGAGGTGAAGAACAGTAGCTTCCACTCCTTCAAAAGATTTCCATGCTGGCTGCCACAGAATTATGGCGAGTGACCTCTAAAGGCTTAGAAAAGATTCCATATCTTTGCATAAGATTTAACAATGGAGGGCTGTTAAAGAATTTCTGAATTTCTACAGGGATGTTACCTGAGAAAGATCTATATAAGGTTGGTGCCAACACTGCACCGGGAACTGAAAAAGCATGGGTGACAGTTCCCATTTGTAAGTCACTTCAGACCTGCAACTTAATGAGTCCACAAGAACATTCAACTCAGCAGTGTCATGTGTGGCTACAGGAAAGATGCATCATGTCAGATGTAATAGCATTGGATAATGTATACTAGCCTTTGCTTATATAATAAATGTGGTCACATTGTCTGTCACTAGATGGATTCACTGAAAGACATAGAGCAAGAGAAGTGCTTTGTGTATACTAGAAATTCAAGAACATTGATAAGGCTGCAATGGTCAATCTCTGGACCATGTGAATCCTGTAATGCTGGTAATGTGCACCCCAGCCAGTCAACAATACATCCACTGTGAGTACAGGGGGCTACCATTATCAAAAAGGGTTGTCCATGCATCTGCTGTGGAAAGATGCTCACCACAGGAGGACATGGTACATCTCCAACATCAGAGACATCAAGTTTCCCTGGTAATCCATTGGAGGACTGAAATTATCCATGAATCACTTTTGCAAGGTGCACAGTCTTAGTCAAGCAATTGGTGTTATGATCATGGTAGTTGCCGTAAGACCCAGTAGGTGCTGGATCACCTTGTCTTGTGAAGACAGGGCAGGAAACACCATAGCAGCTAAAGTCTCACTGTGTGTGCTGCTGCAAAGAACACCTGGGGCATGGAAGAGTATGTGCATCGTAGTAGTCAATTGCAGCTAAGATTTCTCTGTGTTGACACAAAGAACTAAACCTCCAGAAGAGTGATCCTATGATCCAGAGCTGAGCTTGCATGCTCACCACCAGAAGCCAGCAATCAGTATACGTACTACGGAGCAACTGCTAAAGCCAAGAGAAGACCACAGAACTAAAACATACTGTTTCTGAGAGTGAAAAAGAGATGGTAGGCAGGATGGATGGAGATAGGGAAGTATGTTCACCTTCTTTGCCATGGTCCTTGTTTTGTTGAACTGCAAGTCCTCTAGTCTTCGTCTATTATCATTAGAGATGGGCATGAATTAAGTTGTGCCTCTTTGTATGAAGATCTCCACATGGAACCACAGGTATCACATGTTTCCTCCCCTCACCTCCCAGACAGCTGCCCCACTCACAAGCCTCCATGTGCCGCCCAGGTCCTCCTCCGTTACAGACTGGGAAGGAGTTTGGGCTTCCCTTCCCCTTCTCCTCCAGCAGCCGACCACTCAAAAGCTGAGCAGAGAGAATCCCCATCCCACCTCCTCATCTGAGTGGTCAGCTGATAGAGATGGTGGGGAAGGGAAGCCCAAGCTCCTTCCTGGACTGGGCAGCTGGCAATGGAGAAAGACCCAGGCAGCACACAGAGGCCTGTGGGTGGAGCAGCCATCTGGGAGGTGTGGGGAGGAAACATGCGGCACCTGTGGTGCCACATGGAGATCTTTGGACTAAGAGGCACGACTTAATTCATGCCCATCTCTAATTACCATGTGCAGTGGGATCTGAACTTAGGTCAGCTAAATGGCACTTAACCGGTATACTACATTGCCTGTCTTAAAGCTACTGAGATTGGAATAAGGACACCATTGGCATAGTCATAAGTCGGGAAGCCAAGACAGCTCACTAAAACCCACAAACTAGAATGTTCTTTATTAAATTTTTTAACTTTCTTCTCGGTCTTCTTTTATTTGGGGTCCAAGAAGGCAATTTTCCAAAGGCTGTTTTGTGGGCCATCAAATCCTCCAAACCACTTGGTGTCAGATTTTTGTAATTTATACTATGTCTGCAGTCAGCACTGACATATCTTTTAACACTTTGATGAGAGACAGTTCAATGATGAATATTTCAGAACTGAAGATTCTGACATGGAAGTCCTCAAAGCTGAGGGCTTCTCAGTAGACTGTGTGCAGAAGTGGTTCACTGCCCTTTGCTGTGAGGTGACAAAGGAAATGATTTCAATGATTTTGGCAAATTCTTAGAATGCCAAAAACCAGGATTATCCAACATAGCCTGATCAGCATTTTCAAAGATTATTCCCAGAGGAGAAATTTAAAGTAGGATTTTTGGTTCTGGAGCCCAGCTTAGTGAAATGCCAACAAGTAAGATCAGGTGACATGAATCTTGCCTGAACAAAAACACATTCTGAATGTCTATCTGAGAGAGTGGTTTTCTCCTACAGTCAGTGAACATTTTGAACAAGGCTAGTCAGATTACACAACTCTTCTCCCAACAGCTCAGAAATCTCCCCACTTCCCTGCAGCAATCATGTTTTGGTAACTTCCAGTAACAGCAGTACTCTACATCAAGCTACTTTTGAAATTCCACAATTTTGTCATGCAGGGTGATAAACAGCCATATAAGTCCTTGACAGCAACTACATACACATGTTAGCTGTGTGTTATGCAGCCACATGAGAAGATTGATTTTTATTCAGTCCTAAGCACTCTGAGAGCACTACAGCATGTGGGACAATTAGTGATAAGGAAAAAAACCTTCCATTTGTATCAGCAGGAACTCTTTTCCCACCAATGGGGGGGCAGGGGCGGGGATTTTCACTGACTGAGATAGAAAGGACTATCTCTCCCACTGGAAATTCAATGGGGTTATACATCTAGAAATAACTTGAAGTCTCCTAATATGTTCCTGCTGATACAAATGGAAGCTTTTTCCTCATCACTCATTGTCCCCCATGCCGTAGTGTCCTCAGAGTATTTTTTGTTGTTGTTTAGTCGTGTCCGACTCTTCGTGACCCCATGGACTAGAGCACGCCAGGCCCTCCTGTCTTCCACTGCCTCCCGGAGTTTGGTCAAATTCATGTTGGTAGCTTCGATGACACTGTCCATCCATCTCGTCCTCTGTCGTCCCCTTCTCCTCTTGCCTTCACACTTTCCCAACATCAGGGTCTTTTCCAGGGAGTCTTCTCTTCGCATGAGATGGCCAAAGTATTGGAGCCTCAGCTTCAGGATCTGTTCTTCCAGTGAGCACTCAGGGTTGATTTCCTTCAGAATGGATAGGTTTGTTCTCTTTGCAGTCCAGGGGACTCTCAAGAGTCTCCTCCAGCACCACAATTCAAAAGCATCAATTCTTCAGCGGTCAGCCTTCTTTATGGTCCAGCTCTCACTTCCATACATGGCTACTGGAAAAACCATAGCTTTGACTATGCGGACCTTTGTCGGCAAGGTGATGTCTCTGCTTTTTAAGGTGCTGTCTAGGTTTGTCATCGCTTTCCTCCCAAGAAGCAGGCGTCTTTTAATTTCGTGGCTGCTGTCACCATCTGCAGTGATCATGGAGCCCAAGAAGGTAAAATCTGTCACTGCCTCCATATCTTCCCCTTCTATTTGGCAGGAGGTGATGGGACCAGTGGCCATGATCTTAGTTTTTTTGATGTTGAGCTTCAGACCATTTTTGGCGCTCTCCTCTTTCACCCTCATTAAGAGGTTCTTTAATTTCTCCTCACTTTCTGCCATCAGAGTGGTATCATCTGCATATCTGAGGTTGTTGATATTTCTTCCGGCAATCTTAATTCCGGCTTGGAATTCCTCCAGTCCTGCCTTTCGCATGATGTATTCTGCATATAAGTTAATTAAGCAGGGAGACAATATACAGCCTTGTCGTACTCCTTTCCCAATTTTGAACCAATCATTTGTTCCATATCCAGTTCTAACTGTTGCTTCCTGTCCCACATATAGATTTCTCAGGAGGTAGATAAGGTGGTCAGGCACTCCCATTTCTTTAAGAACTTGCCATAGTTTGCTGTCGTCCACACAGTCAAAGGCTTTTGCGTAGTCAATGAAGCAGAAGTAGATGTTTTTCTGGAACTCTCTGGCTTTCTCCATAATCCAGCGCATGTTAACAATTTGGTCTCTAGTTCCTCTGCCCCTTCGAAATCCAGCTTGTACTTCTGGGAGTTCTTGGTCCACATACTGCTGAAGCCTACCTTGGAGGATTTTGAGCATAACCTTGCTAGCGTGTGAAATGAGGGCAATTGTACGGTAGTTGAAGCATTCTTTGGCACTGCCCTTCTTTGGGATTGGGATGTAGACTGATCTTTTCCATTCCTCTGGCTACTGCTGAGTTTTCCAAACTTGCTGGCATATTGAGTGTAGCACCTTAACAGCATCATCTTTTAAGATTTTAAATAGTTCAACTGAAATGCCATCCCCTCCACTGGCCTTGTTGTTAGTCATGCTTTCTAAGGCCCACTTGACTTCACTCTCCAGGATGTCTGGCTCAAGGTCAGCAACCACACTATCTGGGTTGTCCGGGACATCCAGATCTTTCTGGTATAATTCCTCTGTGTATTCTTGCCACCTCTTCTTGATGTCTTCTGCTTCTGTGAGGTCCCTACCATTTTTGGTCTTTATCATGTCCATCTTTGCACAAAAGGTTCCTTTAATATCTCCAATTTTCTTGAACAGATCTCTGGTTTTTCCCTTTCTATTATTTTCCTCTATATCTTTGCACTGTTCATTTAAAAAGGCCCTCTTGTCTCTCCTTGCTATTCTTTGGAAGTCTGCATTCAATTTTCTGTAACTTTCCCTGTCTCCCTTGCATTTTGTTTCCCTTCTCTTCTCTGCTATTTGTAAGGCCTTGTTGGACAGCCACTTTGCTTTCTTGCATTTCCTTTTCTTTGGGATGGTTTTTGTTGCTGTCTCCTGTACAATGTTATGATCCTCCATCCATAGTTCTTCAGGCACTCTGTCCACCAAATCTAGTTCCTTAAATCTGTTCTTCACTTCCACTGAGCATTCATAAGGGATTTGGTTTAGATTATACCTGACTAGCCCAGTGGTTTTTCCTACTTTCTTCAGTTTAAGCTTGAGTTTTGCTATAAGAAGTTGATGATCAGAGCCACAAGCAGCTCCAGATCTTGTTTTTGCTGACTGTATAGAGTTTCTCCCTCTTTGGCTGCAGAGAACATAATCAATCTGATTTCGGTATTGCCCATCTGGTGATGTCCATGTGTAGAGTTGCCTCTTGTGTTGTTGGAAAAGAGTGTTTTTTATGACCAGCTTGTTCTCTTGACAAAACTTCATTTTGAACTCCAAGGCCAAACTTACCTGTTGTTCCTTTTATCTCTTGACTCCCTACTTTAGCATTCCAATCCCCTATAATGAGAAGAACATCTTTCTTTGGTGTCAGTTCTAGAAGGTGTTGTAAGTCTTTATTTATTTATTTATTTATTTATTTATTTATTTATTTATTTATTTATTACATTTATAGCCCGCCCATCTAGTCATATAGACTACTCTGGGCGGGTAACAACATATCATGTAACAAGTCTTCATAGAATTGATCAATTTCAACCTCTTCAGCATCGGTGGTTGGTGCATAAACTTGGATTACTGTGATGTTGAAAGGTCTGCCTTGGATTCGTATTGAAATCATTCTATCATTTTTGAGATTGTATCCCAGTACAGCTTTTCCCACTCTTTTGTTGACAATGAGGGCTACTCTATTTCTTCTACGGGATTCTTGCCCACAATAGTAAATATGGTAATAGTCTGAATTGAATTCGCCCATTCCCGTCCATTTTAGTTCACTGACGCCCAGGATGTCAATGTTTATTCTTGCCATCTCCTGTTTGACCACATCCAGCTTACCAAGGTTCATAGATCTTACATTCCAGGTTCCTATGCAGTATTTTTCTTTGCAGCATCGGACTTTCCTTTCACTTCCACGCACGTCCGCAGCTGAGCATCCTTTCGGCTTTGGCCCAACCACTTCATTAGCTCTGGAGCTACTTGTCCTTGTCCTCCGCTCTTCCTCAGTAGCATGTTGGACGCCTTCCGACCTGAGGGGCTCATCTTCCAGCATCATATCTTTTAGCCTTTTGTTTCTGTCCATGGAGTTTCCTTGGCAAAGATACTGGAGTGGCTTGCCAGTTCCTGCTCCAGGTGGATCGCGTTTAGTCAGAACTCTCCACTATGACCTGTCCATCTTGGGTGTCCCTGCACGGCATAGCCCATAGCTTCTCTGAATTGCTCAAGCTCCTTTGCCATGACAAGGCAGCAATCTGTGAAGGGGTCAGAGTATTTAGGACTAAATAAAAATAAATTTTCTCATATGGCTACATAGCATACAGTTAACATGTGTATGTAGTTGCTGCCAAGGACTCATCTGGTAGGCTGGCATGGAGACAGTAGTACTAATCATTCACCATATATCTACAGCCATCTCTACTATGAGGTTCAGGGAACCTCTTGTCTCTGGCAGGTGATAAGGAGGCCCAGCAAACTTCATTCCAACTGGTATTAGTCTGAGTTCCCATTTCCATCACTACTTAAGCCTGCACCCCACGAATACCAGTAGCAGTGGCTGCTATATTAAATCCCCCAAAACATGATGCCCATCATGATAAGTAAGAAAAGCACTGGGGCATTAAAATAGTGCCCATGGTCAGTGCTCAGTCACTGGTTTAAGATGCTGTCTCTGCTGGGATAATTAACATTTTGCTTGTCAGACGCAATGATCATGGGTGGTGACTGTGGTAGCAGCACATGTTGGTTACCAGCTCCAGGGCATCTTTTCATTCCTTCTTTAAGAAAACACTTCCACTGCAGCAATAAGGTAGTTTGCTGCAGGAGTTGAGTAAAAGGTGGAGGTACTGGGAAGCTGCCCCAATGCTTCAGGTGGCAATATGGTTAGGGTCATGTTCTCCATATCTCATAATACACTTTTTCATGCAATGAATAGTATTATATGGCTACTTTACATCTTTCTCTCAGGTGACTGTCTTTTGTTGGTCCCCACTTTCCTAAATTTGAAATTGAAATCAATGTGCCTGTATCACCAAGACACATACATTCTACCAGCAGTAGAATTCGTGAACCGTTTATCTCAGATTTCTGTTTAATCAGAAAGTGTCATATTCACGATTCCAACAGCATTTACATCAGAAGACACTTCATAATCCATTTTTCAGAACTATCAAACATTTAACCTTCTTACATGAAATGTCTAACTTAGCTCAAGTCACCATCAAACCAGCAAGCAGTGGCTATTTGCAAAAGCAGAGATGTTGTTGCTCAGATGCCATTTTTAATTCCACACAAACACAGCCAGGAACATAGGAGCTATATTGAATTGACAGAACCACAAAGAGGAATAAATCTATGGAACTAGGGAAAGGATATTATTCAAAGGCCTACATGATCTAGCATCTTGATTACATACAGTCATGTGAAAAAGAAAGTACACCCTCTTTGAATTCTATGGTTTTATGTATCAAGACATAATAAAAATTATCTTGTCCTTAGCAGGTCTGAAAATTAGGTAAATACAACCTCAAATGAACAACAACACATCATATATTAAACCATGTCATGATTTATTTTACAAAAATAAAGCCAAAATGGAGAAGCCACGGGGAAAAACTAAGTACATATTATGATTCAATAGCTTGTAGAACCATCTTTAGCAGTAATAACTTGAAATAATCATTTTCTGTATGACTTCATCAGTCTCTCACATCGTTGTGGAGGAATTCTGGCCCACTCTTCTTTACAGCGTTGCTTCAGTTCATTGAGGTTTACTTACGCATAGCTCTCGTAAGGTCCCACCACAGCATTTCACTCAGCTTGAGGTCTGGACTTTGACTGAGCCATTGCAACACCTTGATTCTTTTTCAGTCATTCTGTTGTAGATCGGCTGGCAGGCTTGGGATCATTGTCCTGTTGCATGACCCAATTTTGGCTAAGCTTTAGCTGTCGGACAGATGGCATCACAATTGACTCTAGAATAGTTTGGTATACGGAGAAGTTCATGGTCGGCTCAATGACTGCAAGGGTGCCCAGGTCCTGTGGCTGCAAAACAAATCCAGATAATCACCTCTCCACCACCGTGCTTCACAGTTGGTAGATGTGTTTTTGCTGATATGCTGTGTTTGGTTTTCACCAAATGTGGCACTGTGCATTATGGTCAAACATCTCGACTTTGGTCTTGTCTGTCCCAAGGATATTGTTCCAGACATCTAGTGGTTTGTCCAGACGCAACTTTGCAAACCTAAGCCATGCTGCCATATTCTTTTTAGAGAGAAGAGGCTTTCTCCTAGCAACTCTTCCAAACAAACCATACTTGTTCAGTCTTTTTCTAATTGTACTGGATACTTGGATGTCCAGTTCTGGGAAGATGGGCAACTGCCTTGAATGTTTTCCACTTGTGAGTAATCTTCCTCACTGAAAAATGATGGCCTTGATGGACTGGGGAAGCCTTTGGGAGACTTGGGACAGGGGCAAGCCTTTAATAGCCAAAAATTACCACCATTGGCTATTAAAGGATCCTTCTTGTCCCACAGCCCTCTAAAGCTTTCCTGGGGGTGACCTACAGAACATGAGAATCTGAAGGGGGGGGGGGGGGACAGGAAATTTTCAGTTAAATTAAATTAAATGTTATCAGTGCTCCTGATGACATTATTCTACTTACATGGCACAAAGTTACACCAATAGGATCTCAGCCAATTATTTTAAAATGTTTCTTACCAACATATGTATTACTTTATATTTTAACATTTCCTTTGTTGTTCTCACATAATGTTATGTAGTAATGGTTCCTCAATACGACATAATCTATACGTACCAGACATGTGAAGATATTGATTACAAAGGTTTTTTCAGTTTGTTTTCCTGTATTCTATTTTATGAATTTATGCCACAAGATATGGTTCTAGTCACACATTCTCCATTGTGGAATGCTGGTCCCTGATAGCAATTCTTCAAGTAGGAATGAAACATATATGATACACTGGATGAACCTGTAGGTACTGAAGCAAAAAATAGTTCCCAATTCAAGGGTGGAGAATGAAGAAAATAAGTGAAACTTTGGATCCAAAAATTATACAGGACAGAACCAGTCTCAGTGTGAAATACAATCCTATAAGGACCAGTAAAGATGGATCAATGAGACTGAGCAAAAGTTTGAAATAGGCAGGAAAAGTATACATATTTAGAAAATTAGTTATTTTGTATTGCTAATTTTTATTTTATTTTTATTTATTTATTTTGGTAAAACTGTCATTTCTTTTACTGCTCTTTAGAGAATTTTCCTCAGAATCTTTTTCTATATAGGCCAGGAACGGCCTGTATGGGTCATTGAATCCAGCTCCTTGACAAGGCAGGAAATCCTTACCTCAATATCCCTGACAGGTGGTCATCCAAACTCTGTATAAACACTTCCCATGTTGGATCACCCACCACATCTGAGATTGTCGCTTCTACAGTCAAACAATTCTCTCTGTTAGGAAGTTCTTCTTCATGCTGAGTCAAAATCTTTTTTTCCTGTAATTTAAGCCCATTGTTTCAGGTCCTACTTTCTGGATTTGCAGAAATCAAGCTCATTCCATCTTCCATGTGATTAGATTAGGCATCCTTCAGTCTCGAGAGACTATGGTAACGTGCTCTGTATGGAGGACTTGGAACAGCGTCTAGTGTGGCTGAGAAGGCCAATTCGAGAGTGACAATCCCTTCCACACTGAAGACAACTACAATCTGTCCCCTGTCCAGCTCCCTGGTTTTGCTGGTTTCGGGACTGCCTCTTTGCCTCAGCCTGCTGGACAAGGGTCTCTTCAAAATGGGAGAGGTCATGATACACCGCCTGCCTCCAGGCTGAACGCTCAGAGGTCAAGGTTTCCCATCTGTTAAGGTCCATTCCTAAGGCCTTCAGATCCCGCTTGCAGATATCCTTGTATCGCAGCTGTGGTCTCCCTCTGGAGCGATTTCCCTGCACTAATTCTCCATACAGGAGATCTTTTGGAATCCAACCATCAGCCATTCTCACAACATGCCCGAGCCAACGTAGACGTTGCTGTTCCAGTAATGTATACAGGCTAAAAATTCCAGCTCGTTCTAGGACTACTCTATTTGGAACTTTGTCCTGCCAGGTGATACCAAAAATGTGTCGGAGACAATGCATATGGAACATGTTAAGAGCCTCGTGGAGCAGTGGTTAAACTGCTGTACTGCAGCCAAAACTGTGCTCACGACCCGGGGTTCAATCCCAGGTAGCCGGCTCAAGGTTGACTCAGCCTTCTATCCTTCTGAGGTTGGTAAAATGAGTACCCAGCTTGCTTGGGGGGGGCAATGTGTAGCCTGCATAATTAACTTGTAAACCGCCCAGAGAGTGCTTGAAGCGCTATGGGGCGGCATATAAGCAGCACGCTTTGCTTTTGCTTCGCTTTCCTCTCCTGCTGTGCACAAAGGGTCCAGAACTCACTGCAGTACAGGAGTGTGCTCAGGAAACAGGCTCTATAGACCTGGATCTTGGTATATGCCGTCAGCTTCTTATTAAGCCATACTCTCTTTGTGAGTCTAGAGAACGTGGTAGCTGCTTTGCCAACGCGTTTATCCAGCTCGACATCTAGAGAGAGAGTGTCAGAGATCGTTGAGCCAAGGTACACAAAGTCATGAACAACCTCCAAATCTTGTGTGGAGATGGTAATAGAGGGAGGTGAGTCCACGCCCTGGCCCATGACTTGTGTTTTCTTCAGGCTGATTGTTAATCCAAACTCTTGGCAGGCCTTGCTAAACGATTCATGAGTTGTTGGAGGTCTTCAGCAGAGTGGGCAACAACAGCTGCATCATCGGCGAAGAGGAAGTCCCGCATGCATTTCAGCTGGACTTTGGTCTTCGCTCTCAATCTAGAGAGATTAAAGAGCTTTCCATCTGATCTAGTCCAGAGATAGACACCTTCTGTTGCAGTTCCAAAAGCGTGCTCCAGCATGACAGCAAAAAAGATCCCAAACAGGGTCAACGCGAGGACACAGCCCTGTTTCACTCCGCTTCGGATGACAAAGGGATCTGATGTTGAGCCATCAAAAACTACAGTGCCTTTCATTTCCTCATGAAAGGACCTGATGATGTTAAGGAGTCGAGGTGGACATCCAATCTTGGGAACGATTTTAAAAAGGCCGTGTCTGTGTTGTGCTGAAGAGACTCCAGGTGCTTGCAGACAGAGTCTATCCAGAATCACAGTGTGGATTTTGAGCTAATAGATCAACCACTGACATGGTATTCTCCCTCAGACAGTTGCAGGAGAAATGTAGGGAACAACAACAGCCACTCTTTGTGGCCTTCATAGATCTCACAAAGGCCTTCCATGTGATAGCCCTTCAAATATTTAATGGCAGCTGCCATATCTAAGCCAGTTTTCTTTTCAAAAGAGTAGACAGGTCCAACTTCCTCAGCCACTCCTCATACAGTTTGGTGTACAAACCCTTTATAGGGGATAAATAAGAATTGCTACTGGAAAATGTGAAGGCCATAATAACCTTGTGCTTTCCTTCCTCTTGCTTTTACTTTAAAATGGCCTTCGAATTTTAACTTCTATTTTCTTTGAGCCAATGTGGTTAGTGGCTAGATTATCAGACTATGACTCAAGTGACCTGGGTTTAAACCCCTGCTTAGCCATAGAAATGTGTGGTTTAGGCATCTAGCTGTGGAATAAGAGGCTGGGAGTTCAATTCTCCACTGTGCCTCCTTCACAGGTACTGGACTTGATGATCCATAGGGTCTCTTCCTGCTCTGCAATTCTAAGATTATCATCATCATCATTATTAAATTCACTGAGGCACTGCAGTGATGATTCGTTTAATATCTCACACACTCTGGAAACCCATTAGAGTTGCCATAAGTGTCCCCAAGTTTTAAATGCACACCATGGAATCTGTAATATTCTAGCAAATCAGAACAGAGCATGCTCAGTATAAATAAAAAGTTATATCAAACAACTTAAAAATTATAACATTATAAATCCAGACGAGGAATAAATGTTTTGCTTATCTGGGTACACTTACAAGAATTCTGGAATAAAAGACACAAGTTACAAAATTAAAAAACACAAACACTTGTGAACTTCTAGTGGTGTTTTAGGTTCTGCATTGTCTGCTGAAGGAGAAACAACCTAGAATGTATATGGAATTAAAAGCTGAGAAGATGGCATTCAAGTAATTTAAAATCCATTTTATCTAAAAGAAATGAAGAAAGATCATTAGTAAAAATATCTATTACCAATTACCTGGTCATATAAATATGATTTTTCCCCATCAACTCCACCTAGGATTCAGCAACACTAATAAACAGATACAAGTCATTCCCATCTGCAACAAAAACAAAGCACCACAGGCATGCACATAGCTTTCCAAATCCAGATCATCTCTGCTGTGCAAAGGCATCTTTTGACAAATGCTATCTGACAGCCTGGTGGCTGAAGCAAACAGTAATAGGACAACATGCTTAATAACAGAATTAGCTTAAAACTGCTTCTTTGACTTTTGAAGCTCAACTGCCCTGTCCCCTGCTCCCCCTAAAAGAAATGTATCACAGATACATGTCATAAGGAAAACCACTAAAAAAATTCTGCCTTGTCATGTGTTAAGTGTATTGAAGCACATCACTTCTTTACAGAGGATTCACAAAATCCTAACAGAAGTTTAGATACAGAAGGGTTCTTCTACATTTCTTCACTGGGGCAAACAGAATCACAGAAGTGTGCAGCTGGAACACACCCCAAGAAGCACTCAATACACCCTTTACTAAAGCAGGGAATCCACAGCTACAGCATTTCTCACTCATAGCCATCCAACCTGTTAAATAAGTCTCACTTTCTGAGGTAGTCTATTCCACCGCCATACGGCCCTTAAGTGTCAGGAAGGTCTTCCTATTGTTTTGTCAAAAGCTCTTTTCTTGTAATCTGAACCCATTAATTCAGGTTGTTTTCTATTAATTCTGCATTCTGAAGCGTTAGAAAACATGTTTCCTCCATCTTCCTTGTGAAAGCCCTCAAATTAAAGATTAGATTACTATTATTTCATTTCTCAACAGATCCTCACAGGAATTGATTTCGAGACCCTTTATCATCTTGATCACTCTTCAAATTGGTAAAGGGTAAACATTTTAACATTTTCAAGGTAACTCCTTTGAATCACAACTTGCTTTGGGGCAGACATTAAAATCACTGACTATTTTAATAGTTCTCATTACTAAGGGCCAAACTATATGCTACGATAATCTGTCATTAGGAGATGCAATAGTGACTCAGGCAGATCTCTATGACTGAGCAATCATACTTGGAAATGAAGCTTGTGTTTATGTACCAATGACTAATCACAAAACCTAGCCAACTAATCAATAACGTATAGGAGGCATGAAAACCTTCTGCTATAACAATCTCAAGGGATTCCTCTTTTAATACATTTAGAATATATCTATTACTCCTAAAAATCTGACTCCTGAAAAAGAATTAAAAAGCAAAAGCAGCACACATTCATTCGTTCGTTCGTTTGTTCGTTCTATTTCATTTTATTTTATTTAAAATGTTTATATGCTGTCATTGGAAGGAAGGACCATAGCTTTGACAGAACATATATTTTTACATGCAGAAGCTCTGACATTCAATTTCCAACAGTTCTAGTTAAAAGCCACTTCAAGTTGTATGAAATACCTGCTCCTGTTTGACCCTGGAAAGTCAAAAACAATACTGTACTAAATCAATAAAGGAGCATCTTAATAACAAAGCAGCTTTCTTGCCAGAATGCATCTACCAGAGTGCAGCCCTGAGCTCTCATACCTTTATCAAGAAGACAGAAACCTATCTTATCAAAGCTGCAAATCAGAAGACCCTAATCTTTCTTTTCCTACAAAATCCCTGGAATTCTATGAAAGGCTTGATGGACACTGATATTTCCAAGTAATACATTTCCATGAAGCAAACATGGTCAGGTTTTTTAAGACATCAAAAACGGAAAATGTTGAAGTATAAAATGATGCTTAGAACTATAAGGCAACAGATCTGATAAATCTGGATACCAATGTGCTGCCTCAGTACTCTAATCATATCTGAAACCAGAGACTTAAGCATTTGTCTTTCTTCCCTCCACTGATTACAAGGAACAAGCTAACACTAGGAGAGTCCGTATATGAGGCTAGACCAGCTAAAAACAAGCTTTGAGCTTGCAAGCTCCCCCACTCTCCCAGCTTGGCCTCTTCCTTTTAACAACAGCTCAACATGTTATCCAACCCATAAAGTATGAGTAATCTTAGCTATGCTTTGTGGAAACAAGCTATGTAGTTTGATTTGCCTTATTTCAACAAACAATCGTTGAGATGAATGGCAGTTTATTGAGTTCAAACCACATGATAGTCAATCAAAAATGGAAGCAAATGTTCCCAAAATCCTGCTTACAGCTTCAGATGCACAGGAGGAGAAGTGGGGTGTATAAGTCTGTGGAAACCTTTCACCTGACTTCCTCTACCTGATGAGTGCAACCACCAAAACAGCTATCCCCAAACCTCTGAGTCTTCTCCTGAGCCTGCATCCAAAGTTCCAGTATTTTCCTGATCTTGGATTTCTACTAATTCTACTGTTTAACTGAGGAGCGTTTGTAATACCTTTTTTGTAGCTGCATCATACTGTTGGCTCATATTCAGCTTGTGATCTACAACTTCCTTTCCTCTTTCTTCTCTTTTTACAGTTTAAGCACATATCATTTTTTGTAAATGTCTTATTTACAAAATGGATGCTTGTTTTCATATAACAACTAACAGGAATATAATCAGACTTCACATCTTCATACAAACAGAAAACTTATCAGGCTACTTCAGAGCTTTCTCTCTTGGTCTCTGACTTAACAATAACTGCTTCTAAAAACAAAAACTTACTGAAGTGCCTTGTCTCAGACACACACACCATTCTCTTACATCCAGGACAATCTCTACAGTCAGCCAGCATACCAGCCACTCGGCTTACAATTCCATTCTATCATCCCGCCCACCCTTTCAACTATTTTAACAGACTCTTCTGGCATCTAACCAATCAAAACCTGATGCATATCTATATAAGGACATATATACAGTATGGAATCACCACAGAGTCCACTTAACTACAGTTAACTGTTACATGCAAATTATATTAGTATCTTGTCCAACCAAAACATTTCATGTTAAAAAACTGTAATCCATCTTGTAGTGCAGTGGTTACACTGCAGTACTGCAGCCAAACCTCTGCTCACAACCCAGGTTCAATCTCAGTTAGCCAGCTTGAGGTTGACTCAGCCTTCCATCCTTCCGAAGGGGTGTGTGTGTAGCCTGCATAATTATATTGTAAACTGCCCAGAGAGTGCTTGAAGAGCTATGGGGCTATATATAAGCAATATGCTTTTGCTTTTAATTTATTCATTTTATTTTAAGTGTTTATATGCCGCTCAATTTTACAACTCTGAGGCCATTCATAAGCATGAAAAAAAATCAATAAAATCAAATATTTTACAATAATAGCAAGTAAATCAAGAGAAACAGAATAAATATGTTAAAATATTAGAATATTAAAATATTAAAAGCCAGCAATAAAACTAAGAAACTAAAAATATATAAATAAAATCTAGGAATAAATGTCTGCTGGAAGAGAAAGTTCTTAGATTAGTATCTAAATGCTACCAGTCAGGATAACAAGTGCATTTTCTTTCAAATGCATTTCACAGACATGGGGCAGGTACCTTACTCTGATAGGAACCTCTTGCACCACTCTGGATGATGGCACCACGAGAAAGCCCTTGAAGCACTACCTTAATGTGATTGGGTTCGTTAGAAATTTGAAGCAGCTCCTCTCTTTTGGCGGGAAATGACGACTGAGCCTCTTTTAAAATATTAACAGATTTATTTGGTTTAACACTTGGTGGTTCCACAACAACTTCTATAGGTTCATAACAAGTGAGATCTGGCAACTGCCCAAAGTATGAAGACGAGGACTCCATCTGTAAATTGGCAAGGTTCATTGAGGGGCTGGTCCAGAACGTTCCCGGTCGGTGTGTTTCCTCATTGGAGCACTCCAAACCTCGCAAATTGTCCCGTAACCAGGGTGTCTGGTCCAAGCTCCCTCCGGTGGTGGTTGGTCTCGTCAGATTACCTTCCTCAAGTGATCTGGTCCCCGCGGAAAGACCACAACGGTCCATTCTAGCGCCGCTGTCGATGTTCCCTTTCCCTTTGACAAGTCGGGGTCGGGTAGTAATCCTCCTACCTTCAAATTAGGGAAATCTTCTAATAACCCGCACACTCTTTCATATCTCTGTTCACCTTTTTCTCTCTCTCTACTTTTCTCCTCTTTCCTTCTCTCTCCCCTGGATATACTGAAAACTCCCCCTCTTCTCTGATCTTTTATATCCTCCTCCCACATTGGTAGAGTTAACTCCTCCTCCTTTTCCCCTTTTCCTTCCTCCCCTAAACAGACTTCTATTTGAGGGGACGGCTCACTCTCATATTTCTCTCTCTTTCTTATTTCTCTTTCACACTTAACGATCAGGGAGGGACATATGGGAACACAGAATGCTCCTAAGCCACTCACAGCTTATAAATTACTACTAAGGTATTGTATTTGGCTCAGAAACTGAGAGGTAACCAAATGCAAAAATAGGCAATACCACTAAAAATCATCATACAATAAACAAGTTTTCATGGATTAAAACACCACTGCATCAGGCTTGTACCAGTGAGAAGAACTTAAAACCCAAAGCTTAAAGTCTAAACATAAATGAGAAGGTGGGTTTTGCCAGGAAAGTTGGTTGTAGATGTTAAGTCTAGCAGTATTTTGCCAAGCTTGTCTTTTAGATGGAAGTCAGAGTCTGGTTGTTGTTTTATAGCTACAGCTTAAGCAGCTGTGGAATGAATTTAGCAACCCAGTTCTCCAAACAAAGAAGCACAGGCCACGTGCGTACCCACACCTCTCCATCTGGCGGCCTATGTTCGAACTAGGCACGTTTCTGTTTGGCGGGGGGGGGGGCAGGCACAGAAAATCTGAGTCCTCCATCTGAGAATTATGGTGATACAGTGGTGCCTCGCTAGACGATGTTAATCCGTTCCACGAGGATCGCTGTCTAGCGAAAACATCGTCTAGCGAAGCACGTTTTCCCATTGGAATGCATTGAAATCGCTTCAATGCGTTCCAAGGGAAAACGCAGTCGTCTTGCGAAATTTCCCATAGGGAAACCTCGTCTAGCGAGTGAGGGTCCCCATAGGAATGCACTGACAGCTGCACTGACAGCTTTTCACCACTAGTCGGCGCACTCCTATGGGGAAACCTCATCGTCTAGCGAAAATCGCCATAGGGAAACATCGTTTTGCGAAGCGCAGTAGCGCTCGCAAAAAGGCATCGTCTAGCGATTTCCTCGTCCTGCGAGGCAATCGTCTAGCGAGGCACCACTGTAATTTAGCAAACTCAGGTCATGTCACAACAGCGAAATGTCCCCCTGTAGCTACATGACTTTTAATCGTGTTCTTATCGTGCTTTGAGGTCATGTGGTGTTTATTCCAGGATGTGTGTCCTAATGTGTTTTTGGGTTACCAAGTCATTTCCTTTCAATTCAATAAGCGCCTAGAGCTTCTTGTTGAGACTGTTTGACAGAAGTTAACTCACACATCAACACAAACACCACGAAAATTTTTTTAAAGCAAAAGCATTTTAAAAGGACATGAAAGGTGACAGTAGTTCAAAAAAGTTGCAATAAGATCATTGACACATGCAGCAATGAAACTTTTTTTTTAAAAAAAGATCCTGAATGAAAAAAAGTAGAAGCCTCTGGCTGAGCAAGAAATGATCAGCAGTTAGCATGTTTGCTGGGTAAATGATTCACTAATGACTATGCATCATGTGACCACAATTTTAAATTGTGAAATCAAAGGGGGAGAATTGGAAAACATTTTATTGGTGTGACCATGGCCTCACTAGGTTTAGCCAATTGGTGTCAGTTTAAAGGCAAAATGATAGGATAGATAACCAGTGTTCCTGTCAGAACTATGAGGTGATAATATTTTAAAAAATAATTATCTCTCAGTAGTAAATAGTCTCGCTGCTCTATTTTGCACTAACTGATGTCTGAACTGTCTTCAAACAGGGCCTCATATACAAGACACTGCTATAATCCATGGAGGAGGGAGAAAATACATGGTTTCTTTCAACTAGGCTCTCTCTGCCTGGACAGAGTAGCTGGAATATCAGCCAAAGCCCACTCGGTGCCACCAAAGTCACTGGGTCTCCAGTCACAAAGCAGAAGTGTTCCAGAGACACTGCAAGCACGTCTAGACTTCAAAATGTTATGACATGATGAAATTGTTCAAATTGTCCTACATACACTCTCTAAGGCAAACAGCTTCTCTTACCCCGTTTTATTTATCTATCTATCTATCTATCTATCTATCTATCTATCTATCTATCTATCTATCTATCTATCTATCTATCTATCTATCTATCTATCTATCTATCTAATCTAATCTATCTATCTATCTATCTATCTATCTATCTATCTATCTATCTATCTATCTATTTATTTATTTAACTAACTAACTAACTAACTAACTTATATGCCACCCACTCTACCCAAAGGTCTCTGGGCGGCTTACAACAATTAAAATACAGTAAAAAAATATAAAACAATTAAAATACAATTAAAATATATACTCTAAAAATTGCCATCAGGACCCACAGTTGATATTATTTCAATTAAAAGCCTTCTGGAACAGGAAGGTTTTGACCTGGCACCGAAATGTCATCAGCGTCGGCGCCAGACGACTCTCAATTGGGAGGGCATTCCATAGTCTGGGGGCAGCTGCCGAAAAGGCCCTTTGTCTACAAGCCATCCCTCTTACCTCCTTGAGGGACGGCTCTTTCAAAAGGGCCCCCTGGCTAGATCTTAACTGCCGGGTAGGTTCATATGGAAGGAGGCGGTCCTTCAGCTATCCAGGGCCCAAGCCGTTTAGGGCTTTATATGTCAAAACATATGAATTGGGCCCAGGCAGCAACTGGTAGCCAATGTAATTTAAACAGAATCGGCTTGATGTGTCCCCTAGCGGCCCCACCACTCACCAGCCACGCAGCTCGATTCTGGACCAGTTGCAGTTGCCAGACTGTCTTCAAAGGCAGCCCCACGTAGAGCGCATTGCAGTAATCTATACGTGATGTTACCAGTGCATGTGTAACTGTCATGAGACTCCGCTCGTCCAGGTAGGGCCGTAGCTGGTATAATTTCCGCAGCTGAAGGAAGGCGCCCCTGGCCACCGAGTCCACCTGGGCTTCCAGAGTTAGACCGGGGTCCAGGAGCACCCCCAGGCTGTGGACCCTATCCCTTAGGGGGAGTGTAACCCCATTCAGGGCAGGGAAATGGCCCTCCAGCCTGTCCGGCGAAGCACCCACTAACAGCACTTCCGTCTTGTCTGGATTGAGTTTCAATTTATTAACCCTCATCCAGTCCATTATCAGGTCCAGACACGAGTTCAGCACAGAAACTGCCTCACCTGGATTGGTGGAAAACGAGAGGTAGAGCTGAGTGTCGTCAGCATATTGCTGACTCCTCAGCCCAAACCTCCTGATGACCTCTCCCAGTGGTTCCATGTAGATGTTAAACAGCATGGGGGACAGTATCGAGCCCCGAGTAACTCCATGACATAAACATTGTGTCCTTAAGCTCAGGCTTGTAACTAGAAGATTAACATCTCAAATAATGAAAATGAGTTTATTGACCAAAATGAAATAAATGACATAAAGAGCTAATATTGCTAATACAAAAGTAATGGGTTTAAATGACAAAAGGGGAAACTGAGACATAAAAGAAAGGTGGAATGAGCAGCTTTGCAGGCCAATTTTCTAATCTAGAATCATCTTGGAGGTCACACGGATTGCCAAAATCCATTTCTGGTTTTGCAAAGTATATTTTGAAGTTTTCAACGCCGTAAGGAGGGCCTGTGAATCTCTGCTCCTCTGGTTTTTCTTTTTCTTCCCCCTCCTCCAGGGAAAACTGTTTTTGGCAGATGGAAAGGGTGCTGGGGATGCTGCTTTGCTCACCCCTGCATTAAACACACCAGTAACAATGTACAGTGGTGCCTCGCTAGACGATTGCCTCGCAGGACGAGGAAATCGCTAGACGATGCCTTTTTGCGATCGCTACTGCGCTTCGCAAAACGATGTTTCCCTATGGCGATTTTCGCTAGACGATGAGGTTTCCCCATAGGAGTGCGCTGACTAGTGGTGAAAAGCTGTCAGTGCAGCTGTCAGTGCATTCCTATGGGGACCCGCACTCGCTAGACGAGGTTTCCCTATGGGAAATTTTCGCTAGACGACTGCATTTTCCCTTGGAACGCATTGAAGCGATTTCAATGCATTCCAATGGGAAAACGTGCTTCGCTAGACGATGTTTTCGCTAGACAGCGATCCTCGTGGAACGGATTAACATCGTCTAGCGAGGCACCACTGTACATATCCTACCTATAGAACAGCTCATACTACTGTACCATGAATCATTGTTTTCAATATTGACAAGGAGTGGGAGTGTGAGGGTTCGATCTTTGGCTCCATTTTTGTTTCAATAAACTCAACAGACTTTTGCTGTTTTGAACTAGGTGTAATATTTATTGGGGTATTCAACAAATAACGAGTGTCCATAACATGATCCGATTGCTTCTCTCTTTCTGACAACGGGTCTCGAAAGGGCTTCCAATCTTCAAATAAAAATGGGTTTCTGCCGCTGGCGTTCCACGGACCCGGCCCATCTGTAAAGATGTCATCTGCTACGGGGTCTGTCCCGTCTCACCTTCCAACAAGGGCAGGGTCTCGTCGTCTCGGTTGTCATGCCACAGGGGTTGTCTCTCTGGCACTGAATCCTTCCAGGGTCCTCCCTGTAACCCTTCCTCCTCATTTCGTTTATCCTCCATTCTAGCCTTTCCTTTCTTTCTCTCTCAACTCTCTCTTTCTCCTCTCTCAGTCTCCTTCTCCACTCTCTCGCCTCGGCTTCACCCCAATACGAGGGTCTGGGTGGGATCTCTCTTCTCCTTCTATAATCTGCCTCCTCCTTGGGCACTCTTAATCTCTCCCATGCCCCAGTCCAAGGATCCTCCATCCATACCCATTCCCAGCCTGCTGGTAACTGCCCTTCCTTCCTTTTTATCTCTGCTGTTCCCGCCTCAAACTCCACCCTCTTCTCCCTCTCTTTTCCTGCCGATTCTCCTTGACCCCCTCCTAATGTCATTCTTTGTATCTCTTTTCCTAGCCCGTCCGTTTCTGTCCCTCACTGCTCTGTCTTTGGGGATGCTGGAGTAGAATGTGTCTGTATTTCTTTCTCTTCAGTTTGGAGGAGGGACGGCTCTCTGGCAAGTGGGATATCCCTCTCGCCTCCTGTCTCACAGGGAGCCAGTGCAACAATGTAACAGAGAAGAGACACAAATATTTAAAAAAGAAAAGATTGTGTTCCTGTTAATTAACAGTCAAATTAATGCTTGTTAACACAACAATAATTACAAGAGATATATTTTAAGGTGAAAGCTTCTCAAATGGCAAAAGCAGTATATTCATTAATCTTCCAAGATGACATAAATTCTTATATCTCATCTACAATTCATGGGTTGAGTACTGTCTGAATGAACTCCACTGAGACAAGTCTTCAGGAAATAATACTACCAGATGTCTGAACCTCTTTACAGAATGAAATTCTGGCATCTTATTTATCCAATTAGAAAATGGATAAATAAGTCCACAGAATTATAGTAGCCTGCTAAGAATGAATAGTTTTCCTGTTCATTATGTAGGAAAGACTTTTCTTCATCCACAATGAGTATTCCTGGCAAATTAAAAATAAAATAAGCCATAATTCCCTATGAGTTTCTTCAGTTGCTTATATAGAATTCCAGGTACTTGCCTACATCATTCATCATCTATGTCTATGTTATAATTTTGAAAGTTATAATCCTGAACATTATTCCTCTTTTCCCAAAATATTTTTACTAAATGTTTCACTTTTGTATCACATCTCAATGGCTAACAAAACTACAATTCTGTTACTAAACACATCCTCTACAGGTAATACAGAATGAAGTCCAAGGCTTTTTTAAATGATACTCAGAAGCAAATGTTGGGACTAATTATCCTAGATAATCTCAACTGTCAAGACATCTTTGATTCATTAGGTCCTCTAGTCAGCACCTTGCAATGCAATTACTGGGGTTTAATTACAGAAGTGCTTAAGAGACATATACTAGTTCTTCAAAGGATAGAACTCTGATGATGGCTGTACACCTGTATTCTCAAAACTGCTGCCCATATGAGTTTCATCATGAGGAAAACTAACAGATTCAAGGAGTTTTTATCATTAGTAACTAAAAATTGCAAATATTGATACAATATAAAGAAATACTATGGTTACGTATGAATTAAATAGCTTGCCAATTCTTGTGTGGCTCAAGTTATTTCAGTGAAATGTACAGTGATTAATACAGAGATCAATTTGTTTCAGACATTCATATCACTATTTGTGATTTTTTATATATATCATGCACATTCTCACTTGCAGGCAACAATATCTTTCTCACACAGTCCTTTAGAGATCTTTCGTTGCCCATCTTTTATTTCATACTGATGGGGGTGGTTACCTTGCAACTTATTTGAATGCCTTTTAGATCTCTCTGTGAAAAATGAAATGAGGCACTGAAGAATCTTCTGCCCATTCCCACTCCAGTCCTACCGTTGCCTGCTCTTTCCCACCATAAGCTGTATCACATCAGGAGTCCTGCTAGTCATATAGGTAACAAAAGACATCCATCGTTTTTATTTATTTTGTTTTTGTAGTACTCTTTAACTATCCTATTCTTCAACTACACAAACTGACTCACAACATTTATAAATATACAACAGATACACTAGGAAACACATAAACAAGAACAACAGAAAAGCAAAAAGTTTTCTGATGTTCCTGATCGGTACACAGTTGGTTGTTGTAGGTTTTTCGGGCTGTTTGGCCATGTTCTGAAGGTTTTTCTTCCTAACGTTTCGCTAGTCTCTGTGGCCGGCATCTTCAGAGTACAGGAGTTAGAACTCTGTCTTCTGGTGTAGTGTGTGGGATAGTTAGGTATTTGTAGCTGTGGGATCAGCTTTTTGTCCTTTTCAGGAGATTGGGTGATTATGGTGATCAGCATGTTTTTTGTTATGGGTGTATTGTTGTGATAAGGGGGGAGATGATCGGTCACTGTGATTGATGGGTGTCGTTAGCTAGTATTTTGTGTGCAGTGATCACCAGTCCTTGTGGCTGGGTAGAGTTTGTTGACCTTTTGCAGGCTCTATTTTTCAGTGCTGGGAGCCAGGCTTTGTTGAGTTTTTAGACTTTCTTCTTTTTTGTTGAAGCTCTGCTGGTGTTTGTGGATTTCAATGGCTTCCCTGTGTAGTCTAACATAATGATTGCTGGTGTTGTCCAGCAATAACTCTGCAAGCATCTCGAAAACAATGAATTAATAACTAGAAGCCAACACAGAACAGGAACAAATACTGCCAGACTAATTTTATCTCTTATTTTGATTGGTTAACTTCCTGGTAGACTATGGCAATGCAGCAGATAGAGAGGTTACTTACCTGTAACTCTGGTTCTTCGAGTGGTCATCTGTGAATTCACACTAATGGGTTAATCTGCGCCTGCGCAGAGATCTCCGGAATATTCTAGAGCTCAAACATGTGTTCGCTAGGACCGCCCCCCCAGTACATGTGGTCCGCCTGTCCTAGCAATTACCTCAGTTCCCCAAAGGCCCGCCGCTGCCTGAAGAGTGAGACAGACGTGACAGACAGAGGGGAGGACGGGCGGGAAGTGTGAATTCACAGAAGACCACTCGAAGAACCAGAGTTACAGGTAAGTAACCTCTCTTTCTTCTTCGTGGTCTCTGTGAATGCACACTAATGGGTGATTAACAAGCTTACCTCATAGGTGGAGGGACATCACGGCAAAACTGAAGACAATATTGCATGTCCGAAAACTGCATCTGCCTTGGCACGAACATCCAAATGATAATGGGATGCAAAGGTCGATGGAGTTGACCATGTAGCAGCCCTGCAGATATCTGGAACTGGTACGCCTCGAAGAAAGGCTGTGGAGGCCGCCAATGCCCTGGTGGAGAGAGCCTTGACAACGGTAGGGAGAGGCTTCTGGGCAAGCTGGTAGGTAAGGCGTATGGTCTGCACAATCCAGCATGAAATAGTTTGAGGGGATATCTGTGCCCCTCTGTGAGGTGGATGAGGTGATATGAATAATCGCTTGGATTTGCGAAAAGAAGCAGTCCTTTTGATGTAAAAAGCAAGGGCGCGTCTTACATCCAAGAAGTGGAGTGATCGCTCAACACCTGTCGATGGTGATGGGAAGAAGGTACGTAGGATAATTTGTTGATGGACGTGGCAATCAGAAATGACTTTAGGGAGGAAAGAGATGTCTGGATACAGAGTAACTTTATCTGGATGAAATTGCAGGAACGGAAGGTCCACATGGAGCACTGCTAGTTCGGACGCCCTACGGGCGGATGTAATGGTGATAAGAAACAAGACTTTGAAGGAGAGGAAGTGCTCGGAGGAAGTGGCGAGAGGTTCGAAAGGCGGCAGTGATAAACGCCTGAGGACTGTGTGTAGCGACCATTGGGGTGTAGGAGAGGGCCTAGGAGGATTAAGGCGAGCCACTCCTCGGAGAAATTGTTTCAGCGTGGGATGCCGGAATAACAAGGCATAAGCTACGATAGCGGATATGTAGACTTTGATTGTGGATAATGAGAAATGGCAGTCAAAGAGATACAAGAGAAAAGCCAAGACTGCTCGAAGGGTAGTAGGAGCTGTGGGAAGATTATTCTGCCTCACAAACTTTTGGAAAGCGGACCACTTGAATGAATAGACCTGATTTGTCGCCGGTTTTCTAGAGTGGGTGAGGATGGTGTTCAGGGAGGGAGGATCCGCCAAGCTGTCAGGTGTAGGGACTGTAGGTCGGGATGGTAGGTTGGTCCGTGATGCTGAGTGAGGAGATGAGGGAGGCAAGGCAGACGGATGGATTGGGACGTCAGGGACACGAGCATCGTGAACCAAGGTTGTCTCGGCCAATACGGAGCGATCAGAATGGCACTGGCGCGGTCGTGTCTCAACTTGACGATGGTTCGAAGGAGGAGTGGTATTGGAGGAAAGAGGTAAAGGAGGTGGGTGGTCCAACTCGCCATGAGAGTGTCGCCAAGAGACCCTGGGCCGATGCCTGCTCTTGAGAAGTTCTGGGTACACTTGGTATTGGTTGCCGTGGCGAACACGTCTATGACCCCACCTGTTGCAAAGTTGGAGAAAAACAGTGTGGTCGAGGGACCACTCGTGCATCTGAGAGGTTAGCCTGCTTAGAGAGTCCGCCCATGCGTTGTGTTGCGTGGCAATGTGGACCGCCATCAGGAAGATGTGGTGATCCAGGCACCACTCCCAGAATTGGACAGCAAGATAGAGGAGGGGTAGAGAGTGTGTGCCCCCGTTTGTTGATATAATAGAGTGCTGTCATATTGTCTGTGGTTACCTGGACTGCGGTGCCTGCAATAAGTGGCAGAAAAGCACGGAATGCTTTGAAGATCGCTAGCAACTCCAGGTTGTTGATGTGTAGAGCTTTTTCGTGAGAAGACCATGTGGCATGGATTTGAAGGTCCTTGCAATGTGCACCCCAACCAACGGGGCTGGCATCGGTTGTAACTTGAGTTTTCAGTTGGAGAGGTGCAAAGGGTCGAACGAGGAAAAGATGGGAGGGTGTAATCCACCAAATCAGCTGGGAAGCAAGCTTGTGGGTGACTTGTAGGAGCATAGAGGGTGGGTCGAGCAGTGGGTCGAATAAGGAAAGGTACCACGCCTGTAACGAGCGCATTTTCAGTCGGGCATGTTGAATGACGGACGTGGTGGAGGCCATGAGGCTGAGAAGCCGTTGTACCTGATGAGTGGTAACTGATACGTACGGCTGGAAGTGAACGACAAGAGAGTGTATCTTGATTGCGTGTTCTCAAGGGAGGAAAGCCCTGGCGTAGTGTGAATCTAGAACTGCGCCTATGTAATTGACTCTTTGAGAGGGAATTGAAGCGTCTCTGAGTGATGAAATAATTGAGGTCCCGAAGGTCGAGGATGGGGCGTAGAGTGTTGTCTCGTTTTGGGACGAGGAAGGCTACAAGACACAACACTTTAAACAAGAGCAAACGCTCGGAGGAAGTCGCAAGAGGTTCAAAGGGACGGCAGTGACAAGCGCCGGAGGACAGTGTGTAACGACCACTGTGGCGTCGGAGAGGGCCTGGATGCATGGAGATTAGCCACACCCCATAGAAACCGCTTCAATGTGGGATGCCTGAATAACAAGGCCGCATCTGAGTCCTGTGGTTGGTAAGCCACAATAGCGGACATGTAGACCTTGATTGTAGGTAATGAGAGATGGCAGTCAAAAAGATAAGAAAGAAAGGCCAACACTGCTCGGAGGGTAGTCAGAGCCGTTGGGAGATTATTCTGATGAGCAAACTTCTGGAAAGCAGACCATTTGTAAGCATAAAGTTGATTTGTGGTCGGCTTCCTCGCATGGGTGAGGATGGTGTTTAGGGAGGGTGGATCCTCCAAGCTGTTAGGTACAGGGATTGGAGGTCGGGATGGTAAGTTTGCCCGTGATGCTGGGTGAGCAGGTGAGGAAGGCAAGGTAGACGGACGGATTGAGAGGCCATCGATGTGAGCATCGTGAACCAAGGTTGCCTCGGCCACCAGGGGGTGATCAGAATGGCATTCGAGCGGTCCTGTCTCAATTTGACGATGGTCTGCAGGAGAAGTGGTATCGGTGGGAAGAGGTAAAGGAAGCGCGTGGTCCAACTCGCCATGCGACCATCGCCGAGAGACCCTCGGCCGATGCCTGTTCTGGAAAAGTACTAGGTGCATTTGGCATTGATTGCTGTGGCAAAAACGTCTATATCGGGATGACCCCACTTGTTGCAAAGTCAGAGAAAAACGGTGTCGTCGAGGGACTATTCGTGCATTTGAGAATTCAGTCTGCTGAGAGAGTCTGCTAATTGGTTGTGTTGTGTGGCAATGTGGACCGCAATAGGAATAATGTGGTGATCCAGACACCACTCCCAAAACTGGACAGCAAGATAGAGAAGGGATAGAGTGTGTGTACCTCCCTGTTTGTTGATGTAGTACAGTGCTGTCGTATTGTCCGTGGTCACCTGGACTGCGGTACCCGTAATGAGTGGTTCGAAAGTGCGGAACGCTTTGAAGATCGCCAGCAATTCGAGGTTGTTGATTTGGAGAGTTTTTTCGTAAGGGGACCGGGTGGCATGAACTCAAAGGTCCTCGCAATGTGCACCCCAACCGACAGGGCTGGCATCGGTTGTAATTTGAATTGCCAATTGGAGAGGTGCAGTCACCCGAGGAAAAGATTGGCCGGGGTGATCCACCAAATCTGCTGAGATACAAGCTCAGGAGTGACTTGTAGAAGCACAGTGGGTGGGTCAAGAAGCGGGTCGAATAGGGACAGGTACCACAATTGTAACGAGCGCATTTTCAGTCGGGCATGCTGAATAACGGATGTGGTGGAGGCCATGAGGCCGAGGAGGCGTTGTACCTGATGAGCAGTGACCAGCACGTGAGGCTGGAAGTGGCTGACAAGAGTACGTATCTTAATTGCACATTCTCGAGGGAGAAAAGCCCTTGTGTGATGTGAGTCTACAACCGCGCCTATGTAAGTGACTCTTTGAGAGGGAGTTAGTACTGACTTGTCGACGTTGACCTTGAGGCCCAGATCTGCCAATAGAGAAAGAGTGACAGCAATGTCCTTCAGAGTGTGCGTGCGTGACTGAGCCACGAGTAACCAGTCATCAATGTACGGAAACACTGAAATTCCTAGGGTGCGAAGGTGCGCTGCTACGGGGGCCATGCATTTTGTAAATACTCACGGAGCGGTGGAGAGGCCAAATGGTAGGGCGTTGAATTCGTAGGTGGTCTGACCGAGAGAGAAGCGAAGAAATTTGCGGTGGTCCTGTCTGATGGTGATATGAAAATAGGCGTCGCTCAGGTCGATGACAGAGAACCAGTCTCCCTCTTGTAGAAGGGGAAGGATGCGTTCTAGAGTCACCATGCGAAAACGCCTTTGAATAATGAAGTAATTGAGGTTGCGGAGGTCGAGAATGGGACGTAAACTGTCGTCTTGTTTTGGAACGAGGAAATACCGGGAGAAGAAACCCGGGTCGGAAGCACTTGGAGTGATGAGTGAAATAGCCTCCTTTGAGAGGAGTGATTGAATCTCTAATTTGAGAGCGGTGGATGGTGAAGTTATGACGATCCATGGTGGTGGTACGGAAACGAATTCTATCACGTACCCGATGGATATGATTGACAGGACCCACGAATCTGTGGTTATGCGTGCCCAAGATTGAAAATGGGGTGCGAGGCGGGTGGTGAGGGGAGGGGATAGAGTACGGATCTGAACGGCAGGGGAGTTAAAGGTTCTGCTTGCTCTTTTTGTCAGGGCACCTGAAGAATTGGCGAGGGCACTGTCTCTGAGTGTGCTGACAAGGTTGGAACGTGGAAGATGATTGAGGTAAGTAATGTTGCTTTTCTGGGAAAGACTTGTACTGGTGGAAGGGATACGGACGACGCCACTGATACCTTTGAGGCCTGTAATACAGCTGAGTATTGTAGGAGCGTGCTGTTTTTCTCATCTTTTGTAGGTTGTCCAGAATCTCGTCCATTTTCTCGTCAAACAGACCAGCACCGTCAAAAGTTAACTCCTCAATTCGCATCCTAGAGTCCTCTGAGATGCTCGTGGAACGTAGCCAGGCATGTCTACATAAGGCTACAGCTGTGGCCATGTGTTTAGAAGCTGCCTCAATTATATGTCGTGCCGTGATGCGCTCTTGTCATGCCAATGCCATAGCCTCTTGGTGAAAGGCGAGACCCCGAGGTTTGTACTCTCCAGAGGCTGACTGTAGGGACGGAAGGGCCTTGTTCCAGAGAAACCTGTGATAGGCTCCCACTGCAGCTAAATAGTTGGCAGCACGTAAGGTGAAAGATGCGAGAGATTAAACTCTACGTCCAATAATGTCTAACTTCCTACCCTCTTTATTGTTTGGAGTGGTGTTAGAACGATTATGTGCACGATTTTGCGTTGCAGCGACAATAACAGAATTAGGAGGAGGATGTTTGGAGAGAAATTCCGTGTTAGTACCGTGGGTCTTGTACAGATTCTTGACTCTGCGAGAGATCTGAGGCACCGAAGATGGTTTGGCCCAAGACTGCTTAATAAGCTTGAGCAGCGACGGAATGAACCCCATACGAAGTGGGGGTGTCTGATCCTCATCGATATCCTCATATACCTTGTCAGATTCAGATTGGGTTGGTTGCTAGACCTCAAGATCCATGGCTTTGGCAATACGGAGAACTAATTGAGAATAGGAGGAGAAATCCTCCGATGGTGATGGAGGATTAGCATCAGCTACATCGGAATCGGGAGTCGGAATATTGGGGGGTGATTCTTGTAAGGCCATGGAATCAGAGGACTCTGAGTCCGAAGAATGTGCTGGTGAAGGCGGGGAACCCTGCTGATATGAAGAGGTTGACGTATCAGGAGGGGCGTCTGGCCGGTGGCGCTTAGGAGCCACGGTACCGCGCTTGCCAGGTATCGATTGGGCGGAGAGATCTAGCTTATGCTTCTGAGGTTTCTTAAAGTCCACGGTACCAGGCGGGGGTCCAGTGTAAGTCGTGGTGACTTGTAAGGGTGATGAGCAGTCCCGAGAAAGGGCAGCCGTATCAGCCGGTGGTACAGAGGGCTTGGCCGACGGCTTTGGTTTCTTCGGTATCGAAGTCGATGGAGCCGGGGCAGCTGAAGCATGCCGTTTGTGAGTTTTCTTATGGAGCTTCGGTACTGAAGCGGGAGAAACGCTCTCATCATTGTAGTAGTAGCTCGAACGGTATCGAGGAGGCGAGGGGGACTCCGAAGAGTCCGAAGGATAATAGTATGTATACCGAAAACGCTTGGGTTCAACGTAACACTTGGTATCACGCTGCGGACGATGTCAATACCGTTTAGGTGGCAGTTCATAGTAGACAGGAGGCTCATAAACTGTAACTCGTTTGGGCCGATGATGTCGAGCCCGAGAGCCTCGCGATACCGACAGTATTGGAGGCTGTGAGAGAACGGTATCAGAACAGCCAGTGTCCTCAACGTGGTGGAGTTTAGCCTTCTTCTTCCGCAAAGGAACTGGATCAACAGGAACATATATTGATCCAGACTCACACCTGGACACAGAGCAACCCAAAGATTTGGGGCTCGAACAGGCCGAATAAGGCAGTACAGTCACCTCAGCCGAGGTGTCCACCCAGGATGGGGACTGAGCCAGCAAAGGAGAAGGCGGTTGGCCGGACGGAGGTGGAATGGATTTGCGGTCAATATCGAGATCAATAGGTGGTTGATCCTGTACGGAAAGATGCTGTACCGGCGGTTGAGAGTCTACAGAAGACTTTTTAGATTTCTTCGGTTTGGTACCAATTGGTTTCGAAATAGTTTTCGGTGTCGGTTTCGATTGTGACATCGATCTTAGGCAATTAGACTTTGACTTAGGCAATTTTGGCTTAGATTTAGGAGTCGGTAACGGGGAATTAGTAACCGAAGAAACCAGTGGCGGTTGTGAAGCCTGAGTCTCATCCATCTTGGATGGTAGACGAAGAGATTGCTCCCACAAGAAAGATTTAAGACGTTGTTGACGGAGCTTGATGGCTTGTTTAGTAAAGTTTTTACAATAGGAGCAGGAGGCTGGCTGGTGCGATTCTCCCAAACAAAAAAGACAAGAATCGTGGCCATCAGACACAGGCAACTTAAATGGCCCTGTCGGGGCCATAAAAGGCGGGAAGGGAGGGTGAAGGGGGGGCGGATTACGGAAAAAAAGTGGTAAAACGAAAATAGTATTATAGAACAGTCTATTTCTAAATAAGAACAACACAATGTATTATGCCTCCTCAGGAAAAAGAACCAATCTGCACGAACGGAGAGCTCAGAAGAAGATGAGACCTCGGCGGCGGCAAAAAGGAACTGAGGTAATCACCATGACGGGCGGACCACGTGTACTGGGGGGGCGGTCCTAGCGAACGCATGTTTGAGCTCTAGAATATTCCGGAGACCTCTGCGCAAGCGCAGATTAAACCCATTAGTGTGCATTCACAGAGACCATGAAGAAGTAATATATCTTGACTTCAGCAAAGCTTTGACAAAGTATCCCATGATATTCTGATTCACAAGCTAACTAGATGTGGGCTGGATAGAACAAGTCTCACATAGTTGGTTACAGAATCATACTCAGAGCGTGCTTATCAATGGCTCCTTCTCAAACTGGGAGAAGGTAACAAGTGGGGTACCGCAAGGTTCAGTCCTGGGCCTGGTGTTCTTCAACATTTTATTAATGACTTGGATGATAGGGTGCACGGAATGCTAATTAAATTTGTGGATGGCACAAAATTGGGTGGAATAGCTAATATCCTAAAAGACCAAAGCACAATTCAAAATGATCTTGATAGGCTCGAGCACTGGGCTAAAAAGAACAGAATGACATTTAATAGGGATATGTGCAAAGTTCTAAACCTTGGGGAGAAAACAAACAAACACACAGTTACAAGAGGGTGGATATTTGGCTTAGTGAGAAGGATCTTGGAATTATTGTAAATCCCAAGCTAAATAAGAGCCAACAGTGTGATGTGGCTGCAAAAAAAGCAATTGTGATTTTAGGATGCATTAACAGAAGTATAGTGTCCAAATCCTGTGAAGGACTAGTTCTCCTCTATTTGTCACTGGTTAGGCTTCATCTTGAGTACTGTGTCCAGTTCTGGACTGTGCTTTGAGAAGGATGCCAATTACCTAGAACAAGCTCAGAGGAGGCCAACAAGGATGATCAAGGGACTGGAAATTAAGACCTTTGAGGAAAGACTGAAAAAGCTGGGCATGTTTAGTCTAGAGAAAAGAAGACTGAGGGAAAATATGACAGCACACGCCAAATACTTGAAAGACTGTCATACAGAGGAGTGGCAGGTTCTGTTCTCAATCATCCCAGAGTGCAGGATATGTAATAATAGGCTCAAGTTGCAGGAAGTCATATTTAGGCTGATTATCAGAAAAAAAAAATCCTAATTGTTAGAGCAGTACAACAATGGAAACAATTACCTTGGGAGGTGGTGAGCACTCGAACACCAGAGGTATTCAAGAGAAAATTAGACAACCATCTGTCAGATACATACTTTGATTTGGCTTCCTGCCTTGAGCAGGAGGTTGGACTTGGTGGCCTTATAGACCCCTTCGAATTCCATTATTCTATAATTCTAAGGATTTCTGTTTTTTATTTTCAAGGTGCAATATCAGAATCAGGCACTAGAGAAAAAAGAACCTGGAGTTTTCATTGTGGTTTTTTTGTTTGTGTGTATGTTCTGTTTGTTTGTTTTTTGTTTGTTTGTTTGTTTTTGGTCTGCCAATAATAACAATACATGCAAAAAACAACTGTTACATTCAGGGAATGACAATTATCAGATAATTGTCACAGAGTAATAAGTACACCTAATCATTACAAAGCAATGAACAGCACAATCAATTCTGTTTTGAAAAGCAATATCCCAAGCACTGAGCAAGAATTGAACTCCCCTGTCTTAGTCCAAACTACAGCAGTCCTAAGACTGCTCTGTCTTCCCATAGCTGTTGTTTACATAGCAAAAATGCATACATTAGTAATCCATCCCTCAATATTTTGTCAGGAAATAGTGAGTTACGATATATGCTGGAATGAGTGAAGTTTTGTGATTTTCACTCTGCAGTACATAAAAATGGACCCCCTACTGAGACAAATTGCTGTGAATGTGCAAGAAGGACATGTTGAAAGATATAGCAGGGGAGACGCAGGGACTTAAGGAGATTAATGAATTTTTTAATGTTCTGGCAAATATGTCAGAAGAGAGGAACAGAGAAAGGACATAGGCTAGTTTCAAGTCCCCCAATTCATCTTTTTACAGGTTGCTGTCTTTCTAAATTTATATCAAGAAAACTGCCAACATAGTCCACAGCTGCACTCCTGGATGAGCCTGAAAAATGTATGAGGCTCTTTTTTTTTAGCAAATTGCTCTTTCAGAGAGAGATGGGGGGGGGGGGTGAAAAAGGAAGGAACAAAGGCATAAATCTAAACCTTGGGCACCTCCATGAAGTTATTTGCTGCCAGACACTCACAAGTTCAAGGGGAAAGGAGGGAATTAAGCCAATCAAGATTTATATTTAAATATTTCAATAATTCCCTTATTTTATTACAATTTTTTTCTAACAAAACTGAGCATGGGGGGAAATTCGTTTGGTTTCTGTTTAATAAGATCTGTTTCATACATTCTGAACAAATATGGAAACAGAATACAATTATTATCTATTTTATTTGTTTGTTTTCATTTGTATGCTATTTTTCTCTCAATTAAGGGCCCAAGGCAGATCATGGTTTATTTTGAAACCAACAAACTAAAACCACAATAAACTATCACACTAAGAAACAATTAAACATGCAACAGTATAAAAACAATTTTTAAAAACTATTAAAAAACCCTTAAAACACATAAAAACAAACATTAAATAAAAATAGTCTCCAGCACACAAAACTGAAACTTGCCCAATTAATTAAAAGCCCACCTAACAAGTTTGTCTTCACTTGCTGCTCGAAGGACAAGAACGGGAGGGCAAAATTAGCCTCATTACAGAGCTCTAGTCCGTGTTAGATCAGATCTGCTCTTTTTCACCATCTCTAGTCTCTGTCCCATTCATTTCATCATCCTCAGTTACCTACTAAACCAATGAGCTAGTTTCACTGCAATCTGTCGAAAGGGATGATTAGGAGCAATTATGCCAATACCCCTGGCCACCTCCACATTCCATAGATCTGCCAAGGCCTCTACAAGATCACAGCCAAGACAGCTGGAAACTGCCCAAGAGCTGTCAGGAAATCATGTGAATCATTTTAATTTACCCTCCATTCCTGCAGAGGCTCAGAATTCCAATAAACCTAAAATACTGTAATGTCAAAGAGTGTAAACCATGAGATCCGCACTTGCCACCTCTCTATATTTACAAACTGTCACATAAATATGTTCAGCTGTCAGGAATATTATTGTTCAGTGACCTTGCTCCAACTAGAGAAGTAGCTAATTGTTTTGAAATGACTATAGTAAGTTATTGTTCAAGTCTCAATTTTAAAAGCACTTTCTTTTTCAGGGCTACTTTTTCTTTCTTCCTATTGTTGCTGTTGTTGTTCAAAAACACCAGGCACAGTCAAAATCATAAAAACATTGACTGGTATTATATAACAATTTTTAACCAAAAACCTAAGTATCTGTTACATATCAGTGCAGTATGTATGCTGTTCCTAACACTGCCGTTTTGGTGTGATTTCTGAGATCTGCAACTGTTTATAGTACTGTGTGAAGTTTCTTGATATTGTTCCCAAAGCCCCAATGACTATGGGGACCACTGAAGTGTGTTTCTTCCAGAGGTGAGATGTTTCGATTGCCAGGTCTCTCTCTACTTTGTTAGTTTTTCCAATTCTTTATTTTCAACTCTGGCATCCCCTTGAATTGCAACGTCAATGATCCAGACATTTCTTCGTTCTATTACTACTATGTCTGGTGTGTTATGTTCAAGGTGTCTATCACTTCGGATCTGGAAATCCCACAAGATCTTGACTTCCTCATTTTCTTACACCTTCTCTACCTGATGTTCCCATGGGTTTTTGGAGGCTGGCAAGTTATATTTTTTGCATAATGACCAGTTCACTAATTTTGCCACTCTATCATGTCTAATTCTGTAATCTGTTTGTGCAATCTTTAAACATTCACAGATGAGTTGTGACACAGTTTCATCTTTTTCTTGGCAGTGTCGACATTTGCAGTTAGCACTGATTCCTAGGATCTTAGCTTTCATCATGTTGGTTTGGACTGCTTGTTCTTGTGCAGCAAAAATCAAGCCTTTGGTTTCTTTCTTAAGGGTCACCAGTTTTAGCCATGCCTATGTTTGTCAGGTGTTGTCCATGTAGTGGTTTATTTTTCCAGCTATTTAATTTATTCTCAAATTGTTGTTTCTTATATTGAGCCTTTGTGTCTGTTGTTTTCAAAATAGTGTCCATTTTCACTGCCTTAAGTAATTTTTCTCTGCTTATATTGATATAATCATTTAGGCTTCTTTTTTCTTCCTCTACTACCTCCTGTATTTGCAGTAATCCACAGACTCTGATTTTTTGTGGTAAATATAATCTGCCCACATCACTTTTTGGATCTAGTGCGTGATGCATGTTCATTAGTTTCTGTGTTTTTCGATCCAATTCTTCTAATTTGTTTTGAGTCCAATCTATTATTCCAGCTGGGTATCTAATTACTGGAACTCCCCATGTGTTTATGGCTTTGATTGTATTTCCCCCATTTAATTTTGATTTTAAGATTTTTCGCAGTCTTTTGATATATTCCCTTTCTGTCAGTTCTTTTGTGTGCACAATGTTATCTGCTTCTAGTACAGTGGTGCCTCGCAAGACGAAAGTAATTTGTTCCGCGAGTAGCGCCGTCTTGCGAAATTTTCGTCTTGCGAAAAGCGGTTTCCCATAGGAATGCATTGAAATTTAATTAATGCGTTCCTATGGGGGGAAAAAGTCAGAAACCAAAAAAAAGTCAGAAAAAAGTCACTTACCAGGTACAGTAGACCCAGCCCCGCTCCTCAGAGTGCCTTGGTAGCCCTGGAACAGCTGGACTCTGTGTGAGCAGAGCGCCGAACAGCTGAGAGTCAGCAACCAGCAGAGAGGCGGCAGCTATTTTGGAGAGGCGGCAGCCATTTTGAGAGGCAGCAGCCGTGTGGTCGCCTCTCAAAATGGCTGCCGCCTCTCCAAAATGGCTGCCGCCTCTCCAAAATGGCTGCCGCCTCTCTGCTGGTTGCCGACTCTCAGCTGTTCGGCGCTCTGCTCACACAGAGTCCGGCTGTTCCGGGGCTACCAAGGCACTCTGAGGAGCGGGGCTGGGTCTACTGTACCTGGTAAGTGACTTTTTTCTGACTTTTTTTGGTTTCTGACTTTTTTTCCCCATAGGAACGCATTAATTAAATTTCAATGCATTCCTATGGGAAACCGCTTTTCGCAAGACAAAAAAGACCCGTTCGTCTTGCGAGTTTTTCGTCCCACGAGGCATTCGTCTTGCAAGGCACCACTGTATTCCAAAGTATTTATAATTTTCATCACTTGAGACTGATTTTATAATATTGCCATTTTTAACTCTATTCCATCTAGTTTTTGGATCTTGCCATGGTGTATAGACAGAGCTGCACATTTGTCAATTCCAAATTTCATTTGGATATCTTCACTAAATATTTGCATCATGTTTAGCAGTGATTCTATCTCTGTGGAACTTTTTGCATACAGTTCTAGGTCATCCATGTATAAGAGATGATTGATTTTTCCTGCTTGCTCTGAAATATGGTAGCCCACTCCAGTTTTATTTAAAATTATTGGCATGGGGATTAGTGAGATGTTAAACAGCAGGGGTGACAAAGAATCCCCTTGAAATATTCCTCTTCTGATGCTAACTTCCCCAATTTCTTCACCATGGGCCATTACGACAGTTTCCCATATTTCCATGTTTTTCTTGAGGAATTTCTGAATGTTTTTACTAATCTCAAAAAAATTTAGGCAGGTGTTAATCTAGCTGTGTGGCAATGAGTCAAATAGCTTTTTATAGTCTATCCAGGCCATGTTAAGGTTTGTTTTTCGTCTTTTTGCATTCTTCAGGATCATTTTATCAATAAGCAGCTGATCTTTCATGCCTCTTGACTTTTTAAAGTTCCCTTTCTGTTCAGTTGGGTATAGAGAGCTTTTAGTTAAGTATTTAGATATTGATCTTGCAAGTACTCCTGTGAGGAGCTTGAACATTGTTGGAAGGTATGTAATTGGTCGATAATTACTGGGTTCGTTGCCCTTTTGATGATATTTTATTATCAGAAATGTGAGGCCTGTTGTCAATCCAATCTTCAGTTGTAGAATTCTGAAGTAAGTGATTAAATTGCACTGCTGTACGTTGATGTAGACTTGTTAGATGCTTTAACCAAAATCCGTGCAGGTCATCTGGACCAGGTGCACTCCAATTTTTCACAGCCTTTACTTGCATCTTAATCATTTCAGTTGTTATTACAATATCATCCATTTGTTTTCCTTTAGTTTCTTTACAAATGTCTTTAATCCATGAGGCATTTTTGTTATGTCCAGTTGGGCTTTCCCACATTTCTTTCCAGAATTTTAGAGCATCATCTTTACACGGGCCTAATTTGTTTTGTTCTGCATTTTCTCCCATTGAGTTATAAAATAATCGTTGGTTATTTTGAAATTGCGTGTTTTCTCTATATTGTTTCAAGCATCCATCATATCTTTCAATTTTCTTTGCTGTAGCTGTTACCCGTTGTTTTAATTCTTCCACAGTTTCAACTATTGTTTTCCTTTCTAGGTCATATATTTTGTATAGTCTGGCTTTTACTTTTTCATTTTTAAGTTTTGAATCTTTCAAGTGTTTTAAGTTGCTAATGTCTGCACATAATTTGTTTATTTTTCTTTCCAGATGAATTTTCCATTTTGGAGTGCCAGAAGTTTTCTGGGTTTTTTTGCAGCTTGTAACCAAGTCCCATGGTTATTATGGTAGCTGTGCTAGACATGAGCTGGTTTGTTTCCTTTAGTGTGTTGGCTGGGATTGTTCTGATGACTACATTTCCATAATTCAGTAGATCTTTTACTGGTTTACTTTGTAACTGGTGCAAATTGGGGAGCCTTTGTCTCTCTGTATTCTGTCTAATAGGGGTTACTCTTTTTCCCCTCAGTGATGTTTGCCATTCTGTCAACTTATAATTTCAGGGTTGTTCCATACGTTGTTCCTCTACTGATATGTTTTCTTCCACTATTGCATCTACCTCTACCCTCCATTTGTCTTCTGTACTATGGTCATTGCTCTGTGTTGATTTTTCTTTTGCCACCTTTTCTAGTTCTTGCAATTCCAGTTCTGGAAACACTTTACTCCAGATGATAAACCTTCTCTGGTCCATTAATCGTTGTTCAGTTATGTCACGATTTGAGTGTTTCCTTTTCCAAATTTCCATCATTCTTTTTTGAAAACCATGGGCTGTTGGGTTTGCCTTGTAATAACACTGCATAATTTCTCAATTTTCGGCGAGAGTCCAAGTTTTGTGTTTATGTTGTTCCAGTAGCTTTGCAGCAGCATGTTCTGGTCCCTCAACAGGGTCTGCTGAGCCCTGTAGCCCATTTGGCACCAGATGCCCAGGGGCTATAGCAACTAACGCAGTCCTTGTTGACCCAGACGACAACCAAGCCGGTATGGATTTCTGTATATTTTCTCTCGTCATAATTGATGGTTGGTGGACACAGTTGATTTGGCTTCTCAGCTGAGACCTGTCTGGCTTGGGAGACCCTTCAGCATAGCTCTCAACCTCACTGAAGCACGCAAGCCCCTCTGCCTCAACAAGGTCTGTGCCCATGGAGGGTTATTATTGTTGTTGTTGTTAACACTCTATACATACAAAATGGCACCTCCTGACAAGGAGACTGTTGTGATGCAGGGTGGGCGGTACACCAACAGACTTTGTATTCTGTCCCAGGCACCCACTCTCAGGTAAATGCACTCAAACGCAGCAATCTTTGGGATGGGGCACCTGGTAAGGGTGATTGACTCTCAGTAGGATATTGCAGTTCCTCCTCCCTGCCCACCAAGTGTGGCCAGCTGCTGCATAGAGAACCCAGATTAGCAAAACTGAGAAAAACTACCTCCCCCAGCTTCATCCAACCAGGTCTTTGTAATGTAAACCAGGTCAGCATGTTCAACCAGGATCAAATCCTAGATGTTAGCTATCTTACTTTTATCTTCCCTTCTATGTCATCACCTTAGTTCACCAGCTTTGCTTCAGACTGTTCAATATTTTTTTCCTTCCTCCAAACATTACATATATGACAACAATGTAAGAGTTACAAACTGCTAATTTATTCTACATCAATGGATTGAAATTATGTGGTATCATGGTAGAGGAACTGTAATGTCCATGCTCTGTTCTGTGGTTCACCGAAAAGCCACTCAATAACTGAACATAGACGACAGATGTGTCAAAAAGATCAAGTTTGTAGCTTCTCTGGGAAAGAATCCACAAGGGGTATCACAGTTTGAGAACCCAGGGTATCAGTGTATATTGGTTCAATTTAAACTCTGAATATTTTTCCTAAAATGCATACAAACGGATTGACGTAAGTGAAATATTTGATCTGCAACTACATTGGTCTGTTAATGCCTACTGATGAAATAAGACCTCTCGTGTGCATATACTCTCTCCTTGTAGCAGTCAGCCATTTTCACTAAACATTTTGTACTATTCTTGAGGCCTAGCTTCAATGACTTTTCATGGGTCAAATTTGAAAAGTAAGCATAAAAGGTTAAATTGATCTCAACAAGTGCTGTGCAAGCTGCATTCATCACCACGGAGCACTAAACAGTATTATCAAAAATTTGTACAACCCTTATAAAGGACTTTTCAAAGGTCAGGGCTTGTGAGATCTTTCTATAGTTTGAGTCTTTAGCAGTGCAGTCCTACCATATATATTCTAAAGTAAGTTATACTGTATCATAGGACTTTCTCTCAGCAGTCTGAAAGAATACAGAAACCAATATGAAGACAGGCGCTTTTCAGTTCTATCATCCAACACCACACAATAATGTACCTGCCATCTAGATAATGATGAGATAATCTGCAGAGACAATAACTCATGAAGAGTGTATGGAGCAACCCACTGTCAGAACTCATTCCCCTATGCATTTTTCGGAGTTATAAGGAATTGCAGCAACTCCGATGGCGTAGCAGACACTTTTCTAAGAGCATGAAGCAGCAGCATGGGAACAGCATTGAGTTAAGAGGGCTGCTCTATCTTCTGCCAGTTCAAAGGCCCCCAGTCTCATAATTCAGACTGGGAGTTCATTAATTTCAAAAAATCCCATTCCTGGTGCTGGTTGCCTACTTGGCTTCATGACCCATCATATGCCAGGCACATGACTGGCACCTTGTTAAGTAGCTACAACACAAACAAGCAAATTCATTTACTCCAGAACAAAATCCCAGTGGGATTCTGGCCAGCCTGATTTGATTAAGCACATTTATTTGTTTGTTTGTTTAATAAATAAATTTCTCCCCACAGAGAGACTCAAGGCAGCTTAAACAAATGGTTTAAAAAACACAAACATTAAATGAATTTCAGAATGGAAAAATATTATTAACAATAATTAAAAATAATAATAATTAAAAAACAGAATGTAAATTAAAACTTACTAAAACCATTGAAAGAACAATACACCCTTTAAAATCTCTACCCAAGCAACTGTTTACACACTTTACACGTTAAAGGATCTGTCTGAAAGGAAGGTCCTTGCCTGCTAATGGAAGGACAGAAAGGAGGGGACAACTTGATCTTCTATATACAGTATTTGACTTATATTTACTACGCAAAACTTTTAAAGGCCGAACTCTAGTTGCCAGTTCTGGTAATGACATTGTAGAAATAAATTTATTTAGCGAACTCTATAAGTAGCATGGTCTCTGTCTCTCTCTAGTGGTCAGTTCTGTTAACTTCATCTTTAGAAACATATATTTTCAGGAATTTTCTTTTAATATTTTTAATATTTTCAGATCATGGATAAGTAAATCACTAGATAATGATGCCACAGATACAGGGGTCCTACTGTTCATATTTAAACTCAACGCCTGATACAGGGGCTAGGATGTCCAACTGCAAGTAGAATTGGGAAGACCAGTGTCCAAATCCCCACCCACCCACGCTCCTCATTGCGTGACCTTGTGCCAGTCACCCTTCCTCAGCCATATATTCCTCACAAGGATCCTTCACATTCCCACATTTGTCTTATTTGCTTATTTGAATATAAAGCACATGAGTGGACACTGAATTTTAACTCTGAGAGCCAATGCACTGCAGCAGTTAGAGATTTACAACGACAGAAAAAGACAAACTTTCCATGCACAAGAAAAGAGCTCTGTGTTTTTTTTTAAAGTAAAACAAACATTGGGCAAAATCCTGCTGTGTAACTTTGCACTCAGGGCAACTCAGATCAGGCACCAGAAATACTTAACTTCTTGTTGTTCTTACGTGCTTATCAAGTCACCTTTGACGTACGGTGACCCTTCAACCTTTCCCAGTATTGTTGTCTTTCCAGAGACTCTTGCCTTCCCATGATGTGCACAGTTGGCTTTTTTGAAATTATATCTCCTATGGAATGGTACAGATTGAAGTTGGATAACTGAGTAGATCTGACATAGAATGGGTCTGTGATTAGCATTTTCGGATAGGATCACCTATGCTCTTAATACATTGTTGAGTAATAGGCTCACTAACAAAAATTAGATCTGGATTATGGCCACTCTGCATGAACTGGATCATATATAAGCCACATTGAATGAGATTCTGCCCAAAGTTTACAACAATGCTAGATGCAGCTGTGCTTCAGACTGCCTCTCCACCAGAGAAGTATGATCAATTTGTACCTTCCATTTTGTAATGTTCTCATGCCTCCATTCCAAGGGGGTGCTGGACCAACTACATCCCAAGTCTCACGCCAGAAACACACACCCAATACTTAGATTATATTTCACACTTCAAAGAAAATCCTTTTAGTGAATATGCACAAAAAGCTGGAAGAAATTTGAGCTTGACTCTTGCAGAACTAAAAAGAATTTGCTAGATAGATGCTATAACAGTTTGGCATGGTAAGAAGCAGCCAGAAAGCTTGAAGAGTACTGAAAAGACTGAACAACGATCCAAACAAAAGGATACTGTATGCAAATATAACCCCAACCAAACAACACACAGACTGCTCCCAGTAGAAGGACCAACCAACATATTAAAAGCCTCTATTGTACAACATATTGGTATTCTCATTTGTTTAACACAGGTTTACACATGTATTTTGTGATTAGGCATCCTTCAGTCTCGAGAGACTACGGTAACGTGCTCTGAATGGAGGACTTGGAACAGCGTCTAGTGTGGCTGAGAAGGCCAATTCGAGAGTGACAATCCCTTCCACACTGAAAACAAATACAGTCTGTCCCCTGTCCAGCTCCCTGATTTGGCTGGTTTCGGGACTGCCTCTTTGCCTCGGCCTGCTGGACAAGGGTCTCTTCAAATTGGGAGAGACCATGATGCACTGCCTGCCTCCAGGCTGAACGCTCAGATGTCAAGGTTTCCCATCTGTTGAGGTCCATTCCTAAGGCCTTCAGATCCCGCTTGCAGATATCCTTGTATCGCAGCTGTGGTCTCCCTCTGGGGCGATTTCCCTGCACTAATTCTCCATACAGGAGATCTTTTGGAATCCAACCATCAGCCCATTCTCACAACATGCCCAAGCCAACGTAGACGTTGCTCTTTCAGTAATGTATACAGGCTAAAAATTCCAGCTCGTTCTAGGACTACTCTATTTGGAACTTTGTCCTGCCAGGTGATACCAAAAATGCGTCGGAGACAATGCATATGGAACATGTTCAGCTTCCTCTCCTGCCGTGCACAAAGGGTCCAGGACTCACTGCAGTACAAGAGTGTACTCAGGACACAGGCTCTATAGACCTGGATCTTGGTATATGCCGTCAGCTTCTTATTAAGCCATACTCTCTTTGTGAGTCTAGAGAACATGGTAGCTGCTTTGCCAATGCGTTTATCCAGCTCGACATCTAGGGAGAGAGTGTCAGAGATCGTTGAGCCAAGGTACACAATGTCATGAACAACCTCCAAATCTTGTGTGGAGATGGTAATAGAGGGAGGTGGGTCCATGCCCTGGCCCATGACTTGTGTTTTCTTCAGGCTGATTGTTAATCCAAACTCTTGGCAGGCCTTGCTAAAACGATTCATGAGTTGTTGGAGGTCTTCAGCAGAGTGGGCAACAACAGCTGCATAATCGGCGAAGAGGAAGTCCCGCATGCATTTCAGCTGGACTTTGGACTTCGCTCTCAATCTAGAGAGATTAAAGAGCTTTCCGTCTGATCTAGTCTAGAGATAGACACCTTCTGTTGCAGTTCCAAAGGCGTGCTTCAGCATGACAGCAAAAAAGATCCCAAACAGGGTTGGTGCGAGGACACAGCCCTGTTTCACTCCGCTTCGGATGTCAAAGGGATTTGATGTTGAGCCATCAAAAACTACAGTGCCCTTCATTTCCTCAAGAAAGGACCTGATGATGTTAAGGAGTCGAGGTGGACATCCAATCTTGGGAAGGATTTTAAAAAGGCCGTCCCTGCTAACCAAATCAAAGGCCTTTGTAAGATCTATGAAGGCCACAAAGAGTGGCTGTCGTTGTTTCCTACATTTCTCCTGCAACTGTCTATTTTGTGATATCTCTTTGTTAATTAACACTATAGGTAAAACACAACAAAAACATTATTTTAAAATGCACACCTTTTTTTGTTGTTGTCTGTTAACATTACATTGTTATTCTATGGTTTACTCTTTCCTGCAAAAACTGGCATGAAACTGAATGCCACTTCTGCCTTGTTATCATATCAGTAGCTTTTCTACCAAAACAAGTGAGATGTTTTAGTTCTGTAACATAAACTATCTTCACAGAGCACTTTCCAATTGTATTTTCACTTTTAATGCACCTCTCTGAGGCATATTTTAAAAGATCCCTTCATTTTAAGGACACAACGGCATACACTCAAATTTCTGAATTATTAACAGCTGACTGAGTGCTTTCCAACCTAGGAGTCTCATCTTCCAGCACTATCTCATCTCATTTTGGACTATCTCATCATAGAGTTTTCATGGTAAGGAAAGTTCAGCAGAGATTTACCACAGTCACCTTCTGCACAGTACTAATAGAAGTTAGCTTGAGTGTCACTGCCATTGCCTCCTCTGCCAGTGTCACCTTCAGTGATTGCTCCTGCCCAGTAGCTGCCTTAAAGAAGTTGGATACACAGGGCTTGAAAAATCCACTTGTCCACTCGTCTGTGACGAGTGAAAAAACGCTGCTTGACGAGCCACAGCTCCCTCCCTCCTTGCCTCCTTACCCTCAGTCAGTCTCTCTCTCTCTCTCTCTCTCTCTGATCCTTCAGTCCTCCCCTCCCCCTTCCCATTGCAAAAGGAAAAACAGCCCTCTTCTCGGGAGAAGAGTTTGAGCGGCACATAAAGATATAGCTCTGCAGGAGAATGTAGAGTAGTTCCATGCTGGAAAATATGGAGATTCCCTGCTCCCAATTTCAACCGAATGACCTGGTTCCTTAAGAGGCCAGGCGCTTTTGCTTTCAGTTTTATTTTTGCTGGAGACATTCAAAAGAAAGGCATTCAAAATACAAGCTTCATGACCCCATAGGCACACAGGTAATAAAGCAACCCAAGTCTGAGGGTATATTTATTTTGGGTTTGTACGCATTGTTATGTAGAAAGTGCCTAGTTTAAATTTAAATTTAAACATAAATTGCAAGGCTATAGTCCGGTCATGCTGACTGGTGAAATTTTTGACTGACTGGTCTATTCTATGTCTATTCTAAAAATTTTCAAGCCCTGTGGATACATCTCAGTGTGGTGTCTCAGCTGTGACCCGTTCTGCCTTGGGTGACTCTGCTAGGAGTCCAGGCTCGTAATGGAGTTTGGCCTCTTGATGGCATTCCTCTCAGTTTCACTGACACACTCAAGTCCCTTCCCCATGTTAAGATGTGCAGCTAAGAAGAGGAATGCTTAACGCACAGTATTTTACACACACACACACACACACACACACACACTTCCAAGGCTCCCTTTTGCCCTGGGGAAGCCTTGGGACAGTACAGGGAGACTTTAAAAGTAAAAAATTACCACTGGATCGGTGAGGTGGTCCCAATCCTGGCAGCAGTGAATCAGCAATGATTTTTTACTTTAAAGGCTCCCAAAAGCCTCCTCAGGACAAAAAGGAGCTCAACAGAGCTCACATAATGCCAGCTCAGGTGGGCTGCTAGAGTTCTCCACAGTTAGAAAAACCAAAGCCCCCACCCACCCTAGTGGATTTGTGCCTGGGGGATACACATTGTTGGTCAACAACTCTGTGGTTACCCAGTCATGTGCTGGGATGTGTGGAGATCATATGACAGGCAGGTTGTCCAATCTGGGGATGTGTCCCAATGCCAGGCTGCTGCCGTCAACAGTAGTGGTGGCTTTTTTACTCACTAGGTAAAGGTAAAGGTTCCCCTTGACATTTAGTCCAGTCGTGTCCGACTCTAGGGCGCGGAGCTCATCCCCGTTTCCAAGCCGTAGAGACAGCGTTTGTCCGAAGACAGTTTCTGTGGTCACGTGGCCAGCGCAACTAGACACAGAACTCCGTGACCTTCCCACCGAGGTGGTACCTATTTATCTACTCGCATTTTTACATGCTTTCGAACGGCTAGGTTGGCAGGAGCTGGGACAAGCGACGGGAGCTCACTCCGTCGCGTGGATTCAATCTTACGACTGCTGGTCTTCTGACCTTGCAGCACAGAGGCTTCTGCGGTTTAACCCACAGCGCCACCACATCCCAACTTTTTTACTCACTACTCACTACTTATTTTCATCCAATAAAATGGTTAGTTTGTATCAAAGTTTTTATGTGCATTTGTAGGAGGGGGCTAGGAGGTATCCTGGTTATCTCACCAGTGGCTGCAAACAGTACAGATGCACCTACAAACAGATTTCAGCTGTTTCCAAAAGCAGAACATGTTCTCAAAGTTGCAACATCTACCAATTGCTTCAAAATGAAAGACTGTGAAACTGGTGAAGCTTCACTAACCAGATAATCACACAGAAAGGCTTGTTTCTCACCAACAGTACTGGATGTACATCTTGCCTTCTACAGCCAGCTGTGTAAGGCCTAGAGACTTTTTTTTTTAAATAAAAGCTAGGAATCCAAGCCAGAAGGGTCAGACAAGCAACTGGGGACCAGCTAAATGAGCAATATGGCAACTCCACTTTTTGTGGTTTTATTTTACACCCTATTTACAAATCAATAAAATAATGTGTCCTTCCACATATACTGCCTAGGAATAATCAACTAGAGCAGCGATGGCGAACCTATGCCACGCGTGCGACAGCTAGCACGCAGAGCCATTTCTGCAGGCACGCGAGCCTTAAGTCACCAGTTCCGCCACTTCCGGTTCTGCCATCACTGTGGCCCGCTGCCCACTGGTTTTTGTTTTTCCAGTTTGGGCACTTGGGCCCAAAAAGGTTCACCACCACTGAACTAGAGTAACAGGAAAATTTTGCTGCAAGACACATTCCCTGCTGAGTTCTTCATGATCCAGTCAGTGTGTCTATGACTAATAATGTTGCCTGAGGATGCAGTAACATCATTGAAATGAATCAAGAGCTAGATCGGGGTATTTGAAGTCGATTTAATCAAGAGCTAGATCGGGGTATTTGAAGTCAATTTAAAATCACATGGAAGTCACATGGTCTTTGTGTTGGTGTGTGCATCCTAACGGGACAACTTGTAATCCAATTTTAAACTCTGCAGTGTATTGGTGCAGGAAACTACATGAGATTTAAAATCGTTGGGGGGTGGTTATATTTCTTTTCCCAGTTGGCTGTCCTAACCATGCAGATTCATCATTTTGGCGCAGGGGTGTGTGTCGGATGGTGGGCTGATCTTCTAGCCCATGTTTTGTCAGTGGAACCCCTTCCCTCCCCCACCTCTCCTTGTCCATGGCTGTGTGTGTCCACCCCTAATGCTCACCTGCTCTGCACCCTGGCCCCTGACAATCTCCCTTTTACTCACCCAGCTCTGCCTTCCCTTCTGTGGAGGAGAAAGAGAGACCATGGACACAGCCTCCTGGCTGGCAAAGGAGGCCAAGCAAAGTGGTCACCATGTCAGTTTCCTCCCCCAAAATGCTACTGGCACACAAGTCCCTGCTTCTCATGCCAGGGGCTGAGGGGCAGAAACTGTTAGAGACCATCACCAGGAACATCCTGGGGGGGGGGGGGGGAGAGGAAGAATGTGAGAAAGAATCTGCTTCCTCTCTCTCTTGCCCCCAGTCCTTCCTCTTCTAGCAAACTAATTCACCCTTCATTCTTTAAAACAAGTCTGGGTAAAAGGCGGATCCATGAAATCAATGACAGATCCTGATGATTTCAAATGATTTTTATGTGGAATCCTCACCAAACCACCATCATATCATAGATGCCATCTATGCTGAAGAGAGAATTGAAATATCACATGGCTTTGCAACGGCACAAAAACATGAATCCGAGACAATAAATCCTCACGATTACATGATTTTTAGATGAAATCCTCCGTAAATCACTGTCAGTTCATAGGCCCCATCTGTGCCCAAACTGTGCTCTTGAGATGATGTTTTTTGTACTCAACATTACAGGAATGGTGCAGTATGAAGATTTTATGTAAGGCAGTCTACATAAGTAAAGAATGCTCATTCATCCACTTAGTGTGACACAACATTTAAATCCAAGATTTTTTTGCTCTTAGTGGGTGCTACAACATTCACAAAAGCAATGAAGTCCTTCTTTGGTTGCTGCTTGCTTGTTCTATTTGTTTGCTCGTCCAGCAGTTATTACAGAGTTGAAGGAGCCATTCCTTTGGGATTTGGCCAAAATGTTTAATCTGCTCATTGCCCAGGCTGTAATTTTCATACACAAATTCTCCTAAGAAAACTGAAGCCTAAAACTGAAGCTGATTTGATTCACACTGTGCATTACATTGAAATCGCAAGCAGTGTTCGCATAGTGGCTACGGATTGATTCAGGATTTCACCCTTCATAGTGGATATGATGTAAGATGCATTCCAGTCCACAAGACCCCCTTCATTCCTATCTTTCTCTGGTCCCACTTCTACCAAACCTTCCTTCCTCTGCTTCCACCTTTGCTGATCCTTTTATGGTTCACTTGGAAGCTGCTTTCTCATTTAAAGCTTCAGATTACTATACTTCTCAAAATATTTTCTACAGAGAAATAACATGGAAAGGTACTTAACAATCTAAGAAAACAGACTATCAAAAATTTGAATACTAATTTTGCAAAATACATCATAGTTCACACATCAGAATGATTCTATACCAGGGATCACCACCTTCCCCCTCTCATCTGTTATGCTTTTCCCTTACAGTCAATGCAGGAATTACTTCATCTCTGGTCATATATGGTTTTAAGCTATTGGCAAGATAAACTTTTTAAATCCACTTTCAGACCCGTCAGTTAAGTAATTAACAGCACTAAGCTTTTGCTTCACAACAAAAAGGACTTCCCAAACAAGCTTACTGTGTTTGACAGGATTCAGGACTAGCATTAAAATTAGACATGGGAGCTTCGTATTCATCTCCCAGGGGACACGAATACAAAGCCTGCCAGCACAGGTGTCCCAGCAGCCCTTCCCTGCCCCCCAGAACCAGCCCAGTCCACTTAACGGGCTCCGCGGCACATGTGTGCCCAGCGATGGCAACATCACATCAATCGCAGACGTAGTCCCACTGGCACTTCCCCATCTCTCCCCACAGCCAACCACTCAGCAGATGAGTGGGCAGACTCATCTTCCCACCTCCTTGCTGGAGTGATTGGCTACGGGGAGAGGCAGGGAAGCACCAGAGAGACTATATCCACAACTGGCATGATATCACCGCCACCGGGCACGTGAGTGTGCCGAGGAGCCTGGTAAGTGAACCAGGCTGGTTCTGGGGGGCAGGGAAGGACCACTGGGACACCTGTACTGGCGAGTTTCATATTTGTCTCCCCCCGGAGACAAATGCAAAGCTCCCATGTCTAATTAAAATCACAGTGCTTTGTTTTTCCATGTCCACCCAAGCCTGAACATCACACCTCAACTGTCTACGTCACCGAAACACTACCTACAGACAATACATCCAGTCTTCACCAGAACTTACCATAACTAACTACACACAAGAAAGCCTGATCAAATAATGCCCACCAGAAAAATTTAAAGCCCCCCCAGTGGCAGAGAAAGTAAGTTGCTTTGGGAGCAAAAAGGGTGAATCAACCCTTCGTCATGTAGTCAGTTAAAAAACAAACTTCAAATCCACTCATTTTATAAGTGCAGCAAATGCCACGTTATTTGATTATGTATTCACACTCAGTGTTAAACCTGATTTTTCTAATTTTTTTTTCCAAATTAAGCTAGATCTTGAAAAGCTCACAAACCAGATATGAAGCATGACTGCCTAGGTTTCCTGACCAGGTCCAGCTTCCATAAAACAATGACTTGTATCCAGATTTTATTTTCTGTAACAATAGGACAAAAAGAGACCCTCTCTACTAGCCACAATAATATGTATCCTTTCAGTAAGTGTCTAGTTTTATGTTTTGCATTCCATGATGATCTACAAAGTTTCAAACAGCAAAAAAAAAAAAAAAAAATACAAAACAACAAATTACATAGAGATTGGCTCAAATTCAGGTTAAAGACAAAGTCATTAATTGCCTAACTTCAAAATACACAGAAAATTGAAAGGAAGAGATAGAGATATTCATTTGCAGTGACAAACTATCAGAACTTCTGTATCTTGCCAATATGAGAGAAAAAAACTTCACACTAGCTTCCAGGATGTCAGTGAGTATTAGTTCCTTTTCCCCATAGGCAAAGGATTAAAAAGGAACAGCATCAAGAAATTCTTTGTCTACAAATGTGTCAGCCAGCAAAGCATGAGTTTCCTGAGGAGTGCAAGGAGGGAGTCTGGACTTCAGAGATGTAATTTCCTTTCACAGCATGAAGCTTGATCCCTGTCCTTTGTTTTCTAAAAATAGGATTATTTATTTTTGCTGCTAAGCAAGGAGGTTTTAATGCAACAGCTCCTGCAGGTTTGCCTACAACTTGGGAAGCCCCTATCTAGATAAAAAATGACAGAATATGACAGATAGAAGGGGGAGATACCTCACATCGCAATCTGTCAGCTGGGTTATTGTTGTTGTTATGCGCCGTTAAGTCAAGAAAAGACTTATAGAGACCCTTATAGGATTTTCAAGATAGGTGAGATATTAAAGGAGTGGTTTTACTAGTTCCACTCCCCAAGTCAGTTTCCATGGCTGAGCAGAGATTGAAATGCTTTTCTCCAGAGTCCTAGTCCGTCACTCTATCCACTACACCACACTGGGAAGCTACTGCAAACTGAAAGCTGAATAAAGATTCTCTCCATCTGGGCAATGCAGACACAATGGGGGGGGGGGGGGCAGGTCAAACAGATCAACTAGGGCCAATACAGCTACACTATTCTAACAGGAAACTGTAATCTACATAGGTCAGACATAGGAATTTTGTTAATTCCATACCTAAACTCATATAAAAATTGAAACTTGTTTATTCATTTGGTTTCACATTTCCCAGAAGTTCCAATACAGTTCTTCAATATAATTTTAACACAGATTTTTAACAACTAGCTTTGCAGATTAATGTAATAATAAAAGGAAAATTGAGACCCAAGATGAGGAGGGCCTCTGTCCTTCACAAATTGACAGCAATCTACAAGTGTGCACTGTGGCATAGTGCTACTAACAGTGGTTTGATAATATAATCCATTCCAGCAACGTAAGCAAAAACAGCCAATAAAAGAACATAATAACTGACTTTCACACAAGTTTAATCAGTAAGTAGACTTGGTTTTTTGTGGAGTTCTAAAGCAAGCTCTTCTCTACACCAGCCATTCCCAACCTGTTTTTGGCCATGGCCATAAACACAAAATGGAAGAAATATAGGCTGAATCAGGATTGTATAAGCCACATAACCAACCTTATAAGGTGGTCTTTGAAGAATTGTTTCCAACCTGTGCCCCCCCTTCAAATGTGCCATGGCCCCCATTGAGAATGGCTGCTCTACACAATGTGTTCTCTCCCACTGCATACAGGTACTTTAGATCTGGCACTTGATACCTTACTTGCTTTATAACATTTTCAAGTAACATATGCAATAGCTGATTGATCCTTTGTCTTGAGAGATAAATAAAAGACATTTCACACAGTAAATTCTCCTGATTCATCTACTTCCATTCTTTCTTTGTTCATGTCAGAAGTACCACAGTACAATTTATATATTAGATAATCTGGGTGCGAACTAATCATCCACATAGGCTACACAAGGGTATAATTAGGAGCTATGACCAGTGTCACCTGAAGAGACAACACTGTGGTGTATTAGGTGGGTTATAAATTTTTAATGGACAACAGGAAACCCCCCTCCTTTATTTTCAAGATTCACAAGCCAATATATAAATTTCCCTCAGAAACATCACACACAAAATTCAATACAGTACAGTATGTTGAAAATAATCTATCCCAAGTGCTCACAGAATTACATTTAATAATATATGATTATGTAATGCATATGATATGATTATACAACATAAACTGTTCCTTCTTCTTGACAGTTAAGCCAATCAGTAAACAGCATAGATAAGTAGCAGATATAAAATAGCTAAGCATCTCAAAGAAGTCATTGCAGTATGAAAGAGATATGTTGCAGAATAATAACTCTTCTCTGACTGAATTGGAAGGCCCTACAACAAAGCTGTAATTTCATCAAGCTGAGGGGGGACAAATGGGACAGTAACTGATGAAGTCTTTAAAATAAGATAAACAGAGAAGAAATTTGCAGAGGGTTTAAAATATTTACCCCCTTCTAGAACTGAAGGTACTGAAGATGATGGAGGCATAAGTGTCTTCCTACAAAGACACAAAACAAAACATGTCAATCAACTAAGGATATGTACTGCTCATTAAAAAAACAAAAAACTACCCCTCTATTTTCTAACTGCAGACCTGGACAATTACTTTCAGACCACTCTGCTGTGCACATTGAAAATAACAAAACATTAATGAAAACATAAACTGCTGTCATAGAATAAAGAATTCCTCTATTGATTGTCTTTGTAATTTCATTGGAAGCCTGTTTGTAAGCTTCTAAAACAAACAAACAAAAGCAGGCTGCCTCAGTGATCTAGGGAGAAAATGTTTTTCTGATGTGCTTTTTTTAATATTTGGAAGAGGAAAGTACACATCTGTTTTCACAGACTATAGTGATTTGGCAGTGCCTTTTTCCAGCAGAGATGAACCACAGCAGTTCCCAAACTATATTCCATTTCCCCTAACATATTCCCCACCTCCTCATTATCTTGGAAGAAGTGGACATAGCTATCTACTTTTTGGTCATGGGTGGTCAAGCCTGAGAAGCGGAGATGAAGGAACAGAAATACATTCTAAAGTCATATGAGAGAGAAGAGATAGCTTAACATCCTATCAAAATAACAATACACAGAATTTATTGCTAGAAAAACAATACAGAATTGTGTTGTCAGTGGCTTAAGAAGATTTTCATTTTCACAGAAAAAGCATTTGCATTCAGTAGAACTGCCTTCTCTTTCACATTCTGTTAAAGCAAAGGTCCATCCTCTTTCAGGTAACCACAGAACTGTGGAAATTCCTGTTCACTGGAACTCAGATATAGTAGTTCAGCAAAGAAAATAGCCTTCACATACTTCTTAACTGTCACATCACATCACAGCAATGGTTTATTACAAGCTTACCCAAGAGCAACATTTTGAGCACAAAATGCTCTCATTCTGTTTCTCTCGAGAGATAACTTACGTTCAGTTTCACAGAAACCTACAATGCCAGCTGACGGAAACTGTCTATAAGAAATGACAAATCTATTGTTTTAAGAGTTCACTGTTGCAGAATCACCTACCCAAAATTCAGTGCTGCAGCAGAATAATTCAAAGCATAATCATAAACAGAGCTCGGGAAAGTTACTTTCCAATGCTGTGGACAATCCTGTTGCTCAGCATAGGAAATTACACTACAGTAGGCCCATTGAATCAATGGGGATTTAGTGACCGCTCTTTCAGTCCAGGCTGGTGAAGTCTAAATAGGGTCAGCTGAGGTCAGGGGTGGAGTGATAGGCCATTTGGTGTGATCCTGGCATCCAAATGGCAAACCTCAAGCAATCCTAATTTCAGTATCATGAAGTGGCTTAATAAACAAGTCACTTCTGGATATCGGTAAATTAAACACTTCCACTGCTTCCCTGCAGAGGGGTAGGGGAAGTGAAATTATTTATTTCACCTGTGCTAGATCATCACTGATACACTCAATCATTTAGATTAATTTTTAAAAAAATATTTGCCTTTGTGTGGATTGCCTATCAAAACCGTGGCTGTGTGCAGTTCCTCAATTGGCACTACTCAAAAGACAAAGGGTTTTTTAAAAAATTAAATCTAAATGATTCAGCACATCAGGTTGGTCTAGCACAGGCAAAAGAAATAATTTCACTTCCCCTGCCCCCGCCCCAGCTCACTTACTAAGGTACTTCACAATTCTATAAATTGAGAACAGAAGGAGCCCTGTCAGCTTTGACAGCTGCAAGGCTTTTATTTATTTATTTATTTACAAGATTGATTTATTTACAAGATTTTTTTAGCCGCACCATTGTACACACTGGAAATGGACCAAACTAGACAGCAGCTACCTGCACCAAAAGAGGGACTCAAAAAGATGCAGGTAGGGGTGCTCTGAGGACAGATTGGTCCACTCTAGTGAACAGATCATCTATTCACCGAAAAACAAGTGAACTGAAGCGCACCAAGCAGCACAACAAATGCCTGTCTGATCAAGCCTTGAGTCCACTCCTCCATAGGTTTCATTGATTTAAATGGGCCTAATCTAACTGCAACTTACTATGCTAAAATAAGTCACAGTTAGAGTAGGTCCATTTGAATCAATGGAACTTCTGGAAGAGTTGACTCATCAGATTCTTCTCGATTCAATGGAGTACTCCAGTGTGATTTACTATGCTAAATCACAGGATTTTGACCAATGACTCCAGAAGCCTTCATCCAGCATGACCACTTTTTGTACTAACAAAAAGTCACTTTCCCCAGCTCTGGTCATAATAGAAAGAATACTGAATCTCAATATATCTGCACTCCAAAGACCAACCCATTACTATCACTTTACAGTCAACAGCACTCAAAACAATTGTTTAAATGGGAAGAATCAGTGTGACAGCCACAATTTCAGATAGCTTTAAAGGGGAGTTAGAAAAATTCATATAGAATGAATCTATATGTGGCTATTAGTCACAATGACCACATGCAGCCTACAGATTTTAGATATAGTATGCATTTTAAACACAAAGTCATAGTCACAAAGGGCTATTGCTTCATATCCGCATTGTGGGGTTTACAGCGGCACCTGACTGGCTGATGTAGTACACAGGATAAGAGAATAAATAGATCTTTGGTTGATCCAGCATAACAATTTTGCTACATGACTACATGAGTTGTTAAGTGCCATTAAGTCAATTCTGACTTATAGCAACCTATTAATGCAGGATCTCAAAAATGTCATGTCCTGAACAACCCTATTCAGCTCTTGTAACCTGACTCCTGTATCTTCCTTTCATGAATCAATCCATCTCATATTTCATCTTCCTCTTTTTATCCTACCTTTAACTCTTCCTAGCATCATTGTCAATCTTGTGTTCTCCTGATGTGCCCAAAGTAGGACAAACTACTTCATAATTTTTGCAGATAATTATCACAGATAATTCAGGCTTAATTTGATCTGGGACCACTAGTTCATCCTTCTGGCAGGCCACAAAACTCTTCTTCAGCACCATATTTCAAATGATTGTTTTCCTGTCAGCTTTCTCCACTGTCCAATTTTCAAAGTTGTACATAGAAATTGGGAATACAATAGTGCGGATGATCTTGGCCTTATTCCCCAGTGACACATCTTTACACTTGATTATTTTTTCCAAGTACACAACGTGTCTAAGTTCCTGGTACTGACAGCTGATCAATGACTCAACCTCTCTCACACACCTAAATCTACAGTTCCTGGTCTCCCCTCAAAAGATTGCTCCAAGGATAGGGGGTTAGTCTCAAGCCCAGGAAAACACAAAGACTTCAATAAATGTTCTGTTGCTGGAACATGCACCTTTAGCCTGATATGTCATGGCTAAAGGTATTTTCCCCACAGGAGAGATGGAGAGGATCACAACTTAAAACAGTCTAGACTTATAACAATCTAGTCTCCTGACAGCATTGCTCTCAGCTTCCCTGACACACTCAAACCCACTCACCACATTAATGTGTGCATCCAAGAGGGGGAACTGGCCATTTAGCCTCTTGCTATATTCCCACTGCTCTAAGATTTAGTATTTCTTCTAGCATTTCCAGTTAACCATTTCTTATCACAATCTACACACAGCGAGGTTAGGGCTCTCCAGAAGTTGTTGAACTACAGGTCTCACAAGACCCAGCCACCTTGGCCAATAGAGGGCAGGTAATGCTTCTGCATCTCATGTAACTAGACTGTCTGGTCACTACAGGTGTAGAAATGCAATAGACTCATGGAGCCGGAATACCCAGCAGAATGATTCCCATAAAAACAGAAGACCAGACTCCTCTGAAGGCAACAATTTCTTCTTGCACATTAGAAAATGTAATCTTTTTCAGTAAAGTCTGCCTCCAATTTCAATTCAGAAGTGTGTCTCATCTATCAGAAGAGTGACAAATGCTACCATATTTCTAAAATACATACACCTAAAAACAAAGCATAAGCTCCCTTTATCTCAACAGAACTATTTAATTCTGAGTATTTTGTTCTTACTACTCTATTTTAAACTCCAGTCACCTAAAAATAAAGCTAAGACCCTTAGCTTCATGGTCAACCAGGAAAAAAAAGGAGAGAAACATGCAGTTTTTTCATGAACCAGAACATTGACAACCAGATGTTTTATATTTATTCCATCATTTACAAAGTCAACAACCTGCCATCTGTGCCTCCAATGCATCAGCCCTTATCTCTGTGACAAAATGGGATAGCTGTGTTTATTTACTCTCTGCCATTTTTGTTCTCTTTAAACATTATAGTCTTCATAACACTGCTCTATCTTGACATATATCAATTTAACTTCAGATTTACTGTTTTCCCCCTATGAATAGTTTAGAAGGCAGCAGAAGTCCTTTTCAGATTTCTCATTTCTATAATTCCCTCTGGCAGTTAATGACCCATCCACAATTAGTATTTGTTCAACTTTCCACGCACTTCTTTACCAGTACTGCATCCCAGTTTCCACATGATGCAGGGTTGAAACTAGTTTCAACAACGTCAAAGCAGGGGGGGGGAACCCTATTTTCAGACAGGGGGGTTACACCCCCAGCCCCACTGAGTATTTCTGCTTTGCTCTGATTTGTTCCAGTGCATGATGTGCTCATGTGAAGCCCAGTACAGTGTTGATATATGCTGATCCATGCAATTTGTGTGTGTGTCATTTGATGATGCTTTTTTATGGGCTTGCTCCTACTAGTTATTTCCCACCTCTCTATGACTTACTGGTTCTTCTGTTCAGTTTTCATGGTATGTCATCTGTACCTGCCTTCTGCTTTTTTAATTATAATTTTATCGCTTTTTCAGTACAGCAAAGTATTTACAAATTGAAATAAAACATTTAAAATTAGAAAGCAGTATGGGAAAATGTCCAGGTTGAGAATGGTGTACAGGTAAATCAAGGAGGGAAGGGAATTGAGAGTGACGTAGGTAGGGATAGGGCAGAGCCAATAAGCAAAAAGGGAGGGCAATCTGCGTTGGAAACAAATCCTCGGGGAGCAATTCCAGATGTGTGAGTAACAACTGTATGAAGCATCCTAGCACATCCATCAACAAGAACTCTCCCCATGGGTAGATACCAATACCAAGAAGATCTATTGAAATCTGTAAGAAAAACATACCAGAATGATCCAGAGCAGTCTCAAAACATCCAGAGATAACACTCAAGTGTGGATAGGCCCTAAGTCAAAGATTTGAGTTTGACCTGGAGCCCAAATGGGGCAACCGAAAAAGGAGATATCACTAGCTGAAGTGAACTCCAAGATTTGCAAAAATAGAAATTTTGGAGGGAAACAGAAATATATGCAGTACTTATGTTTATATAAAATCTAAACTTATTCTAAAATTTTAGCAATACAGAAGGGTTTATTCATAATTCAGCAAATAAAACTGTATTATCAATAATATTCCTGAAAACTAAAGATTAAAAAATTATGAATACAAAATTATGAACAGACAGACACTCTATTAAAGAGAGAACTGCAAATTGCTGCACCCTACATTACCTTAGCACATTCATCTTCATTTTTGCCATCAGAGAAGCATGGAAAAAGTGAGAACAAATTTTGTAATTAGGAACATTAGGTGTACTATTTAGATGACTACTTTTACTGTGACTTCTTTCACCAATTTAGAACAAACATCTCTAGAACAAACAAGCAGCAACTAATGAAAGACCCCATTTGCTGCTTTTGTTAACGTAGTAGCACCCTTTATGAGCAAAAATAAAATAAAATAAAAATCCTGGCATTTAAATGTGTCAATCTAAGTGGAGGAATTACCATTCTTTACCTCTATAGACTGCTTTAGATAAAAATCTTCATATTGCACCATTCCTGCCATTTTGAGTATGAAAAACATTGTCTCAAGAAGCATTTTGTACTTTCTCAGTTTTCATCCTACATTGCCCAAGTTGCTAGATTTGAGAAAATAGAAAAATTATCCTTCAAAAAGAAAAAATCCTATATTTCCCGTTTTCCCCCCCTGGACTTTCACATTTCTATACAGATGTGGAAAATAGTTTTTTAAACAAACAAAAGAAGAATCTCTCCTCCAAATAAAAAATCCAAATAGAAATGACATGCTTCTTATCCATGGAATATTTAGCAACACTTGGTAGTGGAAAATAAAAACAGAAATTGGTCTACTTACATATCTCATAGCTTATCATATTCTAGAGAAGGACACACTGGCCAGAACTCTATTGCTTATATGCATGCATAGGTCAACAACATAAATCACAGCAGCAGATTGCTGCTAAACAGGTCACTGCTTGTGTTTCTCTTCACATATCAAGTCAAACAACCAGCACGCAATGATGAATACAAACAGCAAGTTTTTAAGAAGTAATAGTTTGTGGTTGTGACTTATGCCATTACACTTAAACCAGAATATGTAATCACTAAGACTGTGACCTCTGACTGGAATCAAAATAAGAAGTACTTTATTCACAGCAACATTCTGTTCCAGAACCACTTGTTTTCTTACTAAACAATTTTTTTCAGTTTTACTCTGCATTTCAAGTAAAAATCCAGATTAAGATTGTATGCTGTGAGCCCCAATAGGTTAACAGGTGGTCCCTCCTCCATGGACTCAACATAGGATAATTTGAACACAGAAGGGCTTATTTAAAACTTGGACAGGTGTTCCAACAAAATTTCAAATGGGTGTTTCAGTGAAAGGATCAACTGCGGGGCTAGTTGGCGACACTAGCCTCGTCCTAGTCTTGGACTGCTCCACAGCCCAGGTTGACAGCACTGGGGTGTGGGGATCTCTGTTCCTCCTTACTACTGAGCACCATGAGGCACTGAAGCTGGAAGTCTGGAGGAGTGAATGCCAATATGCCTGCAGTGAGGTTAGGGGACAGTGCTTTCTTGAACCACTGTCTGAGTACGGCCGGTCTGGGTCTTGTGCGGTTGGTGGATTTCTAACACTCTTTTTGTCACTTCCTCCTCCAGCATTGCAGATGTGTTGGTGTCAGTTCCCTTGTACCCAACTCAGATTGGAGATGCTGTCCCTGCCTCAGTCTATGTTTCCCTTAATAGCTCATGTGGTGAAGTGGTATGGGGTATTGGTGTCTCTTCCCTTCACCTCTGGGCACCTTCAGCTGTACCAGGACTCCAATCCAAGCATCCTCTCTGATTACCCAGTCCCACTCACAGTCCGGCTCTGGAGTCTCCTCCATATTGTAGCCCTCTCGAGTTCCTCCTAGCCATTACTCCAGGCTCCTTCTTCCTACCAGTCTGGGGGATGCTCGCATTCCTCCCTCAGACTAGCATTCTCCTGGACTGAGTTTTACTCTATCTCCTCCAGGGCCCCTGACGTCTAATTCTGACTTTCTTTCTCCCTTCTCTGTGGCTCCCTCTTTTTTCTCCCCACCTTTTTCGCTGGTATACTAGTCTCACTTACCTTCCTCAGGCACCTCTTCTTCAGTTTGTGTCTCTACATCCTAGGCCCTCCTTTCCTCAACCTCCATACCAACTTGGGTCTCAGCTGTACTGTGCACCCCGGGGCTGGGTTGGGTTAGATAGTCCATTGCGCACCTGTCTCAGTGACCCCTCCATTGGGTTTAACCCATAAAATCTAATACATACCATAGGGTGTTTTTTTATTCCACACAATTCTCTTTCTTTTCTTATAACAAACATAGCTTTTATTCTGTATCTTGTTCCGCCTTCCCCAACCTGTCCGTGGGGTTAAAAAGGTTGGGGACAACTGGTGTACAGCACTGCATCCTTTTGAAAAGCCACAGGTCTTCTTAAGCTATGTAATTTTTTTTGTTTGTTCTTTGCCTTGTTTCACTTATCCCTCCTCATCAAGGCTACCCTACTCTCCTGTTCTAAGCTAACACACCCTTCCCATTAACAGGTTTTATCATCTGTGTCACAAATCACCTCTACACTGGAATTAAACAAACAAACAAACAAACCTGGCATTGCAATCATCAATGTTTTGCCCTTTGATTCAATCTGCAAACCAAAACCGAAAAAAGGGATGTTCAGAGGTATTTTGCTAAAAAACTCTATCAGTAGTGTGACCCCTAAATCCCAGTGCTATGAATCTAGACCAGTGGTTTAGGGACCCAACCCTGGGTCCCCAGTTGTTCTTGGACTACAACTCTACAAATCCTGTCCAGAACAGCTAGTGGTGAAGGCTTCTGGGAACTTTAGTTCAAAAACATCAGGATTTTGATCTATGAATGCTCATACGGAAATAAATTTCTTAGTATTTAAAGTGCAACAATGGCTGAAGTTCCGTTGTCTGGCACACCAGAGTAGAGCCCCTTTGAATCAGCAGGGATTTAGTGAATCAATTGTTCCTTAAGTTCCATTGATTAAAACTGGCCCATTCTTATGTATGTTAAAGTACATGGCAACTGAAGCAGGCCCATTGGAATCAAAAGAATGTACAAAATAGTTGACTCCTCAAATCCCCACTGATTCACTGGGTCTACACTAGTTGCAACGTACTTTGCTAAGTAAGAGCATGGTTGCACTAGGAGAAAAAAGTATTTCAATTGGGTTTAGTATGTTTTAAATCAATTTTTTCAAAGGTGACTACACACCTGGAAGCATGGATTTTTTTTTTCCTGGGAAGCATAGATTTTGGTCAAAAAGCAAAGTATTTTACTGGGCAGCAAGAGGCTTTTTTATTTTAACTTGCTTACGAAATCGATTTAGTTTGAATCATTTTGGCATATGTGAACACCTCTGTGGCTCCTCTCTGCCTCCCAGGGAACACCTGAAGCATTCTTAAAGGGACAGAAGCAGCCAAGCTCTCCAAAGGGACAAGCAGCTTTGCCAGCAGACTCTCCCTCCCTCCATAACTCCATAGATCTTTCCACCTGCCTATATAGTGATATGTCAGTTGTCAGTTGAAATAAATAAATAAATAAAAACAGCAGCCAGTGCAAAGTTGCAAGCCTCGCTTCCATGTGCTTGTGTGTGTTGCAAGGAGCCATAGCAATATGCCAGTTTGAAATACATTAAAACATTTTTAAAATGTTATAAATAACACCAGAGCAGCAATAGCAACAGGACAAAGCCTAAATTACAATTTTAAAAGCCCATGTAGCCCCTCAACATTTAAAAATTGGATTAAATATTAATACTAGAAAGCAAAGATTTAAAATACGGACTTCACACATATTTATGGTATGGAAAAAAGAAAGTGAACAAAGCTTTTGATAATAATATAATAAGAAAAGCATTAATAAGAGTATGGGAGAAATATAAAGGGAAATTTTATTGTGGGATTCCAATGTGGATGTCCCCCCATGAAGCTCTCTCAAAGGAAGTTGACATAAAGAATGATAAATGGTTTAAAATATAAAGATCTACTCATAGAGGAAGATGATGGACAACTAAGATTAAGAACAAGACAAGAAATGAATCAAGTAGGAATAACATGCCAGTGGTTTCCACAGAGACAGCTATCAGAAAGAATGAAAATGGATAAAAAATTAATAGGATTGGTTAAAGAACCTACGGAACTAGACCAGATAATATGGGAAAAGAAAATCACCAAATCGCAAAGTTGTATAAACTATTATTGGAAAGAAATATGGAACAGGAAGTAATTAAAGAAAATATGATAAAATGGATGCAGGAATTAGGTAGAACAATTCAAACAAAGGATTGGTTTAGAGCTTGGAATGATAACCAAAAACTATTAATAAGTACAGATTTGAAAGAAAATTATATGAAAATATTATATAGATGGTATATGACACCAGAGAAATTGGCAAAGGTGAAGAAAAATGAGAAAGATAAACGTTGGAGATGTAAGACAATAAAAGGAACACTATATCATATGTGGTGGGGTTGTAAATTTATTAGGAAATTTAGGAAAGAAATAGAAAAAATAATCACTATAGATTTAAAAATAAAAATGGAGATGAAACCTGAAACTTATTTGTTCAAGATGGTAAAGTTAAACTTGAGACAAGAGACAAAAATTTGTTTATACATATTAGGCGCAGCCAGAATTCAAGTGGCAAAACAATGGAAAGACAAGGAGGAACCTTCAGTGGAGGATTGTTTAATAAAATTACAGGAACTAATATTAATGGACAAACTAACAGACTCATTGAAAGGAAAGAGTAGAACGGAGCACGAATCTCAATGGGGGAAAGTAAAGAATTATCTCAGAGAGAAATGGAAGATTCCAAACCTGTACCAAGTGACTTAGGCTTAAATTAGAAGCAGAACTGCTCTCAACAGAAGTAAAAACAAAGTAAAGCAGATTGTTAATATGGATATAAAATAGTAGGCATCCTTCAGTCTCGAGAGACTATGATATAAAATAAGAATTAAGAAAGGTATTATTAAGATTGCGAAGAAAATAAATGTCTGGTGGAAAATAAGGAAGTAAAAATGTTAAAGACTTACTGTTTTGCGAAAGAGATAATAGAAAGTTATTTTGGTTATGTGCGAATATTGTGATAATTATTTACTTATTTTTATAATTTCTTTTTTAAATGCAATAAAGATTAAAAGTTTAAAAAAAACATTTAAAAATTGGATTAAATGTTTTCCCAAGAGGAAGCACACACCAACCCCAAACAGCATATGACTAACATGTGACTTTTAACCAATTTCAAAAAACCTGATCCAGCTACTGATTAATATTCATAGTGTAACCATGACCCATGCTCTAAGACAATTTCAGCCAATATTTTGCCTTTTTTTCTCCTTTGTATTTTATATTTTACATCTAGATAGAAGAAGTATTTATTCATATAACAAACCTAAGCTGAAAGCAACCTTTTCAGTTGCTTTTCTTTTTTCTCCTTTTTAAAAAATACTCCTGTTTTGTTCTTCAGTGAGCTTCCAGCTGGCACTCAACACTTCACCTGCCTTTCCTCAAGTCCCAAACAATAATCACAGGCCAATGAACCTGTGGGCTTTCCAAAGCTGATTTTTAAGGCTCCCAGAAATTCTGCAGTCTTTAAGCAAAGTCATAGTTGAAACCCCTTGAGAGCAAGGGAGCTACTTAACACTTCTGATTTTCTGATCAAGCATAAGGAAGCTCCTTCACCTTCAAAGGTTTAGACAAAATCTATTTATCACAGCAAGGCTTTGTTTAACCCTTTCTTCCTAGATGTTATACAATCCAAATGTACTTCAAGTAGGCAGGAATTAAAACTACATATTCCAAATGTACCTCAAGTACCACAAGTCGGCCATCTCCAATACAAAGAAATTCTGCCAAGCTTTCAGATCATTTTCGTTGGGAAACTCCCCTAACTTTAGCTACACAAATACACTCGAGTATAACCCTAGTTTTTCAGCACAATTTTTTGCTGACAAAGCACCCCCCTCGGCTTATACTTGAGTCAGTGTCAACATTACATGTTCTCCCCTGCAGTGCAGGTGTTCTCCGGACTCCCCCGCTCATCTACGGGCACCTGCAGCCTCTGTGGGTGGTCCGATGACCCGGGTTAAGTACACTGCATTTTTCAGACTCCGCAGGCAGACACTGTGCTGGGAGGATAATAGCAGTCTATGTCCAAATGAAGGAGCTGTAGATGAAAACTTTTTCCCGGCAGCGTGTCAGTATTTCAAAGACCACTCTGAACAGAGGTCACAGTGAGGGCATCTTTGTTTACAAGTCCAGGGAAGCCCATTCACCCCCCTTCTTCTCTGTCAGCTATGTCTCTTAAAGATCTTTACGGGAGTGTCCGCTTCCAGGACACTCCCATCCTCCTCCTTATGCATATTCTATGTACCTACCTTCCTCCTCCCACCTTCCTCCTCCATCCTCCATTGGTATCTATTTTTATTTTTGAAATTTACCAGTAGCTGCTGCATTTTCCACCCTCGGCTTATACTCGAGTCAATAAGTTTTCCCAGGTTTTTTGTGGTAAAATTGGGTGCCTCAGCTTATATTTGGGTCGGCTTATACTCGAGTATATACGGTAAGTTATTTCCTTCAGCATTGCCTTGCGTCTTTGCTTGGAGACTATACACTTCCCTAATATATTTAACTCTCCTATGTGAACTTTTTGCTTATACAGTGGTGCCTCGCTAGACGATTGCCTTGCAGGACGAGGAAATCGCTAGACTATGGCTTTTTGCGATCGCATTAGCGATCGCAAAACGATGGTCTCCTATGGGCGATTTTCGCTAGACGACGAGGTTTCCCCATTTGGAATGCATTGACTAGCGGTCAATAGCTGTCAGTGCATTCCAACGGGGACCCGCGCTCGCTAGACGAGGTTTCCCTATGGACGATCTTCGCAAGACGACAACTTTTCCCTTGGAACGCATTTAAGAGATTTCAATGCATTCCAATGGGAAAACGTGCTTCGCTAGACGATGTTTTCGCAAGACAGCGATTTCCACGGAACGGATTAACATCGTCTAGCGAGGCACCACTGTATATATATATTCTTCACAACTAAGTTTTATATAGCATCCTGGACACAGATGAAAAATCCTATACATTTTTGTGTGATCTGCTTATTTCTTCAAAGACTAAGATTTCTTCATCTTAGTTAGAATTGATGCTTTTGAATTGTGGTGCTGGAGGAGGCTCTTGAGAGTCCCCTGGACTGCAAGGAGAACAAACTTATCCATTCTAAAGGAAATCAACCCTGAGTGCTCACTGGAAGGACAGATCCTGAAGCTGAGGCTCCAATACTTTGGCCATCTCATGAGAAGAGAAGACTCCCTGGTGTCTTCAAAGACCCTGATGTTGGGAAAGTGTGAGGGCAAGAGGAGAAGGGGACGACAGTGGACGAGATGGTTGGACAGTGTCATCGAAGCTACCAACATGAATTTGACCAAACTCCAGGAGGCAGTGGAAGACAGGAGGGCCTGGCGTGTTCTGGTCCATGGGGTCACGAAGAGTCGGACACAACTTAACGACTAAACAACAACAACAACAAATAATGTTAATTAAAACTTGAAAAAAGCATGCAAGCACAGGATATACTACATGGGTCTGGATTTACAGTGTCTTGGGAGCATACTTGCTTGGCAAATGTTACTAATGATGTCTCTGCAATGGAAAACATCATGTACAATACTGCTCTCTAGACACTGACTTCCTTTTTAATTGGTACAAACACAGCTGACTCTATAAAGGAAGCTACAGTCTTGTGTTTGGAAGGCCTAAACAAATTATAGGCCGTTTTTAGGTCATAAATTTATGAGAGCACATAGCAGCAGCAGCAAGTCAGCCTACACACCACACACAATAAAAGAGAAACAATGAAAAAGTATTTCCCTACCGATATCTAAAAGAGTAAAGTGAACTAGTGAACTGGTAATTTCATGTTACATGACAATGTGCCTTGCATGCTAATGTAACAAAACTAAAGGAACAACTTCTAGCCCCCACATTCTTTTCCCTTAAGTACACACTTCTCCTAGAATACAGACATGTATCTTCAAACAGGGAAGTTCACTATTAAATCAGGGTATTAATTTCCCTCAAGAGAGTCCCTCGGCAAACCTGTTTGTACTTCTACGAGGTAGAACAAAGTATTCTCACAGTTTGCCTCCATAGTTTTGGCATACTCATGCCTGATCTGAACAAGTCATGCATATACATCTTACTGAAGAAAGCTGTAGAAACACAGATTCAAGTTTAATCTGTATCATGGAAGCAATAATCATTCTTACGATCCAGCAGCGAAGTAGGTTACAAAATTTTTAAAAACCTCTTTCTGCATTCAACTCACAATTCAAAAGGATTAGCTATTTACTATTTTAAGGTAGTTTTGTCTTTCGTAGCATATCACAAAAAGGTCCCTGTTATCTGAAACAACACTTCTTTTAACGTGATATGTAAATTAGTTCAGAACAGATTAAATATTGGCAGACTGCAGGCCATGTTTGATCCCAGCTGAGGAAAGCAGGAATGTAAGATCAAAGAGTCATCTTCTTGTTTTCTCCCTAGTTCTTTCTCCTGCCACTCTTCCTCTCCATTCTATTAAAAAACAAAGATGCAAGCCATTCTACAAGCCACTCTTCTTTCTTTCTACTCCCCAAATTTCTCTGGCAGGAGAGGAAGCAAAGAAAAAATATATATGTCAAGGAAGTGGGATGCAACATTCCTCTTTTGCTCAAACACAAACACATACCAGCAGCATTCTGAAACTCCAGAAGTCATAGTACAGTGTGTCACACTGCTAGGATCTATCAAATCCACATCTATACTGTTTCCCACTTTCCCATCCCAGAAACATTTAGTGTAGCTGGACAGCTCAGGGGTTTAGGCATCTGGCAGCACAGTCAGATGTTGGGAGTTCAATTCCCCACTGTGCCTCCTTGACTGGGGCTGGCCTTAATGATCCATAGGGTCCCTTCCAGCTCTGCAGTTCTAAGATACTGAGATGAGGTAAGGCAAAGAGCAGAGGCTGGAAAGGAATGACTGGTCTTTGCTATCAAAATCGAAAAGATATGGGAGAAGAGAGAACACCAGGAGTCACTTTGGAAGAATCCTACTGCTGATGGGAAAATATGCACATTGGGTCATTCTTACCAAGACCACTTGAGATGCTCTACTAAAGAAAATCATTCTTCTGTAACAGCAAATGCAGCCAAGTGTAACCCACAAAAAAAGAACCAGAAACTGGTTTTATAACCCTAAGTCTTCCACAGCTTGGTACAGGATATTCATTCATTCATTCATTCACCCATTTATTTATTGTTGTTGATGTTGCTGTTGTTTTTGTTACCTTCTCTCCTCACTCAGTATTTCCTGGCCAACAAAATGTCCTCAACGCCTTCCAATGGAATTCTGCACATAATTCTTAAATACTCTGCAGGATTGATGCCATTCTTCCCAGATTTCCTTATCAACACCTAGATAAATCTTATTAATGATGTAAAGCAAGCAAACAATTAATGTTCATCAGATTGCCTCTGCATACAGCAAACAATAACAGTTGTGATAACCCTCATTCTATAGAGACAAACCCACCCAAGTAACAATCACGGGCCTTCTTCTCCTGTGTGTTCCTGCACTATGGGATTCGGTGTTATCTGCTGAAGCAGATTATGTGAAATTATTAGATTACAGCACATAACGTTTTGAATTTATGGTTAAATCTGCTGTGCCCTCTCACCAACTTCCTGCCCAGGACTGATAGTCCTACATTGTTTGTGCCTGAAGTTATCCTCCACAAGATAACTTCTCTTTGTTTTTCATGTCAATTTCAGGCTCCTATATTGGTCAGTTTTAAATGGTTATTTTGTACCACCCCATGTAGGACTAAGGCCTTGGTCATCTAAGGGAAATGTTATCTAGTTATCCTCCAGTTAATTCACTGCTTTTTTTCCTGGTCTCATGACGCACAGTCAAGATTGAGACATTTTCCCAACCAGCAGTATTTCCCCATTACCAGGAGGGTTGTGTTATTTTGTACCTTTGTTATACCAGTGCATTCCTTAGCAGGATTGCCTGTGTGCATGACCTACCCCGCTTCTTTTCAGAATCAAAGCCGCCATTACTATGCCATGCATATTATTTGTTTTTAATTTTTCATGCCTGATACATCAATACATTGGTAAAAGTATGTCATGGGGTGGCATAACCATTACATTACTGGCAAGTAATATTTTTTTTATTTCTATGGGAAGATACATTGAACTGTTGGTATGCCAATGTCACGGGAGGGGGGGTGATCGCCAGTACTGCCGTGCGGATATCCCGTGGCCATTGTGTGTAATGCATTTCTGCAGGATCGGCCAGTGCAACAGAGGACACTTTCCTAAACAGAACTCCCTTCCTGATCAAAGTTCCCTTTAATTTTCAGCCCCTCTGGACAGGGATCCACCTCCCCCATGTGCGGGTCTGCTCCGCTGCATGCACAGAGTCCACACACACCCATGCAGGGTTCCGTTGCGACCAGAATGAAAGGCGCTGGAAACTATTGCTGTAGGTGCATGGGGGAGGAGGAAAGCTGTGTGGAGGGGGCGGAGTCATGCACGCTCGCACAGTCACACACCGTAGAGGAAACCTTGTTCCGGATATACCAATGTATCAATAAATATATATATATAGAGAGAGAGAAAAGTATCGGAAGAATTAGAAACATTTCCCTCATGTGACCAGGGCCTAATACGACTATCAGAAACTCACCAGTGGAAGAATCTAAAACTGATAAGATAAACCAAAAATTACAAAAAGTCAAGAGACAATAACATGGCTAAAGCAGTGAGTTCAGTTCTAGGATAATATTTGAGCCAGATCTTCTAAACTCTTGGCTACTTTTTTTGTTGTTATTATCATCATCATCATCATCACCATCTTAGAACTGCAAAGCTAGAAGGGACCCCATGGATCATCTAGTCAAGCCCTTGTCAAGGAGGCACAGTGGGGAACTGAACTCTCAACCTCTGGCTCTGTAGCCAGATGTGTTTTTTAAATTATTTCGTTATGAACCATCCACAATAGTAGTGTGCACTAATGAGGTTGTATAAAAATCAAATAAATAAATACCAGTTATTCTTTAGGTCACAGGTTCTTAACCTGTGGTCCGCAGACTCCCGGGGGGCCACAATGTCCTCACAAGGGGTCTGCGAAGGCTTCAAGAAATGTTATGATCTTTTGCAGTTCAAATAGAAAGAAAGAATGAACGAATGAAAGAAAGAAAGCAAGAAAAGGAAAGTTAGAACAAAATCTTAATTTTCCTTGCTTGTTTGTGTAAATCTTGGTTTTTCTAACCTACCGCCTCCATTAAAAATAAGCAAAAGTAAAAATCAGTAAGGAAAATAACTGTTTGGCAGCAAATAACTGTTTGATACTGTTTCCCCAAAAATAAGACCTAACCTGAAAATAAGCCCTAGTAGGATTTTTCAGGGTGCTCGTAATATAAGCCCTACCCCAAAAATAAGCCCCAGTTAAGTGAAACTCCGCCCTCCACCCTTGTGCAGCAACCAGAAGAAGATGACATGACTGTATTTGAATAAATGTAGATTGTTGTACATGAAAAAAATAAAACATCCCCTGAAAATAAGCCCTAATGCGTTTTTTGGAGCAAAAATTAATATAAGACCCTGTCTTATTTTCGGGGAAACACGGTATTTCTGCACATGGTGAGAACATGCAAGTGAATGACACTGAGTGGCTGAGAGACAGCACATGACATTTCTTGCTACTGTGCACAGACAGTCAGAAGCCAGAAGAGAGAAACAGAGTCAGTCAGTGTCAGTGTGAGTGAGTGTTCCTATGGTCTTTGTGGTCATGTTTCTTCTTCTATCTCTACTAATAAAACCATCTGGTTATTGTCGGGTAAAGTGACATTTCAATATTATTGCAGTGAATTTCATAACAATACATTTTGGCTGAGCCTCAGAATGAATCGCTGGCTAAAACTGAAATAAAAAAACTGATGCTGTTGATGAAGGTGCATCCTGTTCAAAACAAAATGAAGCTTCTTACAGTCATCTTAAAAAGTATCACCATTATAAGCAAGGAATAACTGTCAACTAAACCCTTTATGAGAAACATTAAATAAATATTTGATGTACTTTAGGGTTTTAACTCTTGAGTTAAGTCTTGGTGTTTCGCAGCAACAAAATATATTTAAAAGGGATCCATGGTAAAGAAAAGGTTAAGAATTTCTACTTTAGGTTATTGTTGTTATGACCATAGATCAGGCAGGTTAGATATACAAAACTAAAACACAATAATAAATCATATAGTATTCACAATCAATACAAAGCAGACTGAAAATCAAATTGCAGTTAATAAATTTCTAATCTGATTACTGCAGTGATTTAATCATCCATTCTACTATTATACAAGCCACTACATAAATTTTTGCAACCTTAGCTGTAATTTGAATTGAGGAATCGGAGAGGAGAAAAGAGATGTAAAATTTATCAGGTCTACCTGGATAATGTTTTAAAAATGGGGAAATAAGTGAATTGTGCGTATCTTTATAAAATGCACAGTACAGCAGGACATGTTCCATGGTTTCCATCATATCAGATTGGCAAAGACAAAAATGTTTATCATAAGGGATACATGAATATTTTCCTTCTAGAATAGCTGAAAACAAAAGCACTGAAACAGGTCAGGATGATAGCTCTTCAATGTCTCGCAAGTTCTAAATTCTAAAGGTAATCTGCTGGGATGAAGATATTGCTGTGATTCTCTGTCACTGAGCAATATGGGAGCTGTGCTCTGTTGTGCTAAAGGGCTGTATCCCAGATACACTTCCTAATAGCCTCTTTGACATTCATAAATTCCAAATGTAGGAAAGCTAGAGGGTATAAGCAATAGGATGACAATTTTCCCTCCTCTGCTCTTGCCCAGCCTGAAAGGTGGTTATCTATTAAAACCAGAGGTGCTAAACCAACAGGATTAAGTTTTAACTTCAGTCAAAGATTTATTATTCTAAGTAATTCACTTGCTTCAAGCAGGACCATTCCAGCTTCTATTCTGAGTAGGGTATTAGGGATACAGGGTGGTACACCAAATACAGTTCTTTTACATTATTCTACCTTAAGAGCGACAGAAAATGGTGCAGCCCTGAATGTTGTATCTGAGGAAATAGGCTGAGGTCCACAAAAGCTTGTGCCAAATAAAGCTTGTTAATTTTTAAGGTGGTACAAGATTTGTGATTTAGATGCAACAAAATGAAGATGTATATCATTCCTGTCCTCTTTCCCCTCAGCTTCCAAATGGTTGGTCTTAAAACCCCATTAGATTAAAGTAATGCTTTTTTTTACTAAATAAGGAAAGCAAGCTTATTTCTTCATGTTAATTATTTATACCAACCTTTTTATCTTATGATCCCCAAATCAGTTATCAAAAAGTTACAATGATTCAATTATTTTGTGTTCATATAAAATTGGATCATGGGATTTTTGCTCGTAATCATTTGTTAGGCTTTGCTCTATTGCATTTTTCACTGATTTTCATTTATTAAAGACATTCCTTCCGCACCTTGGCTCCCACAGCCTCCATGTGATGAAAGGACTGCACAGGAACTTGTCTCCACCAGCTTCTTCTCTAGACTCTAAAGTACCCACCAATTTGCTTAGAGAGTTAGCAAAAGCAGCAGTGGTGGGCCCTTAAGCTCCATTGTTCCATTTCCACTAGGAAGACAACAAACACTACATGTCCCAGCATTCCTGGCAGGAAAATTATTATTTCTATCCATTTCTACTCAGGAAAAGAACAAAGATTCAAACAAAACTCATTTATTTCATATCAACATTCCAAATTTTGCAAATCTGAGGAAAGACTTCAATATCAGAAAGTTCTAAATAACGTATAAAGCAAAAAAGAACAAATCTATGTGCCCAAAACGTCAGATGCTTAATTCTTAAAAATTTAAATCCCTTTTTCTTCCTCAACTATGCTAAAGTTACCCATAATTGCTGCCTCTTTTTTCTAAAATAATCCTAATTTTTTGGCACCAGTACAACAGGATTCTCTCCAGTCTAGGAATACCCGTACAATTCATTTGGTCACTGTAGATGAGGGGCAATTTCATTGTTTTTGGTAAAAATGTAACCAAGTTGGCACGTTTTAAATAAATATGACAGAAATAACTCAAGATTTAAAAAAAATCAGGTGCTGGAAAAAATGACACTGACATCTATCTGTCCAGCCCTAAAAATCAACATAAATAACTGAGGAACTGGAGCATTCTTCATCTGCACAGCCTTCCTCAGGTACTCATGATGTTGTTGGGCCCAAAGGGTACAGGAGAAGAGGGCAAGAAAAGCAAGCGTTCCATGAACAACCTCAAGCTTTCTGTAGGTGCTCAAACCAAATATTCATAGGCTACTCGGTTCTAGTGATCACAAAAGCATGACTGTCTTAATGTCCACATCAAGATGGCCGTATATAACTAATTTTACTTTGTCCAGAAAACAACAGACAAAAGCAAGAATACATGTCTGACATGTCCTTGGATATTACAAACTGCATCCACTCCTCAATGCAATACAGCTATTACACAAGCTACAAGATGGTGGTGGCTGTGTAGAAAGACACCCCCAAACTTATTTATGAATACCTAATGTTCTTTGTTCTGGCTTTAATTAAACCCCATTACTAAAGTTCAGTTAATTTCCAAACTTTAACCTCTCCACAGAGATGTCAATTTGTTTCCTTGTCCCAGAAAGCCATAAACTGGCACAGTCACTGCACAATAGTCAGACCACACACTTCTGCAGCTCCAAAATCATTGCTGCAGCTGGCTCATAAAGATAATTACACCAGCTCTAAAGAGAGCATTAATTCAATCCTATGAAATCTGGGAAATATTTCTGAATATGTGAAATCTATACATCATATGACATCAGTTTATATGCAGATAAGTTTCAAGTTATTTAATGCTTCTTGCACCCTAGAGTATTGTTTAATAGGTAGAATTTATTTCCAACATATAGCTCCAAAAATAAGAAGGAAGAAATATAAATAAAAAATCATTTGAAAGACTTTCTAAGTTGGAAAGATCATCATTCGTGACAGAAAAAAGAGGTTACTTACCTGTAACTCTGGTTCTTCGAATGGTCATCTGTGAATTCACACTAATGGGTTAATCTGCGCCTGCGCAGAGCAGCCTCGGAACATTCCAGAGCTCAAGCACATGGTGCCGGGACCTCCCACACGCTGCCCTTAACCCTGCCCCCGGCACTGAGTGCCTGAGTTCCATAGAACCATCCGCCACTGCACAGCATGCAAATAGCACACGTGACATACAGCAGGGAGGAAGGGCAGGGAGTGTGAATTCACAGATGACCACTTGAAGAACCAGAGTTACAGGTAAGTAACCTCTTTTTCTTCTTCGTGGTCTCTGTGAATGCACACTAATGGGTGACTAGCAAGCTGACTTACCCGGAGGAGGGACATCACAAGAGCACAGAGGTCAGGACAGCACAACCCACTGCGGCTTCAGCCTTGGCTCGGACATTGAGGTGGTAGTGGGATGCGAAGGTTGACGGCGTAGCCCAGGTGGCAGCTCTGCTGATGTCAGCAAGATCTACCCCTCTGAGGAACGCCATCGAAGAGGCCATGGCCCTCGTCAAGTGGGCTTTAACCGTGTCCAGTAGAGGCACCTGAGCTAGTTCATACACCACACAAATGGTAGAAATTATCCATCTGGAGATGGTCTGGGAGCTGACAGGTGCTCCTTTAGATGTGCCTTGGAAGGCTACAAAGAGTATCTTTGAAGTGAGAAAAGGTGAGGTGCGAGCAACATAATAGGAGAGAGCCCGTTTAATGTCCAGGGAATGTAACGCTCGTTCTAAAGGAGAGGTAGGTGCTGGAAAAAAAAGTGGGGAGCACTATTGGCTGGCTTAAATGAAAATAAGACATCACCTTGGGAAGAAAGGAGAGATCTGGGTAGAGTGTCACCTTGTCCGGGTGGAATTGGAAGAAAGAAGGGTCTATTCTCAGGGCCGCCATCTCCCAAGCCCCACGTGCCGAAGTGATGGCAAGGAGAAAGGCGGTCTTCGGAGTCCGGAGTTGTTCTGACGCTGTGGCCAAAGGCGATTCAGGACAAGCTGGAGGGACCATTGTGGAGTAAGAGGCTTGTAAGCTGGGCGCATATTCTTTAGCCCCCGCAAGAACTTTTTAGAGTGGGGTGGCGGAAAAGAGACACTGCCTCCAACAAGTGTGGCTGATGGGCCACTATGGCAGCCATATACACCTTCAGAGTGGAGTAGGAGAGGCCCCTTCAAAACAGGTGAAGCAGGAACTGGAAGACTGCGTCAAGGGACGTCAGGATTACAGGTAAGTGGTGGGAAGACGCGAACAAGCAGAAGGCCTTCCATTTGTAGGATTATGTCAAAGTTGTGGAGTGCTTACACACATGGCTGAGAACATCCGCTATAGAGGGGGAAGCCTCCACGCCGCCAGGTGGAGAGAGTCCAAGTCTGGGTGGAAGGTCCTGCTGTGATGCAGGGTCAACAGGTGGGGAATCAACGGCAGATGGATGTACTCTGTCGCTCTCTCGCGTAGCGCGGAGAACCACGACTGGCGGGGCCACCAAGGGGCTACCAGGATGACATCCGCATTGTCTTGGCAGATTCTGACAACTGTCTTCTGCATGAGCGGAATTGGCGGGAACATGTAGAGGAGACCAGTGTACCAGCTGGTCATGAAGGCGTCCCCTAGAGAGTGATGACCTACTCCTGCCCGGGAGCAGTAGCGGGTGAATTTCTTGTTGACTAGCAACGCAAAGATGTCTGTTTGTGGAGTGCCCCAACAACGACATAGGCGATGGAAGACGGAGTCGTCGAGTGCCCACTCATGGGAGCAAGACTGGAGCCTGCTGAGATGGTCCGCCAGGACATTCCCCTGGGCAGTAACATGGACCGCCACCAGGTAAATGTGGCAGACATAACACCACTCCCAAAGATTGATGGCTAGGTAAAGCAGGGGAAGCGAGTGGTTACCCCCTGCTTGTTGACGTAGAACACTGCTGTCGTGTTGTCCGTCGCAATCTGAACTACTCGTCCGACCAGCAGTTGTTCAAATGCCTGAAAGGCCTTGATGATTGCTAGGAGTTCGAGGCGACTGATATGCAGTCCTGCTTTGGTTGGCGACCAGAGGCCACGGACCTTCAGCGGACCTAGGTGCGCGCCCCAGCCAGTTGGGCTGGTATCCATGGTCAGTTGGATAGATGGGGACAACGGACCAAAGGCCCTTCCCACCATGAGGTTGGACGGACGATTCCACCAGGACAACTGGGCGGCCAGCTCTACTGTAACCTCCAGAAGCTTGGTAGGAGGATCGAGCACCACGCTGAACAGGGAGAGGTACCAAGGCTGAAGCGACCTCATTTTCAAACGGGCGTGCTGAACAACCGCCGTGGTCGATGCCATGAGACCCAACAGACACTAAGCCTGAAGGGCCAATACCAAGGTGCCCTGGTGAAACGAGCCCAACATGAGTTGGATCTTCAAAATCCTGTCCAAAGGCAGGGAGGCACGTCCCATGGAAGCATCAAGCACCGCACCGATGTAAGAGACCCGCTGAGTGGGTTGTAGCGTGGATTTTTCCACGTTGATCTGGAGACCAAGGGCCAACAGCAGAGAAAGTACGTATATCCCGCTTGGCCTGGGCATAGGACAGTGCAACCAGCAGTCAGTCGTCCAGGTAAGGGAACACCGTGACACCGTGGAGGCGAAGATGCGCCGCCACCGGGGCTAAACACTTTGTGAACACCTGTGGGGCAGTGGACAACCCAAAGGGGAGGGCTTTGAACTTGTAGGTCACTCCTTTGACTGAGAATCTGAGAAACCAGTGGTGATCGGAACGGATGCTGATATGAAAATAGGCGTCCTTGAGATCTATGACTGTAAACCAGTCGCCTTGCTGGAGCATCTGAATGGTGGTATCCAGAGAGACCAAACGGAACCACTGAGGAGTGATATACGGGTTCAAATGGCGGAGATCGAGGATGGGACGAAGTCCCCCGTCCTTCTTTGGAATAGTGAAATAACAGGAATAAAACCCGCACGCAACGTCTGGATGAGTGAAATGTACAATGGCGTCCTTCTAGAGCAAAGATTGTATTTCTTCTTCGAAAGGAGGAGAGGGGGCAGTAGTTCTGAGGAAGCCTGTGATAGGGAGAGTGTCGAATTCGATCGCATAGCCTACAGCTATGATGGAAAGGACCCAGAAGTCTGCCGTGATGGCTTGCCAGGATTGCAGGAACGGTGAGAGGCGAACGGAGGAGTCTGTGGCGGCTGGTGCAAAAAAAATGTCAAAGGTTCTGCCTGGCCTTCCGGTCCAGGCAGTGTGCCTGTTGGCGTGGGCACTGCCTGGTAGCCTCCTGGAAGAATGTGGATGCCAAGGCTGAACTCTGAGGCCTCTGGCGGTCTTGAAAGGTCCTTGATGGAAATGGACGACACCAAGTATTCCTAGGACGATACTGCTGAGAAAAGTAGGATCTAGCTGTCTTTCTCAGTTTCAGGAGGTTGTCAAGGATCTCGTCCATCTTTTCGTCGAACAGACCTACACCATCAAAGGGTAGGTCCTTGATCCTTGACCGAGCATCTTCTGAAATGCCCACCGAACGAAGTCAAGCATGACGGCGCTAAGTTATCACAGTTGCGAGTTGCTTAGAGGCGGCGTCCAAGATGTGCCTTGCTGCAATGTGTTCCTGGCAAGCAAGGCCCATTGCCTCCTGATGATAAGCCAGACCCTGGACCCGGACATCTTCCATGGCAGCCTCCAGAATAGGCAAGGCTGAATTCCACAGATGCCGACGGTAGGTCCCCATGGCGACTGAGTAGTTGGCCACCCTCAAGACAAAGGAGGCAAAAGAATACATACTTTGACCAAACACATCCAGTTTCCTGCCCTCCTTGTTGTTGCGAGGACGCCAAACGACCTCTTGCCCTGTTTTGTATTGCATCCACTACAAAGGAATTTGGTAGGGAGTGCTTGAACAAAAAGTCGGTATTATCCCCATGATTTTCATAGAGGTTTTCCACCCTCCTCGGGATCTGGTAGGAGGAAGAGGGCTTGGTCCAGGATTCCTTCATGAGGTCCAACAGGGAAAGAATGAAGCCAAGGAGCGGGGGAGGACTCTGATCTTGGGTGATGTCCTCGTACACCTTGTCAACCTGGCGAGACATCGGCTGCTCCACAGCTAAATCTAACACCTTCGAAATGCGAAGTATTAGCTGGGAGTAGGAGGTATAATCCTCAGAAGGCGAGGGGGGGGTGATTTTCCGCCACATCCGAGCCCGGTGTAGGGACATTCGGAGGGGATTCCTCGTCAATGTCAGACTGCGCTGAGTCAGAGTCAAGGGGAACCAGGTCAAGGGAAGAAGAGTATTCTCCACTAACCAGTATCGAAGGGTGTGCTCCGGTGTCAACACGGGCGCCCCGTGCATACCCCTTTCCTTTAGCTAGGTGCTGAGCCGGTGAGCGAATACGGTCCACTACCGCTTCCGACCTCAAGGCATCCTCCGGGCCCGATGCCAGGTGACAAGTGCACTTTGCCTCTGTAGGAGAAGTATAATCCAGGGGTATAGGCCTTTTGTGGGTTCGAGGTGGGTAGACCTCCCCCTAGGGCTCGAGAAGCCGATCCTCAAATCAGCGATACCGTGGAGGAGAAGGCAATGGAGATGGTGAATAGGGAGCGTAATAATCATAAGGCCGACGGTACTGATAATAGGGGTCAGCCCTATAAAGCCTCGAGTAGACCCGCGGGTCAGGCTCGAAATCCTTGGGCTCAAGGTAAGAGCTATGCTCATAGTAGCGCCTTCTTTCAAAGTCTCGCACACGATAGTCAGGCTCATATAGTGGTCGACACTGAGGGGGTTCAGGCTCCGCTGGCGGCTCCGGATGCCGAGCTTTATGTGTCCTTTTCCTAGGTACATCAACCTGTACCGATTCAGGAGGCGAGATCGAGGCATGTCGAATAGACGAGCCCGGAGGAGACAGCGGGCTAGTCTGTGCCAATTGAACAACCTCAGCAGAGGTGTTCACCCAGTCCGGTCAGTAGCTGGGATCTGGGGATGGCAAGGCCTCCAGCACCAGGGGCGGACCGTTCTCGTCCCCCAGACAGTAAGCTAAGGAACACTGTTTCCCGCCGGGATGCATCCGGTATCGGAGCTGACGACGAAATCGTCTCCGCCGCGCGCCCAGGTTTTTGTGCCTTCTTCTTTTTCTTCGGGGCTGAAACAGAGGGAGGCTTTGGTGTCGATATCGTAGCCGTCGACCTTGAGCCCGAAGAAGCATGGGGCTTAGATGCCATTTTAGAAGTTTGGGGGTTTTTCGAAGGAGGTGGTGAACTTGAAAGTGGAGACTGTCCCGCTGCCTGGGAGGATTCCATAGGGGCTCCCTGAGATGCAGATAAGGACTTCTCCCACAGAAAGGAGCACAGACACTGAAGCCTCAACTTCAGGGCAGGTTTGGTAAAGTTTCTGCAAGCCGCGCAAAGAGCAGGTTGATGTTCCTCTCCCAAGCAGAACAAGCAGCAGGAGTGCCCATCGGAGAGGGCTATTTTATTGGGGCAGGTCTCACACCTCTTGAAGAGGCCTGAAGCGGCCATAAACAACGCTACGGCTCACCAACAGAAGAATTAACAGTCCAGTTTTTTTCTCTTTTTTTCAACTCACAGTTAAGAAGAATCGTCGAGCAGTCCGAATCAGAAACCAGGGAGGTCAAGAAGATAAGGTAAGGAAATTGTTTGAAAGAAGCAACGGAAGTTCCTAATGAGGTGCTGCTGCAGCGGCGGTAAGAAAGGAACTGAGGCACCCGGTGCCGGGGGCGGGGTTAAGGACAGCGTGTGGGACGTTCCAGCACCATGTGCTTGAGCTCTGGAATGTTCCAAGGCTGCTCTGCGCAGGTGCAGATTATCCCATTAGTGTGCATTCACAGAGACCGCGAAGAAGAAGTAGTTTCAACAAACAATATTTTATTTATTTATTTGTTAGATTTATACCCCGCCCATCTAGACCAAAGTCTACTCTGGGCGGCTAACAATTAAAAATGGAATAAAAACAATATAATAAAGTAAAAAACAACAATAGTAATGTGGCACAAGATGAGGAAAAGAAAAAAAAATTCAAGTGATGACATGAGGGAAAACCTGCCTAAAGAGCCAGGTCTTAAGTTGGCTCTTAAAAACACCCAGCGAGGGAGCCAGACAGATCTCTGGGGGCAGACTGTTCCAAAGTCGAGGGTCCACTGCCGAGAAGGCCCGGTTTCTTGTTCTTTCTCTCCAGGCCTCCCTCGGCGTTAGGCCCCTCAGCCGCCCTTCCTGGCTAGAACGAGTGGTTCGGGTAGATCTAGGTGGGAGGAGGCGTTCCGCTAGATATCGAGGTCCTAAACCGTTTAGGGCTTTATATGTCATCATTAACACTTTGAAATCAATGCGGAAACGAACGGGCAGCCAATGCAAGGCAGCCAGAGTGGGGGAGATATGCTGATATTTTCTCGTCCCACTAAGAAGTCTGGCCGCCGCATTCTGCACCATTTGAAGCTTCCGCATCAATCTCAAAGGTAGCCCCACGTAGAGCGCATTACAGTAGTCTAATCTCGAGACTACAAGCGCATGGACCAGAGTGGTGAGTGCCCCAACATCAAGATAGGGACGCAGCTGGGCAATCCACCACAGATGGAAATAGGCAGAGCGGACCACTGATGCCACCTGGGTTTCCATGGTGAGCGCCGGATCCAGATGGACACCCAAGCTGAGAACCTCACTCTTTGCGGCGAGAGTCACTCCCCCAAAAGAGAGGGAGTTTCCCAAACCACCAATGGAGGGGCCACCCACCCTCAGGACCTCCGTCTTGTACGGGTTCAGCCTCAGTCCATTCTCCTGCATCCATTGCAGGATACAATACAGAGGAAAATACTGCATCCATTGCAGGATACAATACAGAGGAAAATACTGCATCCATTGCAGGATACAATACAGAGGAAAAACTATCATCAAAGTCTGTCCTAGTACTAGAATTACTTGCATAGGCAAATTATGCTCACTCCCATATGGCTTTATGCAGAGCAGCCCTATGCAGACAAATCCTATGTATGCTTACTCAAAAACATGACTTATTTGGTTCTCTGAAGCTCACTTCCAGGTTAAAATATACAAGACTGCAGCATGAACAACCCAGGTCAGCACATACATTAAAACACAATTTTAACAGTAAAATCTTATGCATGCCTAATTTTAAAAGGGCCTTTACCTGCGCAAGTTTGACTCACCTAAGCCTATTGACAGCTTCCTTCAATAATAATCTTTCTCAAAGGGTGTGACTCTACCTTCCTGCTCTGTTTGGGGTGAAGTAGATTATGACCAAGGATATCATTCCTTTGGTAGTAGCATCCACGATCCTACCTGAAACTGTATGGCAGTAGAACTGATAGCAATTACCAGCACTCAGTATTGACTGACACACAAGCAGTTTCAAAGTTCAAACACAGGAAGCAAGAGAAGATGGCCATCCAAATACAGGGAGGTCCAGTAAACAGTTAGGTAGACGGGTGACATGTCAGACTAAGGATGTGGTTACATTACTAAAAAAAAAACCACCAACACCCATATTTAAATTGGGTATAGTGTGTTTTAAATCGATTTTAAAGGATATATTCCACGTTAACTATACAGAGGATGATAGATGACAGATTCTTTTGAAGAAAAATCCTACGAAGCAGAACCTGCAATTTTTGAAAGTAAAATAAAAGCAACTCTCAAAGCACCTAGAAGAAAGAAATCACTAGGAGTAGACGGGATACCATCTATATCAAGCTACTGAGATGTGATCTGTCAAAATCCTAACAAAACTATGTCAACAAATATAGAAAACAAAATGATGAAAATGTTCAAAATACATTCTGGGTCCCCAAGAAAGGAGACACCAAGGAGTACAGCAGTTACAGGACCACTGCATTAATTTCCCAAGCAAACAAATTGATGTTCAAAGTATTACAACAAAGAATTACAACAAAGTATTACAACAAAGAATGAAGTGACAAATGCCTGATATTCAAGCAGGGTTCTGGGGGGGGGGGGGGGGAGGCACCAGAGATCATACTGTGAACAAACATTAGTTACCAAATCATACCACAGAATTTTAGAAGATCAGTCTATACAGATTACAGCAGAGTCTTTAACTGTGCATTATGAAAAGCTATGGATTGTTCTAAAATAAAATGACTGTTATCTCAACACTTCATTGTCCTGATATATAACCTATCTTGCCAACAAGAAGCTACTATTAGGACAGTGTGGAAAAACAGAATGGTTTCTCATAGGAAAAGGTGTCAGATAAAGATTTATTTTATCTTTCAAACTATATGCAGAACATATGCAGATGACACCATGATACTTGCAGAAAGCAGTAAGGACTGGAAATGACTCCTGATAAAGATAAAAGAAAGTGCAAAAGGAGAACTGCTACTTAACATTAAGACAACAAAAACTATGACTGCAGAAGAACTATATAGCTTTTATGTGGACAACAAAGAAATTGAAATTGTTAAAGATTTCTGTATTCTTTCTTGTTTACATCTTGGTGAGATCATCAATCCAAATAGATAAGAAACAAGAAGTCTGAGACTCAGAAGGGTCCATATGAAGAAACAAGAGAAGATACTCTTCAAATGTAAGGAGATGTCACTGAAGACCAAGAGGAAAATCATCTATAGTGTGGTATTCCCATTTCTAATTGACATGAAAGCTGGACAGTGCAGAATGCTAACAATAAAAAGAAAGAGTACAGAAGGGCATGTTTACTTGTTCCTCTGCTAATATGATTTATGCCATCCTTTGCCAACAATGCCCTTCTGCACTTTACATAGAACAAACAGGACAATCTCTGTGCAAAAGAATTAATGGATATAAAACTGACATCAGAAATGGCAACACAAAAAAACTTGTTCCAGAACATTTCAATCTACCTAGATATTTTCTGAAGGACTTGAAAGTCACCGTTTTGTGAAAAATAAACAAGATATGAAAGAGAACCAGCTGAGATAAGATATATACAGATGCTGGATATCTACTTAAAAAGGCTGAATATTAATCAAGGATCTTAAATCATTAGCATATGTGAAATACTACCTTGATTCACATAGTTTTGCCATTTGTGCCAACTATGCTATTATTACCTTATATAGTTATAACTAATATTATTCACAGCCCCATAGCCAATTCCCTCAGTAATGAACCATTATCATGCTGTATCCCACCCTTTTCATGGGGCCATACATAAATATGACAGTCATATAGTCTCACTCTTATGTCTGAGGAAACGAACTTGATCCTCAAAAGCTCACATTAAAATATAGCAGTTACACTTTACGGTGGCACAATGTTTTCGTCTCTTTCTCTCTCGTTGTTGTTGTTGTTCTGTCTGCTATGTTTGCTATGCTTGTATAGACTAATATGGCTATTCCTTAAAAAGGAAAAAAAATCTATCCGTTCAAAATAGGCTACTGCTTTGCAAATAACAAGGACCAAAAGTAAGACAAATAAGTGAGTCCTAGAAGCAAAAATGACCGAACTGAAGCTACCTTGGGCACATCATGAGAACACTCACTGGAAAAGACAGTACTGCTAGGAAAAGTAGAAGGCAAGAGGAAAAGACAAGACCAAATATGAAAGGACTTGGTTCAGTGAAGGACGTCACAACTTGAGTTTTCAAGAGTTCAGCAGGGCAGGTCATGATTGGAGATTCTGAAGGTCACTCATTCATAGGGTCATCATAAGTCGGAAGCCATTTGATAGCACATAACAACAGCAACATTCTACATTAAGCAACCATTTCTATACTTGGTAGCCAACTAAACCTGCACTTTTAGAGCTAGGTGGCTACTCTACATTTCCCTTTCATAAAGAGAATTTCACATTCTGAAGGGAAAATTTCCCTCCTGTCTCTCCCAAGGCCCCCAGATATTACTGAGTTGTTCTAAGGTCTCATTACACAGAATCCTCCTCTGTGATGTGTTGGATCAGACAAATCAAAGCCATTTTCCAATTAGGATTCATAACATACATTTTAAAAAACTCCTCCATAAAAACACTAATTCTGCATTTTTTATTCAGATAAATTTTGCATCTGCTTTAAGCTTCTGAATTATTTACTTCCACAATTGTTATTGTTTGTTGATTGTCATGTTTTATTTGTATAGATTAATGTTTTGATTTTTATTAAGCATTTCTGTTACCATTATTGCTATATCAGCATTTTGGTTAGTCTATTTCCTGTCATGGTAATAGTCTGAAAATGTGGGTTGTAGTTTCCTGTACCTTTTATGGGTTTTAGCTAACATGGGATTAAAACTAAATTATGAATTTTACAGTGAGATCCTACAATTGCTCAGTAATGCATCCCATAACACATCCCATATCCAGTGGCACTAAATGCTTAGAATGTAAGCCTTAAGCTGCAATCCTAAGTATACATACATGCGAATGAATGCCACTGAAAATACTGGGCATGCCAACACAAAAATAAACACCATAAAGTTCTATGAGATCTACTCCCAGATGAATGTATGTGTAGAATGCAACCTTACTTGAACTGTAATACTTCTTGTTGGTCAAGTTCCACTGAGGAACTTCTATTCAGAGGAATTCTCAGAGGCATGAATAAAAATTATTTTAATTTACGTTTGCAAATAAATCCTCAAATGTTTTTCAGGCCACACACAAATACATACATTAGACTATCTGCTGCCTATATATACTTTTGTTGAATATTTTTGAGACACACAGATGACCTAAACCGGAGGTCATCAACCCCCGGTCCGCGACCCGGCGCCGGTCCGTGGCATGAGCCAGACCGGGCCGCCAAGAGAGGCCTCCCGCCCCCCCGTCCCGCCCCCGCACTCACCCCCGCAAAGGCGTTTGCGACGGCATGCGTTAGACTGGAGGACAGAGGGGGAACTGAGAGGAGGAAAGGGATAGAACGTCTCTAAGCAAGGAGTGCTTGGGGTCACTCTACCACGTGAACGCGCTTGATCGCGGTCTGTCCGGGCGTTTCCTGCCTTTGGAGGACCTGGAAAGTGGTGAGCCTTTTTCGAGAGGAGGGAGGATGAAGAAGAGAAGGGGGGGTGTCATGGAAGGCTTTGTCTTTGTCTTTGGAGTGGTGGGTGTGGGGGTGCATTTTTAAAACCAGACCCATTCCCCGTGCAATCCCGATTGCCAGTGGCTCTTCTTCGCGTACTTTGCAGGAACGCGGTGGTTTCGGTGCCTGGTTGAGGGGTTTGATCCCCCCACGGTGCTCCCTTTACTTGACGATCCATCGGGGCTCCCTTCCAGTCCGGCCATTAATAGATTATTACAGTGGTGCCTTAAATTACGAACAGAAAAAAAGCAGGGGAAAAGGGCGGGAAATTCAGATTTCTAACTGTAGGTGGCGACGGGGCTGCTTCTTTGTAGCTCTTTCGCCCCGGCAGTTAGAAGAGTGTGCCATCCGAGGAGGCTGCCTGCTAAGGTAAGGTGCTGCTTTATACTTTTTAAAAACTGTTCTGGGTATTTTTGCAGTGTGATTTTCGGCTGGGGGGGTTATGTTTCCTTGGGGGGGTGTTTGTTTTTTGGTTTTCCCCCCATTTCCGATGGGGGGGGTTGGTTCCTTTTTGGAGTGTTTCCCCATTTCTGATGGGTCTTGGGGTATTTGTTTTTTTTTTGTCGCCCCCCCCATTTCCGATGGGTCTTGGGGGGTTTGGTTGCTTTTTGGGGTTTCCCCCCCTATTTTCGATGTGTCTTGCATGCTTTTTGCTTTGTTCTCTTTGCATTTCTGATCTGCTCCGTTTGTTTTCTGTGCTTTTGCAATGGTTCATGCATGCTTCCCTTGCTTTTTTGCTTCGTTCTCTTTGCATTTCTGTTCTGCTCCGTTTGTTTTTGCAATGGTTCATGCATGCTTCTCTTGCTTTTTTGCTTCGTTCTCTTTGCATTTCTGTTCTGCTCTGTTTGTTTTTGCAATGGTTCATGCATGCTTCTCTTGCTTTTTTGCTTAGTTCTTTGCATTTCTGTTCTGCTCTGTTTGTTTTTGCAATGGTTCATGCATGCTTCTCTTGCTTTTTTGCTTAGTTCTTTGCATTTCTGTTCTGCTCTGTTTGTTTTTGCAATGGTTCATGCATGCTTCTCTTGCTTTTTTGCTTCGTTCTCTTTGCATTTCTGATCTGCTCCATTTGTTTTCTGTGCTTTTGCAATGGTTCATGCATGCTTCCCTTGCTTTTTTGCTTTGTTCTCTTTGCATTTCTGTTCTGCTCCGTTTGTTTTTGCAATGGTTCATGCATGCTTCTCTTGCTTTTTTGCTTCGTTCTCTTTGCATTTCTGTTCTGCTCTGTTTTTGCAATGGTTCATGCATGCTTCTCTTGCTTTTTTGCTTCGTTCTCTTTGCATTTCTAATCTGCTCCGTTTGTTTTCTGTGCTTTTGCAATGGTTCATGCATGCTTCCCTTGCTTTTTTGCTTTGTTCTCTTTGCATTTCTGTTCTGCTCCGTTTGTTTTTGCAATGGTTCATGCATGCTTCTCTTGCTTTTTTGCTTCGTTCTCTTTGCATTTCTGTTCTGCTCTGTTTTTGCAATGGTTCATGCATGCTTCTCTTGCTTTTTTGCTTCGTTCTCTTTGCATTTCTAATCTGCTCCGTTTGTTTTCTGTGCTTTTGCAATGGTTCATGCATGCTTTCCTTGCTTTTTTGCTTTGTTCTCTTTGCTGGGGTCTAAAATGCATTTTAGTCTTTTGCTTTTAAAATCAGAAATGGTTTTGCAAAGGTTTCTTTGGCTGCTGGGGTCTAAAATGCATTTTAGTCTTCTGCTTTTAAAATCAGAAAAGGTTTTCCAAAGGTTTCTTCTGGTGGCTGCTGGGGTCTGAGGGGGTCTGTGTGCCCCAGTGATGACCTTCTTTCTTTCCTCTTTTCCCCATTGTTCCCTCCCTCCCTCCTTTCCTGCCCTTTTTTTAACCTAAGTCATCTTAGGTTAAAAAAAAAAAATTCTCCCCCTAGTGGTACCCCCACTCATGGACACCCGCCCCCCCACGCCCCCCCCCCTTTCACGGATGCCGGTCCTTGGAAGAATGGTCTTCAACAAAACTGGTCCCTGGCATTAAAAAGGTTGGGGACCACTGACCTAAACAACAAAAAGAATAAATCTTCTAATTAGAAAAGCTGCCCTGGCTTATAACTTGAAGGACTTCCTCAGGTGTTCAGATGTGCAAAAGTTTACCACTCCATTTTAAACAAGCAATCCAAATAGAAATAAATTATTCCTTCCAGCATAAATGTCAACAACTATCCTTCTTTATTTGATAGACATTACACTAGCAGCTAATGCATATATCTGTGCTTGTAATCTTTCAGAAGCTTGACTTTTGGAAGCCAACAACCAGCAAGATGTTGAGATGCATCTCTATTTTTTTTGCTGTAATTAGAGGTAATTTGGTTGTGGGGCCAATCAAGTAAAAACAACTATAATTATGCTTGCAAACCTATTAAGGGTGGGATTTTTCCTCCCAAAAGCTTTATATTCTAATTTCATATTTCACTCTCACTACTGCTACTCTGTGTAAAGACACTGAGAAGCCTCTTACATTCTGTGACTTAGGTATCTCTACACATTTTAAAAGGGCAACATCTGCAATAAGGTCAATGTGAAATTAAAAGAACAGAAATGCCTCAATCACAATACATAACAGACTGTTCCTATTCAGGAATAGAAGTAGTGTGAAAAGTAAAAAAAAATGCACTTTTCTGTCATCTATTTTATTTTTTTAATAATATTTTTACCCTGCCTTTCTCCTTTAAAAGGACTCATTGAAAGACAATATTAAAAACCTAAAAACAGTAAGTATACAGATATTTTAAAAGAATTAAACAAATATATTAAAAACAGTAAATAAAATCAATACTAAAAACATTTAAAACACATTTAAAAGCAACAAGGCACAACAATCAATTTAAATGCAGTTCCAGTGTAATGCTTATGGCAGGGAAGGATTTGCCGGCTGCATCCCCCCTGAAATGTGGTTGACTTCTGTGGGGAAGAGGACTAAATAGGCCTTGATCAAGTAGCAAAAAGTACTTCTGAATACAGGAAGTTTGGAACTTTCTGCTTTAGTTCTATTTAAGGTGTTCACATCATTATCATTATGTGCCCTCTGACGTAGGTGGCACTACACATTATACACTATACATTAGTGACCTCCCAAAGGTCTTATTGTTAACAGCTCTGCTCAGCTCTTGCAAACTCAACTGCTTGTGCTACACCTTGCCTCAGATACATCATGTCTTCTGACTGTGTCATTCCCAGAAATACTCTATAATTTGACTGACAATGTACTATTCTAGTACACTTTAGTTTGCTCATACATTTTAGTATCGCAAACAGTACATTTGTTGCTTTATGGTTCCCTTGATACTTCTCACACTGTTCCAAATATGTGTGCCATGCACACTTTTCTTTTGCCTCCACATCTTCAATTAGAAGGGTGGTGGGGAACACAACTGATTTGTATTTTGGTTTATGTATTTTATGTTGTAGTTTATAATAAATTTTTAAAAAATCCTTTGAGCTTTTATTTAAGTGCTTTATTAACAGCAGCCATATTTTGTACTTGTCATTTCTTCTTCCCCAGCCAATTGGGTGCCTTCTCAACTGGGAGTCTCATCTTCCAGCACTACCTGTTGTTTCATCTTGGATCGTCTCATTATAGGGTTTTCAAGGTATGAAATATTGATAACTAGTTTACCATGCCACTTTATGCAAAGTACTAGTGAAAGTTATCTTGAATTTCTCTGTTGCCTCTGAAAGTTACTCTGTCACCTGCCACTTCTGCTATTGCCCTGTAGCTGTCCTTCAGGAATCTCTGCCTCTGTTACCACTGAAACGTCTGCTGATGTGTCAATCGTGAAGTGGATGGATGCATCAAGTGCCTCAGCTTTGACCACTACTTCTTGAGTACTCTTCTAAAAGTCCAACTTACAATGGGTCTAACCTCCTAGCAACATTGATCTTGGCTTCCCTGACATACTCAAAATAGTTCTCCTTCTTTAAGTGTGCATGCAATAGCCTTCACATACTAGGTACATAGCTGAGAAAAACATTAAAAGCAGCCCTGCTTAGATCAGACTAAAGTCCTATCTAGTCTGGCATTCCTTCCCCACAGTGGCTAGATAGGTGCCACACAAAACCCACAATCAGAACAAGAGGGCAATAGCTGTCTTCTGCCACTGTTTCTCAGCAAGTGATATTTACAGATATGCTGCCTCTGATCCTGGTATACAGCCATCATGACCTATAGTAATTGATATCCTTCTTCTTTCCAAATTTGTCTGACCCCTTTCAAGCCATCCAGGTTGGCAGCCACCACCCTATCCTGTAGTAGTAAATCTTATACCTGGAAGGTGGCCATGCTGCAGACAGTGAAGCGGACAACACTGCCAGAGTCATCTATGGAGGTGAAGAGGAAACAATGGAAGGACTTTCCCCCGAATGTCCAAAGAGCAAGAAACCTTCCAGAAAAAGTGAGGCTCAAGAACCAGAGAGGAGGGAGAATGTAGAAAGGGTGAGGACTGGTGGAAATGGAAAGCTGAGGAAAAGGTGGATAAGAACAACAAGGGGGTGACCTGAATCAAAGCACCAGAGTGGCCCCAGCCTGAGTTGCCAGGTTCTGCAAGCTTCAGCTGGCTGTGACATGCCACAGCAAAAACAAAGGAGCAACCAACCTCCCACAGATCCGTCTCTGACAACTACTACCCTAATACACCTATGACAATGGAGGATGCAAAGAAAATTTAATTGCCTCCAGCTACTGGAGGCAGAGATGCGAGCCATTCAGAGGATGACATCTGTCTCCTGTGGCAGATGACAGTGGCTATGAAAATGTTGAGTCTTGAGAGATCATAGAATAGAAGAGGTAACCACTTCCCATCTTAGGATGTGAAAACTGCCCAGAATCAGATGGACTGGGAAGAACTGAAAAGGCAAACCAGTGTGATAAGAATAGTGTTGAGTTACTTCAACAATTTGTTTAATTTGTTTAATTTGAAAAGTGGCACTGAAAAGATTCCTGCCCTTGTGTCTGGACCTTTGGGTCCTTTCACACCTCTTTCCCCATGGAAAACTTGGAAACATGCACAGTTGTGGAGAATACAAGCAGGAATCCTTCCAGGACATCAGCCTAGGAGCTCCTGGTGTTTTGATTTGCGGAACAGCAGCAGCAACTTATGCAACAGATGGCATTGCAGTAGACTCATTCTTAGACCAACTCTTTACCATTCAACAGCAATCACAAGCCAATGCGTTGAAACAAGTGGCCAGAATGATGGAGCACTCAGGTGGTGGCAGTACCCTCTTAGTGCAAGGACCACTCCCGATCTGAGTGAATAAGATGGGCTGGACAGTTATCCAAAAGCATTCCTTAATAACTTTGAGAGAGTGGCTGAAGCAGCAAGTTGGCCCATACAGTAGTGGGCCCTTATCCTAAACCCCCTGTCTTACAGGGGCCACCCAATTTATACCAGAAACAGTAATGCAGCACCTATAAGACTAACTAGTTTTTAGTTTAGTTTTAAAGTGTGCTTAGACACACAAGAGCTTACGAAAAATAAAACATTATTTAGCTTTATAGGTGCTATATTACTTTTCCAAGAAATACTGGGTACCCTCAGCCTGGAAGAAACAGCAGATTATGAGGAAGTCAAACAGGCAGTACTAAACACTCTCAGTCTGTCAGAAGAAGCATACCATAGATGCATTTGAAGTCTTTAACTGAAACCCAACATCCACTTTCAGGCCTTGGTCCAGCGCATGCGGACCAATGCCATCCACTGACTAAAACCAGTAACTTACAGCTCAGATGAGATCATCATGTTAGAATAGTTCATCTCTGTCCTTCCAGTGGTAGCTCAGAACTGGATAACATGCTGCTGGCTGACTGAACTGGCTGATACAGTGGCATTAATACAGGCCTTCTTGGTTGCTGAAGAGGGGGACAAGAGTCCACCCTGCATCAGAGGTGCAGCCAAAAGGCAGCAGAATTGGTCATGGCATACAGGCATCATTGGAATGGGCCTGCCCAGACCCAGGAAGGTGTAAGCTAATCTATGGGCCCATACTAAAGCCAATGCCAACAACAGTGGAACCAATTTAGTTGCCCCCAGCATTGCCTCATGGAAAGACAGCAGCAGACTCAAAGACCCTAAGTACTTCAGATGCAGACAAATTGGCCACATGCACGAGGACTGCTTGGTTACTGAGTGTGCATAGACTAACAATGGATGGCAGACCATCTAGGCAACAAGGTTCTAGGACTGAGAAATCTGTTTAGAGCAAATGAGGTCCTGGGGTGGCAGTAGTGGACATGGGCTGCAGTAGCACCCTAAGCAAGGGGAAAGATGAGAGAAGCCAAGAAGAAGTATTGATGATGCAATGTGTACAAAGGGATGTGTGAAAGAAGAGACTCATTCCCACCCCCTCTTCTGGAATTTACTATTAAGAAAAGATTGGCCCAGCTGTCAGTTCCTACTTTTCACATGCCTTGAGCAGCAAGCAGGACTGGCAGAAACCAGAAAATCACATGGGTAGTGGACATGATCTGGGAGCAGTTAAGATTGTGACCCTTCCCTAAGCCAAGCCATAGGTCACACCCATATTCTAATAAAAACTGATTATACCACTTGGTACCCGGAGGTCATAGCATTAAGTGTGACCTCAGCAAAGGTCCTTGCCAGATAATTGCTGGGTCTATTTTCCAGGACAGATTTCCTGAAGAAAATCCTGACCAAGCGACTAATTTCATGACTTTAAAAGAGATAGGGATCACACTCCCTTCATACTTCTGTTTATGACCCCCAAGCCAACTGGTTAGTGGAGCAATTTATAGGACCCTTAAGGGCATGCTCTGAAAATTAGTTGCCTCTAAACCCCATCAGTGACATTTATTACTAAATCTCTTACTGTTTACTGTACATAAGATTCCCTAAACATCCACAGGTTTCTCCCCATTTGAACTCCTTTATGAGCACTGTCCAAGGCAAGATCTTGATTTAATGCTGGAACAGTGGAAAGAAAGGGAAGATATTTCACGCACAGTGATAGAGATAGAGATGAGAGAGCATTTTCAGGAAGACACTCTGTTAGCTAGGGTATCCTTTAAAAAAAAAAAGAATAAACAGCCCCAAAACCACTAGGTACACTTCCAAGTCTTCCAAGTTCTCCTCTTGTTGCCTTCCTCCCAGGCCAAACTCTCTGTGCAATGGCAAGGACCATGTGTAATTGTCTACCAAGTCATGCCAGACAATGATGAAGTTTGAATGCCTAACCAACAAACAATCCACATTAGCTTTTTGAAGGAATGTGAAGATAGGTTCTCTTTGGAGAAGCTGAGGATGACTTTCTAGACCCAGAGACAAAGCATGAGGCACAAGGAACACAATTGACATTGGGGAACAACTGAGCCCCACATAAAAAAATTAAATAAGGAATCTAGAACAAGAGTTTGCAGACGTGTTTTTCTCTATCCTGGGCATACTACTATAGATTCACTCACTGACTCTGGAATGATAGTTTGAGCCCTGAGCAGGACCTGGCCAAAGCATCTCAGACAAGTGATCAAAGAGGAGGTGGACAACATGCATTCAACAATATAGCAGGAAAAATATCCTTAGATCTGCTGTGATCCAAAGTTTTTCAAATCAGGTTTCTGACTGCTGTGAAATTGCTGTAGCAGTCTAGACATCAAACAATTTGAAGGAATCAGTAGGGGTAGAAGCAAAGAGCTGTGCTTCTATGGAGCTCTGTAACAGCAGAAGCTGCTTTTGACAAGGTTCTAATTGGCAATTTCCACCTTTCTTTTTAAATTTACTGTTTCTGAAGTTACCTAAGGATAATAGTGTTCCACTGCTGTCTTGAAGGTCTTTTACAAAACCAAACAAACACTGCTGTCAGACAGGTGCTCAGTTGAGGGGACTTGACACACCCACGAGTGCCCCTTTGCCTCCAGATCAGTCAATCACACTGAGCATAAAGCAGACAAAAGTGATGTCAAGTAGATCAGAGCATATTTAAACCACCCTTGCTGGCTGAACAAAAAAGGACAATTCCCCACTGAAAAGAGACAATCCTACAACAGGCTTCCCAGTACTGAGATACATCATGTAGACACCAAGTTTCAATTCAAATTCATCTGTGCCTAATCCACTGCAAATAACAGGATAACCGGCCAGTGTAGGCACCCCCTCTGTTGCAATTAAATCACAGAACCCACTAGGAATCCATGCTTAGATCTGCTGTGATCCAAAGTTTTTCAAATCAGCTTTCTGTAAGTGCAATTCTTTAAGTTGAACAGAACCCATCATCAGTCCATGGGGGAGTCATCTGGTCCTGGTTCCCAAACACAATGGCAGTGTCTGTTTTAGCAGAGATTTCCCACAGTCTCCATATTTTATGCCAGAGGTTGATGAATTATCGTGGCATAAAATTCCATCATTTATTTATGTACTTCATCATTTTTTTCCTATATATGTTTTATTTATTACCACATACTAGTTATCCTCATCTAAATTTCTCATATCTTTATAATTTATTCCAGCAGATTCTTCACATTGCATTAAAGAGACTACTTTGTAGTGCCTATAGACATTTAGAATTCAGCTAGCCTAGTTCTGGCAAATGTTGACTGACATTTCATGATTATGAAAAGACAGTGTCTTCTTTGCTCTTTTTAGAAGTGCAAGAAGTGTCACGTCAGTAAATCTAGCCAATCATATTTCTTTTAAAATATGATTTCTTTTAAAATATGATTCTTTTACCTTCCATGAACATCCTTCATATAGCTTTGCCACAGCTTGCCAGAAGACTTATTCAAAAATTATTGCCTTTGGTCAATAATCCCATGTTCTTAAACTATGGTATTTTACATGTAATAATAATAATAATAACAACTGTATGCCGTCAAGTCATTTGTGACCTTTGGAAACCCTTTCTAGGATTTTCTAGGTAGAGAGTACTCACAGGTGGTTTACCATTCCCTTCTTCTGGGGGCATCCTAGAACAGTGCAGCTTGCCCAAGGCCACACAGACTGCTCTTCCATTAGGAGAGATAGTGGGGAATTAAACTCCCAATCTCTCACTCTGCACCTGAGCTTTCCAACCAGCTACAGTATTTTACATTTATCTTCTTTTAATTTATAGAAATAGACTATTGTCATGTATTGGTATAAGACATATCACACATTAAGTTCTCAACTTTTCCCAGAAACCACATAAAGTCCAGAAGGTAGAATAAATTTCCCTCTCAGTATTTCCACATTAAAAATTACCATGGTTTAATTTGTTTATTGATTAATAGGGTGGGCAACATGCAGCCCAACAGCTACAATTAGCCACACACGGGCATTATTAGGCCCCCAGATCAAATTAGGGTTCTGCAGTTTTAAAAAAGGTTTTTTAATTATATGCTTGTTGTTGTTGTTCAAAAAGGCCATATTTCTACTCCTCGATACCTTTTTGCACTGGAAACTTTGGAGATGCTAGGGACTCAGTCTGGGATCTTTGACATGTTAAGCACCTGTTCTACCACTGAGCTACTCTGATTCCAGACACAGGCAAAAATTACCTAGCAAATGAATGTAAAAATATAGGTATGAGACATAGCTGGGCAACATGGAAGTCCCCAGGGACCCAAATGCAGAACCCTAACATCTTTGGGGACTTCTGACACTCATTGTGTGCCGTCAAGTCGCCTCCAATTTATGGTGATTCTATGAATGAGCAATCCCCAAAATGTCCTGTCCCCAATTGCCCCACTCAGCTCTTGCAAACTCAAGCCTGCTGGGCTTCCTTTAGAGTCAGTCCATTTCATATTTGGTCTCCCTCTTTCCTGCTGCCTTCTACCTTTCCCAGCATTATTGTCTTTTCCAAAGAATTCTGCCTCCTCAAGATGTGCCTAAAGTAGGACAGCCTCAGTCTTAACATTTTTGCCTTCAGAGATAGTAAAGGCTTGATTTGATCCAGGAGCCACTTGTTTGACTTTCTATTAATCTAGGGTATCCACAAAGCAATCCAGTGCCACGTTTCAAATTAATCAATTTTTTCCTGTCAGCTTTCTTAACTGTCCAGCTTTCACACCCTTACATGGTGATCAGAAATACAAGAGTATGGATAATCTTGGAGTTGATGCAGGTATTCTCAAGATTGGGTTTTCCTAAAGAAGTCTTAACTGACCAAGGCACCAATTTCATGAGCCAGACCTTTAAAGAATTATGGTGATTGTTAGAGGTTAAACCTGTCCATACCATCCGCAAACCAATGGGCTAGTGGAAAGGTTTAATAAGACATTGAAAGGGATGCTGAGGAAGTTAGTGTTAGAGAAACCTCGTAGATGGCACCTATTGATAGCCCCTTTGATGTTCGCGATTAGAGAAGTACCACAAGCATCTACCGGATTCTCACCTTTTGAAATGATGTATGGATGGAATCCTAGAGGGATATTAGATTTGGTGAAAGAGAAGTGGGAGAGCGGGAAGGACGAGGCTCAGATAGTAGTGCAGCAAGTGACTGAAATGCGAAATCACCTTAATAAAGTGACAGAAGTGGCTAGAACCCAATTACAAAAAGTACAACAAGGACAAAAGAGGCGATATGACTTAAAGGTTAATCCCAGACAATTTAGGGTAGGTCCAAAAGTCTTGCTCTTATTACCCGCAGAAAATGCTAAACTTTTTGCAAGATGGCAAGGGCCTTACGAAATACTCAGACGCGTAGGACAAGTAGATTATGAAATAAACATGCCAGATAAGAAGAAAAAGGTGGGCATATTCCATGTGAATTTGTTAAAGGAATGGAGGGAGCGGAAGGTATTTTGGGGAGAAGTAGAGGAAGAAGATTTAGGTCCTGAGGCCTTAGTCTGTCTGCAAGTTGCACAAGAACTCTCCCTAGGGGAAGAATTAAACACAGATAAAATTAATCAAGTTAGGAGAATAGAAGAAAAATTTAAAGATGTTTTCTCTAATAGACCAGGCATAACCACGATGGTCGAACATCAGATAATACATCACCGCAGGTTGTACTTAGGTCAGGAGGAAGGAATTGACCGCATCACCTGAAGGAGACAATTAATCGCGAAGTAGAAGAAATGTTCATGGATTGCTGCCTTGTCATGGCGAAGGGGCTTGAGTAATTCAGAGAAGCTATGGGCTATGCCGTGCAGGGACACCCAAGACGGACAGGTCATAGTGGAGAGTTCTGACTAAACGCGATCCACCTGGAGCAGGAACTGGCAAGCCACTCCAGTATCTTTGCCAAGAAAACCCCATGAACAGAAACAAAAGGCTAAAAGATATGACGCTGGAAGATGAGCCCCTCAGCTCGGAAGGCGTCCAACATGCTACTGAGGAAGAGCGGAGGACAAGTACAAGTAGCTCCAGAGCTAATGAAGTGGTTGGGCCAAAGCCGAAAGGACGCTCAGCTGTGGACGCGCCTGGAAGTGAAAGGAAAGTCCGATGCTGCAAAGAAGAATACTGCATAGGAACCTGGAATGTAAGATCTATGAACCTTGGTAAGTTGGATGTGGTCAAACAGGAGATGGCAAGAATCAACATTGACATCCTGGGTGTCAGTGAACTAAAATGGACGGGAATGGGCGAATTCAATTCAGACTATTATCATATCTACTATTGTGGGCAAGAATCCCGTAGAAGAAATGGAATAGCCCTCATAGTCAACAAAAGAGTGGGAAAAGCTGTACTGGGACTCTACACATGGACATCACCAGATGGGCAATACCGAAATCAGATTGATTATGTTCTCTGCAGCCAAAGATGGAGAAGCTCTATAAAGTCAGCAAAAACAAGACCTGGAGCTGCTTGTGGCTCTGATCGTCAGCTTCTTATAGCAAAACTCAAGCTTAAACTGAAGAAAGTAGGAAAAACCACTGGGCTAGTCAGGTATAATCTAAACCAAATCCCTTATGAATACACAGTGGAAGTGAAGAACAGATTCAAGGAACTCGATTTGGTAGACAGAGTGCCTGAAGAACTATGGATGGAGGCTCGTAACATTGTACAGGAAGCAGCAACAAAAACCATCCCAAAGAAAAAGAAATGCAAGAAACCAAAGTGGCTGTCCAACGAGGTCTTACAAATAGCAGAGAAGAGAAGGGAAACAAAATGCAAGGGAGATAGGGAAAGTTACAGAAAATTGAATGCAGATTTCCAAAGAATAGCAAGGAGAGACAAGAGGGCCTTCTTAAATGAACAGTGCAAAGATATAGAGGAAAATAATAGAAAGGGAAAAACCAGAGATCTGTTCAAGAAAATTGGAGATATTAAAGGAATATTTTGTGCAAAGATGGACATGATAAAGGACAAAAATAGTAGAGACCTCACAGAAGCAGAAGACATCAAGAAGAGGTGGCAAGAATACACAGAGGAATTATACCAGAAAGATCTGAATGTCCCGGACAACCCAGATAGTGTGGTTGCTGACCTTGAGCCAGACATCCTGGAGAGCGAAGTCAAGTGGGCCTTAGAAAGCATGGCTAACAACAAGGCCAGTGGAGGTGATGATATTCCAGTTGAACTATTTAAAATCTTAAAAGATGACGCTGTTAAGGTGCTACACTCAATATGCCAGCAAGTTTGGAAAACTCAGCAGTGGCCAGAGGATTGGAAAAGATCAGTCTACATCCCAATCCCAAAGAAGGGCAGTGCCAAAGAATGCTCCAACTACCGTACAATTGCACTCATTTCACACGCTAGCAAGGTTATGCTCAAAATCCTCCAAGGTAGGCTTCAGCAGTATGTGGACCGAGAACTCCCAGAAGTACAAGCTGGATTTCGAAGGGGCAGAGGAACTCGAGACCAAATTGCTAACATGCGCTGGATTATGGAGAAAGCCAGAGAGTTCCAGAAAAACATCTACTTCTGCTTCATCGACTACGCAAAAGCCTTTGACTGTGTGGACCACAACAAACTATGGCAAGTTCTTAAAGAAATGGGAGTGCCTGACCACCTTATCTATCTCCTGAGAAATCTCTATGTGGGACAGGAAGCAACAGTTAGAACTGGATATGGAACAACTGATTGGTTCAAAATTGGGAAAGGAGTACGACAAGGCTGTATATTGTCTCCCTGCTTATTTAACTTATATGCAGGATACATCATGCGAAAGGCAGGACTGGAGGAATCCCAAGCCGGAATTAAGATTTCCGGAAGAAATATCAACAACCTCAGATATGCAGATGATACCACTCTGATGGCAGGAAGTGAGGAGGAATTAAAGAACCTCTTAATGAGGGTGAAAGAGGAAAGTGCCAAAAATGGTCTGAAGCTCAACATCCAAAAAACTAAGATCATGGCCACTGGCCCCATCACCTCCTGGCAAATAGAAGGGGAAGATATGGAGGCAGTGACAGATTTTACTTTCTTGGGCTCCATGATCACTGCAGATGGGGACAGCAGCCACAAAATTAAAAGACGCCTGCTTCTTGGGAGGAAAGCGATGACAAACCTAGACAGCATCTTAAAAAGCAGAGACATCACCTTGCCGACAAAGGTCCGCATAGTCAAAGCTATGGTTTTTCCTGTAGCGATGTATGGAAGTGAGAGCTGGACCATAAAGAAGGCTGACCGAAGAATTGATGCTTTTGAACTGTGGTGCTGGAGGAGACTCTTGAGAGTCCCCTGGACTGCAAAGAGAACAAACCTATCCATTTTGAAGGAAATCAACCCTGAGTGCTCACTGGAAGGACAGATCCTGAAGCTGAGGCTCCAATACTTCGGCCATCTCATGAGAAGAGAAGACTCCCTGGAAAAGACCCTGATGTTGGGAAAGTGTGAAGGCAAGAGGAGAAGGGGACGACAGAGGACGAGATGGTTGGACAATGTCATCGAAGCTACCAACATGAATTTGACCCAACTCCGGGAGGCAGTGGAAGACAGGAGGGCCTGGCGTGCTTTGGTCCATGGGGTCACGAAGAGTCGGACACAACTTAACGACTAAACAACAACAAATCGCCAATTTGTACCTAACTTTGCAGAAAGTGCAGCACCCCTTACTGATTTAACTAAGAAAAGAGTAACCAAGGGAATAAGATGGGGATTTCCAGAACAAAAAGTGTTTGAGCAGTTGAAAAAGATGTTAAATACCTTACCAAGTAGATATGCCCCTGACTTCAACATTCCCTTTATAGTGCAAATAGATGCCTCAGATAGAGGAATAGTTGCTGTGTTGACCCAAGTTCGGGAAGGTATAGAACATCCTATCATGTATTTGAGTAAAAATCTGTCACCCAGAGAACAAAAGTATGGTACTATAGAAAAGGAAGCTTTGGCAGAAAATGGGCTATAAAGTCGCTATTATTTATTGGGAGCTCCTTTCACTTTGGTTACTGACCATGCTCCTCTACAATGGCTAAACCGAATGAAAGATACCAACCCAAGATTGACTAGATGGTATCTGTGTTTACAACCGTTTGCATTTAAGGTTCAATATAAGAAAGGCAGCGCCCACGCTAATGCTGATTATTTTTCCCGACAGGGCGCTTGGGGAACTACAATGGAGGAGAGGACGGCACACTCGTCGGGAAGGGGGGCGTGTGAAGGAGCGGTAGACCCAAAGGAGAAAGAACAGAGTGGGCCGTCCCCTCAGCTAGAGACGTCTGAGCAGAAAAGAGATATAGAAGTAGGGAAGACAAGAGAAAGTGAGGAGTTGAATGTAGAGGAGGGGAAAAGAAGGGAATCAAAGGGGAAAGAGGAGAAGATTGAAATCTGTCTAGTGGAAGAGAGAGAGGGAGAAGGGGAAGAAGGATTAATTTTGCCCGTGTGGGAGGAAGAGATAGGGGAACAAAGTGGGAGGAGACAGTTCAATATACCAAGAGGGGGGAGAAGGAAGGAGGAGGAGAAGAAACAGAGGGAGAGGAGAGAGGACGAATATGATAGAACGCACAGGTTGTTAGAGGACTTCCCTAATTTGAAGGTGGGAGGGTTGCTACCTGATCCAGACAAATCTAAAGAAAAGAGGACATCGGCTGAAGCCCTAGAATGGACAGTCATGGTCTTTCCGCGGGGACAAGGTCACTCGAGGAAGGTGATTTGGCCAGACCCTTCCTTCAATCATCCACCACCGGAGGGAGATTGGGCCAGACACCCTTGTTGTGGGACAATATGCACGGTCCGGAGTGCTCCATTGAGGAAGCCCACTGATCGGGAACGTTTTGGGCCAGCCCCTCAATGAACCTTGTCAATTTACAGACAGAGTTATCGTCCTCGCAATTTGGACAGTTACCAGATCTTAGTTGTTTTGAACCAATAGAAGTTGTTGTAGATTCACCTAATGTTAAATTAAATAAATCTGTTAACGTTCAAAAAGAGACTCAGTCGTCATTTCCCGCCAAAAAAAAGGAACTGCTTCAGATCTTTAACGAACCCAATCACACACATCCTTACACTTGATTATCTTTTCTCATTATTTCATTGCTGTTGTTCCTCAGTTTCAGTCTTCTGATTCCTTGGCTGCAGTACTAATTTAGATTGATGACTGAACCAAGGTATAAAGTTGTTCAAAAATTCCCCTTGCATCCTTTAGGTAATGTGGGGTAGTTTTGCCATGTTTTGAGGGGCTCTCAGCACTCCCACACCCTCTCCCATTCCTCCAAAAAGTATTTTAGTGGGAAGATGGCTACTAGAGGACATAAGGGGCCTATTTCAGTTTTAAAAAACTAATTTGTGTATGTAAAGGGGGGTGAGCACAGGAACATGTACAGCTTCCAGACCTCTGGAGATTACCTTCCCCTAATCAAAGAAAGTAGAAACTTATCGAAACCAGTATGCCATTTGAAACCAGGATGGCTTAGAACAAATAGAAGAATTTGTTCCATTTTGACCCACGAACATCATAAAGGTTAGCACAAAATGAGTATGTCAACCATTATTCATAGTAAAAGAATATATTCTGAACAGGTAAAGGTATTTTTTCTGATTGCCAAGCACCTATTTGGATTTTTCCTAGAAATACACAAAATGTTAATAGTGCTGCTGAAGTAGAATCTGACTGAAAGGGTGAGGTTACACTGTAACTCTTTATCAAATTTATTTTTAATTATTACTTCATCCAGTTGTACCTTACTACAGTATTTTTAATTCATGGTATTTTATAAGAAATCATCAAGTTAAATAGAGGATTGCTTGAGGCATTAAGATATTGCAAATGCTTTTTCCACTTATGGATATAAGCAGAAAGCTGTGGCTAATCTCAGTTTGTTGGTATATCATTCCTGTTAGACATGTCACTGTATTATGTAACCATATACAAACTGGAATGTGTGGAACATTCCTCAGAGACAATGGCTTATCAAAGGCTATTAGTCCCAAAATGGAAATCTGAAGAATTTATCAAGTTCAGGGAAATAAATATTTAGAATGAGACTAACTGAAAAAATAGAATAATATTTTAAATTCATTATACATAATCCATAAAACCAGCAAGGGCAGGGTGAGCATCCTATTACATACAAGCATTTTTTACAGCGACCACTCTTTGGTAATTATTATTTTAGAATGTATATTCCAAACAAAATGGCATAATTAATCTGATGCATGCAGGAAATCCTCATAGTTAACAAAATGTAGTGGAAATACTAACGGACAGGTTCCTCTGCCAACTAAACAATTTCACAGCAAATTCAGTTTTGTTAGATGGGCAATTAAATATTTCCTGACTGTAGAATTCCCACACTAAAGGAAACATGAAAGAAAAAGAAGCAACCAAAGAATAAAACTAATAGCATAGACTATGGCAATTTCTATATAGCTCCTGTCTATTCATATAAGCAGATTCTGTCAACAAAGATGAAAAGCAAAAGAACATTACAAGAGTATTAAGTCATCAAGTTTCATCAATGTTATGCTATCCACTTAGTTCCTCCAAACATAACAGGAAAACATTTCTCTGAAAGCCAGCAGATATTTTGCAATGGAGGGGAATGCCATATTTAAAAACAAACAAACAAACAATGCAGAACTGTTTAAGAGGTACAAAAACACCAAAGTTGTTCCAGAACATACCTACTAAAGTCTGTGTCTGGATGCAAAACCAGGGAGTCTACATTCCATTTTAGATGCAAGACAGGAGTTTGGAAATGCCTGCTCTTCTAGTCCTTCCCTGCCCTCCTTTTCCAGGCTTGTGCATGTACTGTACTCCACTCTCTAATTTTTTTAAAAAAAGTTCATATAATTCTGCCCATCTTTCTTTCACTCTGTTCCTTATTAAACCAGTAAGCCTTGCTCTCTTCTTCCACAGACTTTGGACAAGATGTTCCCCTGTGCCAAATACTTGGACAAGAAAGCAGGAAGCCTGCCTTCTTACAGGAACCCAGGGAGAGATTCCAGTCACATAATCCTGATGGGGTGGTATGGGTAGCAGAAAGACACTTCATTCTGGGGAAGGGGTGAGAGGAAATGAGATTGAAGAAGATTGCAACAGCTCTCAACTAACAAAAATACAAGCTTTTTACTAATACTGTACTAACACTGCAATTGCAAAAATAAAGTTTTTGAGAGGCCAAGAGAAATATTTCTCTGCCTTCTTTTATAGGAAAACCCTCTGAAAAGTAAACCAGATCACACGTACTATGAAAATGAAAGAATTTACAGAGAGGAAGCACACAAGCACTGTTCCAAATAGCAAGAGACAGCATACGGAAAGAAAAGAGGGATAACGAGGCTTGCTGGGAAAGACAGAACGGACAACAGCAAGGCCTCAAGGGGCAGAGAGGAGGAGGAGGAGGCTGGCTCCATAACTTCCATCAACTAAAAAAGCACACTGATCAGAATTGTCAAAATAGGAAAAAAGGAGCGCTATTTCCTTTTGAGACATTAAATCTGAACAGACTATGTTTTAGAATAAAGAACTTGTCTTTAAAATAAGAAGTATTTGACGTTTTGTACTCAGCGACACTTGCTCTTTCATTCTGCTTGATTACAGCCTCCTGTCACTACCTATTTTTCACTTGTCAAGATTTCCACTGCTAACATCCCCAAGAAACCCCACAGGATGGGTTTCTTCTATGGGAAAGAAAACTGGAAAATACACAGTAGTATCTGTTAGATTTCAGCAGCTCAGCAACTACTAGCAGCAAAGAAGGAAATGGCACAGAACATCCAGGCTTTGGGGATGGGTGGAAAATACTGTAGCAATATTTGAGGGGAATGGAAATACTGAAGTGTCCTATTAATTCAGCGGCTTTGAAGTCCCATTGCCCCCTATAAAGTTGGTTAAAGGCAAGTGCAAGCAAACATTGAAAATTTATTTATTTATTTGGTTTCCATAACCCCCCCCCCCCCATCTGACGAAAAACCACTCTGGGTTGTTCACACCATTGAAAATGGCAATAATAACGATTGTAAAAAACAGCATCATAGAATAGAATATTCAACAACATAACTAGAAATTAAAAAAACCCACACATTTATGGAAGACTTCCATTAGGTATGGTTGTCCCACCAGGGAGACTGATTTTCAAAATGTGGGCTGGGGACTGAATCCCTCTGCACAACATCCTTCCCTCCTCTCTTCTGCTGCTCTAAAATGAAAAATATTTAAAAAAGAAAAGCCATCCAACTGCCTCTTGGGTCGTAACCTATTTATTCGAAGGTACAGCTATCTATGACCCTCTCTCTCTCTCTCTCTCCCTGCTCGGTCCAAAGCACTTGGCTTGTAGGCTCATAGGAAGCGTGCATTCGCACCACCTGCAGACACCCCTTGGGAAGCTCCACCCCGGCTGCAATCTGGCTGAGGCTAACGAAGCCCCGGCACTTGTTTTAAATGCCAAGTGTAGCAAATCATTAAATAATGAAGGCAAGAGGGAACTTCTTCTGAGCTTCTTGCCACGAACATACTCCAGAGACTAGCCAGCCAGCCACCATTGCCAGCCTACGGGCATAAAGAAAAAGGCAACCTTTCAGCTCTGGCCTCTTTTAATCAAAAAACATGCTTTGTACAGACAACAGACATCCAGCCCCTCCTCGCTTTCTTTCTGGGTTTTATTTAACCCCCACAGATTCTGTGGGGCAGACATCCTCGGAGCCTAGGGCAACCGTCTCTCTGAGCATGTGCTGAGTGCCCTCCTCCTCCTCTCCCCCACCCCAGAGGCTCCCCCAGCCAGTTTCAGCACCAGATGCAAAAAAATAGATGATTTCGAAAGGAAGCCACACCGTCCTCTTTCTTCTCCCCCCCCCCCCCCCAATCATCCTCGGGGAATAGCGGCAGCAGGACGGCAGTTAAAGACCCATCTGGGGCCACCAAGTGGGTCTGGAGAAGAGACGCACCGACCTGGGGAAGAAGACGGAGGCGCCGCAGCCACGGAGACCTGCCGCTGCCGCCTGCCACGGGGAGCATTCAGGAGAGCAACATCCTCCATCATCATCCCGGGTTCTCCGGCGGCAGCAGGGCGGGCATGAGGGGGCGAGGAGTCGCCCGGCGGGGCTCCTGCCGAGGCCGGGCTCGCCCCGCCCCCCAAGGCCGGCCCCCGCGCGAGGCAGGGGTTGGTTTGGGCGGGAAAACTCTGAGGAGATTTACGGCTTGCGGGCGCGAGCCTCGTTTGGCGCGCCATCAGTCAGGCCGCGAAGGGCATCGGAGGGAGCCGGATTTTCGAGTCACCCAGAGGAAGGCAGCTTGGGCTGCGGCTGGAGTTTAGAGCCTTCCCCTTTTCAGTCACACACAGCCACACACAGCAGGAATGCCCTGTACCCTGACTGACTCCAGCCCCATTGATTTCGATGGGTCCGCTCCCCACAACAAGGATGACTGGATCCCGACCAATGTGTTTTCCTTTGTTTGAGAGGGAAAGAAAGAGCCCCTGAACGGAATAGGATTCGCTTCGGAGGCCATCTGCAAATCTGTAGCAAAGCCCTTGTGCTTATCCGTCTGTGTAGTCATGGGCGGCAAGCAGTCAACAGGCAGGAAGCAAATTCAGGAGGCTGTGGTTTACTTTACAAGATCACAACTGGAGAGAAAGATGGGGAGCCAGTCAGCATATTCTCGAATATTTGCTCATGCCTTGTATATCGGTGTATGTGTCACAACCACCAAAGTTATAGGTGTTGCTGCAGAACAATTATCCCAGGGTGACGCTACCTACATCAGTTTCTTTATGTTATTAAATCAATATCCTGCTTTTTAGCTTAACCAGACCTTACCTCAACAACAACAAAAAGAAGTATAAATACACCATCAAAAAAGCAACAAAATAAAACAAGCAGACCCAGTGGAATAAACAGCAGCTGGCTCTGCTTACAAAAACTGGCCTTTTTGTATCACTAAAAGCACAAGAGAACAAAAAAAGGCATTAACACAGGATGAATATGGCACCAGGCAAACGTTTCTAGAAAAAAAGGTACACAATGTTGACATAAGCCTTCCTGGTGACCCCAGTCAGCTAACCCCAGAAGATGAGGCCACCCAGGGAAGACCCTCTGAAGAATTTGCAACACATGCCTATATAGGTCTACCAGGAATTTAAGAGAGACTTATTACCATGTGAATGGGCACAGGATTGCAAGTTTAATTTGTGAGAAACTTGAATCAGCTCTTTGAGAAAGCTGTCCATGACAATTTAATGTTCATGAAGGTCTGTTTGCTGTCCCTTCTCCCAACGTCTTTAATTTTTGTATGCAGAGGGTTGTGACTAGGGAGAGCCAAGGACAGTTCTATTGAAACGTTCATAAATACTTCATAAAGTCTACATCAGTAGCCTTCAATATTTTTTTAAACCCAGGGTCCTTTAACCAGATCCTGCCAGGCCAAGTTCAGGAACAGCCACAGCAGGATCCAAACAAGCAGCAAGTAGGCGCCTGCAAATCCAGAGTAAGATGAAAAGCAACAGCAAAAAAATCTGACCAAGCAAGACCTAGTTCAGGAAGGCATAGATACTCAGTGGTATCCAAACATTATTTTAACCAATTCTCCTACCTAGGACAAGGCTTATAAACCTGAGCTCCCATAGCCATACACAGAGCTAGCTGCAAGTTGCCATCACTCTGGCAGGGCCTTGCTCATGAGGAGACCTTTAATCTGGGGTCAGGTTTTTCTTCTGCGAGTGGATACACCACCTCACAGCTACCAACCTGGGTTTCCAGAGCCCTCTGTTCTCTGGGGCTAGGAGACAGCTCAGACCCCCTGATGGAACAGGACACAGCTCCCATTTCTTCAGAAGGACGTTCCACAGCCATCTCCTCTAAGAGCCCAAACTCTTCCTGGACACTCTGTGTCTTTCTCAGGCCAACCCACTCTCTCTTTCTATCTAGCCCAGGAAGCTGCAAATCTTTTTCAAACTTCTAACACCTAGAGGTGAAAGTCCTTCTGCTTTGGCTATTAGAAAGCTTTGAGCCTCTGCAATCCTATATAAACTGTGAATTAAATTGTACTTACTTCTTAGTAGACGTGTAGCATTCCAAGCACGAAGGTGGCAGTACATTGACCAAAGCTTCTATCATTAGCACAATATATACATATATCTCTAAATAAAAATAATAGTTGTCGTCATTATAGAATAATAGACTTGGAAAGGGGCCTATAAGGCCATCAAGATGAACCCCCTGCTCAGTGCAGGAATCCAAATCAAAGTATATCTGACAGATGGTTGTCTAGCTCTCTCCTGAATGCCTGTAATGTTGGAGGACACATCACTTCCCAAGGAAATTGGTTCCATTGTTATACTGTTCTAACAGTTAAGAAGGTTTTCCTGAGATTGAATTTAAATTTGGCTTTGTATAACTTGAGCCCATTATTACACGTCCTCCACTCTGGGATGATTAAGAACAGATCCTGCCGTTCCTCTATATGTTAAGTATTTTAAAAGTGCTATTGCATTTCCCCACAGCCATCTTTTCTTGAGGTTAAGCATGTCCAGTTGTTTCAGTCTTTCCTCACAGGGCTTGATTTTCAGTCCCCTGATCATCCTTGTTTCCTTCCTCTAAACTTGTTCCAGTTTGTCTGAATCCTTCCTCAAGTGTGGTTTCCAAAACTGGACACAGTATTAAAGATAAGGGCTAACAAGTGCCAAAGAGAGGGGAGCTAGTACTTCATGGGATTTGGAGACTATACTTTTGAAAATGCAGCCTAAAATATTGTTTGCTGCCAGCTGGCTGGATGCCTCAGTGGTCTAGGTATCTGGCTGCAGAGCCAGTGGTTGGGAGTTCAATTCCACACTGTGCCTCCTAGGGGAACAGCCAGCCTCTGTGGCCTTAGGCAAGCTGCACAGTTCCAGAGCTAGCTCCAGAAGAAGGGAATGGTAAACTACTTCTGAGTATTCTCTACCTGGAAAACCCTGGAAAGGATCAGCATAAGTCAGAATTGACTTGACATTCCACAAATATTATTTTTGCAGCCACATCACACTGTTGGCTAATATTCATCTTGTCTACAGCAATTCACTTATCTCCGGTAAATTTTGTTCTGTTATCTTCAGCCCAGTGCTTCAGCCTATCAAGATTTTTTTAAATTGTGTTCCTGTCTTCCTGTTTACTATTCAGTCTAATATTGTGTCATCTGGAAATTTGATAAGCATTCCTTGGGTGCACCTCCTCATCCAAGTCATTAACAAAATATAAAAAGGCATTTTTATTGGAATAATAATAGGAGGTACCCAGTGTGGTGTAGTTGAAAGAGGGACAGACAATGACTGTAGAGACCAGGGTTTGAATCCCCACTTGACCAAGAAGAGTCACTGAGGGTGTGAAACTGGTAGAACTAGTCTTCCATTATCCCACTTACCTTCAAAGCCCAATTTGGGTCACTATAACTTGGTTCCAACTTGATGAGACACAACTAACAAAATTAACTGATAATAACAATAAAATAACAAAATTATACCTGCATGTGTGTTTTTTTTCTCTCTTTAATTATCTTGAAACTGTTATGAGATGTACAGGAAATAAATATGTGGTTCTTCTGCAAATTCCAAAAGCAAGGGTGAACAATAACTTAATTAGACCACTAAATTATTTTAATGCAAATTTAAAATCCATCAAAATCCTTCAGATTGGGCATTCTAGAGTTGGGGAGACAGAAAATCCCAAAATCACCCTGACCAGATGTGACAGTGTCAAGATCTGAGGTAAAATAAAGTCCCAAGACTGAGAAAAGCCTCTTACATCAGCCTGAGATATATATAGTTTCACCTCAGGCACTGGAAGATGAATTGTCATTCCCCTCATTCCATCGATGTTTACCTATCTAATGTTTAATTTGTATTACTACTACTATTTTATGTTATTATAACTACTGCTATTATTTAAAAATTATCTATTGCCCTTACAAAAACCTGATTAAAAAAATCAAAATATAATATAGCAAGTAATATAATTGGTCTTCAACTGGCAAGTTAGGACCTGGGCCACACTTTCATCTTAATTGTGGATTGTTCAAATAACGCAGGTACCATACTTACATTTTTTTTTAAAGGTGAGTTTCCAGGTACAGTACATGTTTGGCTTCAAGCTGGCTTCCAGGTCTGAACACTACTGAGTTAAACAATGTTAATGTTATTATATTACATGTTTTGAGACAACAAAGAGATCTTTGCCTGGTGGCTAGATGCCAATAAAAACTGGTCGATAACAATGCTGGTACCACACAAGTCTCCCTCACACCATAACAGACCACCATCAGTGAGAAGACTCCTTTGCTGGTTACCCTAAACCTTCTGTCAGGTGGTAGGGCATCTAGAAGAAGAAAGTTAGGGCATCCTAGACAGTTCTACCCAGTACGTCAAGGTCAAGGAAGATGACAAACGTTAGACAACAAAACTGGTTGTGTAGCACAGCTTGTCCTAAACCTTATAAGCCGAACTGTTTCCCTTAGGGGCAGTGCAGGATGCTGCTCTGTTATAAAATTCTAAAATAAATGTCAGCAACAAAATTGGTCAGTTTCTGTATGCGGAGGGGAGGGGAATCTTTTCATTTGTCTCAGGCTGCAAAATGCTTGAAGCTGCCCTTTGGGAGACCTTATCAGGAATACTCCAGTAAATAGACAAATTGATATAACAGTAGATATTCTTTCAGGTCTTGAGCAAACTGGATCTTAATCAAAAATTCCATAGTGTGTTTACCTGTGACTAGAAGTGACTATAGCTGGTGCATCAGCTGATGAAAGAGACTCCCTTTTCTTTAATTTAAGAAAAGGTTTTTTTTCCTGAGTGTCTGAGCAAAATCTTGACTGCTGGTAAATTCAGTAATGAAACATTAAGGAAAGTATTGGCAGTTGTCCAGGATTTACCAAGGTAATACTTTTAGTCCTTCTCATTTCTGTGAGTCATGTGCTTAACTTCCTTCATTATATTTTAGATTTAGCCTTATTCTAATCATGTTTACTCAGACATTAGTCTGAGGATCAAACTACGTTGATCTGTTTCCTCCAATTAGTATGTTCTTGTCCCACAAGAATACTTCCTCGGAGATGCACGCTTTGGCAATCAGACTTACACATTGAGCCCATGTTTACCTTCCAATCAACTACGTGCAAAATTAAAAATATGTAATTGAGGAAAACAATGTGGTGTGAAAAATATGTATTTCACCACTTGAGGTGATGAAATATGTATTCTTCTAAAGTTTTATTCTAAAAACTTGCTAAATTTAATGTCTTGTGTGACACTCAGTCAAATGGAATTTACTTTCAAATGTCCTGTTCCTGGATGGGAAGGGTCCCAATAGCAAGGCCCTACACCACAAATAGTGGGCAAGGAAAATCCAGTAATAAAGTCCAAGATCAAGAAACCTCCAACATGGCGAGGGTACAGTCTAGCAGACAGTAATGTAAGCCAGGTGAGGATGACACACAGTCAAAATCTAATAGGAGTCTAGCATCTAATTAGCTCATGTCTAAATAAGCAATTAGGTAGGAAGACTTTAAGAAGCAGAGTTAAACAATTACAATACAGGTTATGAGATTGGAGGACTTACATAGGACTAGGAGATCAGGAAAGATGTTGTTTCGAACAGCTTTTAATTTCTTGGACTGAGGTTTATATTGCTGAGGTGCTAGGGTAGTCAAAATCAGCTCCATCTTCATGTTCTGAAGACTCTAACTAAACATGTTAAGCACTGATGTGATGGAATTACACTTAATGAAAGTTAAGCAAAGAAAAAGGTAGCAAACCAACTTGCTAATAGGACATCTGCTGACGTAATCACCATCATTTTAGAACTGCAGAGTTGGAAGGGACCCTACAGATCATCGAGTCTATCCCCTGTCAAGTAGGCACAGTGAGAAATCAAACTTCCAGTCTCTAAACCACTGAGCAGTTCATTTTTATTGTAACATCATTTATTGGTAATGCCATTTCATATTTATATTGGAATATTTATATCACGCAGCAGACCAAATAGAAGCCCTAATAATAGAGCAAATTGGGCAAAGCTGAAATGGCTCCCTTGAGATATACTAAGGGAAGCAACTTTTTAATGATTTATTATTACTGGCCAAATTGTATTGCATTTTATAGTCTTAGTGAATCTCGGCAGTAATTTACCACAAGTAAAGAAGTCAGCATAAGCATTGCTGTTGCATGCTAAGTCATCTGACTTGAAACACAAGAACAAATGCTCACATTGGCTTCTCACTTGTAGTAATTCACCACCAAGATTAATGCTGCCTACATTATGCCAGAATAAATAAAAGAATTTTGAGCATTCTGTTTTACTCCCAGGGAGAGGAAAAGGTATTTGTGGCATAAGTGCCAACATAACTTGATCAATATTGAATACACTTGGGTGTGGCCACCATTTGTTTATCTACCTTAGACAGCAACATATTTGGGTGAGGCTCTGACCAATAAAGACTGCTTCTTACCTTTTCTAAATCTGACCCATTTATCATTGCACATCCTGTGTATGTTGTGCTAACAAATCCTAGGACTTTGTAAGATTAAGCTCAATAGTTTCTGCATGGCCTGTTGTTCCAGTTTGGCTTAATTGGTTTAAAATCATACCTTTAGTTAAATGGGTGTAACATTGCATGTGGAGAGCCCTTTAGCAAATACAGTCATAAATAATGATAAGTACAAAATACACTTGAACTGAAGAGAGAGTACAATGAAAAATATGTGCAGCAATATTGGGCTATTTTATGGCTTTTTAAATCGTTAAAGCACAATATTCCACATTCATAAATCAGAGGGTGTTTGTTTGTTTGTGGGTGGTTTTTTGTGTGAAGAATTTAATATATAATAATTGTCTGCTGTCAAGTCAATTCTGACTTATGGTGTCTCTTTTCAGGGTTTTCTAGGTAGAGAGTACTCAGTAGTGGTTGACCCTTCCCTTCTTTGGGTGTTGGTGGTGAGCATCCTGGGACAGTGCAGCTTGCATTATGTTTTGTGGAGAGCCCTTCAGCAAATGCAGTCATAAATAATAATAAGGTACAAAATACGCTTGACTGAAGAGAGAGTACAATGAAAAATATTTTCATTCCCAGAAGAGCCACACAGACAGGCTGGCTCTTCTGGGATGCACAGCAGGGAACTTAACTCCCAACCTCTGGATCTGCAGCCAGATGCCTAACTAATTCAGCCAGCTGAGACAGAAAAAATAAAATGATGGTTGGAGTGAACTCATGAGTACTTGTAGACATCATGTTAATAGGTAGAGCAATTAGTTTGCCTGCTAATTGATAGCCATGGTAGACTGCTAGTATTGTAGAAGAAGAAGAATGTGCTGTCAAGTCAATTCCAGGTAGAGAATACTCAGAAGTGGTTTACCAGTCCCTTCTTCTGGGGGTGCCTTGGGACTGTGCAGCTCCTATAAGGCCACACAGGCTGGCTCTACTTGTAGGAGACACAGTGAGGATCTCCCAGCCTCTGACTCTGCAGCCAGCTTGTTGAGGTATAGATGGAGCCGTTCTCAGGAAGTTGTGCTGACATTACAATTATGTCAATTAAAAAGGCTTCCGTTATTGCTATACCCAGGAGTGTAGTTATAAATGTAATACTAATCAAGAACATAGCTGGCTGGATAGCTCAGTGAGTTAGGCATCTGGCAGAGGGGTCAGGGCTTGGGAGTTCAATTCCCCATTGTGTATCCCAGAAGAGCCAGCCTGTGTGGCCTTGGGCAGCCGTACAGTCCCAGGGCATCCCCAGAAGAAGGGAATGGTAGACCACTTCTGAGTACTCTCTACCTAGAAAACCCTGAAAAGTGTAACCATAAATCAGTTGAGTTGATGGCACACAAATATTATTTATATTAATGTAGAACATATGAATATGAGTATGTGCATATTTATATTATGCAAAGAAGCCCAATCTTTATTTACTCTGGAATTTGTGAAAATGACCCGCCCTCTGTCTCTTTCACACATTATTTTGATCCACAACATGTTTATTTATTATTTAATCTATCTTTTTTTGTTTTTATCTAATTCCTTTAGTGTTATGCTGAAAATGTTTGGTTGGAAATGATTAATTGACTCTTAATAGAGCAATGGTTCTTAACCTTGTCGTTCCTAGTGTCTTAGATTTTAATTCCCCAAGAGCATAACACCTGTTAGTTAGGACTTCTTGGTGTTATAGTTCAAGTACATTCATAGGACTGAGCTTGGGGTTGCCAATATACATGTAACTTTATAAAGGAGGTTCAGACTCCTTTGTACCCAGTGTGGTGTAGTGGATAATGTAATGGTTTAGGACTCAGGAGATCTGGGTTCGATCCCCTGGCTATACTACGGAAATTCACTGGAGGAGTGGAACTGGTAAAACCAATCCTTAAATACCCCACTTTTACTTTGAAAACCCTATTAAGATCACTATAAGTCAGTTCCAGCTTGATGGCACATAACAACAACAGGCTCCTTTCTCTTTCAGGAGGGAGACTGTGAATTTTCCTATGTCCTCAGGAAAAGACATTTCCAAACTAGCACTTTACCAACCAACACTCCCATCGACTTCTCAGAATTTTTTTAATATCAGATTTTAAACATCTTTTCAGACATTAGTCTAAAAGAGTGATAAATGTGAGGTTAGTGCATTAATTTTAACATGTTATTTCCAAGTTCCACCATAATGGTGCTGCTAGAGTAGATGGTAGGACAGAGTTGGCATCATGAGGTCTTCAACATTACCCTCAAGAACACTTCCTTCAGTTCAGCAAAGGACAATGCCAGGCAGCAATGTGCATGGTACACTAGTAGAGTCTATATATTTCACCAAGAACCTGACACTCATATTTAGTGGAGTATTTCACAGAGCATGTGTTATTAAGAGAAACCATGACAAACTGATACCCATGCTAGATGTGAAAGCTTGTTGGGCAAAGCCAAAGGAGGCCAACCTTATCCTCTTCTCCCACTCAATTTTTTATAATGCAAACCAGATTAAATCCTGTTTCAAAGTGGTTCACGGCCTCATATTAATGAACAACATTTGCAGACTTCATGGATGTAGATGTAGTCACTAGGGATGAAATTTTCCTATTTAATGGACTTCAATCCCATATCAGCAGGAACCCTGGAAACTGAACTACGGGAATGCAAGTCACAACACAGCAGGAGATAGAAAGGCCCCTCTACCTCTATTCAGTTCCTAGCCATTCCTCTGGTAATCAGGGAGAAAAATTCCCTGCTCTGAGCTCTGAGAATTGTAAGATTCCCTGAAATTTGTAAGGGTCCTTGGGAGAACAAGTTCCAACTGTACAGGAATTTTCAGGTCTTGTCCAAAACATTTTGTGGTCTGACTCAAAGGACCCAGGGGTTATTCCCATTCCCTATATCAAAGCTAAGTAAAGGCACATTTGAATGTTACTTCAACACTGGTGATGGTATAGTGACCTCCACTACATCTCAGTCATTACTAGTAATTGGCTGTATGTCAAATAGTCAACAGAAAATACATCAAATTTAACTGTGCTACTCTGGTGCAAACTGTGCGTTAAATTGGACTGTAGTCATACTCTCAGTCTCTCCCAACAAATTTGGCCAAAAAAAACCCCATAGGGACAAAACCAAAATGTACTAAAAGAATTCAAATCAGTGATCTAAGAATATTTTCTGTATCCTACTTCAGAAAAACTGGATGCTGAGAAATATTTTTAAAGAGAAGGGGTTTTAATTTATGATAATAAATAATAATCATGTGCTGTTAAGTCAGTTCTGACATGATGCCCCTTTTCCGCATTTTCTAAGCAGGGAGTGCTCAGAAGGGGCATCCTAGGACTGTGCAGCCTGCCGAAGGCCACACAAGCTGGCTCTTCTAGGATGCACAGTGGGGAATTGAATTCCCAACCTCTGGCACTGTAGCCAGATACCTAATCACTGAGCTATCTAACCAGCTTCAAGTACGATAGGGCAAGCAAATAGCATGTGATGAGGCTGAAAGCCCAAAGACTCCACGTTGCCCTTTGAATCAGAAAGAGCAACAGGACCAAACAGGAAGAACTAGAAAATGCTTAGGGCATTTAAAACATTGGCTTATTGCGGTACCATGAACATTCTTGGCAAAGGATATAATTTTCAAAAAGCAGATAAAAACTACTGCCGTCTACTGACTCTGAAGTCAAGTCAGCAATTTCCTGAGCAAATTAGTCATTAAACCTGTTGCCTACTTTTACAAATGAAAGACATGTTGCTCCAACATGGTTAGTAACCTGAATTCAGTAATAACAGATTGCAAGATCAAAACATTAGTAGGTTAACTAGTAATTCCCAAAGGTGAGTCCAAGCACTCTGGAGCAAGTTACTGTACTACAATGCAAAGGATACAGAAAAATGCAATGGAGTGACTTCATTGGTAAAGGTCAACTAGATATGGGCACAGTTTAGAAAAGTTGCTTTTTCAGTACAACTCCCAGAATAACCCAAACACCATTGCCAATGACTGGGAATTCTGGAAGTTGTCATAATTTTCACAAACACTGGATCTGCCCTACTGAAGAAGAAGAAGAAGAGTGGCCACTTTACCCCTTCCTTCCTTCCTTCCTTCCTTCCTTCCTTCCTTCCTTCCTTCCTTCCTTCCTTCCTTCCTGAAATATTACTGAAAGCCAATGTTCATGGCAATATTGGACCATGAATGTGTATTACATAGCATATAATTAGCACATACACCAGAGATTAAGGTCAGATAAGGATAATGAATATAATTTGATTGCTGACTCCGCCTTCCTTTTGTTTTTGAAACCTTTTTCTCCTACATGAAATGTATAGTGGAATGCTGAGCTCAATGAATTAAAAGTATCCTTGCTTTCAGGTAGGTGGCTGTTTCGCTTCAGCCTTATAGCGCGTTTTGAACCATTTGTTGTGCTATGAGAACAAAAGACCAAACCACTTTCACAATATTCAGGCTGCAGATTGATTTGGGAGTTCAGTGTTCACACATGGTGTAATGCAATTTGCATTTCAGTCCACAACCTACCGACCTTCCTTCCTTCCTTCCTTCCTTCCTTCCTTCCTTCCTTCCTTCCTTCCTTCCTTCCTTCCTTCCTTCCTCTGGTCACGCTTCTGCTGATCCTGTTATGGTTCACTGTCAAGCTGCTTTCGGTTTGAAAGGGTTGTACAGTGTCCCAGAAACGTGGCAGCATTCTTTCCATTCTTTTTAATGTGGACAGAAATACCACATGCCATGGGAACATCTTTTATTTTGTCTTGGTTGTTTCTGTTTTGTTTGTAATTTTTTCCCCTCATCTAGCACTTATCTATACTAGTGATAAGGTGATCTAGCATTAATCTCATATATGTAAAAATTTTAAAAAGGAAGATGATTGGGGGAAAGAACATGGGGGCAGGTGTTCCCATGGTCCCTAACATCACACCCCAACGGCCTACATCAGCAAAACACCACCCACAGACACGTCCCCATCTTTACAAGAATTAATCAATTGATCACACAGGAAGAAGTCTGTTTGAATTGTTCTGACTTGGAAAAAAAAGTAGCAACAGAGAAAGAAAAGCTGCATTGGGGCGGGGGGGAGGGAAAGGGCCAGACAGATTCAAATTGGCCTTTGCATCATGCGATCAGTAAAAAAAAAATTGAAATTCTTCCATTGTATAAGTGGAGCAAATCCCGCAGTATTTGAACTCAGGATAGATCAGGATTAGTTGGCAGTCCTATAAACACTTGCCTAGAAGCAAGCTCCATTGAACTCATTGGGACTTATTTCTCAGTAGACGTTTATAATTTTGTTGTTGTTGTATCACTAACTGCATTGTAAATTTATCTTCACCTTCCCTGCACACCAAGCTCCCTATTTCTTTTGTTTAACATATTGGTAGTTATTTGTGTGTTTGTGTCTGTTGGGGGTGGGGAGGTCTCTGGCAGAACCAGAATCACACTCTTTCACACCCGGGAGTTTCTGAACTCCCGGCCTCACGCTCTGTATGAGGGAACGTGGAAACTTAGTGAATATATCAACTACAACCAGGTAAAGAGGAGGAAGCATCAGCAGGTTGGAAGTTTGAGAGGAGAAAGTACATGTTTTGCTCCTCATCTGAGTTGCAGAGTGGATCAACGTGAGTCTCTGTGTGAGTAAACACTTCTTTGCCTGCCTAGTATGCACGTATGTCTGTCTCCGCATGTTTAATGCTCACATTTGTCCCTGATTCTGCCTGTCTCTGCTCACCACTGTCTTCCATCCCACCAACCAAAACGGGCACCAGTTGTCACTGCATCCTCCACGGTGTGCCAGTAGTGAGGCATGTTGGGAGCTGTAGTTCAGAAACTTCTGGAGATCTATACTGGCCCAAGTCTAGCCTACAAAACCACCTCTAAGATTGTATCAACGCCCCATACAGCCCAGCCACAATTAATCCTTGGCTGATGGGAGAGGCCAGAGTATGGTTTCCTTTAAATCTGCAGCTGCAGAGCAGCTGACAGTTGGATCAGACTGTTCTTTTCAGCAATAACAAGAGAAACAGTCTCCATGCAGCTGCTTCTTCTCCAGCTATGAGAGTGATAGGGCCAGCCTTGCCTTCCTCTGTTTTTATGTTCTTTATTTGGGAGGCAGAGCAAGCAGCCTTTCAGGGATCTTAGTCCTCCAACCTCATGATGATGATGATGATGATGATGATATTTTATATTGCAATGCTTCTGGAAGTGAAGGATTGGCTGGCTGCATGCTGTTGCCCAGGAGATGCAGTGCTTTTCTAATCTTCAAAAAAGCAACAACAACAACAAAAAGCAATGCATGCTGTTTATATACCACCTCACAGTGCTTAAAGCACTCTCTGGGTGGTTTACAAGTTAATTATGAAGGTTACACATTCACAGAGAGAGAGAGAGAGAGAGAGAGAGAAAGATGGGTACTTATTTTACCAACCTTGGAAGGATGGAAGGCTGAGTGAACCTTGAGCCAGCTACCCGGGATTGAACCCCAGGTCATGAGCACAGTTTTGGCTGCAGTACAGCAGTTTAACCCCTGTGCCACAAGGCTCAAGGAGGCACAGTGGGAAACTGAACTCCCAACCTCTGGCTCCACAGCCCGATATCTAACCACTGAGCTATTGAGGACTGTGAGCAACCATTTGGATTGTGGTAGTAATGGTAGTAGAAGTGGTGGTGTACATTTAATCATAATTCTTACAAGAAGATTGTACAGTAATGTAACGGTTATCTCAAAAGATGTTTAAAATGATAACTAAAGCTCAAATGGGTGGAACATGTAGGATATCTATTATCTGTAATCTGTAGCTATGCTGGCTGGGTCTACTGGAACTTTGGTAAGGTAGCCAAGTCTCAGGTTTAGCACCTGAGGATTTGGGGACCATCTTCTGGGTTTCAGGTTTTTAACCTTCTCTGGGAATGGGATTCTGCCAGCCTGGCAACTGAGATCTTTAAGTTCATTCTTATGATTTCAGAACATGACATTCAAGTGTGTCCAGAAACACGATTTTGTTTTTTATTATCCTGAATGCTGCAAAGGTGCTGTTGCTGGAATTCATATTAGCCTTTAAATTCAATGAATGTCGGTATTGTCTGCCTGTCAGACACACAACATTTTGCATTTATTACTAAGACATCTGCCCTATGCCATCACAAAAGGTTCAGTAACATCGCCTCTTGTCATTCTCTTTTTCCAGAATATATATATATATATATGTACCTGCCACCACCCCTTCCCAGAGGGGTGGTGGTGGTGATGGGGAGACCTTCTTTTGGCCATGGATTCCATGATTCCAGTCAAGACTTTCATTACTGTTCAAACTGCACTTTATTAAGGTGGTGAAATGAGGTACACAGATCTGTTGGGCACCTGTTTCACCTTATCTTGACAGTCCGCAGGTGGACTGAATGTACTCCACTGGCCCCATGCCATGTCCAGTTCTCATCCAAGTTAGAGTTTCCATCACTGGACCTGTGCAGTCCACAGTCCATAACTGGGGTCTAGGGCTGGTCTTTTTGGGCTCTTATAGGCGCCATATCCCCAGAGCAGTGCACCTCCCTTACATCCTCATCCCTTAGTGGGCTGAAACTGGACCCTTTTCCCAGTTCTGGGGCTCTCTTGACCACCAGTGGATGGTCCTCCCCGAGGGCACAGAATATGGTGATTGGTTTCTCTTCCGCCAATTACGAATTATCATATTTTGAGTCTGTCAAGGGCAACAAGTCCTATTTTCCCCCCTCCTCCTTCCCCTCCTGCTTTAAGCCTGAATCCACCAACTCTGGTTGACCTGCGCCCCCTTGGCCAGGTGCAACTCACCCGCCCCTGCCTCCTTCCTCTCACGTATGTGGAAACTCACTCTTCCCCTCTGCGCCCTCATGCTGCCCTGTCAATCAGAGTCCCCATGAAGCCTGCCAGGAAGCATGGGGCCAGGGCAGACAGCCCACCAGGAGCAGCCGGAGCATACCCTTCACAGTGCCCATGTCATTCAGCAATGCTTCATAGGGCTTGATTTCTAGACCTTTTACCAAGTCCTCTGAAGCCTTTTCAGCCTTTCAGTATCTTCCTTAAATTGTTGTGCTCAGAACTGGACAAAGTATTCCAGGCAATATCTAACTAAAGCAAAATAGTTGTACTATTTTTTCCCTTGATCTGGACACTATATTTCTGTTCATGCAGCTCAGTATTAGACTCTCTTTCTTTTTTCTTCTTCTGCTGCTGTCTCACATCATTATTACATCACATTTCCAAAGATCCTCAGATTCTTCTCACATGCCCTACTGTTAAGTCAGTTGTCGTCCACACTAAGACCTTCCGACTTTTCCTACCTAAATGTAGAACTTAACATTCTTCCTGTTGACACCCATTCTGTCTATTTTATACTAGTTCTTTGGTCTCTTAAAGTCATCTTGTATCTGATTCCTGCTTCTCCCTCCTGGATGTTCTGATTGGCTGCTCACTGCGGCTCTTGTGATGCTGTTGGATGAAAAATGTTCTGGGGCAATTTGACAGCAAAGGGTGAAAGAGAGGCTAAAGAAATCAGGGAAACATGAAAGAACACAAAGCTTTCGTGTGCCCTTCTGTTAATATGAATCATTTGTGTTTAAGAGGCCCTCTTTCAGTAATCAATAAAACAACACAGCAATGAAAAAGGGAGCTTTTGACATATTTTCCCTCTAAGTACAAAAGGCCCATCCATAACGGTTAGTCCATCCTGAAAGAACTTTAGAGTTCTACACTAATTAAAGGAATAAACAAAGTAAAAAGGAGGGATAGGAATCCCAACCCTTGGCCTCCCAAGCCCTGTATTTATAAGGTCTATGAAATTGTCTGAAGAGAGTCTGTGCGTGTACATCTTATATTAATATTGAGATTTATGTAGAAAACTTGGTTAATGCATGGAGATTGGGCATGGAGCCAGAGTACTCAATCCTGCACTCTCTTTAGATAATTGGTTATTCTAAGTGCATTATATTAACACATCCTGCATTATATCCCATGATCTAATAGTGCCATCAATAGAAGGAGGTGCTTATTAAGAGTGGCTACAGTATCAGGCTCTAAATAATGTTAATATTGCATAAAACATTTTGTTTCATTTTTCTGTGTGTTTGGGGGTTTAATCAACAGCTCAACTCAACAAGATCTCAAGTAGAGAACTGTACTAGCAACAGGAAAAATGCATTACAACATCAAAGGAAAATGAAAAACAGATCATCAGCATTGTCTCAAGGGCACAGGGAACAATATGAGCCAAATTAAACTCCTCCACAACTAAATTCTATGTGAGGTTTAAAATATGCACCCATTATATTTTCCCCAACCCATATATTAATCTGGAATGTTTGCAAAGGTCGGCAGGGCTTTTGTCTGATTCTTTTGCCAGAGGCATTTTGCTCTTTGATCAAGCTTTGGTCCCAGATCTAAGCATCATCAATCAATCTGTTCATTTTGCTGTGTGACAAGGAAAAGTTGGTGTATATGCACCATGTACAGTATGTGCTTGACTTTCTTAAGAATACCATGTACTTCAAGAGTGGGCAAAGAGTAACCTTCCAGTGTAGCCAGTGGTGAAGAAACGCTGGGAATTGTGATCCAGCATCATCAGGAAGTCTTTGATCACCCCAGTGCAGACTTTGGTGTGTCTGGCAAACACACTAAACATTTTTGTAGAGACAGAAAGGTAATCCTAATAATGTCACAAAATGTGCAGTCATAAAACATTTTATTTTAGCATGGAAGTAGACAATCTATAGGCAGAAACGGATCCTTTTCCCCTCCTGCACTGAAGTGGTGGTGGGATGTGGAACCCCAGTAGGTTTGGGTGGCAGTGTACCCCCTCATCTCCAAACAGCTACCCACTCAATGTGGATTTAGTAGTTGCAGTAGTAATAGTAACAGTAGTAGAAGCAATAGTAATAAGTTGCATTCCTAGCCTGCATTTCCTCCAGTGTGCTTTAGGCACCACATACATGTCTCATTACCTTCCCATTTTAAGATAAATTAGAATGAGGGAAAGTGACTGGCTCCAAGTCACCCCATAAATTTCATGGTTCTGTGGAGACTAGAACCCAGAACACTCAAGTCTCAGTCCACCACTCCAGCCACTACACAATGCTGGATTGCAAGCTAAGGGGATCTTTTAAGAAATTGGCGTACGTAGGATTGTATTCTGAATCTTCTGTTTGCTCTGTAGAGAGGATATGGCATAATGTCAACAATAATATTTCAGTACCAGTTTTATAAATTGTCCTAGTCACAATGTCTAACACACATTTCAAACTGAACACACTGTGTTGAATATTATGTGCTAATCTTATTTTAGAGTTGCTCATTGTGATTTGACTATAGACTTGTATTAATCTTAGGTTTTTTTTCAGCTGCTTTGGTAGATAGTTGACTAAAAAGGAGGCAAGCAGTTCATTAAATAAAACTTTATGTTAAATTGTGTGAATGTGTTTAACTTTTGTTTTCATTTTTAATGTTCATTTGTGATGATGCCATATGTAGTTCAAGGCTGGCCCAAGATGTTCACCATGTGAGATTACCAAACAAAATATCTGTTCCCAGTTTAGCATACAGAAGTGAACGGGGCTGGAACTTTACTTTGACAGTGGTCTGGATCAATGCCCTGCATGTACCTCAAAGGAGCAGGTTAGGGCATGAAGTGTAGGACAGAACATATGACAACCATTCTCTCATCTTCCAGTACAAAAGAATGGTCAGGGTTGCAGTATGAAGAACTCAAAGATGTTGCTGCCCCCTGCATCTGTTGTATGGGGTGGTTTCCTCACTGTCTAACGGTAGGGCTTGCTCCAATGCCATTATGTGCACCTTGTAAGACCTCTATAGAGCCTGGTTTAATAACTCCATAGTCCTGTGTTTGTGTACACTTGGATTAGATACATTACTGATCATTCTATTGTTCCAACTAAAGTAGAACCATTGACTCAATTGGATATATGAAAGTGTTGATTTACTATTAAGATATTGATTCAGTACTAGAGATGGACATTTACTGGTCTTCAGCACTTCAGTGCTCTTCAGCGGATCCAGCCCGCAGGTGTTGTGCGAATGTCCCAGATCCCCCGTCAGAAGCAGCTCTGCAGGCTTCTCTGGCCCACCTCCTCCTCTGAGTGGGCACCCATGGGCACCCATGCAACACCTGCACGGCTGATCCACCAAACTGTGTCGATGTGCTGAACCCCCCCAGTACATGTCCGTCTCTATTCAGTATGTTTAGTCATAGCTGGGACTAACAATAGGATGCTGGTTATTAAGTTTACCTGTGACAGCAGAAGTGCCTCCATATGTCAAAAACCATTATGTTCCAGGGACATCATTCATTATTTCTTAATTTGCAACTGCAGTTTGCATATTATGTCAATCTGATGGTTCTCTAGCAAATTATTGTGTATCATAGAATGAGGAGGAAACTGCTGAGACAATATCTGACTTATTAGTCAAGCCCAGCCAGGAATATAGCCCTGATTCAGAGCTTGGGAATGTTTTTTAAAAAAAAAAATGTAAAAAAATATGTTGATCCATAAGAACTAAACTAAATTGCAAATCTGCAGACAGGCAGTATTTTTATTTGGGCACACTGCAACTCCATACTTCCGTGTAAGCATTCAAATTCTCAAAACTCTTTGTCAAGCTGATTGGTTTACAAAAATGGTGGAGAGAATATAGACATCCAGAAATTGGCTAGATGTTTTGGGGCAATGAGATCTGATGTAAGCTCTGTTCCAAGGGAGGCAGTATAAGCTTGATAACCCACTGGTTAGGTGTGCAGCCTCTGAGCTGCTGCCTTTCCAGAGAAGGAGGACTGCCATTGTGTCTATGCACCGAGAGGCATTGCTACATATCAGGTGGTCCATGCATACCTTGCAGTTGGCCCTAAAAAGCATCTTGCCCACCGGAGAATTTTGCGTCTTTGACTGCAGCTCCCCAAAACCCTTTGCCAGCGTGATGGCCTGGCTGCCAGATGGTGTGGGGTATAAATCTAATAAATAAATAAATAAATAAATAAATGGCTTTGTTGCTAAGTCTCATGTTTGTATATACAGGGTATACAGCAGGGATGCTCTTTGGGGCTGATGAAAGAGGCAATGCTGTAGCACCCCTCTGGCAGCCAAACAAAATGGCTACCGAAGGGGTGGCTAGGCTGGAATGGATGCTTGCCTTTGACACAAGGTGCACAGCCCGTCTTGCTGTACTGGCAGCTTTCTGAAACCCCTTCTTCACCTCCACATAGGGAAATAATTTCCTTTATCTCCAGCAAATCTGGAATGGATTCTCCCAGCAAGGTCAAAGCCACCAATGCCATCCAAGAAACTCTTTTTGCTAGCGCTGTGTCTATCACAGAATCCCAAGCATGCTTCTTGATGTCGAGGAGAGGGGAATGCTGCCCTTGATTTTGAAGAATATCTTGTTCATCTGGCCCAAGCCAGAACTTAAGAAAGGAAGGCTCTGAGGTAGAGGTTGGGGAAATCTTGTGCCATTTGCCTGATGTGAAAGGAAAGCTTGTCAGATACCAGCGTATTTGTGTTTGCAGTTTTAAATGAAAAGAGAACTATTTTTAAAAAGCTAAGAAAAAAAATCCATATATTGCAATCCAAGCATAAGGCACCTGTTACTCCCGGAGATCAGTGTCTCAGCTAATTCTATTAAGCCAAGCCTCGAGCAATAATCATAAGCAGACAGTTTCTTGGAGGAAAGGGCAACAGGTTTATTCGGATAAAACAAGTGCGCACTTCGGTGCCCAGCAGGGTGGGGACCCCGAGATCAACAGGGTTAAAGTTTTTATACAGTTCTAAAAAGGAAACAAAAGTATGCAGCAGTTCATTGGTCCTTAAGGACTATATGCATTGGTTACAATTTCTCGCATCTCAGCAAAGCAGTTAGTTTCTCATGCGCAGAGCAGCTTATCTCTAAGGAATGTTGAATCTTCCTTACAAAGCACTCCTTCTTCTTTGGCATTTGCTCCCTTCTTACACACCTTTAAACGCAGCATCCACATTGCTCAATATAACCCCGGAGTGTTCTTTTCAGCTCAGACAATAATAATACTTGTCATGGGACTGATGCTCACCCCATTTTCCACTGGTAAGCTATCCATGCCTTCCCTACAATGGCTCCATTTTTATTACAAACGCTACATGCAGCCTGTGGATTGAGCAGGAAGGCATTTCCTCCCACTGTTCACTGTGATGCATCTTCCCTGCTCAGTCCACAAGCTGCCACTGCTAAATAGATCTCTGCCCAACCTTCTAGATCTTGATGCATTTTATAAAAAAAAAAACTATTCTTAAGAACAAAAATACCACCTGTGCTGAAACAGATCAAAGATCCATATAAACCAGCAGGGCTGGCCCAAAAACATTTTGCTGCCAGAAATGAAGGCCAAGATAGCACCTCCCTCTACTCCATGTGCAAAACTGACTAGATAGAAAGTTGTGTCTTATCTCAACAGTGGTAACAGATTATCTTAGGCAGTGGTTCCCAAACAGTGTGCCGCAGTGCCCCGGGGTGCTGTCAAATCCAGCCAGGTTGTTCATAGCTGCCAATGCCATCTCCTGCTTACTGAACCCAGCCACTGCTGCTGCTGCCAGTCCCACACAGCAAACAAAGCATAGTGGCGGATGGACATGGCGGGACTGGGCTCCCCCCGCTCCCCACAGAGTATCCTATTAGGGGAGCCACGACTGGTGGCCAGTAAGTCAAGGGAGCTGGGAGCTGAAAAAGTTTGGGAACCACTGATCTTATGGATGTAGGCCAGGCTAAGTAGGAAAATATATCTACTCATCAGTTCTCAGCATCAGCCATGTGTGGTGGCTGCTTCACTCTGCCTCATGGTAGGGCCGTCCCTGACATCCAGAATTCTATTTTCAAGAGCAGCCAGACATATGTTTCCAGTACGCGCACAGGCATAGCACAAAAGCTGCAGCACTCTGGGGCCCTTTCCTCACTACATTCCTAGAATTTGTGTCACAACAGAGCTTGGAAAGACTATTTTTCAAAGCCCTGACTCAAGGCATATTGCCTTTCCACACAGCATATCCATTTTCCTGTCATGACTAATAGTGTTGATGTTGACTCAGCTGAACTTTCAGAGTTCAGTGAGGCATATTCCCAAGTAGTCATGCAGGATGCATTGAGTCTTCCCATTCATTAGGAGGCGAGTTCCAGTGATACAAGGCAAGATGTGTGAATCTGAAGGGAGCATTTAATTAAGAAACCATCTGAAGAGCCAACAAATCTGATAGTATGTGTTAAAAATAACACAGATCAAAACACTGGCATGAAGGAACTAGCATGTCAGGCCCTACAGCTGCACATATTCATCTGACTATGGGATTTCATTTTTTAATTACTTTATGTAAACAGTCAGCATAATTATATGTCTAAATGAGAATGAAGCTCACAAGGGGAAGCTAAGAAGCAAAACTGGCCCTGCCACTAAAATAAGTACAGCTTTAGCCTCAGGCAACAGATGCTGAGGCAGGACAACAGCAACGACCCCTAGCAATTCCCCACTCATGTGAAACAGACCTGTGCGTTCCAGGTATGTCACCCTGCGCCCTGCTAAGCTACCCTGCTGCCCTCATGTGAGCTGGGGAATGTTGTTGTATCAGCAGTGTTCATTTGTTGTTCCATTCAATTTTTCCAAGTGTAGCCGAATGGGAGGTGCCATCTTGTTCAGGCAGCAGAGAGGCTTAGGCCAGCACAGCTAGCTAAATGGCAACATAGCTTCTGCTCATGCTTATACTATGGTACTATTACACAGTTTGGAAAAGTAGCTTTTTATTTTTGACTACAGCACCCAGAATCCTACAGGCTGGCTGGGAGATTCTGGGAGCTGTAATCTAAACAAGTAACTTTTCCAAACTCTCTTACTACACACCGCCAGAAGCAGAAATGACCGTGTGTCAATAGAAGAGTATTATCAGGTTTTTAGCAACCTCTAATCCAGGTTTTTTTTTTTAAATCTGTGCACATTAAAAGAAGATGTTCATAGCATGGTGACAATTTCTGAGAGTTCAAGGTGCTAATAAAGGCACAAGAACAGGCCATGTCAGTCTAATAACTGTGCATAATTTTATAGCAGGCAGTCCAGCTGGAAGCTGATGATCTTCTGTGTGGCTCTCCTGTGGGTTGAAGAACTAAATCCAGAGGTGGACAGCCGTGGCTTTCTAGTTGGGCTGCAACCTCCCTTAGACCCAGCCAGCATAACCAGTGGTGAAAGACAATGGGAACTACACTTCAAAAAACATCTGGAGGGCCACAGTTGACTAATCCTGACACCTTTGAAAGTGGCAGCCTCCTCAGCCAAGTAACTATAGGCCCTAAATGTATAGATGCAGGCTGTCCTGTTTGATGCTCCTGGGCTCAAAGGTGCATAAAGAGTTCCCTGTTCGAACAGAGACTTGCTTGATCAACAGGGTCTTCAGACAGAGTACAGACAAGTAGCAAGGCATTGCAGGAATGGCATTAGACGGACAAAAGCTGAGAATTAGCCGAGGCTAGCTAGAGACACTAAAAGCAACAAAAAAGCATTCTTTGGGTATGTGCATAGCAAAAGACAAAGAAAAGAAAGTGGCTCTGCTACTTAATGGAGATGGGAAAATGATAACCCATGACAAAGAAAAGGCAGAAGTGCTCAATTCCTGTTTTAGCTCAGTCTTTTCCCAAAGGACAGACTATGACCCTCCAGACAAATGTGAAGTGCACGTGGAGGGGACAGGATTGCAGCTGGATATTGATAAACAAATAGCCAAGGAATACCCTGGTACCTTGAACAAGTTCAAATCTCCACGGCTAAATGAACTGCAAATTGCATGGAAGCCCACACTTATTCTGGAATCAATTATTTCCTTGTTGAACAGCCAACATGAGGTTGTTTATTTTGTACAAGTTTGCATTATATCTCTTCCCCCCCCCCCCTTTTCTGGTGTATGTGATAGTCCATCTGGATCCAAAAGAAAGGAAGTTGGAGATGATATTGATGCTGACATCTTAAGTGGGGTGCAGTATGCTATTACAGGTTATACAATCCCCTTTAGAATACCCGTTGTTGTTTTTCTTAACTATTTTCCCTTTTCTTTCTCTTTTATATGCCCCTCACTGTAGCATGTAAGAGCGACAGTGCTGCCTTGTTTGCTTTCTTCCTTAAGTCACCTTACTACCATTTCTTTAATTGGGATAACTAGTCCTATAACAATGTTTACTTTGGTCCTATTACAATGTTTATCTTTCTACTTTTAATGGCAATTTAGCACTATGCCAGTTCTGAATAGAAAAACAAGTTGATACTGCTGGGAAATCAATTTTATGCTTCTGTGCAAAGGGAAGGGAGGAAGAGAAGGGGAGACAGGTAGTGTTAATAAGATGGGACTGCAATCCCAGTGAAAACTGTAGCAATCAGGGAATTACACTGTGGACTCTTACAATGGGATAATTTCTCTTATCAGTGTGAACTACAAAGGTGATTTCATCAGAAATAAAAAACCCAGGTGGTTTTTATAAATACTTTCAGTATTCATATGCTCAACATTAAACTGTATCACTCTACTGTTCTAAATAACTAATTCTTAAACACATTCTCTTACTTCTCTTTAGACTTGGGGCAGGCATTTCTGCAGGCCTGTGTTATGATAATGTATAACAATCTTAGAACTGCAGAGCTGGACGGGACCCTATGGATCTTCCAGTCCGGACCCTGTTACATGGACACAGTGGGGAATTGAACTCCCAACCTCTGGCTCAGCAGCCAGAGACCTAAACCATGGAGCTATCTGGCATTAATAGCTGTTCATAAGCACTATAAACCTGTGCAAAAATTAATGACATTGTGACTGTTATTGAAAATGTAAATACATTTCCATCTATGTAGTTTTCGTATACAAATGAAAATTCTATGCTGTAGATATTTTGCAGATTTTTAAACAGGTGTTTTTTAAAGTACAGATAACCAAACAATATTCTGAAGTGACCAGTAGCAAATCTGTTAAAGAGCCAGGTGCTCTCAGGCATAAAAGTCCCACCCCCTTCCTCTGGCAAATTTCTTTAACACACAGCACCAGGATGTCTTGCTGTTTACCCAAATCAGTAAAGGGAGGCACAAATCCCCGTCTGTTGTGCAACAGATAATTCGTAAATCCCCAAGGAGAGGCTTCAGTAACACAACAAGTAGATAAATACAACATTCAAATAGGATTTGAGATATGCTATAGCAGATGATAGCCATTAAAACCTCATCTGTTAGGGTGTGCTGGGCTGCGGGGCGGGGGGGGAGTCCATCTTCCAGATGTGGAAGAGGATCTTAATTCTGAGTCAAGAGTTATGCTAAACTGCCTGCTCTCAGTCTCACTCTCACATACACAACACACACACACACCTAGCACATATCTTCCTCTTCCTTTCCACCCCCCCCCCCCTTGAGACAGAAGCAACCCAACACCATAACTTTCTGGTTCCTGACTATATGCCTGAATCAGGCACAGCTGCAAGTTTCCATTGCAGCTGGAGCCAAACTACTGTGGCAGCAGCTCTCTGGATACTCCTGTGGGAGTATTATAAATCTGAGCAAATCTTAGGAGACCCAGCAGGGGTGCCAACCTGTCATCTTTGCTAGTGAATTGCAGCAGATGTTTTGTGTGTGTGTGTGTGGTGGTGTTGTTTTTTTTTAAAGCTCTCTACAGCATTCCAGTTTTCATTGCCTTTAGGTCTCATATTCATCTTTCTGCAGACTCCTTGATCTCTGTGCTAATCTCCTCTACCCCTTTCCAAAAAGCATAGCACTTCCCTTCCTCCCACCCACATGCACACACAAAGCACACACACATCCCCTGGGAATCTAGAAGGATCTGTATAAAGAAAGCTAAGGAAGACCACCTGTCACTGGATCAAAGCCTGCACTGCTGAGTTCAGGAGGAAGGTTATAGTCCCCTGGTTCCCCATCCTCTACATAATGAGTCCAGCCAGAGGTCTGAGAGCTAGCATCACCCTTACAAAGAGACCATCTGCAGATGGATGGTAATGGCCCATTGTATAACTGCCTCTGTTTGAGCATGGTTAGTTATGCAACAGCTGACGACAACATAGCCTCAGTATCAGAAATGGGATAAACTGTTTTTTTGGATTGTAGCTCCCAAAATTCCCAAGCTAGCCCAGCCAGTGGCTGAAATCATGCTGGCTGGGATATTTGGGAGCATTTTAATCCAAAAAAAGCAACTTTTCTCAACTGTGACCTGGATTTCCTAGCACAGCCTTTCTTAACCTGATATGTACCTTCTAGATGTCTTTGACGACAACTCCCATCGTAACCGACAAGCATGGCTCAAATTCTGAAAGCTGTCCTTGCATCTTTTTCTCTCCAGCCCAGATATATTGCTACTTACATATTCTGACTTCCTGCAACAGAATGTAAAGGGGCATGTACCTAGTCAAGGCCAGCCAGAGATGGAACCCGCTTTCCTTCCATGAACAAAGGTTGTTGGATATTGAAAGGTATGAGTGCTGCCGCCCACTCCAAGACTAGGGACGGTGGGTGATTCCTCCCTCGTGCAGGTACCTATGGGCTCCAGATTGGAAGACGGAGACAGATCTGACTTCATTGGGAGGGAATCAGAGGTTATAGCCAAACTTACTTCAGTAGCAGCCCCTTCTCCCTGAGTCCTGCCTCTAAAGGACTAAGTTCCCTTCCCTGGTTCCCTCACTGTCACAAGGCTCAATCACACATGTGAAAACAACTCCAGTTATACTGACTCTTTTCATCTCTCTCTTGTACCAATAAATTTTTTTCAGCAGTCACATTGTATATATATCAGCGGGAGCATTTACATTGTTTTGAACGGCATTGCTACATTTCTTTCTATTTGAACCATTATAGCAGGCCACAGTGCTCTTTAATTTTGTATCAATTCATTTTCTTTACTGTTTCTTGGTGCAATCAGGCCCATCCTTGTCCTGTTTTTTTAAATTACAAAAGTGATATATCGATAAAGTAGTACAAGCCTTCTCCTCCTCCCCTTTTTCCTTCCCACCTTTACTCACTCGTCCCTTTTTCCTTATTTCCCTGTCTATCTCTCCCTCTTAGTTCATGGCTTTCATTTTACTTTCCCCTTTTGAACAGCATCCGGAAGAGGAAGTGGGTTTTAAAAGACTTGCATTGTATTGTGAAGCGCAGGAGTTAAAAAAAGTGTGTGTGTGTGGGGAGATGTTAGTACAATTCCCCTTTCTTTACAATTCAAAGCAGGAAATGGCCCTTTCTCTGCTCTAGCCCTCTTTCCCCTTAAATTCCTTATACCCGCAAGTGGGGGGAGGGGGAGTCTGTCTCCTTCTGAGTGATGTATTCATGTTTTGTGTGTGTGTGGTGGCAGTGGCGGCTGCTACTAGCGATTTATTTATATCCCTTAAAAAATAATAAAAGGGTACAAGTGCAGTGGCCATGAAGTGACCATAGCACCAAAAACCTGACCCCTTCACAAAGTAAATAAATCGACAACAACATCCAGATGTGCTGAAACAATAAGGCATGAAGTGATACATGATCACTACATTTTAAAACAACCTTCTAGGCAAGGAGGAAATAAACCAGTTGCCAGGGCAAATGAATCAATGTTAGCTGTGCATCATGTGAATGGAAAATTTTGAAACGATCCAAATAAAGGCAAAAACGGTATAGCTAGGGTTCTTTTGGCAAGTGTGATTGAGCCCTCAGTCTCTTTCAGACCCCAGTTGCCTTCACTGGGGCCAGACAGGACTGCAGAGCTGCCACTAATCTTTGTAAGTGTCTGTGCCCCATGACCCCTCTTAGGGAAGGCTTGTAGCTTTTCCTGGACTCCTGCACTTGTTGATATCTCCCCTTTAATCTCAATATATTGTCACCCAAGCCTGTCACAAATGATGAGGTATTTAACCGATCAAGTTTTTGAAAATATGAAGTTGGGAGAGTTCTACATCCATCAACAACCTGTTCCCTGGGATTACTGGAGAGATCATTTCAGAGACTCGGGCAAACCAAAATCCCTGGTTTCTGACAATAATTTATAGCAGAGGCATCTGGTGCCTGCACCCTTTGGCGCATCTTGTGATAGTTACCCAGTCAGTTATCAGTCAGGACACGATGTGAATAACAGACATTCTATTTCATACCTCAGTCTGTTCATTGATATGCAACACCAGGTCGCGCGTGTCATCCTCTTGTATCAAGAGTCTCAGTATAGCTTCTCTTTATATTCCTAGAAACTGCTAATTGGGAGGAATGTCCAGTGAGGTAGCTTGATTAAGCCCACAGTAATAAAAACTGCAAAAAAAAAAAAAATTTTTTTTCGCCACCTTAAAGCCCAAAGGGTTTATTATTCTGGTGTAGGTCTGTAGTTCACAAATAATCATAATACTGACTGTCTTTAAGCTCTCTTTTGTTTTCACCGTGTATTTCCAGCTGTCAAAAGTTGCTGCCACTTTCTCTAGAGACACAGAGAATTAACCTCCACAAACGCATAGCTTTTGTACCCACCAGTCCTGTGAGGTTATAATCTCTGTTCTTTTTTGAAAGACCAAGTGGAAATTTGTCCTTTTGTTTCAAGATAATTAATCTCACCTGTTAATGAGGCTTCCAGTGGTTTGTTGGAACCAATTTCCTGCAAGGGGATCTGTGAAATTTGGTATATTTATATACACATAACACAGTTTTTAATGTGATACATGAGTCCCATGCTGATTATATATAGTCATGTGAAAAAGAAAGTAAACCCTCTTTGAATTCTATGGTTTTACATATCAGGACATAGGAAAAATCACCTGGCCCTTTGCAGATCTGAAAATTAGGTAAATACAATCTCAGATGAACAACATGACATATTACATCGCGTCATGATTTATTTTACAAAAATAAAGCCAAAATGGAGAAGCCATGTATGAAAAATTAAGTATACCTTATGATACAAGAACCACCTTTAGCAGCAATAACTTGAAGTTATTGTTTTCTGTATGACTTGTTCAGTCTCTCACATCATTATGGAGGAATTCTGGCCCACTCTTCTTTACAATGTTGCTTAGGTTCATTGAAGTTTGCAGATATTGGTTTATGCACAGTAAGGCCGCACTACAGCATTTCACTCAGGCTGAGGTCTGGACTTTGACTGGGCCATTGGAACACCTTGATTATTTTCTTTTTCAACCATTCTGTTGTAGATTGGCTGGTGCGCATGTGATAATTGTCCTGTTGCATGACTCCATTTTGGCCAAGCTTTAGTTATTGGACAGATGGCCTCACATTTGACTCTAGACTAGTTTGGTATACAGAGGAGTTCATGGGCGACTCAATGACTGCAAGGGTGCCCAGGTCCTGTGGCTGCAAAACAAGTCCAGATCATCACCCCTCCACCGCTGTGCTTGATAGTTGGTATGAGGTGCTGTGTTTGGTTTTCACCAAATGTGGCACTGTGTATTATGGCCAAACATCTCCACTTTGGTCTCATCTGTCCAAAACACATTGTTCCAGAGGTTCTGTGATTTGTCCAGATTCAACTTTGCCATGCTGCTATGTTCTTTTTAGAGAGACGAGGTTTTCTCCTGGCAACCCTTCCAAAGAAACCATACTTGTTCGGTCTTTTTCTAATTGTACTGTCCTGAACTTTAAAATTTAATATGCTAACTGAGGCCTGTAGAGTCTGAGATGTAATTCTTGATTTTTTTTCAATTTCTCTGAGCATTGCATGGTTTGACTTTGGGGTGAATTTGCTTGAACATCCACTCCTGGGAAGTTTGGCGGCTGTCTTGAATGTTTTCCATTTGTGAAAAATCTTCCTCACTGTGGACTTTAGGATTAGGGTTAGGGATGGACTTTAAATTGTTTGGAAATGGCCTTATAAGCTTACCCAGATTGATGGGCAGCAACAAGTGCTTCTCTGCGATCATTGCTGATGTGTTTCCTCCTTGGCATTGTGTTAACACACACCTGAACACTCCAGACCAGCGAACTGGTAAAACTTTGGCTTTCATAGAGGTGGTCATACTTGCTGCCCAGGTAGGTGGGGCTCGTTAGCCTTGGAAGGCAGCCCATCTAGGAGAAGGAAAACTCTGATTTCAAACCTCCACTGCCTTGTGGCTATATCCACCCATGGAAAAGGCTTCAGGGGTTAACCTCGAGGCAAAATCTGGAGCTGTAGTCCTGGACGCAGTTTGTGACTGTGTACAGTCACACTCTGGCAACTCCTGTGATGTCACTGGAACCAGTTGTATTGGCTCTTGCCTTTCCACTGGACTACTTCAGTGATGTGGAGAGGGGGGATTTTCTGCTTGGGTAACAGTCTGTCCTCCATATTATTTTACCCAGGTTTCGTGCTCTGAAGAGGACACTCCAGCTTCACATACAGCGTCGAAACAACACGGGAAGTAGCAGTTACCGGTTATAAGTCTTTGCTCGATAGGCGTAGAGCATGACGCCAGGGGCTACTTCCGACGGTGGGAGAGGTCATTGCACCTCACTTGGTAGCTACCGCCCACCTTAAGCTGGGCAGCCCCCAGCCAGTAAGGTGCTGCCTTGCCACAGTCTGTTAACATCACGGGGTGTGTGGGGTTTAGGGTGAAAGCCCACAAGCAGATAGATAACCCTGCACCATGCAATAATCATAAGAAAACTTCTGCTCTTAAGTTGGGCACCTGGAATGTTTGGACAATGACCCCTGGCTTTTCTGATGACCTGCAGGAAATAGGCAACGCACGCAAGACAGCTGTCATCGACATGGAACTAAGTAGGCTGCAGATGGACATTGTTGCCCTGCAAGAGACAAGATTGCCAGACTCGGGCTCTGTCAAAGAGTTGCTTCTTCGAGTTGCTTGTAGCAAAGTCCAACAGGCTGCCAGGAGATGTTCTAACAATTATTGGCTTCAGCTCTGCTCTCAGATACAGACAGCAGCGGACACAGGTAACATCAAGGGAATGTATGACAGGATCAAGCAGGCTTTAGGTCCAATACAGAAGAAATCTGCTCCTTTGAAGTCTGCTACAGGCGTGATCATCCAGGACCGAGCACAGCAAATGGAACGCTGGGTGCAGCACTACTCTGAGCTATATTCTAGAGAGAATGTAGTAACCGAAGAGGCATTAAATAACATCGAGTGCCTGCCTGTCTTGGAAGACTTGGACAGCGAACCAACTTTAGCAGAAATAAAAGTGGCCTTGGATAATAGATCCACCACTGACATGGTATTTTCCCTCAGACAGTTGCAGGAGAAATGTAGGGAACAACGACAGCCACCCTTTGTGGCCTTCATAGATCTTACAAAGGCCTCTTTGATTTGGTTAGCAGGGACAGCCTTTTCAAAATCCTTCCCAAGATTGGATGTCCACCTTGACTCCTTAACATCATCAGGTCCTTTCAGGAGGAAATGAAGGGCACTGTAGTTTTTGATGGCTCAACATCAGATCCCTTTGTCATCCAAAGCGGAGTGAAACAGGGCTGTGTCCTCGCACCGACTCTGTTTGGGATCTTTTTTTGCTGTCATGCTGAAGCACGCTTTTGGAACTGCAACAGAAGGTGTCTATCTCCGGATTAGATCAGATGGAAAGCTCTTTAATCTCTCTAGATTGAGAGCAAAGACCAAAGTCCAGCTGAAATGCATACGGGACTTCCTCTTTGCCGATGATGCAGCTGTTGTTGCCCATTCTGCCAAAGAGCTCCAACAACTCATGAATCGCTTTAGCAAGGCCTGCCAAGAGTTTGGATTAACAATCAGCCTGAAGAAAACACAAGTCATGGGCCAGGGTGTGGACTCACCTCCCTCTATTACCATCTCCACACAAGAATTGGAGGTTGTTCATGACTTTATGTACCTTGGCTCAACGATCTCTGACACTCTCTCTCTAGATGTCGAGCTGGATAAACGCATTGGCAAAGCAGCTACCATGTTCTCTAGACTCACAAAGAGAGTATGGCTTAATAAGAAGCTGACGGCATATACCAAGATCCAGGTCTACAGAGCCTGTGTCCTGAGTACACTCCTGTACTGCAGTGAGTCCTGGACCATTTGTGCACGGCAGGAGAGGATGTTGAACACGTTCCATATGTGATGTATCCGACGCATTTTTGGTATCACCTGGCAGGACAAAGTTCCAAATAGAGTAGTCCTAGAACGAGCTGGAATTTTTAGCATGTATACATTACTGAAACAGCGACGTCTACGTTGGCTTGGGCATGTTGTGAGAATGGCTGATGGTCAGATTCCAAAAGATCTCCTGTATGGAGAATTAGTGCAGGGAAAGCACCCCAGAGGGAGACCACAGCTGCGATACAAGGAGATCTGCAAGCGGGATCTGAAGGCCTTAGGAATGGACCTCAACAGATGGGAAACCTTGACATCTGAGCGTTCAGCCTGGAGGCAGGCGGTGCATCATGGCCTCTCCCATTTTGAAGAGACACTTGTCCAGCAGGCTGAGGCAAAGAGGCAGTCCTGAAACCAGCAACATCAGGGAGCTGGACAGGGGACAGACTGTATTTGTCTTCAGTGTGGAAGGGATTGTCACTCTTGAATTGGCCTTCTCAGCCACACTAGACACTGTTCCAAGACACGTTCAGAGCACGTTACCATAGTCCAGTGGTGGCGAACCTTTTTGGGCTCGCGTGCCCAAACTGGAAAAAACAAAACAGGGAGCGGCAGAACCGGAGGTGGCGGCGGAAGGGGGAATCCCGGGCATGGAGGTGCCTCGAGACCCCACTCCGGATCCGCCGCCAGCACCAGCTGCTCCGGATCCTGACGTGCTGCCTGTTCAGGCACTGGCACCGCGGTTGCAGCCGCCGGCTCAGGATTGGCTGCAGGGGGGGGGAGTAGCGATCCGGCGACTTATGGCTTGCGTGCCGACAGAAAGGGCTCCGTGTGCCAGTTGTGGCACGCATGCCATAGGTTCGCCATCGCTGCCATAGTCCCTCGAGACTGAAGGATGACTAATGTGGAATGTGTGTCCTTTGTGTGTGATCCATTTGTCTCTTTCTGAGAGGAAAGATTGGCTAAGTGGCCACCCTATCTCAGTAATACATGTGAGGTTATTATCAGGGATATTTTCTCAAGTGAAAAATAAAGTACACCCTCTTTGAAGGGTGTACAGAGGACACAATGGTGCATAAAATTGGTATATGCCTAATGTAAATGTATAAACTCTGAAAGCTTATGGTTTGATCAAATAATCCATTAATTTTAAGTGCTACAATACTCTGCAAGACCATGTTTTTAAAGAAAGGAAAGAACATAGAATGAATAGTTGCCTCAAATGGCAGTTAATTGCACTGCAAAAACATGCCACCAGTTGCTCTTGAAAATATCCTAGTTGTATATACTATACATCCACATTCCCCCAGCACATCCCCCCCAGTAGTTTCCTCTTCAATTACATTACACATGGTATAGACATACAATAAATCAATATTGTCTCATAATGTTTGTTGGTTGCCATTTTATGTGAAGCTTTTTGGGTTTGTGCTAAGCTACAGTAACATGAATTTTATCAATGAGTGGCACGAGGAAATAACTGTTGCTATGGTCTCTTGGTTGCTTAGCATCTACCTTTGCAGCTCTGGGCTCTTCAGTCTCTGCAACCCAAATTGGGGTGGAGTGGGGATCTGATGGATTTTGATAGAATGACTCTTAATATTTTCCAAAGCTTTTTGCCTTTTGCTGCAGAAGCTGTCGGCAAACATAATTTTAGCAAAGCTTGGGGAAGAATGCTTATAATGAACACTGGTTTGCTGCTTATTATGAGAACCTATTCTGTTACCCTTTCCCCACTTACTGGTAGACATTTGCAATTTGCAGGGCAAATTGAAATAAGATTCAGACCACTTTCAGAGGAGGCAAACATTAACACCACAAGCCTTCCTAAAATTACTTCTGCACTTTCTGCCATATAAAAGAATATAAGTCATTTTCTGCTGGGAAAAGCTAAGCATGATGATTTATGGCTGTTAGGATGCCATCCTACATGCTTCTGGTGAGGAACGTGTAGCCTTTCAGTTGTTGCTAGACTGCAGTTTACATCACTCCAACAACATCTGGAGGGCTACACATGCCACACCACTGAGTGTTAACCATCTCAAAGGAGCAGGAATACATGGGTACCTGGTGATCCAATAAACAGTCCTTTTTATGAGTATCTGGTGTTTTCCTTATGAATTAAACTGAGAAGGTAATATTTTAATTTTCAGAGAGCTGATGGTTGAACAAGTGATCCATTTATCTGGCTTCACATTCAAAAGTCAACATTATGACTTTTCTGTATGCCTGAATTTCTGTGTATTATGACGCACATAATTATCTATATCCACACCCTTCTGCTTTTCTTATATGCACAAATGGATATTGGATTTAGCCACATGGAGAACTGTAGATATTCTGTCTTAATGTTATGTGTTATGTGTTATGTATAGAACGTTTGATTATCATTGTACACTGCTGTGCCTTTAGCAACAGCTGAGCCAGGATGTTAATGACAGGGCTTTTCAGAAGGCATGAACTGATAGGGTTGCCATAGGTCAACAACAACTTGATAACACATAACAACAGTCTCTAATATTCCATTCTTGGTCAAGGTGATAGAGCAGGTTATGGCTTTTCAGTTACAGGGGTTCCTGGATGAGACAAATTATCTAGATCCATTTCAATCTGGCTTCAGGTCTGATTCTGGAACTGAGACCATTTTGGTCATCTTGGTCGATGACCTACACCAAGAACTGGACATGGAGAATGTGTCTCTTGTTGGTTCTGCTAGACATCTCAGCAACTTTTGATACCATCAACCATGGTATCCTCCTGGGTTGTCTCTCTGAGATGGGACTTGGAGGCACTGTTTTACAGTGGTTCCTGTAATGAGTTCAGCTGAAGAAGACCTGGAATCGGAGGAGTTAATTACAGCCGAGGAAAATGCAGGGCAATTAGTGGAACCGGAGGCTCCTCTGGTATCACAGACAGCTGAATCACCGTCAGATTCTCCTCCCCCACTAGCCAGAGTTAGAGATATGCTTCGGCAGAGGCTTACAACACAGAGATCTGAAGGTCGCATGCATGTTTCTCATAGGAACATCAGGTCAACCAGCCCAGAGTTTTAGCAGGATGGAGTGTTTCTAGGAATGAGATGATTGTTGCTTCTATATAACTTGTACTCAGAGGCCTGGAAACTCATAGAAGCAACAAGTCAATTTCTTGGCTTGTGTCCATGCTCCTGTTTATCCTGAACCTTGCTCTCCTGACCCCTGGCTCTCGGACTCTGACTTCGGATTACGGTTTGTGTTTTGATGATTCAGCATCTGTTTTGATCTCCTGGACTTCTGACCTTGGACTGGCTTATTGAACTTTCACCTGCTGAATCCCCTGAGAATGTGATAGTTCCAGTCCTTCTGAGAGGAAAAAAACTCAGAAGATGGTGCTGGGAAACTCCTGTTTAACCCCTTGGCTGCTGTCCTATGTCCTCAGGGTTCTGTTTTGTCCCCTATGCTATTTAACATCTACATGAAACTGCTAGGAGAGGTTGCCCAGAGTTTTGAGGTTTGGTGTCACCAGGATGCAGATGACTTTCTATCAAAATCCATGGCAGATATTTCAGTTCTAGATCAGTGTCTGGTATCAATAGTGGACTGAATGAGGATGAATAAACTGAAACTCAGTCCAGACAAGACAGAGATTCTCCTGGTCAGTCAAAAAGGCAGATCAAGGAATAGGGATGCAGCCAGTGCTGGACGGGGTTACACTCCCTCCGAAAACACAGGTGCACAGCTTGGAGGTGCTCTTGAAGTTGTCTCTGAGCCTAGATTTCAGCAGTGCCTGTGCATGGTTAAAATGAATACGCCAGCTGTGCCTGTTTCTTGTGAGGTTTGATCTGGCCACTATGACACATGCCCTAGTTACATCTTAGCTGAATTACTATAATGCACTCTATGTGGTGCTGCCTTTGGAAAGTGTTCGGAAACTCCAGCAGGTTCAAAATGCCAGCTAGTTTGCTAGCTGGGGTTGGTTACAGGGAACCTATAAGTCTCCTGTTAGAGCAGTTCCACTGGTTGCCAATCTGTTTCCAGGTACAATTCAAAGTGCTGGTTTTAACCTGTAAAGCCCTGAACAGCTTGGGTCCAAGCTATCTAAAAGACTGCATCTTCCTCTATGAGTCTGCCCTGGCATTAAGATCATCAGGGGAGGCCTTTCTCTTGGTCTCGCCATCTTCACAGGTCCACTTGGTGGGCACATGGGAGAGAGGGCCTTCTCTGTGGCTGCTCCCAGACTCTGGAACTCCCTGCCACGTGAAGCTAGGCTGGCCCCATCTTTGCTGTCCTTCCACAAGCAGGCAAAGTTCTTTATCTTCAAGCAGGTTTTTCTTTAGTAACTGACTGTCTAGGAAACTAATCAAATGGTTTATATGCTATTCCTTCTAAATCTGTTTTTAGTAATGCTTTTACTTAACGTTTTCAATATAATGTGATTAATTCTTCTTGATATTTGAACAATTTACTCTTTTTAGCTTTTAATATTGTGTTTTTAATGATATAAGCCACCTTCAGTCCTTTTTTAGGAGAAAGATGGGGTAAAATTATTTTATATAAATTAAACAGAAAAATAAGGAATACTGCTCTGCATTCACATGGGTGCATTTTCTTCTGTGGTGGTGCCTGCAAGTTATATGTCTGCACATAAGCAGGTTTCCTAGCTAAGAGCAATCTATGTGTTTCTGGTAAAATGCATCCATGAGAACATGTTCACAGGTGTATGTAAAAGTGATGTGCCTCTCTTGATCATAACTGCCATTATGAACACCATTGTGCAGGACAGATGTAGCTGAAGGTGGCCCTCTACTGGGCAGCTTTACAATTGTTCAAAACAGGCTGCATTTTTCACCTCACTGTTGCAGTCCTACTTCCACTTCTGGCAAGATCTTCCTACTTGTTAGGGAGAAAAAATCCTATGACAATGTTGCCTACTTGGTAAAATACATTATCTTTCTGACATCACAACAGATTGACTAGATGTGCACGAAGCATGAATCTAACAAAGCAAAGTTTGGGTGTTGCAGTCATGGAACACTCCAGAGATGAGCTTTGTCTCTTCACTGTACATGTAGAAACCTGAATCATTTTGTAGCAAAATCTGTCAGAACTGAAACTGCCCTCACCCATGCTAGATGTCCTCAGTGTGTCCCTCCCACACTTTCTACTGAGGTCATAAATATTATTAGACTAGCGATTTTTATGAGTATAAGAAGAATTGTGATGGATTAGACTGGATCAAGCCTCCTTGATCTTGTGTTCTATCCTTAGAGTGGTCAAGATGCTTCCTGGAATCCCTAACGGTGAGCCGCCCCTTCCATGATAGGCTGAGTCTTTGCAGGAGAAGGACCTTTATTAAAAGGAGACAACAATTTGCACCAAAAGTCTTTTACAGAATCAGGTCTGGCTTGACCCTCAACAGGAATAGGCTTTGGCAGACTCAGGCCCCGACATACATGGTCCTTTGCAGACCCAGGACCTTCTGGGCCAATAACTAAAAAGTCCTTAGCAGGATCTGGCCCTTCTTGTCAGACCCAGGCTCTGCCAAGCTGGGGAAGGAAAAAGTTCTTGCGGAGTCAGACCCCTTTGGGCAGGTAGCAGACAAGTCCCCAGCAAGGCTCAGCTCCTGCAATGAGCCACAGACCCCAGTTTGACAGGTCAACACAGTCTTATGGGGGCCAGGGAGTTACTTCACCTCCAAAGTTAATAAGTACAGCTTAGTTAGAATGTCTCTTAAAGAAAGCTTCCGGGGCTTTGCAGGCAGGAAGCACCCTGTCCTTCTGAGGCAACACCCCCCCCCCCCAAGTCCTTGGTTCCTGACAGGAGGAACGTTCCTACATACCCCCTCCTGGGGTGGCATGAGAGGAGGCAAAACATAAATTGCTTCAGGAGATGGCTGGGAGGCAGAAATCAGGATGAGTGTGGTAGCGGGAGAATCAGGGCTCAAGGCAGGAGACCCGTGGCCTGCCTGCTTTGTCTCCGGCAGTGTCTGGCATCTCTCTAACTCCAGGAGCCCTGACTCTTGGAACTTCACTCCATCCCTTCTTACCCTGGCAGTTGCTTCAGGCATTTTAGCCAGCTCCTTTCATGGCAGCATCATGCCACTCTTCCTCCCTATTGGAGTCTTCTGGCTCACCTTTTATCTCTAGATCAGCCACCTCCACAGCTGTGCCTGGGTGTCAGCTTCTCACCTGCCTCACCTCAGGATCCAGGTGTAGCGTGCTGAGAAAGCACACCTGCTGTGTCTGGCAGATGGTCTGCCTACTACACCAGCCAGCTGCAGCTGGAGCAGGGTCACACTAACACAGTGCAAGAACAGAGTAATACCTTCCTACTCTCTAGCAATCATGCCTCTGATACTACAGGGAGTAAGCTGCTATCATGATCAGTAGCCATGGGTTCCTTATCTTCCTTGCATAGTTCCCTTTTGAAGGCTTCCAAGCTGGTAGCAATTGCTACATCATGTGGCTTTACGTTCCTTGAAGTATGCACCTCATGTTATAGCCTGAGCTCTGAAAACCTAAAAGGCTGCAGTCCTTACTTGAGTTTGGCTTCCTTCGTTAGGAAGTCACTAGAGGTATACGTAGAGCCAGTATACTGCAGTGGGTAGAGTGCTGGACTGGAACTAGAAGATTTGGTTTCAAATCTCTGCTTAGCCATAGAAACTTAATAGGGAGGTGGCAATGGTAAATCACTTACTGAACTGAAAACCCCATTAGGTAAAGGTAAAGGTTCCCCTTGACATTTAGTCCAGTCGTGTCCGACTCTAGGGGGTGGTACTCATCCCCGTTTCCAAGCCATGGAGCCAGCATTTCGTCCGAAGACAGTTTCCGTGGTCACGTGGCCAGCGCGACTAGACACGGAACGCCGTTACCTTCCCACCGAAGTGGTACCTATTTATCTACTTGCATTTGCATGCTTTCGAACTGCTAGGTTGGCAGGAGCTGGGACAAGCGACGGGAGCTCACTCCACCGCGTGGATTCGATCTTACGACTGCTGGTCTTCTGACCCTGCAGCACAGAGGCTTCTGCGGTTTAACCCACAGCGCCACCACGCCCCATTAGGGTTTCATAAATTGGATGTGACTTGATGCAACGTAACAGAGATACACTCAACTACTACAAAACATCATGTATTTCCAAAACAGAGTTGAATCTGTACATTGCTGCTGATTGAGCTTCAATTATTCCAGTGATTCCATGAGCCTACTGTTGTTTGTAACTTACCACTGGATTTCAGCTAGTAAGATGAAATCAAAACAATGAAGAATCAAAGTGCGGGCCTTTTTATTAAGTGGAAATCTGCCACTGCTGATGACTTCATTCCCCCATGGGAGGATAAGTTATCTAAGAGGGTTTTGAAACCTATGTTTGAAACCAACTTTTGCAAGTAAAGTATTGAATGGTGGATTCTGGGAGTTGTGGTGTCAGAATTTGATACCTTGTCTGTTTGACAATTAAAACATTTATGGGGGAGATATAGAAAATGCCCTAAAAACTGTCCTAAACGTATAGTACCTTTAGACTTGTGATATGAAAACACGTTTATGACAATCAGCATCAGCAAAACAAGGTAACTGAAAATATAACATTTTTGGCAATCACCTATTTCATTTTGCTCTCCAATCCATACACAGAGGCATCAAAATAGCAAATACCAACATCTAATGCTCCTGTAATTTTTAGTTTTGCCTGTGACTTCTCAAAAGTTACATGCTTTTAAAATACTTTTGGATTTCATGTTAGGCTCATGGAATCTAGAAGCTACGTAGAAATGAAACTTGGGGGGGGGGGGAAACAAGCTTTAGGAGTTGCCTGGAATTATTGCAACAAAGAAAATACTCATAGCCAGATACCTGGATGAATCTTGGAAATGCCTGTCAATGATTGTCTGATTTCATTCTGATATTAACCCTTTACTGGGATATTGCCAGCTAGCCTTTAGCTAGCCTTTAGGTTGGCTTGTAAAGCAGATTATACAGAGTGCCTCCAAGTGACGTCTCACAGAAGTCTCCATAAGCAAATTTTCTAGGCTTTCTTACTCAATCTCTGACTCAGCCTTCAGTTTCTCCTGTTTCTGTCCATACACAGACACTTTTGATTATATCAAGCTAATCTAGGCGGAGGGGGGGAAGATGTGTTCCCTTTCCTAGCCATTCCCAAGATTTGTGGAAGATTACCTTGTGATTAACTTCCAACAAAACACTTGAAGGGCTATCGACATTCCTGGATTGGGCAGGTTTCAGAGGACTGTCTTTTAAAAAAATAGGACACATGGCCTTCCTGCATCAAAGCCTGGTATTAAAAAAACAACATCCCAGTCTCAGAAACATTACAGTAATTAAAACTCTGCAAAAATACAGCATCTCCAAAAACAAAACACAGAGGGATCTGGGACTCACATGGGCCTTGTGTTCCACTAGATCATGCTAACATTCACTATCTGTTGTTGTAATTGAAACCCTAGGCCCTTTCTTTTAGCTGTGCTTTGTGCATATTACTGTAGTAAGATTTGCATTTCTCCTGTCTTTCCTTTCCTTCCTTCCTTCCAGCACTGTTTGCCTATGAGAGCGGACACATGCCAAGATCTTCCACTTCCCTCTCTCATCCTGCTCCACTTACCATCCTCTTCCATCATCCTGCTTCACACATAGTGCAACCAGGCTGAGTGGTGGGATGTTCCCTGAAATTCTCTATATGGGCATTCATAGGGTTAGCAGCAGTTTCAGTGTAATGCACAGTCTCAGCTATTGGTGTGTCTTGTGGCTGGCACTTCTTTCAGATGACACTACATCATACTAGATCATCATCAATTCCTGAGTACGGACAGAGGGATGTTGTTCCTTTTCACTGAATTTTCATTTAAAAAGGGCCCTGGCCCTCTTAATGTCTCATGAATCATGATCTCATAGTTATGGGTTTTGATTATGGGGCACCATTCCACTTCTGCATTACAACAACCTTCTGTTCAGTATGGCAATGTTATAACATTAATCATGTTCCTCCATGACACAGGAACAATCACACCAACTGGAGCCCAGAGGTGAGGTGTGCACACTGACTGTAAATTCAGATAGCAATCCAAGGAGAGCAGGCAGTGAGGAGAGCAGCAGCACATGCTTACAGAGACACATCACGGCCGATATGACTGATGACAGCATGGTTGGCACCAGTTCCCAAACAAGGAAATGAAGGAATGCAGTGTGGAAGTGAATCCAAATGAGGGATTCCTGCATCTCAATGACACAAGGTTACTTTTCTTGCCACTTTAATTGTGCTAGGCATAACAGCTGGTTAGTCACAGGTCCCCTTGCAGGAACTGATGTGATCATTTGGATTCCAAGCACAGAAGTGGAAGATAATACTACTGTTTGGTAATAGAAAATAGTATGCAGCACCCAGATGGTTTCACTCACAATGCAGGTAAACCATGACTAGATGAGATATTTTTAAAAGAGGATTTAGATAAGCTCATGGAGGTTGAAGCTATCAGTGGCTCTTGGGAGTTATAGGTACCCTCATGGTTCTAAGGCACTATGCCATGGAATATCAGCTACTGGTGAGCAACAAGTGGCCTTGCTTTGAGGTTTCCCAGAGGCTTACAGATGGCCAATGTGAGAAGCAGGATTGGCCCAGTCTAGATAATTTAATAATATATTGGCTGAAATCCCATTACTTAGAATAGTAAGCCACAACTAGAGTAGGCCCATTGAATCACTGGGGATTTGGTTCCCCAGTGGGCCTACTCTAGTTGTGACTTAAGTAAGTTGTAACTAAGATAGGCCCATTTGAATCAATGGAATTTACAGAGGAGTTGACTCATGAAATCCCTACTGATTTAATGGGTTTCCTCTGGTGCTACTTCCTACACTAAGTAAGAGGGTTTTAGGCAATATTTTTATATAGGAGCAGAAAGAAACCATTCTGCCTTCCAAGCACAGCCAGAAGACCTAGAGGAGCTGCTCCGCTGGCTCACAGGAATAACATCATGCCAAGGAGGACCTCACCTTCACCTACCCACTGTGCAGAGGGGGAGGAGTTGAAGGAAGCTCACTTCCCCCTCCCTGCCAAAAAGAACATTTGGCATTGCAGGAGACAGTGAAGTCTCATCTTATTCATTGAACGAAATGCCAAGAACCATTAACTGGCGTTTAAGCAGAAACCATCAGCAAACCAAGATCAGCTTGGCTGTAATGGAACTGAAATGCTGACTTACAGAACATTACTTTCGCTGAAGATCTCTCCTCTTCCTTTTCCTTCCCTTGTGTGTTTTGTCATTTCAGGTTCTGTGGCATATACTTGCTCATCTGATCTCCAAAGCATGTTGTGGAGCTTCGGATATTAAGTTGAGCATAGAGGTAGAGATGTATGAAATATGATGCTCTTTCAGATGTCCTGCTCACTGCCCTTATTTGGTTTAGGTAACCTACTGTGCAGCCAGAGGTTGGGAATTCAATTCCCCACTCAGCCTCCTATAAGCAGAGCCAGCCTGTGTGGTAATAGGCAAGCTACATAGTCCCAAGGCACCCCTCAGAAATAGTGTAGTGAATGGTAAACCACTTCTGAGTATTCTCTACCTGGAAACCCTGAAAAGGGTCACCATAAGTCAGAATTGTTTCTGTTCATGGAAGCGACCAACATGAATTTGACCAAACTCTGGGAGGCAGTGGAAGACAGGAGGGCCTGGTGTGCTCTGGTCCATGGGGTCACGAAGAGTCGGTCACGACTTAACGACTAAACAACAACAAAAAAGTCAGAATTGACTTAATGGCACATGATTATTAAGCTGGCTGGGTACCTCAGTGTGTTAGAGATCTGGCTACAGAGCCAAAAGTTGGGAGTTTAATTCTCTAATGTGCTTCCTAGGGGAAGAGCCAGCTTGTGTGGCCTTGGGCAAGCTGCACAGTCCCAGGGCATCCAGAGAAGAGTGGAATGGTAAACCACTTCTGAGTATTCCCTACCTTGAAAACGGTCACTGTAAGTCAGAGTTGACTTGACAGCACATGGTGATTCCCAGTGTGGTATAGATAAGAGTGACAGACTAGGATTCCAGGAGAACAGGGTTCGAATCCCCACTCAGCCATGGAAGCTGACTGGGGGAGTGCAACTCGTAAAACCACTCCTTAAATATCTCACTTACCTTGAAAGCCCTATTAGGGTCACTCGAAATTTGCTCCAACTTTATAGCACAAAGAGCAATGCAATTCTTTGACCTGGACACAAATACAATGCACCAATTAGCAAATGCAAATCTTATGCAAACTTATGTCAACTTTAATCTTCCTTTCTGGTGATACTTACTGTAGGCATCCTTCAGTCTCGAGAGACTATGGTAACATGCTCTGAATAGAGGTCTTGGAACAGCATCTAGTGTGGCTGAGAAGGCCAATTCAAAAGTGACAATCCCTTCCGCACTGAAGACAAATACAGTCTGTCCCCTGTCCAGCTCCCTGGTTTTGCTGATTTCAGGACTGCCTCTTTGCCTCGGCCTGCTGGACGAGTGTCTCTTCAAATTGGGAGAGGCCGTGATGTACTGCCTGCCTCCAGGCTGAACGCTCAGAGGTCAAGGTTTCCCATCTGTTGAGGTCCATTCCTAAGGCCTTCAGATCCCACTTGCAGATCTCCTTGTATCGCAGCTGTGGTCTCCCTCTGGGGCAATTTCCCTGCACTAATGCTCCATACAGGAGATCTCCTAGTGATACTTAACCAGTCAACTACTGCACTGTCTACGGTGTACAACAATAGCAAAACATACTACTCTAAAACAATGATAAAACCAGTCTATTGCCTATGAGGGAAAAGGTTGAACGACATCAGGAAGTTTGTAAAAATTAGATTATATTTGTGTAATTTGTTTAATTTTAATTATGTTGTTTTCATGTTATGTAAACCGCCCAGAGTGACCATGGCTTAGATAGGCGGTTTATCAATCAATCAATCAAATAAATAAATAAAACGCACGGGGAATATTCCATCACGCTAATGGGCCCGCTCCAAAGGACTGCAAGGCAGATCTGTTTGAAGACGGAAGAGAAGGGGGGGGAAACGAGGAGGAGGGCGGACGCGAAAGAAAACCAAGCCAACCCCAGCGTCTTCCGTAAAGCAACCGTTGCCTAGCATGGACTTCGCTGGGACAGGTCATGGCAGGACCAAAAAACTTTTCATAATAACAATACTTGATAGGAACCGCGGGGAGATGGTAGGGAAAGGGCTAAAAAGCCATCTGGAAAATAAAATGCAGAATTGCCAAAGTCAGGTTAGAGAACGGCTTGGCCTGGGGGAGCTGCGATGCGGACGAAGCGATAGGTTTCTCTTCCCCCCTGACAGGACCGGAGAGCGCGGGCTCGCCAAACGTTAGAACCCGAAAGAGAGAGAGCGCGAGTGCGCCAGGAAGGAGGTCGAGGCGTCTTGTCCTCGCCTCGTTTGCGGCATCCGGGCCCTTGAGCTCTACAGCTCGCCTGGAAGGCGCCACCCCGGGTCGCCGGAGAAAGGCGGCGCTGAGACGCTCTGTCCCTGGGCGCCTCTATGGTGGGAACCTCCCCTCCCCCTCCCCCCGCGCCTTTGCTTCGTCGGACCTTGGGAGGCGCGGGACTCGAACCGGAGCCCGAGCGCTTGGTGGGAGCGCCTGCGGCTTGGGCTTCGCTTCTTGCCTTCCTGGCCGCCCTGTCCGCTCGCCCTGATGCTGCCGGCCGACTGCGCTCCCAGGTGATCTTTTCTCAGCGGGAGCCGGGGTGGGGGTGGGGGTGGTTACAGCTTCGGCGCGGCACAGTCTCCGAGGAGCGACCCCGGGGCGGTCAAGACGCTGGCCAGGCAGGAGCTGATGGGCCCCGCAAGGGGTGGTGCTGGTTACACGCCCTGAAGCCTCTCTTCCGACTTACGGTCACCCTGTCAACCCCAAGCCTCGCTGTCCTTGACCGTCTTGAGATTTTAAAGGCAGTGTTTTATTTCAGTGAGTCAATCCCTCTCACCTGCAGGGCTCCTCCTCTCCTCCTCCCTTCCACTTTCCTATCCCCGACTTTTCCGGTGAGTCTTGTCTTGCAGTGTGTGAAAAATATTATAGCCTCAGTTTAGCTTCCCATCAGCATCCAAGGTTCGGTTGGGTCCCGAACCCACTTATTGATCTTTTTGGTGGTCTGCAGGATCCATAAAGCTCCCTTCCAACAGCCCTAGTAAACATTGAGGTTTCATGGGAGTTGTAGTTCAATAAACATCTGGGCCACTGCATTGCTATCTGCCCCTGGCTTACAGCCCCTTTGCAAGTAGCCTTGAGGATTCTTTTCTCTCCCCAGTTTTAGTGGGTGAGGGTGGATTGGTTTGTATCTATTCAGAACTTTTAAAAAGAGCATTTCGCTCCCCTTCCTCCAGCTGACCTCCCCCTCAGGAAGAAATTACTTCAAAAGGACTTCTCCATGAAATTTATCAAGTTTGTGTTTATTTGTTTATTTTTTAATTAATTTTCAGTAAAATAACAACAAATATACAAAACACTACTAACACATCAACTTAAAAAGAATTTTAAAAAACCCACAGTTATCGACTCTGTGCTCCTAACCACCCTCAGAACTCATTTTCATTTTTATTTTACATTATGTTTTACGGTATAATGCCCCATTTCTCTCCAGAAATACAGTGCTATATCTCCAGGGGCATTCCCTTTCTCAAACACATATACCAAAAACAAATTCCATTTTTTAAAAAAAATCGTTAATATTCATTTTTTTGGTATGTATTTATTTGTACAACATAAAGTGTCTTGGTGCTTTGAAGATTAAGCATGAGCTCGTGTGTATAAAACTGTGATAACAAAATTGCCAAGGGCCACCCAGTCCAACCCTGTGCTGAAGCAGGAAATCCGCTGCTATGGCATCATCCCTGACAGGTACGGCCGTTCAACCTCTGTTGAAAAAACCACCAGTGAAAGAGAATCCACCACCTTCTGAAGCAATTCATTAGGAAGTTCTTTTTAATGTTAACTCAAAATCTCCTTTCGTGTAATATGAATCGATTGATTTGCATCCCACCCATTTGAGTCACAAAAAACAAGCTTGCTCCATCTTCTACAACCCTTCAAATATTTCAAGAGGCTTTCACACCACCTCCCAGTTTTTCTGTGTTCTAAGCTAAACAGGCTCAGCACCCTCAGTTGTTTCTCACAGGGCTTGGTTTCCAAACATTTTACCATCTTGATTTTTTACCCCGTTGGGAGAAAGAGGATATGTTAAAGCAGAGAACCATATCCACCTGTCTGGGGATATCAATCAACCAAAAGAATTTTAGTTAATGCTTCATACTAAACTTTAGTATTTGTGTTGGTCTTCTCTCTGCACCATCTTTACATCAGGAGGAAGAAAGCAGACTGTCAGGAGGGACAATCTTCCTGCAGGAAAGAAAAACTCATTTGGACGGTTTTTTTTACTATCAAATGTCTAGGAACCCCTGTTTAGGGAATGATTCTGCATGCATTTTCATAGCTTTCTCTTTAGCTCTCCCAGTTGGCTTTGAAGGCAGACATTCACTAATGGTTGGCTCTGGGGTGAATGAGGAAACCATGTTTTTGTTGTGCCATTTTTAGGCTGGTTGCTCTGCTTACCCAGGCCTTGGAAGACTGCGCAGAGCAAAAGCAGAAACTGCAGCAGAACCTAATGCGGTGCCAGGCTCTTCTTAGAGATTGGTAAGTTGGAAAAGTGGGGCGCGTCTGAGCCTTAGTCCTCAAGTTTGAGAGAATTTTCTCCTTAAATGAGAAGGAGGCAAATGATGTGAATCAATTCGGGGCAGGGTTTTTTTCTTTCCCCCCATCTCTTCCTCCCTCATCACATAGAAGGAATGAGATCAGAACCAGATACGTAGTTAAAATCTTTGAATCCAGTAGTTTTCTGCAGAGTATAAAGGAAGCCATCAAGAGCACCTTGAAATTCTCATGATGGTGTCCATGCTGACTGGGGGATTCTGGGGCTGAAAACCTGTTTCACAGTTGCTTAAAAAGGACAACTTTTATTGGCAAATTATAATAAGTAAAGAAATCACCATAGGCGTATATGGGCCATATACAGTACTGAGTCACACAACTTGATGTGCAACAGATAATGCCTACAAAGATGTCTTAACTTATGGCAGTTCACCACTAAAAGTTACACCATTTGCCTAACTGCAGAACATGATTTTAGCCAGGGAGTTGTAGTGCAAAAAAGCAGCTTTCCTGGCTCTGTATCTGAGGAGGAACTACTGTGTGTCCCTGCTACTTGTAGAGTACATACTCTTTCCATTCTTTCTGCTAGGAACTCAGAAGCTCCTGAAAATCTAAATGCTGAAGAGAACAAAACTGCTAAGCCAGGTAACTCAGCTACGTTCTTATTTTGCCTTTCCAAGAGGGTGTGCTCGCTGTTTACATTGAAGTTTCTGGAGTCTGAGCCACTTCACAGCTGGGATACACTAATGAGCACATGAGTTTTGCTGCAGTGAGTTGGTGAAGGGATGATGTGTATCTTCCAGTACTTGGAGGGTATGTGCAGGAGCATTGCAGTGGATAATGGCTCCCTCACACATGCTCAAGGACATGCATCTTGTTTACTGCATCAAGGAAGCATGGAAAGCAAATGTAGGCTGGCTGTTGCAGAAAAGTACGAATCAGCTCTGCGTTTAAATGTGTCTCTGTCTGAATCCTAACTCAAGAGGAGGATCTGCTGAAAGGGTTTGCATTCGCATGTGGGCACTGCAGTTGACTTTTCTTTGAACGCCATTGACGTCTTTATTGCAAGGGTGGGTAATGTAGTGTGAACTACATACAGCCCAATGCTGTTTTGTAAGTCCCTTGCCCTCGAAATGATGGGTGGTAGTGGTGGCTTAAAAATCTTCTACACGCATCCCCGATCAAAGCCTCGCTTCCAGTTTTGGGGGGAAAGCAGCCTTCCAGCCTAACACAAGTTCAACCCCTAAATGGCTCAACATGGCCACGTATACCTCCCAGAGTTTTCTAGAAACACAGCCGCCCAACATGAAGCCATTTTCTTTGTCTCAGGCAGCTTGCCAAGCTCTGGAATTTAACTCATTCCTCCTGTATCAGTTGTGGCTCTAGAGAAGGGTCCACCTATTTCTCTCCATGTGGTTGCCCTCGATTCCGCTTTTTGAGAGATTTTGCCTGGACTTTCTGTCTCCTGTGAGCAGACTTCAAATTGTGTCGCTGCCTCTTTTACCTTTACAGGCAGCTGGGCTGCAGGTAGAAGTCATGGAAGAGCAATCCAGATTGGGGTGGCACTTGCGTTATGGAAATCCTCTTCAGTCATAAGCAAGGAAACCCCATTCCTCTCACTGATTGTCGATAAGAAAGATTTAAATGCATACAAGCATTGAAAATCTTGCCCTTGAAAAGTGTTTAAAGAGCAGGATGTTTAGAATCAGACACTATATGTTTCCAACCTTTCACCCACAGCCCTAAACAGTGGCCGTGGTCAGTATTTTCCCATGGAACTCCACCAGCAGAGCGGGAATGACATCACCGGCAGATTGCCTCTGATTAAAGAGTTCCTTTTTAAATTTAAAGGTGCTTGGACTTTGCAAATCAAAAAGGAAACTCTTTAATTCATGTCGATTTGCCCCTGGTGCCAACATCATTGCCACTGCGCTGGTGGAGCTTTGCAAGGCGACACCGACCGATGAATGAGCTCTGGGCTTACTTCTAGGGCTGGCACAGAATTCTGCATTTTGGTACGTGGAGTGTGGGAAAAGTTTTACATTTTTATGAACCAATTGTGGGCTGATTCTTCCATAGTATTGTCAGAGATATCTTACATCGCTCCTTTTTTAACATGATAGAAATAGGTAAGTGAAGTTTAACACAATTAATGGATGAGGATGTTCACCAGGAAAATATTTTCTCCTCTATATGTGTATATATCGAGGCTGAGGAACACATGATACCCCAAAACCTGGTTAGACTGCCCCAGTTGTTCATGCCTGGTACATAAAAATCATAGTCTGTAAATGGCGATGTGTTTTTGTCTGTTGTGCAGTTTGGGGGAAGAGTGCAATATCGGAGCTTAGAAAAGTTGTTGTTTTTTCAACTACAAAATCCCCCAGACAACACAGCCCCTGGGAGCTGTAGCTCAAAAAATGGACTCTCCCAAGCTCTGATCTTACATCGGTACCAATGACATTTTCTGCTTACCTCCTGCGTTTGTAGAAAGTGAGACTTCAGCCAAGGACTGTGAGGAACTGGAGCTGCTTAACAAAGCCTTAGAAAAAGCCTTGAGAGTCCGAACAAAATTCCAGCAGCCTCCACCTGGGCTTAAAAAAGCCACGCAAGTTGCCAAAAGGGACCCAGTTACCATTACTTCTTTAAAACAGCAAGCAGATCCTTCTAAGGAGAGCACCTCTAAAGCTGTTCAAGTCTCCTCTGTGAGCCAGAAGCCTGTGTCTTCCAAAAAGCCAACAGCGTACATGCTGAAAGCTCCCTACAGAACCGACCCAGTTGTGAAAAGGCCCCAGGCCAAAATGTCAGCGGCCCTGAGCTCCAGGCTTTCAAAGGTGCCCGGGAGGAAAAGGCCTCCTAAAGGGGCTGTCTCTCCTAAAGCCAAACTCCGTGTGAAGACACGCCAAGGACCTTGTGAAAATGCCTGTGTTGCAGCCCAACCTGGAAAGCAACTGGGCTCAGGTTCTGCAAAGCCAAGCCCTTCATCTGGGAACTCCATGGGAAGGGGAGACTTCGCCGGGGCTGATTCGCCATTGGCCAAAGCACAGCATGATTGTTCCAGCGCTCCTGTGGAATCTGGAGCTCCGCAGAGTCATGCGGGAGGAAGCACCTTGGGGACAACGGGTCCAACGTCCCAAACGTTCACTCTTGGGGAAAAGGGGTAAGTTCCCTGTGAAAGCTAAGACCCTTCGGCTGTCCAGACCTCCTGCTTCTGCAGCAGCAGCAGCTTCTGCTGCTTACTTTGTCCTTGACAGAGACTTGTGTAGAGGCCAAGTAAGAGTAGACAGTTTTCTCAACACAAACTGGTTCTGCATTTTCCTCCATTGCTATACGTACAACATTTGGAATCTCTGGGTGCTTATGGTCAAGATCTTATGCACACCCATAAGATGTCTTGGGTTTTCTTGTGGAAAATAGTGCAATTTAGAGTTAGAATAAATGATGGGTTTCCATGTAGCTATATAGCTTTTCTTGAAACCCACCCTTTGTCCTCAGTCTTTTTGATTTTAGAGTTATCCTAGAGATGCTACATTTATATTTTTTTTACTCCTATGCCTCACTATGAGAAGAGAGTGTGACTGAAACAATGTTAAGACCTTCTTGTGATTTTGATCATCTTGCCATTGATCTGGAGTGTCTGTAATAATAATACTGATAAAGATGGTGGTGGTGGTAAAATTACTACTAACAGTAATAATAGTGATGTTAATAATGAGCAGAAAAGAAGTGTGTTGTTAGTTTTATTCTCCTTCTCAGCCCCTGGTAGTAAGAGAGAATTGTTATAGAAAACAAATACAGTGTAAAATGTTAAAAAGCACACAATCAGGCAGTAAAAGCAAGAGTTATCAAAATAATTAAACATGGAGCCAGATGTTTAAAGCCTGCTAATAAAGAGGATGATGGACACTTTTTTCTTTGGAACATATTCCAAATCTCTAGCATCACCACCAAGTATTTTATGCTTGCAGTAATGGCTTATGAGTGGGGCCTCTGAGACGGGTCTTAACACCTGGCTGTTGATGTAGGAACAGATGGTCCATAAAGCAACCAGGCTGTGTAGGAAACCAAGTGTTCCCAGACATTTTGGTCTACAACTTCTGTGTGTCTCAAGCCATAACGACCTGATAACCCTCCAGCCGCTTGGGACAATAGAGGCCAAGTTGTCTACTCATAGGTCTTTTAGGATCAAGACCTGCACTTTAAATTGAGATTGAAAGCAGCTGATGACCAGTGAGTCAAGTGTAAAATCAAAATGATATAGTCTGAATGTGGGCTTTCACTCAAACATTGGCCTGTTTTTATTTAAAGTTCTGTGCTATTATTAAAAGCAGTGGGTCCCAACTAATAGACTTGAACAAATCTGACTTGCTGGATGGCAGCAAACAAAACTATTTGAGAGCACTGGGTCAGAATGGTGCATCATGTGATATTCATGGCTGAGTTACGGAAGGGCTTCCAGCTTTCAGGTAATTTGCTTTCTTTAAAAAAATAAAGATAAAGAGCCTATTTTTATCTTGTTTCTGTAAAGGTGTAGTTCTTGTGCCTGCTAAGTATAGTGACACAAACCAATTCTTCATAGGTCTTTACTGGAGCTGCCACTTCCTTATCGGAAAGCTTTTACCAAGTATACCAGGTAAGGTCTATTCAAGCTCCTAGTCCAAGACTTGATTTTCCTTGAAAACTGGTGCACAGGGGGGTGACTCTCAAAGCCTTTATCGTGGGGATGAACCCTACTTTGCAAAGTCAGTCTGTGAATCGAGGGTTTTGTAGTGCAGTTTTCTAGCCCATGTGTAAGCTAACAGCCTGTATTGTCTAGCTTCTAGAATTGGCTGGAAGATACAGGAAGTTGTAGTACAAACGTTTTTAAAAAGCAGCTTTTCCCAGCTCTGTTTCTGGGATCAGAGGTGACCACGGGGGCTGCCATTTACAGCCACGTCTTAAAAGCTACTCATGTGACATACGAGTAGCAGCAACTCTGTCGACAGGCAGTTGTCTGTAACTATGCAGTTAAGCTCTGAGTGGTAAGGTGTGATCAGAGGCTATAGGTAGCTGCCTCCTTTAGGTCCCTTAGCAGGTACCATGTGATATACTTTTGTGCAGCTTCTTAATGGATTTTGATGGGCTGAATGCCTCCAGAGCTGAAGTTAATGGAGCAAAAGTATGAAAAAGAGAATGATACGCAATCAGTCTGCTCATCTGCCTCTGACATATTTTCTGCTTCAAAACATTGACGTCTGTAAAGGAAACTAAAATGAATAGCACCAATCTATTCTATCTAATAGCCCCAAACTAAAATGAATACCACCAATCAAAAGTTGTATCAAGCTGTGGATTCCGTTGACATATTTATGCTGCGCTGTTAAAAGTAAAGCTACATGTGGCTTTCAAGTTTCAAAGTAAAATTAACACACAAATCAAATGTGTCTGTGCAGTTCTGCGTTAGGAACCGAACATTTTCTCATGCCTGCCACTTGAAAAGCGGAAACCACTAGGGGCATTATAGAAACCTTGGATTTGCATGCCTGGAACAACCCGAGTGTGGAAGAAGCAAAAGAGTGCCATGCTAAATAAAATGCAATCTATTGCTCCATTGAACTATTCTTAAAACTTAAATTTTATGGGAAATGTCTCCTTTTTGGTCTCTAGATTTAACCAAAGATGTTCTATACAAATAGTGAGGACCTGAAGCTTATTTTCAGCAAGTTTAATTAAACACTGAGTCTATGGAGGTAGCAAGTGATACCGGATTTTGCATGGGAGACCGTGTAATCCTTGCCAGACAGGTTGCCCACCTCCCCTGCCCCAGTATTTGTGGATCCCCTCCCCTGAATGGTCTCACTTTAAAAGTCCCTTTCTGTCGTGTAAGGGGCATAAGGGTCAGTTTCAACACCCTCCCCTCCCCACGCATCTGTTTTAAGCTTGGGATGGCCTTTTGAAAAACTGGAAGTTTCAGTAAAACAAGTCGAGGGCTCAAAAAACCATGGCCTAAAACAGGTTAGATGGGTAAAAATATGAAATTAGCCCATGCACACCCTTAGAGGACTCAAAGCCTCTTTTGGCTAAAGGGGGGGGGGGAGTGGGTTGGGTGGAGTTGCCACAGGCTGTACTGGCCATTGTTGCTGTGCAGTAAACATAGGCGCCATCCGTGACTCTCCCTCCTAGAACTGGAGTTTCTTGCATAGGTACTGCTAGTAGTGTAAGTGGATTGGACAGAACTCTACTTCTGCCGCCTAGGTTGAAGGGGCCTGTACTTTGTGCATTTAATCGCCAATAATAAGCAAAAGACAAATTTGCTAATTTAAAAAAAAAAACCAGTCTGGAGATAAAAGGTGTGGCATTTGCAAAAGGATTGTGTATGCTTCTTTCTTTTTCTGAGGTTGTGTTCAGGTCCTCTCGGCCAGTCATAGGGGGCTGTGTTTAGGCTCCAGGGCGAATTGGCTCTGGACAGCCATGCTGAGGGCTGCAGGTCACAACCCTAGATGATGAGGCCAGAAACCCCGAGGGGTGGGCCATTTCCTGCTGGCATGGGGCTCCGACTTCCCTGTCTAGAGTCAACATGTATTCGCACAAGCGCACACATTAACACATAATATCATACATGTACCCCATTGCTAGAGATCGGTACGTCAGTAGAAATGTCTGAATGCTTTTCATTATCTGCTATTAACCTTGAAAATCTAATCCATTTCTGTTCATACTGGGCAGTGGTATTTTAACACATTGAGTTGCCATCATGTTGTTAGTTAAGATTAACATTCTGGGACTGACAGAGGCAATGGCACATCATGGTCCACAAGCGGCCCATTTTGTTGTTGGCTGCCTCGGAAGTATTTTTCTTGGCGTTGAAGTTGCACAAGTTCTGCACTTGATGGGCTGCATCTTTTCTGTTTCCTCCTCCTCCCTGGCACCCCAAGCAACGTGCTTGTGTTCACTGGGGCCCTTCAAACACCCTGAATTGTTAAGAGAGAATGGTATATAAAACATGAAAAAATTGTGTCAAACTGTCTCTTAAAATGCCCTTTTTAAAATAACTAGAATACATTACTTGTTATGCTTTCTAAACATTATTGTTTAGCTAGCGCACTTATCGCTTACTACATTACTCTTGAAATGTTATTTCATTATACCCTCATTATGCATAAATAAGTAATCTCTGTTCATTACAGCTGTGTGTGTTACTTTCATTTTTCTCTCTTTGATGCACACAGAAAACATGGATACACAACTTGCTTCTCTCTACCACACACAACTTTGATTCTGTCTCGCACTCCATTTATATTCAGGCACACAATCAGGAGACTCTTAAATCTCATGCTTGGTCATTTGGGATGCTGAAACTGCACTGAGTAAAACGAACAGGCAGAAGCATCCTGGATCCGGCTTTACAAGATAATTTGCTGGGTGAAAACGTTGAGACTCATCCCAACTGTTGATTGGTTGTTTTTCCCCCGCTCCCCAATCAATGATCCTGCCTGTTTCTTGCTGCAAATGCTCAGGCTCTTGGAGAAGTGCGGCGTTTGCCAAACAAGCCCCACAGCGGCCACTGCAAAGGGCCACTTTATGGAGAAGCTGCAAGCAACCGTATCCTTTTGGGTGGTTTTGACAGTAGAAGACGTAGGATCACGCCTGTGAATGTGACTTGATAAGCGCTCAGGTTTCGGGAAAGCCTTCTTTCTGTCTTGGGATGGCACCTTGTGGCTCAAGAGGTATTTTGGAGGGGTTGAAAAGAGCATGTGGAAGGATCCCGATTTGCTCTTGTTTTGGGAACAGTGATGTTTTTAAAAAGTCAGTGCAAAATGTCCAGTCTTTCAAAAACTGCAAATGTAATATCTCATATAACAGGGGAAACACATTCTTTAATTCAGATTATCGAAACTGCTACATCTAATTAGGCTTGTAAGGTCTATCTTTATTTTTATCCACCATTTCTCTCTCCTGAGTTCCCATAGAGGACTAAGTAATTTATCCTCCATTTCTTTTCTGGAATGGAGGCATATTTTCGGTCTGCTCTCATCCATCCAGAAACGTAGCAATTTAATTCAGATGCTGCTGTAAGGAGGACACTTACATTTCTGTTAAATGGTGTCAGTTTGGCACAGGGTTAAGGAAGTTAAGTCCTTATGACAATACTTTGCTTGCAAACTATTTAGGGGAACACAGCAATAGCCCCCCCAAAAATCAGTTTTAAAATTAATCTATGAGATTAACAATTATGAACTTTTGCTATATTATGTTCCACTGATCACTGTGTCAAAAGAAGCTGGATCACATCATAAGTGAAACAAAAAGCTCACTACCCCTAGGAGAATATTTGTATGTTTATAGGCATTCTGTTTTCCTATTTATCATGTGTGTTTTTTCAAAGGTGTAACAATGTATGTAGTGTTGAGAGCAAACAACAAACAAACAACACTAGTAACGGAGAGTTATAATAATGCTGGGTGTACCATTTCTGTTGTGGTAATGGTAAAAAGCAAAGATAAATTTTAAAAGTGACAGTAGCATTATTGGGAATACATTTGGTTGCTTTGTGTAGAATAGGGATGGAAATGCAGTGAATAATCCCTAACAGGAAGCAACACAGTGGTGACATTGATGGGCACAGTGAATTGAGAGATTAGGAGATATGCTGACACTGCAATCCCGTTGCACTTGCCATAGCATAGTATTTCCTCTGCCGATTTTCTGAGGCCCGGTGTAGTAAAGTGGATAGAGTGATTAGGACTTGGGAGATCTGGGTTCGAATTCCTGCTTGGTCATGGAAACTCATTGGGGCATGGCAATGGTAAAATCACTCCTTAAATATCCAGTCTGATCATTGTTTGCTTTCCATATTTGTTGTCATATTCTGGTTATGGTGTTGATGGAATCTGTCCCGGAGCTTGAAACAGTTCTACCCGTATCCTAACTATTCCTGGTACTTTTTTCCTCCAGTTACTTTGAGAGTGGCTTTCTGTCAGCCTCGCTGGGTCCACCGACACTCCCTCCTCCATTCCTTGATCCATGAATGACAACACAGGTGATGGAACCAAAACAGGTTAACAACACAAACGGTCTTTGACCTGTTCTGGGCTCCTTTCCATCACTGTCCTAGAATCAGTTCTTAACCCCAATGAGTCCAAGTCTTCGACCGCCCCACCCCGATCGCCTTCACTGGGAAGAGTTTCAGTCTCGTATCTCTAAACAGAGTCGTCTCTATTGGCCCAAAATGTGGGGCCCGCAGAAAGGAAGGTCAATAGGCCCACACGGAGAGCAAGGATGCCGGTACCTCACCTGACTCCCTTCATGGCTCGTGGGCTGTTGGTTCTGGTAGGCCAACGGACCCTGCCTCTGCCAGCGGTTCAGTTGAGTGGCATTAGGTGCTCTGGAGTTCAGCTGGCTGGCTTGTCATCGTTGTTCCCTCCCTTGTTTTTCTCCTTCATATGAAGACGGGGTGGTGGCTGCAGATTGAAGGGCCTTTCCACCTGGTCTTTGAGCACCCTGAGCTGTGCAGGGGTCCTTTTCATATACAGGGGTACCTTGGTTTATGAATGCCTCGGTTAGCGTAATTTTCGGTTTACGAATGAAAATCTATTGAAAATAATGCCTCGGTTTACGAATATTTTTCGCAATATGAAGCAAGTTTCCCCAGGATGCATTGCGCCTGGGAGGTTTATAGCGCCGCCCCCGTGCATGCATTCCTATGGGAAACTGCATTTCAGTTTGCGAATTTTTCGCAATACGAAATGTCCTGGAAAACGCATTAAATTCGTAAACCGAGGTACCACTCTGTGTGTGTGTGTGTGTGTGTGTGTGTGTGTGTGTGTGTGTATAGTCTGTCCCTTTGCCTCCAGTGCCTCTTTTATATCTCTCCGATCCCAAGGCCACCTTGCTCCCTAGGGGTTCCAGCCCACTCCTCCCCCTCCAGGGCCTCGGTCTGGGTCCCCCCCCCCTTGTTGCCTGGGTTCCCCCAGAGTGTTGTCAGCTAAATCCCCAGGTCTGGGAGTTCACTGTCTGGAACTCAGCGGGTCTTCCGTGAAGGTGAGATGGCCCACCAACAGGGACGCCTGAGCTCCTCTCCCCGTCCTCACACTTTCACTTAGCTTCCTGAAACTGCAACTTTTTAATCGCAGGATGATTCTTCAAAGGGATTGGTCATCTTTCATCTCTTCCGATTCTTGTGTACAGTATATTTTTCCCATCTTCTCTTTATTTCATTCTGATCAGATAATGTATTTGTTGACCTCTAATCTTGGTTTAACTTTTTCTTTAATTTCTTGAATTGTACAGGAGATATGTCTCCCACCCCCTCCCTTGTGTGTCTGTGTCTGTGTGTGTTCTCCTGTTTCTTTGCAATCAGTATTTTTATACTCCTTTTTGACCTGTGTGCAGGTTGCTGAAAGTTGCACTTAGGATTGTGACTCTATTTCTGTCCATTTAACTTTTGCTTCCCATCTGGTTTTAACAATTTTAAGGGTTCCATCAGTCATTCATCAAGGCTTTTCTTTTCTTTATGATTCTCGGAACAGTACATGCTGTACTTTTTGTTCCTCATTGAACGGCATCATGGCTATTATATTGGCGTTTTGCATGCCAGTTGCCTACCTTTATCAGCACATCCTGTTTTACTGTGTGATAAATCTCCTGGACTCTTGGATAAAAGCTTTCTCTTTCTTCTGCTTCTTCCGCATCTGTAGTTGGAGTACAGACTTAAATCACGGTTATGTTGATAGTTCTTCCAAGTAGTTTGATGGATGTTATTTGGTCACACTTTGTATTGCAGCCTCAACTACTTGTGCTATGTCTTGCTTAACTATTAGAGGCACACTGTTGCTATCCCAGCTCACTTCAGTTCACTCATGCCAAGTATTACAATGTTCAAATATTTAATTTCTTATCTTACAACTTCGAGCTTTCTTTGAGTCATGTTTCTCACATTTGATGTTTCTATTGTACACATTGTGTTCTACTGAACTTCCCTTTGTCTCTGTGCACATCAGCAACTAGATGTCATTTCGGCTTTAATCCCCTGGCTTCATTACCAACAGCACTATTTGTACTTGTCCTTTGTTCTTCCCCAGCTGAGTGCCTTTTAATGTGGGAGCCTCATATTCCAACACTATCTCTTCTTTCATCCTGGATTGTCTCGTCATAGGTTTTTCCAGTACAAAATATTCGGAAGTGAATTACCATTGTCCCCTTCTGAGTTGGTCGGTTGTGGTCTATGAAGGATCCTCTGCTAGTGTCACCTTCTGTTACTGCTGCCGCCCAGCAGCTGTATTTCAGGAATTCACAGCCCCATCACCGCTGAAGCGATCAACTCTATTCTACTGATGTGACTGCTAGTTCTTGAAGGAAACAGAGGTATCTTGGTCTGGTGTCTCACATTTGAATTCAGCCCCCTAACAACATTTCTCTCGGCTTCCCTGGTATACTCAGATTCTCTCACCACATTGAAGTTTGCATCCAAGGCAGAGCTGAGTTACATTTTCTTTTCCTCCTAGGAGTGAGAAAGAATTGCATATTGGATTGGATCAGCAAAGCTGGGGGGGGGGGAGCAAAGTTTGGAAATATCAGGGATTTAGACCAATACGTGGGACGCACGGGGAGAGACTGGGCGCCACACAGCCCTCCTGACGTGCTCATGGCTTGCTCAACAGAGGACAACTGTTTAAAGCGTCAACATGGGCAAACAGAACCAGCTCCTCCTCCCAGCGACTCGGAAGGAAGCTTGACAAAGATCATGAAATCCAGAGAAATAATTGTCACTACCTTGATCCAAGCTAATCCCATTTAAACGGCCCTGACTTTTTACTAGGCTTGCCTTCAGCCCAAGTGGTTTTAAGACTGAAGCAGAAAAGAAATCCTCTGTGTTACAACACAACAGCTGGTGAAACTGAGCCGTTTAAGGGTTACACTGTGTTGCATGTTAGCTTTCAAACAGGCAACCTCCCTCCTCAGATACAAAGTAAGTCTCTCAAGTTCTAGCCCACTCTTAAAAACAGGACCTCCCTCATCAAGATACAATTGAACGCTCCATTGACAGCCCACTCTAAAACCCAACTTCCCTTCTTGGGATACAATTAAACTCTCTCCCCTTCAGCTCTCACTTCCCTTTCCACCCTGCAGGCTCCTTTTGATTGGCTCACCTCCTGCCTTCTTCCAGCAAATCACCTTATTGATGTGGTTGTGGGGTAAAACTGTTGAGGGCTCTGTCACAGTTATGTATTTTTATTTGTTATGTACCATCCAGTCATATCTGACTCGATGGCACATAGATTTTCAAAGTATACAGTAGGACCTCCTTATCTGTGAATTCAGTATCCGCTGTTTCATTTATCCACGGTCTGAAAATATTAAAAGAAAAATATCAAAGTTTAGAGAGAGAGAGAGAGAATTGAATTACCAGAATGGCCACTAGAGAGAGACAGAGACCATGCTATCTATAGTGTTTGCTATTCAAATATTGTTCCACTTTTTCAGCATCCACAGGGGGGCATGGAACCGATCCCCCACAGATAGGGGGGTCGTACTGTAATAGGTTTTTCAAAGTATATGAGGTATTTAAGGAGTATTTTTACCAGTGATAGTCCCCACTGAATTTCAGTAGCAGAGTGGAGACTTGAACCCAGGTCTCCCGTGTCTCCGTCCATTACTCTATCCACTACACCACACTGTCTCTTCAAGTGTAACTCTTCCATATCATTCTGTTTTGCTCTTTTTGGAGCATTCAAACCGGGTTCAAACAGGTTTGACCAAAGCAAGCCCAACAGAGTGGCAAACCTGAAAGCGTCTCTCCTTGCTCGCTTGTCCCTTCAAGGTAAAACTCCATCTCACGGTGCCTTCTTTCCTTAAGCATCTGGTAAGTTCCTCTCACCTTCACTAGCTTTCAGCCCAGCAGAGGTGAGAGAGGAGTTGACGCGCATACATGAGGTCTGCTCCCTTGTACGAGAAGGCATGGACTCCGAGACTCCAGGTAAGACGACTTCCCCAATGACTTCTGCTTGGCTCGTGTGCAAGCGTGATCACTGCATCAGAAAACCATTTATTTCTTTAAAGCATTTTTATGCCTGATCTTCAGCCAAAAATGCCCCAAGGGTGACTTACGAAGATGAGGAAGAAGGTCCCCGCTCTCATAATCTTCTTGCTCTTGGAACGACACTAGGGTTCCCCTTGGCAAGGTGCCACCCCTGGGAGAGAGGAAAGGCAGCCCCCTGGCAGTCATTGATCCCCTGTTTGATGTATTCACCCCTACTTTTACGGAGAGGGGAAGACCTTTCTCTTCAGGCAAGCTTTCACCGAGTAAATGACTGCCGTGAGTTGTTTTTTTTTAAACGGATTGTCGACCCTGGCTGCATTGAATGTGTTTTGGTGTTGCTTATGTTTTTTTTTTTTTTTGGTATTTTATTCATGGATCCTTTGAGCATTGTATACTCATTGTCGCTAAATTAATTACCGTCTTTTGATTGTTGTAAACTGCCTTGCGCCCTTTTTAAGGAGAAAGGCAGGTTAAAAATATTTTAAATAAACCAATGAAATAGATATTTGAAATCCTGTATATATATTCAGAGGGCTAAGAACTGGTGTCTGGTACAGGGAGAGACAAAAAGGGATTATCTTATGGCAATCTGGTCTACAACAGAAAAGAAACAACAAGAAGGGGAAAATGCACCACCACAGCAGCAGGAAAAACGGGCAAAATTTCCAGTACTGGAAAGATTTAATTTATTTGTTTGGTGTGCTGACACATTTTAGGCTGAGTGTCCTTCTTACACATAAAAACACACAGTGTGTACTACCAAGAAGGTTGATGCAGTAGCAAGCACTTCATGGCTATGAAATAGTACATCTGCTGCTATAGTTCAAAAAGATGCATTAGCTATGAAACAGCAAATTTCATTTTTACAGCACTGGACATTTTTGCCTCCCTTTTTCTGTTACAACAGGTGGGGAAAGCTTTAGCCTTACAGGATGTACTTTGATTTTTACTAAAACATAAGAGCCAGCAATTGAAACAAGTGCCAAAAGGGCATCTCAGTCAGCAGATACAATTCCCCTGCGAGCAGAATGCATGTGTAACCTGATGACAGATATGCTTTTTCTCAGCTTCTCATAAAAAAAATCAGGCTGGGTTCCATTTCATTTAAGTCAACTCATCAACATAAATCTTGTAAACATAATCCTATAATAGGTGTATTCAAATAAGCAGAGTTAAAAATGTACAATGAAATTGAAAATAAAATGGAATACAAAAATACAGCTACTGTTAAGTGAACACACAGAAGTTAAACATTAATTGGAGAGAAGTGAAAATTAAGAATTAAATCCAAGAAGTGAAATCTAAATGTTAACTCCTCTTAGAATAAACATATCAAAGAATGGGACTTGTTAAATATACACTGAAGCAGATCCCATGGATTCTGTACATCTCTTCTAGTTGGGCCTAGCAACTGTTTTTGGCCTGTGAAATATAAAGCTTCAAATGAGGAAATCCATGGTGTTGGGTTTATCCACAAGGATCATTGTTGTCTGCAAGGGATCCAGAGTGGTATCCAGTAAGACCCTATCCATGGCAGATTGGTTCCAAGCCCTCCCACAGATGCTGAAAACCACAGATAATAGTGAATGCTATACATAGCACGGTAAAAGAAAGAAAAACAATTTAAAAAGTATTTTTACCATGTATTACCAGAAATGGCCACTAAGTGGGAACCAGAGACCATGCTATGTATTCTGGTTCACTCTAGTGGCCAGTTCTGGTATATACATCATGAAACTATGTACTTCTATTTTTTTTTCTTTTAATATTTTTAATATTTTCAGACTGCGGATAAGTGAAACCGCAGCTACTGATCCTGCAGATATGGGAGTCCTACTGTACTATCATATGTAAGTTGTTCTCTTGTTTCCAGAACATCCAGCCAGCTCTCTGGGTGCCCTCCACAGTTACTGTTTCTTCCCAGCTTCTCCCCAGTTCACTCAACTGCTAGTCTTATCTCCCATCTGCAAAATTTCCTTCTCCCTTTAGAATATAATGATCACAGTAATGATCGTGTACACCAATATCTCACAGTAGGAGTTATTATATATCAAGGTTCTAAGAGTTAAGTTCAGATCTGAACTTGACTGTTGTTCAACAATTGAGAGTTGAAGACCATCACGCATATCATGAATGTCACCCAGAGACCTACCAGATGATCCTTTTCCACGTTCTGCCCATCCCTGGCTTTGGCAACCTGTGGCCAAAAGGCAGGACATTTATTTTCAAATATTTAAGGCAGAGTTGGGAAGGAACTTTGGCCATGGGGTTGAATCTCTCTTCTCCAAGGTGTTCTCTCTCATCTGTATCCCTTAAACTTGCTTTCCTTTTAGCTTCTCAGGGAGAAAACCCAACTTGGGAGAGACAATATGAAAGTCTTTTGACAGTGGAGGGCCTGCAATCAATAATTAAAGAGTGTTTGGATAAAGTGCACCAACTGAGAGAAGGTAAGAAATATGATTTGACAACATCGTTAAAACATGATGCAAGGGTGTAGCAAGCATGCCATGCTGCACCCTCATTCTTCTTGCTTAATGTTGAAAACGTCTGACTTGATTTGGGGAGAGGCCGAAGCTCAGGGATAGAACACCTGCTTTGCATGTGGAAGGCCCAGGTTTAACCCCTGGTATCTCCAGGGTGAGGAGGGAATCCTGCCTGTTGCGTCCTTTCTGAAGTTGAACATTGTCAGTGCGCTCACAGAGTGGTACAGAACAAAAATCCATGGAAGGCAGTACCTTATTTTGATGTGCCCAAAGTGCCACAGAAACGGATAAGCTTTTGAGTTTTCCAAAGCTCTTTATCTAAGTAGGTGGTGCATGAAATACAAGTGACATCAATATAAAGTTAGCAAACATTTCTATCAGTGCTGGGCAGATGTCGCCCTCCAGACATTTTGGGCCTAGAACTCCCATCAGCCCTATCCAGCATAGCTGATTGTGAGGAATGAATCATGCAGGTTGCAGTCTGAATACATCTAGAGCAGTGGTTCCCAACTTTGGGTAATCCAGACGTTCTTGGACTGCAACTCCCAGAAACCCCAGCCAGCAGAGCTAGTGGTGAAGGCTTCTGGGAGTTTTAGTCCAAGAACATCTGGGTTACTCAAGGTGGGGACCGATTGATCCAGTGGTTGTACTTGCCTGCCCCTCTTTTACACAGTGAAACCTGCGATAGGTAAAGGTAAAGGTTCCCCTTGACATTTAGTCCAGTCGTGTCTGACTCTAGGGTGCGGTGCTCATCCCCATCTCCAAGCCATAGAGCCAGCGTTTGTCCGAAGACAGTTTCCGTGGTCACGTGGCCAGCGCGACTAGACACGGAACACCGTTACCTTCCCACCGAGGTGGTACCTATTTATCTACTCGCATTTTTACGTGCTTTCGAACTGCTAGGTTGGCAGGAGCTGGGACAAGCGACGGGAGCTCACTCCGTCACGTGGATTCGATCTTACGACTGCTGGTCTTCTGACCTAGCAGCGCAGAGGCTTCTGTGGTTTAACCCGCAGCGCCACCACGTCCCCTGTGAAACCTGCGATACCAGCCAGCTAAATATTAAAGAAACGTCTAAGCAAAGGAAGATGGTGGCATCTGTTTCGTTTGTCTCAGTAATTAGCAATGTTTGGCTTGCAAATGCAGAGCTAGAATGTGCCAGCCGCTTCTTGATGAAGTCCAGCGAGAGAGAGACCACCCACATCCCCTAGGTTGTGGGTGCCCTTGTTGAACGGCTCTTCGCGTCAAAATGTTTATCCTGACATTCATGTAAATCCCACCTTTCAGCAATCCCAGCTTTATTAGGCCCAGCGTGGCCCTTTGCCCTCTTCTTGCGGGGAAGACCCTTGAGGCCAGTGGTCGAGAGTTCTCTTCCCACCTGTCCCCTTAGCTCAACACAACCGCTTCTCTGTGCTTTGCTAATCCTGCATTTCTCTCTCTCTTCCAAGCTACGGAGTCCCATTCCAAGCTGCTTCCTGCCGGCACTGCTTGTGGTGAGAAATGCTCCTCTGGGTGTTGCGCCTCCCTTGGAAAGCAACGGTGTTGGGATGCCACAACTGTTGGGCCGCCCCCCCTGCTTGTTTACTCCAGCCTGAAAGAGCTGAAGGAGGTGGAGGCCTTGAAACTGGACATTGCAAGGTTACACCAACAACTTGAGATACAGAAGGTAACTTGGTGGTGGGGTGCCCCTTTTTTTTGCTCTTTTTCCTTCTGGGGATTAGAAGTCTTAAGAGTCCCATAACCATCCTGGCAGTAGCCTTGCAGCTGATTGTGAGTTACAGGGAAGGGAGTTCAAGAACAGAGGTGTTGGTCTTGTTTCATCACCAGAGAACACCGAGTCTTCTGATGCTGGACTGGCTCCAGTAAGCGATCCCTCACCTTCACCCGTCATGAGGTTTCAAGATGTTTGTGACATGGTGTGTTGTGGATTTCCCAGCTGGTGCTGCAGAAAGGGCTGCAAGAAACAGCAACCCCTGCGTGTGTGTAGCTTGCGGAGTAGCGAGTCATTAGCAGCAGATATATGGCAACCAAGGAACCTTAGGTGTATCCTCGACTTCCTTCATCACCCTGAGTCACTGTATTGAATGAACCTCTACTGGAGAGGTAGGGAATGTTGGGCCCTCCAGATGTTTTGCTGTCCCATACAGAATCCTTTATCGTTGACCTTGTTGAGTGAGGCTGATGGCAGTCATAGGCCCAAACATCTGGAGAACCATAGGTTCCCACCAAGCCCTGCTCCATTGAAATGGTCAAATGGGGAGGAAGGACAACAAAATTCCTGATGTTGGACGTTGTCTTGCTTGTGCACAGGCCATGGAAGCTGAACTCCTCCCACTTCTGGAACCTGGGCGCCTTCCAGAAGGTTCTGAAGCATCGTTGTATCGAGCCATTTCTACACTGCTGTGTGAAGGGAGTGAGACCTTTCCAGTGCTGGTAAAGGATGAGGAGCTTTTCAGCTGACCTGAGATCAAGGACAGAGGTCGGACAGGGTGCCTTCATGAGCAGCTGGACCCTGGCTGCTGTAACCTTTAAACAGATTGAGGTCTTTGGACTGTTCCATGAATGATCGAGGTTCATGGTGTGCAACAGTGTTTTAATCTCATGCGTTTTATAAAACAAATTAAAATTATTTTTTTATTTCTGAAGTACCTTTTTTTCTTTTGCAGAGACATGCAGTTTTCTTCTGCCTCATCTAAATCAAATATTTTTTTTAAATGTCTCTCCTCTCCCACTTACAGAATAATTTCTGCCTTATTAGGTTATTACACCAGGCTGGGGGACCTTTGGCATTCCAGATGTTTTGGACTGCAGCTCCCATAACCCCTTACAATTGGCCATGCTGTGGCTGGGGCTTCTGGGAAGGGACAGCCCAGAGATCTGGCATCGAACCCAATGTTCGCTGCTCCTGCAGTGCACTGTGGCTCCCAGGAATTGACCAGCTGGTACCCTTATGATGTAAATTGCATTCGACAGCCGCTCGCATGGGCAGCCTCAGAGCCAGGGCAGGAAAGGTTCTGAGCCAACTGCAGCATTAATCCAGATGTGTAGAGGAAGACGCTGGGTGCTGTTGAAGGCACAGCTGGGCTTTATGGGATAGCTGGACAAGCCAAGAACGCATAATTTGAAAGGCTAGGACAGTGATTCCCACATTTTTGGACTTGTGGCACCCTTGACCTACTGGCCACGGCTCCCCCGTACAATGCTTTGATAGGAGGTGGGGAGAAGGAAGGAGAGAAGCTCGGCCTGAGGTTTCTGCAGGACCCCTGGCTGGGATTGGCAACACCCCAGGATGCTGTGGTGCACAGTTCGGGAACCACTTGGCTAGGATCTCAAACAGTTGTTCACAGGCATGTTGTTCAGAGATGGAGGTGTTTGCCCAGGTGAAGAGTGGATCTGGTAAGCAGTGGAACCATCGGCTGAACAGAAAAGGCAGTGCAAGTAAAGGAAAGAGAACCGTTCCAAAGGTTTGGGACAATACGATCTGGAGGGTGAGGCAACAAAATGTACTGTATGAGCTTTCTACCTTCCTTGGGGCTAAGAAGACTCCACTCCCATTTGTTCAGGAGGCAGTCTCATAGGCAAAGAAATTGTCCTCCGGGTCTGGATCCTTATAGCTAAAATGACCCCATCCTGGTGCAAGGGGAAGAGATGTCCCACTTCGTTACAGTGGTTCAAAGTGCTGGACTGGGATTCTGAATATCCAGGCTCAAGTCTGTGCTGAGCTTGTGTTGAATCAGTCACCCTCTCTCAGCCTGATCTTCCTTACAGACCACGTTGGGAGGAGAGGTCATTGGCAGAAAGGTAATTAACGGGGCGGGGGGAGAACAGGGGGGGAATGCCAAGCTTTGCTGAAGTACAAAGAATTTCAAGGAACAGAAGCTAGTAACAAGGGAGAGGGCTGTTAAAGCAGCCCAAAGAAGATGGACTTTGCTAATTTAACTTATATGCAGAATACATCATGCGAAAGGCCGGACTGGAGGAATCCCAAGCCAGAATTAAGATTGCCGGAAGAAATCTCAACAACCTCTGATATGCAGATGATACCACTCTGATGGCAGGAAGTGAGGAGGAATTAAAGAACCTCTTAATGAGGGTGAAAGAGGAAAGTGCCAAAAATGGTCTGAAGCTCAACATCCAAAAAACTAAGATCATGGCCACTGGCGCCATCACCTCCTGGCAAATAGAAGGGGAAGATATGGAGGCAGTGACAGATTTTACTTTCTTGGGCTCCATGATCACTGCAGATGGGGACAGCAGCCACGAAATTAAAAGATGCCTGCTTCTTGGGAGGAAAGCGATGACAAACCTAGACAGCATCTTAAAAAGCAGAGACATCACCTTGCCAACAAAAGTCCGCATAGTCAAAGCTATGGTTTTTCCTGTAGTGATGTATGGAAGTGAGAGCTGGACCATAAAGAAAGCTGACCGCCGAAGAATTGATGCTTTTGAATTGTGGTGCTGCAGGAGACTCTTGAGAGTCCCCTGGACTGCAAGGAGAACAAACCTATCCATTCTAAAGGAAATCAACCCTGAGTGATCACTGGAAGGACAGATCCTGAAGCTGAGGCTCCAAGACTTTGGCCATCTCATGAGAAGAGAAGACTCCCTGGAAAAGACCCTGATGTTAGGAAAGTGTGAAGGCAAGAGGAGAAGGGGACGACAGAGGATGAGATGGTTGGACAGTGTCATCGAAGCTACCAAGATGAATTTGACCCAACTCCGGGAGGCAGTGGAAGGCAGGAGGGCCTGGCGTGCTCTGGTCCATGGGGTCACGAAGAGTAGGACACGACTAAACGACTAAACAACAACAACAACAACAAAGAGGCCATGTTGTGGTCATTGCTGCGGAGGATGGAGAAACTGGTCAAAATCCTGTTGCTTCGTGTAGTCAACTGCATTAGAGTAGGCCAGTTGAATCAATGGGGAGTTTTGGAGTCACCTGCTATGTAAGTTCCATAGATTCAAAGAGGCCTATTCTAACTGCTTTACTTTAGCATAGTAAGTTGTAGTTCAAGTAGACCCATTTGAATCCACGGAACCTATGCAGGAGTTGACTCAACAAATCGCCATTTATTCAATTGATCTACTCCAGTTTTGGTGTGTGTGTGTGTGAGAGAGAGAGAGAAACGGAATGGAGAATGCTAGAAAAGGCCATGTCTGGCTGGAATGCTCTCCTCTTAGCAGTGAGGTGTTCGCTTGAACAATAAACCTGCAGAGGATTGTCTCCAGACTTATCACAAGCCGGGTGGCCTATTAATATCCTGCCACAAAGGACATACATGCAGTTTTTGGTCTTCGGGTTCTTATAGATCTGGATGACCCCTTGCCAAGCCCTTATTCCAAAATCATGAGTTTTCAGCAACATTGGCTCATGTCTGTAACACCTGTAGCGTTCTTCACAAGCACCCCCAAGGCAAGCTTAGAAAACAAAAAGCCCATAAAATGCAAACCATCGCTCCTTTTTAAAAGAAATACATTTTGTGTGTGCAAGGAAAGGTTGAGGGTGACTCACAGTGTTTGATCAGCTTCTGATTGGGGTAAAGGACTTCTACCTGTGCTTTGGCTGAATGGTCTCTTGTATGGTGCTACATCGGAACATGATTAGAGTACAGAAAATAAGAGCAAAAGCTGCCAGCCCTTGCAAGGTTTCAGTACCAACAGAGCCGTGACGTTTAATTAGTTCACTTGTTCTCCTCGGTATTTCTATGAAGTTTCCCAGGAACTGTGAGTGTTCGCCTAGCAAGGGCAGCTTTCCCATCAATCATGGGAATTGTACTGAAGGACTTAAGTACAACAGCGACAGCTATGTCCTATTGTTCAAGATCTATCATAGCTGGATGAAAAATGTTCTCTCTCTCTCTCAATCTCTCTCCTTCTCCCCCAGAAAGAATATTCAATGAGTTGTGTGTGGCTTTTGTTTCTTTTGAAAAGCAATTCACTGTTCTGGTTTCTTTGACCTAACTATCATGTTTCAGACTTTCCTCCCTCTTTCAGGGTTCCAATCAGTGCTCATTCCCACTGCTTTTGGGCCGCGTCCAAAGACACCTCTTTTCAAACTGGCTTTCTCAACTGTTTTTGAGTTTTCCTCCCATTAATCTGGTTTCTTGGTTGCTCTGGCAGTGATGATAATTTCGGTGAATTTAAAGTTTAAATTTTATTTTTCAAGATATTTGCCAGCTGCCTTGAGTGCTTTTTTAATGGGAACGAATGGAATAGAATAGAAGCATTAAAATGTAGTAATAAATTAACTGAATAAAGCAAGCGGGTGGATGTGTGTGGCCATTCATCTGTATGATAAATGTGGCTAAGAAACTGATCTTTGAACCGAAAAAAAAAATATTCCACTTCAGAATTTACCACTTCATCATCATCATCATCTTAGAACTGCAGAGCTGGAAGAGACCCTATGGATTATTGAAGCAAAGCCCCTGTGAAGGAGGCACGGTGGGGGAATTGAACTCCCAACCTCTGGCTCCAGAGATCTAAACCACTGAGCTATCCAACAGTCCTTGAATTCCCTTAAGTACTTCTAGGCAAGTCACTGGCTTTCCGCCGGAGTCTCTCTATCTGCAATATGGAGCTAACCATAATAAGCAGTCTTAGAAGGAATGTTGTACAAAACTGGATTGCTGCTGCCCATCAGTGCAGGCAACCGAGAGTTAGATTACACGATGGTTGGACTGCATGTAGCACAGTTTCTGTTTGGTTTCTTGAACTTCAGCAGTGAATATTTACAAAGGTAGACAAATGTTAGGATATTAATAACTGGTGTAGCTTCAACTGTTGCTACTTGCTTTGTTTTTGGTTATTACGTGTAACAAAATGCACATGGTATAAACAGTTTGCAAATTGATATATACAGAAGTAACAGCATGGCTGAACAGCCTTTTTACTGTTTATGGGTTGGCTGCCAAAACCATACCAATTGTGGATGTACTTATTTAATGTTTTCTTTACATTGCGTCTTGGCCCTTGCAAATTTGCTTTAGTTAATTGCTAAGCTGGAACGAGTTTCATGGAGGGCTTTCAATAACAGCTGCAAGTGATACTCTGGAAGAAGATTGAGACGGGGGATTGTAACCCAACACTTGTAAACTGTACTTGAATAATGAGCAGCAAATCCTTTTGCCTGGTTTTTTGTGTGCAGCAGATAAATGGAAGATAAATTAAGGAGATCAGTCTATCGGAGCCCTGAATCAGTAATCTAACACTGCTTCTTAATCAAAACATCAAGAAAAAAACATGTAGGGGAGACAGTATGGTATAAGAGTTAGAAGGATAAAATGGAATTTGAGAGATCTAGGTTCAGACTCTCATTCAGCCATATAACTAACTGGATGACTTTGGGATTGGCAATTGTTGGGTAGATAAACTTAGGGTAGACGGTAGCTAGGGTGTGCTGCCTTGACCTCATAGCTAGCAAGCTCATAGCTAGCTAACAAGCAAAGTGGGATATAAATATAATGAAAAATAAATGTATAGAAACCTGCCTGCTACTAAATCAGATTTTTAATCTTTGAATTCCAGCGTTACTGCTCTGACTCACAGCAGTTATCTAGGGAGACAGAAAGAGCTTTTTCTCTATCACCTGCTACCTGATCCCTTAAACTAGAGATGCTGATAATTGAACTTGGGCTCTTTCACATTAAGGCATCTGCTCTACTACTGAGGTATTGTATATGCACCAACTTTTTGTCAGCTGAGAATGTTTCTTCACCTAGTTTGATATTGCCTGCTCTAACTGGCAGCCACTCTGTAGGGGCTCAAGCACAGCTCTTTCTCATTACTTGTTATATGACCCTTATCAGAAGTTGCTGCGACTTTCTGTGTTGTATAACACTGAGTTATAAGGACAGGGCTTGGGAAAGTCACACATTGGACCACGGATCTCATTGGGCACAGTGATGGGGGATTCTGGGAGGTGTAGTCCAAGCAAATAGCATTTTAAAGCGCTGCAAAATCTAGCTAACATTTTGCAACTGCTATGCTAATACCTAAGTCATTCTTCCAAGGACAAATCCTAATGTAGCAAACAGACTAGACAGAATTATTCACCAGCTCAGGGATTGCTCATGGTTTGCAGGAGTGCAGAAAATCTAGTGAGTGGGTGCCCCGAAACAGCCAGTGAAAATTGAGCATACTTATTGGGCATAGAAAGCTGACTGTACATTAGGGGGAATCTGAAAAACTAGGGCAGGGAGTGGGAATGGAATAGAAGAGAGTTGTTTGGAAAGAGGGCTGGCTGGCTGTGACAACAAACATTATGTTGGTGGGAAAATGAGTGTCAGTAGGTCGAGCAAACTAGAATATCCTGGAAGAGGAATGACTGCAGCCCTAAGCAATAGCACTCCATGCTGCAGTAGAGTAGGACCTCCGTATCTATGGGATCGCTATTCACAGTTTCACTTATCTGCAGTCTGAAAATATTAAAGATATTAAGAGAAAAAAACTAGAAAAAAGGATTTTCATGATGTATTTCCCAGAACAGGCCACTAGAAGGAGCCAGAGACCATGCTATGTATTCTTGTTGGAAAACATAGCATGATCTCTGGCTCCCTCTAGTGGCCAGTTATTGTAATACGTGGTGAAAATACTTTTTCTTGTTTTTTTTCTTTTACCATGCTACGTATAGCATTCACTATTAACCACGGTTTTTGGTGTCTGTGGGGGCTTGGAACTAATCCTCCATGGATACAGGGGTCCTTCTGTATTCGGAGAAACTGCCTGTTGTTATTTTTAATGGCATCACTGCTGCTTTCATCTATTATTCCTTCGTTCTGCTTACTTGATATGGTACCATGTATTTGCAAGTCATACCCAGACAGACTTCATTTCCAAATAGGTATACTCAGATTCATTACATTTGCTTTTTTTCAAAATTTATTCATATTTTTTAACCTGCTTGGCCTCAAAGGCTTAATCTCGAAATGCTGAGTGTATAATTGGTCTTGAGGGAGACCGTGGAAGCCTCAACCGTTGAGCTGTTTCAATGTCAGCACTTAAAGCCTACATAAATTGTTTAATAGGAACTAAAACACACACTGAGGAAGAAATGTCTCCTTCTTGACTCAGAACCATTTATTATAATAAAAGCAAACTCATTTCCTGATGCTGATCATTATGTAGCCCCAACTGGTACTGCCTACACCCAAGAAGGAGCTATTAAGAGCCTCAGAGGAATGGCAAAGATTGTGGAAGTACAAAACACACAAAACAAACCACCTAATCACCATACCCTCACAAACCTAATCAAGCTCAGTGGGCATGAAATTGTATATCCCAGTGGGGGTTGGTGGGTCGGAAAACCATGTGAAGGGAGAAGTAATGGCACAGAGTATCCGGCATGAAACAGCTCCACACCGCAATATTTTACACACTATTGTATTCATCAGTTGTAGTTCTTGGGAAGGCAGTCAACCTATTTCTCGATTGTGTTGCTTCAAACAGCAGTTTTGGGCTAATGATGATCAGCGTCTAGATGTCATCCAATTTTTCTCCCATTTCTGGGTAGGGCACTCTTCAGAAAATAGCCGTCCCCATCCGCAGGTACAAGGAGCGGTGCTGAAATTATTAAAAATGGGGTGGGTTTTGTCTCTTGACTTGCCGATACTTTCCTCCTGCTGTGTTGGGGGATCCGAACAATCAGCTGTTTGCCGTTCCAGTGCCACCTCCTCCACCGCCAACGTGTGGAGCAACGCCGACACCCTTTGATGGAGCTAATTAAGGAGGAGCATGAGCTGAAAATAGCTGAGGAGTGTCACCTAGCAGCTTGTCACCATATACGAAACCTTTGCGGGTGAGGAGGAAACTGAATTTCCGTGCTATTTTCAGAGCCATGCTTCCTGATCATTAAGAAGACCGTTGTGTTCCCCCTCTTGCCCACTTGACTCATCATCATTGTGATGATGGAGGAAGGCTTTCTGAGACCAGTCCACGGTCCGCCCTGTGAGTTTCAGGGTTCAACTGGGACTGGAACCCAGCTTTGCTCTCTTTATTGTGTCCACCCCACCCGAGAGAGTCAGACTATACAACGGTCTTAGAGCACGCTCATTTACATTGTACAGGTTGAGACGATGAGGCTGGGAGATTATGAGACACCCAAAGCTATATGGCCAAGGTTGAGACTTACAGCAAATTTGTCCTGACTGTATCTTAGCAATTTCTGTAGCCAAGCCACTAAATAAGAATCCAGAAATACAAAGACCTGTGTTGATAAGCACACTTGCACACAAGCTCAACATATTCCAAAGTGTCTCTTTTCTCAGCACCAGGGAGTCAGACTTCCCCCGCCCCTCCACCGGCTACCCTAAAGATTGCAACTAAGCGCTGGTGGATGCAGGGAGATGATGCCGTTGTCTTTGCTATTCAAAATGTTTCCACAATGTTGTCCTTTTCTTGTCATGTGATATTTGACCCTTTGAATTGGAAGGATTAGGAAATTATGGATTCACTGTACCTCTCCGTTACAAAACTCAAAGCTTGGAAAAGTTAAATTTTTGGACTATGTCTCCTATCAGCCATGCCGGTTGGGGGATTCTGGGAGATGTACTCCAAATGAGGAACTTGATTCCACTCTACTGCTGTTTGCCATATCCAACACCATTCTTTAGTCACACAAAAATAGCAGACAAAATGCAGAGATAAAACCATGATTTGGGATTCCACATTTCCTGCCAAAGTTATGCAGGGGTACTTTTGTCTTCTGACAATCAAAAGTACTTTATTACGATTTTAAAAAAGGGAAGTGGTACAACACCATAAAATATGTACCTGTTGTAGTGTGAAGAACACATATAACCTTCCAGTACAGTTTTCCCCAGTTCAGATTCCTATTATTATTATTATTATTATTATTATTAGTAGTAGTAGTAGTAGTAGTAGTAGTAGTAGTAGTAGTAGTAGTAGTGACAATGATGATGAAGATGATGATGATGATGATGGAGGAGTAGCAGCAGCAGCAGCAGCAGTAGTTTACACAGAACATAGTTAAACCAGACTTTGGGAACATTATTTTTTTTGGGGGGGTGATTGTTACCAGCATGGCTGGAGATTCTGGGAGCAGAAAAGTAACATCTCCATGCTTTGAGTTAAACTATGGAATTGGTCCCAACAGCAGAGATGGCTTTAAAAGGAGATAAAGCAAATCCCCAAAGATGAAGCTCAATGTCGTCAATCTCAGGGAAAATTCTGGAGCAGATTATAAAGCAGTCACTCTCCAAGCATCTTGGAAATAATGCAGTAATAACTAGAAACCAACATGGTTGCCAGACTAGTCTTATCTCATTTTTTGGTCAGATAACCGCCCTGATAGATGGTGGGAATGCTCTAGACATAATGTATCTTATCTTCAGCAAAGGCTTTGACCAAGCGCCCCATGATATCCTGATTAGCAAGCTAACTAGGTGTGGGCTGGATAGATCGAGTGTCAGGTGGATACACAGTTGGCTACAGAATCGTACTCAGAGGGTGATGATTAATGGCTTCTTCTCAAACTGGGAGGAGGTCACAAGTGGAGTACCCCAAGGCTAACATTTTTGTTAATGGCTTAGATGAGGGGGTTCAGTGAATGCTTATCAGATTTGATTATGACACAAAATTGGGTGGAATAGCTAATAACCTGGAAGACAGAAACAAAAAGTGCAAAGTTCAACACCTAGGAAAAAACAAAACAAAAACTCAGTGACAAGATAGGCGGTTACTTGGCTCAATAATACTATGAGTCAGATCTTGGAATTGTAGATCACAATCTGAATATGAGACAATCTGGACACCATACTTTTAAGAAGGAGGCAGAAAAACTAGATCAAGTTCAGAGGAGGGCCACAAGGAGGATTGGCAACCAAGCCCTCTGAGGAAAGACTGAAAGAACTGGGCACGTTTATCCTTGGGAAAAGATTGAGGAGAGATAGGATATCCCTTTTCAAATACTCCACATACAGAGGAGGGCAGGATCTGTTCTCGATGATCCCAGAGTGCAGGACACGTAATAATGGGCTCAAGCGCCAGGAAGCCAGATTTAGGCCAAGTATCGGGTGTGGGGGGGAACTGTTAGAACAGGACAACAATGGAACCAATAACCTCAGGAGGTGGTGAGCGCTGGAGACATTCAAGAGAAAATTAGGCAACCCTCTGTCAGACCTACTTTGATTTGATTCCTGCCTTGAGCAGGGGGTTGGACTAGATGACCTTGTAGGCCCCTCCCAACTCCATTCTTCTACGATTCTATGCTTGTCAAGATAGCCCTATAAACATGCACTACTTGCAAGATCAGAGGCAGACCACCTCTAAGTATCTGTTACTGCTGCGGCATAACAGCAGGAATCATTGCTTTCCCATCCTGCTGTGGGCTTCCTTTTGCCTTTGTCTGGCCACCGTGCTGATCTAGGTAGCCCTCAGGTTTCTTCTGAGCATGCTGTTACGTTCTTCTGACAAATGCATTTCTCACAGCATAAACTTTCATGACCTGGAGTCAGCAGCTGTGATGCAACTCGAGTACGTACACAAAAGTGTGTGACTATCATCAATGACATCTTTGATAGATCTGGGATCTGGCCGTTGTTGTAGTCCAATGGGACCACGAGCTTTGGTCCTTAAGGTGCCCAGAAAGCTCCTTACGGATTTGGGAAACTGAGCCATCCCACATGCCATTCTGGCTCCACTAGAGGGCGCCGGAGCCTCATTCTCTTTTTTTTCCCCTGCCATCATCTCTTCCGTGTGGGTGTAGCTGGAAGCAGCCTCACCCTAGTGGTCCTATCCATCCATCCCCATACGGGCGTTGCAGATCGGTCAGGTATTTGCTGCTTTTCCCGTCTTGTACACGATGAGTCACACCGCTTCAGCTGCGCTGATCTGATCTGTCTTTTGCTGTGCTTGGGGAAACAAGAACAGGCTACACACCACTTATTTTATCTTTCAAAATAGTGCCTCCCCAGAACGGCCACAGCCACAAAGAAAGTGGTTGTGCCTTCCTCTGCCCTCTCACTTCACCGACTGTGTATGAGAGGATCATTCAACCGATGTTGTTTTCATCACCCAGCCATGACAAACTGCATCTCTTAAAACCATGTGCCCCAGCAGCTCTATTAAAGGTCGAGGGACCGTGTTTTCTGTTGCATTTGGGTATCGTAACCAGCAGGAGCTGGACGGATTTTTTTTTGCAAACCACAGTATGAATGTGTAATATTCAGGAGATATTGAGGGAGACATCCAGTGTGTGGTTACTTGGAAACAAGATGCATTGATTTCAGGGAAATTTCCTTTCTCTTTAACATATCTTCAAATACAGGATTAAATAGCAGAAGTGAGAGCTGCAACAAAATGTTGCAGTGGGAGAGTGTTGCAGTAGAAAATGTTGCAGCGCGTAGTGGTCCTGTCCAGGGATACAACTAGCCAAGGTATTCCATTTCATTCTGTCCCTTCATGGTTTTCTCCCCACCCCTGCCCTGTGGCCGTGTTTGGTCCTGACTGGCTTATTTTCTAGTTTTAGAGATATTCTGGGGTTTTCTGCAGGTCTTTAGTTTTCCTCAGGCCTCTTTGTTTCCTCTCTTTTTTACGTCAATAGTTGTGGTTTTCGCCTACATTAAACAGAAATTCAGGAAATGAAATTGCTATTTGAATCGTAGAATCATGAAGTGGGAAGGAGCCTCTGAGCTGAAATCAAAGCCGATCTGACAGAGGGTGGTCCCATTTCTTCTTGAATGCTTCCAGCACTGGTGCTCACTACCTCCCAAGATGGTGGAGGTGGTGATGATTATGATCATCATCATCATCTCTATGGACACAAGTCTTGTTGAAGGCTCTCCCAAGCCAGACAGGTCTCAGCTGAGAAGCCAGACCAACTGTGTCCACCAACCATCCATTATGATGAGAGGGAATAAACAGAAATCCATACTGGATCGATGGTCGTCTGGGTCAACAAGGACTGCGTCAGATGCTATAGCCCCTGGGCCTTTGGTGCCAAATGGGCTACAGGGCTCAGCAGACCCTGTTGAGGAACCAGGGCAGGTTGCTGCAAAACTACTGGAAAAACATAAATGCAAAACTTGGACTCACACCAAAAATCAATAAATTCAGTTGCAGATCTCAGAAATCAGAGCTACAGAAAACGGCCATATAGGGCTTTGGTTAAAACTTGTATCTGTTGTATAATACCAGTCAATGTTTTTACTACTACAACTACTACTACAACAAGAAGAAGAACAGTCTTAGATCTGCAGAGCTGGAAAGGGCCCTGTGGATTATTGAATCCAGCCCTTGTCAAGGAGGCACAGTGGGGAATCGAACTCCCAACCTCTAAACCCCTGAGCTATCCAGCAGTCCACATAGGAGAATAGATTACAATTTGGATCATTTATGGAGTGGTCTGGTATGCTTTTTTATTTTATTTTATTTTTTTGGGTCCTAGAAATGGGAGCTGTAAGAACTGGAGCTTGAGTCTGCTTTTTTCCTTTCCCCACCTCATTCCCTTTCCTTGGCAACCCTAACATTCACAGCTGCTTTGCGTTGCATCTTAGAATAAATGCTGTGAGACAATGGTCTTTAGCAGACATTGTTCCCTGATGACGCTGCTTATGGGCCTGGAGGAGATTTCCGATGGTATGACATTAAATTATTATTGCAAAAAATCCAGCAACAGATGGCAATGGGTTGAAATTCATGAAAAGTGGGGTACACTTGGTTTTAATACAGGTTTTAACCACATCTGTCCTTCTGAGTGATTGAAAATACATCTTAAAACAGTTAAGATACTTTTTAATGTTTACTAGCTTTTAATTATTCAATTGTATTTTAATTAGCATTCAGTTTATTTTTTTAATGTTTAACTTATTATGTTTTAATTCTATTCTTTTTAATAACCTTGGGTCCTCATATCGGAAAAAAGGTGGCCTGTAAATAAAACAAATAAAATAAACAGGGAGAGTAGCCCTTCCTGTGCATATGTGCATGCGTACACACACACACACAAAGAGAGACAGGCAGGCAGGATGGCTGCATTTCCGACCCCTGGGAACCATGGCCATGCTGGTTGGGGATGGTGGATGTTGTAGTCTGATGAATCTGGATGGTGCTCAGTTGGGTAAAGGCTGAGCCTAAGCATCCTTTATTAAAAGCAGCAACCTCTGGACCTGATGAAGAGGATAATGACAGGCACATCTTTCTATTTAGCACCTTGTGGAGCACAGTAAAGAGGCAGAATGATACTTCGACGCCTTCAGTGTCGCAGGAGCTTGGAAGACTTCCTCTCTTCTGGACCCAGCATGGCGAACGGCCTTGGTGGCTGGAGAATGTTGGGGAGTTGTAGTCCAAAAAAATAAATAAATGGAATTTGTCCAAGTTCTGTAGGCAGCGACATGGACCACAGGGAACAGAAGTGCTGTACACTATCAGAAGTACAAGATGTTCCTGTGATTCTCAGTGCCTTGAGAATCCTAGGAACAGAGGAAACTGCCTCCTGTCTGCTCAGACAATTGATTCGTTTCACCCAGCATAGCAGACCCTGACTGGCAGCCTCTCTCTTGAGCCTCTGGAAGGGGTCTTTGCCATTAGCAAAGCTGGCTTTCTGCCGCTAAAGCCCCATGGTTTCTCCTGCAGCTTCCATGTGGGGTTTTGTTTTGTTTTGTTGTTTTGTCTTGAAGACAAGCTTCTAGTCCTCAGCATGACTTCAGAAATAATATACGTCTGGTGAAATCTCATAAGCTGGAGAGTGGATGAATGACCCAGTTTTTTGTTGATTCCGGGGTGAGGTGTCGGAAGTCTTTTTGGATGGATGGCTTCCTGCCATTCCTCATGCATAAGAAAATAAGTTACAGCAAGAAATAGGTACCGATGTGTATAGTGCATTTGAGTCATAAAATCTTTTTCCCCCTGGCAGTGAATTCAGATTCTGGAAGCATAGGCTGCTTTTCGCTTCCCTTTTTTGAACCACTTGGCTAAAGAAAGGGACATCTCTAAGCTCAACTCCTTTAGAGGACAGGATCCTGGGAAAAGTTACTACCTCCCCTGCTCTACCCAGGACACTGAATGCCTTGTGTTCCCCCCCCCCGCCCGCTTTGAATTCTATACACAACTTAAGAGGAACTTCACAATTCCCCTCTCTTGCTCTTCTTGAATGGATTCAATTAAGCCTGTGATTCCCCCCCCCCCCCCCCAATCCCTTGTCTATCTCTCACCCCTGCCCTCTTGCGGCATCAAGCTCGTTCATTGCTTTCCCAGACCGGCTTCTCTAGCCTGTCATGCTTTCCTTCATCATTTGCTGAAATAGATTTTTTTTTCTCCTGGAAAGAGAAATGGAAGCAACTAGACCAGTGAGATGATGAAGGTTATAGTACTGGTGATTATGGTGATAGAAAAGAGTGGGGGGGGGGGGGACTCACTCAATAGTCCCCCTGTTCCTTTCATTGCTTGGAAAGACTCAAACGGAAGCAAAATGGCTTGTTGGGAGATGATGGGGGTGGGGGTGAGCAGTAGCATGCTGATGGGCCTAGACAAAAACAGCCGCCATTCTGACCACCCGGAAAATTCTTGAATGCCAAAAGAGATGGAGCGTGCCTTGGACTTAGGACAAGATTTTTTTCCAGGAGCTGAATGTTTCTAGTGGGAAATTCTGGCCTGACACTTCACTTGGCCAAATGCAAGAGATAGGCACAAGCCCTGGAAAGACAGTATGGTATAATGGGTAGAGTCTGTGACAAGGGAGACTAGAGCCAGCTGCACTGTGAGGCAGAGAGAGACAGCTGCTGGAGAGCTCCGTGGCTTAAGTTCTCTGGCTGTGGAGCCAGAGGTTGGGAGTTCGATTCCCCCACGGTGCCTCCCTGACATTGGCCATCTAGCTTTGCAGTTCTTAAGATTCTTATATATTATTAACTGCCTCAAGCACCAGACACCAAGGGTAGAGCAGAAGGATTCTCCTCTGCTGGAAGCGACCACGATGGGTACCCCCATCCTATTCTGCATCCTCTATTCTGCGCTGCTGCCCAATTAAAGGCACACAGTCCCACTGCCAGTGCTGAAGTAAGATCCAAATGCTTCTGTGTATGGAGGGAGAGGTAGGAAGTTTCCCCGTCTGTCTTTTGCTACAGGCAGTAAAGGCATGTGAGGCTGGTACGGGAGGAGGTTTGCAACCCCCCCCCCCCTGCTGCGGAAGCAAAGTCATGCAGGCCCCTGACAGTCTTGGTTCCTCTCCCCATTCAGAGCACTAGAGAGACTCAGACGCACGGAAGAGTCGAAACAGAAGCTTCCGAAAGATGATGAGGAACTTGCCTAGCTACTCAGAATGTGGTTGTTTGACCTCCCTTGCTCGGATTGTGGGAACACCCTCTGATTCCATTTTTATCCCAATATTTGCTCCACAGATCAAGACCAACCCCCGACGGGCTGGGGGAATGGACTCTTAAGGATCCATCTGTGTGATTCTGTATTGTTGGGCTGCAAGGCTCACCATTTCTGGGCCCTGCTTGTGCAGCTAAGAACTAATGACAGTTGCAATCCTGCAGCACCTATGCATTCGCCAGACCTGCGGAAATGCCCTCTTCTGCATTCGTTGTTCTAGTTTTGGACTTTGGTCCTCCAGATTCACTGACCCTTTGGGTTGCACCAGCCGAGTCTCCTGGAAGTTGGTCTGAGACATCTATAGGAAGATATTAGAAACTGGAGAACAACCACCAGAAACCCATGTATGGAAGAGACACATCTCAAGATTAAAAACAAAACCCTCAACCTCTTATAAATTGGTATATATTTGTTTTAAAAGCCTGATACTTTTGGGACCAACAACATCTTAAGACCTTCTTCAAAGGGCTATAAAACTGCATAAAAGACAACAGATGATTACACTCATATAAACATCAGAAAGTGTGAAAATGCTGGGCTGGTGATGAAGATAACAAGAGCATTTATGATTTTTTTATTATTGGCCTATAAAGGAATCGCCTATTCTCGCATTTGTATTTTGTAATGGCCACCCGGCTCCCTGCTTTATTTCAAAGGAACATTTGAGAGTCCTGTACTGCTGAACAGCTCATGGGTGGCTCAGGAGCTGTGACTCATCCCTTAACGATGAGTCTGTTCTCTCTTTTTTTAATCACTGGCCACTTTCTGTGTTAACGCTGCTGAATCTTGACGAAGCATAAAAATACTGTATTCTCGAAAGCGATGAAGCATAAAAATACTGTTAGAGTAAATAACTAGGATGTGAGATATCAGGTGGCTTTATGCCAAGGAAGCAATGCATCCTAGCTAGCGTTCATATCGGATACAAATTAGTCAAGTCTGGAAATGTTTCTTCAACTGTAACTCCATTGGCCATGCTAGTTGGGCGATACTGGGATTTGTAGTAAAAAAAAAATGGGGAGGGTGGGGGAGATATTCCCCAGTCTCTGCAACTAACTCCCTAAGTAGAGACAAAACAGGGAGTTCTGTCCCAGCATTCAGTAGAGTCAACAGGATACAATATATTTTTAGAAAGTGCATCCTGGACTTCAAGCTGCGTTTCAAGTCCTAGCCAAGGTTTCAGAAAGGCATTTCGCCCTAGCTTTGCCCTAGATGGCATGGCTGGTTTGAACATCTGAGCTAAATACATCTCAGACTTGTTGAGCTATTGAAACATTATGCTAATCCTGTATCTAGAAAGAGTGCTCCATCAAGTGGCAAAAAAGATATACCTGTAGAAATGCATTAAACTGCAACATTTTATTGAAGCACGTTCTAGTCCATACTGAACCAGAACAGGAGGGGTATTTCCTCCAAGGAGGCAGACCTGTTGCTCTCTGCAAACTAGAGATGCAGGAAGAAAAATATTCAGGCCGAAATCAGGTGGGAAACGCACAGAATTGCATCTAGTGCACCGTCTGTCCAAGCACCTTATTGGTGTATTTCTTTTTGGAAAATTCTTATTCAGCAAGAAACATAGTGGTTAAAAAGGTAATACCGTGTTTCCCCGAAAATAAGACAGGGTCTTATATTAATTTTTGCTCCAAAAAATTCATTAGGGCTTATTTTCAGGGGATGTTCTATTCTTTTTATGTACAACAATCTACATTGATTCAAATACAGTCATGTCATCTTCTTCTGGTTGCTGCACAAGGGTGGAGGGCGGGGTTTCACTTAACTGGGGCTTATTTTTTGGGGTAGGGCTTATATGACGAGCATTCTGAAAAATCATACTAGGGCTTATTTTCAGGTTAGGTCTTATTTTCGGGGAAACAGGGTAGGAAGGCTGTGATTTTGGTGGGACTTTGGAAAGCTGAGGTGGTGAAAATCACATGCAGTTTGGTATTTGGACAGCTGTGGTTTGCAGAACCCTAGCATAATTTCTTTTCTTTAATGTTCTGACCTACCTTCACTTCAATTTACCTTTCAAAATATATACCTATAATAGGAAGAAACAAGAAAACAGAATTTATAACGTAATATTATTGAGGGTTGAAAGTACCTTCTGGAGAGTTTAGAGATGAGCTGTTACCCCATCACTGAGTCAGGAGAATTAGAAACTCAGATGTGACAAGATACCAGCCTATTCATGTATCATGTTTGTGTTTCCTTCCAGAGCAATCTTTGGCTTGATGGGCCATCTCGGATTCGAAGCAGCATTTCCAGTGAAAGGAATGATTAGGATCGACATCACCAGAAATTTGTTCCGCTTGGTTGTCCTTCCACTAATTGAACGTGAGTATCTCAGATTCCTTGGCTGAAATTCTGTTCCGTAAGTGATACCACATAAGGCTGATGATGATGACATTATGAGCTGTGACAATTTTTTTTCTCAATGATACGTTTCCGATCCTCCCTCCGAAGATCTCAGGCCCCCACAGAATCCCTTTTTAATTGTGGGGGAAGCTGTCGGGGCTGAAAGGCAGGACGGAAGTCTTTAATTTCTGAAAATCATTGCTGTCGGGATGACTTTACAACCGTCAGCAATTTTCAGAAATTAAAGACACCCCTCTGTCCTTCGGCACCCAACAGCTTTGGGGAAGGAATTGGAAATGTTTTATTGCCAAAAAATCACCCCATCTGTAGACCACGCAAGACCTACCCTGGGCACCAGTTTGCTGCTTTAAGTGAGGTGGAGGTCCCTACTCCAGCTGGCTGGTACTAAGACGTAATCCAGACAAGACAGAGGTGCTTGCTGCTGGCATGGGTTAATGGCTTCCCTCTGCCTTTGCCCTCTTCTTAGATGTTAAAACTTTCTGCCGTAATAGAAATCAACTTGATTTGATTCTAAATGGCTTTTAATATTGTATTTTATTATATTGTTGTGGACTATATTATATTGTTTATATTGTTTTATATTGTTTTACTTGATGTATGTTGCAATGGCCTGTGTGCCAAACAATAAACTTATTTTTTGCTTGCTTCTGGTCACTTGAAAGGCAGATCAAGGAATAGGGTTGCAGCCTATGCTGGATGGGGTTACACTCCCTCTGAAAGCACAGGTGCGCAGCCTGAGGGTGCCCCTGGATTCGTCTCTGAGCCTGGGCGCCCAGGTTTCGGCGGTGCCCAGGAGTGCCTCTGCACAGTTAAAACTAGCGTGCCAGCTGCACCCGTTTCTTGAGAGGGCGGATGTGGCCATGGTGACAGATGCCTTAGTTACATCTCAGCTAGATTACTGTAATGCACTCTACGTGGGGCTGCCTATGGAAAGTGTCAGGAAACTTCAGCAGGTCCAAAATGCAGCAGCCAGAGTGCTAACTGGGGCTGGACACAGGGATCCCCTCCCCGCACTCCTGTTACAGCAGCTCCACTGGCTGCCGATCTGTTTTTGGACAGAATTCAAAGTGATGGTTCTAATCTATAAAGCCCTAAACCGCTTGGGCCCAAGCTATTTCATTGACTACCATATCCCTTCATGAGCCTGCTCAAGTATTAAGATCATAAGGAGAGGCCTTCCTCTCAGTCCCGCCACCTTCACAGGTGCGTTTGGTAGACATATGGGAGAGGGCCTTCTCTGTGGCTGCTCCCAGACTCTGGAACTCCCTCCCACTGGAGGCCAGGCTGGCCCCATCTTTGCTGTCCTTTCTCTTCAGGCAAGCTTTCCCTGAATGAATGGCGGCCGAGTTGCGTTTTTTAAATGGATTGTTGTACCTTACTGCCTTGAATGTGTTTTGTTATTGCTTTATGTTTTTAAGTATTGTATTCATTGATCCTCTTAGTATTGTATGCTCATTGTTAATAATCTTAAATACTGTCTTTTAATTGTTGTAAGCTGCCTTGGGTTCTTTTTAAGGAGAAAGGTGGGTTAAAAATATGTTAAATAAGTAAATTAAAATAAATAAAAAAGTCTGGGGCTTTTGATGGTGTTATTTTACAAGCAGCTTATTATTGTGGGGTTTTTTTAAAAAAATATTTTAATGGCTTGCAATCACGTTATATTGCTTTCCCAATTGATTTGAAAACTGCCTTGGAGAATGCCATAAAAGGTGAGCTAGAAATCTGTTATAAAAATAACACAAAGAAGAATCTACATTTTATGAGTCTAAGAAGCAATATTCATGCTTCCTCTGAAGAAAAGATTTCTATTTCTAAAGAAGAAAGTTCCGTTTAATGACATCAGGTGCTGTAAGTTGCAACCCAGTGCACACCTTATACCTAGCAATAAGGCCCACGGAACTCAATGGGACTTATTTCACACTTGGTACAATTCATACAGAAACACCTGGTTTTCATCTTCTCCTTTCCAAACTTTTCCCATTGGCATGTTCCCCAGTGGAACTTCTGACCTTGGGTGAGGAATGAGCTGCAACATTACTTCTGCAAAGATGAGCTGATGATACCAACCAGCAGGGCCGGTATCATTAGCTTTGTTGACATCTCAATTCTGTTGTCCCACTTGTTCTTCTGTCCCTTATCCCTTCGTGAATTTTGGGCCCAATTATTTAGGAAACCACCAACTTCACCAGTTCTGAGCTTTATTTCCACTAGCCTGGGGATTCGGGGATTCTTCCACCTGTCCTGATTTAATGCAAGTTTTATCACGACTCCAGACAGCCTTAATTCAGTTGCCAACTACAAACAGCAAATTTCATGTAGCATGTTGTTTATCTGACACAATTCCTCTTGCTACTTTGTTGTTTGCTAAGTTCTTTGATGCTGTAACCAGGACAGGAACTCAGGAAAAACAACTTATTTTATTCCATAATTATATTCACCAAGAATGGCTGCATTTGTCTTTGTATCCAGTTTTCTACACTTCATTGTTGTTGTGTGTGTTTTGTTGACTAGTCAACTACTGTAAGCCCCTGAACAGCACATGTACAGGATTATGATGTACATTTTTATCTAGCTTTTCCACTATGAGATCCTTCTCAGAAAGATTCATTAGCTCCCCCCCCCCACATATTTTTAAAGATGCTTTAAAGGAGGCTTGTGGTGCAGTGGTTAAACAGCAGTACTGCAGTCAAGACTCTGTTCACAACCTGAGTTCAATCCCAATGGATTCAGATAGCCGGCTCAAAGTTGACTCAACCTTCCATCCTTCCTAGTTCAGTAAATTAAGTGCCCAGCTTGCTGGGTGGGCCATGTGTGGTCTACATAATTAAATTGGAAATAGGCCAGAGAGCGCTCTAAGTGTTATGGGGTGGTAGTTAAGAAGCACACACACTTTGCTCAAGATTATTTTATTATAACAACAATTTTTTAGCTAAGCTTTTTATAATTCTGCTGCTATTGATATATTTTTTTATTGTCTTGCTTTATTGTTGGTTGTTATATGTGAGGGCTGTTTTCTTGTTCTGAGTGTGTGTGTGAAATGTGCATCCTTCCCTGAGTTTGATTTTATGACAGAAAGGTGAGATATAAATGACCAAAGATGGCACATAATTATTATTAGTAGAGATCGTAGAGTTTTCATGAGATATGAGATAAGAGGTGGTTCTGCTGGTCCTTCCCACAAGTGAGGGAATATCTAGACAGGGGAGGTTGGAGCACTTTAAAGGCTCTTCTCTTCAGTGCCATTTATTTTATCTCTCACTTGAGCGATCCTTCTGTTCACACTGATCAATGTTTTTTTCTCCTGTGAGATGTGTCCAGACAGGGCTTTGGATTGCTCTAAGCTGTCCCTCTTCCTGGACCCTCTCCGCCTTTTTCCATGGACATCGTTCAGTGGGTCATGGTGACTTTCCTTTTTTTAAATTGTTGTTAAATAAAATAAGAGACATAGCAAAACAGCAATGCCTCTACCTAGCATAGTAACACATAGTACCGCAATGTGCAAATATCTCCGCTTCGTCTTCATGGAGTCAGTGTACCAGTTCTGCGCCCTTCCGTTTGGGCTTGCCACCGCCCCAAGGACCTTCACAAAGTGTCTAGCTCCAGTGGCGGCCTACCTGGGTCTGAACAATATCATGGTCTTTCCATATATAGACGACTGGTTGATCGTTGCTGGCTCTTACGCCAAGGAACAAGAGGACACAAGTTTTACCCTACGAACTATGGCAGATCTAGGCCTTCAGGTCAACTTTGCGAAGTCCCATCTTCAACCATCTCAGATCATGGACTACATTGGCGCGGTTTTGGACTCCAACAGAGCCAAGGTCTTCCTCCCTTCCGAGAGGATTTACAAATTGAGTCGTGCTATTCATCCGTTCCGCCCATACGCCAGGGTTTCTGCTCATCACACGCAACATCTTTTAGGCCTTACGGCTTCCACCACGTCTGCTCTTCCTCACACTCGATTGAAGATGTGCTCCCTGCAGGCGTGGTACCTGTCTCAATTCAATCCGTTATTAGACAACCCTGCCAAACGTCTACGTGTGACTCCAGAGTTATCACGTCAACTGACGTGGTGGACTTTCGTACCGCATCTTCTAATTGGTCAACCCTTCAGGCCCCTTCAACTGACAGTACAGATCATGACAGACGCCAGCACGACAGGTTGGGGCGCGCATTGTGGCGTTCACAAGATCTATGCCCTGTGGTCCAGCTCAGAGAAGCTGCTACATATCAATCTTCTAGAAATGTTGGCAGTAATCAAGGCTCTTCGCGGTTTCTATCCTCTAGTGGTCGGTCGCGGAGTACGAGTGGCTACGGACAACATGACCACTCTGTATTATATAAACAAGCAGGGAGGCACTCACTCTTTGTCCCTTCTGTACTTAGCGATCCACCTGTGGGAGTGGTGCTACGATCGTCACATATTTCCGATCTCCATCCATGTGTTGACAGAGGACAACGATGTGGCCGATCCCTGAGCCACCTGACCACTCAAACACACGAATGGGTTCTCGACGACTCTGTGTTCGCCCATATCTGCAGCAGGTGGGGCACACCGGCCATCGACATCTTTGCGACTCAGATCAACGCAAAGTGCAAAAAGCTTTGCTCTTGAGCAAGGAGAGGCAATGGTTCTTTGGGCGATGCCTTCATGGTGACATGGGATGCTGTCTTTCTCTATCTTTTTCCTCCCATCCCGCTTATTCAATGGACAATTGTCAGGATCTGCCAGTTGCGAGCCAATGTCATCCTGGTAGCTCCATGGTGGTCTCGTCAACCATGGTTTACCACCCTCAAGACCATTGCGTCCGATTTCCTGAGACTGCCTCCCCAACCATTCCTCCTAACTCAGTATGGAGGCAGGGTCTGTCACCCCGACATCGAGTCGCTCCATCTCACGGTGTGGAGGATTCTCCCAGTATAAAGGAGGTGCTGGACAGGGCTAGGAAGCCTTCAACCAAATTGCTGTATTCTTATAAGTGGTCTGTTTTTACCAGGTTTGCTGCGTCCAGAGGTTTGTGGCTGTTACAGCTTCGTTAGGTACTCTTCTTGCCTTCCTACGTTATTTGTTTGATCTAGGACTGGCGCATTCTACATTTAAAGTTTATATTTCAGCCATTGTTTCTTATCAGCCTTTGGGTTCAGACGCTTCCCGCTTATTCTCACACCCGACTGTGAAGAGATTCCTTCAAGGTTTGAATAACATTCGTCCACCTGTACGGCCTCCAATCCCTCAATGGTCTCTTCAGACTGTTTTGAGGGCTCTTACATGCTCACCATTCGAACCTATGGCTTCTACTCCTCTAAAACTTCTTTCTCTAAAGACTTTGTTTCTGGTGGTTATTACGTCTGCACGGAGGGCAAGTGAGTTGGCTGCACTGCGGGCTGATGCACCTTATATACAATTTCACTCCGATAAGGTCGTCTTATATCCTGATGTCTCATTCCTCCCTAAGGTGATTTCGAGTTTTCATGTTAATCAGCCTTTGATCCTCCCAACGTTGTTTCCTAACCCTTCTTCCGATGTTGAGCGCATGCTCCATTCCCTTGATGTTCGTCGGGCTTTGGCCTTTTATATTTCTAGAACTAAGGACTTCCGCAACTCTTCTAGACTGTTTGTTTGCTTCCACGGTCCACGGAAAGGTTATCCGGTCTCTTCTCAGACAGTTTCCAGATGGATAGTTTCTGCCATCGCTTTAGCCTATGAGCTGGTTGGCAAGGCCCCACCAGATGTATTGAAGGCACATTCCACTAGAGCTGTGGCTACCTCTACTGCCTGGCTACGTGGCATTGAAGTCTCTGACATTTGTCGATCAGCTACTTGGTCTACACCATCGACCTTTGTGACACATTACAGGCTGGATGTCAGAGCCAAAAAGGAAGGAAGTTTTGGAAGGGCTGTGCTGACTTCAGTTTTACCGTGACGGCCCTCCTTCCGGTAAGTGAGCTTGCTAGTCACCCATTCGTGTGCATTCACAGAGACCACGAAGACGAAAGAGAGGTTACTTACCTGTAACCATGGTTCTTCAAGTGGTACTCTGTGAATCCACACGTCCCACCCAACCTCCCCGCTGTCCATCATGGGTTGTCTACAGCTTTCTCATTATCAAAGCTATGACAGCGGCGGACGTTCGGAACTGAGGTACCACGGGTGGGCAGGGCATGCGCACCACGGGGAAACGTTCTATTGGTCAGTTATTTAAGTTCTAGAATATTCTGAAGAGTCCTGCGCAGGCGCAGTTTAACCCATTCGTGTGGCTTCACAGAGTACCACTTGAAGAACCATGGTTCCAGGTAAGTAACCTCTCTGTCTGAGCATATAGGCTGCTTAGCTGGTGGAAAACACAAAGTTACTGAGAAGCCTTTATACTGTCCATGTGATAGATTAGAAAATAAAAGTTAATGCAGCCACATTATGTTGTTATTGTTACATCCTGTCAAGTCGCCTCTGACTTATGGTGACCCTATGAATGAGTACTCTCCAGAATGTCCTGTCTCCAACTACTCAGCTCATACAAACGTAAGCCTGTGGCTTCCGTTATGGACTCAATTCATCTCATATTTGGGCTTCCTCTTTTCCTGCTCTCTTCAACTTTTCCTAGCAATATTGCCTTTTCCAGTGAGTCTTGCTTTCTCATAATATATATATATAAAATAATCAAAACAGTGTTGGCTGGATGGGGACAAAATAAATGCCAAACTCCAGACTGAGGCGGTATGTTTAGAGGCCAACCTAAAAAGCAGTAAAGTGTGTGTAAAGGCACAAAAAAGACAACCCGATTTGGGGAGATTGTGCCTTCATCGGGTGTTCATCCTAGTAGCAGCCCCGATGTTTCTGGAAAGCCCAATATCAGTCCATCCTGTTACGTACTGCTCTCTAGCAGCTGGTACTGTATTTCCTATTTCCAGCAAAGCAACTGTTGCTGTTGCAGCAAAAGCAACAGACAGCCTTGCAGCATCTGAAGTTTATTAAAACATAATAAAGCTGTATTTTATCTGGAGTGAGCATTTGTGGCCTTCAGCCCACTTGCGAGAGGCACAGAGTAGAGCTGATGGAAGCGGGCTGCGATCCAGGGGAGCAGATGCCAAAGAAAGTGGGTTAATGCTGAAGATAATACGTCAGTCCAGCTTTGTTGTTTCCGCAACTGGTAGGCCTTTGGGTGTTAGAGGTAGCCGCTAGCCAGCCACCTTGACTAGTAACGATGGATGGACATATCTTCCATCCAGTAGAGCTCATAAAGAAAGATAAAATACCTGGCAAAAACTCAGCAGCCGCACTATTTTGAACTCTTAATTCTCCAAATCCCCATCGTGTAAGAAATCACAAGCGAAAGACACTTCAAACAAGCCTGTAAACCCTAAAGATCCAAGGACGGCATGGAAAGGAGACACAGGAGCCCAGTGGGCTGGGAGAAAAGCTTGCACAGCCAGAGCCGCAGGCGAGCATCTTCCCACTGACAAGGCTCCTGGGAAGGGCCAGTGCGTTTCCCCACAGGTTTCTTCTTCTTCTTCGAAACAGTTAACAGGCTCAGAGCTCCCACCCACAGGACTGACATCACTTCTCCCATCTGCCAATCGCCACTCGGCTCTCCAGCAAAAGAGTCCACAGAGCCAAAGCTCAGAGCAGAAAGCAAGCCAGCAGCGGCCAGACAAGAAATGCAGCAGCAGCAGCTGGAGGAGGATTAGAGACAAGGTACAAAAGACTTTGCATCGTTTCTCTAGGCTCTCTTGCAAGGAAGGCTGCATCACCGGGCAAGAAGTGCCCAAACCGGGGTCCTTGTTGCCCTCCCTGGGCTAGCCTGGACATCTCCTGACCCTCTCTCGTCTACCACGATGATGGGTTGCAAGTCCAACTCCCTCACTTGCCTCCAAGGAGGGAAGCCCGTGCTGCCGGTGGCTGCCCCCACGGACTCCACCGCCACCCTCAACAAGCTGGCCCTGGCGACAGGGGGCACGGAGAAATCCTGGTACCGCTGCGTCTTCCCCTTCGGCATCGTCGCCCTGGTCATCGGCATCGCTGCCACGTGCATCACCTTCACCATCAATGGCCCATCGATGGACATTGCCAAGGTGGTCTCGGTGGCCACCTTGATCTTTGGAGTGGGCCTTTTGGTGGGTGCCGTGGTCTGCTGGCGGGCCAAGAGGGAGAGACAACGAAAGAAGCAGCAAGGAGAGCCCGTCCCCTTAGAACAGGGGGCTTTATGAGGCTGGTCCCCCAAGCCAAGTCCCCGACAGGTAGACCCATGGCTGGAGATGGCCTCATCTTTTTTCCTGTAATCCACGCACAGAAGAGAGGAGTGCTGGTAAAGGAGCTTTGAGGGAGGTCATCCATGTTGGGCAGAGGCGGGCAGAGACTAGTGGAACCTGGCAGTGTGTGTTGACAACATTGCCCTGCTTGGATTCAACTGCAGTGAGTAGCATTATGAACTGTTAAGGGACTCGGCTCGCTCCAGGAAGGATGAATGATCAAGGCTGGGAGCAAAGAGGCGAGAAGGAGTGGCTGGCGGTGGACCCGATTGCTCCTGCAGGAGTCCTGACCTTGGGTGGGCAAGCTTCTTTGCAAAACAGGTCTGCTTGTTTACAAAGAGCCTGGCAAAAAGAAGCAGCAGCAGCAGCAGCAAAGTGGGCTTTCCCTCTCGAGTGTTCTGTGCGAGCCACTTTCACAGTCACACACCAACCGATGCCAGGAAGGAAGAGAGAGAAAGGATTTGTTTGCTTTTAAAGTGAAAAATCCGGCATCCTCAGAGCACAGGATCATATAGACGTGCCCGTGAGCTGCTGCTGAATGAAAGGTGCGCCTCTGCTTTTAAAGCTGCAAGGTGAGAAGAAATGATAACAGAGACTGGAAGTTCTGATTGGGGGCAGCAGAGATGTTATTCCCTTTCTCTGTGGGAAGCCAAGGTCAACGTTGAGGGACAGGGTTGGGGGAAGAACAGATCCCCCCCCCCCCCATGAGCACCACCACAGGTAGCAAGTTCCATTGAAGAAATATCCTTCGGCTTGCACAGGAAAGAGCGTCGCAGCAGCAAAAAGCCAGGAGGAGATACCACATTTCAGGAAATACAAACACTGAGGTTCAAACTGCAGATGTATGTGTACCCACTAGTAGAGTTTCATGCCGGGGACAGAGGGGGACCGGATAGGGTGACCTCTCGGCAGTGAAATCCAGTTTGGCACAGATCGTGAAAGAAGACCTTAATCGAATCTGTCCATCAAGCTTCTAGTGCTGGGGGAGTTTGGAAAGGCGAAATGAAAGCTATGTCCAGCTGGGCAGACATTCGCAGGCATGGGCCACCAGCCCACACAGGGCCGTCCTGGGCCACAGGTTAGCGTCCCGTTGGATATGCAGTATGCTTTTGTGCAAGTGGACCATGAAACTGGTCCCCAGCGGGCCTGTGCGCAAGCGCCTGAACAGGGTCAGACGCTGGGTCGGTGTGGGGTCCTTCTGCAGTTCCCAATATTTTAGATATGTGAACCCCGGCTTGTGCCAAATCTGTCGCTTCAGAGAGTGCAAAGCACGGCCTGTCAGTTTGGCATTGGCCCCGTCAGGGCAGCCAAACAGCTGAGCTCGGAACAGGCATAACCCACATTCTGGCAGGCAGGCAGGCAGACAAGAAGATGTATTACCCATGGATGAATAAAGGGAACACCCCCACCCCCAAAAAAATGAAGTGCTTGGTTCTGTCTTTCTTTATCAATGGGGCCAGAACAAGGAATCAATGCTTGGAGAAGTTTGCTTCTTTGGTTGCTGGACTTAAACTCCCCAGTGATTACCCAGCGAGCGTGGCCAGGGGCCCTGCTGGCCAAGGGCTTCTGGAAGTTATGGTCCACAACGGAAACTCTTCTAAGCTCTACAAGAAATATCAATTTCCCCTACTTCTCCACAACCCCCTCCACATAATTCCCTAGCACCCCTTTAAACACTACTTTTTGGGGGGGGGGGAACGTAACCCCGTGGCCCCAATTCACAGCCACATTGCCAACCCTTCAAAGAGACGTCCTTCCCCTCTTTTGCACCCCAGGCTAAGCTGGCAGGTTGCTTTAGCTGTTGGGGAAAAAACAGCCGCTCTTTTGGCGGCTCAGCACCTGGAGCCCATCCGACCTACGCACATGCAGCTGGAAAGGAGTGAAACTGGACTCCCTGTCATAATCTGGGAAGCAGCCGCAGCAGCCAGAATAAGTGCGCGTATGGGTGAGTAGGGGGGGAAGAACATTGAGAGCGCACATCCATCACGTTTCCTGGCTCTGTACTTCACAGTATGCCGGCAGATCCCCTAAAGGCTCCGCCACGCCTGGCCCAAGTGTAACACGCAGGACAGCAAACACTTTGCCTTGCAGGAAGGAAGGGAGACCAAGAGGAAGCTTGGCTTGGGGAGGAGATCCAGAGGGGAGCTGCCTCTCTTTCTGGTTGGGCCCATCTTGAGCCGTGACGGTGCATATCCACCCTTAGGTGCGTGGGACGGCAACATTCCCCCCCCCCCTGCTTCCGGGTGCTCTTTGTCAAGGGTTTGGGGGCAAAAATGTGAACGGAAGTCTTCAGAACGAAGGTGTCCCCATGAGAGAGCACAAAGTTGACAGCTACGTAGCCAAGGCGCTGTGATGTAGAATTTGTATATAAACGATGAAGGTTCTATTGTTTTTATCCTGCCTTCCCTCTGAGGATTATATCTGTGGTCTCCCCTTTTGCTCCTTATAACAACCCTGCGAGGTAGGCCGGAAGGAAAGAAGGTGGCTGAATCACCCCGTGAGTTTTGTGGTTGGACAAAAAAGTGAACCTATTTCACCCTCCAGTCTGTGTCCCACGGTGGGGTGGGGTGGGGGGAGGGGAAGCGCTGAGCCTCCAGATGTTGAAGCCACAGCTGCCACAATCCTTTGCTATCCTCTGTGCTGTTTACATGGGAAGGGCCAAAGGTTCCCACTTTTGTTCCAGCCCCAAACCCACCATCCCATCCTATAACATATCACTTTCTCCATGTGTTGAGTGCATCATTTCTCCAAATATGACACACCTTAGCAACTGCAGCCCAGAAAGGAAGTCTCTCGCCAGAAACATAGAAAAAGGGGAAGAAACACAGATATTTTTCTCTCTCCAAGAAACATGGGGCCACTGTGAGTGGACTGTCCCAAGAGTGTAGGAAGATACAACGGTGCCACTTGCTCAAGCATCACCTACGATGTTTGCACAGATGGTGCGCTCCCATGTTAAAGTACTGGCTGGAGAAACTCAAAAGAATAGTGACCCTGGTGTGCAAACCGGACATCTGAAGCCAAGGGGCCAGGTGGTTTGTGCTAGTCCAGCAGTTGGCCAATGTTGTGCCCTGTGAGCATCCCAATGACAAAACAGTTGCGCTGAATCACCCAGAGTTATTGCTATGGCCTTTAGGAGGCCTCAGTGAAGGAAATGCATAATTAAAGCTTGGAAACATCACCTTGTTTTGAACGACAACTCCCAGAATACCCAGACAGTGGCTAGGGGTGGGATATAGACTTCTGTGCATGAGAACTGCTGATTTCATGAAACCTGGGGAGGAGTGACTAGCTGAATGGCAGAACATCTGTGTCACCAGCAACAGGTTCCCGTTTCAATCTTTGACATCTTTAATCATCATCATCACCACCATCACCATCTAATTTAAAACAATGGCCAATCACTGTTAATTCACTTCCGGAAGTTCAAAAATCAGTGAGTTTTCAAACATGTCATGCCACCCACAGATTTTGAGGACATGATTCCCGATTTTCAGGCGTGACCCTTTGGTCTTCCCACATGCGCCAGCAAGGCTGAGAAATAAGTAGTGCAGGAGGAAGAGGAAGGACTGGGTTGTAAGTGACAGGAGAAAGGCCAATCTGTCTCAAATCCGGGAAAGATGCACCAGGAAATATTGCCAGTTTAAGATGAGCTGGCTGAACATCTGTCTAACCTAAAATCGCTTTCTCTTTAGCTACCTCTTCATTTCATTCCATATACGTACGTATTTCAAATAGAGAGTGGTAAACTTCATCAAATGTAAAATTTGAATAAAAAAACAATGCCTGTGTCGCTCTGTCTTCTCTTCCCTTTGATTGCTTTCTTCCAGGAAAGACCTGCTGACAAGTTTCTTACGCTTTGTTCTCTGACATGAGAATATTAATGGACCGAACACCAAGCTGCTCTTTTCTGTTTTCATTATAGTCTCAATTTCCACAGAGCGGTGAGGCTGTGTGGGTAAGGGTTTTGTTTTGTTTCTTAAAGTGCTCGTCCACCAAAAACCTGGGTCTTCTTGCAGAAGAGAGCAGGGACCTGGCAGGGTTAACCCTTTCACCTTCCACCCTAGCAAGAGGCTGGTACTCTTTCTATAATTAGACCTCGAACAGCATGCATGTCTGTTTCCTCTGTTTCTGTCTACTGGGTAATCAAATACCATCCCAACCACCCATAAGAGAGTGAAATGTGTGGCATTTCCTGAGCTGGAGAGAGCGATGGACAGTTTTGCCGATAGCCCTGAATGGATTGTCACACTTACGTGTTAACAGGAGGACTCAGGCTTGTCTGATGAGTGGAGATATGCAAGTACCCCTACTTCCGGAAGCTGATGTCTTATTTTTTTTTTAAACTTTGGGATGAACTTTCATTTCTTTCACCTCCTTTGTTTCTAGAACTGCATACACAATAAAGCTCTGAATCAAAGCCTGGGCCAGTGACCTCCAGGACCACAGCACCCAGAATGCAGGCACTATACTATTCTGGGAACTGTAGTACAGAAAAGAACCGTTCCCCACCCTTGTCCAAAACTTCTTCTGGACAGCGTCACTGAGGGAAGGCATTAAGCCACAGGGGGTGAATTTTTTTGCCCACCCGATGTTTTGGGTGCAGCTCCCCAAAACTGGTCAAGCTATGTGGAGTAGATGGGAAGGGTGGGCCAAAACATCTAGACGGCCAAAGGTTTATGATCCCTGTACCAACCGGTTCCATCGGAAGCCACCCCTGCTGTTCTCTCTTCTGTGATTCAGGGGCCTTTCTCTGCCAGCCACGGCTGCTCTCTGTGGCCAGGGTCTGGGCTTCAACTGAGCTTGGGGAGGTTGGCCAAAACAAGGAACTTCTGGAAGCAGTAATTGTCAGCGCCCGACAAAAAAAAACTGTTGTAGGTCTCTCTGATTTGTTTTAGAGCAAGAACCTAGGCCGTCTTACCCCCTGCTGTCATCACCACTCGTGAAAGTGACGGAAAGTGAGGCTCTCGCTAACTTGAAATGTCATAGAATCATAGAATAATTGAGTTGGAAGGAACCTATAAGGCCATCGAGTCCAACCCCCTGCTCACTGCAGGAATCCAAATCAAAGCTAATCTGACAGAGGGTTGTTCAATTTTCTCATGAATGCCTCCAGCATTGGAGTGCTTGCCATCTCCCGAAGTCATGGGTTCCATTGTCGTACTGCTCTAACAGTTAAGAAGTTTTTTTCTGATATTCAGCCTAATATGTATTCACAGACAAGCAGTGGCGAGAGGTCAAGGATATAGCCTATTGAGGAAGTGTATCCTCAAAAAACAAGCATAGAAAAAAGTTCAACACTGGCTTTTTCTCTGACTTATTTTTCAATTATCAGCAGGAGTGCTTTCCCCCCTCTTCTTTTATGGAAGAACATTTAAGCATGCACATCCACCTGCTGCCCTAAGTGTTACACTTCAGGAAGAAAACGTGACCACTTGAGGTAGGACCGGGACCATTGCTCAGTGAAAGGGCAGCTGCTTTGTGTGCAGAAGGTTCCAGCACTGGAATAAACTCTCTCTCTCTCTCTCTCTCTCTCTCTCTCTCTCACACACACACACACACACACACACACAAACAAACACCCTCTCTCTTCACATGAGTTAGTGGAAAGAGTGGACACTCTCCCTTTTATAGCTTGTTGCCATCCATATGTAGAAGGGTAATAAAACCAGGAACTGTGGCTGGGGGGAGTTCAGTAGATAATGCATTAATGTCTTCAATCTTAAATGAATCAGGCAGATCTAGGAAGGTGAGCTCCTTGACTTAGACCTCTGTTAGCTGTTGCATGTTGAATTAGGTAGTACTTAGTATAAGGGACCCAAAGCAAGGGAGAGGTGGGTGGGTGGGTGGATGGATAAGCAAACAGATAGATTACATAAACAGGCACACTTCGTGTATTACTAAGAAAACAGAAATATTGAATATACACATACCTATATAAAGATATGCTGTGGGAGCAGGGCTATTGTCTGAGCAGAAAAGTACCTCAATGTGGAGTGAGGAACACTGTGCTTGGGTCATGGATCTGGGCCATAGACTTTGGTATGTGTGAGAGACTGACTGACTGAATGAATGAATTGCAGTTCTGCTTTCTTCATCTGATCTAAATCATAGTCTGCTGTACCCATGGTGGCAGGATGGAATATTCTAAATGGAATGAGTAATATTAGATGATTAGATGAGGTCACATATTGTTAGATTGATTGATGCTTTAGAAATCATGGGTAAATGCACACACACAAACGTATACAGAGAGGTAATAGGGAGATGAATGAATGATATTACTCATTGCAAAGACTGCCCTGGAAGGATTTGGGGGTCCCTAACTGTACTTTGATATCAAATCCCTAACGGCTGGGAGCATTTGGCAAATTTCTGTGTGCCAAAGAAGTGGCAAAACTGCCATGCCTCCTCTACAGAGCTGGCACAGTATTGCTGTGGCCAACACAGCTGGCAAAACACTTTCCACTGACTGGTGGGCAAACATTTCACCAGAGGCTGCAGTACCGAGACCTTCTAATCTGGCCAAATTCCCACCTATTCTCTCTGACACTAATAAGCTAAATTAGCCATGTTCTTACACGATGGAACCATCTCATGCATTGATTGTCTTCTTAACCCTCTAGCACTGTTCTGATAAAATGTGCGGTTTGTACAACCTTGTTTAATGAAACCACATTTAGAGTAAATTCTACTGTTTCTGTGGTTTTCTTATTCCACCTGAAAAAGGCGTCAGTTAGTCTTATCTTATAAAATCATAGAATAATGGAGTTGGAAGATTTGTATAGGCCATCAAGTTCACCCCCTGCTCAAGGTAGGAATCCAAATCACAGTTTATCTGACAGATGGCTGTCTAATTTTCTCTTGAATAACTCCTGTGTTGGGGAACTCACCACCTCCTGAGATAATTTGTTTCATCATTGTACTGCTCTAACAATTAGGGAGTTTTTCCTGATATTCAACCAAAGTCTGGCTTCCTATAACTTGAGACTGCTATTACCTGTCCTGTACTCTGGGATTATCAAAAACAGTTCCTGCCTCTCCTCTATGTGACAGTCTTTCAAGTATTTGAAGAGTGCTATTATATCTCCCCTCAGTCTTCTTTTCTCCAGGCTAAACATGCCCAGTTCTTTCAGCCTTTCCTCATACAACTTGGTTTCCAATCCTCTGATCATGTTTGTTGCCCTCCTCTGAACTTGCTCTAGTTTGTTGGCATCCTTCTTAAAGTGCGGTGTTCAGAACTGGACACAGTTCTCAAGATGAGGTGTAACCAGTGCCCAATACAGGGGAACTAGTACTTCATGGGATGTGGAAACTATACTTCTGTTAATGCAGCCTAAAATAGCTTTTGCCTTTTTTGTAGCCACATCACACTGTTGGCTCATATTCAGCTTGTGATCTACAATGACTCCAAGATCCTTCTTGCTCGTAGTTTTGCTGAGCCAGGTATCCCTCATCTTGTAACTGTGTGTTCGCTTACTTTTTCCAAGGTGCAGTACTTTGCATTTATCCCTGCTAATTTTCATTCTGTTGTTTTCGGCCCAGTGCTCCAGCCTACCCAGATCATTTGGAATTTTGTTTTTGTCTTCCAGGGTGTTAGCTATTCTACCCAATTTTGTGTCATCCACACATCTGATAAGCATTCCCTGCACCTCCTCTTTCAAGTCATTAATAAAATATTGAAGAGCACTGGGTGCCAGACTGAGCCTTGTGGTATCCCACTTGCTACTTCCTCTCAGTTTAAGAAGGAGCCATTAATAAGCACTCTCTGAGTACGATTGTGTCACCAACGGTGTATCCACCTGACAGTTGTTCTATCCAGCCCACATCCAGTTAGCTTGCTGATCAGAATATCATGGAGGACCTCGCCAAAAGCTTTGATGAAATCAATATACATTACATCTACAGCTTTCCCACTGTCTATCAGGGAGGTTACTTGACTAAAAATGGGATCAGATTAGTCTGGCAGGATTTGTAACATTTTGCTTCCCAATGTTATCTATTTAATTAAATTATATTTGTCATAGCTTGGTTTGTAAAGGAAGTCCCTCTGGTGTGTTGAGGACCAAAAGCGGGGCAACACATCTTCATTTTATTGAAACGTTTTATGTAGCAAAGCAAAAAAACCAACGTGTGCTGTGTGGTGGTTCAGTTGAGGGCTTAGCTGAGACCAGGCTGTAAGTGTCGAAGGAAATCGGCCAGGGAGTGCAGCTGGAAGCGCTGACTAATCACCATGGCCTCACCTCATATAGGTTTGGCTCCTGTGCTAAATCAGTGCAGGAAGCCACTGTTGTTTTTGGATGCTATTGTTTGGGGACTGCTTCGTGAACCCTTCTGGAGGTCTCTTGACCGTCGGACCGGACCTTGATGGGAGTGATTCATGACATGCTGCTTCTATACTGCCTCTAGTGTTTAAAGCACTCTCTGGGCAGTTTACAATTTAATTATACAGGCTACACATTGCCTGTATAACCACCGACCCAGTAAGCTGGGTACACTATTTACCAACCTCAGAATGATAGAAGGCGGAGTCAGGCTTGAACTGGCTACCGTTGGGATCGAACTCAGGTTGTGAGCAATGTTTTGATTGCAGTACTGCAATTTAACCACTGAGCCATGAGGCTTTTGTATAGCCTCATCAGATCAAAGGCCTGCTAAATCCAGCATGTTGCTTCCTAGCATCCCATAGTAACCATCCAACTGGGAAATTCAAATGTACTGTAGGATTGAATTCAAGGGCCATCTCCCACTCTTGCTTCTTAGCAGCAGATGATGTTTTACAGAATCCACCCTGCCACCAATAGCACTGTAGTCAAGTTCCAAAAATAAAATGTGAAACATGGTTTTGGGAAGCAGGAAGCTATAAGAAGTTGACTGAGTTGTTGTTTTTAAAATTATTATTATTATTATTATCAAAGTGTTATAAAGAGATTCTCTGTATTTGGCTGCTGTTTTTCATACACCCTCTCACTACAGTTGCACTTGAATCACATTTCAGGTGTTCTTTTTTGAAAGATACAATCTCTTCTCGGCTGAGTGCCTTTGTTTTGCGTTTGCATCAATACCACTGGATTAATTTCCCAAACGTTAAACTAGCAAGAAGAAAAGAAGAATGTGGGTGGGTGTGTATATATGTGTCTGAGAGAAAGAGCTGCTGGAATCATTTATTACTGGGGAGAAAAAAAATCGACTCACCTAAGGGGTTCTGATGGGCCCTGTCTCACCAGGGCTTTCCAAGTTTTGATTACAATTTCCTTCCTAGGCAGAGTCTAAAGAAGTTACTTCTTTGGACTACATAGCCATGCTGGGAGTTATAGCTCAAAAGAATAACCTTCTGAAACCCAGCTTGTTTGGCACATGTAGGCAATCGATTGGTTGCATTTATGTGCTGTCAAGCTGCATCTGACTTGCAGTGATCCTAATACAGTTTTCAAGGTATCTGAAATGCAGGGACTTGAGTTATGGGACGTGCTGTCAAGTCAGAATTAAGTCACACTGGTGACTCAACTTTTTTTTTCCCCCAATGACTTTGACTTGACTCATGACCCGGAACTCACTCATCCTTCCTTTTTTTCCATGGAAAAAAACTTATTTTTAATAGGGACTCAGACTTGGGGCTTGTGACTCGGGACTTGTGACCAAAGGCTCGGACGTGGCCCAAATACTTGCCAACATTTCTGCTAAAATGTAGTTTTACCAGGACTGCTCCCCAGTGAGTTTCTGGGGCCAAGCCTAGTTTTGAACCCAGGTCTCCTGAGTTCAGGTCCACCACTTTCTCCACTGCACCACCCTGGCTTTCAGAAAATGGATAACCCTCCATAGTTATTATCAGCTTGCATGTATTGGGCTCCCTAATTGCTGGATGTTCTTAGCTTCTTCTTAGTCCTGGCCACCACAGCTAGTGGGGAGGGACAATGGGAACTACAGTTCAACAACCTGTGAAGACCTTGTGTTCCCCATCCGCAGGGTAAGGGGCGGCCCAATTCACGACCACTCAGGCTCAGCTGGTATCATTGGTGAACCAAAGATGATGGGTATGTGGCCCTCCAGATGTTGCTAGATCGCAACTCCCACCATCCCTCTTTGTTAAGTATGCCGGAAGAGAACTGCACTCCAGTAATACTGCCGTCCCATGTGGAGGCACACAATTCCCCAACCCTGATTTAAGCTCACAGAGTAGGAGCCCCAGGATGTATTTCTTGCTTTAACACCGCAGTGCAAGTCAACATACCTTCCAAATTAGCTCTCCAAAGACAACTGATCTTTGACCTTGGCCGCCAGATCTGAGAGCTTTTGATATAGTCAACAGTGAATGCAGGCAATAAACGGCTGGAAGGAAAACGATGGGAAAAATGAGCGTCTTGCCTTCTCAGTGGCTTTAATGAGAATGGCAACAGTCAGTGATAAACAGACCACAGGGCAGCTTCAAGCGGAGTGCTGATATGCCAGTAATACACACGCTGCTGCGTATGTGTGGTTGTGTGAATGAGTGGGTGTGAAGAGAGAGCCTGCAACTAGGGAGAGGGTCAGCCAAACCAATCCAGTGACAACTGACAGTTTACAGACGAGCTGCCTCAACACACTTCAGCCATAGTTGCTCTTTTGTGGTTCTTTTGCCCAAAGACAGTAGCTGAAGAATGTTGCAAATTAATTTCTTCCGCACTTGAGGAAATCTGAAGGGTAGAACTGAGATTTCCATTTCCATCACGGATTGCAAGAGCGCCTCAAATAAACAAATATTATTTATTTGATTTATTTATATACTGCCCATCAACCAATGGTAACAACTCTGGGTGGTTTACAACAATCACAAGACATAAAGAACAACATAATCAACACATTAAGTTCAACAAATAGTGAGTTAAAAGACATGCATATTAAGATGCAATAGAGACTAAGCTATTCTGTATGTCAAACAATAGGTAATTTAAGGACATATTACCAAAGGAGCAGTATGCATTTCAGAATAATTTAATGAATATGGTGAGGAGATCCACATCCACCTAGACACACACACACACACACACACAATCCTTAAACAACAACACTGAATGGGTGACTGTTTATTTTCCTTCTCACTCTATTATGATTCCTGAAACCCGGAGGCAGTCTGCCTGGAAAAAAAATCTCCAAAACGGTGCTTTTGTGAAGTAAAAGAAGATTGTATACCAGAATCTTAGCCTACGTATTTTAGCCCCATCCCTGCCCTAGAACTGTATCTCCTAGGATGCCAAGAGTTGGCTTGAGTAGCCATGGCAACCACTAAATCTGTGTCAGGACCAGTTTAAGACATTCTTCTGCCCTAGGCAAAGGAGAAGGTGGAGCGGGCCCCTCTCCAGCCTCCCACAAACAGATGTGAGCCAGATGGGTGGCTGGATTTTGCTTCAGTGCTGGCACCTGGATATTTTCCTTAGTCACAACAGTAGGGAGTGTGTTGTTTTGAGCCATGTGGCTTGTGCTCCTCAGCAGAGAGAAATGAGCAAAAGGTTTCAGGAGAGCAGCTGGTTATCTCTTTCCTGAGGCAGTTCCCTCAAGAACCTTAATGATAGCACCAGCCATGGACCAGATCGTTTGGAAAAGTAACTTCTTTTGATTCCATCTACCAAGGTTGGGAGTTAGCCCCCCCCCCCAAAGGAACTTCAGACTCTGGGAGATACAGTTCAAACAATGCCTTTTAAAAGCTCAGATGTCTTCCAGAATCTCATTGTCTTGGTGAATCAAACAAGAGGTGAGAAATTTTACTTCTTTGACCACAACTCCCAGAATTTACCACTGGTTAAAGGATTATGGGTGTTGCTAATTATCCCATCTCTCCTCAGAGGACTGTGTAATCTAACAAACACTCTTTCCCAGCTGGTAGCCAGCTGTTACTGAGTGGGAAGCCCAGAAGCTGGCTATGATTACCCTGTAAGTGGCTGTTAGAGATTATTGCTTCTAACAGTAACAAACTTTGACTTGAGTAATCTTTTCCTGAAATATCTTGAGGCTGGTGCATGTGTTCTAATGGCCAGAAATAGCATCCATCTACATCCTCCATGGTGGATGTAGGTATGAGGAGCACTTACCCCAAACTCTTTGGGAAACTTTGGGTTTAAGAAGATAACTTTGGGTCAGGGCAGAACTTGGAAGAAAAAAGGTCTTTTGCGGGGGAAGACAAATTCCAGGATCCTTCAGCCAGCATGGGCACTCTTCATGACAGTTGAAGGATTCTGGGAGCTGTAGTCCAAAAATGCCTGCTTCACTCAGCTCCATACATGATTGGGCTGCAATTCCTATCAAACCTCACCAGCCTGATAAATGCTGAGGGCGAGAGGAATTGCAGATTGGCCCTACAGAAAGCCACACATTCCCCATCCATGTCTTAGGCACTCATATTCCCAATCAGGGCATTTTTTGACTTGCCAAAGAAGAGAGACGGCTCCTTTCCAGCAGGTCAGATCTTGGATCCATGGAGCTCAGGGCTGGTTTGCCACCAGCTGTATAGGATTTCAGACCATGCCTGGCCCTACTTAGAAACAGATTTGAGCCTTGGGCTTTGTGCATGCAAAATCAAGAGTTCTGATAATATCACCATCCTCATCGTCTTAGAACTACACCGCTGGAAGGGACCCTGTCGAGAAGGCCTAGTGGGGAATCGAACTCCCAACACCTAAGCCACTGAACTGTCCAGCACTTATGCTACAGTCTTCTGTTGATGGAAATCCTTTGCTGTTGACTGCAGAGCAGAGATGGGCAACTTTTTCAGCTTTGAGGGTTCAGCATCCACAGGGGGCCATGCGCGCACACACACACCCAAGATCTTCTTTGCATGTTGAAAGGGATTGAAGAATCTTCCTTCCATCATGACCACCACCAGCAGCCCATCCCACCCCCTTTCTCTGCTGGCACCTGTCTGGTCAGCGGCAGCAAATTAATGGGAGGTGACCCAAAGGCCCACTGCCAGCAGTGGCTGGGTGAAAGTGATGTGTGTGACATGGTGAGAGTGAGTGGCTGGTGCTGAGGCTGAGAGGACGTCAGCTCTTAGAGGGCAGCGGGTGGCCACAGGTGTGCTGTTCTAGAGGATACCTTTCTTGGTAAAGGCATATTTCTTAGCATGCAAAGGGTTGCTATGTAATTTAACCCCCCCTCCCACCTCCCACTCCCTAAATTGGCCTGAATACAAATAGAGCTGGCAAATGGATGTGGATTAGCAGGCTTGGGCTGGCAACAGTGCTTCCTGTTTACCCAGCCAGTGATGTCCTTTAATAGCATTTCCAGACTGCACCCCGTTGGACTAATCGTGTCTGTCTGATGGGTAATTTTCTTCTTCGAGAAGGCAGCAGCCCTATGAGTCATTTTAGTTGCTGCCTCTCTTCACTTGAGTGGTCTCTCTTAGGCTAGAGTGTCCTACTTTGCAGAGAGCAGTCCGCTGTTTGAAGGCCTCTTCTTTTTGAAAGGCTGTCCTGTCCAAGGGTGCAACTACCTTGACAAATAATAGGAGAAATGCTCTCCCATTGGGACAGTCAGATTCACATTATTTTCTATACTGACTACATGCCCAGTATGTCAATGAGAATCAGCCCAAAGTCCGCCCATCCACACTTTTTCCTCCACTGCTGGGGCTTCTGCGCTTTTCGAATTGAACGCACTTGCATCAATTGAGACAGTGATCACTTGAGCAGATATAGAGGGGCCTGTAGCCTTTGGTAGTATGGAGAGGAAAACTGGGGGAAATAAGGAATAGTGGAATGGAGTACCATGCAGTTCCATCATACAGCGAGCCATACATTCCCCATCCGTGTCTTTACACTGCAACATTTTGTTGCAAGTCCAACTTCTGTACTTCTACCGACTTTACTGCATACCCCTCCTGCATATCACATGGTTCTCTTTATATAAACTTTTATCATCTTAAAAAAAAGAAAGAAAAACCTGCTGTACAGTTCTGCCCTCACTTGCTAGAAGTGAACAGAAAGCATAAAGACAGTAATTAAGCAACATGCAATTTTATGGAAAAGAAGATCAAGCAAAAGAGATCCCTGGGGCGTGAATGCCAGGCGGCTCAACCACCGTGTGCTTCTGATGTGACATTTGCTCTCCTACCCTTCTGAGATGTGAGTTCTCTGGGTGTGAAAAAGCTCTCTTTTCTCTAATTGCCTTGATAGCTCATTGTCTTGGATGATAGTTATCTGCACACTGAAGAAGCTTGAAATGCAGGCGGGGTTAATTGGAAGAAGAAGGCAGGAAGAAGATGGGGCAGGTTAAGAGAGAAATAATTCCCCGTTTCTCTCCGGGCAGAGCTGAAGGGCTGTGGTGAACCCTGAGTGCAACTGTCAGGTTTTCTAACGCTGTATGTGACAGTTCATCTTTAAGATGTAGACCATATTGCATTCAGGGCTGCTATGTATAAAAAGAATTTTTACTTGGTGAATCATTGAGTCCCTGATCTTGTATTTGACTCGGTCCCACCTCCGCTCTTCAGGAGCAACCATAATTGAGAGCAGAATGAAGGAGTTGACTTCCATTACCAGAGCTCAGGGAAGTTCCTTTCCTTTCCTTTTTGACTACAATCCAAAAGTCATTTTTTATTCAAGAAAAAACTTCTGAAAGTTTTTTGATCCACCCTATCAGCTTGCCCTTATCTCACGGTGCCCGTGGATGACAGGATGTAATCTGATCCGTTTTCGGGGGTGGGGTGGGGGTGGTTGGTTGGGTGAACCCTGCACACTGTCAGTTGACCTTTGACTTCTGACAGCACAATGACAAATAACTAGTAATTTGCTGCTCTTTCTTCACACTTCAAGCAATTGCCTCTTTGCCTAATGGTAGGACTGGCCATGCTTGCAAAGGACAATTAAAAAAAACTAAGGCACAACTGTAAACTATAAAAGTACTGTATAAACTATAAAACTGTAAACTATAAAAGTAGTGCAACATAAAAACAACTCCTGTAAGATGGTAATATGCAAATTGGAAACAATGTTTATATAATCTATGTAGAAAGCAATTATGTAGTTGTGAATATTGCAAACATTAGTATTTCACTGCGAGATTAATTAATGGAGAGAGAGCAAAACGTCAGAGACAGAATTTCTAATTGTGAGCCAAGTACCAAGTAATGAAGCAAATGTTTGACAAAAACATACTTTAACAAGAGCTCTGCGTTCAGACATTTCACATCCAATAAAAATTTTTTCTAGCTTCACTTAAAAAGGGGGATTCAGTGGAAGCAACTTCTTATTCATCACACTGCATCACACTGGAGTTTTAGTGATGGATAATTCGGGGTGTTCAAACATGGAAAAGTTACTTTTTTGGACTACAACTCCCAGAACCCCTAGTTGTAATTGGGGATTTGGTGCATTGTATTCCAAAACAGTAGCTACCTCTGGTTCAGATGCAATGTTCCCAAGCAACAAATCACAATTGTATTCCAATTCTTCCCCTGCCTTCCTAGTTTTATAAACCGCTATATCTGAATGCAGCTTGCATACAACACAGATTGCATATAAATAGGATTTCAGGTTCCAGTCTTCAGAAAAGCAATGACTGAGCATCACACAGTTCACGAGTAGCAAAATATTTAAAGTAAATAAAAATAAACAAACAAATAAATATTTGCTTTGATTAAACCATGCTGTCTATTAAATAACTGTGCTGTAAAGTCAATTCAGGCTGTGACTATACTGGCAAGCCAAATCGGAGTGATTCTGCTTTGCTGCAGCTTGATTTGCAACCTACTTTATGCTTCTACTGAGATTAAGTAATCACATGGAGACCACGGGTTGCTTCGGTGCCAATGTCCACAATGGCCCCTCAAATCTGATGCAGTTCAGTCCATGCCACTGCCCCCTGCCCCCTGCCTTTGATCCCGCCCTCTGCTGATCTCCAGCTCTCTTTTTGTGGCTCATTGTAGAGCTGACGGGTTGTTGCATGGCACAAGGGAAAGGGGACATTTTGCCAAAGTTCTCCATAATGTACAAATACATACGCACATGACGTAGAAACATAGTAGTCTGGTGTAGTTCATCAGAGTTGTTTCTATTTTCTATCAATTTGTATCTTTTTTTTCTCTTTTGTTGTTGCAGAGGTAATCTAGCACTAAATGAATGTCTCAATGCAGCGTTTTAGCGCTAAACTTGATGTTGTTGTCGTTTAGTCGTTAAGTCATGTCTAACTCTTTGTGACCCCATGGACCAGAGCACGCCAGGCCCTCCTGTCTTCCACTGCCTCCCGGAGTTTGGTTAAATTCATGTTGGTAGCTTCGATGACACTGTCCATCCATCTTGTCCTCTGTCGTTCCCGTCTCCTCTTGCCTTCACTCTTCATCCCTGTCATGGACTGCTGCCTTGTCGTGGCGAAGGGGCTTGAGTAATTCAGAGAAGCTATGGGCTATGCTGTGCAGGGCCACCCAAGATGGACAGGTCATAGTGGAGAGTTCTGACTAAACGCGATCCATCTGGAGCAGGAACTGGCAAGCCACTCCAGTATCTTGGCCAAGAAAACTCCATGGACAGAAACAAAAGGCTAAACTTGGTAGTTTGTTTTTAAAAAATACTTCTGAGAAGTTGTTGTTGTTGTTGTTGTTGTTGTTGTTGTTGTTACTCTCCAAAAAAGTAACGTATTCAAGTTCTGGATTCAACCGTTACTTCAGTTAGCTTTCATATGTTCATGAAGGGGGCACATTAACTTCTCGTTCAGACAGCCATATTTCGTGGCCAAGCCCTGTACATTGTTTCTGCTCTGCCCTGTTTCTTCTGGTTTCCTTTGACCTAATACTCCCATATGGTATTTTTACTCCCTCTGGACTCAGTCTGTGGCCATTTCATTGGGCTGTTTGAAAATTAAATGGGTTTTCAAGACCTTGCTTATTTAAAAATGCGCTCGTAATCTCAAGATTAGACCACTGTAACGCGCTCTACGTGGGGCTGCCTTTGAGGTTGATGCGGAAACTTCAGGTGGTGCAGAATGCGGCGGCCAGACTCCTTAGTGGAGTGAGAAAATACCAGCATATCTCTCCTATTCTGGCCGCATTGCATTGGCTGCCCATTCGGTTCCGCATTGACTTCAAAGTTTTAATGCTTACTTATAAGGCCCTAAACGGTTTAGGACCTCGATATTTGGTGGAACGCCTACTCCCACCAAGGTCTACCCGGATCACCCGTGCGAGTCAGGAGGTGAGGCTGAGGAGCTTGACGCCGAGGGAGGCCCGTAGGGAAAGAACAAGAAATCGGGCCTTCTCGGCGGTGACTCCTCGCCTCTGGAATAATCTTCCTCCGGAGATTCGTGCCGCCCCTACGCTGGGTATCTTTAAAAATCAATTAAAAACATGGATGTTTATACAGGCCTTCCCTCCAGTCAATACCTGATCTTTTTATCTTTTCTATTTATCTTTATTTTTTGTTTTATAATTGTTATGGAAATTGTTTTTGTAATAATTTTGTGACTTTATCTGTTGTTTTATGTTGTTTGGAAGCCGTCTAGAGTGGTCGCAAGACCAGATAGGCAGGGTATAAATGAAATTAATAATAATAATAATAATAATAATAATAATAATAATAATAATAATAATAATAATAATAATAATAATAATAATAATAATAATAATAATAAATTATTAAACGGACATAGCTAGATCATACCAGTGACTGAGCTATCAATATTAATGGGTGGGGTGGGAGCAGAGAACAAGAATCTTGAGAAATAACCTTTAAAATAGCTTTGAGCTTTTTTGCCTTTTGATAAACTGCTAGACGCTTTGACATTTTTACGGGTTTTTTTCCCCCATTGGGAAGACTTGGAAAGAGTAGGAGAGGGAAACCAGGTTTGTTACCCTTCTGAGGCCCTGCTGTTTTTGTTTTGTTTCGTTTCCAAGAAGGCATCCTTATTTCCTGGAATAATATAATGCTTGGGTCACTAAGTTCTTGAAAACTGAAGACAGACATCATTTTCTGTCAGTGATGGCTGGATCTTGAGGAAACCATGCAAAACATCAGTGGGGGCCCTTCCCTGTTGGGCCCAACGCTTTGCCATTTACATCATTGGAAGATGATTGTATCTCTTTCTTTACAGGAAATAGTCCTCTGTTTCAAAGCATGTCCTGTTTAGTGGGCTTTCCAATCAAAGCCTGGATAGAAGTTCAAATGCCATCAGAACATGGAAGTAATGTATTGCTAATTGACTTAGCTACCTGTGATGAGTTACTTCTTGAGAAATGAAGGTGTCATCTATTTCAAAAGCAACTGACCAAGTGCAAATGTTATAATATTTTGGTGTAATGAGTAATAGGTTCTAGTCCCCCCCCCCCCCATTTATTCTTAGAGCATTTTAAGAGGAGTTTTAAATGGAATTTTCAAATGTGATACCATTCTTTTACCAATCCTAACCCCTGGCCAAAGTAATGAAAAAGTAATGAAAAGCATGAAGAACTGTAAGGAGTGATGCATTGAGGGACTTCGTAAAACATTGCAGTGAGTAACAACAACATGTGACTTCTTCAGTAGCACAACGAATAATGAGAATGGCTTTTCAAAAGTTGCTTCTCAGCTCTGAGGACTGCAAGACCTTTCAGGGGCCTTGAAGCTGGTCATCAAAGGCAACAGCGTCTGGGTTGAGCAAAAGGGCTGAGTAGCAGGCAAGGCTGATCCCTGGGTCCCCTCTATGGTCAGATGCATCTAATGAAAATAATTCTCTTGAATTTTACAGCTCCAGAAACAAATCAACACTCTTTTGTCCTGTTGTTTCTGAAGTAGAAGTGCCTACCTTACACCCGTTTTCTCTCCTGCTGGGCCCAATCTGCCCTACTGCCCCAAAGAAAAGGGCTGTGTGGTCTCCAAAACAATACAAATGCAGGAGCAGGTGATACATTTATTAGACCACTTAAAAACTCAAGCAAACCACAGAGAGCCAGCTTTCAATGATAATTCATATTCTTCAGGCTGTGCACCAAGTTCTTGTGGGTAGTTCAGAAAATTATATACTATTATCAGAGTCCCAAAGTTTCATGGTCATTGCTGGGGCCAGGATAGCTTCTTGAAATGGGGGAAAAAACCCAACAACAACCCACAAAACTTCTCCAAGCTCTGGGAAGAAGAAGACCTGCATGCTCATGGACTTCTTTTTGTCTTTGGCTTGTGGCTCCTTCCTATAGGTACCTCGAATGAGAGGCCCAACAAATAAAAAGCAAAGCAGCTTTTGTACAATCCCAGCAAAAAGATATCCTAGCAAAAGAGCATGATCAACCATGGCAAAGGGTTGTGGAAAGTTCTAGAAGAATAAGGATGGAATATAATTCTTTTGACTTGGCAATATGAAGTTCATTAGTGATCTTCTTAAAGGCCATCTGAGTGGAAAACAGAAGATGAAATCCAGGTCTGGGCTAGAAAGGAAAAACTCAAAACAACAAGAATAAACAGCACATTCCAAAGGTTTAGAAGCAGAAGGCTATAAAGAAACAGAATGATAATTAGAAAGAGAACGATCAAGAGGTGGCTTTTTAAAAAATAGGAGAGATGGTGGCATGTTTATAAGCTGGAGAGAAGAAACCAGTACAAAGAAACATGTTAATAAGGAGTAAGAGAAGGGAGAGAAGAGAATAACTAAGAGTAATGATAGTCCCAGAGATGGGACAGATCAAGAGGGCAGATAAAAGGAATCCTGGTAGACAGCAAATGACTGACCAAATTAACTTTATTGCATAGCACACAAGCCTTTGCAGTATATGCTGTATAAAATCAACACAGTACAATACAATATAAAAGAAATTAAATTGAACTTCTCATCAAACTTTAAGGTACATCTACATATCTAAGCATAAACATTAATCCAATTAGTAGACTTAAACATAAAACAATGAATCATTAACAATAACATTAGTAATAACAAAGGACCCTGAGTGGCAATAAACTAAATTGTTAACTTGTTTAGTAGTTGAGGGTACAACCTTTATTTTCATGACAATGGAAATGAACCTTGCCGTTTGAAATGTAATAAATGAGACCATTCTTCAAATGATGATGGAAAAACTGGAAGAACTGAAGAAGATGGAGTATGTATTGCCAGAAACAGCAGCCACAAGATCAGAATCAATGGTATAGCTCTTGTTATTTAAAAAACAAAAGCATCGCTCATATTTTATAGAATCATAGAACAATGGAGTTGGGAGGGGCCTAAAAGGCTATCGAGTCCAATCCCCTGCTCAGTGCAGGAATCCAAATCAAAGTATGTCTGACAGATGGTTGCCTACTTTTCTCTTGAACGCCTCCAGCACTGAAGTGCTCACCCCCCCCCCCCCAAGGTCATTGGTTCCATTGTTGTACTGCTCTAACAGTTCGGACATTTTTTCCTCATATTCAGCTGAAATCTGGCTTCTTGTAGCTTGAGCCAATTATTATATATTCTGCACTCTGGAATAACAGAGAATAGATCTTGTCCCTCCACTGTATGACAATCTTTCAAGTATTTGAAGAGTGCTATCCTATCTCCCCTCAGTCTTCTTTTCTCAAAGCTAAACATGCCCAGTTCTTTCAGTCTTTCTTTCCTTTCATGTTTTTCTTTACTACTACTTCTTTTTCAAACTTTTGAGTGTTTTTCTCTTGACCTCTTCCCACTCTGTCAGTTTTTTATTTCCCTCATTGCCTTCCTGCAAGTGTTAAGAAGGCTCTATTTGCTGCTTGAGAAGCAGGCAGATATAAAATTACGTTGGGGGACCAAAGTCTGCAGGATTTAAAAATAAGCTAGCATTATATGGAAAGGTGAGTGGTGTATACTGCTGGGCAGTTATTACTACCCCCTGCATGAAAGCAAGACTCAAAGGTGTTTCAGAGAACCCTCAATGCTGTGATGGTGCCTCTTTACATTCAATGGTAGCCTGGTGTTATCCATCGTCTTCTGTGCTGATGCCACTGTTTTGCCAGTGTATGGATCCACACCTTGGGAAAGACTGCTATTTGCAGAGGTTTTTGTGGCTCACAAGGTTGAAAAAGTGGGATTTTTTGATCAGCAGGACTAGGGTGTCATTTACTTACACTGATTACGGATGGGAAAGAATTTCATTTCAATTCTTGTTTCATAATAATTTTCACGATAATTCATAGGGTTTTTAATATTGGGAATGAAAGAAATTGAAGTATAGTCTCCAAATCTTGTAATGTACTATTTGTCACTGGTTAGGTCTCATGTAGAGTCCTGTGTCCAGTTCTGGACACCACCCTTGAAGAAGGATGCCAACAAACTGGAACAAGTTCAGAGGAGAGCAATAAAGATGACCAGGAGGCTGGAAACCAAGCCTTAGGAGGAAAGACTGAAAGAACTTGACATGTTTAGCCTTGAGAAAAGAAGACTGAGGGGAGATGGGATAGTACTTTTCATATACTTGAAAGGTAGTCATACAGAAGAGGAGCAGGATCTGTTCTCAAATTTAAGGTAAATCTACATATCTAAGAATAAACATTAATCCAGTTAGTAGACTTAACTATATCCCAGGGTGTAGGACACATAATAATTGGCTCAACCTATAGAAAGCCAGATTTTGGTTGAATATGAGGAAAAACATATCCGTTAGAGCAGTACAACAATGGAACCCAGGACCTCAGGAGGCATTCAAGAGAAAATTGGACAACCTTCTATCAGATTTGCTTTGCTTTCAATTCCTGTCTTGAGCAGGGGGTTGGACTTGATGGACTTATAGGTCTCTTCCAACTCAATTATTCTATGATTCTATGAGAATAATTTTTTTCCAGAAAATCAGATATGGGAGAAACTGAAACTAACAACTCGAGCCCAGGACTTTTGGTGCTAAATGTTTAAAGCTGGAATTGAACCCCTGTTGTGTTCATTTGTGCTACCCCGTTTCCCCGAAAATAAGACCTAACCTGAAAATAAGCCCTAATACGATTTTTCAGGATGCTTGTAATATAAGCCCTACCCCCAAAATAAGCCCCAGTTAAGTGAAACCCTGCCCTCCACCATTGTGCTTTAACCAGAAGAAGATGACATGACAGTATGAATAAATGTAGATTGTTGTACATGAAAAAAATAAAACATCTCCTGAAAATAAGCCCTAAAGCGTCTTTTGGAGCAAAAATTCATATAAGACCCTGTCTTATTTTCGGAGAAACACGGTAGATCTAAATTAAAGTTGCCACATCTTTTTTCCCCTGAGGTTCTTCTAATCTTTAATCCATATACTGTACATTCAAGCCACTGAGGGATAGTGACAGGTGAGGATTTACTTTCACTTCCATTTTCATAAAAATATTACCAAAACTGCAATTTGCTTCATATATGGGAAAGAAAGAAAAAGACAGGAGTGAAGAAGAAAGTTAACCTGACAGACTCATGCAACCAGGCTGTAAATGTTTTGGTTCTTCAGAGATGAAATCCTGTGTGGGAAAGTTCCCCCTCTTTTTTTTGAGACCTGTTCTTCATCTGTCCTGTCTCTTTACTTGTCTTGCATGTTCTGCACTATCGCTTTTTTGAAGAGCCCGGTAACTATTCTCCCATACAGGTTATGGATTCTTTGTGTTCCTGAAAGTCCGGGCCCTTCCAACCAACCAAGTCTTTCTTCCGATGTGGTGCCACCATGAATTCACTTGATCTTTCCTCAACGTTCCCTTTGATGTTGCTGCTCCAAGTTTGGTTTCTCAGAGATGACGGTGTGGTATTTCGGAACTTTTATATTCGGAAAGTGACACGGAGGCGCTAAGAGCTGCTTCTGCCATCGGTATTTCATAAGCGTCAGTCAGGGGATTGGGTTTCAAGCACGGGGTCCCATGAAACGAGTCGTCTGTTCCGGTTTTTTGTTACACGGAGCTGTTAACTTGACTCTGGAGAAAACGCCAGCAGGTGCTTTTGAAGAAACAGGTTGTGAGCTGCTCAGAGAATGTGTGGAGTTCATTCACCTCAGTTAACACCAGCTGTGTCCGAAGCCCCAGCCTGTGAGGCCTTCCTGCCATGCAGCTTTATGGACGATTTCGTCTAACAATGAAGACAGTGAATTATCTGGGGTGCCTGAGTAAGCACAGCTCATGTGTGCCTTAAAAGTTTACTCCAATGGTTTTTGCTAGTGTTGAATGAGTCAAAACCATGGCACTATTTGTGTGAGCAGAGATTGGAAGTATCTCACTTACTACCTATGCAGATACCTGTAACTAGTTACTTTTGGCAATAATAACTGCCACATGTCATTACTTTAAGATGAGGGGGGAGGCCCCTGTGCATTCCTTGTCTACATGGAGAATTGAGTTTTCTTTTGTTACTCAATGCGGGCGGCTCTCCACCCTTGCTAGGAATTGACCTCCCTTAGGGTTTTCTTCCTCTTTCTTAAAATAAAATTTCTTCTTTCTATTTTTCTTCGGTCTTTAACCAGAAAATCCAAGCCGCCCGAGGTGTGCAGTGTCTTCAAAAGGCTGAAAGCATTCAAGGAGCCCCCCCTCCCAAAGTGTTGTGCATAGTGTTGTACTTTTAGAATGTGAATGTTAGTGCGTTTTTGTTGACATAATTCTCAGGCATGCTATCAACAGAACTCAGGGTGCTCTGTGTGCAACAGAACAAGGTACTCCCATGGGGGGGGGGAGGGATTAGCAACTATAACAGTAACACCTTTGCCCCCACCACAAACTAAAAAGGAATGGAACAATTTCCATCTCTGGAGGAATTTTCCCATCTCTCTGTGTTGGGCGGGGATCTCTTTTGCAAGTTTTTGGGCTTCCCAGGGCATATATGCACACGCATAGGAGGCAGGCGAGCAGGCGCAGCATTTCTAGAACAGTGGGGCAGCTCTTCTAGAACAGGGAAGCTTAGTGAAATCCTCCTTTGCTTCCAGGACAAAACTGGGGGAAGTGACCCCTTTTGGCCTACAACTCCCAGAATCCTCTAGCCGGCGTTGCCCCTCCACACTTCTTATTTCTTTTCTTTTTCCCCTGCTGTTGTTGTGACAACCCTGATGTCATGAAATGTCTCTTCCTTTAAACATGCAGTGCTGCTCTTGGTCAGGTTATGCACCGTTGTAGGCTAGATACACAAACGACACGAGCTTATATAAGCTGTGGTCACCTGAGATCTGAAAAGGGGTAGGGGTGAGGAACCTCTTCCGAGCCTTTCCCTGCTCAGACCAGCCCCTACCTAAAGCAGCTTTCTATATTCCCCAGTCAATTTAGAAACACCCTGTGCTGTGTTTGTTCTAAATCTACCTTTCCTCTATAGGATTTAACAACAACAACAACATTGTACTGCAGCCCAAGCCAGCTACGGACAGTGCCGATTGGCTAGCTCCCATGCTATCACTGAACAACCATCACTTTCAATGGCTGGTGCAGATTTGCAGTTCAAAATAAAAATGACAACCTAAAGAGATAAGGGCTTGGAAAACAAATGGAAAAAACAACACCCAGCTCCTTGAAACATAGAGGGAAGGATGAGATTAATGGCAGAACCAACTACCAATTCATTTTGTTTAATGGATTTCCTAACAATCTTTTAGGATAAATCAGTTTATTAGTATCAGATTCTATAACACTTTGACAGTGACTTACATCTATAGCTTGAGATGAGGAAGGCATGAGAATATGCCTGTAAACCACAGTGCATGTTCCATGGTGCTATTCGAGAAAGTTTAACTTTTCTAGCTATTTTTGATTAAAGGTGGGAGAATGTCACTGCTATTGCTGCCGCCTCTCAAACCCACCCCACCCCCATTTTAAATTAGTTCATGAACGGAAAGTTGGATAACTCTAACGGAAAGGGCATGAAAGGATGGAAAATGGAGGGGGGGGAGGCTACAAAAAGCATCACACATCCAAAAATAGGGCAGAGAGCAGTCTTAAATCTGAGTGCTCTTTCCACAATGTCATGGATTTATGAACCTGGAAGAAGGCCAGAAAAATATGAACTAGGTTCTATACTCGGAGGATTAATATCCCCCAAAATGAGATTTGGGAAGCGAGAAATTCTGGGAAGCCAGAATAAACAGAAGGAAATGTGCAAACCTTGTTGGTTGGGCTTCAGGAAATATCTTCTCTGGACTATACCTCCCGGATGTCTTCAGCGAGCATCAGCCATACTGTCTAGTCACGTTCTGGCAGTATCCCAGGTTCTGGAAGGGTTGCTAAATTCTGGTTAGACTCTAACTCGTCGTTCCCATGCTAGGATACTACTGGACCCAAGAATCTGTTTCTCTGTCTCATGCTGTCCATCACCATGCTGGGAATCTTAGAAATATGCCTTTTTTTTGGACTACAACTATCAAAAATGCCCCAGACAGCATGGCTAGTGGAGAAGCCCATATAAGGCACCAGTTCTGATATCTGGACCAAGCCCTTCCTACATGTTTTCCCCCAGCAAGACTGGCACTCTGAGCAGTGCTAGGCGGCTTCATGCAGACATGCTTTCAATTATCTATCATGCTCCCCGTGTAGCATCACTGCAGCTTTGTAAGAAATAAACGGGGCCCAGGGGCTACGGACTCAGCTATCCAGGGCTCCTTGGAGCGCTGACAGAAGGGTTAAGTGTGCCTGCTGGGGATGTTTTGCCCAGAACTCCCTCAAAGCTGCCTTTGGGCCCTGTTGGCAACACTGTGTTGCAACAACCCAACACCATCTTGCTATTCATCCACATGCAGAATTTGAACCCTTCAAAATCTTGCTCAGCTGTCCAGGACCAGGAACACCTGATCTGAAATATCCTTCTTTCACTGAAAAATGCAGCTTTCTTGGCACCCCTTCAGAGGTCATAAAGCAGCTGTCATCAACCAAAACGACGGGGGTAAAACTAATTGACTGTGCATTTACATCCACATCTAATCCACATTTTCTGAACCAATGAGCCAACCAAAGCACAGTTATCCCTTGGCGTTCATGCTCCGTGTCTTCCACTTTTGCAGGGCAGTTCTTCCATTAAAAAACAAAATGAGTATTCGAAGGGAAAGAATTTGAGGAATAATAGAGACGTTTGGGGAAATAGTGTTCAAAAACGCGTTATCTTTGAGGGAATTACGGCTAAGAAATATGTGCATGGCATAAAGTGAACAAGCACATCTGAGGAGATATATGGGTGGAGATAAATCTGAAGAAGATGAATTGTTGTTTGGAGTTTTAAAAATCGAGTCATAAAGTTATGTGCGAACAGGATGAAACAAATGTAATGTGGGAGGAAAAATGAGGAACGCGGAGAAGCTGAAATTGACAAATTTGTCCACCCATGGACATGGCACACCTAGAAGGGTGATCTATGAAGTCCCACTAGTGGTGAAGAGATGGAAGAGATGGGTAAAGCACTTCTGTGTATTCTCTGCCCAGAAAATCCTGGAAATAGCGACCTAGTCAGAATCAACTTGACAACACACACACACACACACACACAGAGCCAGGGCTCCTTAAAAACATGGGCTCCTTAAAGACAAAAGCCAGGGCTCCTTAAAGACATGGCATTGTTGGAGAAATAAATGTGACTCTTTGCTCACTGACCGCTGTTGCTGATTGTATAGGATTGCAGAAGATGCCTGGCATTGGAAGTTTGCTCTTCTGCTCTGTTTGAGGCAAAAGGCAGACCCATGAACGAACTTGAGTAGGAGCTGGAGTTCGTTTTTCTCATTCTCAATGTTTCTGCCACCTTTCGACTGCTTAGAGCCAACCTGCCTTCTGCTTCTCTCCAATTCAGTTGTCAACGGGGAAGTTCCCCCCAGGAATTTCGTTATATACAGGCCCTTGTTCTAAGTGCAGCATTTGTGCTGGCAAATTATGTCCTTCACCCTGATGTGGAGATGGAAAGCACGGTAGGAAAGAGGAGAAATCCCTCTGCAAACAACCAGGATTTTATTAGAACTTCTTGCAGAGGAAAGAGCATAGAGTTGAGTCACTGCTAAAGCACAGCCAAGAATGGTGAGTCATCATCATCATGGTTGGCCTAACCAAGTCTATCAATAACTGACAAGAACTGTCACTCTACCTTGCTGACTTAGCATCTGCAGTGGTACTAACATCCATCTGAATATCCACCCAAAGACATACGCTTCTCACTCCACAGTTTTCTTTTGATTGAATAAGTCCTTGGAGTGGGAAGCCCACTTCCCCCACCCCCTCGAGCTTGGGAGAGTTTCTGCCATTATTGGCTGAGAGATTCTGGAGATTTTAGCATCCCAAAGTAACTTTTCTAAGATCTGTGTTTTCAGTTTCCTTAATACTCGGTTCCCGTCTACTTCCACCTCCTCTTCTTTGCTTTGATTCTTCTGTTGATGTCCCTCCACACTCCAAGGAGAGAGTCAGGTTTGTACATCAGACAACTGAGTGTTGAAACTGTGGTAACTTACCACTTGGGGGGTGGTCCTGTGACTTACTGTAGAGGGACTAATCTTCTATTGGAAAGGCCATCATTGTCTTTGAAGATGTCCTCTATTTAAAGGACTCAATCCAGCTGCTAAACTCAAAGCTTGATCCCATTACTAGCCCTCCCCATTTAAATCAGGTTTAGCATGTTTTAGATTGATTTAAATTTGAGTGTTGTTTACATGAGGTACGTGCAAGAGGGAATGATTTCACTGGGGATTTTGTTATTGACAACAGAGCCATGAGTTTTTTTACTCCTCTGCCAGAGGTCCGTTTATTTTAATGCAGCTGTGGAATCGATTCATTGAAATTGATTCCACATATGTGAACACCTCTGCCCGTGCTATCATTAATATTTAATTCCTACTATCTGGTACAACGCTATACCAGCTAGCAATAATTTTAAAAATGAAATAAAATAAACATTGTGGTCTGCTTGCTGAAGCTGGCCTCTTCTGCGTGGGCTTCAGTCATGCTTCCCGTGTCATCCTGATCAGCTGATAGGTGGCCCAACTGCTGCTTGAAGCCAGCTTCTTCTGAGTGGCTAGACCATTGTTGTAGCAACCGTGGAGCGGGGCACCTCCCAGCTAGGGAATTTGGCGCGGCAGCTTCTCACAGCTTCCTAACAGCTGACGGTGGCCTGGCCACTGCTGGAACCTGGCTTCTTTCCAGCAACTATCCCTTGTGGGAGTGATCACGGAGGGGACTGCCTCCCAGCTGGGGATTTGGCACGGCGGCTTCTTGTGATTTCCTGGCACTGTGTCAAACACCTAATGGGCAGAAGGCATGGAAAGAGCAATTCAAATACCATGTGATTGTCACATGATTTTGAATCAATTTCATTTTGAACGTTGTGTATTGCAAGGTAATTGCATACTGTAACCGAGCCCTCAGTATAAAGGGATTGAAAGGTTTAACAATAAACGGAACTGCATCTGCATCTGTGGCTACCTGGACAGACTGAGAAAAAGAGCTTTTATCCTGGAAAACAGTGGTCTTTGCAATTGCATGCCATTTCCTGAGTGCATCTGGCATGGAAGAGGCTACTTCAAAGACCTCTCCTTTGTCTACCTCTAGTTCCTGAATAACAACAAATGGCTGTGCCTTTGAGTTGAGCAGTCATGGTACCTCATAGCCTGAGGTGATGCAAATGCCAGGTGGCAGGTTTGTGTGGCTGCTGAAAACATCAAGGAGAATTTGGCAACTCAGATACCAGGCAAAAACAAAATTAAAAATGACACAAATGTTGTGGCAACATAAAGACTATTATATTTTAATGTAAGCTTTCATGGTGTCTTTGTTTTGCAGAACCGTCAAAGTAGATCCAGAGCAATTAAGGTTTTTCAGCATGGCTATCCAGGTATATTAGCTGGCTGGATAGCTCAGTGGTTTAGGAATCTGGCTATGGAAACAGAGGTTGGGAGTTCAATTCCCCCGCAGTGCCTCCTACAAGTAAAGCCAGCCTATGTAGCTTTGGAAAAGCTGCACAGTCCCAGAGCTGCCTCCAGAAGAAGGGAATGACAACCTACTTCTAAGTATTATTTACTTGGAAAACCCTGAAAAGGTTCGCCATAAGTCAGAATTGACTTCGATAGCATGCAATTATTATGTTATCCAGGTAAAAAGACTACTTTGATATGTGAGATAGTGTCTCATTTTGATCTTGGGGAGCGGAGTGTTTCCAAGCAATGGTATGCCCATGCTACTCACAAGTAGACCTTTGTAATCTTCTGCTTCTCTCCTGGCTTAACAGAAATAAGGGAAAGGATAGTGTAGGTTTCTTTATGTTTAGGGTTGCTTATGTTGCTTAGTGCTCTGTATTCTTAGTGAATCCATATGTGCTTGAATTTTGGAACTATTGTACTGTTTGTTGCAGTATCTTTTACTTTTCTCATTTCTCCTTTTCTTTTTAAATAAACTTTATTCTCCCTATCAAGCTGTGTCTGAAAGATGAAAGCTGGGGGGAGAGGTTTAGTACTCTATCAGTCCTGGCCTCTTGATCTAGCTACTGATTAAATGTTAATTGATGTTATGGGAGTTGCAGGGAGATTCCCTTAAAAAAAAACCTCTGGTGGCACTATACAGGTTTGGGGTCTTTTTCAGCAAGTTCCTGCCAAGGGGTCCTTGTGGTTTGACCCCCTGATGAGGGCACGAACCCCACATGGTGGCAGCGAGCAGTGTTCTTTCTTTGGCAAGATCGCAACACTCAGTTCTTGCGGACACACTGAATTAATGGGACATGGTAACTTGGCACGAATATTGCACAGATTGATTCGTTGGGTTTACAGAGTTGGGGAGTAGCAACTGGCTTTAAGGCAGATTGTTCAGACAACTGGTCACTGCTGCCCCCACCTCTGTATTACTCTTTAACTTACAACGAGGAAGGGCGGGATCTGTTCTCGATCATCCCAGAGTGCAGGACATGTAACCATGGGCTCAAGCAACAGGAAGCCAGATTTAGGCTGAATATCCAGAAAAACTTTTTTCCTGTTAGAGAAGTATGACAAAAGAACCAATGACCTAAGGAGGTGGTGAGCGCTCCAGCACTGGGGGCATTCAAGAGAAAATTGAAGAACTATCTTTCAGATCTGCTTTGATTTGAATTTCTGTCTTGAGCAGGCGGTTCGACTCGATGACCTTATAGGCCCCTTCCAACTCCATTATTCTATGAGTCTATGATTTTTATGTTTATATCTACATGTATGAATTAGCATATTCCAATTCAAAACAAACTGGTGTGTTCCTTTTCTTCTTTTCGGTGACAAATTTGCTCTTTTTAAGAAGCTAAGTGGCTGCCTTACCACCCATTGCCTGGAATTTTGCAGTAGCTCACTGCTAGAGTAGGCCTATAGAAGCAGTGGAAGTTACATAGGTGTTGACCTTTCAAATCCCCATTGATTCAATGGGTCTGCCACAGTTGCAGTTTATTACTGGATTTCAGTCAAGGTCTCACCGCAGTTAAATACTGTCAGATACTTACAGCTTTTTCTCTCCTTGAGTGCACTCTGTACGCCCTACAAGGGCAGCCAGACTCTTCCTCTCAACATTTTAAATGGGCTCTTGAGACTGCTTCACCCTGGCAGGCAGTTTTTAAATCAAAGCCTATGCTTATAGTATTATTCAGCTGTTGCTGGTACAGCTTTTATTATGGTATTTTACAATGCTGTTCAATGACTGCATCGTTCATTGTAAATTTTGCTTGCTTTTTTTATGTATCAGTCACCTTTTGTGTATTTTTTATACTCTTCTAATAAAGAGATGGAATATAGACATTCAAATGAATGAATGAATGAATGAATGAAACCTTTGGCCATTTGAATTCCAGACAGATGCAGAAAACATTGTCGGTTCAATCTTGAAATAATTGTCCAAACACAACTTCACATAATGTGATGTTTCTGCTTCAGTGTGAGTCAGCAGAATAAATGCTTCTAAGCTCAAATGGAATATTCTGTAATGAGGTTTACGAGACAAAAAGTGTTAATGAGTCTGTTTACTCTTCCTGTATCAAGTCTATAGGGGAAAGCAGCTTATGATTTCTATGGAAGGAAATGCAAACCACAACTCAGTTTGTGTATGTGTCAGTAGTGGCTTATACAATTCACTGAAATGTGCTTTTATATTCAGGTGGACTTAAGACATTATCTTGATGTGTACATTTTTACTGACATGGCTTCTGTTTTTGCTGAATAAATCAGCTGAATAGTGGACTCTAAAAATATCCCCCCAACTTTGCCTGTTTTAGCTCTTCCAATACTTCCTGCCCTTAAATGTCCTTCCTTCTGCACCACTCAAAGAATATTTGTCTTTTCTTAATCACTGGTATATTTGGACCATCACTTTCACCTTTAACCTCCCCAGATCCTGCTGCTGTTCCAGAGAAAAATAAAACATGGGAGTTCTCCCCCTCTCATCCCAAGATCTCTTCAAGTCCATGATCTGCCCAGCTGACTTTATATCTGACCTTAAACCTCCTGCATAAATTTAAAAACAGTGACGCCATCACCATCTGGATTAAAATCCATGCAGTGAGTGCTTGAATCTTAGTCTTGAGGGATACCCTGTAGATCAGCTACAAAACAGGGATAGGAAAACTCTGGACTGCAGGCTGGATGTGGCCTCCAAGGGAAACCCATCAGCTGCCCTTTGCTGCTTCTGTCATACTCTGATCGCTTCTATGTACACTCCCCTTTGGATCTAACCAGAGCAGAGAACTAGAAGGTAACTCATTCAACCTGAAAGGGAACCTCCCAGCCCACCTGTTCCTTTAAGTAGAATGGAGTTCAGGTTGCAAAAAATGTGGAACCGGGAATTGCAGTGTTCTTTCTCCACCCAAGAAGGGATCTGATGCTGCCGAAGTCACTACTGTGGCCCCACTGCTGTGCTTGCATGGATATAGGGTGCACACATCCTTCTCACCATCACCATCACCGCTTCTCATTCATGGAGCTATCTGCCATTACCGTTGCATCTGGTCTGATCTTCTCTGTTCACAGATCTGTGGCTCCCTCTTGCTGCTGCCTTGATCATGGACATCATCACTGTTAACTGTTGACATTTTGCCCTTCGCTGTTGCATCACACTGGTTCACCTCCTTCCCTCCAGTCCTCCCATGGCTCTTCCCCCCCCCCCCTTGTTACTGGTGGTGATGGTGGCGTTGCTGCTACCCCCTCTGCAAAGTATCTGCCACCCAGATTGGTCGGCGAGTCTCAATCAGGCAGCAGAGTTGGCATCTTGTAGGATCAAAGTGGCCCATTTTTCTCCTGAATCCGTTATGGCGGCAATGACAAGAGTGTGTGCATGTCCAGGAGGTAGCTTGGGAAAGATGGACTCCAGGAGCACCAGCAGGGGAAAATCTGGGGCTGCTGTTGGAGACTTCCTAACAACATAGGATAGTCTCTGACACGGGGGGGGGGGGGGGGACAAGTTGTGACTGCTGCGGCCACTTCCAACTTATTTCTTCGTGACAACTCCAAGCTTGGATTGGATTCCATTTGTCACTCCTGGTGGTGGGGCAAGAACTGGGTGAGAGGCGGAAAGGAGGTTGTGGTTTCCTGCAGGGTAACTGGTACAAAAGAGGTTGGCGCCCGGCCTTGCCTGAAAAATTTGACTGAAGAAGGTCATATGTGCTAGAGAACAAAATAACATTTTATGACTTGGAGTTGCCTTAGCTACCTTGCATCCCCTTTGCTTTGCAACATGAAAACAGCATGAGGAAAGCGCCAGCCGATAATGCAAGGAACCGTCCCTTTGGAATAAAATACACAATAGGTGAATTGTTATAGGTGAATTGTTATACAAAAAAATTATAATAAAAATAAAATAGTTTTGCGTCTTCACCTGTAGAGCTTGATCTGGAAAATCAAGGACCTAACCAACTTGATCAACTACATGCATTGCAGAAAAAGAAGAAACACACCACTTTAAAAAGAAGCTTTATACTGAAGACATTTTGTTAGGAAAAAAGGCATATACTGAGTGTTTTAGGCACCTGACTATGAAGCCAGAGGTTGAGAGTTCAATTCCCCACTGTGCCTCTTTGACAACGGCTGAACTCAATGAACCACAGGGTCTATTCCAGCTCTGCAGTTCTTAGATTATAGATTATGTATATGTATAGATTTTAATACGGTATATAAATGTATATATGTATAGGTGGTTGGATAGCTCAGTGATGGCTTGTCTACATGGCTCAACTGGAGCAGGCTAAATATGGTTGCTTAAGGTCAGGTAGAGGTCTCGCGTGCCATTTGGGGCAATGCTTGCGTCCAAATGGCTTAGGCACCTCAAGGGACCCTAATTGGCCTGCTTCCCTTAAGAAAACAACAAAAACAAAAAAACAAAAAGCCCCCTCCTTCACTCCTCTCTCCTTCTCCTTCCAGGAAGATGTTTTCAATCTCCCCGCTCAATTTTTTTCTGATGTCAGCGCTGTGCTAGTGGACTTTAAAAAATACTTTTGCTTCCTTCCTCTGCCCCTCCATGGATGAGCAGAGGAAGTGTTTAATTTCCCAGTATTGTGAAGTGGCTAAGCCACTTTATGATATTGGGAAATAGTGGAAGACAAATTTAAAACCGACAGCTCCACTTTGGTTTGATCCCAGAACTCACACATGCTGGAAATGAACCAAAACAGAGCGATCCTGCCTGCACCAAAAAAAAAACCCCTCCAAAACAAAATAGTAGCCCCTGAGAGGGGCAAAGAAAAGTGCATGTATAAAAGCTCTGGGAACAGGCTGGTTCACTCTCGCAATTATGCCGTCTGATTGCCAGCAAAAGGAGCAAACCAGCCCGTTCCCACAGTGGATCAAACAGCAGGACAAATGCTCATCTGATTGTTCCCTGAGTTAGGTACCTGCCTGAAGAACCTGAGATTGGGAGTTCAATTCCCCACTGTGTATTCTCTAATAATTACTAACATTTCAGTAGAAATAAGAATACAACTCATTGAATAGGACATAGAGTGACCAGGTGACCTGTGTATCTGCTGGCTGTGCTGCCTAGGTGTTAAGTGTCCCTCCTGGCAACTTAAAAAGCCCCTGCTGTGTTCTTCTTTCTTGTGGTTCTTTTCTGTATCTTTAAATTCAACTTGGGATGGGCCGTCCTTCACACAGAAGATGTTATCACATGGAGAGTTGTTGTCCTCTGTCAGCTCTTCCAACAGAGAACTGTTCTGCTCTGTAGATCCATGCCCATGCTAACAGCCACATGAAGGACCCATACACTTCACAGGCTCCCCTGTTTAGATCTGCATGTCAGTTTTGCATTATCCCCAGGACAGTTGTTGCTTAGGCAAAGAATACCAAGTACAGGCAATTGCTTTAAATCATCCCCATCCATGACATAATCCTTGGGAAAAGGCCTAGCTTGCCAAGGAGCATCTTTTATAAGCTGGGGAACAAATCTTGTTGGAAGAAAACAGTGTAAGGAGATTTTCCACAGTTTTACTGCCTGTGTACACCAATCTGTCACTCCTCAGCAAGCCACAGAGATGCCCCAGCTGCAGGGGGAAGACTCACCCAATAACAGCATGAATCAGGAATATGACCTTATAAACCTTTTGGCTCTCACAAGAAAATAATGGGCTGCCATAGTTAAAGCAATGACCAGGGAGGGTTGTTTTTTTTTACTGTGACTTTATATGGATGTGGTTCCCTACCACTGCAGTATCTCAGAGGGAGGATGTGCATGAGACAGGTTGTCCATTATTAGGTTTCACAATAATTATTTAAAAACCATACACATGCTCATTAAAAAGCAGCAATGATGTCCCCTTAATAGCATCGGTGATACACACTGGGTGTTTGCCAAAGGCTTCCACACATCTAGAATTGGATATTTTCCTGCCTGAGCAAAAGAGGAGAAGTCCCCACCACTCATGTCATGGACAGAAGGTAGCCAAACAATCAGCAGACTGGTTGTTGTAGGTTTTTCAGGCTGTTTGGCCGTGTTCTGGAGGTTTTTCTTCCTAACGTTTTGCCAGTTCAGAGGACAGGAGTTAGAACTCTGTCTGTGTTCTGGTGTAGTGTGTGGGATTGTTGAGTATTTGTAGCTGTGGGATCAGGTTTTTGTTCTTTTCAGGAGATTGGGTGATTACGGTGATCAGGGTGTTTTTTGTTATGGGTGTATTGTTGTGATAAGGGGGGAGATGATCTGTCACTGTGATTGATGGGTGTCGTTACCTAGTCTTTTGTGTGCAGTGATCACCGGTCCTTGTGGCTGGGTAGGTCAATGAACTCGGCCAAATAGCCTGAAAAACCTACAACAACCATCGGATCCCGGCCATGAAAGCCTTCGAGAATACAAATCAGTGGACTCTCGTTTCAGAATCAGAGGTGGGATTGCATCCCCACCCACGTCTGCAGTATCCAGCTAGCACAGGAGGCCTGGGATCATGGCGTCTTCTGGCAAAAGAGAACAGCTGGAGGGTTCTGCCCTCCAGCATCTGCCCTTTCACTCTCCTTCATGCGTGCCTCTGCATGCGTCCCATTGGGCACAGGGGACCCCCACTCAAATCTTGCCGGAGGTTGCTCTTACAGATCATATAATACTGTCAGTGATCTGTTGAGAGACACACAATGATGGGAGACCACTGCCAATCCTCAGAGGCCCTTGGCCCCAGTCCTCCATGCCAGCAGTGCTTGCTCACCTATGTTCTTAAACAAAGGAGAATGTGGAAATGCTTCTCTCCTTTTCTCAACGACAGTTCCTAGATTTCTTCAATCAGCCTTTCTAAACTCTGGCGGTCACCAAATCAATGCAAAGGAGGAGGCACTCCACTTGGGTTGTTCTAGTCTTCTGGGCAATCGTGCAGACTGAGTCCAGATAGGTTCCTATTTTACATAGGGCAGTCCTCTATTGGAAGACATCCTCTTGGCCTCCCAACCCATGTCCATGTTAGAGAGAAAACCCAAAATTGGAGAGCATATGGGCTCTGCTGTTCCCAGTATACAGCAGATATTCCCAGTATACAGCAACAAGGCCTAGAGGTTGACTGGGCCCAAGTCTTCCTCATTAAGGTGAGAAGTATTTTCATTTCAGGTATAGTCACTATTTCTAAATTTGTATAACTAGCATGTGCACATTTTGTATACACCCATGACCTTTTTCTTCCCCCTTTTCAGCCAACAGTAAGTTGACATCCTAACTGGACAGCAACAGTGGGGCATGAGATCCTGCCTTGTGTTGAAGTGGGAGGACAAAGGTCCCCGCTCTTTTGTCATCAGAGCCGTGGCTTTGTCTTCACTGCTCTAAACCCAGTACCCGTGGTTTCACTTAGCTGCTGTCTGAAAAAAATAAAATAAAACCCAGAAATACATGTTCCAAGGTGTATTATCAGGACTGGCCACTAGATGGAAGCAGAGACTATGCTATATGCAGGTTGGCTTAATGGAAACGCACTTGTGATCTGAGGTCTGGAGCGAAGCGGCTTCCTGTGAAATGAAGATCCCACAGTTGTGGGGGAGGCGGCAGCTGCTGGTTTCAGGAAAGCCCCCCTTGCATACGGGAGGCAGGAAACCCAGTCCTTTGGCAAGACTGGGCCAGGGCTCCCTCTCTCAACTACGCAGGGACACCAAAGAAACTGGAAGTAAGTGCTTCATTTATCTGCTCTTTCCCGCGTTCATGGGTGTGGGAGCTTGGAACCGATCCCCCGCGTATACTGTATTAACTCTAACTAACTATTTTGGTGACCTCTTCCACCCACTGTATCTTCCAGTCTGGGAATACCTCCCCCAAGATAAAGGAGACCTACCCCCCGTAAAAAGAGAGATATAAAGTTTGTGTATGTGTGTGTTAAGGAAAGTGAATAGAGTGGGGAGGTGTTGCTATTGATTTTCCTAGTAGCTGCTTCATGTCTCGCTTTCATTGACCTGTAAATTTTGTCACTGGTGCGCAAAGCCTCTGGTGGCCTGCTTTACTGGCAGACCTCCTGTCCCTGTTCCGACACAATGCGAATACCAGCAGGGAGATGCCCGCCTATTCTGCTGCTGCTGCTGGTGGGAAGGATTCATTCAAAAAGCGAGAGCTCTCGTTCATTCATCAGCAGGCAGATCAGGGATCAGCTGCAGAGGCAAATCATTGCCCTTATACCCGCCCTGCAATGACTGTGGACCATGGGTGCTTGGTCCTTCAGGCTGATGGTGGGATGATGAGGTAGAAGCAACCAAATCGAAAAGGACAGGAAGTGGCAAGAGGTGGTGGCTGGGTCAGGGTTGGTGGTGCACCTTTTCGTTTTCAAAGGCAGAGAACCTGGAAGGAGGTGGGTGTTGAGGAGAAGGGGGTGATAAGATAATTGGGAGAGGGGGCTTTGGACTCTGATCCTGCTTAAACTTTGCAGAGGCCTTGTTGAGTAAGATAAAAAAAGAAGACTCACTCACACACACACACACACTTGCTCAGTCACTTGGGATCTATATAAAGTCTGGGAATAGTGGAGGAAAAGGAACCATGGCTGCTATTCTCACTCTCTCCTGGTTTTATAGCTGAAGCCCACCTTCCCTTTGAAACAGCTAAGCAAGTCATTATTCTCTGGAGGTTTGTGACTCTGCTCATTAGCTGTAGCTGGAAGTGACAGTCTGCTCTCTAGTTTGTACAGTAAGGAGGCAGCTTGTAGGCAGAAGAAAAATGAGCACAGATAGGGAATGACAAACTCTTGGCCAGATCCATGAAAAAACCCAGCTTGGAAAAGTTACCGTTGTAGGCCGCAACATCTGTAAACTTCTAACAAGTGTGACCTCCAAAATTTATCACCAAACCTGTGACTGATGTTGTTATGGCCGCAATACCATACACAGTGTTTCAATAATAATAATAATAAAAGCAAGAGGTCATGTCCCTGTTTCCAGGATATTGTCATCCAATCTGTTCTCTGTTTCCTGAAAATGCAGGAATATTTACTCTGTTGAACCTCCAGTCACTTGAGCAGCATTCTGAGTTTTAGACCAGGAGCTCATCCACCCCACCCCACAGAAGGAACAAAAGGAAAAGAAAAACTGGTCATTCTTTTTCTACCTGGATAAATGTGCTCTATTTAATTAGCAATACCTTTATATCTGCCACTTCACCACTGCTCAAAGCAGTTTTCCATATAAGCATAAACCAATAAAATGACATACCTAAACCCGCAATAAAACCCAGCAAGGAATAAGTATCAGTCAGGTGAGCAGGAGGAGAACGCTATAAAAAATGTATGTGAAAAGTAAATAATGCAAACCATCTGGAAGCGCTTCCATCCTTCAACTTATCAGTTGGCATTTATATGTAGCATTTCAGATGAGGTAGCCTGTTAACAAGTGTTCAACAACAAAATAAATAAATTTAGTTCATATGAGCAGGACTGAAATGAGGTAGGGCTGGTTTGATTTCATTTCATTAAGTTGTAGGACTATGGATTCTGTAGGATCTGCCACTGAAGGAATTGAGACCTCACCATGTTGGAGGCAGAAGGGCATGTGGTGGTTCACCTTGTGAGGGGGTTGCACTGGTGTTGTGAACTGGGATAGGAAGTTTTAAAAAAAACCCACCAAAATCTTGCCCCATCTGTCCATAAAACGATGGCATCTGTCCACAACAGGGTGCCCTCCGGATGATTGGGATCACACCTAGAAGGCCCCCTGTTGAGAAAGGCTGGTCTGTGGGAATCCTGTAATGTTGTTGTTGTTGTTGTTACTTTCAGCTTGTGGCCACCTTATGAATTAGCCAACCTCCAAAAGCTTCCTGTCATTAACATCCCTGTTCTGTCCTTCAAACTCACGTACGGCTTCATTTATTCATCCCATCCTCCATATTGAGCCTACCTTTTTGACTCCGAAAAGTTACTTTTTGGACAAAAACTCCACCACTGAGCTGAGGGGGAAGAAAATGTGTCTTGCCTCTGAATTAGAAATGTTCCTAGAATCACAGAATATGTCTGTGCCTGTTTTTGAAAGCCGGGCACTCACATTTCACTCTGTCATCTAATTTATCCCCCCGGCCCACGCAGTGTGATGTGTCTGGGCTTTTGGCAGAAGGGGAAACAAGGTGGGGCTGTGACCCTTTGTCTTTGGTAAAGAGGCAGGTGGAAGGAGGATAGCTCGAGGTAGGCTGAGCCCAAGGTGGGGCACTGCCCCCATTTTCCCCAGTGGAGCAGCTGCCATTGGTTGATAACATGCCATTCATCCAGAGAGGGGGGATTCCTGCTAACTTCATGCCTGATTTGCAGGTGAAGCCTCATTTACCTTCTGATGGCCAGCCCTAAAACAAAGCAAGGAACCTCCCAGAAGAGCGTGAGGACTGTGAGCACATTTGAGCATCCTCTTGGCAATAACATCACCCTAAAGGAGCTCTGCTTGTCTATATGGAGCTGACCATTTGGTATACTTTGAACCCAGGCGGTAGATCTGGGTGTCGTGAAAGGGCTGGAAATGGTTAGCTAAGCGACTTCTTGTTATATTTCTGCTGCCAGAAAGGGAGACCAGGCACTTCTGACCTTTTTCGCATCAAGTGCTAAGATAACTTACTTATTTATTTATCCAGTGTTGATCCCGCCCATCTGACCAGCGGTCACTCTTGGCAGTTCGCAACGCAATAAAACATAGACATAATAATAATAATAGCACAGTGCTCCAAATTAAACTAACTTAAATGAAATAACAAGGATTGAAGCAAACCAGAAACAGACAAAGCAGGTGGCAATAAATATAGAAAGGCTGATACTTGATTGGTCTCTAGGGTACAATATGCCAGCATATCAGAGGCTGATTTCATTTGCTGCTTGCCTCGGGCAGAAATGTCTTGGGTCAGCGCTGGCCCTTTCCTGCTTCCTCTTGTAGCTCTTCATTCCCTTCTCATGCTCTTTGGTGGCACCGAAGGCTTGTTTTCATGCCGCTCTTTCAGCTCCATCGTTACCCCTCAGCCTCCCTCCCCTTGCTCAGCTAATAATTCCTCTTCTTCTGCCACAGGGACACAGAGAAATAATTGGTAAATATGAGCCCATCTATGGTGCAGCTAGAGCAGAGAGAGGCGGGGAAAATAATGGGAGCTATTCTTGCGCTAAATTACTATCCCGGCTGCTATAGTAACATGTCTTTTAGAGATGCTTTGACCTCTTTTGGACTATCCAAAGGCTCTGTTGGTCCTCCAGTACTTTTCCATCTCCCTCAGCATGGCCTGCTTGGTTGTTGTTTTTTCTCCCCGAATTCGCAACTTGATCAGAACTCCAAGGTTGTGTACATATGGGGGAGGGGGGGAATTTGTCCCCTTTTTGCTGTCTTCGCTGATGGAGGGGGCAGAAATGGCTTTAGCATCTCTTGGCCACTTTTCAGAATTATAGCAATGCAACTGTTGTGGGTCCTTTTCCTTTGTGTTACCTGTGTGTTTTGAATGTGTGTGTTTTTTTCAAGCCAAAGGTCCACACAAGGCACACTATGGAAGAAATCTCCAGAGAAAATTACACTTTCCTGATTCCATTTTATTTCCTCAATGTTCTTGTTGTGTGCCGTCAAGTCACCTCTGACTCATCGCGACCTTATGAATAAGCGCTCTCCAAAATGGCTTGTCCTCAGCCACCCTGCTCAGCTCTTGCTGTGATCTCTTTTAGGGAGTCAGTCCATCTCATAAACCGCAGAAGCCTCTGTGCTGCAAGGTCAGAAGACCAGCCGTCGTAAGATCGAATCCTCGCGACGGAGTGAGCTCCCGTCGCTTGTCCCAGCTCCTGCCAACCTAGCAGTTCGAAAGCATGTAAAAATGCAAGTAGATAAATAGGTACCACCTCGGTGGGAAGGTAACGGCGTTCCGTGTCTAGTCGCGCTGGCCACGTGACCACGGAAACTGTCTTCGTAGGAACGCTGGCTCTATGGCTTGAAAATGGGGATGAGCACCGCCCCCTACAGTCAGACACGACTGGACTAAATGTCAAGGGGAACCTTTACCATCTCATATTTGGTCTCCCTCTTTTCCTACTGCCGTCCACCTTTCCCAGCATGATGGCCTTTTCCAGAGAATCCTGCCTTCTCATGATGTGCCCAAAGTAGGAGAGCCTCAGTCTCAATAGATTTGCCTCCAAAGACAGTTGCTCAAGAACCCACTGGTTTGTCTTCCTGGAAGTCCAGGGTATTCACAAAGCTCTCCTCCAGCACCACATTTCAAACAAACCATTTTTTCCCCTGTCAACTTTCTTAACTGTCCAGCTCTCACACCCATAGATGGTGATGAGAAATACAAGAGTGCGGATGATTCTGATCTTGGCTTTGGTCTCCACGGACACATCCTTTCACCTGATAATCTTTCCTAATTCCTTCATTACTGCCCTTCCTCATTCAAGGCTTCTTCGTCAAGACCAAGAGACAAACTAGACATGATAGTAAAGGCAGTTACTAGTTCAGAATGGTTCCATTTGTCTCTTTTTGGCTTTGCTTTCAAACAACAGCTCTCCATGTGACGCATGGAGGCAGTGGGACTTAACCTTTTTTTTCTTCTGCCTTCAAAGCTGATACTAGCCTGTCAAAGGAAGGTTTTGTTGGGGTTCCTTAGCCTGTCTTCTATGAAATCAGGACGGCAAAAACAATGGCAATCAAAATACCAATGGCACCCCTAATTTATGGCTTCGGAGCAGAATAGCGAGTCACTGCCAATTTACACTTGTCTGAGTTTAGCCGCAGTCCTCGGGGTAATTGGCAAAGGAAAGGATTTGACAGGAACAGAATATTATTGCAATTATCCCTGTTGTAACGACAAGTATTGGAGTATGGTTTTGTCTTGAACTAACCGTCAAGAACCGTGCATTTTTACCAGACATCCAGCTGCCTCGTTTATTGTCCTCTCCTCATGGGGGATTGCAGCTGGCTCTGGAGACTGTCATGTACACTTCCAAACGTGGCACTGCTTGTCGCTCTGGGCCCTAGTAGTATTACAACTTTATAAAAATTTAGCTTTCGCTGTCTTGAAACCTTGCTAATTAAAAAAAGAACTGAGGATATTCCATAGGCCTCTTTAGCCTGTTTAGAAATTATCTTTGCCGCTTCCGTATGAGAAACTCAACAAAACTATATGCCTACGTCAAACAGCTCCCATGTGTCCAGAGTTAATTGAAAATGCTTTTTTATCTTGTCAGCATTTCCAGTCAAAGCCACTCGTGTGGCTACCCACAAAAGGAGCCGGAAGGAACGTATCTTCAAACAAAAGGCTGTTGACATATCCTCAAAACAATTCTTTAGCTCTCCTGAAGTCAAACACAAGCAATGCCGTTCCAGTGGTTGACTTGTCTTGTTGGATGGAACAATATTTATCTAGAGGTCAGCCTGACCAGAAAGATTTCTGATAAGGAGATTTAACTGAAGCATAAACTGTTACAATCTGAACCATTGATGAGAAAATTTAGAAATTTCATGCCGTCGTAGCCCCATTGGAAAGCCTGCTGCACCCGCTTAGATTTTGCTTCCAAAGCAGTCAGGACAGGTTCTCTTGCTTCCCTTTGAGCTGTAGCTTGCAAATATAAATGCAAAGAGGAAATCGGATTGCAGTAGAATAAAGGGAGCCATGAATTACAGATCTCATCAGTGTTTTTGTGGTGTGGGGGAAAAAAAACATAACTAGAATTCCATGGATGTCATGTCACAATAAGGTGTGTGTCATTAAGAGGTGAAGAGAAGGGGAGAAGGACTCAGAGAGTCAAGACAGGTGCAGTTCAAGATAGAAAGTTCTTCCTGCACAGACTCACATGTTTGTTTGTTTGTTTGTTCATTTCTTCATTTGTTTGTTTATTTTTACCCCGCTTTTCTCCTTAGAAGGACCCAAGGCGACTTTTTCAGTAAGGAGTCCAGCAGCAAGAACTGGACTCTCTGGAGAGTTGTCTTCCCTCCCAGTTCTTTACTCAATGATTCAAAGTAAATCGCACGTGTCATTCACTATGCTAAGCGACAGCATTTTGGCCACCATGTGGAGTTACATCTCCATTTGCCGGGCCCCAGAGAGTGGAAAAATGGAGAAGAGAGGAAAGGCGGCGAATAACAGAAACAACAGGAAGGAAGAGGCAGCTTAAAAAACCCTGAAGCATGGAGGGAAAAACCCTCTAAGCTTAGTGGCAGATACAGAGCAGTTTCCCCACAGAGGCCCACTGTTAAAAGAGAAGCATGCGAGATTGTACTTTTCGAACATGCCTCAGGCAGCAAAATGCCTGAGACGAACCGTCCTACAAGAACTTTATAATCCGTGGCTGGCAGAGATTGCCTGACAGCAGGCACTGGCTTTAGCAGCTTCCATGGTGCCCTCGTGGCACAGCCATCTTTCTTCCAATAGAAGCAGGGTGTCTAGTGGTAATAGAGATTGATTAGTAACCCCCCCCCCTTTTGAGCCCCTCCACCCAGCTGCCTTGCAGATTCTACAGAAGAAGAAATCTTTAGCTCTAATTTCCCCTGACATTTTAGAAATTTATTTTAACCATCCCACTTCTTTATTTATACGGCATCCTCGGCATGTCACAGGCTCTAACAAGAGAGAATATATGTACCCAACTGTTGCCTTGGACAACACCTTGAATATTTTAGACCTCCTGGAGAGGATAATCACGGTGTCTTTATTGGGGGAGGGGACAGGGGGAGAGTATTAGGGAATCCCATTGTCCCAGTCTAGGCACCTTCCATTGGACATAAATGCCCCTCATTTCCATAGGATGCGCTGGCATGTAATTAGATGTAGATGTTTGATATAGAGGAGTAAGTTTAGAATGGACACGTTAATGCACAACCCTTTAGTACGTGAAGAGAAAGAATGAAATGAATGTAGCTGTTCATATATAAATAACAACTTTGTTCCATTCATCTTAGCGGTTTTTAAACGATGGTTCCTTTCATTTTATTTAGCACTGGCCTTCGTATCCTCTTCTTTTTCTCACTGACCACCATGCCTTTGTTGTCACCTTTCGTATATAAAACATCTCTGCCCTCAAGAGTGTCTTTGTATAAAGTGAAGGCAAACATTGAGTCAATAGGGCTTTTTAATTTGCTATAGAAAGACACACTTTGCCTAGAAGGACTAAATTCTGAAAACAAATGTATTTTTATTTATGTAAGGCACTTAACTGGAAAAATAACAAAGGGTAACATACCAGAAATACCGACAGGAAACAGCAGTGGGCCGTCCGGATCAGAAGTTCACATAGTTTTCCAGAAAATGTACAGTTCAGTCAGAAACGTTGGGGCTTCTTTGGTGAAATGTGGGCTCAGCAGGAACTTTGCATAATACAAATTACCAGACTCCCTTTTCTGGCTCAATTGGCTCCATTGTTCTCTACCTCCTGATCGCCAAGAGCATTTGACAAAAGAAAGTTGAGGCAAAACAAAGATCATTTTATTGTTCAGCATCTACATCACAACCTTCCCCTTTTCTCTCCATTCTGGTCCACTCCATGACTACCAAGTATGCTTAATCCTCATTGGTTGCTGGGGGGTGGTGGCAACTAGACACCTTATTCTTGTTGTTGTTTAGTCCTTAAGTCGTGTCTGACTCTTTGTGACCCCATGGACCAGAGCACGCCAGGCCCTCCTGTCTTCCACTGCCTCCCAGAGTTTGGTCAAATTCATGTTGGTCGCTTCGGTGACACTGTCCATCCATCTCATCCTCTGTCGTCCCCTTCTCCTCTTGCCTTCACACTTTCCCAACATCAGGGTCTTTTCCAGGGAGTCTTCTCTTCTCATGAGATGGCCAAAGTATTGGAGCCTCAGCTTCAAGATCTGTCCTTCCAGTGAGCACTCAAGGTGGATTTCCTTCAGAATGGATAGGTTTGTTCTCCTTGCAGTCCAGGGGACTCTCAAGAGTCTTCTCCAGCACCACAATTCAAAAGCATCAATTCTTCGGCGGTCAGCCTTCTTTATGGTCCAGCTCTCACTTCCATACATCGCTACTGGAAAAACCATAGCTTTGACTATGCGGACCTTTGTCGGCAAGGTGATGTCTCTGCTTTTTAAGGTGCTGTCTAGGTTTGTCATCGCTTTCCTCCCAAGAAGCAGGCGTCTTTTAATTTTGTGGCTTCTGTCACCATCTGCAGTGATCATGGAGCCCAAGAAATTAAAATCTGTCACTGCCTCCATATCTTCCCCTTCTCGTATTTGCCAGGAGGTGATGGGACCCCGGTGGCTATGATCTTAGTTTTTTTTTGATGTTGAGCTTCACACCATTTTTTGCGCTCTCCTCTTTCACCCTCATTAAGAGGTTTTTTAATTCCTCCTCACTTTTTGCCATCAGAGTGGTATCATCTGCATATCTGAGGTTGTTGATATTTCTTCCGGCAATCTTAATTCCGGTTTGGGATTCATCCAGTCCTGCCTTTCGCATGATGTATTCTGCATATAAGTTAAATAAGCAGGGGGACAATATACAGCCTTGTCGTACTCCTTTCCCAATTTTGAAGCAATCAGTTGTTCCATATCCAGTTCTAACTGTTGCTTCCTGTCCCACATACCTTATTCTTACCTTCTTAAAAAAGATTTTATTTTTAAATTTGCAAATGAACCCCCATGCTGCTCTGTCTCCCTCTTCTTTCTCAGTGGCCCCATTTTTACTCTATTTTAGAGATGGCCAGGTTTGTTTCTTTGCCAAAGAAGTGTTTGGCACTTCCCAGCCCGGCCTCCTCCAGCAGTCACCCATTCAGAGTCAGCGTGCCCGGCTTCCCTGCCCCACCTCCTCCAGGCACTGCCTCTGAGTGGGTGGCTGCTGGAGGAATCAGGTTTGGGAAGTGTCAAACATCTGTTTGGTTGAGAAACAGAGTGGTATGAACTGCCGAACCAGCAGTTCGTGCCCATCTCTACTCTGTTTCCATCATCTTTCATCGCCTGAGTTCACTCAGAGCCTAGAAGCAATGCGTTTGAGTAATAAAGGCATAACCAAGTTGCATTTCAAAAGTAATGAGCAGAAACAAATTTACTTTGTTGGTGTATAAGTAATATTTTCTAATTACTTCCAAACATTAGAAGTTAGAGCAGTACAGCAGTGGAACTAATTACCTTGAGAGGTGGTGAGTGCTCCAACACTGGAGGCATTCAATAGAAGTTTAGACAACCACCTGGCAGATATCCTTTGATTTGTATTCCTGCATTGAGCAGGTGGTTAGACTCGATGCCTTATAGGCCCCTTCTAACTTCATGATTCTATAATTACTTTTAAAGGGAATTATTTTCACACAAAGTTTGGCATGATTCTTCCAGATTTTACGCCATCTTCTCATCAATTCTATGGGTATTTTAAAGTAATGAAATGCAACGAAAAGTAACAAGCAATGCAGCAAAGTAACACAATAAGTTCCTGTTTCTACTTTGTAATGAGTAATACTGGCTGAAATCCTGTTGCTTTGTTACTCATCTGGAAGGCAAAGGGAATAACTTCCAGTGCCTTCTGTAGTAGTAGTAGTAGTGTGTGCTGTCAAGTCACCTCTGATTTATGGCAACCCTATGAATGAGAAATCTCCAAAATGTCCTGTTCTCAACTGCCCTGCTCAGCTGTTGTAAACTCAAGCCTGTGGATTCCTTCAAAGAGTCAGTCCATCTCTTATTTTGGTCTTCCTCTTCTCCTGCTGCCTTCCACCTTTCCTAGCATTATTGTCTTTTCCAGAGAATTCTGCCTTCTCATTATGTGCTCAAAGTAGGACAGCCTCAGTTTCAACATTTTTGCCGCCAGAGAGAGTTCAGGCTTGATTTGATTAGGACCCATTTTGTTTATCTTTCTGGCTGTCAATCAATGAGTCTCCACTGAGATTCTTGAGTGTGTGTCACACCAGTAGGTGAACTCCCACGAGAATCCCCGTTGCAACTCAATTGCCAGCTAGAAGCAACTGGATATTACATGGTTTGCCTTCCAGATATGTAAAAAAGTAACAAGATTTCAGCCAATGTTTTAAAATAACTTGTGTAGCTTTGTCAACAATGGAACGAACAACAAGCTGGCTGGATAGCTAAGTGAGTTGGAGCACCCAGGGGTCTGGAGTTTGATTCCCCCACTGTTCCTTATCAGAGAAGAGCCAGCCCTGCATAGTTTGGGTAAGTTGCACAATCCCAGAGCATCCCAGAGGAAGGGAGAAGTAATATTACTTCTGAATACTGTATACCTGGAAAAACCTGGACGTGGCCCCCATAAATCAGAAGCGACTTGACAGCACTTAATTCTGATTAATAAGTGAGCAGAAACATGTTGTTGTTGTTTAGTCGTTAACAGTTCTAACTGTTGCTTCCTGTCCCACATATAGATTTCTCAGGAGACAGATAAGGTGGTCAGGCACTCCCATTTCTTTAAGAGCTTGCCATAGTTTGTTGTGGTCCACACAGTCAAAGGCTTTTGCGTAGTCAATGAAGCAGAAGTAGATGTTTTTCTGGAACTCTCTGGCTTTCTCCGTAATCCAGCGCATGTTAGCAATTTGGTCTCTAGTTCCTCTGCCCCTTCGAAATCCAGCTTGTACTTCTGGGAGTTCTCGGTCCACATACTGCTGAAGCCTACCTTGGAGGATTTGGAGCATAACCTTGCTAGCGTGTGAAATGAGTGCAATTGTACGGTAGTTGGAGCATTCTTTGGCACTGCCCTTCTTTGGGATTGGGATGTAGACTGATCTTTTCCGATCCTCTGGCCACTGCTGAGTTTTCCAAACTTGCTGGCATATTGAGTGTAGCACCTTAACAGCGTCACCTTTAAAGTTTTTAAATAGCTCAACTGGAATGCCATCACCTCCACTGGCCTTGTTTTTTGTTGTTGTTGATAATTTTCTTTTTATTATTATTATTATTTATAAAATCCATCCGTGCTTATTTAACATCGTGTCACCTGAGTTCAGCTTATAATCATTTGTTAATACAACTACAATACATATTAAGCTCTTAATCTATACAACGTGCTTCTAACCATTGATAAAACAAGTTCCATGTTTGATAATATTCTGCATCTTCCTTTCCTTTGATTTTCAGTGTCAGTCTATCCATTTCGGCGCAGTCCAATATCTTTTTAATTATTTCTTGATCTGTAGGTGTTTCTTCATTCTTCCAGTATTGTGCGAATATAATCCTTGCGGCTGTTAAAATATGCAATATTAAATATACATTTTGTTTATCAACACTTTCTGGTATTATACCTAATAGAAAGAGTTCTGGCTTAAAATCTACATTTTTTTGATTATTTTAACAAGCCATATATGTATTTTTTTCCAAAAATCTTTTTGCTTTATCACAGGTCCACCAAAGGTGATAATAAGTTCCAGTTTTTTAATGACATTTCCAGCATTTACTTGACCTATTAGAATACATTTTAGTTAATCTATCGGGTGGTAAATGCCATCTATAAAACATTTTGTATAGATTCTCTTTATAAGATGTTGCCATTGTCATTTTATAGTTTCTAGACCACAGTTTTTGCCATTTTTCGAAGTCAATATTATATCCAAATTTTTTTGCCCATTGAACCATCGTTTCTTTGACCTGTTCGTCCTCCATTTTCCAATTTAAAAGAAATTTATATATTTTCCTAATTAATTTATCATCTGATGTTAACATTATTTGGTCAAGCATTGTCTGTTCTTTATAAAAATCATACATTTTTTTAATCCCTTTCATACCTAGATTGTATTTGCATTATGGGCCACCACAATGCGTCTAATCCCTGGTCTATAAGGTCTTGTTTCGGTTTTAATCTATCTATATCTAACATATCTGTATAAGTCAAAAAAAATTCAAAATTCAGAAGATTGGGATGAACAAATGCTTCTGTAGGTGAAACCCATCCTGGTATTTTTGTGTACATTTTCGTTTTTATTTTTTCCCATATTATATACAATGAGTTTCTAATATAGTGGCTTTCTGATACCATAAGAAGGCATGCTAACCCAACTGTAAATCATGCCCCTCTAAATACAAAAGTCTTTTGTTTTTCAGACTAATCCATTCTTTCAGCCACATTAGGACAGATGATTGGTAATATAAGGTCCTGTCCGGTAAACCGAAGCCTCCTTTTTCCTTGGATTCTTGCAACATTTTCAATTTGATTCTGGCTTTCTTCCCTTGCCAAATAAATTTTAATATCGCCTTATTTAGATCATCAAAGTATTTCTTCTCAGTTTTCACTGGCACTGTTTGAAATAGAAAGAGTAATTTTGGCAAGATGTTCATTTTGATTGTTGCAATCCTTCCTAATAGTGATAGTTGTAGATTTTTCCATTTTTCTAGGTCCATTTTTATTTGGTTAAGTAGTTTTGTATAATTATCTTCTTTTATAGTTATGCATCTGGCAGTTAGATATATTCCAAGGTATTTAACTTTTTTAACTATTTGTAGGTTTGACCTCTCTGAAAGTTGGTTTTTTTGTTTGGCTGTTAAATTTTTCACTATAACTTTAGTTTTTTCTTTGTTTATCTTCAATCCTGCTACTTCTCCGAATTCATCGATTTTCTCCAGTAGTCTCAATGTTGTTTCCAACGGATCTTCCAAAATAAACACCAAATCATCTGCAAATGCTTGTAATTTGTAATTCTCATCCTTTATGTTGGTGCCTTTGATTTCTGGATCATTCCTCACATTCCTATTTAGTACTTCCAACGTCAATATGAATAACAATGGAGAGAGCGGACATCCCTGTCTAGTGCCTTTTTTATATTAATATTATCCATCAATTCACCATTTACAATTACTTTAGCTATTTGTTCATTATAGATTGTCTCGATTACATTTATGAAGTTTTTGCCAAAATCCATAGCTTTTATTTGCTGTATCATAAATTGCCAATTCATATTTTCAAATGCTTTTTGGGCATTCAGAAAGATTAATGCCATTTGTTTCTCTGTATGCACCTCATAATATTCTAATATGTCTAAGATTATCCTTAGGTTGTACCTTAGCTGTCTTTTGGGCAAAAATCCATTTTGGTCTGAATGGATGAACTCCATTAAAAATTTTTTCAATCTTTCCACTATAATTGCTGCAAAGATTTTATAGTCCACATTCAATAATGATATTGGTCTAAAAATTTTTATCTGTGTAGAGTCTGTGTCTTCTTTTGGTATTAAGGTGATATATGCCTCTAGCCATGTCTTGGGTATTTTAGCTTCTAATAGAACTTCGTTGCAGACCTCTTTTATTGGTATGCTTAATATATCTTGGAAGGATTTATAAAATTCAGCTGGTAATCCATCTGGTACCTCCACTGGCCTTGTTGTTAGCTATGCTTTCTAAAGCCCACTTGACTTCACTCTCCAGGATGTCTGACTCAGGGTCAGCAGCCACACTATCTGGGTTGTCCGGGACATCCAGATCTTTCTGGTATAATTTTTCTGTGTATTCTTGCCACCTCTTCTTGATGTCTTCTGCTTCAGTTAGGTCCCTACCATTTTTGTCCTTTATCATGTCCATCTTTACACAAAATGTTCCTTTAATATCTCCTATTTTCTTGAACAGATCTCTGGTTTTTCCCTTTCTATTATTTTCCTCTATATCTTTGCACTGTTCATTTAAGAAGGCCCTCTTGTCTCTCCTTGCTATTCTTTGGAAGTCTGCATTCAATTTTCTGTAACTTTCCCTATTTCCCTTGCATTTTGTTTCCCTTTGTTATGGAAATATCCACCTATAGTAGAAATAAATCTACAAAGCTGGGGTGAGAGTGAAAAGGAGTTCCTTTATTGTGACGCAGTTGCAACAGCGGAGAGCAAGAGAAAGTAATTAGACAATCACAGTCTCTCACTCTGCCAAAAAAGTATTGTGCATAAGATTATATACGTGTAACAACCCCAATAACACACACCCCCGATCCTCCCTACCTGTCTCACTGGTCAATTGGCCGATGAGCTCACATTCTGACTAAAGTAACACCCCCAATTCCTCCCCTACTACGTGTCTTGGAATACTAACTTAATGGCGTTTTTACTTTTGCAAAACAAGCTGTATCTTATCTTAAATGTCAGGTTCCACCCCATACCAGAAATTCTTCAGCGGGCACCTAGCAAAGAGCAAGGAATAATATAAGCAAAGAATAATATATGGAGGGCAAAACTTGCTCAATACAGTTACATTTCTCTATCCATATCACCTTCTCTTCTCTGCTATTTGTAAGGCCTCGTTGGACAGCCACTTTGCTTTCTTGCATTTCCTTTTCTTTGGGATGGTTTTTGTTGCTGCGCCTCCTGTACAATGTTGCGAGCCTCCATCCATAGTTCTTCAGGCACTCTGTCCACCAAATCTAGTTCCTTAAATCTGTTCTTCACTTCCACTGTGTATTCATAAGGGATTTGGTTTAGTTTATACCTGACTAGCCCAGTGGTTTTTCCTATTTTCTTCAGTTTAAGCTTGAGTTTTGCTATAAGAAGCTGATGATCAGAGCCACAATCAGCTCCAGGTCTTGTTTTTGCTGACTGTATAGAGCTTCTCCATCTTTGGCTGCAGAGAACATAATCAATCTGATTTCGGTATTGCCCATCTGGTGATGTCCATGTGTAGAGTTGCATCTTGTGTTGGAAAAGAGTGTTTGTGATGACCAGCTTGTTCTCTTGACAAAACTCTATTAGCCTTTGCCCTGCTTCGTTCTGAACTCCAAGGCCAAACTTACCTGTTGTTCCTTTTATCTCTTGACTCCCTACTTTAGCATTCCAGTCCCCTATAATGAGAAGAACATCTTTCTTTGGTGTCAGTTCTAGAAGGTGTTGTAAGTCTTCATAGAATTGGTCAATTTCAGCCTCTTCAGCATCGGTGGTTGGTGCATAAACTTGGATTACTGTGATGTTGAAAGGTCTGCCTTGGATTCGTATTGAAATCATTCTATCATTTTTGAGATTGTATCCCAGTACAGCTTTTCCCACTCTTTTGTTGACTATGAGGGCTACTCCATTTCTTCTACGGGATTCTTGCCCACAACAGTAGATATGATAATCGTCTGAATTGAATTCGCCCATTCCCGTCCATTTTAGTTCACTGACGCTCAGGATGTCAATGTTTATTCTTGCCATCTCCTGTTTGACCACATCCAGCTTACCAAGGTTCATAGATCTTACATTCCAGGTTCCTATGCAGTATTCTTCTTTGCAGCATCGGACTTTCCTTTCACTTCCAGGCACGTCCACAGCTGAGCGTCCTTTCGGCTTTGGCCCAACCACTTCATTAGCTCTGGAGCTACTTGTACTTGTCTTCCGCTCTTCCTCAGTAGCATGTTGGACGCCTTCCAACCTGAGGGGCTCATCTTCCAGCATCATATCTTTTAGCCTTTTGTTTCTGTCCATGGGGTTTTCTTGGCAGAGATGCTGGAGTGGCTTGCCAGTTCCTGCTCCAGGTGGATCGCGTTTAGTCAGAACGAATGACTATGACCTGTCCGTCTTGGGTGTCCCTGCACGGCATAGCCCATAGCTTCTCCGAATTATTCAAGCCCCTTCACCACGACAAGGCAGCAATACGTGAAGGGGGAGCAGAAACATGCCACTTCCCAAATACTGTAATGAGCCCTGGGAACAAATTACTTTTGCAAAGAGATCTTCTTAGTTCACTGTGCCATCAAATGACAATGCTTGGTTTGTGCCTGCTGATCTCCAGTGTACCTTTTGGGAGCCCTGGGTTCCAAAGACCACGAAACCCCCTCCTCTTCACCCACCAAGTGGTTCTGCTGCTCCGTTTTCTGATTCTTCTTTGTGGTTTTCTTACCGGGTGTTTTCATTGGGGACTCTGCCTTCAGAGAGTGGCTGGCATGACTCTCTTGCATCAGCAATTTTTGAAGAAGTATAATAGCCTGTTCAGTGTCTGTTTAGCAACCGGCAAGATATAATTAGCTGCATTACAGCCATTGCCTCATTCCTAATAGAAAAAAACAACAACCCAGCATCCTCCCTGGTTTTATTTATTTATTTTCTTTTTCTTTAAGCAGAAGGACAATGATATTCTCCTCCCAAAGAGGATGAACCACAGCCGTGATGTCTGTCTGCAGGGGAAGGCCTGCTCTAGTCACGGCACAGATGTTTCTGTGTTTTCTTAATGTGAGCTGTCCAAGACACCTTGCACCCGGATGCAAAGGATCCTTCAAAGAATGCCTTGGCACCCGCTACCATTCCATCCCAACCAAGCAGGCAGCGGAATCCTCCACAGCACCCGAGGGCAGCTGGCCAAACTATAGGATGCTCTAACACTCATTGAAGGTGCATGGCACTCATATTTATTTATTTAAAATATTTGTGCCCCGCCATTCTCCTTAAAACAGGACCCAAGGGCGGCTGACATCATTAAAGGACAGTATGAAAGCCAACGACAGTGAGTATGCAAATACTAGAAAGGATCAAACCAATAACATACTAAAGAAACCCTAATCAACACCAGAACACATTCAAAGTAGTAAGGTACAACAATCCATTTTAAAAACCTCACTTGGCAGCCATTCATTCAGGGACAGCTTGCCTGAAGAGAAAGTTCTTTGCCCGCTTGCAGAAGGAGAGCAAAGATGGGGCCAGGCTGTCCTCCAGTGGGAGGGAGTTCCAGAGTCTGGGAGCAGCCACAGAGAACGCCCTTCTCCCGTGTCCCCCACCCAATGCAGCTCATAAGAGCTCATGGACCTTGCACCTGCTACCCACCTCAGAGCACTGAGGCTCCCCATTGGGCACCCTCTCTTCCACTGCTTACAAGACCGGTTACACAACTTGTTGTGTAACAGGTCATGCGACAGGGGTCTCCTGGAGCAGAGGAAAGCTACACAATATCCCTTCTGCTTTGAACATCATTGTACCAAGCATAAATGGGCTTCCGAGCTGCCCGTCACCAGTTAATGCTGGGACCTGGTCACAGACATCTCTCCTGTTTCAAGATGTAGTGTAGTTCTAAGTGAACCATGGCCATTATTTCTAAATGTGCCTGTATATGGATACACTATATATGCATATGAATAGAAAAGGTATCCATGTATACATTATGTACACATTATGTACACGTTATGTATATCCTGCCTACAACCAGCTTTAAACACACCTTACAAAGATTTTGCCTGCCATCTTTGCTCTGTATTTTGGGGACATCTATAATTTTTCTGCACCACTCACAAGTTACTGGTTTTGGCCTGAAGAAGTGGGAATTTTTATTCCACAAATGCTTGCATGAATTGTTTGATTTTTAGTGGACTAAAAAAGGTGTCACATTCTTCTACAATTTTGTACTGTTTAATGGCTGCACAGTTTCTTCTGGATTTTTTTAAATAACATAAGTAAATGAAAGCTGATCTCCACTCTCTTTTGTCATCTCTTTGGGTGACGGTTCCTACGCTGGCTTGTAATGGGCATTGAGATAGACCTACTGAAAAGCAAAAAGACACATTTCGGTTTCCCAAGGTTCCTCAGCTTCAGCCTCCATGGCCAAGAAGGAAGGAGTGACAAGCGAATCTGGAGCACCACAAGTTTCCCTGAGGCAGAAAGAAGGAGCAAAGCTTGGAAAGGTTTTCTGGAGTACTCTTGGCCACTCTGGCTGGGGATTCTGAGACATGTAGTCCAGAAAAACTGTGTTTCCAAGGAGGGTTGTCGTCCTCAGACGGCAGACGGCCTTAGAACTTAGCACGTGTTTTCCTTGGAGAGCCACTTGCTGTTTCTCTTTGGCTGCATGTTTTTTTCAATTAGATGATAAATAAGAGGGCCAAATCCGAGGCGATGTAGTTAAAGCAATTACCCTGTTCTGTGCTAGCATACATATCTCCCAGAAACTAATGGACTGTGTTGTGGGGCCCTGATGGATGGGAAATGGCTGTTTAATGGCTCGGGAACAGACAATTTCTTAAGCTAGGCTTCAGCTGATTACTTACTCTCATCCTTTTTGAACATGAGTGGCTCAGGTTGCAATTTCAGATTAATTTCTACTGTGACTGAAATGACCTTCTGGTTATTTAGAAAATTCATATTAAAAAATCATTATTGTCATGATCAACAGGAGCAAGTTGTCAACTGGGGAAACTGGGATCCTGAACAAGAAGGATGGAAACATTAGGAAGCTGCAAGGTTAATTTTGCTATTGCTGGGTCTTCAAGGATAGGCTCTGGTGGTGGTCTAAAAATGGCTGAACTGCTGGATAACACATTGCAATGTGCAGTCTGGGTGCAGCGAATCTCCTGGATAGATAGAACTGCTGGATATGTAGGCATCCTTCAGTCTCGAGAGACTAGGGTAATGTGCTCTTAATAGAGGACTTGGAACAGCGTCTAATGTGGCTGAGAAGGCCAATTCGAGAGTGACAATCCCTTCCACACTGAAAACAAATACAATCTGTCCCCTGTCCAGCTCCCTGATTTTGCTGGTTTCGGGACTGCCTCTTTGCCTCGGCCTGCTGGACAAGGGTCTCTTCAAAATGTAAAAAATACAGCCTGCAAAAGGTCAACGAACTCTTCCCAGCAACAAGGACTGGTGATCACTGCACACAAAAGACCAGCTAACGACACCCATCAATCACAGTGACAGATCATCTCTCCCCCTTATCACAACAATACACCCACAACAAAAAACACACTGATCACCATAATCACCCAATGTCCTGAAAAGGACAAAAGTTGATCCCACAGCTATAAATACTCAACTATCCAACAAACTGCACCAAAGCACAGACAGAGTTCTGACTCCTGTCCTCTGAAGATGCCGGCCACAGAGACTGGTGAAACATTAGGAAGAAAAACCTTAAGAACATGGCCAAACAGCCCGGAAAACCCACAACAACCATCGGATCCCGGCCGTGAAAGCCTTCAAGAATACAAAGTAGTCTTTATTTGTGAAATCAGACTTCAAAGGAATCCCTCACTTATTTCCTGAGGACCAATCGCCAAACAAAGTCTATTTCTAGAGATGCATGGTGTCTGTGCTTTGACACTTAGATGCTTGAACTGACTGAGGATTTTCCTGTTGCAGTCACAGACTATATCTAAGGTCTGTTTCTGGCCCTGCAAAAGAATATAAGATCCTTGCTGGTTCAGCCCAAAGGCTTATTTTGTCCAGTGTCTGCTCTCAACTGGTCATGTGGATGCTTATTGAAAGACCACAGGCAGGACAAGGGGGTAATAGAAAACTCCTCCTGCTCTTCTCTGGAAACTCTTCAAGGCAGGGGTCCAGGTCAAGTGCATATCCGTCATGACCATGGCTTGGAAATGTTACGTATTGGACAACAACTCCCAGAATCCCCCAGACAGTCATTCCACACTCTGGTCATGACGACTAATAGCCAGAGACGATTTTGCCTTCATGACTTTGTCAAATCCCCCCTTTAAAACAGGAGCTCATCATCAGAGTCTATTTATCTACATAAGGAACATCCAAGCATTTGGTCAGAGGAAATGATGCATATCAACAATTAAAGAGCAGGTCTTTTGTAAAGCTAATGGCTTTTGATTGCCCCTTCAAGACCATACCATACATTACAGCAAGGATAGCTTGCAACAAAATACTGCTGCTGAGAAAACCTATTTCTCTCTCAGCGCCTGTGAGGACTGCAGCTATGCTCAGAGGGAACAGTGAAGCTTGGGGAAGCAGCTGGTGATGCCGTATTAGCCCCTATTACTGAAAAAGCCCAACCGATTTAAGTGAACCTGGGCTGTATTCCACCACTGAATAGGATGATCTTTCACACAGAGGGCTGCCCTCGCTAAAGTGTCACAGCCATGCCCTACCTGCACCTTCAGCCTGAGCGAATCTGTCTCAGGTGCCTGTCTTGTGGTCCTGTTTGTTCTAGCTAGGTTGACTGGGGACTTTGGGGGCTGTAGTCCAAAAAATGAACTTTTCAAAGCCGTTGAACCCTTGGATCCTGTTGCTCTGGCCCATGCCTTGAACCATGCCCTACTTACCAGAGACACTCACATGCGGGGGTCCTAGTGGGGGGAGCGGTAGGGCTCCCAACCTCATGTCTTCCCTTGATCCCCATAAACCTTCTGGCTGCCCTGAGCAGCCAAGAATGAGATTCATTGCTTATAGAATGCAAAACTCATTTGTCAGGGTCATTACTGTGTTCATTAGTCCAGGTGGGCCAGCTTGCTTGTGGCCGAGGGGGTGAACACAGGGCCCTCCTTGTGTTGATGCCAATGCTCACCAGCCCCAGCCAGCATGGCTGATGGCAAGTTGCGGGACTTGTACCCTAATGACACACACACACACACACACACACACACATCACACTTATGATCTGGTAAACCGTGGTTCCTTTCAATTCCTTTCCCTGTAAACAATTCAATGTGATTTAATGCATGCTTCAAAATGAAACATTGCTTATCCATGGTGTGTTTCACTTCGCTGACTGTAACGTAAGCAGCTTGGGGGCATCCGAGAAAAGGCGCATCCTGGCCCTGTGCAACATGACCTTGCAAAGGAGAGTAGAAGGGATCCCTCTTGTTCTGCTGCCATCTGGTATGACTCACCAAAGAGAATTGATGGAGGCCATTGCAAAGAGCACGCCAGCAGCTTGGCACGTGGGCAAACCAGACGTTCAGAGATGTGACGAGAAAGCCCGGGAGAACTCTCAGTCAGGTTGTGTCACAGGGCTTATATATTTGTACATCCTGTTTTCTCACCTGTCTTACCAGTGAGACCTGGCAGAGTGGCTTAAGGGGCCTGGGATACAAAAGGACATTCTGGATTCAAACCTCACTTTTGTCATGGTCTCAACAGCACAGTTGCTCAGGAATTCAAACAGGAATGAAGACCAATGCCTGTTAGGGGCTAGGTGCCTTTGGCCCTCCAAAGGTTTGCAACTACAATGATCACAGTCCCTTACGATGGGCCTTCTGGGAGCTGATGTCCAAAGCAGCAGGAGGGACAACCCCTGTCCCACACGGGTTATTCCTGCAAAACAGAAAAAGAGAAAGGTGTTTTGTTGATGGTGGGAAGAAATAAGGAATCATTTCTTGAGGAAACAGCTGTTCGTCCATCATGGATCTGATTCCTACACATGGTTATGGATTCTGAATTCTAAACCATTTTATGCCCTGGGCTCAGCATGTTCCCCCCCCCCCCCCTTAATGCTTCCTTGTCTATATTCCTTGTATTTTTCATGCCTTCATCTACCACTATTTACCAGATTTCCCTCGTTTACTGTTCTTGTTTAAGTGATCAATACCAGCATAAGCTCAAGGACAGCCACAGGCATCTTCAAGATGCTTGAATAATATTGTCAATCCATCGAGGAACACATAGTGCTTGGGGCCGGAACAAACCTGCAAAGAGGCAGGCACAGAATGGGACAGAAAGATTTATCCTCTGAAGCAGTGCCTCCCAATGTAGTTGTATCAGAGTTGTCTGAGGAAATCACAGTGTTAGAAGACATCTCAAAAGTCTAGCCCTGATCCGTGACCTGAGTAGGGAGGGGCGCCCCCAGGAAATTCCAGGATGAATTCATGAGTCACCCATGGCCCCGATGATGCAAGAAACCTCTTCTTGCAGCAAAGGAAGTAAATGGCCCAAATCCTATTGCTTAGCATAGTAAATCACACTAGAGTGGGCCTATTGAACCAAAGGGGATTTGTTGAGTCAACTCTTTTCTATTTCCCATTGATTCAAATGGGCCCACTCTAGTTATGACTTACTTCACCATAGTAGACTGCCATTAGAGTAAGCCCATTTCAATAAATGGAAGTTACAGAGGAGTTGACTCACTACATCCCCATTGATTCAGTGGTGCTGGGAAAGCAACTGTTTCCAGTGAAGAGATTTTGGGTTCTATATCTGGCATCATCATCTGATTTGGGATCAGAATTTGCTCTGAAACGTTTTGGAAGGTGAATGCTAGTCAGGGTAGAACAGAGACTGGACCTGGTGATCAAACAATTCTGGAAGATATACTTTTTTAAAAAGTGTGATTTCCCCCAAAATCTCCTGTAGATGCAGCAAGACCTAAGACTGTAGGTAGGAAAAGTTACTTTTGAGATTACAAAGGCTGAACTATCCTTGCCAGTATGACCCTTGGCTGGAGCATTCTGGGAGGAGTAGTCCAAAAATTCATCAGAAAAAGGAACTTTCCCCAACTCTGACTCAGTAGAAGGCAGCTTCCTGATGGAAATCTTTCCAAGCCCTGCTCAGAGACTCTCTATGCCAGTGGTTCCCAACCTTGGGTCACCCAGGTGTTCTTGGACATCAATTCCCAGAAGTCTTCACCAATTCAATTGTGCTGGCTGGGGTTTCTGGGAGTTGTAGTCCAAGAACACCTGGGTTATTCAGGGCTGGGAACCACTGACTCCCTGAATGCCCTTTTTAGTTGAGTTCTTAAAGTTCTAAAAGTTTTTAATCATTCAGTGTTTTAAAATTATTATTATAGTGTAATTGTTTTTAATGTATTATTTACTGCGTTTTTAATTCCACTTTTTTTAACATCATGGGCTGCCTTGAGTCCCCTTATCGGGAGAAAGGCAGCCAATGAATGAATGAATGAATGAATGAATCAATCAATCAATCAATGCATGGAAGGAATCTTCCTGCCTACGGGGTTATCGACTCTGGTCTGAGAATCAGAAGCAAGTTAAGGAAAAACAAGCTTCTTCCTGGATCAACGTATGCTTACCAAATAGATATTAATCACTCTTATCTATGGCTGGATGTTTATGAATATCAACACTCTTGATATTCATTCCTTGTGTTAACAGTATTCCATAAAGTTTGAAAATTATTTTCTGTGCCTGTCGCTGTGGTCTCTTGGCCCTCACCTCTATCATTGTAACCAACAAAAGGTCACACTGAAATAGATATGTTGGTCTTTAAAATGCCTCAGGAGTTTTGTTTCTATTTTTGTTGTATGTGTTGGGAACCATGTCATGGTTTGACCAGGACAGAAGACAGGTCTTGCAGGAGACCCCGTATAACTTCTATTATAGAATCCATTACATTTAAGACTTGAAAGATATTTGCCTGTTCATTTCAATTTGCGCGTCAAACAAGCCTATCACATATTCTACTCATGACCAGGCTGACCTTTGTCTGATGAATGTTGTAGGGTTATTGAAGTTTCGCCCACAACAACCATGGATGGCCTTTTCTTCTTTATTAAATTGTGCATCCATCTTGCTGGGAACCAGAACAACAAAAGGGAAATGAAGACATATGACAAGGAGACCGTCTGCTAGGAAATATATCAGTAATCAACTAGAAACTGAATTAACTACAAGAAAGGGGAATGAACAGAATTTATCCCTCAAACCTTTCATTGCAAATTTTGATATAACTACACAAGAAGTCTTTTGTGACAGATAAAATGTGCAAGATAGAAAGTATGAGAAATGTTGGACACTCGTATATGCTAAGGCAGTGGTCCCCAACCTTGGGCCTCCAGAAGTTCTTGGACTACAACTCCCAGAAGCCTTTGCCTCCACCTCTGCGGGCCAGGATTTCTGGGAGTTGAAATCCAAGAACATCTGGGGGCACAAGGCTGGGGACCCCTGTGATAAGGATTATTCTACCTGTTTTGTATCTTTTTAACATGGAATTATTTAGGTGCTGAATGTGATGCTTTTAATATTAAATGTGGTTATACAGTAACTTTTTGAACATTCTCCTTAGTGCTGAATTCAACATCCATGCCAGGATCTGGGGCTTTTATCATGACTTCAGCTAATTTGAGCAGAATGACTGAGTGCGTGTTGGAGGTACCATCCCAGGGAGGCCTTGTGGGTGAATGTTTGGTGTATGCAAACACAACTATATTTCACTCCCTTCGTTCTCTGAGGCTTGATGGCATTATGGACTCAGTGATCCCTTTCAGCTCTGCCGTTTTATGACGGCGATGATTATGTTCCTCCTGCTGCAATGCTTCCTGGAAGGAAGCTGCCACGATGCTTCCAGGGGCGAGTAAGTAGTTTCTCTCCCTTTTAGGCTCCACTACAGAGAGCGCCTCCTGGAGAACTACCATGCCCAGCAAGCACTGCAGGAGAAAATGAAGAAACAGAATGGAGGACACTTGGCCGCCCTAGATGAGAACATCATCGGTATAGAGGGAGAGAACCGATTGTGTTGGCCCAGGTGGCGGGCAGGGGGCTTGGGGTTCCTGGAGTTATTCCGTTCTGGGCTGTTTGCAATACTTTTCTCTTCAAATTCTCTACTAGAAGTAGACCCTCTGCTGACAGGAGGCTGGCATAAATTCAAGGCTTTATTGAGAGGCTGGAGGTTGCTTTGTGGTGTTGGATTGAAGGTGGGGAGAACGCAGTGGACGAGGAAGCTCACGGGAAGAGGGTTGTTACCTGTCGCAGATTGTCCACTCAACGGATGAAACAAAAACAGAAGGAACAGCTAATCCTCACCTGTACATTCAGTGCGTACCTAGGACACAGAGGCATCATACAACATGCGCAGCAGGATTGCGAACAGGGCTAGAAAGGAAGGCATTGAAAGACTGAATGGCCAAAGGGAGTTGATGAAGACATTATTTTACATGACACGTTAATATGGTCAAAGGCAAGAGAGGGAAACTACCGGCCTTTGGGCCAAATTCAACCATTTAAGCCCCTCATCCTTGCTGGGGTGGGTGGGATAATGCTTCCATGCTGCTCACCTTTCAGACTGGGGTGAGCTGGCCACACAGAACCTTTGAGATCCTGAACTGTATTTTAGCATCTTGCAAAAGAACCCCTCTGGCCATCGGTCTCAGCTATGAACACACCTGTATCTACCTTCTTGTGCAGCAGGTAAGTGCCCTCACGCAGTTCAGCATCTAAGCCCCGTCTCCCGGGAAACTCCACAATAGAGGTAACACTAAGGACCTTGCGGCACCTCAACACAAACACACTGTACGTGGCCTAAGCTTTACCAAGGTGTAGCCCACTTCCAGTGCGCTACACTCTGCACGCGCTTATACCAAATCAAACTTCTCAGTCTTTAAGGTGCCACAAGACTTTTTGCTGGTTTTGCTCCAACTGATTAACATGGGTTTGCTTTGCAAATTCTGGTAACTGGTGTGCGGAACCCCAGGCCTGATCCGTCTGGGGGGTTCCAGATGGCCTTCCTTCCTTGGCATCAATAGATGGTGGCTTCTCAAGACCTATCAAGACTTTCTCTAATGTTTTATATAGTTTTCAGAGGGAGCGGGGGGGGGGGGGTGTCACACGTCCCTCTGACACCAAACTTGCCACTCCGGGAAGCTCCCAGAAACTGCAGGCCACAAAATCCACCTTTGAGGGACACGCTTTGCCCTCCCATACCTGAAAGCATCCGTTTTATAATGTGCTACAAAATATATTCTCCCTCCAAGATTGCAAACTTTAATCATCCAGACACTCAGTAGGAAAACAGGCACCCCAAGTGTATACTAATCAAACACATTCAAAACTGAAACGTGAGAGGAAATCAACTGTAAAAATATACTCAAGGTTTTGAAATGTTTACCCATAGCTGTCGCTTTCATCCTGCTTTCTTCCCAAACATGATATTCCAAATTACTGCCAAAGAAAAGCTAATCTACCTGCTGCGTTCAGTTTCCAAGAGAGTTCTGTTAATCAGTGCCTTATTCTTTGTATGCCATTGTCTTTGTTCTTTGAAACCAGGTTTTCTAATTTATATAAAAGTACCTGGAGAACAGAAGAAAACTTGGGAAGACCTGGAACTTGATGGACAAGAGCATATTTTATGTCCTGAAACTCCTGGGTTTAATTCCCAGCACGGACAGCCCTGCTCGTAGGCAGATGGAGTCAGCTGTCCTAGGCAACAGATTTGGGGTTTGAAGAATGGGCAGCAAATTTTGTAATTCATTTTTTCCCCTAGTGTTTTTACTACCAGAGATGGAGCAAGGTGCTGGAGAAATTTTCTGTCTCCTGTGTCAGGATAAGACCACACACAAAAAATGTGGGAAATGATCCAGAACTGGGAGGGACCTATTTGCTTCCCCCCACCACCACTGATAACATGATGCAGAAGGAAATGTGGATCAACCCAGAGTTGTTCCCCTAAATCTGTAGTTTTCGCCTCTGTCACTGGGGCTTCATACATCCATTTGTATGATTCAGGTAGGGTGATTGCAGAAGAGCCGCTGCGCCAGTGCTTGCTCAGAGGAACGGTGAGCAAAGCCTCTCTCCATTGATAACACTTTTCCTGTCTTTTGTTAGACAGCCTAAAAACAGAGAGCAACACTTCTCTGTATCAGCAAGAGTTTTCTTTTTTAAAAAAGATAATGAGATGAGGAAACCCTTGTTTACAGCTTTAGTCTGTTGGTGTCAGTTGTTGTTGTTTGCTGTTGATCTGTTCGCAACTGTTGGTAATGAAACATTTTTATCCTTTCTCCTACAAATGTCTCAGAGTGAGTTATTGAGACTTTAAGTGCCAATTAATGAGAAAGGAGTGGACTCTGGGGAACTTGTAGCTGTTCTTCTCTGTGGAGAAGATTTTTGTGTGTGTGTGTGGGGAGAGTGTTTCGGCTCCGTGGAGTCTCAATTGTGGGGTTCCACAGGGATCGATCATCTCCCCAATGCTGTTTAATATCTATATGAGGCCGCTGGGTGGGGTCATCAGGGGGTGTGGGGCATCGTGCCACCAGTACGCTGATGACACGCAGCTCTACATCTCCTTTTCACCTACTTCAGTGGATGCCGTTCTGTCCCTTCAGCGCTGCCTGGAGGCTGTACTGCAATGGATGCAGCTGAATGGGTTGAGGCTGAACCCGGACAAGACGGAGGTCTTGAGGGTGGGTGGTCCCTCCATTAGCGGATTGGGTGACTCCCTTTCTTTTGGGGGGACGACTCTCACCGCAAAGAGTGTGGTTCGCAGCTTGGCGATACATCTGGACCCGGCGCTGACCATGGAAACCCAGGTGGCGTCCGTGGCCCGCTCCGCCTATTTCCATCTATGGCGGATTGCCCAGCTGCGACCCTATCTTGATGGCGGGGCCCTCACTACTCTTGTCCATGCGCTCGTAATCTCGAGATTAGACCACTGTAATGCGCTCTACGTGGGGCTACCTTTGGGATTGATGCGGAAACTCCAAATGGTGCAGAATGCGGCGGCCAGACTTTTGAGTGGGGTGAGAAAATATCAACATATCTCTCCCACTCTGGCTGCCTTACATTGGCTGCCCATTCGTTTCCGCATTAACTTCAAAGTGTTAATGATGACGTACAAAGCCCTAAACGGTTTGGGACCTCGATACTTGGCAGATCGTCTTCTCCCACCTAGATCTACCCAAATCACTCGGCATAGCCAGGAGGGACGGCTGAGGGGCCTAACGCCGAGAGAGGCCCGGAAAGAAAGAACAAGAAACCGGGCCTTCTCAGCAGTGGCCCCTCGGCTATGGAATAGTTTACCAACAGAGATCCGACTGGCACCCTCGCTGGGTGTTTTTAAAAGCCATTTAAAAACTTGGTTCTTCAGGCAGGCCTTCCCTTCAGTCAATAATTGAGATCTATTTTTGTTTTATAATTTTTTCCATCTTGGTATTCATCTGTCTAATTGTTTAATAATCCTGTTGTTTTATGATTTTAAAATTGTTTGTATATATTGTGTTTTTGTAATATTTGTAAGCCGCCCCGAGTAGACTTTGTCTAGGGGGGCGGGGTAAAAATCTAATAAAGTAAAGTAAAGTAAAGTCTCTGCACTTCTACTGCATAGCAAAAAAAGAAATTTTACCAGAAATTCAAAACTCTGCAGCAAAAGCAACTGATTATTTCGGTCTACTGTCAATGGCTTTGGGAGCCCTGGTGGGCAGAAAAGCACCGAACAAATGTTTTATATAAATAAACAAAAACTGTGGGGGTGGGTGGGAAGAAATGCATGCAAAAGCCCAAAGTTTGTTATTTTACTGTAATCTATTGTTTGGCAGTAACATATGAATTGACTTACTGAGACTTCCACTGTTCCTTGAAACTTTATGTTGGAGTTTTGTTTGCAACTTCCTATGCTCTCTGTAGTTTGTGTGACTGAGAGGGATTTTTCTGGGCTGGAGTGATTGTTTGTCTATCCAGCACTGGTCAATCATTCCTTCCAGCTTTTGATTTCAGGGAAAGCCCTGCCTCCCTCTTGAGTGCCTTTCCCCTCTTTTTAGTCTGTTGGTGTTTTTTGTTTTGTTTTGTTTTGGTGTTAGTTTTTGTTGTTGTTTGCTGTTGATCTGTTCACAACTGTAGATAATGAAACATTTTTATTGTTTCTCCTGCAAATGTCTCAGAGTGAGTTATTGAGATCTTAAGTGCCAGTTAATGAGAAAGAGGTGGACTCTGGGCCACTGGTAGCTATTCTCCTCTGTGCATAGCAAAAGGAATTTTATCAGAAATTCAAAAACTCTGCAACAATTTCTCCACCTGTAATTCTACAGTTCTGACTCTTTATATGGTTGGCTGTTCCATCAGAATGTGCAATCCCTATTTTTTTAGCAACAGCTTTGAAGTTTCTTCTTTTGTTTCTTTATTCCCCTGACTCCATTACTCGTGGTACTAATTGCACTCAAAGCCAAAGGTTTATTTTCTATAGCATCCTCAATGTGAGCAAAGACGCTCTCTCTCTCTCGCTCTCTCTCTCTCGCTCTCTCTCTCTCTCTCTCTCACACACACACACACACACACACACACACACACACACACACACACACACACACACACGCACACACACACGCACGCACACACAGAGTTTGTAGAGGAAGAAAGTTAAGCAATAGAATAGAAAGTTAAGCAATGAATCTGATGCCACCTGGTGGTACCTTGATGGTGATTTGATTGGTGATTTTGTTATTTTTGGGTCTTGAGGTTATATAAAAACATGACCAAACAGAGCATTGTTCTCCATAATGCAAATGTACTTGATTTGTCATTGATGTTATCAATATTTCCCCTGACATTCATACAACTTAAGCTTATCTCAGTTCAAACAGAATAAAATCTTTAATTTTTTGTTTGGTTTGGTCTGGTCTTTTCCTTCGGTTTGTTCTGGAAGTGCAGTTTTAACGCTATGGCACTTCCCACAGGAAATTCATTCTGCAGTCAGAGACTTTAGTCAGACAATTTAAACTAGGCAATCAATTAGCTCTGTTTGAAAGCAGGTATAGAAAAGAAAACCCAGCAGGAAAGCTGATTTCTGTTGGAGATTCATAGATGTGCGGATACCTCATTCCCAGAACCCGCAACGGATGGACTTTGCTTATCTCCCTGTGGCCTAAACAGGATGATGGTGATAAGAATAACAATCTTTGAACTGCAGAGCTGGAAGGGACCCTCTGGATCATCGAGTCCAGCCCCTGTCAAGGAGGCACCACTGGGGAATCGAACTCCCAACCTCTGGCTCTGCAGCCAAAGACTTAAACTACTGAAATATACAGCAGTTCATGATGATGATGCCTGAGCTTTTTTTATAATGAGTCTATTGCTATGTAGCCCTGAAGGGGGATGGGGGTCTTGACAATAGTCACTGGGAGGCAAGCTGGCTTGGGCAGCCGATTTTAACTGCCGTGTAAAGGACATCAAAATAGGTAACTGCTTCCTCCCCCAAGGGGAGGAAGGCATGAATGGAAAAGAGCAAGGATGGAGCATAGAAGAAATAAGAACGATGGCAACAGCTGCTTAAAGAAGGAGAAAAGAGAGCCTCGGTCCTTGATGTTTCCTAATGGGAAGTGTTCTTCCCCATCAGCCAGTGCAGCATCATCATCATCATCGGAAGCCTCTCCCATGGCTTCTACATGCTGAAAGTTCCAGGTCTCAACTGTCTTAACAGTCTTTCTCTGCTATCATTTGAAGAGGCAAGACAGAAAACCTAACAGGTTTGGGGGGGGAAAGCTCTCCTGCTACCCCACTTTATCATCCAGAGTGTCCTTGTTTTCTAGTTATATAAGGAGGAAAAAAAAGTGGTGGTGGTGGGGAAACAGGGGATTAAGGATTATGGTCTCCAAATGAATTCATTTGGTGCTCCTGTCAAGATTTCAAGTGGAAGAGAGTGATCTGTAGCTACAGAAACCTTCTTCCTGTCTTATATCTCAAACCTAAAGCTGTTCAGCTTAAATTTTTGTCATTTAACAGCACTCCATCCTGCAACTTTGAAATCCAAAAGTAAAATTTGAATTCCCAGCACTGATGAAACTCAACTTCTACAGGTCTCTGAAAGCTGATTTTCAGTGAAGTTTGATTTTTCTGACAGAACCTAAGTCAGATCAGCCGCATATGAGCATCTTAATTTGTTTGAGACCTATGGCAGCTGTCCTTTTCTGGGAGAAATGTCTGTACTATTGTAACAATGCATTAAGCGTCATCACTAATTGAACTCCCTGATTTGTTTTTGCTGAGAGATTTCCACAGATGATGAAAAGCGACAAGCAACACAACTGAGAAGGAAGCTGAAGGAAAATACCACTGAGTTGGGAATTAAAATTTAACAGGAAAAGAAGGAATGGATGTCTGGAAGAAATGGAAAGGAAGACTGATATGTCAAGGGTGAGAAAAATGAGCAGAAAAGGACATGTGGATATCAAATATGGGAGGAATACTTGCTTCCTTTGGTGATTGGTCTCCAGGACTTAAGCAAAGGATTCATTTGAAATCTGTTTTCACAGACATAAAAATACTGCCTGAATCACCTGTCCTACCGCATGAATGTGCTTTCAGTTCTAATTACGGGCTATCTCTAATGTCTGTTTCAGCCCTCAGAAGGACATCAGGAAATAGTCCATATCGAAGCCCTAGTTGACTCTTGCAAAGAGAGGTTGCACTGGGAAAACATACCACATCATATACTTTAACTTGGATTATATATCTTAAATTTGGATTCCTGCACTGAGCAGGGGTTGGACCTAATGGCCGTATAAGACCCTCCCAACTCCATTATTCTATGATTTGATGAATAGTGAAGGAAGTTGCCTTTTACCAACAAGCCAGAAATGGTCCAGTGAGACCTCCAAACCTGTTGTGCAGCTACTAGGTTAGGTTTGCACAATCAGACAAAGGGCATTTATTGGATGTAGGGCCCATCTCGGACTGCAGAAAAAGGAATTTTCTCTTCACTAGGTGGGACAACTGCATTCAAGCGATGCCACATGGAACCTCCCTGACATAAGGTATGACAAGTTACAGGTGTGCCAAGGAAATTGCCCCCCATGGAATGGAAGCGCTTTGGACTGGTGCAGAGGTGAGTATTTCTCAGTGCCTTGTACATCCATTGCCAAGAGGAACACAGATCTGAACAGTGCAGGTCGGGATGATCAAAATGCCACGGCAGATGATTCATGGCAAGGTAAAAGAAATGGACTGACATTTCTAGAACCCAGTTGCGTGAATGACGATGAAGTGCCCAGCCAAACCATAGGTGAGCATAGATTCTGCCTTTTATTTCCTCTCTTTTGTAGCCAAATTACAGGTTGCAATAATAACTCAGGCTTTCAGACCTATTTTTACTGAATGTTTTGGGGAGGTCGTGAAAGGAGACATCAGAAGTGAGAAGGAACATGATGGCAGAAAATGAAAGCAGAAGAGTGGGGAGAGAAAATTGTTGATGAAAAAGCACAGAGACGAAAGGACGTGGACACCTAAATTCAGGTATAGGAAAGAAGAGTTTTAAAAAAAGGAAATGAGGAAACCAAGAATGGAAGGAAGATCCTGGCAAAAGGAGGTCCTCGGTGGGGGCAATACAGATGATATTTATGCTGCTCCCCCACTGCATTCTGTCTTGCAGTTCTGAGTTGTCCTGGCCACTCCCTCCATGATAACAAGGTAAGTTGCTAAGAACATAAAAGTTTTCTTAATTGAAAGGAACTGAAACAGGCTTGGCCAGCAGGGCAGGCTCAATGTGGCATCAACTGGACACTAACTGTCCATCTCGAAGCTCGAACCACTTCTGCCTCCCTTTGGCAGGCAGCTTTAGGGTGGGGAAGTAAGTCCCTTTCCCTCCACCAACTAAAGCACACTGCGCAAGTGGAAAAGGCACAGGGTGCCACAGCAGGAATGCTGAAAAGAGGCGGTCACCTCTCCCTGCAAGCAAGTCACCCGGGCGCCAAGGGTGGCGTGGCTCAGCTTCTGCGTGTTCCAAGGCGAGAGGTGCACCTGGCTGGTGCTGGCTAGGGCACAAGACGGAGGAGGTGGGCACGCTGTGCAAAGGGTGTTCCCACCCTCGGGGCTGATGGCATCAGGCCCAGCCCTGGTTCTTGGTGTGCCTTCATGAGGCCTGGCCTCATGCCCGCCTACTCAGGCCTCCTCCTCTGGTGGAACCAGCAACACCACCTATTTGCCACTCCATGGGTCATGACGGCAAACAACCTCCCAGCCTTCCTTCTTGGGTGCGTCTCTCTTCAGTACCTCCTCCGCCTGGCATGCATCCCCATCAATGGCATCCGCCCAGCTCTCCTCCTCCTCCTCTTCTGTTGATGATCCCTCTGTAAGGAGCATCCCTGCCGTCGCCACACCTGCTTCCTCCTGGGCATCTTCTCCTGCAGTGCTGTTCCCCTCCCAGTCCAGGGGGAAGCTGCATGTCTGAAGCATCGCAAGCGCTGGGTGACCACCAGCTGCACCCCCAGGTTGGGTTCCTCGGTGGTTCTTCCATACAACAGACCATGTCCAGCTGGCTTTTTCTACCCCTTTCCCATCCTGGCCCAAGTCCACAGGGTGCGAAAGTCTTAGAAGCAGTCCCACCTGCAATCGGTGCCGGTCTCCTATAAGAGTGACCCACACATCATCGGCAGCATAAGGATGTCCTCATTGCTGCACAACATGCGCATTGAGCCCTAGGCTGCCCATCTGGGTTGCAGCTGCACCAGGGTGGGACTGCACCAACGCTTTCACCCACTGGCTATTCACCATCCCATCGACCTCCCATTCTGGACCGTCGGTGATGCATACCTGCAAAGCCGTCACGTGTGCGTTGGCGAGTGAGCAGTCCATAACCAAACAGTCTTTGCAGAAGTGATCCTCCTTTCCACAGACTGGCTTTTTAATCCAGCGAGCAGAGGCGGTTCCGACTGTGATGCTGTCCCCAAGTGATCCCGGGGTGGAAAGGAGGCTTCTGCATCAGCTGCTGGTTGACAGAGCCATACCCTTCTCAGTATGGAAGTGCGGCAGCCCTGCCCCACCCCTCTGGCTGGCTCCTGGTGGCGAGTGGGGTGCAGCAAGGAGAACAGATGAAGGGAAGACGCAGGAGACAAAGAACCAGCTGGGCGAAGCAGCAGCAGAGCCGAGCAACAGGAAAGCGGGCCCTGCGAATGGTGACAGGAAGGCTGAGAAGGACAGTGTCTAGGATGCCGGGAAGACACGATGGGTTTGCTGCAATTTTTATTTTTTTGGCCTCCTGCAGAGATAGCATCTTAGAGATCCCTGAGAGACATTAGGGCTCCCATGATGGATTGGTTGCAGTTGCAGTTCTCTGGTAGGAAGGATCTGGGTGGCTGGTGGACAGCCAGGCAGGGACCTGCATGTTCTGGTGGGTGTGGAATCCCTTCAAGGGAGCCAGGGACTATTCCGTTAAAGGGCTTATGGGTTATTCTAGCTCAGGGGGCAATTCCTGCCCTTGCCCCAGGGTGACAGGGAGGCACAGAGTGGCATTCACCCACCTAGCCTCCAATGTTCTGCAATTCTGGTCCTCTTCCAGCGGGACCTGAGAAGATGGTGGCTTACATCGTATTAATTAATTAATTAATTAATTAATTAATTAAATTTCTACCCTGCCCATCTAGACCAAAGGTCTACTCTGGGCAGCATATTTGGGCCACCTCATGGACTGGATCCAGCCAATGCCTGATTGGCTCATGCTGCTATAATGTGATTGGTCAGTAGGATGGTGGGAAAGGGAGGACAGCCCGCTGGCGGACTTGAGGGAGTGGCGTTTTCACTCCAGTCCACAGGCGCAGCATACAAAGGGAGGAGATGCAGGGCAGGGCCTCAGATTGTCTTGGTCAGCATTCCTGGACGGAGCGGTGTTAGGACCAAGGACCAGCGAGTGGCGAGGAGAGGAAGCAGTGGAAGAAGACGCACTGAGTCAAAGCAACCGCGAAGCGGTGCGACAGGACAGCAGGAACCGAGAGCAGCGACAGGGGAGCCGAGAAGGACAGCATTTGGGATGCCAGGAGGAGATGAAGGGCTTGCCGTCATTTTGTTGCCTACTGTCGGGGGGCCATCTTAGGGTTCCGTGAACAAAAAAGAGATGATTAACGGCATATAGACATAAACCTCTGGGGTATGTACACCTATATATCCAAAAGAGGAAAGGCTGAAATCGTGCGCAGGGATGGGTGGTCTCGGCCATCCTGAGAGACGTTAGGGCTGCCATGATGGATGAGTTGCAGCTCTAGTTCTCTGTTGGAAAATGAGCCTTGCATCGCTCTAGTGGCAGTCTGGAGCAATGGTATGGATCCAGGTGGTTGAAGGACAGTCGGTGAGGACCTGCATGTCCTGATGGTGGTGGAATCCCTTAAAGAGGGAGCCAGGGAATCCAATAAAGGGGCCATGAACAACTCTCGCTCAGAGGGCAGTCCTGCCCTTGCCCTTGAGTGGCAAGGAGCCACAGAGTGGTCCATGCCTCCATGGCCTCCAGAGGTCTGCCATTCCAGGTGCTCTTCCAGAGCGACTTGAAAAGATGATGTCTTACATCAGGAGCATCCAGGCGGGTGGACCTGAGGAGCGGAGCTTTCCCGCCAGTCGGCCAGCACAGCATAAAAAAAGGGAGGAGACGCAAGGCAGGACCTCAGTTTGTTTCTGTCCACGATGCTGGATGGAGAGGTGGTAGGACCACGGAGCGGCAAGGGACGAGCCGCAAGAAGAAGTGGATGCGGAAGAGGCAGCAAGGCGAAGCACTGAGGCAAAGCCACGGTGCAGTAGAGCAACAGGACGGTGGGCAGCAAGAGCAGCAACAGGGAAGCTGAGAAGAAGAGCATTTGGGAAGTCAGGAAGTCACCGTGAACTTGCCGCCATTTTGTTGCCTCCTGCGAGGGCCCCATCTTGGGCTTTCACGAACAAAAAGAGCGGATTAAGGGCATATAGGCATAAACCGCTATGGTGTGTGCCTCTGTGGCCACAAGGCTGAAATCATGTGTAGGGGTGGGCGGGCTCAGCCATCCTGGGAGACATTAGGGCTGCCATGATGGATGAGTTGCCGCTGTTGCTCTCCGGTGGGAGCTGAGCCTTGTAGAGATCTAGTGGGAGTTTGGAGCATTGGGGTGGATCCAGAAGCTTGGAGGACAGCCGGCGGGAACCTGCATGTCTTGGTTGGTATGGAATCCCTTTAAGGGAGGCAGAGCTGGGACCATGAACTGCCCTAGCTGGGGGTGGCTGGAGCCTGCCCTTTCCTTTGGGAGACAGGGAGCCACAGAGTGGTCTACGCCCATGTGGTCTCCAAAGGTCTGCCATTCCAGGTTGTCTTCCAGAGGTATCTGAGAAGTGGATGTCTTGCCTCGGGTGGCATTCAGGGCTCTTGTTGAACTGGATCCGGTCCCAATGCTAGGCCAGATGATGTGGGGTGTGTGTGTGTTTATTCCTAGGACCATGCCTACTAGGCCAACGGGAACTCACCTGGGGCCTGCTTTCTGGCTGGGGCGGTGGCCGGGTGTCAGGATCTGGCCCACACCGCCCTAGCAGCTGCAGGATCAGGGGCCAGCCTGACCCAGGAGTGGTCTGGTGTTTGCAGGCTCAGGCCTTGGCCTGTGTAGCAGCTGCTGGGCCACTCCTGAGGCTCACCTGGAAACCTGGAGGGAAGGCCTATTTAAGGAGTGGTTTTTCCCTTCCCGAACTTGCCTTAGCAACAAAGATTTTTGGCTGTGCTTTGCTGCTCCTGAGCTCTGGTGTCCCTGCATTCCAGTGTTCCTGCCTTGACCTCCGCTTGCCTCTGGCATCTCTGTTTCTGGACTCCAGCGTTCCTGAGCCTGTTCCTGCCCCTGCCTTGGTCCCTGCTTCCTTCTGCTGGTCTCCTGTATCTTGGCACCTTGTTCCAGCTCCCTGCTCCCGGTCCAGCAGCCTGGCTCCCAGCCTGATGCTCCCGCCTCTGCTTGGTCACAACCAGCTGCGCAGTGAGTGTCTTTGGACTTGATGCCCTGCGTGGCAGACTGGGTCTCGGTGCCCTTGTCTGTGGTGAAAGGCTGCCTGGGATATCTTGGACTTTGACACCTGGTTTCATGTCAGTGTGGCTGTGGAATCCCAGCAGGACAGGTCGACGGGGCAGTGCCGCGTCAAACCCTGGGAGCGTGAAGCCTGGTCAGGTTGAGCTGGCACACTATTATTGGCTAGCACCATCAGGGGCAAGGAAGACTGCTGGCTAGGGGACCTGAGGCGCCCGAGAGCGTGCTCGCGTGAGCACAGGGGGTGCCCCGTCTTCCTCAGAGGCTCAGCCAGTCCGCGGTCCCAAAAAGGTTGGGGACCGCTGCGATACAGGACCTCTGTTCGTATTTATTGGTGTTCCTGGATGGAGCGGCGGTGGTTCCACGGAGCGGCAAGCGGTGAGCAGCAAGCAGAAGAAGCGGTGGAAGAAGAGGAAGCAAGGCGAAACGCCGAGGTGAGGCAGTGGCGAAGCAGAGCAACAGGACAGCGAGAGCATGACAGGCAAGTTGAGAAGGACAGCATCTGGGACGTCAGGAGGACAATCTGCACTTGCCAACATTTTGTTGCCTCTTGCGAGAGTCCCATCTCAGGGGTCCCTATACAAAAAGAGCTAATAAAGGGCATATGGGCATAAACCTCTGGGGTATATGCTTATATGGCCACAAAGAAAAAGGCTGGAATCACATGTAGGGGATGGGTGGGATTGGCAATTCTGGGAGATGTTAGGGCGATCAATACAGGTAGGTTGCAGATGCACTTCTCTGGTGGGAGCTGAGCCTTGCGTAGTTTCTAATGATGGTCTGGAGGACAGCCGGCAGGGACCTGCATGTTCTGGTGGGTCTGGAATCCCTTTAAGGGAGCCATGGGTTCCCTTAAAGGGATGATGAACTACTCTAGCTTGGGAGCAGGTCCTACCCTTGTCCCTGAGTGGCAGGGAGCCACAGAGTGGTCCATGCCTGCATGGCCTCCAAAGGTCTGCAATTCCAGGTGCTCTTCTAAAGGGACCTGAGAAGATAATGTCCTTCATTGGGTGGTATTTGGGGCTCCTGATGAACTGGATCCAGCCCTGTGTCTACAATGCCTGGTTGGAAAGAAAAGAAAATATTTCTTGACCCAGTGTGTTGTTAATCTGTGGAACTCCTTGCCACAGGATGTGGTGATGGCATCTGGCCTGGATGCCTTGAAAAGGGGATGGGACAGATTCCTGGAGGAAAAGTCCATCACAGGTTACCAGTTATGATGGGGATGTATCATCTCCAGGCTCAAAAAGAAGGTACTTCAAAATGCCAGATGCAGGGGAGGGGGATCAGGAGACAGGTCTCTTGTTGTCTCGTGTGCTCCCAGAGGCATCTGGTGGGGCCACTGGGAGATACAGGAAGCTGGACTAGATGGGTCCTTGGCCTGATCCAGCAGGGCTCTTCTTATATTCTTATGGATCATGCTGACACAATCCGATTGGGCAGCATGATCAGGGGTCAGGGAGAAGGGCAGGTCAGTGGACTTGACGGTTGGAGTTTTCACTCCAGTCCACCTGCACTGCATACAAAAGGGTGGGATGCAGGGAGGGCCTTGGTTTTTATTTGTCGGCATCCCTGGATTCAGCGGTATTGGGACCATGGAGCAGTAAGCGGCGAGGAGGAGAAGTGGTGGAAGGAGAAGTGGTGGGGAGCCCAAGCAGCAAGGCAAAGTGCCGAGGCGAAGTGGAGAGGCGAAGCTGCAGCAAAACGGAGTGACAGGACAGGGGCAGGCCTTAGCGACAGGAAAGCTGCGGAGGACAACATGCAGGACATCAGGAGGGGTCAGGAAGGGCGTCCCATCCTTTGGTTGCCTCCCGCAGGGTTCCCTGGAAAAAAAAAAGGACTGATGAAGACAATACATGGGCATACACTCTGGGATGCAGTCCTATATATCCCCAAGGAAAAGGGATGGAATCCCCTGCAGTAGGGCTAGGCCTTCCTGAGAATTTGGGGCGGGGGGGGGGGGATCTTTCAGATTGACTTGGCCATCCTGAATCGCTGGGGTTTTGCAACATGCCTCTGGGGCGGCTTCCTCCAACCTTTTTTGGCCACTGACCCTTCGGTAGGAGGGTGCCTAGAGGCAGAAAACAAATCTTGGACTGGGGATAGTGCCCTGGATAATCTACTGGATAAATGTACATTGGAAACACTCCGCCTGGCATTCTGAATCATTCTCTACGACCCCACTTCAGGAAGACAGGCTCCGTCAGTCAGCGGCGTGGACAAACGTCCATTTCTGAAGGAGTTTTGTGGAGCCTTGGAAACAGGACGTAATCCGGGGAGTATTCAGTTTCATTGCTCCCTCCGTCCTGTGGGCGCACAGTTCTGCCATGGATCCTTTCATCACTTTCTTGGACCAGGCAGGACATTCTGAAAGGAAAACTGAAATGAAAATATGGCAGACCGTGGGATCTCTTGCAAAGTTAGTGATGCCACAAGACAACTTCCAACTTAATTTGAATATGAATTTCAAAGGATGAGCTAATCGAGAAGAGGTCTTTACTTTTAGTATTATTAAAACTACCAGGCTAAATGAACCTTCAATTTTGCCTCCTGAAAGGTTACATTCAACATACTGTAGCTTTTTTAAAGAATGTTCTTAGACAGGACACAGGTGAGGCACAGCTAATTGTACTTTCCCATTCCAGAACTCCCTGTCTTCATGGATCACATGTGAAATCCATTATATCACACAATGACAGGGCAGCGGAGCTAATTTTTTGCTAGATACCCCAAGACATTGAAGAGGAACTCCTCCATGTGAACAGAGGCATCGCACAATTCCGTTTCATTAACCAGCGAAACTGACTGTTGTGTATCACAGAAAATATTAAATTTGTTTCTAGTTTCATTGCAGAGTTTGTGAGAGGAGATGAAAGAGAGAAGAGTTAATGGTAGCACGGCTAACAAAGAAGACTAAAGGTGATAATTTAGATGACATATCCACTTCTTAAAAGACTCACAGTCGTTTGTTTGACAGTGAATGATTTTGCATTTTGCTCTGCATTTCAGGTTTGCTTGTGAAAGGCATAGTACCAGACAACAATAGGGCTTGAACACATCAGATGAGTAGCAAAAAACAGCTATTACTATGACTTCACATAGGATTGGGTTGATAGGACTATTATGAATTCCACCATATCCAAAGACAATTATGAGGAGGTAAGTATTTCAACTTCTGCGTTGACCTGTTTGGATTGCAAACCTGTCTTCTCTGTTACAATTCACTGAGCAGGTTCTGGCCACCAGTGATGAGAGTGGGCGTAGAAGAGACTGGGAAACCCCGTGAGTAAGTAATGATTCCTGAGTCACAATGTTCTTACACAAAAGCTTTATTTCAGAGCCATCTTCTAATCTGGAGGAGAACTGAAGCACCCTCCCAGACAAACGAGACAGCAAAACATATCTCACTGGGAGATCAGGAAAAATATGACGATGGTACAAAGGACCCTCCATGTATGAGCTCTTTCTATTGCAAGGAGTGTATTTTGGTAACAATCTGGAAAGCAGGGTGTCTTCCCGGGAAACATAACAATCCCTTTTCTCTTGGTCCACTTCACAGGTAATCCAGGCCATCCGGTTTGTACAGCTGCTGTTTGCTTCCCACTATTGGGCATGCCAGTTTATGATGGAACCACAATAGCTATCATAACATTCCAATTCAGGGTGCCGCTACACAGCAAGGGAAATGTGAATTTACTCACATCCACTTGCTGTGAAGTCACACCAGGGGATCCAAGTCTGTTCAATTTAAGTGACTACACAGGGAGACAGAAGAAAAGCCTTGTTTAGTCCTTGTTTGAAACTCTGTTGAAACTCGGTAGGAGGCACAGTTAAAAGGAACTGCCTAACAAGCTGTAACAAGGGTTTCCTCCTCTCATTTCCTCCTCTTGTTAGCTGTGTGTGTGTGTTTACGTCCCTTAGTACATCTGTACTGGCACTTTGAAAATAATATTTCCGGCTGCTGCTGCTGCAGAAAAAAAAAATCTTCCTGAGAGAGGCTTTGCTTGCCATTAGAAAAAAAAGGAAGTATGCGAAGACTTTCCAAAAGAGACCTTATTTTATGCTTAGCTGTAAAAAGAAAGAAAGAAAGAAAGAAAGAAAGAAAGAAAGAAAGAAAAAGTCGGTGGTCTTTGCTCGCTGTTTTTGACTGTGAGCCGGCACAATGACTTTTCTGCATTGGTTCAAGAAATCTCATGCCTGAATTATTGTGAATTGATAAATTTTTTAAAGAAGCCCCAGCAGTGGAGGGAAAAACTAGATTGGGCGGGGGGGGGGGGGGGGGAGACTCCAGGCTGATTCTCATTTCCCTTTGCATTGTGTAATCCACATAAAAAAATGCAAGTCATGCTGCCCCAAATCCATAGCACAGAGTGTGGGCTGTCTTAAAGGATAGCCATAGAACTAAGAATGCAGGTGCATTGGGTGTGTGTGTGTGTTGGTACTAGAAGTAAAGAGTGGTTTAGCCAAGGTCATTGCCAATGGATTGGAAGGTTCTGGCCCTTGTTGACATGCCCAGGGTCATACTGATCGCCGTTTCTGGGGTCGGGAAGGAATTTTCCTCCAGGTCAGATTGGCCAGAGACCCTGGAGGTTTTTCGCCTTCTTCTGGGCATCCAACAGCGGTCATACACATTAACTTTATTGAAAATCAAAATGAATTTTACAGTAACAAAATATCTGACAACTGAACTCGTCAGATAACAAGACAGTCTTAACAGAAAATTAGTAAAAGTCACAAGTCAGACTTCTGCCTCTTCTTTGGTTTTTTCCATTGCTATTATAAGTAGGTGGTTGATAAACCTTACAAGAGAAAGAGCCTCTTTCTCTCTCCTTTGGTGGAACTGCCCATTACTTAGGAGACATGATACTTATGATGATTAAATAATGTGCATTCATGGGGAGCTCCTTCCCAGGAGAGACGCAGTGGGGTGGGAGTAGATTACACTCTCTCTATGGATTACAGATTCCACCATTTGGTGGCCATGCTGCCTACTGAATATTGGGATTTGTAGTCCAAAAGGCAACTTTCTCAAAATCTGGGTCGGGAGGAGAGTGCTGAATTTCTTCTCCTCGAGGCCATTTTGCCTCCGAGAGCTTGCCTGTGCAACCAACAATAAATTTGCCCGGAGAGGAGTTACCTTGGAGGAGAATCTACAGAGGGAAGTGTTGGGTAAGGGGAAAGTTAAGCCACCCAGCTTCATTTCCAGGAGGGGCTGGGAAAATTTCAAGACTAGGGACCCGTATCTCCTGATGTAGTGGTTGAGCCTATCCTTCAACCTACAGATCTAAGCCAAAGCAACATCAGTCAGGAGCTGCATTAGGAGAGCTATCGCACAGTGCAAGCCTTCTACCACTTGGGCAGCTCTCATCTCTCACAGCCTTGTGTACGATGTCTTGAGTCACACCCAGAACAGTTTGTTCCTTAGTGCCTCATGCTTGGATGGCCTTGCCAGTATTGTCCTGCACAAAATCCTTATTTTGCAACAAGACAACAGTGACCACCATGTTCTATGAGCTTCCAGGAATTCTTAAAGATAAGCGTGCATGACTGTTTATGCAGGCAAAGATTTGCACACCATTTGCCTTGGTACTTTTCAAAGTGGCGCACAATATATTTTTAAAAAATCAAACAGAATTAACAGATTTTAAACTCAAATAATCCTGACAGAATTTTTATGGTTTAAGTATTTTCCCCAGTCATCCCCCCCGACCCCCATTTAAACTCATATATTTCCCAGGTGGGGGCTAAAAAAAAAGGGGGTGGGAATTCTTCAAACCACCAGTGATTATTTTTACCTCCCTTAAGGAAAGATATACTGGCCTGTGAATACTGAGAATTTAAGAATTTATTAAAGAAGAAAATCCATTGATTGTGCCTTTTTCTTTGCTGCCAAACTGGTGTCTAATATCATTTCACTTCCCCTTTGCCACTTTTTTTAACTATGCAGGATCAATGTGTTCCAAAGAAAACGTGTAACCTGGAGTGTACAAAATGATACCATAGCATCATTTGACTAAAATGGCCATCTCATTTTCTCTTCTGTTAAAATGTCAATTTTTTGCAATGACTGCCTGCTCCCATGTTATCAGCAGATTTAATTTTAATTTTTAACAGTACCTTTCTTTTATATCACCTTCTGTACAGAAGTCTGTGAAGACTGGAATCAAGGCTCCTGATTATGTATTTTTTAATATTTTTCTTTGTGGGTATTATTGGGCCAAGAAGGTACTAAGCTGTCTTTTTATGTAACTCCCATAGCAGCGTAGGCACTGGCTCTTGTTCAGATATATTGGCATAGCTGAGGTAGGCTGAGCACCACTGAAATCTGGACAACATGGGCAGCTGCATATTTGTCACTAAGCTGGCCCTGCGCACTTACCAGATTGAATTTCCAGCACTGTGGACAAATTACCGCATGTAAACACTCCTGTATCTTTCAGAAACCAGTAGAAGAGAATATTTCACAGCTATGGCTTCTCATACAGGAGTGTGATAAATTGTCAGGGTCCCTCTACAACATAAAACTTAAAGGCAGTAAGTACGACAGGACGTAGAGTTGTGAAGTCAGCAGCGCTCTAGGTATCCTGAGGGAGCACCGCTGAAATTTGGGCACCATGGACAGCTGCATGTTTGTTCTGCAGAAGCACCTGTTAATCCTTAAAACGATGGATGCATCTTCTCAGTCTGATGTCAAAGCTTGGACCATTCTGGCCTTGGGTGACCCTTCTAGGAACCCAGATTCAATTGAATCCAGCCTCCTGATTACACTGGACCCTCAACTTACAGACGGCTCGACCTGCAGACTTTTTGAGTTACAGACTTCTCTGGCCACAAAATTTAGGTTCGACTTGCAGCCGGAGAATCGACCTACAGACCGGAAAATCAAACAAAATGGACCAAAAACGGCCGGTTACGGATTAATCGGTTTTCAATGCATTGTAGGTCAATGGAGCCTCGACCTACAGACTTTTCGACCTGCAGCCACCGTTCCAATACGGATTAATTCCGTAAGTCGAGGGTCCACTGTATACTATTCTTAGCTTCCTTGACACATTCACACACCCTCAAAATGTTAAGATGCGTATCCAAGAGAGAGGGACAGCTAATCTACCCATCTCTCTTTCTCTCTCACACACACACACAGAGTGAGAGAGAGGAGGGATGGAGGGGATTGAAATTGTCGCAAGGGAAATCCCAATAAACGGGCCCAGAATTGGGGCAAAACATGGTTAATAAGGTAAAAGTCAGAGCCAGATACACTTTTTTTGGCAACCAGACAGCTTGCAAAAGTGTCTCCAGTAGCTGCAACAGTTAATAGTACTTCCTCAGTATGTTATCTATAGAACACATGAGAAGTGGAGAATTTCTTGGGATCCTAAATTGCTGGTGGGGCTTGTTGGGAGGAGCTCACTGGGAGGTCCCTCTCCCTCCTGGCCCTTCATTATTGCTACTAAGCTTTGTGTGACAATGAGACTCAGGAGTCAAGATGCTAAGGCTTCACTCCTGGTCCTGCTCCAGATGGCATGCTGGCGCCAAGGGCATGCACCCACTGCCTCTCGCCCCTTACTTAACTCCTGGAGGTTTGGTGGTTAGGTTAACACTGGGCAACAATAACACGGATACAAACACACTGACCCAGTAAACCCTGGTGCCAGCTCAGAAAAGGTGGAGGTAGGTGTCCACAGAAAAATTAGACTTGCTCTAGTGCTGCTTGGTCTGAGATTTGAAACAAGGAGAGGAAAAACGGCCATTCCATGAGACTTCAGCTGGCATTCGGAGACCTGGTAACCCTAATAGATCCATGGCATTCATGACACCAAGCTATTGACACTCTTCTGCTACACAGGAATAATGAAGAGATCGGTTTAGACCTGCTACGTAAATGCCTGGTCATTGTGGATTTGGGTGGCTCACTGTGGACTGGTCACCTCATCCCAAAATTTCATGTTCTTTTCCAGCTGCTGCTCACATGGTTACAACAGACAACACATCTGACAGCTACTTAAAAAAACATTAACTGGTTTTCTCAGTGCCCTGCCTGGACACATCTGAAAACCAGCCCCGATTTCCAAGACGAGGTTGCCAAGTGTCTGAACTTCAGCCTTGTGCAGGTGGTGGGTACCGGCAGAAACGGAAGCAAAACGTGGTGATAGAAAAACGACGGGGAGATAGTGTATTTATTTACCGCCCCATGAGTGCAATGCACTATTCTGAGTGGTCTACACAGTAGTGCTTGAGGAGGAAGGAGCAAAATATTTTAAAAGAAAGCCTAAGAAACTGCCCGCCCATCACATCCTTTCTCTCCTTCATTTCCCTGAACCGAATCTGTCCCTAAATGACTGCCAGTTTCCCTCTCATGGCTGAGGAAACGGGCTTGACTCACAAAAAATACACATTAAACTAAAAAGGCTCCTTGGCCCCTGAGGCTATGCATTTAAAATGAAGTAGCGTTTAAGATGCTACATCTTTTTTTCTGTCTTTTAATTTTTATGTGTGTTTTGTATTCTGCTTCTTGTCTGATATGCGTTACTGTGAGACTGGAAAAAAAAAGCGATTTTCTAGGGGCACCTTTTGCGCCTGCGCCGCAACGCAAGTCCCTGGGCGATATTCGAACCCTCAACCGGCCATTCGAATCTGCATCGCGGCTGGCCCAATGATCACGAACTACGTTCCGAGCAAGCCCCGCCCCCCGGGGACCCAATCCCCGGCCAACCACGCTCTTGGCCCCGCCTCCTACCCAATCAGAAACCCAGTTGGGTTTGAAAAAGTGAGCGCGCGGTTGCTAGGCGTGAGCCGTAAGGAAGCAAATTTAAAAGGAAAAAAAAGGAGGCGTTGTTTAGGTCCGGGCAAGAGGTGATTGGTTGGAACATTCCCGGGTGGAGGCGTGGCTTTAGTTTAAAAGGGAAGACGGGGGTGGAGCGCTTTTCTCTGAATGGACCTCAGGAATGGCATAGGGTGGAGTTAACGGGGGCCCCGCCCACCGGCCTTTTCGGCGCTTACTACGAACTAGCGACTTGGCGCCGCCGCGGCTGTTTTGGGCTCCCAGGAGGCAAGAGCTCGCGGGGATCAATCAGCAGGGATGAAAGCTGGCGGTGAGTGCCCATCCCCTGGCACCAGGCCTCGGTCGATCTATGCCTGTCTCTTTATCTGAAGTCGGGGATGCCCTGTAGATAAGCAGGAGGGGCGGGGGGCGAGGGGAGAGTTTTCGCTCCTCTAGGGAAAGTTGAGTTTTGGACACGCGAGGTTGCGTGTAGCATGAGCCCCTTCGTGCTAGTGGGGTAACAGCGCTGTCCTGCAGGCTTTCCATCCGTCGAGAAAGGGGCCCAAGAGCGTAGGCGCCTGCCTTCAAGGTTTACGTCCAAGGCGGGCCAGTGTCTGGTCAAAGCCTGTGGGTTATGGGAGTTGTTGTCCAAAATATCTGGAGCACGGCAGTTTAGAGAAGTCTGGACAGATACTCAAGGGATTGGTGGGAGGTAAAGGTTCCCCTTGACCTTGAGTCCAGTCGTGTCCGACTCTAGGGCGCGGTGCTCATCCCCGTCTCCAAGCCGTAGAGCCAGCGTTTTGTCCGAAGACAGTTTCCGTGGCCAGCACGACTAGACCCGGAAGGCCCTTAACCCCTTCCCACCGAGGTGGTACCTATTTATCTGCTGGCATTTTTACATGCTTTCGAACTGCTACGGGAGCTCACTTCACTCCCTCGCCTGGATTCGATCTTGCGACGGCTGGTCTTCTGACCTTGCAAGCACAGAGGCTTCTGCGGTTTATCCCGCAGCGCCACCACGTTGGTGGGAGAGGTGAATCTTTATGACATAAAGTGACTTTATGACATAAAGTCATTTTAGTAATCTAAGGAGTTCATGACCAAGTCCTGTTTAACTCCGGGGCACTTCCTTCTGAGTAAGTATTGCGGCTCCAACTTGGTTCAGAGTGTTTTTCATATCGCATCATGCCTTAGAGGTAAACTCATCTGAACTCGGTGGGGCTCATACTGCGAATGGATGAGCAACGCTTGAGCCGGTGATCCACCCTTAATACAGGAGGGGGTCATGAAACCTTAGGCAGCCTCCTGTGCTGTCTGTTGTCTAGAAAGGACGGAGTATCTCGAGTACGTCCCGAGACATGAAATACGACCGAGGTGGAAAGGGATCTCGGTCAAGCCTAGTGCAGAATCCCCAATCCTGCCCTTCCCTGCCCCGGGGGTGGGAAGGATCCGGTCCAACAAGGCACATGTGCCCGCAGATTCCTTTGCTTCTCAGCACAGACATGGACGTTTGAATCGACTGGATAGAGTCGGAGTTTTGCAAAAACTTTTAGGGCAGGCGAAAGACAGCGGAACCTGTTGCTTCGCGTCGCTTTAGGTTTCTTTTGCGGCCTTTGCTGTGCACACTTCCACCCTTTTAAAGGAAAAAAAAAACCCGCCCAGAACAGTATTTAAGATTGTGGTGGCGGTGGTATTTTTTTAAATATATATATATATATATTGTTATTTAAAGTCACGTTCCATGGCGCCCCTGTAATTTGGGCGGGTGGATTTAAAAAGTAAGCAGAGCCTATAGCTGGGCAGGAGCTGCCTGCAGGGGGAGGGGATTGATTGGAGCCTCTTTTTTTCTCTTTCTTTCTTTCCTGGCCGTCAAAGACAGTTGGCAAGTATTTCTAGTTTGTGTTCTGGACCTCTTTGGGCTTTTTTCCCATTAGAGTCCGATAGGTGAGTTATCAAGGTGGACTTTACTGCAGAAAGACAAAAGCCTGCACTTTGGGTGGGTATATGTTGATTCGTTTTTTAGCATTTGCAATGAGTAATAGGGTAATTTGAAGGAAATACATTGCATTTTTAAACAAGAACAGATGTGTGATCCTTATGCAAAATCCATAAGGTTTTTTTTTTTTTACTAATATGCATACTACTTTCTCTTCTTTTAGAATCTTGCAATTTTGTGGGCCATGAACCCAGATTTGCTTTCAATCATGTGTCCGCATTTTCACTTTAGCTAAAAATAACAGATCAATATATATATTTTCTGCTACTATGAATCGTGCAAGTTTATTTTATCTTAATAAAATAAATGCTCCTTCCTTCACTGCACTTAAAGTGGGATCTTTTTAATCAAGGTTTTGCAGTTTGTGTATTAATTGTGAGATTCATTGTGCATTGAATGAGGATCGTTTAGTAACATTTACTAATTTTGCTTCTGCAAACAGGGACCAGCTTTTGATCTGAACAGCTTTATTATGCAATATCCTGTACTTTTTATATGTTGTGCATTTTTCAGTTTAGTTTGCTGCCCTGTGAGTGCATGGATGTCCTAAAAACTATACTTTCATGTACTATAGACAAAATCCCAAAACCAAAGTTGCCATTGAATTCACTGGGCTAATTTCTGAGTAGACATTTTTATAGCACTTGCCAATTTTTCAAATATCTGCATTTGATGGAGCACATTCCTGAGCATGCCTACACAGTAGTAAGTCCTACTAAGTTCCATTAGATTATGACCTGAAAACCTGTGATCCTGCGTGAGTAACTAACTCCAAGAGTTAGGTAGCTGGTTGTAGGGCCAGAGGTAAGAAGTTTGATTCCCAGGAGGAAAGCCGGCCTGTGTAGCCTTGGGCAAGCTGCACAGTCCCAGAGCGCCCCTGAAGAAGGGAATGGGAAACCACTTGTGATTATTCTTTACATCGAAAACCTTGGAAAGGGTTGCCATGAACTGGACTTGACTTAACAGCTTGTTATTGTTAAGTACCATTGAATCTGGACAAAAGGGGCTTCTCCATCCACAAATACAGGATTAAGCTGTAAAATTGCTTAATTTGGACTGGATTGCACCAAAATCACTTTCTGAATAGGAAGACAGATGAGGAACATATGAATGGTTGCATGTGGTGATTGTACTTCCATTTATTCTGCTGTCTGGGTGTCCACATGGCTACACTGGCAAGGGACTCTGGGTCTGTAGCCACTCAAAGCAATTTGTCAAGGACTGGTAACCACGGCTAATGGCAGCTTCCTTCCATATAGGAGAAAATAAAATATGAAGTAATGTTGATAGAAAACTGGCCAATATGATGAGACCGAAGATAAAAGCTTTTTTTTAAAACTCATTCATTCTAAAATTACTTAGCTGGATTAAAATAGTTAGAATTCCTAGGATATTCAATTAGTGTTACAAAACTCCAAATTATTACTGAGAATCACAAAATGATAGCTGAAATCCTGTTGCCCAGTTAGGCAGAAAGCGCAACATTTAGTGGCAAATTACCATAAATCTCTGTACGCATTTTCTGCTGCATGTTGAGTTGAGTGACTCAGCATGCAACAGGTAATGCCTACAGAGATTTCTTAATTTGCAGCAATCTGCCACTAATAGTTACGCCCTTTGTGTAAATGTGCAGCAGGATCTTGGTCATGGTCTACCTTGTGAAAGTAAGTATTTCCACAAGGGTAGTCATATTAGTCTGTTGCAGCCCAAAGAATCTTGCAGCACCTTTGAAGACCAGCAGGCTTTTTTTGGCATCCACTTTGGTGAACTGTAGTGGCCATTTTATTGGCTGCGTCTGAGGAACTGCACTGCAGTTTGCATTATAATATGTGGAGTCAAGTTGATTCTGATTTTTTGTGACCCCCTTCAGGGTTTTCTAGGTATAACCATGCTCAAAAGCGGTTTACTAATCCCTCCTGCTGCTGCTCTGGGACCAAGTGACCTGTCTATGGCTGCATTGGTGGCAGGGTATTTAATTCCATTAGCCACCTCTGTGCCTTCCAGGTGATCTTGGCTCTCCCTTTCCTGAGAAGCAAGGTGGGATTCAAACCTTTGGCCCCTGGCTCTGGAGCAAACGCTTACATCAAATGAAATGAGATAGTTTTGAAGGCACAACAAAACCCTTCAACTGGTTTTTTTTCCAATGACTTGCGACTCATAACCCACCCACCCTTTTCCTTTTTTCTGAGGAAAAAAACTTTTTTTAATAGGGACTTGGTACCAAAGACTTGGACCCAAAGACTTGCCAACATCCCTGGTCTTTGTACAATTTAAAGTGACATAAAACACAAATAAAACATAACCCAATTCATTAATTGTGACATTCTAGAGTCTCACCTCCTTGGCAAAGGCACTAGATTTTTAGCTGTCAGATGAAAACATGACTGAAACATTGATTCAGAGTTTCTTCTTATTTAATTTTTTAGTAACAAATAACAGACTGAGAAGTTTTCCGTCTTGGGTTAATATTCCCAATTTAACAAACGCAGAACGGAGGCACACTTTGCCTTTGTCCAAGGCAAAGCTGAAATCTGGCTAGATCCTGAAGTTTTTCATATTAGTTAATTTTTAAAAAATGACTGTTTCCTCTCTTAATGGAATTCAAGCGGTAACTCCAAACAATAACAATATGGACAGCAGTGATAAAAATCTCCACCAAAACACCTTAGAACTCATCTGTTTGCTAAATGAAAACCATTCCAAGTCTGATAAAATTTTTTCCAGAAGCCTGGGAACTATGGTGAGCTGATGTCTAAGCAAGACCTCTCACCGCATGCTTGTAAAACTCTTCCTCTGTGGGTGTGGGTGTGTTGTATATGTATTCTTAGAGTGAGAAGCAAATTGGTTTTATACATTAGTGCATAGATAGCAATTCTGAACAGTTAGCAGAGATAACTGGTAGATCTTGCCAAAGGAGCACATTCCAAACCTCAGTAATCACTACTTCGCTAAGCTATGTTGCTCCCTTAAGCAGGGAAGCACAGCTGCCAATTTCATGCAGCTGGTGGGTAGAAATGTGATCAAGAGAGTGAGAAAGGGTGATGGCAGAAACATCGCTCAAGATGTTGTAGTTATAAGGGATCCACCAATGTTGCTGCGATTTGCTAGCCAGCCACCACCCCTCCCCTGCCTTTCTTGCTATATTGTGGAAGCTTCACATTTTTGGACCAAAACTCCCAGAATCCACCAGCCAGCATGGAAGAGATGCTGCATTATCTCCCATTTGTGCAGCAACACAGAGATGGTAGGAAACAGCCAAAGTCTGTTAAAAACACCCAAGCAGAGCTTACATTCCTGCTGAAATGGTTTGGGCAGAGGAGGTCTGCTCTGCAATGCACGAGGTAAAAGTTCCCCATGGCAATTAAGGCCAGTCATATCCGACTCTAGGGGCCGGTGCTCATCCCCGTTTGTAAGCTGAAGAGCAGGTGTTTGTCCGTAGACACTTTCCGTGATCACGTGGCTGGCATGACTAGACATGGAACAACGTTACCTTCCCACCTTCATCTACTTGCAATTACGTTTTTTCGAACTGCTAAGTGGGCAGGAACCGGGGTGAGCCGTGGGAGTTCACCCTGTTGTGTGGATTCGAACTGTTGACCTTTCAATCGACAGCCCGGTGGCTGAATGATTTTTGTTGGGAAGTGTTTGGCCTGGCCAATTACGTGCCAGATGAAGAATACCGAGATTTAAAATCATGGGATGGAGAAACCTTTCTTTTGATTTAGAATTCCCATTAGCACCACCCAGAATGGCCCGTGGTAAGGGATTATGGGAGCTGTAGCCCCAAACATACAGAGAGTCGCCTCTCACCTCTGCTTCATTTTGCCTTCAGAATCGCTAACTGACTAGATGGGGCCAGGAAGAGGTGAGGTCTGTGTTCTGACACTTTTTTTGTGCATTGCGTTCATTTGGAGAAATCTGGTTTGTTCTAGTGACCCACTGCAGATGTTCCCGGTGCTTCTCCGTCCCTTCCAAGCGGAGGGTGAGGAAGAGGCCAAGAGTTCTGACACTGCTGTGCCTCCCAGAAGATGTTTTGTTTCATATTCTCAAAGGTCTGCCTGCTGAGGACATCCTTTCCCTTCGAGCTGTAAGTGTAAAGCCATTTCCTCCTCTGATGGGGTTCATCTATACTGTGCAGTTAGAGATGCCTCCATCTCATGAGATTTGGGGGTTTGTAGTTTGGTGAGGTACTTATAATTCTCTCCCAGAGCGCTCTAGGGCTCTTCCCTGAAGTGCAGCAGAAAATCTGAGTCCCTGGCCAAACTACAGATCCCAGGAAGCCATCGGAGGGAGCCATGACAGTGTAGTATGCTGTGAATGAATAGAATAGAATTTATTTATTACGGTCAGGTGACCAGCCCACAAAACATATCCATGGCTAAAACATACAAAATACTGTACAATTCAAAGATATACAAACAATTCACAAAACATACCATGTGGCCAAAATACACAAAATGCAGTTCAAAAGTGTATAGCCAATCCATAAAACACACTACATGGTCTGAATGAGGTAGATATGCACTATATTTGTTCAACAAGGGTGGGTAGTACCTTTATTAGACCACGTTAATAACTTCCACCAAGGCCAGGTTTTGACTCCACGCGAGTCTTTGTCAGGCTGGCCATTAAAGTTCCGAAATCCTTGGCCAGGTGTTCAGTTCAGGATTCCTTGTTTCGTTCCAAAAGGCAGGCTGCAAAATTCTGCTCAGAGATGGTGGGTTTCAGATTTCACCTCTGGCAAGGTGAATCAGAATGCCTCAAGCTTGATAGACAAAAATGTTCCTTTTTAGACTGTGGACACAGGAACACCGAAACTTGACAAACCTCCTGTCAAATTTAAAACTTGGTTTATACACTAGGTAACCCAGTTGCAGTCAAATTTGAAGCATTACCTAGTGATTGTTTGGAAGACGTTGACCTCAGTACTCAATCCTGCTTGGGCAACATTTCACTGTCCTTGGCTCGCTTGTAAATATTGCCCTGGTCAGCTATGCAGAATCTCTTCTGTTGTCCAACAAAAAAGGAACAGAGCGGTGTGGTAAATAGTCTGAAGATAAGTGTCATCCACCCTTGTCTTCATATTTGTTCTGTGGTGTAAAGACAGATCCTTATTGGAAGGGGGTGGTTCACTGGATCTAATTTCTGTCAGTGGCTGTGGCTTAGTAGATCTCTCTAACTTTCAAATACTGGAGTTTGGGATCTGGCAGCCTCTACATGTTGTTAGGCTACAACTCTCATCCTTCTGACCTTTGGCCGTGCTGATGGGAGGTGGAGTCAAGCAACACATTGAGCAATGGTTCCCACGTGGGTACCCTAGTTCTTGGATTACAACTGCCGGGAACCCCAGAGGCATGATCAATAGTTATAGGGCTTCTGGGGCCTGTAGTCCATCACTTGTCTGGGGTTCAAGATTTTGAGAATTACCTATGGCAGTGATTCCCAAACTTTTTTGACTCGCGGCTCCCTTTATTTACTGGCCACTGCCCAAGACTCCCACCAGTACAGTAGGACTGCTGTAGCCACAGGATCGGTACCCACAGTTTCACTTATCCGCTGCTTTAAAAAAAATTAATAATGGGGGGGGGAACACAAGAATACACTTTCCCAGGGTGTATTGCCAAGACTGGCCCACTAAATGGAAGCAGAGACTATACCATATACAGATAGCTTTAGGGATATGCCTACATGGCTTCTCCAAGAGAAGCCGCTTCCAGAAAAATTGAGAAGTTGCATTTTTTCAGGGGTTGAGAGCAGGCAGTGAAGGCTCCCATGCAAACAGGAGGGCAGGAAATCCTGGGCCAGGGTTCGCTCTCTCCACAATACACAGAGCAGAGACACTACAAGTAAGTGCTGTATGTGGTACTTTGCCTGGGGGTGGGGAGAAGGGAGGGGGAAGAGCTGATTCCATGGCACCCCTGAGTGGATTTCCCAGCGCCCCACGGAGCCATGGTGCACCATTTGGGGAACACCGGATAGACCAGGGCATGCAAGAAGCTGACTAGCCTCTGATGTAATACCTCTTCCAGGAATCTGGAGGTTCTCAGTTTTTTTCAAGGTCAAATTTAATAAGTTGCTATAAGTTCTGGTAACTTCACCTTTAGAAATATATATTTCTAGGATTTTTCTTTTAATATTTTCAAACTGTGGATAAGTGAATCAGTGGATACCGATCCTGCGGATAAAGGGGATCTTTCTGTATTTGGTGAAGTCAAGTGTTAATAGCTCCCGACTCACGCAATCCTGAGCTTGGACAGTTCCTTTTAAAAGAATTAATTTGTCGTTATTTGTCAGTTTTACTTTTTAAATTGAGATTAGGAACTCATTATGCAAAAGAAAAAAAAGATGACTTTTAAGCATTTGCCTCCAAGCTCCTGTAACTTCCTGCCCTGAGTATCTTCAGGGGAAATGGTTTGAGCCAGGAGTGCTTGCTGGGGAGAGGAAGGATTATAAACCTCCCTGACTTGAAAACTACTTTGCTGGTTCTGATAGCAACCCCCTTTCATATAAATGTGTTTAAAATAAAATAAACAGTACATTTCAATGTGCACCTTGAGTTTATCTCATGTTAGGCTCTCAGTTCTTGGAAACGACCATCTCCATACAGACAATGTGCTCCAGCCTTCGCATTAACTGACATGGAGTGGGTTTGTTTTTGACATGTGTTTGGCTGTAATTTCCACCTTGCCTCTTTTCCAGGTGCACTCTCACCTTAAGTACCTTGTAGATAACCACACTAGTGTTTGGGCCTGTGCAAGTTTTCAAGAAGTGTGGCCTTCTCCGAGCAACTTGAAAATGTTTGAAAGGTAATCCATAGCAACTTGCAGAACCTCATAATTAAGGAGAATGAGATGTCAGATCAGACACTTACATACAGGCTCAAGTGGTTCATAATCTCACCCTTCGCGACACTTCTTAATCAGCTCTGTGTTCCTCTCATCCACTCTTTTACACTGGAACCATGTTGAACCAGATGAAAAGAGTCAGTAGGGTCTCCTCTGTAGAATGGAGTATTGAAAACAGCTAAGGCTTTTATTCCTCTACTTGAGTGTTCCCTAGTAGCACTGTTCATGTGCCTGGTTTTACTAGTTACGTCCTAGTTCGGAAGCTAGTTTAAGTTCTTTCTGGTTTAATGAGCAAATGGCAAGAAATACTTCTGAACTATTCAAGCAGTATGACAATGGAACCAATTACCTGGGGAGATGGTGAGTGCCCTAACATTGGAGACAATTAAGAGAAAGTTTGGCAGCTGTCTGTCAGATATACTTTAATTTGAATTCCTGCCTTGAGCGGGGGGGGGGGTTTGGGCTCGATGGCCTTATAGACCCCTTCCAACTCCAGGATTCTATGATCCAGTAATATTCTTCTAATTCCAGAAGGGTGTTTGATCTAGCAGAAGGTTCCACTAGCGGAAGGGAGGGGCAGGTGATATTTATTTTTACTTGTTTCCCCCCACTACGCTGCCTGATCTCAGTCCCCAGATTGAGGAGCAGCATCCTGAGCAGGATCAGAAGTGGTTTTGGGGGAAGGGCTTGCAGGAGGAAGGGGGTATTGGCGAGAGTCCTCTTCCCTCCCTTAAAGCAGCTAAAAGCGTGTTGTGCTCCACAGACCTAGTACGTAAAACAAACAAACACAGTGCAAATCCATGTGAGCAACTGGAATAGATACAGTGCTAGTTAGATCTAAGACAGTTAAAGGTTAACAAGTTTTATTTGCCCTAAACTTGTGCAGATGGTAGCCTACCATTCAGATGCAGCTGGGCTACAATTCATGCAAGCTTATGTTAAATAAAATCTGTTAGCTGTGAGATGTCACAACTCTTCCTTGTTCTTGCTGCAGTAGACTTGCTGCAAAACTAGTGTCATCTGCAGGATGTGATTGACTTCTTTTAGCTGCCTAGAACTACATGTGTTTATGCAACCATCTTTTGGTTGTATTAAAATGATGATACTAACAATTTTCAATGCTTTTGTCCCCACCCTCTCCCTCATTAAAATCCAAAGAACAGAAGGTTAGTGTATGCTACAGATCGGTCAGGTTTTGAAAATTTTGCAAGCATTCTAAGAAAATATAATTTTCAACTCAACCTTGGGATTTGATTGATAACAACACTTCACCCATACTCAGTAGATTTGGGTTGACTGTTTTTAGCAGTTTTTGACTAATGGAATAACCATTCTTGCTTACACAGTATGCAAAATTCATGCAACATTGCTTCCCCCCCCCCCTAGTGTTTTTTATTAAGTGTGTCTTGAGGGATGATGATCATTGGAGGAGTTAGGACAATAGCAAAATTTCTTGGAAAACCACGTTGCTGATCGGTTGTCTTGTCATTTGTGTTATCTGTCAGCCTAGTGCTATAATTATGTCCTTTATATGTATTGGGGGGGGGGGATAAACTGCCTTTATCTTCTGCTATTCTTTGTGGATAGAAATAAATTCTTAAAGCTTGGGTACTGCCTAGGTGGAACGTGATGACATGACTCCAACATACCCTGGCAGAAATGTAAATCTCAATGTCTGGGTTAGAAGTTTTTAAAAAAAAAAACACATGCAGAGAAGATCAAAATAACAGCCTTACAAAAGTCTGTCCTTCACATCTCCTGCTACTGTACAGAGCAGTGAGGATACACTCAGGATTGCATGTTAGTTCACATGCTGCATGGTTTCAAGATAAGTTTATTTAGGGGGCAGTGGGATAATAATTAGGTACTGCAACGTTAACGTGAATGAATGCTAAGTTACTTGTCTTTAGGTTAAATGATATTTTTTTTTTAAAAACCCACATGTCCTTTTCAGAGCTGCAGAAAAGGGTAACTTTGAAGCTGCTGTAAAGCTTGGCATTGCCTACCTCTACAATGAAGGCTGTAAGTATTGGGGATGTATGTTCTCATGCATGCATATAACATAATTGAGATGTGACAATCAGTAATTGTTTAGAACAGAAGTGGAGAACATACAGCCATTTTAATGGCTCCTAAGCCCTGCCGAGCCTTTTTGACTCTTAATTCCTATCAGCGTCACCTGATCAATTTATAGGGATAATAGCTCACCAATATCTGCAGGACCACAGATCCCCCTGCCACCCCCATAACAAAAGTGACAGAAGGGCTGCAGCAACTTGATCACATGATCTTGTCATTCACGTGTCCATCGTCTATTCTCTGGTCTTCATAACAAAAGCATCTTTTTTAAATAACTTGCCTCACCACCTCTCTCTTTTTCATTTGCTCAGTATCCGTCTCCGATGAAGGTCGTGCAGAAGTGAATGGGTTAAAAGCATCTCGCTTCTTCAGCCTGACGGAGCGTCTGAACGTCTCAGCAGCCCCCTTTGTCTGGCTTTTCATTCGCCCACCTTGGTCCCTCAGTGGAAGCTGCTGCAAAGCTGTGGTCTACGAGAGCCTGAAAGCAGAGTGTCAGCTGCAAAAAGTAAGCTGGCTCAGTGGGTTGCTTTTGGACCTTGGCTGCTTCGTGCTTTTGGTCTTCATTTTATTGCAGACTTAAGCCTAGACTCCACAATGACAGGGAGGGGACCGCCCACGCAGTATGTTCTATGGGGCAGTATTTTCAGTCTCTGCAGCCGTGGCAGGCCACACCACACTAAAATTTTTTTAAAACTTCCTAAAAAAAATCAAAATCAGAAGTACAGAGATGTCCACTTCTGTTTTGGGGAGTACTATGCCTTATTATATGCCAACCTAGCAGTTTGAAAGCATGTAAATGCGAGTAGATAAATAGGTACCACCACGGTGGGAAGGTAACGGCGTTCCATGTCTAGTCGTGCTGGCCACGTGACCACGGAAACTGTCTACGGACAAATGCTGGCTCTACGGCTTGGAGACGGGGATGAGCACCACACCCTAGAGTCGGACACGACTGGACTAAATGTCAAGGGGAACCTTTACCTTTACCTATGCCTTATTTAAGGTAAAAAATCCCTACTTCTAGAGGTTTCCAAGACCAGAAAAACACATGTTTTTCCCCTTTAAAACAACAGTCACTTGAGGCCGCACACTGCCCACTACTGTACTTGCCTAAGACAATTTGCCATCTGCTTGGGGTAGCCATCTGATACTTGCTGTGAAAGAACTGCAGACTTTGCTACTGGTTACTCAGCAGTGTCCCCAGAATCCTCTATTGCAGTGGTTCCCAACCCTGGGTCCCCAGATGTTCTTGGACTAAAGCGCCCAGAAATCTTCGCCAGTAGCTGTGTTGGCCAATATTTTTGGGAGTTGGGGTCCAAGAACATCTGGAGACCCAAGGTTGGAAACCATGGGTCTATTGTTAGCCTTGATCGCTGGGTCTTGTGGGAATTGAGGTCCCAAAACATGAAGCAAACAAAAAAACATAGCATGCCAAAGGTTCCCGCTTACGTTTGAAATTCTGCCATTGTCAGCCCTAGCTTGAGTGAGCTTCTTCTCTTCATCAGACAACTCGAAATGAGTTCTCGGGTACATTGAGATCAAGGATACATTTCTAGGGGTGCAAATGGGAAAAATCCTGATGAAGAGCTTTGATCATTCATCTTTATGCTAGCTATGTTTTCCTCTCTTTAGGAACAGAGCGGATCTATTCTCTACTGCCTGGCTAAGGTTCTAAATCTCTTTGAGGTAAGGCTTTCCGATGATACGATCTTACCCTGTCATTTCTTTTACGACACACACCACTTTGGAAACCTCAGTGCGCGGTCTCGTATGCTTAAAATGCCTTTTCGTTGTCATGAGCTTTTCTATTTCATTTCTCGTGATTTTACTAAATCCTTGGCTGGGAGATTCTCAGACTGGTAGACCAAAAATGTAACTTCTTAAAGCTTTAAACTAACTTCTTCTAGTGACATTAACACATAGTCTGGCTCAGTCTCCACATGTATCTTAGAAGTACTTTTTTTTTTTTTAGCGGTGAATAAAGTATATACACCAGTCTAGAAGGTGAGAAGCAATGTTTTCTGTTTTTAAATTTGCTTATATGTGAGGAACTCCTTGGCTCAAATGAGCTGCAATCACAGTTTTTGCTGAATTGCCTATCTTTAAATAGTTGAGTTTGCTAAACCTTAGCAAATGGCTGCATTTGAGACTGTGGAATGAACACTCGAGGTGGGTGGCTTTGCACTTTACTGTAACTGAAGAGTTGACATAAATAACTTTGGTGCTTGTTTTAGGAGGACGAGAAAAGAAAAGAAGCTTTTGAAATGTTTGAGGACTCTTCAAAGCACGGTTGCCTGCACAGCTCCTACCTCCTCTGGGAAAATAACAGAAAAGCTGCTGTGAGTGTGTGTGCTTTGTAGTGCAAACACAAGGGAGGGAAAGGCTGGAGGGGCCAGAGCAAGACATCTCCCAGGAAGAGGCAAACATTGCCTAGGGCAGCTGTTGTGGAGGGGCAGAAGAATAGAAGGAAGGTTGTAATATTCATTTAGGGTGGAGAGCTATCGAGTTCTGCTTTTTTGAGGACTGGAACACTTGTCCCAGTGATCTGGTTCAGGGGACTTGTCGATTTCCCTAAGGGAAGGTTGTGATGATCTCTGTCTATGTTTTGTTGTGTTTCTCTGCAATTTCTTCCCAGTCTTGTTTTCTCTTGGGTTTTGAAACTTTGTGAGGAAATTCATTTGTCTTTTAGACATCCAACCTATTTTGTGCATTTTGATGTGCACTTTGCCAGATACGTGCATTTCCCCCAATAGTGCTTGTGCGTATTTTTCAACTATTTGCTATCTTATCCATTTGCATTATAAAGAGCACACACGGCTGTGTGTACATGGTTTCTTGGAAATTCATTGGAAGGCTTGCAAACACATGCATTCCCAAGGTAAGTCCCCCAGGCTCAGCAATTCATGAGGGATGCAAGACTGTTCAGTCCACTGAAATTTGTACCCATCCTTAGCTGACAATGACCATGAATGGCACATCCCTTACTCACCTTCCAACTGCTGTGGGTGTGCTGGGTATGAGACATGCCTTTGGTATCTTAGTTTATTCCTCAACGTCTCTCTGTACTCCTATCTCTTGAGTACTGGAAGGACCGATGCCCTGTTCATTACATAAAGCACCCAGTTATCCTTTATTTGCTTATACAGTGGTGCCTCGCTAGACGATGTTAATCCGTTCCACGAGGATCGCTGTCTAGCGAAAACATCGTCTAGCGAAGCACGTTTTCCCATTGGAATGCATTGAAATCGCTTCAATGCGTTCCAAGGGAAAATGCAGTCGTCTAGCGAAAATTTCCCATAGGGAAACCTCGTCTAGCGAGTGCGGGTCCCCATAGGAATGCACTGACAGCTGCACTGACAGCTTTTCACCACTAGTCGGCGCACTCCTATGGGGAAACCTCATCGTCTAGCGAAACTCGCCATAGGGAAACATCGTTTTGCGAAGCGCAGTAGCGATCGCAAAAAGGCATCGTCTAGCGATTTCCTCGTCCTGCGAGGCAATCGTCTAGCGAGGCACCACTGTATTTTGTTATGTCTGCATCTCCTATTTCTGTAGATGTCTGATCCTGGTCGATATCTCCAGAGCCTCAGGAAACTCAGGGATTATGCAGCCAAGGGCTCCTGGGAAGCACAGGTAAGAGTGTTCCTCTTGGATCTAAGCTTGCAGGCAGCTTGTTTGGTTGTTAATTTTCTGTCTCATCAATTTGTTTTTTATTTGTTTGTGCTAAGCAGATTTCCCCCACTTTTTTTTTTTTTTGCTTTGCTCCAGCACAGCACATGGAGCACGACTGAGGATTGTCTGCCTCACTTCCATCTTGATGACTATTCATGTGGTTATTAGTTACTAAAATGAATGAGATGACCTCCTTCATTCAAGTTTACCTTGCTCTCCCTGTCCCAAGGCGATCTCTCCTTGTTTAAGGAAGGCCCAGACAAGGTGCACAAGGGGAGCTGCCTACTGAACTCACTCGGTTCAGCTGAGTACCTGAAGCCTCTCTGCCCTCTTAATTTTCTTCAGTGCCCCAGAGCGATATACTGCGCTGCGGGCTTCAGGCAGAACTTGGAAAAGGCGAAATGCCTGGAGAACCACTCCTACAATTCCGCAATGAGTGAGGCCGATGGTCAAATCATGGAAAATGTCATCCCAAAAAGAAGTTCTGGCTTTGGAGTATTCCAAAAAGATTCAAAATGCAATGGCCTCCCAGGGCAGGCTGGGAAGGAGGGCCCCAAAAAGTGCTGGTGTGGGTGGACCCTTTGCTCCCTTTGCTGCACCAGTGAAGGAAAGATGCTCATCCCAGTCTTGCTTCTTCCCCACCCCAAGGGCTGTGTCATTACATATATCAAACGCTCCAGCTATTATTTGTCTTCCTCATGGTGCCCTTCTGGAAAAAAAAAATGTCCTTGTTTGTGGCTGGTAAAATGCCATATTTTATACCTTCCCTCTTGATCTGTGTGTATCCTTCTTTTATTTTATTTTTATTTATTTATTTATTTTAGATTGCGCTAGCAAAAGCTTGTGGAAATGGAAACCAACTAGGACTGGAGACAAAAGCCTCCAACGAGATGGTCTCTCAGCTCTTCCAAGCCTCCCTCCCTCTTAACAAGCAGAGCATCTTCACTGTTCAGAAAGGAATGAATGAGACAATGCGGTAAAGACACAATCTAGACTTTCCTAAAGAACTGTCAAGTGAAAGAGAAACGGCTGCCAACTGTTACCCGCATTTATTGGATGCCTGCCTGCCCTATTGTAGTGCTCTGCAGGATGGTGTACACCTGTTTGCTAGATTGCTAGAAAATGAGCTCCTTTTCTTTCTGGAATTCTCCTCTCTCCTTTTGGGGAAGCATGAAATTGCCCCTTCAAAAATAGCAAGGTAGTTTTTGATAGAAAAGTCAGCTTTTTTAAAGAGATACCCAGCAATAGCGCCATAGTGTCTTTAGGTGCTAAGCCTTTGGCAGATGTAGTCTTCAGCAATTTCCTCCACCGTTGGATAGCAAAGGAGCCCTTCAATAACTAGCTAGACAAACCGTCTTCTAAGGACATATCCCTGAGGTTAGGACGTTGGAACTTTCCAACCAGTTCAGCCTGCTCCAAGCAAATGCCCTCTGGATGTGATGGACCACCACTTTCATCAAAACCCCCCCCCCCCCAGCAGCACAGCCGGCATGCTGGCCAGGGATGATGGGAGTCCCATTTCTTGGGTGCCATTTTGAGGCTGGAGAGAACTGTTGGTTGTTGGAACTGTGTCCGATCGGTATTCTGCTCTCCCACCCTCTCCTGTTCCCTGGCCCTTCAGCATTCTGGGGTTGTGTTGATGGCCATAACGATTCTAGATGTGGCTTTTAAAAATGTTTCAGACATCGCTGTGCCAACTTTGACAGAAGGCAGTGGGTGAAGCTGTTGCTTGCTTGTGTGATGTGGGTGGCTTCTTTTCAAAGACAATTATGTCTCCTGTTTCAGATACATCCTGATTGACTGGCTGGTAGAGGTGGCCACCATGAAGGATTTCTCAAGCCTTTGTCTCCATATGACTGTAGGATGTGTGGATCGGTACTTAAAAATAAGACCTGTACCCAGGGCTCGTCTTCAGCTTTTGGGAATTGCATGCATGGTTATTTGTACACGGTAAGATTCGTTACTGGCAGAACAGTTGTTTGCCAATGTTTTCTGGGACGAAATCAAGGCATGCAAAGTTTTCTGAATGTTGTAGCAGTGGCAACTAATCATGTCTCCTGGTATCTTTCCTGGAATTGTCGATGTGTGAGTCAAACTCCAGACAGCAGCTAGTTAGGCAGAGGGTGGATTTGTCTATCATAGAAATGTGGAATCTATAATAAGTTTGCTCTCACTCCAGAAGGACTCAGATCATGATTAGAACCAGGAAAAAAGCACTGGATGTTAAATATCACCCAATATAGTATTTTCTAGATGAATGTCGGATCACTTCCCGGCTCGTCAAAATGAGCTCCAACTTGCAAGAGGTTAAAGATAACAAGGGCGTTTTAGGGCTTCCTCACAGCAAGAAAAGGAATGCAGCGTTGGTAGGTCTGCTTTGGGAAGATGATGGGGCAATACTAACAGGAGACAGAAAGAAGGCAGAATCACTGAACACCTCCTTTGCCTCTGTTTTTCCCCAAAAAAGAAGCTGGAGCAGGTAGAATAAAGGGGGAGTTAAGGGAGATGCGGTGTGCAATGGCCACAGAGGTAACGTGGAGGCACCTCACTGATTTTAAATGGATTCATGTCTCCAGAGCCAGATGACCTGCATCCGAAGGGTACTAAAGAAACTTGCACAAGGAGTAGCAGAGCCCCTGTCTCGAAATGTATGGGAACTCTTGGAGAAGAGTTGAGGTCCCTGATGATTGGAGGACAGGAAATGTCATCCCCATCCTCAAGCAGGGGGAAGAAAAAGGATTTAGGCAACTACGGGCCAGTTGGTGTGACCTCAGTACCAGGAAAGGGCCTAGAACAGATCACCCAACGGTCTGTAAGCACTTAGAATCTAGCACAGCTTTCCCAAAAACGAGTCATGCCTTTCCTTTATACATAGTAAGTAACAAGCTTAGTTGATGAAAGGCATGTTGTCAATCTGTACTATATCTTGATTTTCTTGCCTTTTGGCAAGATCCATCATAATATTCTTGTGCCCCTTTTTTCTCTCCTTTCGGAGACACTTAGAAACATTATTGTTCAAACAGGCTTTTAATATTTAATTTTAGCGTAGCTAGGTGCCATACTGTGGCGGCCATCCTATCCTTTTTTTTTAATCCATGCTTTTGTAATAATGTTTTTACACCTTTAAATCTGTTTTTAGATGGGGATTTTAAAATTTCCGTGTTTAATGGCTTTTTAATGATTCATATACCTTGTTTTAATTTTGTTTTGTTTTGTTTTAATGATCTGTGAGCTGTGTTGGAGACTTGCCATCTGGGAGACGAAAAATGGCAAAAAAGTGCAATAAATTAATCCTGTCCTTGCTCTTTATACAGATCTTGATCCTAATCTGTTTTTGTTACAGTTTTATCAGCAAGGATATCTTGACAATACGGGAAGCAGTGTGGCTAACAGACAACACATACAAGTATGAAGACCTTGTCAGGATGATGGGAGAGATTATCTCGGCCCTTGAAGGCAAAATAAGGGTAAATTTTCAGACACAGAATGCTGGCTGAATAGGACTCAATCTGATCTACAATTTGGTATATTCCCTTCCTGTTCCATGTTGCAGATGAGAGAGCTACAGAGTCCTGGAACCATGGTTATTCCATGTATAAACTGGTATTTCTGTTGGCTTCCTGTTACCTAATGTTCATGCAGTAAAGATAAAGAGCACACTTAAGTTGTATGTACTTCAGGGTAATGTTTATCTTGAAGGACTGGGCAGATCTCCCATGCAAATGGATAAGAGAGATTCCCCTTTCATTCTCGCTCGCTCTCCTCTGTACTGAGAGGAGAGATTAGACAAGGGCTGTTTACTCTTCTGCTGCTTGGGAGGTTCTGCCTGTGGCTGGGGACCTCCTTCCTTCCCCAAGAACCCTGTCTGAGGTCCTCCCCCCTTGTGACTTTTTGCCAGCAGGTGAAAGCATTCTTGCTTAGATACGTCTTTGGCCTCCTCATCATGTTTTGCTGTCAAAGGTTTTTAGTTCATTCAGCTGTCAGTGAGTTCCTTTGCCCAACATGAAAAGCAGGTTTGAAACCGGTCTTGTTGTGAACAAGCAGTGTCCTTCTGTGCCCTGTTTCAGACACTCACGTTTTCTGTAGAATCAGCTGAACAAACTGGACCTTTGCACCCTGGCTTCTTTAGCGTGTTGTCTGATGGTGGGCATACCCAGTGCCGTGTAGTAGCTCGACCAATGAACTACAAGTCAGGAAACTTGGGCTGAAATCCCAGATCAGCCATGGAAACTCACCTGGTGGTGGGTGGAACTGGGAAAACCACTCCTTAAATATCTCACTCACCTTGAAAGCCCTGTTAGGGTCACTGGAAGTCATTTCCAAATTGACGGCAGGTAAGCACAAGGCCATGGCATGTGTGGTGGTCTTCCTTCTGCAAACTAGAAAAAGAAGCCAGCGTTTGTTCTTAGTTTCTTTCTCTGCTTAGTTTTGTTCGCTGCTCTTTAAATGGATTCAAGTCTCCAAAGCTAGATGAACTGCATCTCAGGGCACTAAAGAAACTAGCAGATGTCATAGCAGAGTCCCTGTCTGGGTTGCTTGGAAGAATTAGGCATGTGCACCAGCATAGTTCATGCTCATTGGCAAGCCAGGGTTTCTGTGAACCCCTGGCTGGTCTTGTCGTATGAATGCAACCTTTATCCTGCTTCCTTTTGATCTCCTTTGAGCAACAGCCTCTATAATCAGATATTCCCAATTCGAGTCCTAGCAGCTCCTGGCAGGCATAGACAGGGTCACATGCTTTGGGGGTCAGTAGTGGAAGTTGAATTTTATAGTGGGTGCTTCTCTTTCAGCTGATTTTGAACTCTGGTTCAAGGCTTAGTATGAGAAATGAGAGGCAAGCAGTGCTGCATCAACAGCTTTAAATGTAGAAGAATGGCATGCTTGTAAAGGGGTCAGAAATCTTTGCCTTGGTCATCCAAAGTTTAAAGATGAATGTAGGAAAACAGGATCTATTTTCTAGGACAGGGATGGGGAATATGTGACATTCCGGAGAATGCTGAAGCGTAAGTCCCATGATCCATAGCCAACACAGGAAATGGTGAGGGATGATAGGATTTGTAGTCCAGCAATCTGAGCCACGTGTTCTCCATACCTATTTTCAGGGAAGGTTTGGGGCTCTGTAGGAGCACCTGCTTTGCATGCAGAATATTTCCAGATTTCTTCCCCATCATCTCCAGAAAGGGTTGGGAAAAGACCCTTTTCTAAAATTCTAAAGAGATGCTTCCAGTTTGTAAAATGCAGCAGATAATGCAGAACTTCACTTAATATGATCATACTATGTCATACAGTTTTGGTATTTCAGCAGGGTGGCTAGAATACTATCGCTGATTTATGCTTGCATAAGGGAAATTGCCTAAGCCTTCACTGCGAATAGTCACTCATTAATGAGGTTCTGATTGTGTTCCAAGACACATTCCCAGGTGCACGCCCAGCACCTCATTATTGAGCAACAATTTGCCCCTGTAACTTAACACCATTACCCTTACACAACCATTAATCAGGATGCTGGTCTATGTTCTGTTTTGGGTGTTAGACAGGAAAAGCGGGAAAGGAATATGAATAATAAATTGGACATCCTGTTTATGTTGAAAAGATGGCATTCTTACCCCTTTTCAATACAATGTTAAATAGTGTACACTCTTTCATGTATATCCTCTTGTCTTATAGATTCCTACTATTGTGGACTACAAGGAAGTGCTACTAAAGATATCCTCACTGGAGAGGAGAACCGTTTACCTTTATAGCTTTATTTGTGAACTCTCCCTCTTGAACACAGGCCTTTGCATGTACTGTCCTGCCCTTTTGGCTGCAGCAGCTTTGTTGCTAGCAAAAGTATTGCACCAACAAGGTGAGAGGATTTATTTCTTTATTTTATTAGACTTCTATCCCACCCATCTAGTGGTGAACCACTACTCTGGGCAGCTAACAGAGGAACAAACATGTCACTATTAAGAAGCAAAGATAGCCATGCTTGTCCATGAGTAAAGAACAAAAACCTGCAGTTGGGCAATGACTGTATCAGGAATAATCAAAATGTACAGGCTTTCAAATTCTCCAGAATTTCTTGATTTCTTAAATTTAATTTAAAAATGTAAATTTAATTTTTTTAAAAAATTTAATTTAAAAATAAAGGTTATCACTGCTAAGCCTAATGAAGAATTATGGAGAACTCAAAAGCTTGCATATGTAGGACATTTTACTCTGCCCCAATACAATTTGGCTGTTGAATCATTTAGGCTGCTTCTTATCTGGCTTTCCGTTTGAGCTAAACTGCAAGGTTAGCAGATCGTCGAAAGAAGAGTGAGGGTTGAGTGGAGAATGTTGGAGGCAGCTACCTAAGTGTTGTGAAGAATAGTCTTCCACCAAAGAACACAGGCAGTGGCCCAGCAGTCCATGGGAACTGCAATCAGAATGTTTTAAGAGTTAAGAGCAATGAGTTTAGTTAACCTGTATTGGGTGGTGAGCAATATTTATGATTTGTTTTAAATGTTTTTGTATTTTTTAGCTCATCCTTGGACTAGCCAGTTAACTGAAAGCACCGGATTTTCTCTTGAAGATCTGATACCTTGTGCACTGAATCTCTACAAGAAATGGTAAAAACCTTTGGGGTTGGGTATAGTAAGTACTGGGAAAGCCAGTGGATGAGCAGTAAGAAGCAGGCGTATCCAATTGTTGCAAAATAGCCATTGGCATACTTGGGACATGCTTTTGGTCTGAGATTAAATGAAAAACTGCATCCCCCCCATATGCCTGGGCTCTGAGATGTTTAACAAAAAATGGTCTCTTAGTCATGAAACTAGGGATGGGCACAAACCGTGGTTTGGCCCAGCACCTGTACAGGTGTTCCGTGCGTGCTGTGCATTTCCGTCCCCCACCTCCTCAGGCAATCACCCACTCACCAGCAGGAATGTGCTTCTCTCCTCAGGTGGATCACTCAGTCACTGGCAGCAGCGCGGTCTTCCCTGCCCCGCCTCCTCGTCTGAGTGGGCGATCCCCTGAGGAGGTGGGGCAGGGAGGACCACACTGCTGTCGGTGACTGGCTGAATGCCCAAGGAAGGAGGAGGAGGGAATTGTACTGCACCCACGGGACAACTGTGCAGGCGCCAGGCCGAACTGCCAAAGAGTGATTCGTGCCCATCTCTACACGCCACCCTAAAAGGCAGCAGTCTGGTGGGGATGCGAGAGAGGATCTTCTTGGTGGCTGTGGATTTGACTTCCAAGGGAGACTAGTCTGGCCGCCTTCTTCACGTCTTTTCTTGCAGACAAAGGCTTTTGTTATTCAGGCACACTTTTGGAAGTTGTATCGATTGCTGAAGAAATGGCTTTTAATGGGGGGCACTGTGCCTTTTAAATCGATGTGCTTTGAAACTGCTTTTAATGAAATTATGTGTTGTGTTTAGCATTTTAAAATAAGAGTGGCAATTGGTTCCAGAGTGATAATCGGTATAATTAGAATGGAAAGCTTAGTTTGGAAATGTAAGAGGCGCAAACAACCATTGGTCCTTTTTATTTGTGGTTCTGCTGGTCATGTCTCATAGAATCATAGAATCGTCGTAGGGTTGGAAGGGACCTTGGAGGTCTTCTAGTCCAACCCCCTGCCCAAGGCAAGAGACTTCCTACCATCCCGGACGGATGACTGTCCAATCTTTTCTTGAAAACCTCCAGCGATGAAAAGATTGTAGTTCTCTCCGTTTCTTTTCCAGCTTCCATGAGGATGTCCCTAAAGATTACCGGCAGGTATCCCTTACTGCTGTTAAACAACGATTTGAAGATGAGCGCTATGAAGAAATTGGAAGGGAAGAGGTAGGCTGATCTGCCTTTCAGGGAACTGAGAAAACGGGAGTCATGAGATTTTTGATGTTTATTCAAAAGTGAGCCGAGTGGTATTCCTTCCAGATATGTAGAACAGTAGAATACCAAGATGGCTTATGTGAGAAATATCTTCATGCTAGATGAATACATTATACTATCAGGTCTTCCAGTTAAACTTATTTTAATTGGTGGTTCATTAATTATTTTATTTTATCTTATTAATTCAATTTTACCCAGCCCATCTAGTGACCAGCCATTACTCTAAGTGGCTTACAATATGTCTTAATTGACTATTTAAAATAAAATAAGTTGGTTAGATGGACATATTTCTAGAACCTCTAAGTGCTTTAGATACTCTGAGAAACGTAAGCTCTTAAATTCATAAAAGATCTAATTTAGTAGTAGAAGGCACACCTATTTCTAATATTTCTGCCATAACAGTTCCAAGACAGAACTCAGAGTCTCATTAGAATCATGCTCATAAATCACAAGCCACTGGTTAATCTGTTTTTATTAATCTGGTTTCAGGCATTAGCTATATGTGGGCACATTTGGAGTCTTTATTATCAGCTCCTGATTTTCATTCTGCAAATCATTGAAAACAACTTACAAGTGACATTAAATACATTTTTAAAGTGCAGTAAACATCAATCTAATAGCATCAGAATCCTTCTCACTAAACAGCCGGTAGTAGATTTCCCAGTGGGAACAAACATGCTTATTTTCACTAGTGTCCTTCACTGTGTAACAGTGGAACACATACGTAAGGGATTTTCTGGAAGGGAGTTGTGGAGCAAAGAAAGACCTAATTATATTCTCGAAGGCTTTCATGGCCAGTATCCAATGGTTGTTGTGGGTTTTCCAGGTTGTTTGGCCGTGTTCTTAAGATTTTTCTTTCTAAAGTTTCGCAAGTCTCTGTGGCCGGCCTCTTCAGAGGACAGGAGTCAGAACTCTGTCTGTACTCTGGTGCAGTTTGCTTGAATAGTTGAGTATTTATAGCTGTGGGATCAGCTTTTGTCCTTTTCAGGAGATTGGGTGATTATGGTGATCAGCGTGTTTTTTGTTGTGGGTGTATTGTTGTGATCAGGGGGAGAGATTATCTGTCACTGTGACTGATGGGTGTTGTTAGCTGGTCTTTTGTGTGCAGTAATCACCGGTCCTTGTGGCTGGGTAGAGTTCGTTGACCTTTTGCAGGCTCTAAACTTTCTACTTTTTTGTTGAAGCTCTGCTGGTGTTTGTGGATTTCAATGGCTTCCCTGTGCAGTCTAACATAATGATTGCTGGTGTTGTCCAGTACTTCAGTATTTTGAAATAGAATTTCGTGTCCAGCTTGTTTTTGGGCATGTTCAGCTACTGCCGATTTTTCCGGTTGTTTTAGTCTGCAGTGTCTCTCATGTTTTTTGATTCTGGTGTGGATGCTGCGTTTTGTGGTTCCAATATATACCTGGCCACAACTGCAAGGTATCCGGTATACTCCTGCAGTGGTGAGGGGGCCCCTTTTGTCCTTTGCTGACCGTAACATTTGTTGTATTTTTGTGGTGGGCTTGAATACTGTTTGTAGGTTGTGTTTTTTTCAAAAGTTTCCCCACGCGGTCCATGACCCCTTTGATGTATGGCAGAAATACTTTATTTGTGGGCGGCTGTTTTTCCTCTTCAATTTGGTGTTGTTTTCTTGGTTTGATGGTTGTGATTTCATTCTTGGAGTAGCCATTTGCCTGTAGGGCCCAATTCAGATGGTTGAGTTCGGTGCTGAGAAATTGAGCGTCACAGTTCCGATTTGCACAGTCTACCAGTGTTTTGATTATGCCTCTCTTTTGCTGTGGGTGGTGGTTGGAGTTTTTGTGTAGGTACCGGTCTGTGTGGGTGGGTTTTCTGTAGACCTTGTGTCCCAATAGGAGGTCAGTTTTGCGTATGACCATGACATCTAAGAAAGGGAGTTGGCCCTCTATTTCTTTTTCCATGGTGAATTGTATATTTGGGTGGATGCTGCTGAGATGGTTTAGAAATTCTTCCAGTTTTTCTTCACCGTGGTTCCAAATTGCGAAGGTGTCATCCACGTATCGGAACCAGACTGTGGGTGTGAAGGGTGCCGAAGCCAGGGCCTGTTTTCAGAAATGTTCCATGTAGAAGTTTGCTATAACCGGGCTGAGGGGGCTCCCCGTGGCCACTCCATCTGTCTGTTCATAGAACTCGTTATCCCACTGAAAATAGCTGGTTGTTAGGCAGTGTTGGAAAAGGGCCTTGATGTCTTCTGGAAAGATCTGCTGGATGAGTGTCAGAGTGTCCTTTATCAGTACCTTGGTGAATATGGATACTACGTCAAAGCTGATCAGTTTGTCCCCGGGGTTGAGTTTTAGGGTGCTGATCTTGCTTATGAAATGTCCTGAGTCTTTGATTTAGGATGAGGTTTGTCCAATGTGGGTCTGTAGGAGGATGGCTAGGTATTTTGCTACACTAGACACCTCGCGCATCATCATCAACCTATCTGAACGCCAACTCTCCCCGGAAGAAACCTCGGTCTTAGCCAAAGGAGGAAATTTCGTAGTAACACCCAGTAAAATTCCTGTGGAAGACATCATTGTTCTGATTCCTGTCCTCTGAAGATGCCGGCCACAGAGACTGGCGAAACGTTAGGAATAAAAACCTTAAGAACACGGCCAAACAACCCGGAAAACCCACAACAACCAAAGACCTAATCCTTGCGGCAGAGGGCAGTGTTAAAGTGCATATATAGTGACACCTGCATTCTCTTATGGGATTGTTTGTCTTAGGTCGTGAGTTACAGCCAGCTCTGCTCACTGCTAGGCGTGAAAGAGGACCATCCAGAGCCTGACTCTTTATACATGAACACGGTGGAAACATTCCTTACTTCTCCATCAGGAAAAAGAACTAAAAGGCAAGACTACTTCCTTTCTTCAAACAGGGCAAAGTGAGGCTGTTCCATGGCATACATTGTATATTTTCTGGCAGGCTTTAATAAATCAGTTTGTCACAGGGAGCACTGCATCACCTACTACTGGATATAAACAGCAGGATATCTTCGCTTTCTAAATGGGGAGATTAGTTACTTACTTCAGTGGGGATTTGAACCTGGATCACCCAAGTCCCAGTTCAACACCCTAACTGCTAATTAAAGTAGGCCCGTCCTAGCGTTTCCCAGTCAGGACAACCCCAGATTGTAGATCCTGTGATCCAGCATATATCTCCTTTGGGTTATAAAAACTTCTGCTACCTTTTCTGGGAGCTGCAGTTTTCCATTGCTTGGTCCATCAAACCCCTGGTATTATTTATACTGATTGGCAGGTGCTCTCTGGAGGCAGGCATTTTTTCCAGCTCTGTCAGAAGATGTAGAGATTAAATCTGGGGTTTTCTGCATACAACCTGGGTGTGATGTAACCCCTTACCCTCTGTGCTATCCACTGGGATTGACTAGTCCAGTAAAATAGTTGGGATTTCTCATCTATCTGCCAGTATTCTGTTGTGTAGTTCCACTGGGCCAGTGGGATAGACATCACCAGCAGTGGCAAATTGCCCTCATTAAGGAGTTTCTGATTCGATCTCAGATTTTACATGGATTTGTCTCATCGCATACAACTTGGGTGCAATGCAGAATCAAAGTAGGGACTCTTTAACTAATGGCCATTTGCCACTGGCAGCAACATCATTCCTACTGTACTGTTGGATCTGTAGAAGCTGATAATGGCCAAAATGTTTTGGGTGTAAATAAGAAAAAAAAAAACCTCAAATAAAAATAGCTATTTAATTGCTTGTTGTGACAATAGCTCTCCAAGAGCTGTACTGTGGATGTGGCTCAGAGGTGGGAGAGGAGTGGGATGTCTTTGTTTTTCAATGAAATCACACTCAACTCTGTTTCACTAAAAGGCTGTAGGTTAGGGACAATATCTGTTCCTTGACTGCAAGGACCACATCCACCTGCTGGAGCGAAGAGGTCTTCTGCTCCTCTCTTTTCCCACTCTCATGGAGAATCTGTTCCTAATTCTTGCCACAGGAGAAGAGAAGACAGTATTCAGGAAGACAGAGGCAGCTTCGTAACTACCCCTACAGCCGAGCTGTCCAACCAAGAGGAGAGTCTCCTGGATAACTTCCTGGACTGGAGCTTAGATTCCTGCTCCGGTTATGAAGGAGATCAAGAAAGTGAAGGCGAGAAGGAAGGAGACGGTAAGCTCTTCCCCACTTTAGTCTGTGCTCGTATGGCCATTCTGCATTGTGGGTACTGAGCACGCACCACACAACTGGGTGTGACCGGGACTGATGGTTTGGATGCTTCCCCTTACCACTTGATCTGATTTCATGGGGGTATAATTTACCACTGAATTTTAAGGGTTCTTTTCCCTGTATAGTTACAGCTCCCAGTGGAGTTCTGGATGCAACTGTGATGTGTATGGGCCCTGAAGCACATGATGGCTGCTGCTGCCAAGGATCCAGTGATGAGGAGAGCCCTCCCCAAGAGGCGTCTGCGTGTGACTCAAAGAATTACAACCAGCCTGGTGGTGAGAGAAGGTGGCTCGTGGGCTGCACCGTCCAAGAATCTACCACTGATGCCAGCTCTGGATATTCCTCTGTCAACAGTGCCAGCCCTACCTCTGTCACAGACTGCAATTTTGGTGCATCTCTTAAAGCTACCTCAGTACAACCTCTGGGCCCTGTGATGAACAAAGGTCCATCGTTGCCTCTTTACTCCTGTTTACACTCCGCTAGATCTGGCAGAAGGCAAGCGAAACGGAAAAATGTGGCAGAATACAAGGAAGAGGACAGGATGAATTTGGGCTTCTTAAGCCTCTGATACCCTGGTGCTGTTTACTTTTAATATCATGCTTGACAGCAGGTGCAAACATGGGAGGCTTGCTGAAGCTCTGAATTGCAGTGCTGTACATGGTTGTAAGTTGTACTTCCCATGGTTGACTATGGGATGTGTAGCTCTGGTTTCCTCTAATGTTTACCTTGCAGCTTTCCCATGGTCTTCTCCCTCTATCTGACGTTGTGATGACATTTTGTGTGGGTGAATCAAGTATTAAAACGGTAGTGGACGATCTTTTGCTCACCTGAACCCTGAAAATATTTCCTCTCATGGCAAATTGTTGCCCCAGAAGCACTGAGGGAACGATTTGCTGTTTAAATGTAAGATTGCATCCTGTTTTCAAAAAAAAAAAAAGCCTTTTCTGAGCTTGGACAGGGTTGTATCTAAATGGTAAATCTCCCTAAGCATTTGGAGATGGGGAGAATGCTGGGGTCTCTGAGGGGATGAGCTGAAAAGTATATCCAAAAGGCAACAGAGGAAAATTATCAGCCCGGGAGCACCTCCCTGAATGTAAGTAACCCTTGCCCCATCCAATGGCTGCTGTCCAATCTTCAGGACATGTTGCCTTCTTTCTGAACCCAAATGTGATGATTAAAACTGGGCTGTTTTTCAGCCCAATTCTGATCTTAAGAGGTCGTGCCTGCATGTTTGTACTTGGTATGCCAGTTGAGATCTGCACTCTCCGTTGCATTTATTACTCCAACGTCTGCTACAGTTTACTAAGGAGCATAGTGCACATGTTTACAAGGGTGTTTTTTCTTTTAAGGGCTCAGCGCTACTTTGTTGCTCTACGCATATTATGCAATCTGGTGGCACTTGTGAATCTGGCAAGTTCTCTGCCATAACTTAGTTGGATGTTCTTATGTTTTTCTTCTTCTTTTCATCATTATTTTCCTATAGTATTCCTCTTTTGATATTCATTCTTCCTTTCCCCTTTCTTACATTTTACCTTCACATTAAATGCTACTTGTCTGATTACTCCACAGCCGTGGGGTGGAAACATTTCTTGCTACAAAGAAGTTAGAAAATGGAAGTTAAGCCCACAAACTTTAATCAGATTAATGGGAGATTTGTATTTGGAGGCAAAAGAAGTAAAAGATGATGCATAGGTGCTTGAAACTGCTACCATTGTCTAGTGTTGCTCATTGATCACAGAATGTATGGGATGAATTGTTTTCTAAAAAAGCTGGTTACACTAGTAATCTGAATTCAATAATCTTGGATTTACAAAATGGAATATTTTTCTGTTGGATTAATTTCTGCTTGTAGAAGATCAAAAGTTTGATAAAATGGTGCCCTCAGTTATCTGTGATTCTTATATCGGAAAATAAGAATTTTGGACAGTAGTCTATCTTCTGATTACAGGGGCCCAGAATAATACTTTGTTCTTTCTACAAATTATGGCTTCTTAGAATGTATACTATGGTACAAGACAATTTGTTTGGTGACAGTTACATGAATTTGAGGGGAAAACACTGGACAAAGTGATTTTTTTAAAAAGAAGGTAATGTCAATGACAGTTCATGTTAACCAATTGTGTTTTTTTATAAAAACAAACCTTTTATATATAAACGGACTCATGACTCTGTGGGTAAAGATTCTTGGGGAAGTCTGGGTGTCTGTGTCTCATATCTTAACAACTGCAAAACTGTAGATTAGGATGACCTAATACTGTTACGTTGAGGAGCAAGGTATGCATTCAACTGGCATCATTATCTACACTAACTAGCAGATGTAATCGTTGGATAGCAAGGAGGACAGAAATAAACAGAAGCTGGAAAAAATATTAATATCTAACGCTAAAGATCATCCTGAATTGACAGTTTTTCTTCTACTGGGGTCGGGGGACAGAAGACCCAGCACAGTAGATCCAATCAGACATCCTGCTGTCTTTGGTTCTGAATAGATGTGTTTATAGGAAGGGTGCATGGAAAAGAGTTTAAGGATGTTGCACTGGCAAAAGGAAATTAATTTTGTAAATGATACTTTGTTTATTATGAACACCACCCTTTTCCTGTTGGGAGTATTGAGAAAAAAGATAGGGAGTATTGTAGATAGATGGACTAATATTAAGCCAAATAGCAGTTGTATTCCATAGGGGCAAATGTATAGATGGGGTTTCCTTTCTGGTTTTATATCTACCATTTTTGAAACACTGTAGAACACATTTGGTGGAAAGTGATGTCCTCAATGCCAGATAAGGAAGGACAGGTTTTGTTCACCATACAATAAATGTTCAAAAAAACAAATGACAGGGTACTCTGAAATAGTACAAACGTTGTGACTTGAAATCTTTGGGGGTGAGGAACAGGAGTGTGGAAAAGATTACAAAACATGCCTCAGCCCATTATCTTTAGAATGGCTTAGGAATGTATGAAGCAAACCTATTAGGAATAATAGGTTAATAATAAGCTACTTCATTGCTGTCTGCACATTGAGTTCTGAGATTCATGTAAGGGCTGTCACTTCAACATGAAAATGTCTAACATTGAACCTTCCATGTGCATTTGGTCCTGGTGCATTTGTTTTGGACTATTATTCCCATGACCCCTTATTGGCCATGATGCTTGGGGATTCTGGAAGCTGAACTCAAACATCTGGACATTTGAAATTTCCTCCCTGGTCTTACAGAACACTCCGTGTACTAGCCTTTGCTGGCAACATTTATTTTTGGCATTGGATAAAAACTTGTAGGCTACAGTCCTAAACACCTCTTCAAGGGTGTAAAGCCTGCTGAATACACCCAGCACTACTTTTAAGGAAATGCACATACACCAAAATCCTGCTGCTTAATGTAGTAAACTGCACTAGACTAGAGTATGCCTGTTGAATCAATGGAGATTTGGCGAAACAACTAAATTGTTAGGTTCAAATACTTTTAACTTTAGCATAGTGAGTTGCAGTTAGAGTAGGCCCATTTTACAGAGGAGTTGATTCACTAAATCCCCATTGATTCAATGGGTCTAACTCTAGTGAAGTTTATTAGACTAAGGAACATTATTTTGGTCATAGGATAGCAAGTTTAATATAATCCATCATAATCTTAGAACTGCAGAACTGGAAGGGATCCTATGGATCATCCAGTCCAGCCTGTCAAAGTGGGGAATCAAACTCCTAAAGGCCTGTTTCCGTTCAAAAAAGTACATTTCTCCCTCCAACAATGCTGGGGCTAGGGGTGCCAAACGTCTGTGTAGTTCAAGGTCTGTGTATAACTCTTATGCCCCCCCAAATGTAACTACAAAGCATAAACAGGTGATTAACATGCACACACATATATAACAGTTTTCTCTATTGGGCTTTTCTTCCATAACATTGACAATTCTTGCCATACAGTCCTGTGTGTAATGAGCCTCCTGTGTTCTGACGACCTCGCTAATCTAGAGGCAGAACGAGAGATATGTTTGGGGGCAAGTGGACCACTTTGATGCCTTCAATGTTGAACTCATGCCCCTGCCTCTGAGTGATCAGGGACAAAGTATTTATTGGATTTTTTTTTATTTATTGGAATAGTTGTTTGTTTGTTTCTTGGAAAAACTCCGTGTATAACCAAAACTGCTGTGCAATTTAAGGGAGAAGTGTAGCTTGTTGTTTATGGAGAGAAGGATGACTGGGGAGGCCTGGGTGGGAGCCACGAGGACTAACCCCCAATGCCACAAAAGTGTGCAAACATGTGAGTTTTCCATTATTGGACTAGGTTGCACGAATCAAAACAAAACAGAGGATGGGAGAAGCACATCCAGCCATTAAACCAGTGTGCCTTTACTGCTTTTTCAGCAGGGATGGGGACTTGAGATGCCAGCCTTGCTATCACACGGGACTTAAGTTGCACCAGTGACTTGACTCAGTTTTCCCCCCCAATGACTCGGCCATGACTTGGAACCCCCCACCTCTTGCTTTTTTCTGGGTAAAAAACAACAACCCTGTTTTTAATAGGTACTCAGGATTTGGGACCAAAGCCTCAGACTCTGCTCCAAGACTTGCCAACATCCCTGCTTAAGCAAAGGAAGAAGATGATTTATAAAGAAAGGTGCTAAAATGTTCCCCAAATGGATCTTGCACCTACATACCTCAGAAAGGATTTAATCCTGACAGGGTTTACCTGGGCGTAAGCCCCACTGCATCTAATGACATTTATGGCAGAGTAAACCTGCCCAGTGCTGGCATGGATTAAGTCACATGGTGACGCTTCTTATCCAATTTTAGCCACCCTGACAAAAGCAAACGTTTGTTTTCTTTCTTTTCTCCCCATCAGGGCTCTGACAAAAGAAAGTAAATTATTGTGTGTTTTGATGTATAGGCCACTTTTCTCCCCATCAGAGGACCCCAGGTGGCTCACAAGATTCGACAGAATTAAACGCATAATAAGTTGAACATTAAAAACACAATTAAACTGCATGCTCATTAAAACACGGTTAAAAGCAAAAGGGCATTAAAAACGTTAGGAGCCCGGAGGGTCCCGGCAGTCTCTTGGGCGGGAGCTCCGGGATTTCTGAGGTGAAATACAAAGCGCCTCATGGCGGCGCCGTCACCGCCGGGGTTTGTCGTGAGGGGAGGCCCGTGAGGGCGAGGGCCCAGGGCCACCGGGCTTCCTCTGCCCCTCAGGGCACCATGAAGCGCTCCCCGGGAGGACCGAAGAGACGAGCCCGGCCGAAGCCCGACCGAGGAACCCCTCCAGCCGCCAAAAAGCGACCGGCGAGCCCCGACGCTAGGTGGGTACAGCCGGGCATGGCCGCCGGCCTCGCTCGGGCCCCGTCATGGCGGGTGGGTGTGAGGCGAAAAGCGCGAGGCCACTGAGCCCCGGCGACCTGCCTTTCACGAGTTACGGGCATTAATACGACGCAAAAGCCCCTTCTGACCGAAGGACAGGGTTTTAGGGGGTGTTTTTCCACAAGGCGCTGCGACGGGAGGCGTCGCCGTGGTTTTTTTTTTTTGTGTGTGTTTTTTTGCGAAGCGAACCCGCCTTGTTGACGTCTGAGGCGGGGACGATGCGGGGCCGTGTGAAGGAAGGGCGCCACCCGAGTCACGGGTCGCCGCGGGCGGAGCGCCGAGGAGGGCCCTCGGGGGCGGCCCTCACGACTTCCCAGGGTTTTTCATGTTAACCAAGTGGTGGCCCATCAGTCAGCCTGACGAAATAAGAGCCATGAGCCCGACAACTCTTTGGCCTTGGTCTCCTCGGGTGACCCGGGTTCCAGTGTGAAGAGAGGTTGTGAAAATAAAAAACAAGGGGAAGAAGACCTGTGTGGCCCTGGGAGCTTAAAAAAACAAACAAAAGAAAAATGGGATATTAGGTCTGAGTATCATAAGGAAGTGAAGGCACCTGGCAACGTCTTGTTTAAATCCTAGTATATCCTATATTCATTGCATATAAACAGCGCTGTTACGTAAAATTGGGTATTGATACAGCGCCTGTGTTCATTGCCTGTTTCAATTTAAAAGAAATATTGCAAGACCCTCTACGCCCAGATTATTATTATAACACTCTTATTATTTCCACAAGACGTAGGAGCCTGTTTTGGTAAATGCAAGTCTGGGTTTCAAAACATGTTTGAGTAAGGTGGCAACAAAGGACAGGAGCAAAGGGGAAGATGGACACATTTAGATGGCAATCCAGTGCGCGATAGTGCATAGCCCTTCCAAGGTGGAGTGGTTTGTCTGTTTAATGCTTTTTTATTTTATTTTATTAAAGTTAGTTAATAATGACAACACTAACATAAAATGTGTTTACATATGAATACAATACACCTATAATTCCCCTCCTGTGCCATCCTCACCCTCAGGACTCAGTGACCAAAATATCCTTTTAATCCCTCTTCACCCCTTGTCTGTTTAATTCTGATCGTTAAGGACAATCGGACATGCCAACCAGTTATGTGATCTCCTCCCAGCCCTCTCTCTCTCTCATAATATTTGTGATTTTGTAAATTTTTAAACATTCATTATTGTAATGTTTGGCAGGAAGATATTCTACATTTTTAAAGTGGGCTTAATTTGGATGATGGGACGTGGTGGCGCTGCGGGTTAAACCGCAGAAGCCTCTGTGCTGCAAGGTCAGAAGAGCAGCCATCGTAAGATCGAATCCACGCGAGGGAGTGAGCTCCCGTCGCTTGTCCCGGCTCCTGCCAACCTAGCCGTTCGAAAACATGTAAATGCGAGTAGATAAATAGGTACCACCTCAGTGGAAAGGTAACAGCGTTCCATGTCTAGTCGCGCTGGCCACGTGACCACGGAAAATGTCTATGGACAAAACGCTGGCTCTGTGGCTTGGAAAGGGACGTGGTGGCGCTGCGGGTTAAACCGCAGTAGCCTCTGTGCTGCAGGGTCAGAAGACCAGCCGTCGTAAGATCGAATCCACGCGACAGAGTGAGCTCCCGTCGCTTGTCCCAGCTCCCGCCAACCTAGCAGTTCGAAAGCATGTAAAAATGCAAGTAGATAAATAGGTGCCACCTCGGTGGGAAGGGGGAAGGGCCTTCCGTGTCTAGTCGCGCTGGTCACGTGACCACGGAAACGGTCTTCGGACAAACGCTGGCTCTACGGCTTGGAAACGGGGATGAGCTCCGCGCCCTAGAGTCGGACACGACTGGGCTAAATGTCAAGGGGAACCTTTACCTAATTTGGATGGATAAATTAAAATGTGATGCGGATGAAACAGGGATTTTCTAAAGCAGGTGATGGAATGAGTTTGAAAGATGTGCTAGGTAGATTTATACTCTACTTGAAGACTCCGATTTCCCCTAGGACTGTGTTCCTGGACATCAGCCCTAATGTCCATTTTAAAACAATGTAGCATTTTAAAAGTAACATATTATTTCTATACTTTCTGTAGAAGGCATCTGTGTTTATATACTTCCTTCTAGCGAAAGATGCACTCATTCACTTTCCATAAACTAATTGTTTAAAAACAATGACTCCCACAGTGACGTAGTTAAGATTTTTTTTAGATTAGAATTCCAAGAAGTCCCAAATAAAGGTCAGTTGTATCTGAGAACCGATTCAGCAAAGTCTTTTGCATAGACTGCTATATAACCTGTTGCCAGAAAAGCTGTTGCAGACAGTAGAGAAGAGGATGTACTCCTGCACAGCTATTTCAGTTCACAGCAACCAGTTTTCCAGTACTGTACATGCATTTCCTTCATAAGAATATCACACAACTGAAAAGTAGTGGCCTCCAGCCCTCAACTGAATAGTTAGAAGCTGTGCTTGGCCTATGTCCCCCCGACATGGCTGCTCTCCTGTCTGTCACTTATACTGTCTTTTATTCTAGAAAACGTTGGTGTTTTCTGCAGCAAACATTCTTCTACATAAAGTGCCCATTTTGAAGAAATAGAAGGACTTTTTAGTTTTTTTTAAAAAAGAACAGAGCATGACAGAGGGGTGCAAACTGCTGCATATTGTCTGTTCATTCCCATTTGCAACAGGAATGACTAACTTATAATGCAGAACCCAACATACCTTCCATTCTGAAAAAAGAAGGAATATTTGTTTTAATTTTTGTACATGGGTTGTGTTCCTGGTAGGCTGGAGAAAAACAAACAAGTGGCAATTGCATCTGTGTTTACACAACACAATAGAACCATAGAGCAAAACACACATTGTACCTTTATTGTTTCTGGCCGTAGGCCTTTACAAAGGCAGACTTACATAAAAGGGTTAAAACAAAAGGATGACCCAGGGGTCAATAAACCCGTTCTGGGAATGGCTGCATAATGTATAATATCAAAGTCACTATATTCAACATTTATGTAATATTATGAACCTTAACAAATCGAAGCCTCAACTTCTTAGCTGCCAGAGCAAATTATGCAACAGAGTACATAATATACAGCTGCGTCTCAGCGAGTAGTCTTACTATTATTTCCATTGAAGTACACAGTTGGGATACAGCTGAATAATGGGAGACAAAAATCTTTTTCTGGGATTTTCGTAGAGAGGACAGAGTAATAAGTAGTGAGTTAGGTCCTCAATCTGATTGCAGCCATAGACACATTTCCACTCCTCCGCTGGGATTCCTTTATACCTCCAAGATATGCTGTGGACATCTGCCCAAATCTAAGTTCTGTGAATGCTCTGCAGATCTGAGGAAAAGTCAGTGACACAAAGTAACTTGGTTTTGCATGATTCAACTGAAGTTGGGGGTACCAGGTGGAAAAATGGGACCTGACAATAACAGCCATGTCCTGACTGGCATCAAAGTCGAGAATCCAGTTTCTAAGATCCTGGGGGGGTCTAGACAGAGGATTTTTTCCAGTGGGAGGTTATAGGCTTTTAGTTTTTGGTAGCACTGTTGTGCCCATCCACCAAACTGTAGTTTTTCTAGCCAGCAGCACTTTGTCAAGGAGACGTCCTCTAGGTTGTTCAGTCTGTGCCAGTATCTAAAATAGGCCAGGTCAGTTTTTGCGGCAATTGAGGGAAGGCCTAACTCAGCTCTGAGATGAGCCGAGGGAATTCCCAGAGGGAGCCCCAGTATCAGCCTCATGAATTTATTCTGCAAAATTTCCAGTTTTGGCTTAGCTGCTTCTACCCATAATTCTGCCCAATAAAGCATTTGTGGTAAGATTTTGACAGCGAACACCTTGAGTGCAGAATTTATCAGCTGGCCACCTCTACTATAAAAAAGTCTTTTTAGTTGCCCTATTGATCCTGAGCTCAATAATATAGTGGCATTTAGATGTTGTTTACAGCCTTGGATTATTAGAACTTGCCAATACCTAGAGTTCAATTCAGTTATCCATAGAGCAAAACTGTGTGTGCTCAGCTGCTGCTGCTTACAACTCGACTGTTGTATCCCATAGTCTACATAAGAACCTAGGAAGAGTCCTGCTGGATCAGACCAAGGGCCCATCTAGTCCAGCTTCCTGTATCTCCCAGTGGCCCCACCAGATGCCTCTGGGAGCACACAAGACAACAAGAGACCTGTCTCCTTATCCCCCTCCCTTGCATCTGGCATTTTGAAGTACCTTCCTTTTAAGCCTGGAGATTATACAACACCATCATGGCTTGTAACCTGCGATGGACTTTTCCTCCAGAAATCTGTCCCATCCCCTTTTAAAGGCATCTAGGCCAGATGCCGTCACCACATCCTGTGGCAAGGAGTTCCACAGATTAACAACACGCTGGGTCAAGAAATATTTTCTTTTGTCTGTTCTCACTCTCCCAACACTCAATTTGAGTGGATGTCCCCTGGTAGTGGTATTGCGTGAGAGGGAAAAGAGCTTCCCTTTATCCACTTTATCCATTCCCTGCATAATTTAATATGTCTCAATCATTTACCCCCCCAGGCACCTTTTCTCTAGACTGAAGAGCCCCAAATGCTGTAGCCTTTCCTCATAAGGGAGGTACCCCAGCCCAGTCATCATTTTAGTAGCTCTCTTCTACACTTTTTCCAGTTCCACTATGACTTTTTTTGAGGTGCGGCGACCAGAACTGTACGCAATACTCCAGGTGCAGCCTTACCAGAGTTTTGTACAATGGTATTATAACGTTGGCTGTTTTATTTTCAATCCCCTTTTTAATGATCCCTAGCATGGAATTGAATGCAGACTTCCAAAGAATAGCAAGGAGAGACAAGAGGGCCTTCTTAAATGAACAGTGCAAAGATATAGAGGAAAATAATAGAAAGGGAAAACCAGAGATCTGTTCAAGAAAATTGGAGCCATTAAAGGAACATTTTGTGCAAAGATGGACATGATAAAGGACAAAAATGGTAGGGACCTCACAGAAGCAGAAGACATCAAGGAGAGGTGGCAAGAATACACAGAGAAATTATACCAGAAAGATCTGGATGTCCCGGACAACCCAGAAAGTGTGGTTGCTGACCTTGAGCCAGACATCCTGGAGAGTGAAGTCAAGTGGGCCTTAGAAAGCATGGCTAACAACAAGGCCAGTGGAGGTGATGGCATTCCAGTCAAACTATTTAAAATCTTAAAAGATGACACTGTTAAGGTGCTACACTCAATATGCCAGCAAGTTTGGAAAACTCAGCAGTGGCCAGAGGATTGGAAAAGATCAGTCTACATCCCAATCCCAAAGAAGGGCAGTGCCAAAGAATGTTCCAACTACTGTACAATTGCACTCATTTCACACGCTAGCAAGGTTATGCTCAAAATCCTCCAAGGTAGGCTTCAGCAGTATGTGGACCGAGAACTCCCAGAAGTACAAGCTGGATTTCGAAGGGGCAGAGGAACACGAGACCAAATTGCTAACATGCGCTGGATTATGGAGAAAGCCAGAGAGTTCCAGAAAAACATCTACTTCTGCTTCATTGACTACGCAAAAGCCTTTGACTGTGTGGACCACAACAAACTATGGCAAGCTCTTAAAGAAATGGGAGTGCCTGACCACCTTATCTGTCTCCTGAGAAATCTATATGTGGGACAGGAAGCAACAGAACTGGATCTGGAACAACTGATTGGTTCAAAATTGGGAAAGGAGTACGACAAGGCTGTATATTGTCTCCCTGCTTATTTAACTTATATGTAGAATACATCATGCGAAAGACAGGACTGGATGAATCCCAAGCCGGAATTAAGATTGCCGGAAGAAATTAAAAGACACCTGCTTCTTGGGAGGAAAGCGATGACCAACCTAGACAGCATCTTAAAAAGCAGAGACATCACCTTGCCGACAAAGGTCCACATAGTCAAAGCTATGGTTTCTCCAGGAGCGATGTATGGAAGTGAGAGCTGGACCATAAAGAAGGCTGACCGCCGAAGAATTGATGCTTTTGAATTGTGGTGCTGGAGGAGACTCTTGAGAGTCTCCTGGACTGCAAAGAGAACAAACCTATCCATTTTGAAGGAAATCAACCCTGAGTGCTCACTGGAAGGACAGATCCTGAAGCTGAGGCTCCAATACTTTGGCCATCTCATGAGAAGAGAAGACTCCCTGGAAAAGACCCTGATGTTGGGAAAGTGTGAAGGCAAGAGGAGAAGGGGACAACAGAGGACGAGATGGTTGGACAGTGTCATCAAAGCGACCAACATGAATTTGACCCAACTCCGGGAGGCAGTGGAAGACAGGAGGGCCTGGCGTGCTCTGGTCCATGGGGTCACGAAGAGTCGGACACGACTTAACGACTAAACAACAATAACAAAAGCATGGAATTGGCCTTCTTCACTGCCACTACACACTGGGTTGACACTTTCAACGAGCTGTCCACCAGCACACCAAGATCTCTTTCCTGATCCGTCACGGATTGTATATCTGTGGCTCTAGACCTACAAAATAGAACCTAAACTATATTTTTTGTTGTTTAGTCGTTTAGTCGTGTCCGACTCTTCGTGACCAATCAGTTGTTCCATATCCAGTTCTAACTGTTGCTTCCTGTCCCACATATAGATTTCTCAGGAGATAGATAAGGTGGTCAGGCACTCCCATTTCTTTAAGAACTTGCCATAGTTTGCTGTGGTCCACACAGTCAAAGGCTTTTGCGTAGTCAATGAAGCAGAAGTAGATGTTTTTCTGGAACTCTCTGGCTTTCTCCATAATCCAGCGCATGTTAGCAATTTGGTCTCTAGTTCCTCTGCCCCTTCGAAATCCAGCTTGTACTTCTGGGAGTTCTCGGTCCACATACTGCTGAAGCCTGCCTTGGAGGATTTTGAGCATAACCTTGCTAGCGTGTGAAATGAGTGCAATTGTATGGTAGTTGGAGCATTCTTTAGCACTTCCCTTCTTTGGGATTGGGATGTAGACTGATCTTTTCCAATCCTCTGGCCACTGCTGAGTTTTCCAAACTTGCTGGCATATTGAGTGTAGCACCTTAACAGCATCAACTTTTAAGATTTTAAATAGTTCCACTGGAATGCCATCTCCTCCACTGGCCTTGTTGTTAGCCATGCTTTCTAAGGCCCACTTGACTTCGCTCTCCAGGATGTCTGGCTCAAGGTCAGCAACCACACTATCTGGGTTGTCCGGGACATCCAGATCTTTCTGGTATAATTCCTCTGTGTATTCTTGCCACCTCTCCTTGATGTCTTCTGCTTCTGTAAGGTCCCTACCATTTTTGTCCTTTATCATGTCCATCTTTGCACAAAATGTTCCTTTAATGGCTCCAATTTTCTTGAACAGATCTCTGGTTTTTCCCTTTCTATTGTTTTCCTCTATTTCTTTGCATTGTTCATTTAAGAAGGCCCTCTTGTCTCTCCTTGCTATTCTTTGGAAGTCCGCATTCAATTTTCTGTAGCTTTCCCTCTCTCCCTTGCATTTTGTTTCCCTTCTCTTCTCTGCTATTTGTAAGGCCTCGTTGGACAGCCCCTTGGTTTCTTGCATTTCCTTTTCTTTGGGATAGTTTTTGTTGCTGCCTCCTGTACAATGTTACGAGCCTCCATCCATAGTTCTTCAGGCACTCTGTCCACCAAATCTAGTTCCTTAAATCTGTTCTTCACTTCCACTGTGTACTCATAAGGGATTTGGTTTAGATTATACCTGGCTAGCCCAGTGGTTTTTCCTACTTTCTTCAGTTTAAGCTTGAATTTTGCTATAAGAAGCTGATGGTCAGAGCCACAATCAGCTCCAGGTCTTGTTTTTGCTGACTGTATAGAGCTTCTCCATCTTTGGCTGCAGAGAATATAATCAATCTGATTTCGGTATTGCCCATTTGGTGATGTCCACGTGTAGAGTCGCCTCTTGTGTTGTTGGAAAAGAGTGTTTGTGATGACCAGCTTGTTCTCTTGACAAAACTCTATTAGCCTTTGCCCTGCTTCGTTCTGAACTCCAAGGCCAAACTTACCTGTTGTTCCTTTTATCTCTTGACTCCCTACTTTAGCATTCCAGTCCCCTATAATGAGAAGAACATCTTTCTTTGGTGTCAGTTCTAGAAGGTGTTGTAGGTCTTCATAGAATTGGTCAATTTCAGCCTCTTCAGCATCGGTGGTTGGTGCATAAACTTGGATTACTGTGATGTTGAGAGGTCTGCCTTGGATTCGTATTGAAATCATTCTATCATTTTTGAGATTGTATCCCAGTACAGCTTTTCCCACTCTTTTGTTGACTATGAGGGCTACTCCATTTCTTCTACGGGATTCTTGCCCACAATAGTAGATATGGTAATCATCTGAATTGAATTCGCCCATTCCCGTCCATTTTAGTTCACTGACGCCCAGGATGTCAATGTTTATTCTTGCCATCTACTGTTTGACCACATCCAACTTACCAAGGTTCATAGATCTTACATTCCAGGTTCCTATGCAGTATTCTTCTTTGCAGCATCGGACTTTCCTTTCACTTTCAGGCGCGTCCACAGCTGAGCGTCCTTTCGGCTTTGGCCCAACCGCTTCATTAGCTCTGGAGCTACTTGTACTTGTCCTCCACTCTTCCTCAGTAGCATGTTGGATGCCTTCCGACCTGAGGGGCCCATCTTCCAGCGTCATATCTTTTAGCCTTTTGTTTCTGTCCATGGGGTTTCTTGGCAAAGATACTGGAGTGGCTTGCCAGTTCCTGCTCCAGGTGGATCGCGTTTAGTCAGAACTCTCCACTATGACCTGTCCGTCTTGGGTGTCCCTGCACGGCATAGCCCATAGCTTCTCTGAATTACTCAAGCCCCTTCGCCACGACAAGGCAGCAATCCGTGAAGGGGCCTAAACTATATAGGGTTCACCAAATACTTTGAAGCATCTTCATAACTCATATTCTTAGCCAATGGCAAGAATCTTATTTCAGTTATGTAGTGAGAAACCAGAAAGTATGCAATCAGTGAGTATAGAAATGTGAAATTTCCAGAAAGGTAAGAATTATGGGGGGAAATGTTTTTCCTTTCTTTCTCTGAAAAAATGAAAATAATATGCAATTTTAGCAATAGCACCCTTTAGAGATTGAAATAACACTGTGTTGCATTAGAAACATAAAATGTATTAGGTATAACTTGTTCTGGCTGTACAGTATCGTAAGTTACAAAATATCAAAAGTACTGTTCATTCATACAATAAGTACAAACTAAACTTACTTTTTAAAACATTTATATTTATGTTTTCTGAACTCAGGCTGTCATTTTCAGTTTCTACTTCTGCTTCTTCATGTTTGTTTTCTTAATAACTAGTGGACTTATGAAAACTGAAGGTTTGCCAAATTGGAACAAGCTTCTCTACTCTTGCAATAATCCGTTTTATTTCTTGATTCAATGCATTTCCGAACACCGACCAATTTCCTTCATGTAGTAGAGAAAATGGAAGAATCTGAAGTAAAGGAGAATCAAGAAAAGTCAGAGACTATGTTGCGCAAGGGCCTTGCCACCATGGCTGGAGGAGAGAGATGTCTGGCAGAAACCCAGATTGCATTCCTGAACCATATTCTTGAAAATGTGCTGTATCCTGCAACATTCTAAAGTGCCTTTCCAACATCAAGTCCTATGGGTGCCATTTGCAGTTTTAGAATCTCAAGGGTTTCTGTAGCTGAACCAAAAGGTAAACTTTTCAAATAAAATGTTCCCTACACTTCTGGGCTTCTTATGATCTCCAACTATTACAGTTCCTTGAATAGCTACTTTATTTTCATTAGATGTTCAAAGGAGATAAGCTTTCTACACCATCAAGTTCTACTATAAATCTTCAGTATCTCTATTTTGTTCATCACATTTTTTCTTCTTGCTGCTTTTTGAAGATAGCCTCTTCAGTATGAGTAACATTTACATGTTTGCTTATCGGTAGATCTTTTGGAAGGTGGCCAGTTTTGTTATGTCATTAAGAAGCAAGTGGTAATGACAAGTATATCTGATTGCAGGAATGCAGGGATACTCATCCACTGTGATCTTCCACACTGCTTTTATATTAAAGTGCACTATCAGTCAACAAGCACATATATTACCACTCCCAATTTTCTGTAAAACTCATATTTTTCAGCCAATATACTCTGAAATATGTCTGTTCTCTCCTGTTTCAATGATTCTGTAAAAAAATGGTTGAGATGTTATTGCAAGTTTTGTGTTTCCTTTTCCCCTCACATTTGTCCATCCATCTGCTAAGTACTGCAAGACACAACATGTTGTTATGTACCATCAAGTTGCTTCCTGCTTATGGCAACCCTATGAGTGAGTGAACTCCAGAAGGCCTGGTCATTAATAACATTGCTCAGCTGGTCCAAACTCAAGAGCATGGCTTCCTTTATTGAGCCAGTCCATCTCATATCTGGTTGTCTTCTTTTCCTGCTGCTTTTCACTTTTCCGAGCATTACTCTCTTTTCATGATATGCCCAAAGTAGCCATAGCTTAGTCATTTTTTGCTTTTAAGTAGATTTCAGACCTTGTTTGATCTAGCATCCACTTATTTGTCTTTCTGCCAGCCTACGGTATCCACAAACCTCTCCTCCAATATCATATTTCAGATAGATCAATTTTTTTCCTGGAAGCTTTCTTCACTGTCCAATTTGCACATCCATACATAGTAATTGTTGCAAAACACAGTGCTTTATCCCATTCTGAGTCTAAAAGAATGCCTGTGAGGTAAAATGTCTGTGTTAGTCTTAGTAATTCAAAAGTTTCCTATCAATATACATTTTTTCAGTTCTTGACAAAAGTCAGCAACTGAAAGAGCAATAAAATATTGCTCTTGCAAGAGCTTGATCATTTGTTTTCTGAATCATTAGGTATCATCTTACATGCAAATGAAGCTTACCTTAGTATTTTTTTTTTGGATGGAGTTTGTTGCCATGTGTGTTTACTTGAAGATGCTGTCACTGATGGAGAAGCCCTTTGTGATGATGCTGGTGATACAGGAGCACAAAAGACAGCTTCTGGAATGAGAATGTTGGGAAGAGTTACTTGTACTTTCACCATTATGAAAACTTAGATCTATGAAGGTTTTTTTATGGACTCAGATCTAGTAGTAAGTCAGCTAGAGTAGGCCCACTGAATCAATGGAACTTACAGAGGAACTGACTCACCAAATCCCCACTGATTTGTTGGTCCTACTCTAATTGTGACTTCCTGCTGGATTTCACCCAGTGTCTACAGCACACTTATTACATATAAGGACATATTTTATCATCCTCATTAGCATTCAGAAGTGCATAATTCATTTGACAGTATTTGCAAGTAAGTTATTCTTAGAATAACTGGTTGTGTGGAAGTGTCTCTATAAGGTAGATGTTGGTCTCACTATTTTGCTGCAAAGAAGGGAAGAAAATAATAATATAGTGACTAAGCTTGCCTAAAAACACTAATTCCCTTACATTAGTGGGAAATTACACTATGATTTACATAATGACAATGAAGATGAAGTAATGCAGTTAAAATTATTTACATTTCTGAATTAATTCTTACCTTTCATATATGGTAGGGCCACTCTCTCCACAGGATCAGTACCCACAGTTTCACTTATCCACTGCCTGTAAATATGAAATAAAAAACCCCAGAAATACATGTTTCCAAGATATATTTCCAGAACTGGCCACTAGAGGGAACCAGAGACTATGTAGTATATAGGGTTTGTTGTATCAGTGATTTCCAGCATCCACAGGGGGCTTGGAACTGACTCCCGTGGATACCCCTGTAAGTATATTTTAGCTCCTTTCTGTTGCTCTGTATCTTCTCTCAGTGCTTTGAAGCCTAATCAGGAGGACAAAAACAGATCCATGAACCAGAGAAAAACCACAAGCAAAGAAGAAAGTGAAATCTTCTTTCTCTTGTGGCTGTGACAGTGCCCCCTAGAGGCAGGAATAACCCTTGCTCTTGCACTTCAGGTGTGCAACAGACAGCTAGGAAATTGTCATAAGGACTTGAACCAATGCCCCTTGTGCCTAATTTTGGAATTTCACAGTTGGATTTTGGCTGCCGTGTTATCAGCTATATCAGTCAACAGAAGCGACAGTTGATGATCATTGTAACCATGGATAGGGCTTTGAAATGTGTTTATTTTTAAATGGTAAGTGGTGTTATAACTCAGATAATTTATTTTTATTTTTGTTCTAACTGTTCTGCTTTTCTGCATTATATTTTAAAAAAAGATAATCACTTCATCTGAGGTTAGATGAACAGAACCTGATCAAAATATTAAGTGATCAATGCATATTATAAATAAACTTATTTCTAGTTTGAAATATATATATTTCTTTGTGTGACTTTTTCTCTCTTCTACGACTTTTTCAGAATGGTCAATTTTTGTCCACACTGCGGAGTGAATGTGGACACAACATTCAGTTTTTGCCCCTCCTGTGGGAATAGACTGCCTATACAAGAAGAGCCTATGCAGATCACACCGTCTCCTTCAATGACAGGTATGACTAGAGAGTTGAATGTGCATTTTTGGCAAACAGGAACATGGCTTGTCAGGAGGCCAAGCAGAGTATTCAGCAGCTAATACCAGGCAGATTAGTTTGTATGGCAAGGTTGAGAAACCTGTTTTGCCCTTAAAGCCAAACTCTGTTTTGGAGAAATAGGGTCCACATTTCAGTTGTGGGTATGACCAAAGGCAAAAGGGTAGGGTAGAATTAGTAGGATATTGTACCTTAAACTAGTTCTTGCTAGAAAATAACAGCATCCCAGAAGCAGTATACTAGTGTCTTCTTTTGGAAGTATTCTGTGTAGTTTGCCCAAGGCTACATTGGCTGGTTTTTCTCCCAGGAGGCAGGCACACTAGGGAATCAAACTGCCCAATCTCCACTCCACAGCCATGTACCCAGCCCACTGAGCTATCCAGCCAGCTAAGCTTGAGAAAAATTTAGAATGGGAAGAGGACTCATATATAAACTGAGAAACCACCCAATAGTAATTCAACGAAAGGAAAAGAGCAATGTGGTTCTTGTAAACAATTCAAAAGCATGGGGGGCAATACAGTGGACCCTCGACTTACGGAATTAATCAGTATTGGAACGGTGGCTGCAGGTCGAAAAGTCTGTAGGTTGAGGCTCCATTGACCTACAATGCATTGAAAACCGATTAATCCGTAACCGGCCGTTTTTGGTCCATTTTGTTTGATTTTCCGGACTGTAGGTCGATTCTCCGGCCGCAAGTCGAACCTACATTTTGCGGCCAGAGAAGTCTGTAACTCAAAAAGTCTGCAGGTCGAGCCGTCTGTAAGTCGAGGGTCCACTGTATCTGTCTTAGACCACGTAAAAATTACAAACAGAAGCTAGCTTTCGATCTACATAGATCTTCTTCAGGTTGGGCACTGCAGAGCTATGCAAGGTGCAGAAGAAACATAAAAGTTACACAAATTGTGCCCATATGTGTGGGCCAGGCTTCTTTGCCTAGAGCAAGTTTAAAAATTGAGACTGTAGACTGAGCTTAGATGGATAGGGCTTCAGTTGTCGTCTCTGGAGTTTGAATCTGGTTGTCCTTCCCCGGCTTCTTAGACAAAAAGGCTGTCAGTTACACCCCCTTTGCCCTGTATTAGAACTTATTTTTGTTTTTTCTGTGTTCTGTTTTTGTTTTTTGTGACAATTGTACTGTCACAGGAAAGGTGCAGATTTGGCCCTAAGGCTTTTGGTTGTTCTTCTCTGTTGAATAGGTGTCTATAACCAGAGGTCCTGGCAGAATGAATGCATACCACGGAAAGGCCATTTGCTCAAGCCAAGCCACTTAAGTTTCTTATGAGCAGATGGTTGCGTTTGCTGACTTTGCATGTCCACTGCTGAGGGATAACAAGGAGACTCAGGGACAGACATTTACAGTTTATATCTTCACAAATATTGTGGACCATAAAAAGATAAATAAGTGGCTCCTAAATCAGATCAAGCCCAAATTCTCACTAGGAGCAAAAATGACTAAACTGAGGTTATTTGTACTTTGGGTGTATCATGAAAAAACAGGACTCATTTGCTATAGTGCTAGGAAAATTGGAGAGCAGGAGGGAAGGAGAGAGAAACAAATGGATTGCCTAATAAAGGAAGTCACAGCTTTAGTTTTCAAGACTTAAGCAGGGTGATTAGTGATAGGACCTTTGATAGGCCATTAATGCACAGGTTTCCTTAAGCCAGAAGTGATTTGATGGTACATAACAAAAACAGGTACTAGGGTCTTGTTTGAGGTGTATTCCCACGTTTAGGTTCTTAGGATTGCAGTATCAGAATGGTTGTGGAGAAAGTGAGTGAATTGTGGGATCTGAGAGTTAAGATCCATGCATGGCTCCTCAGTGGGAACTGAGTTGTACAAACAGATTGGCTGCTAAGCCAGAGCAGTCCTCACAGCTCACTTGCTAATGAACAGGTGGGCCCATGGTAGCTGCACTGAGTAAAGCCTCTGGTTTCATGCCCATACTTACTACTACTTTTGTCTTAATCTTGCTGGCTAAACCCTGCCATACATATATGGAGTAGGGCTGCCATGATAAAGACGGCAGTACTGGTGAGTTTAGGTATATCACCCAAAGTATTGCTCAGCATTATTGCCATATTGTCCTGCTATCCATCTTCATTTCAAGGAGGCAACTGTTTGTCCATTAATGGTTCAGCAGTACTAAATCAATTGTCAAGCAACACCCCATTATTTTTATTTTGCCAACCCTTATCCCACAGTCTGAATGTCGGAGTGGGCCTAGCAGAATGAAGACAGCAAGGCCAGCATATTCAGATGTTTGGACCAGAACTAGGCTTAGGCTTCCACCAGGTTGCCCACCAAACGCTACTGCTAATCAACCCCAGTCTGGTATCTGACCCTGGCTAGTTCTAGCAATGGCAGCTCAGCCATTGTGGTGACTGTTGCTGAGATCAATGGGCCTGACACTTGTCCAAGTGTATTGCATGCTATTGACACACCTACCTTGGAACATCTTTTCTTACTGACAGTGTCACTTCTGTCTGGTTTACAACTGAGCCAGGACATCCCGGATCACCTACAAAGGTCTCCTGCAGTGAAAAAGGTAGACACACTCTCACCAAGCAAAGACAAAGCTTTTGTTTCACTTAAACAAAGCCCTCCACAAAAGTCAGTGGCTACCACATCCCCAAAAGAAAAAGGTGAGTATTTGTGAGCATTGCAAAGATTTTATTTTTATTTGTTCATTTTATTTATTTTATTTTTATCCCACCTTTCTCCTCTAGTCGAGACCCAAGACAGCGTACAAAAAGATTAAAATCAACAATTAGTCAAAAGAAATTGATCGAGATTTAAGATGACAATCTGTACATATTTAAAACATTACTTAAAAACTAAATTTTAAAACATCTCCCTGCAGCCCGAATCTGCAGTTTCTCAATTGGTCCTTTAAGGCAAGGGAAAGAAGTGTATTTGTGTATTAGGTTCGTGTATCAGGCTGTGGTTGGACCTTTAAGATAAATGTATTTCCTAATACACTTTTCTTAGAGACCCCTTGTAATACACATGCCTGACACTTTTTAAAAGCAGACCAAATAGGGTCACTTGACGCCCATATATCATTTGGATGTGAGGATTGCACCAAATGGCATCCTGAACCTCCTATTCCTGCATTCTAGATCATTGATAAGAGAGATTGGATTTCCTTATAGCAAAATTGCAGAAAGCAGATCTGGATCATCTGAACTTGGTGATTTCCAATTCCTTTTTTTTTTTAAATCAGTAGCAACAGAAAATCACACGCACCAGCCTACTTATACTGCTGAAAGGAAGAAATCTTGTGGTGCCCAATAATTGTTTTTTTTAGTAGAAGGACTAAGAGTTTCTTACAGTTCTGGTACTCCAGATAAATTCTTGGATGTAATATGTTTCTTGTACCAAGCTGCTGTTTGTAGATCAAAGTGGATTCCACAAGCCAGAAATCTGGCCACCTCTAGCAAACAGCCAGCTGCTGAATTCCTGTGAGATGGGATTAGAACTGAGTTCTTCCTGATGTTTACCTCATCATTGCCAGCATGCTCCTGCAGTACTTCTCACCTGGACTGGCGAGATGGGTATAGAAGGAAGGCTGTGGTTGCTTCCAAACAGCAACAGTAGCTGCCCATTTCTGCTACATGATAGCAGCAACATAAGATATTTTTTAATGAGTTTTCATTCGTGCAGCTTTTTTCTAACTTGGTGGAGAAAGCTGTTGGGACAGCAGCAGCACCAGTATGATGTTGTAATTGGTACTTGAATGATGGTGGGCAGCATGACAACACCAGGCCCTAAGTCCTCAGACTTTAGTTTGGGCTGATGGCTTATACTAAGTACAGTAAAAATGTTAGCACTGCTTGTACGTTAGTTCATTGTTGGGAACAGGGAGAGGGAAGAAGAGCTCCCGCCCTGTCTTGGACCCTCGTGATGCTGCTTCTAATTAACCATTACTAGTCTTTCTTTTGGAAAGCAGCGCCCAGTGCCCAGTCTCCCAGGAGGAAGAGAACTGCCACAGTGAAACCTCTCCCGGAAGGTCAGATCTTGAGAGACCTGAACGACAAGCAATGGATGCTGACAAAAATTCTGAGCGAGAGTGATCATGGGCTGATGTATGAAGGTATAAAAGATGCACACGTGGTCACTTACTAGACTGAGAATATCTCTCTGTTCTGTTTACCACTTTCTGAAGAAAAATCGATCTTTCAGGTGAAAAAGGCTGTATATCTGCCCTGTCATACAGTTTTGCTTCACATATTGGCTGAAATCCTGCTGCTTAGTGTAGTAAGGCCCAACTAAAGTAGGCCTATTGAATTAGTGGAGATTTGATTGTTCAACTCCTCCATATGTTCCATTGATTCAGTGGGCCTACTCTAGTTGTGACTCACTATGCTAAGCAACAGGATTTCAGCCATTATTTCAGGCTTGTTGTTGTTTGAAGCATTTATGTCTTTTTCTATTTGAAATACACTTCTTAAAGAGTTCATGATAAAATAATACAAAATCAGAAAAAATAAGAATTTAAGTGTATAACAAGATATCAAATCAAATCAGCTAGCACCAGGAACAGTAAACTTATAGTAGCAGGGGAACTTGCCATCCTCCTATATAATGGGAAGCTGGAACGTCTTGGTTAAGTAAGTCAGCCTATAGATGCACAGTGTGCCCTTATATATGGAGCTCACTGATTCCCACTTCACTCCCCACTTCACACAGATAGGTAAACAAGTCAAGAAGCTGGACCTCTAACCTTAGCTTCCTGCTACATGTGAACTATTGTTCATTGTCTTCAAGTCATGGTTTAAAGGCAGAATTGTTGGCTTCCTGGGATACCAATGTGACTCATGAAAAACAAAAATAGAACACCAGATAAAGCAGCCTCATTGTTTGTTTTCACTATATTGTAAAAATCAGTGTCCTATTTGGAAGAAAGTTTTAACTTGGCACCTAAATTTAGTTAAAAACTTCACAGGTAGACAACTCTAATGTGGGTGCTCCATAAGTGGGGTTGCTTAAGCCATGCTTTATCACCAAAAAGGCCTTCTCCCATCATCACTCACCTGACACCTGAAAGCTGGGACACCTGGAGAAGGGTCTCTCATAAGGGTCTCAGTGCCTGTTTATAGCCTATTCTATTATGAATCCTACCTTGTTTTCCCACCCACTTAACAGGTTGTCATTTTTGCCAAATGCTGGGAATGTGCAGTGACATAACATATGCCTAATATGTGCTAATCATTTCCTGGAAGCTCTTGCTCTGAAAGAATGCCATGTCAAAAGGATGTTACATGGCAGGGGCTTTGTCACCTATAAGTCCTCGTCACCCAGTGTATTATACTGATACATTTTTTGTTTCCCAGGGTTGTAATAGGCATGCGAGCCTGGCTTGCTTTCCTAGGTGGTAAACAGCAATTCAAAATTAAGAAGAGTGTTGCACCAAAGCTGGTATGCAACAGTTGTAGAGGACAGAGGAAAATTATTCTTAAACTCTGGATATGAAACCTTGAAGGATCACCCGGCTTCTGTTGTTGTGTTTTGGAATACATTATCTCAATGCTTTAAATAAACCAGTGCTTGTGTAGCTGTAAAATATGTTGGGAGTTGGCAAGCAGAAGGTCTCAGTGACAATATTATCAGTGGATTGTTGAGACCAATGTATAAAGCCACGAAATGCATGTTTTTCATTTATTTTGTCATTTCACAGCAAAATCAGCATCTGGAGCCAGCCCTGCAAAGCAGAGATACTCCCTCAAACTTGTGAGTTCATATCTCTGTACTGGATGTAAAGTAGAATATTGCAGGTGCTAGAACTGGACATTGGCAGGACATTGGTTAAATCTCAGCAGGGGAAACATGGCAAGGAGACTCGCAAGAGTAGAGAGTGGTCTGTGGCCCTACTACTCCCATCATGATACCTGACCATTCACTAGTCTGGCTTGAGCCAATATTCAACAACATCTCGAGGATCACAGGATCCCCAGCCTTGCCTTACATTGATGGAAGCCATTGCAAGGCTGGCTGTGTTCTCTTTCGAAAGCATGCAACCTGAACAAATATCTTCCCTCCATTCTGTAAGTGTCTTGCTTCCTGTGTGTACATTTCCACACAAGGAGACATCGGCCATTCAGTGATGCATCCTTATTTCTTTTGCTTCTTGTTCTTTGAGGCTTAAATGACAACCATTGTCTAAGGAAACTTGTAGACAGCCTTCTAGACCCTTCAGTGTTTTATGAGAATGTATAATCTTTTCTCAACGACAGGTGTAGTAGAGTAGAAGAAAAAATACAGAGTGAGATGGGTGAGTTTAGAGTGGCAGTAGGAACTTGAGTGCCAAGTATAGTTCCCCTGGACGTGTTCGACACATCTAGCTGTTGATCACTAGAGACACCTACACAAGACCTTCTGTTATTTTAGATTCCCCGTTTCTTGATCTTTTATTCCTAACTTTGTGGACTATTCACCTTTCCTCATACAAAAGAGAAAGAGCAACACGTTGCATTCCAGATGCCCCTCATGTGTGGGTTTGTACGATACTAAGCGCACTCGCTGTTAGCTCATTAGAAAGGCCTCCCTAGTGGCATTCTAGGCTTACTTTCTCCATATGTCTTGGTGCAGATTCATCTCTCAAATCTTGATTTTCTCCCCATCTGTAAGACAAATGTGGGAGTCTTTACTTGGCTCTGAAAAATCTGTTGAATGTTAGAGAAATTACATATAGGCTGACAATTTCTTGTAGCAATTAATGAAAGATTAGCAATGAGGCAGAGAAAAATATTTGACTGCCAGTTTCTCTATTTCTTCCTTGCAGGATGCCAGAGATGGGAGGATATTCAATGAACAGAACTTCTTACAGCGAGCTGCAAAGAAGGTCACAGGTAAGGCTTCCCTTGACTGATTGAGATGCCTTCTCAGCCAGTAGATACACAGTCATAGAGGCCCTGGAAGGGGTGCAGAGAAGAGCAACAAAGATGATAAGGGGACTGGAGGCTAAATCCTATGAAGAACAACTAAAAGAGCTAGGTATGTTTAGCGTAACGAAGAGTAGACTGAGGGGAGACATGACAGCAGCCTTCCAATATCTGAAGGATTGCCACAGGGAAGAGGGCATCGGTTTATTCTCCATTGAGCCTGAGGGTAGGACAAGAACCAATGGGTGGAAACTCGTCAGAGGGAGATCCAACCTGGAAATAAGGAGGAATTTCCTGACGGTGAGAACTGTTAAGCAGTGGAACAGCTTGCCTCCCAATGTTGTGGGTGCCCCATCGCTGGGGGTTTTCAAGAAAAGATTGGACAGCCATCCGTCTGGGATGGTATGAGGTCCGGGATGGTATGAGGTCTCCTGCCTTGGGCAGGGGGTTGGACTAGAAGACCTCCAAGGTCCCTTCCAACCCTACGACGATTCTATGATTCTATGATGAATGATAATAACATTAATAATAATAATAATTTATTACGGTCAGTGACCAGGAAGATGATAATAACATTGAATGTATGTGGGTAAAAGTCTATTATTTTGTGAAGGGAAAAAAAATGCTTCACCTACATTCTTCACAATAATGAATAAAACTGTTCATGCCAATGTTTAACATTAAAGTTGGGAGAGTCCCTCTTTGTTTACTAACATTTCTCCTATCTTTCCTGTTTTGTCTCCCACGGCAGTGGAGAAATGGAAGAAACAGCATGCCGTACCATTGCTGGGGATCCCTGATTGCCTTGGTTTTGGCCTCTATGACAGCTACAGGTGAAGCCGTCATGACTAGGGAATTCCTGCATCACATCTTTCTTTAGTGCCCACAACCCTCCTTTCTCCAGTGCCACCATCTCTCCACCACCAATCTTGCACTTTCTTCGCTGTCCTTTTGGATTTCTTTTATACAGCTGATAAAACCACTCTTTCTGTGTCATTCTTGACTCCTATCAAGGTTCCCCTTTGTGCTAAGAGTTGCAGAGAGAGAGAACTCACAAATATTCTCCCCCCCCCCCCCCCCAGTTCTGAGGCATTTTATGGGCTTGTTTCTATGATCTTAGCTCCTTGCAGGTAAGGAATAATTGATTAGAACAGTCAATCAAATGGTGCACCTCTTCTTTACTTCACTACATATCCTAACTTTCTGTCTACAACATTTTAACTTCAGTGCTTACATTATGTTACTCTTCCCAATGTGGTGTTGTTTCCACTCATTTGCAGCATTGTCTCCTTTGACTGGCAGGTTCCTCGTTTTCTCTGATTTGGGTCGCTCTCTTCAGTCCATCCTGGATGATTGTGCAAACATGATGACACAGAAAACTGCATTGCAGCTTGCAGTCAGGCTGGTATGGAACACCAAGAAAGAAGGGGGGGGGAAGCGGAGGGAGGGGGCTTCTCAAAAATATCTGTTGATGCATTCTCTCAAGCTATACAGTGGAAGGTTTTGCAACTTACTCAGGCTATTATGGGTGACTGCCATGCCACTGGAACAGAGGTGACTTGGACATATGTCCCATCCTGTCCCTACCAGTGTTCTTAGCTACTGTATTAATTTGGTCATATTTCAGGGGAGAAGAGGCTGTCAGATTAACATGGTGTAATTCTGCTAGGTTTGGTCCACAGAGCAGATGCTCTCCTGAAGCAGGACTAGAATCCGGTGCTGTGCAGTGCCTCAAATTCTTTCCACAGTAGATGTGGGTTGCCGCTGGTATTGGCAGCGGTAAAGCAGCACTCAGTGTCAATGGTGGGGAAAGGAGGCTTTCATCCTTCCTTCTCTCAGTGACTCCAAAGTTGTGTGTGCATGTGAGAATGCACATATATGAGTCCTGCTATTCTCAGCCAATGTTTGACGTGCCCTTGGGCGAAAAACAAGTATTCAGCCTTCTATAGATATTGCTTATCAGCCCAGTGATGGCTATGGATTTATAGTGTGTAGTGTTGTTCAAACAGGCGAAAAGCTTCTTATCAGACTGGAATAGTGAGTGGATGTTTCAGTTATTTATCTCAGACTGTAAAAGGCAAAAGCGTCACCACCATCACTTTCTGAAACTATTTCAAGAAAAATGTCCATGGGTCAATGACCGTGGGAATGCAGACATTCCACTGGTGACATGCCTCCTCTGGTTTAATCTTTTCTTTAGCTGGATGCTCTGGAGTACCTTCATGAGAATGAGTATACCCATGGGGATATCACTGCTGAGAACATATATGTGAATCCTGCCAATCTTGCCATGGTAAGGAATGTGAATGTGAACAAATGAGGAACATGCTTTGCTGATGAGTGCTTAGGAGAACATACTATTCCTTCTAGTGAACTTCAAATGAGGAGCTGCAAGTTTATATATATTTTAAGGGTAAACCAGTCAATTTGGGAAATAAGTATCTTACTCTTGCTCTCCTTTCAGTTATCTGAGATAAGTGCTAGAGGAGAAACATGTCTTTCCTATTGGGGGAACTGGAATAAGAAAGCTACAGGGAGATGATTATTGTGTGGAACAGTGGAGGTCACTGTGGGAGGTCACAAGGTACTATGACAAGGTACCTGCTGAGTAAAACTGTTCTGACAGTGATGTCTTCCAAGATATTGAAGAGACATTGATCAAGGTGTTAGGACATAGAGGGCATTTGGTAAAGCTGCTGAAGATCAGACTTGGCTGGTAGCACGTTATCTCTCTCTTGACTGGTAACCATAGCACCCTGTTGAGCACTGTTGCTTTTTCCTGCAGGTCACCCTGGCAAATTACTGCTTTGCTTTCCGATACAGCCCTGGAGGAGTGCATGTCTGTCAACGTGAGGGCAGCAGGACTCGTCATGAGGGCACCTTGGAGTTCATCAGCCTGGAGAGCCATAAAGGAGCTGGTGAGATTTCATGGTTTGCAACCTGAGCATGAAACTTGGTGTGTCAGATAGAATATGGTGTGTACAGTATATGTCATGCAAGGTTTTAGTTTAATCCCTGTCCTGCCCTCTATTTTTTTTTTCCAAGCTTGACCATGCTGGCTGAGGAATCCCAGGAGTCACAGTCTTAAAAAGTAACTCCTCCATGCTCTGTCTTATCCTTGCACCTGTGGTGGTTCAAGAGCTGATCCCACCAACCTGTTTTTTGGGTCTTTTGACCTACAAAACATCTCCCTTATTCTTCTGGATAAGGGGTTTGTCGCCATCTGATGCAAACAGAAGCTCGGCTCCATGAGCTTCTAGTTTCCTCAGTGTACATACTACTCCTCTTAATGAACCATGCAACTAAAGAAATCAATTCTTCTCTGTTTTATTGTGCTTCCCCAAGGCAACCAAGACCCCAGTTCTCCCCAAGGCTCTGTGTGTGTGTGTGTGTGTGTGTGTGTGTGTGTGTGTGTGTACGTGTATCTATATCTATCTATATCTATATCTATATATATATATCTATATATATATCTTTAAACAATTTAAAATTAAACAATTTAAAGCATATTACATTAAAACATCACTGCTGGTTAATCTCAAGGCCCCAATTTTCAATGGCATGTCTGCAAGTTAAAGAGTCATTTATATTATGGGGATACTGTGGTTGTTCTTTGTGGTCTCTGGATCACACTATTTGTTCCTGTGCAGAGCCAGTCTTTGGACCCTTCCAGAGCTGAGCTCCCTCCTTCTGCTGTTTTGACAGGAGCCCTGCCCACCCTCTCTATCAAGCATGTACCACATGCTCCAGCAGGATATCCTCCGTTCCTTTATGTCCACCAGAGTGGTCACATCTTGGAACGTCCTTGCTGAGTAGAATCATTCACTTCTCCCTCCTTTACTCGTTCTTGTTTTTTGTTTTTTTTTGCTTTCCTGTTTTTCTTTCATTTATCCCTATTTATTTTTATATTTAGTTATACTTTTCCCTATACTTGTATTATGTTTTCTTTCCACCTTAGCGGGCATAGCCCGACCACATGGATACTCAGACCCTCTTCAAAAAGTGTCCTTCCTGTGGTAGCAATATAGCCTCCACCAATTGTCACATACACTGCCTTTTCTGCCTTGGTGAGCCCCACTTCTCCCAGGCTTATGCAGTTTGAAAAGGTTTCATGAATCAGGGACTCTGCTTTTGCAAGTCCAAGTTGCACCTTTTCCTTTGGAAATAGTCCTTATGGGCAGCAGAACAGGCAGACCAAAACTGGCCTTTGCAAACTACATTAGTCGCCCTCCCTAAGCAAGTGACCAAGAAGCAACCACCTACTCTTCCTGCATCAGTGTTGCTCAACCTGGTATGGATGAACATCACCTCAATACAGGGAGAAGATATGGATTCCAGAAGGTGACTTTCCTATAACATGAAAAGGAAATAGTAACATAGTGCCCATCTGCACTGGACCTTTTGGTGTGGGCTTGTGTGGTCTAAATAGGGTCACTTGAGATGGGTGGGAGGAGCAATATGCCATTTGGTGTGATCCTCACATCCAAATTGACATATCAACCTCAAGCAACCTTCTGGCTCCTTCCGCCGTCAAATGTCAACTGAACAGTTTCCTTTTCAATCGAATACTGTCAATGAAAGGGGAGGGAAAGAGGGTGAAATACATTTTTTAAAAAGGGGGTTGGCATCAGAAAGCTGCAAAGGAACTCCTCCAATGCAGAAGGAAGCCAGAGAGAAGGTGGTGAGAGGGAGCCTTCTCTCTCCTTCTTTGTGCTTTATGCAAGACATTATGTGACCCATAAGTCTGAACCCTGTTTCACTCTCCTATGTGAGTATAGGGCTGGAACTGGGCTTTAAATGTTTTTTCTGTATATGTCTTTTCTTTTCACGCCCTATCAGCACCATCCCGTCGGAGCGATCTTGAGTCCTTGGGTTACTGTCTGGTGAAGTGGCTGTGTGGGTCTCTTCCCTGGTCTGAGGATCTGACAAATCCAGGGGTAGTCATGGAGAAGAAAGAGAGGTAGGAATGTGTGTGCATGCATTGTGTTTTGCTGTGCCTAGAAGTCCTTGTTTTTTAGCACGGGCATCACACTATTCTCATGAGATAGAAAAGGAAACCCTTGGTACCTCTGGAGGAAACGCTGGGGAAAAATTAAAGCCATTAGCCATAAAAGCTAAAGCAGTTTTTTTCAACCCTAACTGCATGTGCAGTTGCAGTCAGTTCTGCCCATTATCATTGGAGCCCTTAAAGAGAGTGAGCTTGACTCTTCCTCGATTCCATGCTGCCCCTTCTCTCAATCTAGATGTGACATTTTACTCTCTGCAATTCCCATCGAGTTTCCTTATTTCCTAGACTGGCAAAATAGCTTTGAGTCTTGGGCACAGAGAGATGCTGAGTAACATGGAGCATGGCAGGTATTGTGCCCCTGCAATCTTGGACAATATGATTGTCTAGTTGTCAGGAGAAACCTGGGTGGCATATCTCCCCTTTGGGCATCCATCATGCCTCCAGAGGAAAGAACTTAAAGCCTTCGGGTGGAAATCACAGGGAAACAGAATTTAGTTTAAGTTTAGGAGAACTGTTTGACCGTGGAATAAACAGCCTTGGAAGCTGGTAGGTTCTCAGTTAGTATTTAAGCAGAGACTAACAGCCATCTGTCAAAGATAATGGCATTGCATCCCACACTGCAGGGCCTGCATGCAGCAGTGGGTTGGACTAATGACCTCAGAGATCTCTTGCAGTATTGTGATTTTGTGATCTGTTTTAGTGGGTTTGCAAAAGATGAGTAAGGATGCCAGTGGATTCTCTGCTCAGTCTTATTTTTCCACATCTTTTGTTTGAACGATCACTTCTCTCTGTCTCTGCTACTGTAGGTACAAATCAGATGTTATCAAGCATCCAAAACTGACATACGGTTGGGCAGCAATTCCAGGTATGTATTTGTTTAGAAGTTTTTGTCACATTTATACTCTAGCTGTCATTTGAGGGTTTTGTGTAGCATAATAAGGCAGTCTTACTTTTATCCGGTTCATAACTGCAAACCGTATTATTTGACTGAGAAGGAGTGTCATGGAAATCTTTACTCTTAAATAGCAAGCACCCAACACTTGCATCTTTTTATTATTTATTTGAAATGCACTTCAGTTGACTAATCTACACAGAGCCCAAATCAAGGCTCTAAACAGAAGCCCAGGTTGTGGGGCGGGCCCATGTTTCAGGGTTTAAGATTTATTTTTTCTGCCTTAACACATCTGGGAGATGTCTAGATGAGTTGTTCTCATCTCCCATTCTCTAGACTGTAATGCAGCCCTACAGGTAATGTTCAGCTCCAGTTCCCACCAGCCCTCGTCAGCCAGCATAACCAGTGGTGAAGGATGATGGGAGCTGTTGACCAACGCCATCTACAGAGGCACGCTTTGCCCACTTCAGCTCTAGAACAATTGCTTCTGAACTGTCACATTCATAAACTGTCTGCTTCTAAGTTGGTCCCCAGCTTCTCTTTCTACTTACACCCTTAGCTATTAAATATTTCCTCAACATGGCTTGCTCTGACAAATTTTACAAGTTTGTCTTTCTTACATAGCAAATAGACAATTTATCAGAGCTCTTACTGAGACAGATCAGCAGGTGCTTTCTTAGTGAGATGAAAGCTTCCATGTGTGAGCCACTGGAGAGGCTAATGAACTGGGGGATGTGTCAAGCTGTGATCAGTTTTAAATATTTAAGTTCATGGGGAAACCAGTAATCAGAGGCTTAGACCCCTGGTGTTCTAGGGCCTGATACTTTCTTACATGCAGAAATAGGAAAGGATTTTGCCGCTTCTCCGTCTTTCCTCTGGATTCAATCTGTATCAGTGACCCTGCAGTGTTATGGAACAACTTGTTGTGATCTGCAAATTATGGAACTCAAGACTGGAGGATGTAAAAAGGAGCCTTTACATCTCTGCTATTGAAAGCCGAGCTATTCAGGCCACCTGTGGAAGTTCTTCTGATATTCTCACATCATTAGAAGTAGGGTAGACAGTCACAAGAAAAAGTCCATTTTCTGTGATAGCACTCCCTTGCCTGAGAAAGTTTGCCTGCCCTCATTGCTACCTGTATTTTATTGGGCAGAAAGACCTCTATTTTCCAGCAGATGTGTTTTAAGTCTTGTGTCACAAAGAGTGATACATTCATTCTGTTTGAACTACTACACAATGTTAGTTCTACCGTTATTTCATATTGCATTTTTAAACATTTGCTATACTATTGCAATCGATCAATTTAAGTAGAAGTATGTGCAGACACTCTCTCTTTTTTTAAAATCCAAACCATGAAATCAGTGATCCATATATCGATCTTTATGCCAGTGTGGACATATTCTCAGTGCAGTTAGTATTTGGTCCTCAAAGCCTGTAATAGACAGCTAGTGTGAGTAGAACGAAATTCTAGGCATCCTGAACTGTGAAATTCACTGGGTAGCCTCAGGGTAGTTATTCTTTTTTACTGAGATCTACATCACAGGGTTGTTATAAGGAGAATGGTGGAAAAGAAAAGCTCCCTGAGCTCCTTGTAAGAAAGGCAACATACAAATGTTGCTACAGTAGGATCTTCCTATCTGTGGAACCAGTATCTATGGTTGCAGGTATATCCGATCACCTCTGCTGCAACCCAGCCCTCAGTGCACACACTCACTTACCTCCTCCTCTCGCCCCTGCCTCTCCCTCTCTTTAATGGACTCACTAAAATCCCTGGTTTCACACCTCCGCAGTGGGGGCTTGGGACTTCTTCCCCACAGATACGGGAGCCCTACTGTCATGCATATATAATTAACCACACAGCCTTCAGGTCAGGGGCCTAAGGATTTGGGAATACTAGAAAGGTTTCCTTATAGGATTCCATCATTCTCCCTGATATCCTGGATCCTCTTTGCAGAAGCTGTCCAGAGTTACCTGCAACAAGTGATGCCCTTGGAATATGAGGAGAAGCCAGATTATGAAAAGCTGCGGACCATCCTGAGGAGGCCTCTGGAGCAGATGAAGGCATTTGCCTATGACTCGGTGAACCTCGGAGCGGTACCCTAGGTAGCAGTAGCTGAGACTAGTTGTGTTCTTTCCGCACCCCAGATCTCTCCGTGTGGGAAACGCTTGCACTCACTGGGCGTTACATCAGCAGGCCTTAAGTATATGGGGTAAATGACACGCTACATTATTTGCTCTTCTTGAAAATTGTGCTTAAGGTGGCCACATTTATTTTTTAGGGAAAGCCGCCGTGTAGGGCCCCAGTGTCCCGATGGGATCCTTACACCAGTTTCCCTGCAATGCCATCACTTCTCCTTGCCCCATTACTGTCCACATGCGTATATGTGTGTCTGGATCAGAACAAAGGCCTTCCTAATCCAGCGTGCCATTTATCGAGCGGCCATCCATCACAGGTCATGGGAAACCCCCAACCAGAATGTGCCAAGCCATCAACAGCATCCAGGAGTGGAACATCTGAGAAGACACTGGTACCAAGATGCCAGACCAGATTGGGCTTTGCGGAAGAGGTTTCTTTAAAAACGAAATCTATTTGTTTAGGCAAGATTTTTAAAATCATGTGAATAGTCTAAAGTGTCAACATCAGACGACAGGCAGGAAGGATGAAACATAGTTGAAGGAGGCAATCGCAGAAGGCAGATCACTTGGTTCTTCTTCGTGGCCTCTGTGAATCACAGTATGGGTAATCCGCGCATGCGCGGAGCCTCGTTGGAATATTCTAGAGCTTCTGCGGTAGCAAAGGAAAATACATTAGCATAGACCGCTCCCCCCTGGTATATGTACCTTGGCGCCAAGGCTCTCCCTTCAGTTTCTTTCAACCGCCACATTGAGAGCCTCGATCGTTGCTTCTGTGAGAAATCTGAAAACGAAAGAAGGAAAGTTATTGAACTTTATTTATTATTATTATCCTTATTATTTTCAAAGGATACGCTCCGGCCTTAAGGCTAAAGCGTTCCCCCCCCCCCCAACCTTTCCATTGTTTTCTTTTCTAAACCGGTTCTCGGTTCATGGCCTTTTCAGGCCCATTTAAAAGCTGCGTAGCCTGCGATAACAAGATCCCGCTCTCTGATGGCCATGCTAAATGCCTTTTTTGCCTCGGTGAGGCCATCAAACTTCCTCTTCCCTTCACTGCAAAAACTTTAAACGCGGAGTTCTCCGCAGTCGCCTCTCTAGACTCAAGGTTCGGCTCTGGGAACAATCTCTAAAGCCATGGATGAAGCTGTTTCCAAAGCGACAAAACAGCGCCCGTCAGCTACTCCATCTCGTTCTGATCATCGACAACCTACTCTGCCCTCGATATCGACGGTCACACGAGTGCACAAAGCCAAACATTCGACGTTGAAACCCTCGACATCGAAAACAGCCTCTAAGAGAAAACCGTCCATGGATGCTTCCTCGGCACCGGAACCGTCACCTCCGAAGAAGGCTAAGTCTTCGAAATCGAAGCCTTCCACAACTGACCTCAGGTTACTTACCTTCAAAACGATATTTCTTGTGGCCATCACGTCAGCTCGACATCCTAGTGAACTTGCGGCCTTAAGGTCTGACTACCCTTATCTCCAGTTTTACCCAGATAAGGTTAAACTTTTTGTAGATATTTCTTTTCTACCCAAGGTTGTCTCCCAGTTCCACCTATCCCAACCTTTGGTTCTTCCTTCTATTTTCCGTCTCCTTCTACTCGTCAACAAAGGATCCTCCATGCTCTGGATGTAAGACAGGCTTTGGCTTTTACATAGCCCGCACTCAATCCTTCAGATGCTCAGCTAGACTTTTTGTTAGCTACCAACTTCCTGCCAACGGTCTTCAAGTTACCTCGCAGAGAATATCTAACTCGGTTGCATCTACCATCCAGCTTGCTTATCAGCTTGCTCGAGTTCCAGCGCCACAGAGTATCCACCCTCATTCTAGGGCGTTGGCGACATCTACGACGTTTCTTCGGGGCATCCCCTTACCAGACATCTGCGCCTCTGCCACATGGTCACGGCCGTCCATGTTTATCAATCACTACACATTGGACGTTCGGCAGTAATCTGATGCTGCTTTTGGGCGTGCTGTGTTATCATCTACCTTGGCGTGACACCCTCCTCCGGGTACGGTAGCTTTTTAGTCACCCATAGTGTGATTCACAGAGGCCACGAAGAAGAACGACAGGTTACCTACCTGTAATTGTAGTTCATCGAGTGGACCTCTGTGATTCACACGTCCCAACCCGGCCTCCCCACTGTCACACCCTTTTCTTTATGTGGCGGTTGACCTAACTGAAGGGAGAGCCTTGGCGCCAAGGTACATATACCAGAGGGGAGGGGTCTATGCTAATGTATTTTCCTTTGCTACCTCAGAAGCTCTAGAATATTCCGATGAGGCTCCGTGCATGCACGGATTACCCATAGTGTGAATCACAGAGGTCCACTCAAAGAACTACAATTACAGGTAGGTAACCTGCCGTTCCCACTTACCTCTCCTTTCCACTGCATCTTCTCTCAGCTCCTGCCTGGCTTTACACATGGCCAGCAGTCTAGACTTGAATAATGCTGCTGTTTTACAATATTTAGTTATTTAATTACTTTATATGCTTTCTCCCAGAATTGGGACCAGAAGCAGTTTACGATATAGTTCGAAAATAGTGGCATTAAAATACAGTAAGTTACAAATACTAAAATAGAGTTTAAACTATTGGAAAAAAAATTTGTGTGTAAGTTGAGTCTACAAGAAGGGTGAGAAGGTTACCAGCAGGGAAGAATTTTTGATAATTAAAGGTGCCCTCCTTCTGTCCTGTGGCTTGTCCAATTCACAAATAATCCATGTCATTACATGAAAGGCATGGTAGCTGCAGGATAGGAGGCAGAAGTCTTTAATAACCAAAAATCTCCTCAGGAAAAAAAAAATTATGCAAAAGGACTTTGGCCACTGTAGTATTAAAATACTGTTAAAACTAAATAGGGTGCCTCAAATCCTCATAATTAAAATACTCAAAATATTTACTCAAACAAAGCAAAATTAGCACTTCAGTTAAATCTTATTGTCAGAAGGATATTCATTTCTGAAAGCTTGCCTAAATAAAAAAAAAAGTCTTTGCATGCTGGAGAAGGAACAGCAGGGAAGGAGGGGCAACCCTAGCCTTACATCAAAGAGTTACAGCACCAAGGAGAGGCCCCAGAGAAGGCCTTCAAGTCTCCACCAAGCAGGCCTCTGAAGGTGGTGGGACCGTGAGAAGGGCCCCTCCTGTAGATCGTAATGCCCAGACAGTCTTTGATAGGAGATGAGTCTGGACCCAAGTCATGTACAACTTTACGGTTCATAACCAGCATTTTGAATTGGGCTTTGCAAAGGAGTGGCAGCCAGCTGAGGGAAGTAAGTGACAAGTTCCCTTTAACTGGTTGTACTGTTTTCAACCAGCTGAAGTGTTCAAACACTCTCCAAAGGCAGCTCCATGCAGCTTACAAGCTAAATATCAAAAGTAATGAGCAACAAGAGTGATTTATCACGTTCTGCTTTGCAGATCTGAGAAGTTGCAAGAAGATGGAACAGAAAATCAAGCCCTCTGGAATGTCCACACACTGGAACTGCTGTGAATATATTTCCTCTTTGTTTTTTATGCATGACCTTTTGTGTGCGAGTGAATTACTATTTCATGGAACTCTTTGTTGGGATCTTTTCATTACCTTTTATAGACTTACATTCTGTCCAGTTTCATTATTCAATGAATCCTTGTCTAGGGTGAAGGGTGAAGCCCAGCTTGGCAAGCACGTACTTGAACTCGGTTGTAAAATTGCTTAGCCGGGTGGATGTTCCTGGGAATGAGGAATACTGAGCCTGATGAAGGAGGGTGGTCTAACTGTTTTAATGCATTTCACTATATAGAGATTAACCACCATTTTACAATCTCTCTTTCATAATTTTAAATTTGTTTCTTGCGCCTGAAGATGCATTTATTTTAACTTTGATTTTAATGTAACCTGCCTTTGTTCACAAACAGAGAGGTGAAGCACAAGTATTTTAATTCAAATGAATAAATAGATAGATACTTTGTTAATTTTTATAATAAAAGTATTTTCCAGTTCTAAAGCTGTATTCAATCTGCTGTCCTCATGCCAACAAAGGCTACCAGTATTGGGTTACTACTACAGGATGTATTCAGAAGCAAGCATCTTATTTCTATTATGTTTGCCACACTTCCCTACTTCTGACACAAGGAAGAGAAGTTATTGGAAGAAAAAAATGTAACTGCCTCCCTGCCCTCCATAACCAAGAGCATTAGCATTTTTCCTGTTTTTGATGTTGATGTAGGCTACATTTGCAAAAACAATAAACCAGAAATTCTGAATATTCTGGCTTCTAGTTTATGGAACATTCTGCCCAGTTCCTTCCTGTCAGCTTGACCTGCCAGCAGAGCAGTTAAACAAACCAGAAGCTCTTTTAGGAAACGAAACTTAGTGTTGCATCCACAGGGTGTTGGTTGCACAATGTAGTCCTGCTTGAAGTCCCATTGAAATTAATGGGACTTAAGTTAGTCAAGACTAATTTCTCCCATTGATTTCAGTAGGCCTGCTCCAAGAATGACTAATTCTTTTATCAAACCTGGGGACAACTGGGCTTCTTCCTAAGCCAATGAAGTATCATAAACCAAAATGATTCTCAGCAGTTCTAGCTTATCATTCATTTCTCACAAGATTTTTTTTTTAAAAAAACACAGCTATGTGTTACAATGTGTAAGACTGATTTCTTAACCTACCTAACAGAAATACATGCCATATAAAATGCTAGTTGAAGCATCAGTCTTGCATTTCCAATGTCAGGCTGTGTTGCTGTTTTAAACTACAACTTTCTTCACCCAGGAACATCCTGGAAGGAGCTGGAGCAGGCCCTATTCTAGTAATAAGCAGTTCAGGAATACACTTTCCGCTCTTTTGATTCCTTTTATGCAGGATAGTTGTCCCATGGACTGCACGATCTGTGGTTGGCATGAGATGAGATGAGAATGTTTGTCCAATACATGTTCATGAATTGCGCCCTGGTCATGCCTGGAGCAGCTAGTTTAATCCATGACTCATTGCAAGCATGATGGTAGAGAAAACTTCCCTGATTACTTCTTCACTTTTTTTGTAGGAAAGAGAGAATTCTCCAGCAGTGTTGCTGAGATGTATCTCTTACAGGCCAAAATCCAGTTTGGGGGCCTCACTAAAGTAGAATAATTCAATCCATGGAAATTCCTTTAGTGTTTGCAAGTCCCACTTATTTAACTGGGGCGGCTCTAGTTCAGACCAAAACTTGGGATTCATAGAATCATAGAAAAGTGAAGTTGGAAGGGGCCTACAAGGCCATCAAGTCCAACCCCCTGCTCAATGCAGGAATAAAATCAAAGCATATCTGCCAGTTCTTCTTCGTGGCCTCTGTGAATGCACACAATTGGGTTTAGACAGCGCCTGCGCTGGTCTTCTCGGAATCTTCTAGAGCTTTTGTAAAAAGTAACAAGTTTAGAGTTGCCCCTATCGCGCATGCTCCACCCCCTCAGCCTTCAGTTCCATTTTACTGCCCTGGCGATTGGAACTTCTCGGTTAGAGCTACTATTAATATAATCAATTGGTTTGATATTTGGCTTCTGAACACGGACTTTGAAATCTCTCTGTTGCCCTCGACTTCGGACTGTTTGACTCTTCTTGGATTACGGACTGTTTTGTTGTTATCGGATTGCCGGTTTGATTTCCCGCGCTTTTCAAACCGCTTCGCTTGCCTACCGCTGCGGCAAGGCCATTCCGGATCGTTCTCCGTTCTGCTTATCTGAGACTGATCTTCATCGTGAGTTTTTCTTCCCCCTCTTCTTCCTACTTTATGTCCCCCTCAGGACCATTTAGTAGGTGCGCGTCGTGTTCCCGTAAATTGCCCTTTTCAGATGGTCACGACCGCTGCCTTTTTTGTTTAGGGGATAGTCACCAGCCTCAATCTTGCAGGCATTGCAAAAAGTTTACGAAGGCAGCCCTTAAGGCTCGTCAGCAACGTTTAAAAATTTATCTTTGGGACAAGACTCTGTCGGCATCAAAACCTTCAGAAATGGAGACGGCGTCTAACCCCTCCGCTACGCCTCGTTCTGAGACGAATGTCACTTCCCCGTCTTTGTCGACCTCAAGAACGGTCGAAAAATCGTCAAAAAAGTCGTCTACATCGACCACCAAGAAGACGCTTCCCTCGGCGTCAAAGACTTCATCGACTGGTCCGTCGAAAGAGAAGAAAAAGACGGCGCCGACAGACAAAAAGAAAAAGGCTAAGGAACATCGCATTCCTCATGTCTCGGCGTCGTTACCGTCTCCGATCTTCGAGGACTCTTCTCGGGATCGTGAGTCCCTTTCGGAAGCTGCGACTTCCCTGCCTCCACGTCGCATAGAGGCTTCACCTGGGGGACTCGACCGCTCACCGAGTCCTGGTCGGCTAGAAGGCGCCACCCTATCTAGCCAGACATCTGCCCATTATAGCCCTGTTTCCACCGGGCGGGCATCGATTGTACCTCTCTCGCCGTCGAATTCCTCGAGGCAAAATTCTCCACCTCGGAAAAGGACAGACAAGAGAAAGCATATCTCACCGGATCGACGCCGATCCCCACGGAGAGAGGTGGTAGTCATACCCAGGTCGTCTCGACGCCATAAGAAGGGCAAACGCGACGACCCGATCTATGTCCAGCTCGATCGTAAGAGAGCTTCCCGTCGACGTCGACACGACGACTCCGATACTGACTCGTCGTCGACGTCGGAGGAATACCATAGACGTAAGAGAATTCGTTACGTCTACGCTTCGACATCGTCATCGTCGTCACTATCCCCTCCTCGACGTCGACATCGACACGACGTCGAGGTACATGTTCGACCAAAAGAGGGCACTAAGATTACCTCCAAGCGAATCAATCCCTTGAAGGCTGGATATAAGCAAGTTAAACCATCTGGATACGTTAAGCCTAAGAAATCCAACTTACCATCCGAACAGGAGGAAATCCTCTCTTCTGTTTCGTCTTGCCAGGAGGACGAAGCTTTCTCTCCTGCTCCTGGAGAAACACCTGTGGAAGGAGAGTCATTTGATTCGGATGCAGGAGACCCTCACCTGTCTTCGCCTTCGGAAGACTTTTCGTCATACGTTCAAATGATTTCTAGGATGGCTAAGACTCTTAAACTGCAAACAGAGCAACCTTCTCCGCCCACAGATGATCTAATTTTCGGTGACATTGATCAGGAAAGGACACCGCCCTTGAGCCTAGCCTTCATCCCAGCCCTTTTGTCTCTTATCAAGGAGTCGTGGAACCAGCCCTCTACTTCTCAACCGGTTGCACGCAGAACAGAAAATCTATATCGCACACATGGCGATGATACCAGCTTCCTTCTCAAACATCCAGTCCCTAATTCCATCATTGTGCAATCTAATTCATCTAGATCTTCCGGGAAGGCACATGTCACGCCTACAAACAGAGAAGGGAGAAAACTAGATGTCCTAGGGAGAAAAATTTACTCCTTCACCACATTTTTGCTCCGAGTGGCTAACTACCAAACCGCCATGGGGGCTTATCAGAGACAACTGTGGTCCAGAGTCCTTCCAGCATTGGAAGCAGCCCCAGATGATACCCGTCAAGGCCTCCTGAACACCTACGCGGAGGCCCTCACGGTGGCTAAACACCAACGACTAGCCTCACGACATTCAGCAGACGTCGCCTCCAAAACTTTAACATCGGCCATTGCCTTAAGGCGCCATGCTTGGCTCCGATCCTCAGGCATCATAGAGGATGTCAAAACACGAATCGAGGACTTACCCTTTGATGCCAAGGGTCTTTTCAATTAAAAAACTGATGACTCTCTAGAAAACCTGCATAAAATAAAAAAGACGGCTAAATCTTACACTATTCACCAGCAACCTACCTTCCAAAGAAATCAGTGGCGTAAGCGATATCCACAACAACAATACCAGCAGCAATCTTCACAGTCTTATCGACCCTTCAAACAGACCCAGGGTAGATATTCTCAAACTTCCTCTTCTGCGCCATCCTATAGGCCTCAAGCATCTTCCCAAAAACGACAGCCTTATCGTCCACCTGCCAAGAAAACAAAGCAGTACCTTTGACTTTCACGTCCCATCTTCCATGCCTCCACAAGAAATTCGTCTGGCCTCATTCTATCAAAATTGGTCCCTTATAACAAAAGATTCTTGGGTTCTAAGTATTATCCAATTCGGTTACCGTTTAGAATTCTTAGAACCTCCTCCTCTAGGACAAGTTCACTTCACTTCCTTCGATGCTGCCCTAGAAGAAGAGATTCTCGCTCTTCTCCGAAAACAAGCTATTCAACGTGTACCACATCGGGACGTGGCCAACGGTTTTTATTCACGTTATTTCGCCGTACCAAAAAAGGACGGCGGAATCAGGCCCATTCTGGACTTAAGAAACTTGAATACTTACCTGCATCCACGAAGATTTCGGATGGTCACTCTGGAGGCCATTGTCCACCTGCTGAAACACAACGACTGGTTTATAGTTATAGACCTAAAGGACGCATACTTTCACATATCAATCCATCAAAATCACAAAAAATATCTCAGGTTCATTTTTCAGAACATGATCTACCAATTCTGCGCCCTTCCCTTCGGGCTATCCACAGCTCCACGCACATTCACGAAATGCATGGCCCCAGTAGCAGCCTTTCTCCGTCTCCACGGGGTACAAGTCTTTCCCTACATAGACGACTGGCTGGTTCTTCTTCGTGGCCTCTGTGAATGCACACTAATGGGTTAAATCTGCGCATGCGCAGAGGCCTCGGAATATTCTAGAACAAAAGTAACCGTTCAGGACCTCCCCCCAAGCCCTCGTGGTCCGCCCGCCCTAACGGTTACCTCAGTTCCTTTTTTTCCGCTGCTGCAGTAAGGTCTCGGTATCTAGAGCTCTTCGCGCGGGAATCGGAACATTTCTTCTCGTTTTTTTCGCCTAACCGTTCGTATTGCTGTTCCCTGTTATATATATATATATATAAAAAAAGAAGTTCGTTGTACTTTGCCTTCCCAGTTTCCCCCCCCCTGTTTCCCCCTTTTTTCCCGCCTTTTATGGCACCTAAAGTCTCCTTCAAAAGCTGCGCTTCTTGTCAAAAGAAGATTCCGTCTACTGACGGACATCAGCTTTGCCTTTTTTGTCTCGGTGACACTCATATTCCCCAATCCTGTCACCATTGTAAAAAATTTACCAGACAAGCGCTGAAACTTAGAGATCTTCGTCTCCGCGCCACTCTGTGGGAAAAGTCCCTTCAACCTCCCGGAATGGATAATAAATCCACTTCCTCGACCACTGAGATGCCTGCCTTATCCCCCAAGGCCAAACCCCTGAAATCCAAGATTACTTCTCTTCAGACCAAACCCAAAACCAAGTCATCATCGTCAAAATCAAAAAAATCTCCTTCTCCTCAAATACAACAATTGACACCCCAACCACCGTCTACTCGAGCGGCGCCGCTGGTCGAATCTTCCAGGGAGGACTCCCCTCCCATTCGAAGGGATCGGTCCCCTTCAACTCCTCCGGTGCACACCGACGCGGTACCATCGGAGGGACCATCTCGAGAATCCTCGGTGCCCATGACTCCTGGGTCACCTATGCCTTCTGATTCTGGATCGGCCTCGCCATTGCCAGATCCATCGCCACCCAAAAAGAAGAAGGCAAAAACTAAGCACATCGTGCCGGCCGTAGGAGATTCCCGGTCCTCGAGGTACTCGGGACCGAAGGTCTCCAAGCTCCATGGGGTTCGAAAGCATCGCCCCAAGCACAAGAAGAGCCGAGCACTTCCCGAGGATTGGCCGCCGTTTCCATACAGTAGGAAACAGATCGGCCGTTGGCGTAAACAAATGGAAAAACTTTACGATCCCCGTCTTCTGTACAGGTTCGACTCTTCGGCTTCGGACTCCTCCTCGTCCTCCGATACCACCTCTTCAGGGGACGATTCTTCCCCCTCTGACTTTGACCCACACCGTACCGACCGTAAACGACGCCATCGGGTTCGGACACCGACGGTACCGGCAGCTCCTACCAAGCATACCAAGTCTTTAACGAGAGCGCCGAAGCGTCTCAAGACTATCGATACCACGCAACACTCCAAGCGTCGGGACCGGGGTTCCACTACACACGGTACCGAGCCTTCCGGTACCGTGCCACGACACCGGCATAAGGACTTTCTTGCTGACCCTCCCAAACTAAAAAGACCAGAGAAACGCCGTCGAGACCGGTCCCCTGTTTCGAACTCGGATGCCTCCTCGGTATCGGCGGTACATGGTACCGTACACGATACCAAGCGAAAAAAACCATCTATTTCCAAAACTCTGCAAACTACTAAACCCTCTTGCTATTCACGGGATGATCTCCAGTCCTCCATCGATTCTTCAGACACGCAGAGTGAGTCTGATTCCTCGGACCCCTCGTTCCGTGAATCTCCTCCTAACGCCAATACACCAGACTCTGAAATCGATGATAACAATCCGACCTCTCCAGCGGCTGATTTCGCATCCTACTCAGAGATGATTCGCCGCATTGCTACTGCTTTGGACCTTTCAGTGCACCAACCACCTCAGATTGCCACTGATAAGGTATATGAGGACATAGACGAGGATCAGAACCCTCCCTTACGTATGTCATTTATTCCATCACTCCTTCGCATCACTAAACAATCATGGGACAAACCGTGCTCCGTACTGCAGATGTCCCGTAGGGTTGAAAACCTTTACAAGATTCACGGCACGGAACTAGATTTTTTGACGAAACATCCTCCTCCCAACTCATTGGTGGTTGATGTCACTCAGACTAGATCCAGAGGAAGCGCTAATGCTGCTCCTACCAACAAGGAGGGCAGGAGAATGGACATTTTGGGCCGTCGTGCCTACTCATTTGCTTCCTTCACACTTAGGGCTGCAAACTACATGGCCGCGATGGCTGCGTACCACAAGCACCTATGGAACCGTGCCCTTCCGTCCCTGCAGGCGGCTCTGGCTGAGCTAAAACCTAGAGGTTTATCGCTCCACCAAGAAGCCATGGCTCTAGCCAGACAAGAACGGGTGACGGCCAGACACATTATAGAGGCAGCCTCTCGTAGCTTGATGACCGGAGTGGCCATTCGCCGCCATGCATGGCTCAGGTCTGCCAATATCAATGAGGATTCAAAGACCAGGATTTTGGACTTACCTTTTGATGGCACCGGTCTGTTCGACCCTAAAACCGACGACATTCTGGAGGGTCTGCAGAAGGCAAAAAAGACAGCACGTGCTTACTCTTCACAGCCATTTTATAAACAAAGATTCCCTTGGAAACGGCAACCATCTTACCAATCATCTTATCAACCTTACAAACAGTATCAAAACAAACAAAGATTCTACCCCTCACAATATACTTACCCGGCTCGACAACAAGACCAGCGCCGTCGCACTCGTCAACCCTTCAGGAAACCTGACCGAAAGGCCAAGCAGGGCTTTTGACTCCAATCTCTCGCCTACCTTTGGTTTGTCCACACGTTATTCCACCCGTCTAGCACCCTTTCTTCGAAATTGGCTTCTTATTACTACCGACAAATGGGTACTCACCATAGTCGCCCGGGGATACGCGATAGAGTTTCTCGAACTCCCTCCTCCACGAGTCGTCTTCACTCCTCCTTTTGCCGCTCTAAGAAAAGAAATCAAACTACTTCTTCAATAATTGGCCATTTTTCAAGTTTCCCCACACCCAGGGGACCCAGGCTTCTTTTCAAGATACTTTTTGGTTCCAAAAAAGGACGACTCCTTCCGCCCCATTCTGGACCTCCGGGACCTAAACCTGTTCATCACTTACCGGCGCTTCCGGATGACTACCTTAGAACGCATCCTTCCACTGCTTCATCGCGGAGACTGGTTCGTCGTGGTCGACCTCAGCGACGCCTACTTCCACATTTCCATCAGACCAGAGCATCGAAAATACTTACATTTTTCTCTTGGCTCCCCCTGTTTCGAGTTTGCGGCCCTACCTTTCGGACTGTCCACGGCCCCCCGCGTCTTCACAAAATGCATGGCACCCGTAGCGGCGTTCCTCCGCACAAGGGGCATCGCGGTGTATCCGTACATCGACGATTGGCTCCTCGTAGCCCCCTCAAAACATCTGGCAGAACTGCACACCAACACTACTCTGTCACTCCTGAGGAGTCTGGGCCTTCAAGTGAACTACAAGAAGTCAATGTTGAACCCGTCTCAGGTCGCAAACTACATAGGCGCAGTCCTCGACACAAAAAAAGCAAGGGCCTTTCTGCCACAGGACCGTGCAATCAAGATAGGCGCCCTCATCAAACACTTCACGCCCCTACGATCTGTCACGGCCCATCAAGCTCAAAGGCTCCTAGGCCTCATGGCCTCCACCACGTCCGTCATACCGCATGCCAGACTGAAGATGAGGTCGCTTCAGGCCTGGTTTCTCTCCCTATTCAATCCCATGGTAGATTCTCCCAGGATGCGCCTCCAAGTCTCCATCGAACTCGCGCAACAACTCCACTGGTGGACCAACCCTTACAACCTCTTCATAGGTCGCCCTTTCGCCCCACTCACACTGACTTCACGGGTCACCACCGACGCGAGCCCAACGGGTTGGGGCGCTCATTGCGACGGCCTTCAAGTCCACGCTCGATGGTCTCAACGAGAACAACGGCTACATATCAACAACCTAGAGCTGCTGGCGATCTTCAAAGCCTGCCGATCCTTTCTCCCCATCATCTCAGGCACGGCAGTACAGATTGTCACGGACAACACCACAGCTGCCTTTTACATCAACAAACAAGGGGGCACTCACTCCCCCCCTCTGTTGTATCTGACCGTACAGTTTTGGGAGTGGTGCCTGGAAAACCACGTTTTCCCTTTGGCGATTTACATTTCCACCCACGAAAATGCCTGGGCGGATCGCCTCAGCAGGACGAGTGCAACCATGCACGAGTGGACACTAGATCAGGAGGTGTTCCTTCTGATCTGCAGGAAGTGGGGATTTCCAACAGTAGATGCTTTCGCCACTCAGGACAACGCCAAGTGTGCGATTTACTTCTCCAGAGCAGGTCGGGGAGCCGGATCCCACGGCGACGCTCTCATGGTCCAGTGGAACGATCATCTGTTCTACATGTTTCCACCTTTTCCTCTACTGCTCCGGACCATTGTCAAAATACAACAGGACAATGCAGATGTAGTGCTGGTGGCACCCAGCTGGCCCCGTCAACCGTGGTTCACGATGCTGACGACGATGGCTGTGGACTCCATGAGACTTCCGTCTCTTCCACGCCTTCTCTCTCAACACGACGGAGCCACGTACCATCCGGATATCCTCTCCCTGCACCTCACTGCATGGAGAATCATTCCACAGTGACCACCGTCATCTCTCACTGCTGGAAACCTTCCACTAAGACTCTTTATAGTAACAAGTGGATCGCCTTCCAAAAGTATACTGCTCCACGAAACTTACCTGTCTCGCCGACCTCTTTGGAGGCGGTCCTAGAATTTCTGTCTTACCTCTTCGATAAGAATTTGGCACTCTCTACCCTGAAAGTCTACCTCTCAGCGATTATTGCCCATCAACCTCCTGACTCGGAGGGCGCCCTCCTCTTTAGACATCCTACAGTAAAGAGGTTTTTGCGTGGAGTGGCCCACCTACACCCTCCTCGAATAACGCCTGTTCCCCAATGGTCGTTACATACTGTCCTCAATTGTTTGACACGTCCTCCATTTGAACCACTCGCCACGACCTCAGCTCGTTTGCTCACCTTCAAGGTTCTCTTCTTGGTGGCAATAACGTCGGCCAGGAGGGCTTCTGAGCTCGCCGCACTGCGGGTGGACCCACCTTTCCTTCAGTTTTTCTCGGATAAGGTGACGTTGTACCCAGATGTTTCCTTTCTCCCTAAGGTTTGCTCCAGTTTTCATGTGCGTCAACCCATTATACTGCCTACTTTTTTCCCTCAACCGTCGACTCCTGTTGAGAAGAATTTACACCTGCTTGATGTTCGCAGGGCGTTATCCTTCTATGTTCAGCGGACTGCACCGTTTCGCCAGTCCAAACGACTCTTTGTCTCAACACATTTGCCGCACAAGGGTCATCAAGTGTCTTCCCAAACCATTTCAAAGTGGATTGTACAGACTATACGTCTGGCTTATGAACTAGCACGGAAGCCTCTTCCGGACGCTGTCAAGGCCCATTCAACGAGGGCTGTTGCCACCTCTACTGCATTTCTGCGAGGTGTGCCACTTCACGACATATGCAAGGCTGCGACTTGGTCCACGCCTTCCACATTTGCATCCCATTACCGGCTGGACGTTCGTGCAAAGGAGGATGCTAGGTTTGGACGTGCGGTTCTTGCTGCTGTACTGCCGTGACGTCCCTCCACCTTTCAAAGGTAAGCTTGTTAATCACCCATTAGTGTGCATTCACAGAGGCCACGAAGAAGAAAGAGAGGTTACTTACCTGTAACTTTGGTTCTTCGAGTGGTCCTCTGTGAATTCACACTTCCCGCCCGTCCTCCCCTCTTTCCGTCACGTCTGTCTCTACTTGGAGCAGCAGCGGAATTTGGGAACTGAGGTAACCGTTAGGGCGGGCGGACCACGAGGGCTTGGGGGGAGGTCCTGAACGGTTACTTTTGTTCTAGAATATTCCGAGGCCTCTGCGCATGCGCAGATTTAACCCATTAGTGTGAATTCACAGAGGACCACTCGAAGAACCAAAGTTACAGGTAAGTAACCTCTCTTTGTTTCTCCATCCAGACAGAAGGCTGTGCAAGACACAAAATTTGTTCTAGACACTCTACAAAACCTAGGCTTGATGGTGAATATCAAAAAGTCAACCCTGGTGCCATCTCGAGTCATCGACTATATAGGAGCACGGTTAGACTCGGTCAAAGCTCGCATATTTCTCCCACCAGACCGGATCCTGAAGCTGCTGAAGGCTGTCCGGAAATTTCATCCCCGTTCAGATGTCTCAGCTCATCATGCGCAGCATCTACTTGGCCTCATGGCCTCCACAACATCAGCGCTGCCACATGCACGCCTGAAGATGAGATCACTTCAGTCATGGTTTCTGGCTCTCTTCGACCCCATTCAGGACAGTCCACGAAAACGTCTGCGGGTCACCCCGGAACTGGCGAAACAATTACGATGGTGGACTTTCATTCCACACCTGTTGATCGGCCGTCCCTTTCGACCATTGCAACTGTCTGTTCAAGTGACAACAGATGCCAGCACCACGGGATGGGGGGCACACTGTGGACCGCACAAAATCCATGCCCTATGGTCTCATCAAGACAGGTGCCTTCATATCAGTCATCTGGAAATGCTTGCTGTCATAAAAGCCTTCAGAGCATTCCTCCCGTTGATACAGGGTCGGGGTGTTCAAGTAATCACCGACAACACCACGACCATGTTCTACATCAACAAGCAGGGAGGAACGAGATCAATGTCTCTCCTGTATCTTTCCATACATCTATGGGAATGGTGCTACCTCCACCATGTGTTCCCGGTTGCTCTTCATATATCGACGAGCGACAACCAACTTGCAGACAACCTGAGCCGGCTGACGAGTCAGTCCCACGAATGGGAACTAGACGAGAACACCTTCCTAATGCTCTGCTACCGGTGGGGTCACCCGTCAATAGACATGTTTGCATCAAGCATCAACAAGAAATGCGCGAAATATGCATCTCGTGCAGGCAGAGGTGTGAATTCGCTAGGCGACGCATTCATGATCCCTTGGGAGACGCATCTCCTATATCTCTTCCCACCAATCCCACTCATACAAAGGACCTTGGTCAGAGCCCGACAGCTAATGGTGGACGCCATCCTCATTGCACCATGGTGGCCTCGACAACCTTGGTTTTCCGCCCTCAAGGAGATGGCTGTGGACGTGTTCCGACTGCCGCAGATTCCACACCTTCTTACCCAGGACTCGGGCAAGATCCTTCATCCGGACCTGCAGTCACTGAGTTTGACAGCGTGGAGGATATGCCATCAATCCTAGAGGTTCTAGACAAGGCTAGAAAACCGTCTACGACCCTTCTTTATAAATACAAATGGAATAATTTTGTTAAGTTTACTCAATCAAAGCAGTTACAATCCTCCCCCGTCTCCCTCCAAACTCTGCTCACCTACTTACGTCACTTGTTTGATTTATGTTTGACTTTGTCCACTCTTAAAGTTTACATCTCAGCAATAGTTTCCTTCCAACCTCGAAACTCTGAATCAGCACGCCTTTTTTCTCATCCAACGCTTAAATCATTTTTAAAAGGACTGTCCAACATTCGACCTCCTGTTAAACCTCCAGTACCCCAGTGGTCTCTCACACTTGTTTTACGTGCGCTCATGCGCCACCCCTTTGAGCCCCTGGCCTCTTGTGATATACGTTTACTATCGTTCAAAACTCTGTTTCTAGTTGCTATTACGTCTGCTAGAAGAGCTAGTGAGTTGGCAGCTCTCAGGTCAGATGACCCTTATTTGCAATTCTTTAAGGACAAAGTTATGTTATATCCAGATGTGTCCTTTTTACCAAAAGTTGTTTCGGACTTTCACCTTAACTAGCCGTTATCGTTACCAACTTTGTTTCCTCAACCTGCGTTGGATATCGAGCGCATGCTCCATTCTCTGGACGTTAAGAGAGCCTTGGTCTATTACACCTCAAGGACTAAAGACTTCCGTGCTGCACCAAGGCTTTTTCTCTGCTTTCAGGGATCACACAAGGGCTTACCTGCCTCATCTTCCACTCTATCTAGATGGCTTGTCTCCACTATTGCTCTGGCTTATGAACTTCTAGGCAAGACTGCCCCAGAAGGTTTGAAAGGACATTCCACCCGAGCGGTTGCGACGTCTACAGCGTTGCTGCGTGGTGTCGATGTCCCAGAAATATGTAGAGCTGCCACCTGGTCTACTGCGTCCACCTTTGTGACACACTACAGGTTGGACCTTCGAGCCAGAAAGGAGACAAGTTTTGGCAGGGCAGTTTTGACGTCTGTTCTGCAGTGACGGCCCTCCTTCCGGTAAGTGAGCTTGCTAGTCACCCAATTGTGTGCATTCACAGAGGCCACGAAGAAGAAAGAAAGGTTACTTACCTGTAACCATGGTTCTTCAAGTGGACCTCTGTGAATTCACACATCCCACCCAGCCTCCCCACTATCCGTCACTGACTGATTATGTCTCCGATAAGTTCGGGCTTTGTGGCGGATAAATGGAACTGAAGGCTGAGGGGGTGGAGCATGCGCGATAGGGGCAACTCTAAACTTGTTACTTTTTACAAAAGCTCTAGAAGATTCCGAGAAGACCAGCGCAGGCGCTGTCTAAACCCAATTGTGTGAATTCACAGAGGTCCACTTGAAGAACCATGGTTACAGGTAAGTAACCTTTCTTTTTTCTTGAATGCCTCCAGTGTTGGAGCACTCACCAACTCCCGAGGTAACTGGTTCCACTGTCGGATTTGCCCTTACAATTTATCCTTTTTGCCTGAAGAGCAATTTTTTTAAGGGAGGTCTGTTAATAAATATTCTTGTATTTATTTATGCATTGTATGCAGTGAGGCACAGGGCCAAGAATGACTAAAAGCAAATCAGAATGCAAGAAGGCGAAATATTCCAGATGGCTGTTCAATAGGAGAACTTTATGAATGCTGTTTGTGAAGTGCATGGAACTGCATGTTCCAATTGCTCCCATTTATTGCTTATACAGGAGCGATTAGAACATGGAGTTCTGGATATTGAGCAGGTACTTCAAAACTACGTGTGAGATCTGCAACAAAATGTGACAGCATGGAATACTCCCATTCACTGCTGCAATCACGCATCATCCTCCATTTCATTCCCCTTCCCATCCAGTTCTCCATCCCCGCCTACCCCATCAATCAGCATTCTTTGGCCGATGAGCACTACAACAACGTATTGCACTGTTCTGTGTTGTCCTTCCTTCGTTTTGCCCTCACCTTCCCCCTTTGCACTTTTTCAAATTCTGCAAACATTCAGGCTTCACCCAAGACTGCTGAGGCTTCCCTCTTCTTCTGTGCAGATAATGCCATTTTAACTACATAAACAATGGCATTGCACATTGGAAACAAAGGGCATTTATTATGTACTAAGATCATATTGAGTGGTGCATATTAAGTTCAATTCCATCAACTTAGGTAGCTGTCTTGCCATTTTTCTTTGTTTCTTAATATTCCTTTCTGCAGCATCCTCATGTTTATGCACTAATGGCTGTTCTATATTAAAAAGAGGATTTTGGATCATCCTGTTGTCAGACCCTGGTTAAATCAACAAAGCCTCTCTGCATGTAACTCTGGAGTAACACTGGGAATTGAATGGAGAGGCTTATTCCTTCTGCTATCTTTTAAATACTTGCTGGGCCATTGCTTCCAAAGGATTCCCTACAGTCTGACTCTTGTCTCTAGGCAACAGCGTTGCTTCATGCAGCAGTTTATTGGAGAAACAACATAATTTAGTTATTTAGCTCCTTTTTCTAGTACAGACTTCTTTTCTTCTTCGGAGGCACTTTGCTCACATCTGGAAGGGCTATTAAGAAAAGTGTTTATATTTGCATCTAGATGAAAATTCAGAATATTGGTAGCTTGGCTAGCATGAGGACCGAAGTTGTATCATCAGATTTGCAAGATAGAGGAAAGGATTAGATAGATGTATGTGAAAGGATGTTATGCTGTTAGAGGGCAGATGAGTGACGCATAATTTGAGGCAGAGTGAAAAATATTAAGAGATCCACTCTTCACAGGAAGCAGAAGTGGAGGGATTACCAAAAAAACCCCATGGAGGTAGGGAAAGAACATAATCTAGAAACTTAATGGTGTTGAGGACCTGGCAAATGGGCAGAGATGTCTTCCCTCGGAACATGGTAAGTGGAAGATAGGATGATACCTACGTATATCCATGCCAGAGTCTTGCTTTCGGGCCTATTGTTGTTCACACTGTCACAACATACTGAAATGTCAGCTATGAAATAATAGCTTACAGTAAGAGCCTTACAGTAGCACTCATGGGTTACTAATTAGCTGCTTATGCAAACTTATCACAGAAATTCCTGTGCTTCTTCAGTTTGAACCAATGCAGATGTTGACTGTATCTACACTGTACGGTGAGACAGTTTGATACCACTTTAACTGTTGTTGCTCCCTCCTACTGAAACTTGGGATCTGAAGTTTGGTGGAGTACTTAGAAATTTGTACTGCATTAGTTTTGAGGACTGCACTAATGCTCACTGGCGGAAAATTCTAAGGACAATGTAGATACAAAGATGCAAGGTTGTTTTGTTGTTGTTGTTTAATTGTGCTTGGAAATGCATGTTCTAGAATCTAAGGCCAAAAGCCCATTGGTTTTTTTACACTGGTGTAGCATAATCAGCATACCTCTTGGTGACAAGTGCCAATGGACTCCCAGAGGAGATTTTTGATGCTTCAGATGTACACAATCCCAATGAACTTCCTCCTCTTCATTTCGCCCCTTCTCTTTTTCATCCTGAGCAGTCAGGGCCTGCGGGGACCTCTGAAGCCACATTCTGTGTTCCAACTCCACTTTGGAAGGGGCTCCGGGAGGCAGAAACATGGTGGAAAACTGCAGAACCCCTTTGAGAAGTCCCCATTTACACTGGGCAGTTCTCTTCAGGTGAGTGTCCAGGTCTTCTTTGGTGCTGAGTCTCAGTAATGGAGGATGCCAGACTTCAATGGTGGTGGAGAGACTTGTCCTCTGTTTCTTTGTCACTATCCCTGTGGCCGGAAGCCTGTGCTGATGGACCGCCAGAGGAGATTTTTGATGCTTCAGATGAACACAATCCCAATGGACTTCCTCCTCTTCATTTCGTCCCTTCTCTTTTTCATCCTGAGCAGTAAGGGCCTGCGGGGACCTCTGAAGCCACATTCTGCCTTCCAAATCCGCTTTGGAAGGAGCTCCGGGAGGCAGAAGGACCCTCAAGGACTGAAGTCCCCACCTATGCTGGGCTGTTCTTCTCCTCAAGTGAGCTTCCAGGTCTTCTTTTCTGGGGAGATTCAGGAATGGGAGATGCCAGACCTCAATGGGGGTGGAGAGACTTGTCCTCTGTTCTTTTCTCCCAATCCTTGTTCCCTCAGGCACTTGCCCCTTTGCTTGTCTTTGCTGATAGACCTACCATAAAGAGAAAATGAAGAGAAAGGTCCAGCATTAATGAGAGTAAAGAAAAACTAGTTTTCCCATTTTCTTTTTCTGGAGAACGAACACCAGATCCGCTTCCTGTCTCTATGCATTTTTTTTACATTTAGTAAGCAAGCCAATAACAGTAATGCAACAACCGACCTTCGCTTGGGCGCTGGAAAGCTGGGGTGGCATTTCATGGACAGCAAAGAGGCACCTGAAACATCTCTTGATTGATTCACAGATTTTTTTGAATAAAAGTGAAACTCTGTAGGAGTTTCAAGAGGATAACAATATGATAACATAATGTTATGAACAAGAGAATAAGAGTAAAGATGAGGTATCTGATTAGGGTTGCAAAGGCTTCCTTGGGAGCAACCGGAACCCTGTGCTGGGTCTTCTCCATCCTTGGATCAACACAGCTGCCAGAGCGCGGGTGACCCACCAAATAGATGGTTGTAGCAAAGAGCCTCGTGGATTCAAACGTGTTATGAACCAAAGGAAAACTCTGCAGAAGTTTCAAAACGATAATAAAATGAAAACATAATGTTATCAAAGTGATAACAAGAAGAAAGATGAGATATCTGATTGGGGCTGCCAACATTTTCCCGAGAGCAACCGGGAGTTTGCGCTGGGTCTTCACCATCACTGGATCAACACAGCTGACTGAGCGCTGGTCACCCACCAGATGGATGGTTGCTGTCCTGGACCAGAGGTTTATGAAGGTGATGAATTGCATCACAAAGTGACATCACAAAGAGTGGTCGAGGTACTGTTGCCTCTCCACCTGAAACATGGGAGGCCTGCCTTGTTTTCCTTACTAGTCGCAAATTGGAAACAAGGACACAAGTATACAGAAAGCACTTGTCTTTGCTTTGGAACCATCATTTGTTAAATTCTTTGGACTATTGCAATGGAAGCCTGGGTCAGGCCAAGTTGTGAGAGACACTGGTTGGGTGGTCTCTGAAAGAGGAGTCCAGGAAATGTTTGTAACCAAAATCACAGTAAAGACATATCTTTATTTTTTTTAAGTTATTTTAAATATTGTTACTTTGCCTTCCTTCTGAAAAGGGCCGTTGTTGGCTTACAAAATTAAACGACTGCTTGTTTGTGTGTGTGTTTGTGTTTGTGTGCATGTGGTCCCACTGGGGTTCACATAGATTTGTAGAAAGTTCTGTTGCTGTCAATAAAAATGGATACCAAAAACCAGGATCCATATTATGGGATATCTACGAAGCTTTTTGACTATGCAGGGATCTCAACCCATATCCTCCTCTTCCAAATCTAATATTCAAACAATTATACTCTACACTGGCTCAGTCAGAATTTACATATGATTCTATAGCCAGAACATCTTGGCATGTATCCTGTTGCAAAGCTATATGGATAACGCCAGAAGAACATTGACAGCGCCGGTAGACTGCCACTGAAAAAAAGTCCCTACTTCCGTTTCGAGGTACATTCAGCTTCATCTCATTGCACACACTCTGTGCCCATCCTAAAACTGAAGGAGCTACTCTTTCATTAATAGCAAGTTAGTCAGAAGTTGGGAGTTTGATTCTCCACTGGGCCTCCTTGACAGGGGCTGGACTCCATGATTCATAGGGTTCCTTCCAGTTCTACAGTTGAAAGATGATGATGATAATGATGAAATGGTAACAAGCTGTACTTAGCATCTGCTATGCTTATGTTCAGATGCCGGTAGCCACCCTTCACATTGTGCATGACACCAAAAAATTGTTTTGTAAACTCATCAGGTGTTAATTATCTTCATTCGTTCTTCCGTTCATTCATTTGTTGATTCATTGGGTCCGTGCCACATAAGGCAGGTGTATGAGCCATGTCCCACATCAGGTGTCCTAAAGCTTGTAAGCTCTGGATGTGTTGGATCACAGCTTCCATCATCCACAGCCAGGAGGGTAATTTGCACCCGGGTGGAAAAGCTCTCCTGCCACACCTATGCCTATGTACATTTAACTGCAGTACCACTGCTTTCCCTGCATCTATTTATTTCCTTTTCTCTCTTTTTCTCTCTCACACACAATACCTTTTAAACTGGAGGCTCTCTGGGGCAGAGACCTGCTCTCAGTAAAATACTATGCACCTTCTAATGGGTTAATCAAGAAAGAAATACCTTTGTCATTATTAAAGGCAAGAGGGGAAATCCTTCTTGGCACAAGGATACGACGACTACCAAAATGGTGTCACTGTATGTCTGCCTGTAGTGGAGCTGTTTTCAAAAAAAAAAAAAAACCAGGGTCATTTTTATCCATGTAATAGAGTTCTATGCATGTTTACTGGAGTGCATGTGCCATTTGAGCGCCAGTATTTATCTGACTGGAGAGCTCACGGAGTTGAGCACCTGAACTGGAGTTTGGTTCTGTCCTCTGTGTTCCTCCCAGGAGAAAAGCCAGCCTTGGGCAAGCCGCATCATCCCAGAGCGCTTCTAGAAGAAGGGACTTGAGAACCACTTTTGAATACTCTCTACCTGGAAAACACTGGGAAGGGTCAGCATAAGTCAGAATTGACTTGATGGCACACAATTATTATTATTACGAGGGTGTTGGCCTAGGACTAGGGAGAGCGGCAATGAAACCCCCGTCTGGTCACAAAACTGACAGAGCAATTTTGGGCTTGTTACTCTTACTCGGTTTAACCTTCCTCACGGTGGTTGTGAAGAGGCGACACCCAGAAATGTGAGGAGGCGTGGTCTGAGTGTCCCCTGGTGGCTCCTTCCAGTATACCTGGTGCCACAGTGTGTGTGACAGACATTCAATGTGTTGTGCACTTGCATCAGCCTTTATCTTTTCCTGTAATACCCTAATCGTGAGCCATCAAGTCAATTCTGATTTATGGTGACCTTTTTCATGGTTTTCCATGTAGAGAATACTCAGCACTAGTGATTGACCATTCCCTTCTTCTGGGGGTGCCCTGGGACTGTGCAGCTGGCCCAAGGCCACCCAGGCTGGCTCTGTTTCACAGGAGGCCCGGGGGGGGGGGGAATCGAACTCCCAACCTCTGGCTCCGCAGTCAGAGACCTAAACCACTGAGCTCTCCAGCCAGCTTGTAATGCCCTAGAGCAGTGGTCTCCAAACTTGGGCCTCCAGATGTTCTTAGACTACAAGTCCCAGAGTTCTTGGAGTACAACTCCCAACTTCGCCACCACCTCTGCTGGCCAGGATTTCTGGGAGTTGAAGTCCAAGAACATCTGGAGGCCCAAGGTTAGGGACCACTAGTCCACACTACAGAAATCATGGATCCTCCAGTGCATGGCTTTGCAGTGGTGCAAAAACATGGATTTGATGCATGAATCTGCATGAATCCACATGATTTTGACACAGGATCACCCCCAAACCACTGTCTAATCATAGGTCCCATCTCTGCCCACAGACTACAAGACAAAAATCATAGGTCCCTCAGCGCATGGCTTTTCAGTGGCACAAAACACCAATATAGGTCAGAGATGCTCATGGATCCACATGATTTTTCTGCAGGATCATCCCCAAACCACTGTCTACTCACAGGCCCCAGTTGTGCCCATAGGTTACACCACAGACCAGTGGTTCTCAAACTTCGGTTCTCAGATGTTCTTGGACTGCAACTCCCAGAAATCCTGGCCAGCACAGCAAGTGGTGAAGGCTTTTGGGAATTGCAGTCCAAGAACATCTGGGGACCCACATTTGGGAACCACTGCCACAGACCACACACTGGGTCCTGAGGGACTGAGAGAAGGGCCTCCTGGAAGATCTTAAAAAGCAGTTGGAGTTGGGTGTCATCAGCACACTGGTGGTACCACACCACAAAATTCTGGACAGCCTCTTTCAGGTTCTTCACGTATATGTGAAATAATATGGGGAATCATGGAACCCTGAGACACTCCACAGGCTGTCAAGGTGTTGAACAGGGGTCCCCCAGCACCACTACCATTCACAAAGCAACACTACGCAAGGGAAAATCCCATAGGTGGACTCCTTTTTTCATCTGTTAACCACTTCTCACACAAACCCAAAGCAATTGAAAGGGCTGTTTTTCAACAAGTATGAATGGTAGTGAGCAGAAGAAGGTATCCTGTGTAGAAGACCATCTGGGTGTTGTCAACATTCAGGCTGCCCTTTGCTATGTAAAGCTTGGTATCCTTTTTCCTGCTGGCAACGCGGGCACGATATTGTGCAGCAATATTGGGCCATTTCCTGGCTATTTGAACCGTGGCTACAGAACCACAATTTCCCACATTCATAAACCAGAGAGTTTTTGCAGAATTGAATATTATTAATAGGCAAAATGTAGGAAATTACTCTCTGGGCATTCCATGATTTTACGGGTCCCCATAATCTTCACTCACATGTGGGCACTCCATTTATTTAACTTTTGCTTAAAGGTGGGGATTGAGATTACACATGCACGTGTGAGAGGGCTTGAATTGTCTGATCCAAGAGGTGGTCAGCCTGAAGGGGAAACTGCAACAGACAAAGAGAGAGAGAACTCCTGTTTTGTTTGTAAGTGGGATAAATTATTCCCTACCATATACAAGTCCAATAAATAAATAAATAAATAAAATATACTGTACTTGTGGCTTCTCATTGCCATCTTGTGTCTTTTGGTGGTATCGCATCTATAAAATTCCACTGGATGATTCTGCAATCCGCAGCCAAAAAGGGAGCAGAGCAGCAAAGCAGGGTCAGCGTGTTTGTGGAACTGCAAAATAAACACACTTTTTTAAAAAGGAGGACAACACACACATCAATGAGAATTAATGTGACCAGGAACCACAGAAAGTTGGAGTGTGAGTTGGAAAAGGAACTAAAAAAACTGGGAAGACATAGGCAATGGAGTGTGCTGGGGAGGAGGACGCCTTTCATGATTTAATGGAGGACAATTTTCACGAGCCTCTTGAAGAGAAGACTGAGGGGAGACATGAAAGCAGTCTTCCAATATCTGAAGGGTTGCCACAGGGAAGATGGCATCAATTTATTCTCCATTGCGCCTGAGGGTAAGACAAGAACCAATGGGTGGAAACTCGTCAGAGGGAGATCCAACCTGGAAATAAGGAGGAATTTCCTGATGGTGAGAACCGTTTAGCAGCGGAACAGCTTGCCTCCCGATGTGGTGGGTGCCCCATTGCTGGAGGTTTTCAAGAAAAGATTGGACAGTCATCCGTCCGGGATGGTCTGAGGTCCAGGATGGTCTGAGGTCTCCTGCCTTGGGCAGGGGGTTGGACTAGAAGACCTCCAAGGTCCCTTCCAACCCTACGATGATTCTATGATTCTTTGATGATGAATTATTGACATTAACGAAATGTACGTTATGCCTTTCAAATTGCCTAAGAAATTTTTCATCCAATAGAAGTTGTGAGGGCTGCCAGAAGCCAATAAGAACATCTGGTGGGAGCAGGAGTTTTGAATCTGTAAAGGGGCCTGGAAACCAATGAGGGCTGCTGTGCTGTTTCTGCTTCAGTAATTTTCCATGGATTGGATTACTGTGAGAGCTCCTGGTGCCCTCCAGTTTGGATTATATTTGCTGCCTTACTTTCCTTGCCTTTTAAATTTGATTTTCTCAGGATTTCTCTCTCCCATTTCTTTGGATCCTTGTTGCTGATTCCAGGCAGCCTACCTGTGCTAGCATACCTCCTTGGGGTTATTTCTCTCTCTTTTTTATTCCCTTATTTCTTTGGGGAGTTTTCTTCTGCTTGGGTTTGTTGGTTAATTTGGGTCCTTTCTTAGATTATTCTTGCTGCTGCTGGCATGGTCTGCCTGCTAGACTCAGAAGAGACAATAAGAAAAGGCATCAAGTGGTGATGGGAGAGAAATATCTGCATATTCTGGTCGTTTCAGTTTGTGAGGGCTTGGGTTGTATTTTTGCCTTTATTTGCATGCTTCCACATCTTGGTTTTTAGGAGGAGGGGCTATGTGGTTCGTTTTTGTTTACGTTCTTTTTTCCCCCTTTCGTTTTGCAGTCTTCCCCCCGTGTGTTGGGAAGGTGCCTTCCCTGTTTGATTGATTTTTTAAAATTATTTGCTACAATCTTATTGTTTACTGTGTGTATTTTGGTGGTGGGTAGTTGGGACTGCTTTATTTGCTTTTGCTGGGGTGGGGTGTGTCAGGGAGTGCGTGTGCTTTATGATTGTGTCGGTGTGCCACTGAGCTGGGCTGTTGTTGTTGGGCTGAGCTGGGCACAGCTTGGGGCATTTTTCTTTTGTTGTTCATTGTGTTTGCATTGTGTGTGCCTGCCTGTATGGCTGATTCCTTTTTTCCAAATGTGCTCCCCAGGCCCAGAGGGCCGGTTGTACTGCATGAGTGCTACTGAACTCATTCTGTTGTTGTTGTTGTTTTCTAATATTGAAGTGCTCTATTGCTTCCTGCCACCCACTGATTTTTCTTTCTCGTCTGTTCTGTTGCCTGCAGTTGGAGTAGATTCATTCTCTGTTGCATTCTCTCTAGTGTTTGGTGTAGTTTTAAAAGGTTCTTTAGAGCTTTTACAATGCCAGAAACATGAATGGGGAGATATGAAGTGGATGGAATCTGAAAGTGGCTTTTCCTCTTGTGGAAAGCTTGAAGCAGTACTGGTGCATGAAAAATGTGAAAACAAAAAGGCACCCCCAGAAAGAATCTGAAATGAAAGAAATCATGTTGGGCATTGCTGGTACCACTCTATTTGGAGTCCTAGACAGAAACACTAAATAGCACCGCAGGTAAGCTAACTTTCCTGTTTTGACCTGTTCAAAACAGCTTCTATGTCTTCTGCAATTCAATCTTTATTCTGTCACACATTTTTTAAAAACACCTGCTTCATATGTTATTTATTTGCATGCAAGTAAAGGAATTCCACTGTATGAAATCCATCAGGTTCTTAGAGCAGTATGACAATGGGACCCATTACATAGCGAGGTAGTGAGCACTCAAACGCTGGAGGCCTTCAAGAGAAAACTGGACCACCCTCTGGCAGATCTCCTTTGATCTGGATTCCTGCCTTGAGCAGGGGGGGTTGGACTCGATGGCCTTAGAGACCCCTTCCATCTCTTCTATGATTGTGTTTGTTACTGAATTTGATCTTTGTCTGTGCCTCTGAGGAAGCAGGGTGTTCCGTGTTGGAGTATGCAGATCAATGGTGTCCCAGTATGCAGTGGGTGATTCTGCCAATCACTCAGTTCTACCCTGCTCTTGGGGCACTATTGTGTGTTGGTCACTTTCTGCCCCATCTCTCTCTCTCTTGAGTGCCTTCTTGACAGAGTTGGCAACGTACCAGGGGATGGTTTCGATCCATCGACCTCTGGGTTATGGGCCCAGCACGCTTCCGCTTCCGCCCTTGAAGAAGGGCCCTTTTCCATAATGGAGATTGCCTGAGCACCTGAGCACCTGCTCTCTGACGGCTGTCTCTCCATCCACACTTGCATCCATGCCATCCAGCTTTAGGGGGTGGTTTACCCAGTTTAGAAACGTTCATCAAAGCTAAAGAGACTTGCCTGGAATATGTAAGACAAACAACCTTCTTTGTTTTTCACTCAAACACTCTATTTTGACCTTTGCTACCGAAACTAAAGTCTGTAGTTAATAAACCTAAAGTTATTACAAGTTAACTCCATGTTTTTGACTCTGTACATAATTTAGCTCATGGAAGATAATTGGTCAAAACACACAATGATCTTGAACATTCAGGCCCCTTGCTGCTAAACCCAGGGCTATTGGGCTCCGGCTGTCTTTGTAGCCCAGTAAGGCTGGTTAACCTCTGGCTCAGATTTGTGCACAAGAAGAGGTGGCAATTAGTTCTTCCTAGCAAGGCTGTTGTTTGCCCTGATTAAGTTCAGCTATTCTCCAACTTTGTGGGGTTTGGCTATCCGGTATTTCTTGGCAGTACATTAGGCTGAAAGAGAGGGGCTGCACCCCGTGAGGTTTCAGGGATGCATGGTGACTGAAACCAGGTTTCCCCCCATTTACCTCTCTCTGCTAGGGATAGGCAACCCAGAATCTTCTGGATATTTGCCAATAACAAGTCCATTTATTGCAGCTAATTTTAGCAATAATCTAATTGTTTCATGCTTTACTACTGGGCCAAACACTGCATCATAATATTTGCCATATTTTTTATTGTATCCTTTTGCTACTAATCTTACTCTATATCTTTCAATATCTCCTGAAGCATTTCTTTTGATTTTATAAACCCATTTACAGCCTACTGCTTTTCAGTCTGGTGGTAGTGTGGTTAAAGACCAAGTTGAAATTTCTTTTCATGCTTTCTATTTCCTCGTGCATTGCTTTCTTCCAATTTCTAGCAATGTTTGGTGGTAATTTAACTATATCTGTATAAGTTTCTGGTTCTAGTTTTATACCATAAGCTTTTATGCTACTGGCTTGGTATCTGTCAGGAGATTTACCAAAATTTGATCTTTCTGATCTCCTGAGTGTTTCATATGATGGACTTGGTTCTGGACTTTCCTTTTGTTTCTTATCTTCTTCTTCTTCACTTTCTATTTCCTCAGACTGGCTATCAACAGGTGTTTCTTCTTTAATTTCAATTGGCTGATGTTCTGGTGAATTAGTTTCATCAGCCGATTGTAAATCATTTATTCCTGTGTCTAAGTCTACTTTAGTGAATTTTCCTACTGAATTCCAATTCTGCTCATTTACTTTAACACTTCTGCTTACAGTTATTCTATTTTCTTTTGGCAACCACACTCTGTAACTTTTTGTTGTTGTTTAGTCTTTAAGTCGTGTCCGACCCCATGGACCAGAGCACGCCAGGCCCTCCTGTCTTCCACTGCCTCCCGGAGTTGGGTCAAATTCATGTTGGTCGCTTTGATGACACTGTCCAACCATCTCGTCCTCTGTTGTCCCCTTCTCCTCTTGCCTTCACACTTTCCCAACATCAGGGTCTTTTCCAGGGAGTCTTCTCTTCTCATGAGATGGCCAAAGTATTGGAGCCTCAGCTTCAGGATCTGTCCTTCCAGTGAGCACTCAGGGTTGATTTCCTTCAAAATGGATAGGTTTGTTCTCCTTGCAGTCCAGGGGACACTCAAGGGTCTCCTCCAGCACCACAATTCAAAAGCATCACCTCTTCGGCTGTCAGCCTTCTTTATGGTCCAGCTTTCACTTCCATACATCACTACTGGAAAAACCATAGCTTTGACTATGGGGACCTTTGTCGGCAAGGTGATGTCTCTGCTTTTTAAGATGCTGTCTAGGTTGGTCATCGCTTTCCTCCCAAGAAGCAGGTGTCTTTTAATTTCGTGGCTGCTGTCCCCATCTGCAGTGATCATGGAGCCCAAGAAAGTAAAATCTGTCACTGCCTCCATATCTTCCCCTTCTATTTGCCAGGAGGTGATAGGACCAGTGGCCATAATCTTAGTTTTTTTTTATGTTGAGCTTCAGACCATTTTTTGCGCTCTCCTCTTTCACCCTCATTAAGAGGTTCTTTAATTCTTCCTCACTTTCTGCCATCAGAGTGGTATCATCTGCATATCTGAGGCTGTTGATATTTCTTCCGGCAATCTTAATTCCCGCTTGGGATTCATCCAGTCCTTCCTTTTGCATGATGTATTCTGCATATAAGTTAAATAACCAGGGGGACAATATACAGCCTTGTCGTACTCCTTTCCCAATTTTGAACCAATCAGTTGTTCCATATCCAGTTCTAACTGTTGCTTCCTGTCTGTAACTAGAATTCTTAAATCCCAATAAAATGCCCTCTTTTCCTCTTGAACTTAATTTTCCCCTCCTTTGTGCTTTAGGAATGTGAATCCAACATTCAAAACCAAATGCCTTTAAATGATTAATTTTAGGTTTACTGCCATGAAATTTTTCAAATGGTGTTGAATTTACTGCTTTAGAGTAGATTCTGTTTTGAATATAATTAGCATATGTAATGCATTCTCCCCAAAATTTTCTTGAAAGAGGAGAATCATTCAACATTGTCCTTACCATATCTTGCAAATATCTATTCCTTCTTTCTGCTATCCCATTCTGTTCTGAGACACTGGAGAACAAGGGAGAAGGTCTGTTTTTGTTTGCATGAGACTCAGAATAATTCATAACATTTTAAAAGAAAATAATTTCTAAATATCCTGTTGAATCTCTAACCCATTTTGAGTAGAAAACTGAGCTTCTATAGCATTCAAGTTGCTTAGTTTTATATTTTCTTGTATTAAGCAAACATATAGCTGTTAAATTTAAATTTCATAAAGTTTTTTTTAATCATTCTTTTCCCCAAAAAATCATTATTTTTGCCATTCAGTAAAAGAATGCTTGATTACATTTGTGAAAAGTCATTTCTAAAAAGTGAAAACCATCATCTTGTCTCAGGTACTTAAAAGAAAACCTTAGTTATATTTGTGAAAAATAATTTTCCTGCCATAGCCGAGTGATTTAATTAATTCACACACCGAAATTCTCTCTTACCATTTATCTGCCTGCCAGCATAAGGTTTCTTAGTTACAGGTGTCATGCCATTTAATTTCCTCTCCTCCACCTCCTCCTGCTTTTGTTTCCTTTTTATACATTTTTCTCATCACAAGTGACCATAACAATGTAAGATTGTCTGTACTGGTGAGGTTATTTTAGAGCAATCTTACAATATTTATGAACTCCTTACTGCTTGCTAAATGTCATCAGTTAACAATTAATTCCTATTTATGTGGATTTTTAAGCTCCTTGATTGCCATTTGCAAAAAAAAAAAAAAGTAGTTTTCTAATGGCACCTTTTCCAAAGCATATAACCACTTTGATCATGGACGTCTACGAAACATTTCCTGTTTACAAACTCTTGGCAACGCGAGTTGATCCTTTCATCTTAAGCCAAAACGAAGAACTTTTCTCTAAGCATCTGCTTAGTTATATCGCACCAATACTTGAAAGAGATAGCCTTCGTTCAGGTACATGCCAAAGGAAGCTTCTATTTTTACTGCCTAATTCAGCAAACACCAATGTGGCTATGAACAGTATTTCTACCGAGATTCTTATGCTGTCAGTTACAGAGAATGGCAGCTAGTCTGACAGATGAATTTTTTTCAGCTCCTTTTGAGCGAACTGTCCTAATTTGGTTCACATAGGAAGCTTAATTGGAGCCACACTGAACTACAGTAGGTATGTTTGGGTTGGACCCTCTATCCAGTTAGCCAAGGGGAGTATGTAGAAGGAGGGATGGAGGCTGAGTATTCGAAGCTTCCTACTCAATGTCCATGTCTTCCTTTGCAGGTAGATGGAAGGCAGGTGGGTTGTTCTTAGGCTGATTATCTTGAGTCATGCCATGCAGAAAGTAAAATGCATTGCCATGTTCCAATATGTTTGCTGCTCTCTCTTCAAGAAGCCAATGACTCAGCTTTTGTCTGCTGGTAAAAATATGATTTATTTCCAGCTCTGCAATGCTCAATATGAGCAGCCGATTTAGGCTTTGAAAGGCTCCTCACAAGAAAACCAAGGAAATTGCTGCAGTTCAGTGTCTTGGCTAGATGAAATCATCCTTCACTTGGAACTACTTTGGAGGAGTTAAAGGCTGTTACAGAATTATGCCCCCTTCTTGGAGGCACACCTGCACACGGGGAGGGGGGTAGACTCAGGAAGATAGACTCCATTACGAACCTGGGTTTCTGGCATGGACGCTGGAGGCTGAATGGTCACAGCCGAGGCACCAGACTAAGACGCATCCACCCTCTTCAAGGATAGTCATGGCATCAGCAGAAGAGAATGGATAGTTCCAGTGCTGATGGGGCAGAGAAACCTCTGGAGGGTAGCAGTGGTAGCTGAAGGTGACATTAGTGGAGGATCTTTCACAGACAATGGCAGTGACACTCAAGCTAACTTTAGTTGGTACTGCACAGGAGGCAACAATAGGAAACCACTGCTGAATCTTTCTTACCTTGAAAACCCTACAATGACAGTCCAAATTGAAATAAGAGATAGTGTTGGAAGATGAGACTCCCAGGTTGAAAAAGCATTCAGTCAGCTACTGGGGAAGATCAAAGGACAGGTATGAATAGGACTGTCACTAATGATGCAACTAAATTAAAGCCAAAAGGATGTCTAGTGGCTACAGAACTGTAAGAGTCATTCTCCTGTTTCATTTCTGACCCCCAGGCCAACATTTCCAACCACATTTGGTTCTGCTTTGTTTCCTACTTTTGTGTTCCAGTCACCTATGATTATAAGCATGTCTTTTTGGTGTATGATCAATTTCCTCCCGAGGTTTTCAAGTTTCTGATGGAAGGTTTCAGTTTCATCTTCTTCACCAACTGTAGTTGGAGCATAAACTTGAATGATGACTATGTTGATAGGTTTTCCCTGAGGTCTGAGGGATATTATTCAGTCAGGCCTAGCATTATAGCCCCTTACTGTGCTACATCTTGCCTCAGCATTAGAGCTGCTCCATTTCTCCTGAGTTTGTCATTTCCAGAGTTAAACACTTTTAGCTGTCCGACCGAAAATGTTCCCCCCAACTAATTGTGTATAGGGTTGCAGCTTAAATGGCACAAATTAACTGGTTTAAGATTTATTTCAAACCCTACAGAACATGGATAAAGCCTGTCCAAATGTTACGTGAAGGCAGAATTGTGCATCAAAGAGTCCAATCAGCCCCACTTTAGTTTCTCAGAGTATGTTTTTCTGATCAAGGAAGTTTTCCAAGCAGCAAATGCCAAGAACACGTTTGTGTGTGTGTGTTCTAGAAAGATAAGATTTGTAGAATACACTGCTGTGCAGGAATAATAGGGGCTATTTAATAACCACTGGGGCATTGGTAAGTTGTTTCTCATGCTAGATTTAATCATTCAAATAAAAACAAAGCCTTATTATTAAATATCCCTGATTACAGTGAATATGAATGAGTCCCTTCATGCCAACCCAGTGTGATACTGTTGCCCGAGTGTTGGATTAGGGCATGGGAGATTCAGTTTTTAGCTGCCACTGAGACAACAGTCAATGGGAGGGCCTTTGGGCAGTCAAACATGTTCGCACAGCCTCAGCAAGGCCTGCTCCATAGGGCCGTTGTAAGGATAAAGGGAGGAAGAGGCACACACATATGCCACCTGAATATAAATGCAACTAATCGAATACAGTAGGAACCCTGTATCTGCGGGGGATCCGTTCCAAACTTTGCCTGCGGATGCTGAAAAACGCAGATGATAGCAAACCCTATTATAATAGCTAATACAGTACTATGCATAGCATGATCTCTGGTTTCCTCTAGTGGCCAGTTCTGAAAACTTCATTGTTAAAAATGTATATTTGGGGGATGTTTCTTTTAATGTTTTTAGACCGTGGATAAGTGAATCAGTGGATACTGATCCCGCAGAAAAGGGGGTCCTACTGTATTCTTGCTAAAGTACAATCTGCAGGAAGCCAAAATCACACTAAACTCAGCAACAGATAACCTGTGATTGAATATGTTTCTGATGAACCAGGAAGGGTAAAATTTCACATTGTCAGCTGTCCAGGGGGCAGAAATGGTTTAGATAAGTTTTGCGGTTGTGTTGCTGTTTGGATTGAGGGCAGCATCCAGAACCACTAAAGGTTTGGAAGATTGCCAGCTTTCTTTGCACTGACCCCCTCGGCCCCTTGATCTTTCAGCAATTAGCAAGCCACCCTGTGCCCATTTCTTCACATCAAATTGCTATTAAAAGGCACAAGAACCAAGGCTGGCTGCGAGTTTGTTTATTTATTTAATTAAAATTGAATTAACATGGTGCTATATTAAATCCGCAGTGGTGGTGCTGTGGGTTAAACCGCAGAAGCCTCTGTGCTGCAAGATCAGAAGACCAGCAGTCGTAAGATCGAATCCACGCGACGGAGTGAGCTCCCGTCGCTTGACCCGGCTCCTGCCAACCTAGGAGTTCGAAAGCATGTAAAAATTAGAGTCGATAAATAGGTACCACCTCGGTGGGAAGGAAACGGCGATCCGTGTCTAGTCGCGCTGGCCACGTGACCACGGAAACTGTCTACGGACAAACGCTGGCTCTACGGCTTGGAAACGGGGATGAGCACCGCGCCCTAGAGTCGGACACGACTGGACTCAATGTCAAGGGGAACCTTTACCTTTATATTAAATCCACCAGAAAATTTATACACTTTAAACGGTTTCAAAACACATCACAAAAAGTTTTAAAAAGAAACATACAGCATCCTCTCTAAAAGGGTGTGTCCCTGGCAGCCTTGAAGGGAAGGCTGGCCGGCCAGTTCGGCTTGGCTTGAGGGGCCTCCGGACCCGCTGAGAACTGGTTTCTGTCCCAAGAGCGACCAAAGCGCTTCCCTTCCAGAGCTCGGAGAAGTTACTTTTGGACCACTCGCCACAGAATCCTCCAGCCCTCAGGCTCCGCTGGGACCTCGTGGCCAAGAGGTGGTGATGGGACGGGGATTCTGGGACCTGCAGTCCAAAAGGGTGACTCTTCCAACCTTTGCCGGTGGCTCACCAGGCGCTGGCCTCCCGAGGCGCCCGGGCCAGGGATGATGGGTGCTGTAGTCCATCCACATTTAGAGGGCGGGGAGGTCCCCATCCCGGTTCCGCCTCCAAGCCTTCTCCCGGAACCGCCTCCCCCCCCCCTCCCAACCTTGGCGCTCAAGGCCGGCGATCCTACAAGCCCTTGTCGCAGGTGCCTCTGCGGAAGGAAGCGTCTTGTCGTTCCTCCACAAACAGGCTCAGGATCGGCCCCGCTTGGCCCTTCCGCGCCGGTTCCTCGCACCCCGCCGTGCGCCGGCAAGGCCCTTCGCTCTTCCGCGCCGGCAGGGCCCCCGGAAGGCCCGGCTCCGCGCGGCCGCGGGAGGGCGCCCGGGCAGCCCCGGCGCCGCCTGGCCGACCTCCTCCAAGGCCGGCCCCCTTTCCCCTCGCCTCCTCCGCCTCCTCCTCCTCCTGCTGGTGCTGGTGGCGGCGCGGGCGAGAGGCGGTGCCTGGGCGGCCCAGCTGGCCACGAGCGCCCGCCTCCCCCGCCGGAGCCAGCCAGCCAGCCAGCCGGGATGGCAGCCGGGGCGCCGGGAGCGGCCGCGGGCACGGGAGAGGCGCGGGCGGCGAGGAAGGCGGGCGCCGCGGAGCCCGGAAGACGGTGCTGAGCCGGTAAGGGAGCCGGCCCCGCTCGCTCGCTCGCTCGCTCCATCCACCCACCCACCCATCTCTCCCTCGCCTCCCTTCCCTTCCCTTCCCTTCCCCTCCGGGGGCGCCTGCCGCCGCCTCCCCGCCGGGCCTTCTTCCCTCTCCGGTCGCCCGGCCTCGGCGGCTTCTCCCTGGGCCGGGCCGGTGGTCCGAGGCGCGCGGAAGAGCGTCGCCCGGCCGCGGAGGTGGCTCGTCGGGTGCCTGGCCTGCCTCCTCCTCCTCCTCCGCCCCGATCCCTGGTGCGCCTCCCCGAGCCGGTCCGGAAGACCCGCCCGCCCTGATCGGCGCTCCAAGGTGGTGGCCGCTCTCTCTCGCCTTCCTTGCTCCGGGGGGTGGGGTGGGGTGGGGTGGGGTGGAGAGGCTCCCTTCTTCCTCCTCCTCCTCCTCCTCTTCTTCCCTGTCCCCTCCCCAGCCACGGCCAGCGACCCTTCCCGGCTCCCTCTGCCCTACGCCTGCCTCTCTGGGCTCCGCGGCTTCCTTGACCCTCGCCGCCTTGGCCTTCCCTGCTCCCGAGCTGTCCGTGCCGGGAACCCCGGTGGGCTCCTTCTCCGGAGGCCCCGCTCCCCGTCCGCCTGCCATCGAGTGAGGAACGCCGGTGACACCCCAGAGCATGGATCCCGGTGCCCTGGCCGGGGGCGGGCGGGTGAGGTCCTGCTCTCAAACCCGGGCCTTCCTCCGGCTCGCCCTTCCTTGCCTTCAGGGGCCTTTCGAAGGATGCCCTCCGAGGGGAAACGGACCGGACCCTCCCTCGGGGCTGAGCCGTTTCCCCCGCCCGCTGGCCCAGCGGTGGCGATCTGGGACCTTGGGCGCTCTGTCGAGGGGCGAAGACAAAGGCGGCTCGCCTGCAGGCAGGGAGCCCCCGAAGGGGCGGGCGGGCGGGGGGGGGGAGAGGCCTTGGGAAGCGGGCGGCAGCCCCACCTGCGGGGGAACTTGCCGTGGCTCCCGGCGCCGGCTTCGGCCTGCGGTGGGTGCCATAGGGTGAGCCCGAAGCGTAGCTGCTCTCGGCGGCAGCCGCCGCTATGCAGGCCAGGCGGGCGAGGGGCCTCTGGGTTTTAAAAATCCCAGGGGCTCGGGAGGGTTGAGGGCTGCTTGCGGTGAGGGCGTGGGGAGTGCCGGACCTGGGGGGTGGGAGGGGGGAGTGGTCCAGGTTCTAGTTGCCCTCCAGGCTGGCCCTCCAGGCTAGTTGCTCTCTCTCTCCATCGAAGTGAAGAGGCAGGAGGGCGTGTCTTGGCTAGCCATTGCTCCGCAGAGGAAGGGGTGAGGGATGGACATGGAAATCCTACCAGCTGTTGCCTGGACAGGCCCTTGAACCCTCGGCCCGTGGGCTTGAGGTGTGTGCTGGGGCAGTGGAGGAGCGGGCCCTGGCTCCCTCCATGAAGCCCCAGGTGGCAGTCCTGAGCGTTTCCTGGTCGAAGGACCAGGTGGCAACCAAGGTCATCCTGACGGTTGCCCCTCCAGAAGATGCCCCCCTGGCTGGAGCAGGCCGTCCGAGAGCGCCGAGTTGCTCCGTGGTGGTGGTTCACGTGCTTGGCGGGGGAAGAAGACTCGGGTCCGATGCCGCTCTCTCCCCCTAAAAGCCGACAGTGGCAAGAAAATCCCTTTTCTTGCCCGAGACCCTGGTGGGTGCTTCCAGCCAGAGTCAGGTATGCCTAGCCAGATGGGGATCCAGTCTGGCCTGGTGTAAAACAGATCTCTATGCTGTTTCAACTCCTCCTGAGCTGGATCTGAACAGGACTTGGCCTCAGAGATTTGTCCTTATGGAAAAGATCAGCAAATTGTGACGCTGTCCCCCCGTCCCCCCCAATGTTGTAGCCCCCCGCCCTCCTCTGGCTTGTTTTTCCCCCACTAAGAAAAGGTACTAATGGCATGGCAGGCAGCTCCTGGAAGCTTCCCAAAGGGGCCGTTACAGCATCCCGTGTGCCATTTAACCCCACAGAGCCGCCCATTTTCAAACCATGACAGTGAGTTCTAGATCTGACCAATTTCATTTGGGTGGGTTTCTATTTTGCTGTGTTGTGTTGAAGTTTTGGCAGTCTCTGCAGCCAGCCAAGGGCAGAAAATTGCCCCTTAGATCCATCAGAGGTGCACACCCGGCCTTTGAGTGTATCCATACTACACAGCATTGGAATCCTGGGATTTAGAGGTGATTTAATGGAGAACGTGGTGGCGCTGTGGGTTAAACCGCAGAAGCCTCTGTGCTGCAAGGTCAGAAGACCTGCAGTCATAAGATCGAATCCACGCGATGGAGTGAGCTCCCGTCGCTAGTCCCAGCTCCCGCCAACCTAGCAGTTCGAAAGCATGTAAATGCGAGTAGATAAATATGTACCACCACGGTGGGAAGGTAACAGCGTTCCGTGTCTAGTTGCACTGGCCACGTGACCACGGAAGATTGTCTTCGGACAAGACGCTAGCTCTATGGGTTGGAAACGGACATGAGCACCGCCCCCTAGAGTCGGACACGACTGGACAAATTGTCAAGGGGAACCTTTACCTTTACTAGTGTACTTTGTTTTCTACCGGTAGCAGAGAATTCTCCCATCAGGGCTACCAATCCCAAGAATCCTCCAGAGGTCGCCATGGTGTATAAAGTGGTACCAGTGTGTAGTGTGTAGATTGTGGGACCCAACTCAGACTTCTAGGGTAGACTCCGTGTTAGCTGCTCTTGCTGTCGAGAGATAGACTTAGATTGTGGAAGCCAAATTCAATGAAGCTGGGGGGGCGGGGCAGGTATGTTTCCCATTTCCTGCTACTTCAGATTTTGGAAGTGTGTTGCCCTCCAAGAGTTTTTAGACTACAGGTCCCATCAGCTTCAGTCTGGTCAATGGTATGAGCTTATAGGAGGTTTTGCATCTTAAAGATGCAGGACATAGAACCTGAAACCTTCTTCAGGTAGTACATGGGCTCTGCCACTGAACTATAGTCTGTGTCGTATCCAGACTCATAACTCCGCCGAAATGAGTAGCAATTTCAAGAGTGTGGCAACTCGTGTTCTTTTCAACGTGACCTGTGCAGGAAAATGTTTTGATAAAACGAGCCCTGTGTTTACTATCCTTGTCTTGTGCAACTCCATTTCAGCACTTGCTTGTGCGCTGTACCTTCAACCTTAGTTTGATCCAGTGGCAGTCAGAAATGTCATTTGGGTGTTCTGCTTTGGTGCTGAGCCATCTTGTGCTGGTTGCCAGTTTTGAATGCCAGCAGACAGTCCTGAAATACGTGAGAATTACCTGGATACAGGTTTAGTGGTGGTGGTGTTCCCGGCAGCTGCATCAGAATTTATAGAATGGAAAGATAAAGGTTGTGTTGACCTAACATAGGAATGAACTTTGTCCAAGTCTCATGATATTTATTCTTTATATTTCTCTTTCTTTATTTGAACTTACAATAGTATCAGAGACAATAAAAGAGAGGCCCATTTAACTACCATGCCTACACGTCTCCTCCTTCGAGTGAATAAAAGCCAGTGAAATGGATATTTAATTTTAAATCAGATTTGTAATTTTTTTTCTTGTTAAAACGCTTTCCAGTTTTTTTAAAAAAAATGTTGTATGTGATGGTAGTTTTAATGTAAAATATAGCATATGTCAGACATTTTGTTAAGAAACAGAGTTTATCGTTATATATTATCTTTACGTATTATGACAGTGGTGAAAATTCTGTTGCTTAGCTTAGTAGATTGCACTAAAGTAGGCCCACTGAATCAGTGAGGATTTACTGAGAACTTCTCTATAAGTTCCATTGATTCAAACAGACCTACTGTAACTGAGACTTAGGGTGTGGCTACATTGAAGAGTTGAATCAGAACATGTTAGCTTTGCTGCAATTTGATTCGTAGCCTGTATTACATCTGAAATTGTAATCTGTACTCAACACAGGGGCTGCAGATTGATTCGAGAATTCACTGTTCATACTTGTTGTGATGGGAATAACATTCTAGCCCACAGGCACCCTTTCTTTCCTTCCTTCCTCTGGTCCTGCCTCTGTCCACCCTTTCTTCCTCTAGTCCCACCTCTGTGATCCTTTTATGGTTTTGGGTGAGAAAACTAGAGCCAGGAAAGTGAGGGGAGGTAGTGATGGTCCTGTTATTGGCTGATTCTCATGTGTGAATTATGGGGGCGAGGTAATCCCAATGTGTTGTGTGTGCATGTGCATGAACATGCATTTCACATGTCAGAGAATGTCTCACAAGGGAAACAATTGGGACTTTGAAATGTGCATGTGTGTGCACAACCATACCACACAACACATTGGGATTCCCCCTCCTCCTTCTTATTTGTAGGCTGAATAGCTTGGCCAGCCCCGGTCTAAGCACATTCTTAGGGCATCAAGAAGGGAAGAAGGCACCACAGAGTTTTTTTCTGTGCAAATGGTGCACCCTCCTTAACACACCACATCCATCCAAACCTGTCGTTTCCCTCCCTCCCTCCCTCAAGAACCCGAAGAGAACCACCTCTTTACCTAAAGCGACTGAACCAGTAAAAACTGAAGAGTATAAAGACTCACCTAGCGAGAAAACTCATGTTTTGAGGGAAATGATTAATCATCATCATCATCGCTTGGTGTTTTTTTCTTCTTCAAATTTGTACTTCTGTATTTTGGGAGGTTGGGTGGGGATGAGGATAAAACGAGCTGCTAGTCTTTTAGACATATGGCCTCTGCACTATATGTGTGAGCCAGAGAAATAACAGCCACAGTTAAAAACGCCCCCAAAGGGGTTCTAAGCTCTTGTTTCAGCTTTCCAGTTTACAGATTCTGACAAAATCTGTCTACACTAATCAAAGTGTGAAAGCGCAAGATTGGACTGGAAAAGGGTGTTTTGATTGTACAGGTGATTTTGCATGCAACACATGGTTCTTGTTTGCCACATGCCATACAATTAAATTACCACATTTTCATGCATATAATGTGTGCATTATATGGTTTTTTCCAAGCCGTGGGACCTGCTGCGTGTTATATTTGTAGGTGGCAGCATAATCTTTCCAGTGCTTAGGGCTTCTCAAGGTCTTAATCGGGCTCTGGCCTTGGCTCTCATTTTCCATTTGAACTTCTTCTGAAGATTCAAAGCACTTGGAATGGTGTTGGTGGGGAAGCCCAGTGTGTTGTGGCTGGGTGTGCACACATGCAGACCGAAGCCGTGACTGTTTTTCCTTACAGTGGGACAACCCAGCTACCACCTATCAACACACCTCCGTCTTTACCGGAACATCTACAGGAGAAAACACACACTCAAATCCTCCCATCCTGAAAAAGCTGAAACCCTCTACAGGCAGAGGAAAAAAGGGGTTTTGGCATTAAATAGGCTGGAACAAGTCAAATCAGTCACTAAAATATATTTTGCATTCACCCGCTTTATAAGTAGAGCAAATCCTATCATGTAGTCGCACTCTTAGTAAGTCACAGTTGGAGTAGACCCATTTGAATCAATGAAATATATGGAGGAGTTGATTAATTATATCCCCATTGATTCATGGGGCCTACTCGGATGCAATTTACTGTGCTAAGCAGCAGGATTTGGGCCAATGTGTTGAAGTAATCTTTTTGAAAAAGATTTAGAAATAGTCCTTGGATTGGGGCCTGAATTTTATGGAGTACCATACATTTCTATGTAAACTATTCAGGTTAAACTTCCTGTCTTCCCTAGCATTCAGTCTGTTGGGTATCATTAGAAAAAAAAATTGGAATTCACAAACGGGGTATTTATCTCTAGCGGTACCTATTTTTTAACAGCAAGATGTGGAGATGAGAAGTAACAGACCGTATCAGTCTTGTTTCCCAACTTTGACTGAACTTACTCCTGAAGTTTTTCCTCCCTTCTCAATATGGTAGTGACATTGGCAGTTCTTGCAACACTCATCAGCACCTCCAGGATTGCTTTCAATAGTTTCCTTGAGAGGTGTTGATTTCTCTAGAAGGGCAACCCTAATTATTGTCCCTCTTCGAGTTCATCCTTTTCTTGCCTCTCTGAAGGTGTAAAACTTTTTTCTTTTCTTTTTCTTTTTCCAACCATGCCACATTTTTGAGAGCAACTCTCTTAAAACTTGCTGAGGGCTATCTGTGTATTTGTTCTCGGGGTAGTAACTTTTATGGTTTAACTGTTTTGCTCATGTTCTTGTTTATCCCAACTTTCCTGTAGTCTACATGTTATATGGCTTTCATTGTCATGCTTTGCATTGGATAAACTTGTGTGGAACGATAAGCCAGGATTCTGAGAATCCTGGCTTCTTGTTCGGGGGGCTGAAGGCTTGCACATTCGCCCTGTTGGCTTTTGCACCAGTCTTCCTGCCAGCCGGCGTACTTAAGCCAGTAAGGCTATCTTGGAAACCTATCGCTCTTCCAGACAAAGTGTTTATTCTCTTTAATGTACCTCGTTCATCACTGACAATGTTGAGATTTTCCCTCCAGTTCAGACAATGTAAAGTTTGTATTCCTATCTTGGAATTTCATAAACTTTCTTTGTCCCTTCCTGAAGGCGTGATTTATTTTTCTTTCAGTTTTCCCAGGAAATGGAATTTAACAGAATCATGCTTTGCATTAAGTTCATTTCCATGGTTAGACCTTCCTGGTTGGAAAGTCACCATGCAATCCATTAGCAGGGAAACACACATGTGCGCGCACACATACGCACACACAGAGATCCAGGAGAGAATCTCTGGCAGGGCGCACTGGTTTTTTTACCTTTTTTTTTTTTTGAAAAAAAAAGTTCTAGATTTCTTAAGGCAGGACCATTTTTCAGAGAGATTGTTTTGTTTGGATGTGAATCCCAGTAAACCCCATCCTCCTTCTTGATGGAGAAGGACAAACTGGGGCATGAGGTAGAAAATCTTTCCGTATCTGAAGGACCTCATAAAGTACTCTCCTTCGGTGGGAGGCCTGGCTTGTCTGTTTAAAACTCAGCCTAGAAATGTTACTTTCCAATGAATATGCATGTTGATAACACCAGCGGCAGCAGTCAAGATGGTCTACAGAATACCCTCTTCTGCTCACTACCGTTCACACTTGTTGAAAAACAGCCCTGGCAATTCCTCTGTGTTTGGGTGAGAAGTAGTTAACTGATGGGAAAAAAAGTCGTCTGCTTAGATTTTCCCTTGCATGGAGTCATTTGGTGAATGGTAGTGAGCAGAAGAGGGTATTCTGTAGAGACCATCTGGACTGCTGCCATGGGTGTTGTCAACGTTCAAGCTGCCTTTTTGCTATGTAAAACTTGGCATCCTTTTTTCCTGCTGGCAATGTGGGCACAACATTGTGCGGCAATATTGGGCCATTTCCTGGCTTTTTGAATTGGGTACAGAAGCACAATATCTTACCTCATAAACCAGAGGGTTGTTTTTATTTATTTATTTAAAGAATGGAATTGTTTAGTCTCAGGGAGCTGCCTGCATTTCTGAAGTTTCCTGGGGGGGGGAGGGGTTGTTCTACAGGGACTGTCATGATCTTCAGACTCTCCCAGGGCAGCTTTCCTTAGTGGTCCTTAAAGGAGAAGTGGCTACAAATCCTGGAATCTCCCTGGGAGAGAGAGAGAGATCTGTGTTGCCTCCTTGCCTTCTGTAATTGTACGGCTCCGACTATACGTTTGTGGGGAAGAACTTGCAAAGATTTTATTTTTGAGTACAGGTCCCAGAGTAGGGGGCGGGGGATTCTGGGATTTGTATGCATATACATCTCCTTATACCGGCACACAAGGAGCTGCCCTCTCCCAGATCAGATGACATATCTATCTAGCCCATTATTATTTTCTCCTCTGACCAGCAGCAGCTGTGAAGGGGCTCAGGTGGACGATAATGTATTTCCCCTTTCCCTGATCTTTTTCACTAGAGGTGTTAGGGAATATGCCCGGGACCCGGCACATATAAAACACCTGCCTGGCCTCGGAAGAATCGCCTTTCCCCAGGTATGTAATCTTGTGACAAGTCACCTGACTTGTCTTTATTTGCAGCTCTTTCCCTCCAAAGTCAATAGCTTCCTATTTCTACTCACCCCTAGGAGCAGTGATATAAGGGGCTCGCAGGGTTGAAGCCATCAGGACTTTCTGAGCGGCAGGGATGATGGCATCATTGGCTACCCCGTTAAGCTTCCCTGTTCCTCCAGTCACAGTCCTCTCAGGAGCTGGGAAGGACATATTGTTGCATGCTATCCATTCTGTAATCCGAAGTTACTGGAGAGTGGTTTGGCTTTGAATGGGCAACACGAGCCATTAACCGTACAAAAGATCTGCTCCACTTTGTGGACTGTTGTGAGGAGAACATGCTTTGCCGTATTGACCACTACACTACTGCAGAGGTATCATTAGCAATTTTGGCCCCGGGGCAACTGTCTGCAACCCAGTCTGTCCAGAGGCTCGGTCATGAGCCCTCAAAGAGAAAGGGGAGGAGAATATAGAAGTCCCCTGAAAGAGAAACTTTATGCCGTTTTTTTAAGGAAAAGGGAAGTGAAGAGGATGGCAAGTACGTGTTTTCGTAATGCTCACTAGTAGATTCACTTCTGGATTGTGGTGCCCTCTAAATTTTGGTGCCCAGTGGCAAAGCTCTGGTTGTCCTGGATCTCCTTGATCAGAGTTGGATGTCTGGCAGGACTGAGGGGTTTGACCAGAGCTCAGAAAGTTACCTTCAAGTTGCAATTCATCCCTGTCACTCTTGACAGCATTTGAAAGATAGGCTTTGCTGCAGTGTTACAAAGGCTATCGATAAGCTGAAATCTAGTTGTAAATTTGCCACTGGGCCCATTGAATCAGTGGGGATTTGGTGAGTCAACTCCTCACATAAGTTCCATTGATTCGTTGGGTCTGCTCTAGTTGCAACTTGCCACTGGATTTCAGTCTCTGTGGTGGTGTTATTTTCCTGTTTTGTGTGGGCGTAGGTGTGCACTCCCATTGACCCACAAAACCCCTTAGATTTTATCAAGCCACGGCATAAATGTTGAAAAATGCAAAGTCAGAATATCTAAAAATGCTGTTCGTAAATAGCTGGGAAACGTAACTTGTTTGTCCAGTAAAATAACGGAAACATTTATTATAATACTTTTGATGCGTAACTTTTGTTACTCCTTTATTAAAAAGTGGGGACGGTAACTTGATACAGGTGATTATGTGTTTTGTTATTGGTTAGTCTGAAGATTGGGTTTGAGGTCGGTGGAACTGAGTTCTGTCCGTTCGGAAGACTCAAGAGGCCTTCAAGGACCTTTCTAAGATGCCTCGGTGAAGTCAGACTGTGGACTATATGGAAGGGCTGTGAATGATGCAACCCCCATTGGAGGAGGGCAACGTTCACCTTTTCAAGGAGTAAACAAGAAGTTCTTTGAATTGCTTAAGAGAGCAAACATATCAAACCTTGTGAAGGAGATGTTGAGGGAATAGTCAATATTTTAGCAGCTGGACAAGTGGGTTTCTAAAAGATGATGATTCCTCCAGAAAATAGAAGAGCTATTGTCCGAAGAAAACCCGGCACTAAAAAGGTTGAGTCACAATGGGGTGAGCTTTCTCCTTCTGGGAGCTGTGATGATGCTTCTGGCCAGTGAATTAAGTCATCATTCTTCCTTTCTTTGGGCTCTGAAATGTCAAGTCTCTGCCAAGTATCCACACTCTGGGTTTTGTAATTTCTGAGAAAACCATTCTCCAATGGGCTGCCTGGCTTCAGAGACTTTGCTTCTGTTTGCACTCAGGGCTGTGGTCCCCGCTCTCCCCAGACACATTTCCCTTTTTGCCATTTTTCTGGAGGTTACTTCAGGGCGGGAGGTTGTGGTAGTGTGGTCTACAATGGTTTGGTGGCCTGGGAAAGGAAGTGTTGATTCCTGCAGTTCCAACGGTGGGCTTCCCCTCTGTTGCAGACACTTGCTCCTTGCTGTGGTTCACAGCTAAGAGGAAGGAGTTGTTGTTCCACAGGATATGAGATCTGAATGTTTGCAGTAAATGAAGATGCAAAAGACAGAAGTGTCGAAGCCGCACTGAAATGAAAGCAATGCAGGAGCAGTTTAGACATTATCTTCCAGGTAGTTCCAAAGCTGGGAAATCAAAATGAAAGGAGAGAAATATATTTTTCCACCATTAAATCCTGCTTTTCTTAAAAATGAGGTTGAGACAGTTTGGAATGCTAAAAATTCAAGGGATATGTTCCACAGTTGGTAATTTCTTTGGAGGATATTCCAGCAGTGGATTGGGCTGAAACCACTAATTAGTCGGGCCAGATCCAAAAAGTTGGCAAGGCCAATCTTTACTTTCTCCAACACTCCTTTCTCTCCTTACTCCCCTTTCCTGCTGGGAGACAGGCCACATTTGCCAGAGGTCTGAATTTTACAGCTTTCAAGGTGCTTTTGCAATTATTAGACCAAGGGCCTCACAACGAACAGTCTTAGGACCAGTGGTGGTCCATTTTCTTGCATTAATAGACCACGGCAAGGAAATAGGATCAGCCACAGTAACAGGAATGTAAATCATATCATAAATCAAAAGTCTGGTTAAATTCAAAGCAGTCTTCCCTTTGCATCTAAATGGAATGGGAGTAGCGGTTGGGCAAACGTTCCTAATTGAGGTTGTTTCACAATCCAGGAACTATAAGAAAAAGTTTTGTAGCTTTCCTTGTTCTCTAATTTGTGAAGGCAGAAGGAACACGCAGAGATCCGAGCCTCAGAGATCTGGGTGAATGGGCAGGTTCTCAGGGAACGAGATATGCTTACAGGCAGTTTTGTCACAGGTTTTTTTTAAAAGGACTTTTAATTGGCCCAAATCAGCCATTTTACCTCTGGATCGGGAAGCAAAACTTCTGAGTTATTCCCCTGTGGCCAAAGGTGGAGAATTTTGGATTCTTCATTAGCAAGGAATGTATTTGCTAGAGCTTGGAAAAGTTACTTTTGGGACTTCAAAAATGTTGAGTTCTGTGCGTTGTAGTCTAAAATACCTTTATTTGCAAGCTGTGATATTTTACGCCTTTATTAAGGTGTTTCTAGCTTGCCTTATATTTCAAGGTGAGGCAGTGGACAGTCAATGAAACCACTTAAAAACAATCTAAAACAGTTTAGGTTTTTAAAAACGGTAAAAACAGCAACTCAGAAATCGAAAGAAAACCCAATAGATTGCAAACAGGCTGATCTCATGTAGGCTGTAGATATTTGACTAGAAACCCAGAGTTAATGCATATTACAAATATTAAGGTCTTAAGCCATTACCTGCATATATATTTAGGTCACTAGGAGAAGAGGCAGGGCAGGCCAGTGGGTTGGAGTGAGGGTTAGGACACCACACCCCTTAGAACATCCCTGATCGTGTCTGATTGAAGCTGAACAGGTTTGTCCTTGTTTGGACAGAGCAGGGGACCACCAGCACTATCAGAGATGTCCATGTATAGCTAAGAAAGCATCCTGGAGAACCCTTGTCCACTGGAGTTCACAAACCTGGGCTTGATGAGCCCAGGGATGGACTCAATATCAGGTTGCTTTCTTGTGTTTCTTTGGCCATTGTTGAAGAGCCAGTGGGAGAAAGTTTTATGGCAAATGGTGCTGAAAGATGCCCTGCAGAGTTTTGGAAGGACAGAGATAGAGGGAGGCAACCTGATGCTCTTCAGATGCTATGGACCGCAACTAGACGCTACTCTTCTGCTGAGTCAGAGAGTAGTCAAAGTGAAGAACATGGAGAGAGCCCCATGCTACCTGCCCTTGAACCAGAGAGTGAACTGTAGTCTGTTTGGAGAAGAAATTACCCAGTCTACCAAGACAGGAATTACATATCCTTTTTCCTTACATATATTTTTGTCAAGGCACCAGGTCATGGGGGAGAGAAGTCCATGCTAGGACACAAGGTGTCTAAATTTGAATCCTTGCTCGGCCCTGGTGCTACCTAGGGTAGCCTTGGGACCTTTAATGGCTTCAACGTGTTTGTTGTGAAGACAACATGGGGGTGAGGGGGGACCGTGTGTGCCATCTTCCCCTTGGAGAAAAGGTGGAATATACAGTACATGCAAAACATTGTCGGAATAAAATAAATAAATAAATAAATATCCTGTTGGACACTTAGATGCCCATCAAGTTCTTTTCAAGAATCCAGCCAGTTTGAAGGCTAAATCTCTGGGTAAGAAATGAATGGGTGGTGAAGGAGAAACAGCGATGAAAGAACAAGAGGTCAAACTTAATTATTGCTTGTTTGGCTGATCTTCTCCTCTTGCCTGTGCAAAGGTCTGGACTTGAGTGGCAGCCGTAAAAACACTGTGTTTGTGATCTCTGTTTGACCTTTCAGAAACGTTTGTAATTTCCACATAATACCTTCCGGCAACTCAATGTGTTGCCTTCACTCCATGTATTTTGTTCAGTACAGAATCTCTTCCAAAATACGAGACGTGTTCCTTGTTGAAGTCTTATGCGAAGGCAGGAACGCATGTACCTTTTCCAGTGAGACTGGCCCCAAGTGCCTGGTGCTCAAGTTGAACAACTCAAACAGCAACGGAAGCGTCTTCCATGTTTAGTGGCAGAATAAGTGGCAGCAGTTCTTTAAGCTGTCGGCGAGATAGCAAGCAGGTAGCCTCAAAGCACCTCACCTACTTCTCTGTGACGGAACGGCTGTTTTAATCCCTTCTTCTCCTGTCAGAAGATTTCTCTGTTGCACGTCAGGTGGGTCCGATTATATCCTTCCTGTTGGTTCTTTTGGAAGCTCAGCTTGTGTGAGAGTACGACTCTTGCGTGGAGGCATGCCACCAAGAAACAGAGCGTTCAGGAGAACAATGTTTTTCGTCCTTCCTTGGTCTATTCACCATTTTCTTCTTCCAGGCCCTCTTTGACAGATACTTGTATGTTTTATTTTATTACATTTTATTTTTTAAAAAAATTGCTTGCTATTTGGATGCTCAGTGATTACAGAAACAACTCATTTGCTAATACAGCCTAGGCCATGCCTGTTTTAATGACATTATTGTGATGGGAACAGTTGACCAACCAAATCAGCATGCAAACCAAAACAACATGTTTTTCCTACGGACTCAACTGCTTAAACAGAACTGAGGGGATGTGTGTGATGTATCCTGTCTCTTCCTCATTTCATGTACTGAACCATCGAATGCTCCTTACTCAAGATCAGACAGGAAGCTTGTGGCAGAACTGGAGGAAGAGATTTCTCTGTATCTAATGATTTTGTCATAAGCCCCACAGTGCTTCGATCTGCCAAGCAGACGGGTTTTTTTAAAAGAACGACTCCGATGATCTGTGTGTTCTCGAGATCTTAGATACATCTTGTCCCAACTCCTTAAAATTTTCCAGTCACAAAGGAAGGTTTTTCTTTTCATAATTTCTGGTCTTCAAGGATCTCTTAAAGAGAACACCCTGGCAATCTCCAGCTACCTCGTCATGCGCTCAGTCATCTTAGTACATTCACAATTTTTTTTGCATTTATTTATTTACTCATTTTCCTTGGTGTCTCTCTTATTTTCCAATTACAACTGTTTGCCTTGACACATCCCTTTGCTTCTTCTCAGTTTGAGACTAGGAGGTGCCTTTTCTTGGACTTTTTGTAAAAGATTAGGAGTGATGGATGAATTAAAATCACTGTCCGTTTTACTTTCTTCCTGTTTCTGATCCTCTCCTGTGTTATCATTTTCATCCTTCATCTGCATTTGTCTGTAAGCTCTTTTTCCGGCTGAAATGGCAGACAGCCAAGAACTGGGAGAGTGGGGTTGTCTTTCTGGGGCCAAAGGGGCACATTTTCAGGCGCTTGGTCTTCCTGACTCTCTTTCCCCTTCTAGTAGTAAAATCTCTGCAAACTGAAAGCAGAGCAAAACTCGAAACCTTTCAAATTCTAAGGTGCAAACTTGGGAATGGTAGTTTTTTTTAGCGGGGGGGGGGGGACTCCAGTCCCCATAATCCTCCAGACGGCTCTGAAAGTGGTCATGCAAAGATGGAGTGTGAGGGTAGCTTTTCTCAATCTGGCACCCTCCAACTACGTTGGCCGACCCCTTTTCCAATCGTTCTGGTGGCACAGTGGTTAAACTGCTGCACTGCAGCCAAAACGGTGCTCAGGACCCGGGGTTCAATCCCAGGCACCCGGCTCAAGGTTCACTTAGCCTTCTATCCTTCCGAGGTTGGTAAAATGAGTACCCAGCTTGCCGGGGGGGGGGGGGGGCAATGTGTAGCCTGCATAACTAACTTGTAAACCGCCCAGGGAGTGCTTTAAGTGCTATGGGGTGGTATATAAACAGCATGTGTTGTGTTTTTTTTTTTGCTTTGGTGATTTTCCATGCTCTTTGGGAGTTGTTGGCCAGCTTTTCTGGAGGACACCGGTTTGGGGCTGTTCCTTCAGCACCTTCCTTGCTTGTTTCTCCATCATCTCCTGTAGGGTCTGTAGGTAAAGTTGTGTCTTCTTGAGTTATACAATTCTAAAAGAATATAAGGACTTTTTTTTTTGAAGCTGCCATGCTGGCCTCCTCATAGTGGCCGCTTCAAAGACTTCCCGGCCTCCCCCTTACCACTTCCCTCCCATTCCTACTACACCCTGTCAGAGCATCTCTCCATCCAATCTACCTAGGCTTTGTGGCTGTGGGTGGTCACCCCCAGAGAGGCCTGGAAATCTTCCACTAGGAACTGGGCTTTCTTGGTGGTGGCCCCAAAGCTATAGAATATGTTGCCTTGGATGTCTGCCAGGCTCCCTCGCTTTTGACCTCCAGGAAAACTGTGAAGGCAGAGCTTCTCAACTAGGCCTTGGGTAACATCCTCGTCCTGTAATATCCTCGTGGACCACATGTTTTAATTGGAGCTTTGTTTGCCGTTGCCTGGGTGTTCTTTCCATTGGTTTTTAAAGAATTATTATTCATGGGTTTGAGTTGTAGAAGAGTTACTGTTGTTGTTAGCTGCCCAGATTTAGGGCTCTGTTGCTAGATGGGCAGGATACAAATCAAATGAAACAAACGAACCAATATTCCAAATGTGAGAGAAGCTACTTTAACCCCACCAAAACACCTGGGGATGAAGTTCCCAATAGCTGTTGTAGGTGTGCAGCTTGGTGCTAAACCCCAAATGATCCAGCCGTTATGCCTTCCTCAGAGTGAGGGGAGGCAGCTGATTTTCTAGCCTCTAGATCTTCCTGGAATGGCCCATCAAAAAAAAGGACAGGTGGCAGCTTTCAAAGGACACCACTGGCCTCCCCCCTGTGTTCTTTTGGAACTTGCTTATGGCTTGTGCAATAAAATGGTCTGTGCTGGACCTGTTTGCGTCAAGAGCTAGGCGTGCACCTGGCTGAGAACCCATCTGGGTTGGGTTTTTTTTGTGAGTTGCTTCTCAACTAATACGGCAACCTACGTGCATATAGCAGCCTTTGGACCTCTGGCTGCTGCATCTGCATCTCAGCAGTGCTGAGAGAGCTCAACTGGCAAGACAGACAGCACAAAAGGTGAGCCTTGTGGCACAGTGGTTAAACCGCAGTACTGCAGTCAAAGCTCTGCTCACCATCTGCCTTCGATTCCAGTGGGCTCAGGTCGCTGGCTCAAGGTTCACTCAGCCTTCCATCCTTCCGAGGTCGGTAAATTAAGTACCCAGCTTGCTGGTTGGGGGGGGGGGGAGGGCAATGTGTAGCCTGCATCATTAAGTTGTAAACCACCCAGGGTAAGTGCTTTGCTTTGCTTTGCTTTGCTTTGCTTTTGCTTTGAAATGCATTCTGTGAGCAACCAGGCCTCTGCAATCCATACGTGTCTCATTTGCAGTTGGGTCTCTCCCTAAAGTACTGGCAGTAGGGGCAGCGGTGGGGGAACAACTGGGCGGTTTGAGCCATAGGACTTCTGCTGAAAAGAAGAGTGGGCAACCTGTGTGGGAGCCAGTGTGACACAGTGGAGAGAATGTTGGACTAGCATTCAAGAGACCTGAGTTCAAATCCCCACTCCGCCATGGAAACTCCATGGGGTGGGGTAGGGGCATAGTGACACTGATAAAGCCACTGCTTAAATATTTCACATCCCTTGAAAAACCTGTTAGGGTTGCCATAAGTGCGAAGCAACTTGGTGGTGCATAACAAGGAAAGCTAATGGTGACTCTCAAGAAAGCCTTCAGTTCACCTTCCAGGTAAAAGTGTCCCGTCCCCCCCCCCCCCCCCGTTCCTGGGCAGCCTACTGGTTCTGGAAGGGAGGAGAGAGAGGGATCTGGGATTCTAAGCGAGGACTCTGCATGATGCAACATCTCATTGTCTCTCTCACTTCTGATAGAATGCTTCCAGCTTCAGCTACTGAGATAGGTTGGCAAGAGAGTAGGAAAACCCAGTGTTTGCCTACTCCTTGAGATTTATTGGGGGCAGGAGGCCTGGAGGAGGGTGTTGCCGATATGGTTTCTTGTTGCCCTCTGCCTACTGGTGTCGGTGGAGAGGAGAAAATCACAGACACGAGCCTTCTGTTGCTGAGACCAGCACTTTTAACCCTTCTCCGTCATACCTGCTCCACTGGCTCACCAATCAAGCAGGAACGTCCTGGACCAGCCAATCCATACTGTACATTTTGGGAATTGGCGCAGCATCATCCTTTAAGGTTTGTGGCAGGGATGGAAAAGCTATGGTGTTCTAGACCAGTGGTTCTCACACAGGGGTCCTCAGATGTTTTTGGACTGCAACTCCCAGAAGTCCTGGACAGCACAGCAAGTGGTGAAGGCTTCTGGGATTTGCAGTCCAAGAACATCTGGGGACCCCAGAGTGAGAACCACTGATGATGTTGGACTGTGTTATCCATGAGCCCCAGTCAGAATCGTCAGTGGTTGGGAATGCTAAGAACTGTGATTCTACAACATCTGGAGATCTGGTCCATGTTTATTAACTTACTCCATGCTTTCTTTATCAACTGCTCCTTGCAGGGGTCAGTCTGCGGTAACTTCTGTTTCTGTGGGAAGTTGCTGGGAGCTGTAGTCTAAAAAACATAACTTTTCCAAGTTATGGAAATGCGTAGTTAGAATAAGAACTGTGTTTTGATCTTTTATGTAATTGTGAAACAGCACAGATCATTAGAGTACCCAAACTTGGGATTTGAAAGTAACAGAACATGAAAGTAAATTTTTGAAAACACCTGGTTTAGGGAAGAACTGCAGAACATTATTGGATGTCAGCTCAAGAGAACTGAATGTCCGAGCCAGCAGTACCTACCTATGAAATGGGTACAAAATGGTGGCACCCAAGTGATTGCAGGTTTCATTTCAAAAGGAATTTCTAGTCCTTAAGCCTAAGGGTGTTGGCAGAAATGGACTGTGCCCCTTGAAATCTTAGAGGGCAGCTAACTATGCAAAGCGACAGGATTGCAGCCAAGAAGTTTACATTTTAATGCCTGTTTTAAAAGAGAGAAATGTGAGCAACTTTCATCATCATCATCACCTTAGAACTGCAGAGCTGGGAGGGACTCTATGGATCATCAAATCCAGCTCATGTCAAGGAGGCCCAGTGGGGAATTGAACTCCCAACCTCTGGCTCTGCAGCCAGATGCCTAAAGCACTGAGCTATCCAGCAGTTCTGTATATATATATGTATATATATGTAAGTGCATAATGAATAGAGGTAAGGGACCTCTGCTTTTTTTAGTGCACAGACTGAAGTGTTGTGGGGTATTTTAAACACAATTTATGCCCAACCACTTCTTTTGACCCTCAGAGCCAAATAAGGTACAGCGATAACAGAGTGAATTTGCAGCTTTTTAAAAAAAAATTGTGGCAGCTGTGAGGGAAATCAGGATCAAGACCACAGGGGTAGGAGAAGGGAAGTTAGACCCTTCCTTATGAAGGTTAGGGATTCTTGTATGCAGAGGACAGAACTGTCCCTTGAGTCGTAACTTTTGTAATCATGCTGGCCAAGAACTGGGAGTTTGGGGTGGGAGGTTTTGGTGACCCCTCGTTTGGGCCTGTAGGGGTATTTAGGCCCCTAAAGATGAAAACTCCCACTTCTGGAGATATCCAGGATCAAAAATATGCCATTTTGGGATATGCCAAAAAATATGCCAAAAGAAGGGAGAGGGGTTTGCATTGCGTCTTGCTGAGGGAAGTCATGGAGGCTAGAAAAATGCCCGGTAGTAGGGATAAATATTGCCTGTGTGTCACGCTTTGCCCGCCTCTGTTTAAATGATATAAAACCGAGACCGGTTTGTAGCACGGAGCGATGCATAGCAGTACTGCTTATTAGGACCATTTTTTTCTCCGTCTTTGCCGGGCCATTGCTGCTTTTGTGAAGGCGTAGTAGTGTCTCTTGTCTGTCCCTCAACTCTCTGCCGCCTGAAGTACCAACCTGTTGTACCCCTTTGGGTGGCAAAGACCTGGGAACGGGTCGCCACCGCCGCCTCCTCTTGCCAGCCCCGTCTGAGAGGCAGCTTTCCTGCCCTTTTCATTGATCGGTTGGTTTCCTTTGATGCTCTAAGAGCAGATGCCTCCGGTAGTTTGAGGCTAAAGGCAGGATTAGGGTGGTTTTGTGGTGGGTTTGTTGGCTTTGATGTGGTGGGTTTGTTGGTTTTTTGATGAGGAAAAATTGCCATTAAGCTTCTTGTCAGTTTGCGGTACCATTTGAATTAATAAAGAGGAATCGTCTTCTGTGATGTGTAAGACAGGCCGTGCAATCCTTTGATGTTAGCAAGGCAGCGCGAAGCTGGGGTTGCTTTGTTTTAGAAAGCATTTGGCTGCTTGCCTCATTTTGTGCTATTTTATTCACTGAAGGCTTTTAAACAGGAGTCAAGGAGTGTTCCCTTGCCAACGTGGTGTTCAGACTAACTGGGCAACCAACATGAATGGTGTTAGCTCAGTGGTTTAGATCTCTGGCTGCAGAGCCAGAGCTTGAGAACTTGATTCCCTACTGGGCCTCCTTGGTAGCAAGCTGGGCTTCATGATCCATAGGGACCGTCCCAGGTCTGCCGTTCTAAGATGATGATGACAGCAACAACGATGGCAATGATGAATATCACATCTCATTCCTTCAAAATGGACATTAAAATGTAAAGTTCTTCAATGAAATCCTGTTGCTTAGCATAATTAGGAGGCCCATTGAATCAGCTGAACTTATGGGGAACTTATGGGCCTATTCTAGTTGCAACCTACTATCCTAAGCAACAGGATTTCAGCCCTCGTCTCTTGTCTACTCTTGGATATTGTTAGGGCTATCCTTTATGTAGGTGCAGAAGCACTAATGATGATGCTGCTGTCTTGTGTCTGAAGAATCTTCCATCTTTTTCAGTCAATCAGTTATACTCTTTCCTATACGTACTTATTTTCCCACCGAATTTTACCTTGTATGATCAGCTGTAACAATCTGAACGTTTTCATTTCTTATTACCAAATTAAAACATTCTAGAATATCTTTTTTGCATTTTATTATTTTAATTTTGCTTTGGTATCTCTTTGCGGGTCACCCTCTTGATCCAATAAACTCTTCACATCTCGAAATAAATTCACATTTCAAATACTTCTTGTCTTTTTTTTTCCATAGCAGCCTGTGTTAAGCCCCCTTCTACAACTTAGATCCAAAAATGCATTGCACATGCATTTCATAAGCATTTGCAAAGTTACTCTTATGTTTTGGGTGCATGGCTATGATGTGACTCTTAATTCACATAAATTCCAAAGTACTTTTTGTTGACAAGCTCTCTACGTTCATTTTGGATATTTAACTTCATTTCTGGGGCCGCTTGTTTTTTATTTATCGTTTCTTAATATTCATTTCCAAAACATGTTTATTATTTACTTCACTGACTTTTTAAAGTAACCCTTGGAGAACATTCATTGTTTAAAACAATCTGTTCTCGTTGGCAAACTCCGGGAATGTCTAGATCCGTTCCAGGGACAAATGAAGTCATGAGAATTGAAGCTGCAGGCCCTTGGGTTTGGGTTTGGAACATGAGAGTTCAGTGAAGTGGGTCTCCTCAAACATTTTGGGGGATCGGGACCTCTGCTTGGGCAACTGGGCCACTTTCTGATCCAGTGAAGGGCTGCTCTGTAAACCTGGCGTGTTTCCTCTTTGAAGTTCTAGCCTGTGTAAGCGTTGTTTACACAGGAGGGTTTGGAATGTTTTCTGAGAAAAATAAACATCAGAATTTCCCCACCAGTGTGTTGAAATCAGACTCTTATGTCAAGGGGGGGAAAAAATCTCTTTTTCTTTTTACCCAAGTTCCTGCAGGAGGTGACTAACTTAATTTTTGTTGAGGTAAATACCACAGACAGTTTTTATATACCTGCAAACCGCTGCACCACAAGTTCAGTTGCGAAATAAGGAAGTTGAAATGGTCCATTTGCAATGCAAAGATATTTGTTGTTTCATGAGAGAGAGTCAGTCTCTGGGAAATTGGTGGAAGCTGTTTTGAGGGGCCTTGAATGAGACCACTCAGTCCCCGAGGCGTTACTTCCTCTACCATCAGAGCTGTTTCTATGGCCAGCTTGCCAGACGGAGTGCTGGGTTTTGAAGCACTGTCAAGACCAGTGATGGCAAACCTTGTTCAGCCCGAGTGCCCAAACTGCAACACAAAACCAACCACAACCGTCCCGAAGAGTCCCACTTCTCCGGCCACACAACCTCCTGCGCCTGCCCAGGACATTCCCCGCTCCGCCTCCGGCTGCAATCCTCAAAGGCGCAGGTGGCAGGAGCCGGGCACGTGTGTGTGTGTGTGTGCGCGCGTGCGTGTGTGTGTGTGTGGCAGCGGCGGCCGTTGCCGTCTTGGCTGTCCCTCCCTTCCCAAGAGTTCTTCCTGAAATCCGGGATTGGAGGATGGGTAAGTATTTCTTGATGGCGACTTACAGAGAGGGCTCTGCGTGCCAGCTGTTGGCATGCGTGCCATAGGTTCGGCATCGCTGGTCCAGACCAACGTTTCCCAACCTTTTTTGAGTCACATCCGCCTTGTATAATAGCCAAGTAACCTGCGACTCCCACAGCACATTTCTGCCACCCCCGTGCCCCGGTCTTCTCATGGGTTACGTTTTATCGAAAGCAGTAGGACTGACTTCTGGCTTCTAGTAGCCCAATCCTGCGCAGGATTGGGCTACTGTTTGGCAAGACTATGAGGCCACGCTTTCCTTGGATGTCGCTAATCCTCCTCCAGCTCCCGGGGACTTGTTTCTGAGGAAATGAGTTGGGGCAGGGCTTGAGATTCTGCCACACCATGGAACAGAGAGGAGGGTGTGTGTTGTGTGCATGCCCACTTTGACTACACATCTCTGCACAATTCAAGATTCGCAGTTTCCCCTCCTCCTTGGCTAACAAGGAGTGAGAAAGAAAGACACAAACATACTCACCCGCACAAATCTTAACTTTGCACTCCAGATTTTAGGCAATCCTGAACGAAGGCAGGTGTTAGGAAACCAGGAGTGAGCAGGATTGGAGGGGGTTGTGGGGCAGGGAGAGCAGCTTGCTCCAGAAGCAGCAACGGCCACGGCAAAGCCGGCCAGCAGCCCAGGGAGCAGGGTGAGAGTTTCCACCTTCCATGAAAAGAAAAAGCAAGAGAGGGGAAGGTGAGGGTGATGGTTCACATGCTCTGACGCCTTCATCTGGCTGGGAATAAACAGCATTGAATTCAGTGGATCATGATCCTAAGTGGGCTTGTATAGGAATCAGTTTTAAATGATTGTAACTAAAAATAACCGTGGCTGTGCCACTGGAGACCAAGACCAGGATCATCCACGCTCTTGGATTTGGCCATGTGCTGATGTGAAAGCTGGAAAGTGAAGAAGACTGACAGGGAAATAAGTTGTTTCATTTGAAATATGGTGCTGGAAGAGGGCTTTGAGGATGCTCTGGATCTCCAGAAAGATGAACAAATGGGTCATCGATCAAATCAAGCCTGGATTTTCTGTGGAAGCAAAAATGGGGAAACTGAGGCTGTCTTACTTTGGGCACATCCTCTGAAGACAAGGCGAGAGATGGGCACGAACCTTGGTTTGGAGGTTCGTGCTGGTTCGTACACAGGGCACCACAAGTGCTGCAGATTCTGTTCCCCCTCATCCCTGGTCAATGACCCACTCACCAGTCGGAGCACACGCTTCCTCCTCCTCTTCAGCGGTTCGACCAGTCCCTGGCAGGAGCATGGGTTTACCTGTCCTGCCTCCTTGTCTGAGTGAGCAATCAGCCAAGGAGAGAGGACAGGAAAGCCCATGCTCCTGCCGGAGATTGGTTGAACAGCCGAAGAGGAGGAGGAGAGGAGCGCTCGCCAGCTGTTGAGTGGGGTATCCAGCCGGGCAGGTGGGGGAAGGGAGCATGTGGCACCTGTGGTGCTATGCATACAAACCAGCACAAACCTCCAAAATGAGGATGGTGCCCATCTCTAGACAAGACTCACCGAAGGAGACCATCATGCAAGGGAAAAGTGGAAGGCAGCAGGAAAAGAGGAAGACTGAGTATGAGATGGACGGACTCCCTAAAGGAACCCACAGCCTTTAGTTTTCAAGAGCTGAGCAGGACTATGGAAGACACCACATTTTGGAGATCACTTGTTCATAGAATCTCCATAAGCCAGAGGCAACTTGCCAGCACGTAGCAGTGACGTTTTGCATTAGCTAGCTCTCATCTGAATCCAGGGTTGAGCTCTGCCATCACTGCCAACTACGTGTGTATGGGTAGGAAACTGTTGATCAGATGGACTACAAGGGAGCACAACTCAAGGACAGGATTGTATTGCTAGTGACTCTGATGTTAGTGAAAGAATGATACACACACATAGACACACACGTGTGTGTGTGTTCCTGTGTTTCTTCCATTGAATTACTGCCATACTGTGATATGGGCCATTCTGACGTTATTTTTAAAGAAATGGCCAGAAGAAAAGAAAAAAAAATCCAAGAAACATGTGGGGTGAAAATCCACTAGACATTTTTCAACTCACAACTAGCCTCAGTCCCAGCTGGCATGGCCAGTGGTCAAGGATGATAGGAGATGTAGTCTATCAACTCCCCCACCCTGATGTACCAAAATCAAAAAAGGCCGAGTACCTTCAAGTCAGAAACATCTCTGCATGAAAGAATAAGCACCGTTCTGAGATGCAAATGGTTTTAAATCTTCTTTTTACAGTAATTTAATGTATTCTGTGTTTTTAGCCCTGGCTCAGGAACGATGAGACAGGTAATGCCTCACCCTTGAAATGTGCAGGCCTTCTTCACCTTCTTAGCCAGGGCGCCTTAATGAGTAAGTGCCAGTGACTGCTATTGTTCACACTCTGAAGGTAAAGCCAGCTATGACCAAATGTTCTTTATGAAGAGACAAGGAACAAGATGGCCCAATTTATGTCTGCTGTCAGCTCTCGTTCTGCAGAGGCATAAATTTGCTGCCTGGTGTCTTTCAACGCTCCTTCGACTCTAAATGAGAAGCAGATTTCGTGGCTTGTGTGGTTCGCTGATGAGGCAGCTGCATTGCTCTCTGTGCACCAGAAACGGTAGTGCGGCCTTTCGCTGTCTGGGGTGCCCTCCGGATATGCTGATGGTCAGCGCATCCTGGAAAGTCACAAGTTTGGGAAGGCTGTGGGGCTTTAAGCCATAGCTCGTGTGAGGGTGAGTTTCTCAGTGTGAATGGTGCGCTGGATTGCTTAACGGACTAAGACTCAGAAGAGCTGGATTCAAATCCCTGCTTGGCCTTGGGAGCTCACAAAGGGAGGCTGATGTGAAACTAGTAAAACTCTTTAAATATTTCACTTAACTTGAAAGTCTGGTGGGGGTCGCTATGCGTCAGTTCTGATGTAGCTGCTCGCAAGACACACACAATGAGAGGATCAGTAAGGTTTGCCTATCTTCCTATGGTCAGCGCAGGATGTTATCGGCTTAAAATGCCTTGCTTTTCAATCGATGTTTCCCATGTGCCTAACTAAGTGCATGGCTACACTATCCCCTATCTTACAAACATAGAAAGATGCCTTAAATATCAAATCAGACACTTGGTTTGTGTAACTTAGTGTTGTTAACACTTCGTGTAATTACTGTAAGATCCTATCTTTTGTTTATTTCTGTGTCCCAAAAAACATGGATTGTTAATTATGCTTCACTGCTAATATAGATGGCCAGAGGTTTGCATAGCTTTTGAGGAGCATGTATGATACTCAAGGAAATGAAGGCAGTTTATTTTCCCCAGCTAACTGTAAGGATCTAGGCTACTACAGTACCTCCTTCCTGCAGAAAAAGTCTGTGTCTTTTCCCTTCTAGTTTTCTGACCAGCATTTTAAAAATATCAACAGGCCATTGTTAAAAACCATATGAACTTTTCATTGGCGGTATTCTCTAGCTGGTATTAAGAATCTTGGAAGCTGTCTTACCTTGAGTTGCATATCCCAATAAGACATGGTTTCCAGTAATCTTGGCTTGTTGCTTGAATCACAATTGGTACTGCAGATGACTAAACTATGGCTTGTCTTCCCCTCTTTACCAGTTTGTTTCTGGTCCGTTTTCTGCCCTTCAGCACCTGTTTCAGGATGGGCAGGTGGGCAAAACAGCCAGGAGACAGGCATGGCTGCAGCAGGTTTGGGTTACACACCGGAAATAACAGAAGTGAATCTGGATTTTGTGCCTGCAAAGCATTCTGGAGTCTGATAATGGAATTGGATCCATTTTGCTTAGTGCGGTCTGTCCTGACCAGTGGAGGCTCTTCCAGATTTCAATCAGGGCTGTTGTTGTCGAAATGTTGGGGTTGAACATGGGACCTTTTGCATGGAAAGCAGATGATCTTCCATGGAGAGTGATGGTTCTCTCTCCCCACCCCATCCCAAAGAAATAAACAGCTTCTGTTTTTATCCATAAGTATGTCTCCTACTGTAAATTTTGAATTTATTTGTATCCATCTTCTCAGTCTGTCTGTGCCGTGGTTTAAATGGATATTACATTTATAAATGGATATTACATTTAAATGGATATTACATTTATAATCACATGCATGTTCAGTCAGAAATAAGCCCGAGTATTCAGAGCAACTTCCTCCTAGGAAAGTGTAGTTGGGGAGTATCCATTTAAACACAGTCGATAAGAAGCTATCATGGTTTGAGATAATATTGTTAAATTAGTTCCTTTTGTGTTGCTGTTATGTTAATCACAATTGCACCATTGACATGATGGAACTGTTTTCATCTTTTGCAATGTGGCTCTTGTTATGAAGTCATTGCCCAGGTGGATGTAAGACATATGCTCTGTATTAGCAGTTTCGTAATTGATTATGGTAATACAATATATAATTTAGTGTAGAGTTAATTACATTGCACTGTTTCATGACTTATGAAGAAACTCCAAAATACGCTTTGTCTTAAAGATACTGTACACCGTTGGGTTAAGGTCAACAAATCCCCCGAGTATTTGATTTTTGGCCTTGCTCAAATGCATTTTAAATTGGGTTGTTTCAAACAATCCGTCATTGAGATAAACCATAGTTTGTGAGATTTGGACAGCATCTCAGGCTGTCTAATGGAGACAGGAACTTGAATTCCCCTCTTTGGTGGCATGCCAGAGGAGGAAAGTGAAGTGCTGATGATGGTTACGAATGATGGCAAAACGTAGCCATTATCTCTCTTAATTTATCTTGCCTTTGAATGTGGCGACACATCGTTTTTCTGTACACACAACGGAAGGGCAAGGGAAGAGTTGCACTGCCTTTTGTCTCTGGACATGCTTGTACAGGAAGAAACACTTACAATCTGTGTGTAGCGTTTGGGGAAATTATTTTTCATATTGGAACTCCCAGGCTACCCCAGTTCAGCATTGCTGGCTGTGTAATTCTGGGAGTTGTAGTCCAAAAAAGGAACTTTTCCAATCTCTGGTAATATGCCTTCAGGAATACAGGTAAAGATAATGCTTTTTCGTCTCTTGTGGCAAATGGATTTATAGCTGCTCCCTGTTTTGGAGAAGTGGCTTGGTATCCATCTGTAGTTGCCTCGGAACCTCAAGTCTGGTTGTGCAAAGCTGTGGCTGACAAAGAGGCACGTAGATGATCAAGCTGTTTGAAACAATAAGGCATGTATTGTGAACTATTCAGAATCCACAAGTATTTTTCTGTGTGATTGTGTGCTTGTACAATGCAGAGAGAGAGAGAGATTCCTCTGTTAACATTTAGCTTAAATAGTAGTTATGGTACTCATAGACGTTTAGAGTGCTATAAAGGCCTACTGGTGTTGGAAAATATATGTGGTATGCTTTGATGCTGATAAGAAATGTAGCTCTGGGCTAAATATCTGTGAAGATTCTCAGTCATCCAGGTGAAGTTATCTGGAAGTTGAGTCATGGCAACTGGACTTCTTTCTTATTAGGTTGAAATGTTAGCTGCTCATCCAAATAGCTTCTTCAGTCAATCTGCAAACCAGGGCTCAGTTCCATACAGCAGCTTGATGGTCTGCAAACCCTACAATGGAGGGAACAAAGCTAAATGCTTCCCTCTAACCACATTAACAGTGCTAGATTAGAGAACATCTGAAATGTGGAGACCCGTTTGAATGTATAAAACCTATTTTTCTCATCTTGAAAGTAGTCCATCTCTCATTGCACACTGTGCGTTCTTGGGCACTTCCGCTTTGCTCTTCCTTGCCTCGCCCAAGTACTAGTCCCGATGTAGTCAAATCAATGAGCAGCACACTTCAAAGCTTGCAGAAACAGAGAACAGCAATAGAAGGGGGGAAAGGAAATAATCCCCTCCAAACCATGCAGCAGAGAGATAAGCCTGCTTAGTGGTCCTCACAATCCTAACACATTCATGGGGTTTGGGGCCAAAACCTGAGGATCCCAGAAGAGGGTTTTCTTGCAAGGTCTTATGAAACTTTTCTATCTGCCTGGGCCTCCATGTACAGTGAATAAGACCACTCTGACCTTCCCCTGTTCATTATCCTAATACAGCTTTCTCATTTGCATTATTGTTGTAGATGAGTGTCCTTTTAATATATATGCACATTTTGGTATATATGTACCTAGCTTCATGTTGTTGCTTATGTACCATCAAGTTGCCCACAACTACCGTGTTTCCCCAAAAATAAGACAGGGTCTTATATTAATTTTTGCTCCAAAAAAAAGCATTAGGGCTTATTTTCAGGGGATGTTTTTTTTTTTCATGTACTACAATCTACATTTATTTAAATACAGTCATGTCCTCTTCTTCTGGTTGCTGCACAAGGGTGGAGGGCGGGGTTTCACTTAACTGGGGCTTATTTTTGGGGTAGGGCTTATATTACGAGCATCCTGAAAAATCATACTAGGGCTTATTTTTAGGTTAGGTCTTATTTTCAGGGAAACAGGATAATAGTGACATATTTTTATTTTATTTTAATTATACGTTCACACATAATTATGAATATTGTGTGTTCATGTGCGTACGTAATTACAAAATGGACTATTTATCTAAATATTTGCAGATGGTTTTTTTGCTATGTTTGTATATTTATTTATTTCCGGCCCCAGCAGAAAATGCAGCATGAACCTCAGAGAGAACAACCTCTGGTGACTTGGAGATATATATATATTCCTGAGTCAAAATTTCTGCCTTTTAACAAAGTTTGGAAAAATTACTTTTTGGATAACAGTTCTCAGAATTAGGTGTGTACAGATTGGTGTTTTTGGACTGCAAATCCCAGAATTCCCCAGCTAGTACCTCCCAGAGTGGGACTGCAACTCCCAGAATTCTCCATGAATTCTCTAGATAGAATGCTGGGAGTTGCGGTCTAAAAACTCAAGGTGCACACCTGGAGAGATCTACCGTGTTTTCCCTAAAATAAGACAGGGTCTTATATTAATTTTTGCTCCAAAAAACGCATTAGGGCTTATTTTCAGGGGATGTTTTTTTTTTTTTTTTTTCATGGACAACAATCTACATTTATTCAAATACAGTCATGTCATCTTCTGGTTGCTGCTGCACAGTGGTGGAGGTCGGGGGTTTCACTTAACTGGAGCTTATTTTGGGGGTAGGGCTTTTATTACGAGCATCCTGAAAAATCATACTAGGGCTTATTTTCAGGTTAGGTCTTATTTTTGGGGAAACAGGATAGGACTGAACTTGGGACCTTCCTTAAATTGCCTGGTTGTGCGCTTGTTTGATACGTTTTAATTCACACCTGAAATCATTGCTTCCTACAGAGCTGTAGAAGGTTGTCCCCTCTCAAGTCAAGGATGGCTGTGCTACGACAATTTGGGTTTCTTCTCTGGAAGAACTACATCTTGCAGGTGAGTTGTTCGTTGTGATGTTATATCCATTTGTTTTATCTGTATCCTGTCTTTCTCCCAGTACACACGGCCGAATAAATATTTATAGGATGGCATGCAGAGGTTATAAATGAAGACATCAAAGGTGTAATCCCCTACATTTCCTTCTCTGCTAGCTGCCCTGACTAAGGCTTATGTGAATCATAGCCAGACAACCCCTGTGGCTCTCCACCCCTGAAATGAATTAATAAGTTCCCATTTGATTCTGGTAAGGTTGAAAGGAAGATGAAAAACAGAGATGTTAAGAGCAGACGTCAGTCTGTTTATGGCAGCTTGACCATGAGTACTTCTCTGAAAGTTCTGTTCTGGAATCGTCGCGATCCTCTTGTTTGTGAGTTATTTTCTTTCCAGTTGGGAATGACACAATCCTTTGCCTCTGGTATAATTGCTGAAATAGTGGTGCTCTAGTTATTTTGCTTCCGACCTCAGGATTCAGGCTATGGAGTTTTAAACTGTGGCAGAAGGGACTAACCCTAAATTAATGTTATTGTTATGACCATAGGGTAGATACACAAGAAGAAAACATAGCAACAGAACACATCGTATTTACAATCAAATCAAATTAAACTGAAATTCGGATTTTAATGGAGTCTTAATTCCTAACCTAGTCGATGCGATAATTTCATCATCTGTTTCCTTATTGCGCACACTGCTGCACAAAATTTTGTGACCTTGGCTGTAATTCCACTGGAGGAGTCTGAGAGGAGGAGAGAAGTATACAAGTTTTCAAGTCCACCAGGATAATGTTTTCAAATTGTGGAAATGAGTAGATCTTTATAAAATGCACAGTGCAACAAGACATGCCCCACAGGTTCACCCATGCCAGATTGGCGGGGGCAAAAACATTGGCGCTAAGGGATGTGCAGGTATCTTCCCTCATAAAAAAGGCTGATGGCAGAGCATTGAAACAGGACAGAGTCCTCAGACAAAGACCTTCCTCTTCAGGCAGGCTTTTAAGCAGTAAGTCATCTCAGGAATACTGTTTTTCAACTTACAGCTTTTTAAATGGTTTTGGATTGTTTTTAAACCTGATTTTCAAAATCTGAATATATGCTTAGTGTTTTTTAAATATGGTATTTATATCGTGTTTTTAAAACCTGTTGTGCGCCGTACTTGGGTCCCCTTATGTGGGAAAAGGTGACATATAAATGAGTTAAATAAAATAAATAAATAAGAAATAAATAAATAGGGTTTCTTAGGTTTTAGAAATCCGAGAGTTAGCAGGGCTGGAGGAGATAATTTCCAAGACAAGACTCTTCCTTCCCCTGTTCTTGCCCAGCTTGAAGGGTAGTTTTCTATTAAAATCAGAGGTGCTAATCCAAGAGGATTAAGGTTTTGCTTCAGACAGAGACTGATTATTTGAAGCCAAGCTCTTGTTTCAAGTGGGACCGCTTCTATTCTGAGCAGGGCATTAGAGAGACAGCACGGGACGTCAGAAACAGTTGGCAGCAATTCAGCCTCCACTGCCTCAAGGGGGTGGAAGTCTTGACATAAACATAGTCCTGCACCATGCATTAGTTGGGCGGGTTCCTTGCCTTAGAAAACTTTCAGTACATATATGGCAAGTAGAAGTAAGAGCCCCTTTTCGAGAGGAAGAACCTCAAAATGACAGGAACAGTTCTCACATTGACATGGGTAATATGGCCTCTCCACTGCCCCATCGTCTGAAAGTGGAAGAAGGAATTTAGTTACTTTCGCCTGTCTGCTATTTCAGTCAGGTGTTTGCAAACGCAAGCGGAACTAATAATGATAACAACAACAGCAGCAACAACAAGAACCATGTGCTGGCCAGTCCATTCCGACTTACGCCGACCCTTTTTTTGGGTTTTCTAAGTAGAGCAGCCGTTCTCAGCAGGGGTCATACAGCCCCCCGGGGGTGTGTGGGTCCTGGCCCCTTTGAAGGGTGCCCAAGGCTGGAAACACACCACCTTATAAGGTTCATTATGTGACTTAATGAAATCCTGATTTGGCCTATATTTCTTTCATATTGTGGTTATGATTGTGGCCGAAGGATGGTTGAGCATGGCTGCTCTCGAGGCGATTTATCAGGGATGGGGCTGGAAAACACAGAGGGAGAGGGAGCTTATGTCTTCCTTTCATTTGATGCCCACGGGGTGATCTTTACACCAACAACCCTTTCTCCCAGGGTTTCTCTGTTCCTAAGTCCTGTTGGAGAGGCAGAGCAGAAGGAAACGGTGCGATTCTCTTGCGTGACTCCATCTTGTGGCCACAAGAAGAAGGAATTGACTACTAAAGATCATTCTAAAGTGAAGCAACTTGTTCCTAAGTCATATTTAATTAATTTCTACCTCGTCCAAGGCACCACTCTAATACATGCAAGATGTTCAATCCATGAGTGTGCCTTTGTTTTTCTTCTGTTAACCAGAAACGGCAGTATTTCTGCAGAACAAGCCTACGTTGGGGCCATTGACTTATCCAATTAGCCCAAATCAAGATGAATCGCTGCTCGTCTATCTCTCGTTGCACCGGTCAGACATAAATGGATCGGCTCTTATAAATCAAAGGGATACATCACCATGTCAAAATGATGTAGCTGCTTGTGGCTAATTAAATGCTTTAGTTGCACAACACACAAGTGTCAGTAATTTTACACATGACGCCGTCTGGGACAGGAATAATAGAGCTCACTCTCTTTATCAGTATTGACTGTTCTGAGTGGTCTCGGTTTTTCAAAGGGTCTCAGTTCTGCTGCTGGAAAACCCTTTTAACTGAAGCCGCCCGGGATTAAAACTGGAGAAGGAGGAATGTATTTTTGGGCTGACCACTGCCAAGTGGTCTCTGGGCAGCTCACAGAAAAGTGTAGGGATACTGTGTCATAAAATGCAACATACAGTAGGACCCCTGTATCCGCAAGAGATCGGTTCCAAGACCCCCGTGGATGCTGAAGAATGCGGATTATAGAGAACGCTATTGTAATAACATAGCATGGTCGCTGGGTCCCTCTCATGGCTAGTTCTGGTAACTTCATCATTAAAATATATATGGGGGGATTTTTCTTTTCACTATTTTAATATTTTCAGACCATGGATAAGTGAATCAGTGGATACTGATCCTGCAGATAAGGGGGCCCTACTGTATATTTTACATTTTTAAAAAAACACAGGAGAATACTATATATATGCATAGGAGGGATTAAATTGCCTGCTGCCAGAAATATTGCCGTGTCGCTCCCCATTGAGCATCTTTTGATTGTATGGTTGAGTAACTTAAACTTGCCCGTTTATGAAGTCATTGTCCCTGCTTTCTTCTGCAGAAGCGGCAGATTTTGGTCACGGTCATTGAGATCTGCCTGCCGCTGCTATTTGCCGCGATCCTCATTGCCCTTCGACAGCGCGTGCACTCCGTCAGCCACCCCAACGCCACCATCTACCAAACCGAGGATGTGGACGAGCTGCCTTTGTTCTTCCAGCGCTGGCACCCTCGTCCCTGGGAGCTGGCCTACGTCCCGTCGAACAACACCGCGGTGGAGACGGTGGTCGAGGGGGTGACTGAGACCTTGCGGATCGGCCGTGTCAATATCAAAGGTCAGCTGTTCAGTGGGGTGGTTTTCAGCGCAGGGCACTGCTCCAGGTTTTGGACTACATGTCCCGTAATCCACCCACCACCACCCCTGGTCAGCATGGCCAGGGGCTGGGGATTCCGGGACCTATAGTCCGAAAACGGAATTCGTCCAAGCTCTGATCACTTGCATGCACATTTTTCCTTCAGTCTGCAGAGGTGACCTCATTCAAGAGGTAACCGCCTCTGTTTAAATGGCGCACAGACGGTACGGATCAAGAACACGTTTTTTCCAGTTAATGCCACTATCAATTATGATGTAAACAAGGTGTCCTGAATGGTTGAGGGAAAGCAGAGAAGAAGGATGAAGGTGGTTCATGCTCCCCTTTGTAAATATTATTACGTAGTGCTGCGGAGTGATGTTGGACAGGGATTTGGGAGAGTCGGTTTCTACTTTGCACTGAGCCGGGAAAGTTGCTGAGTGGACTTGAACTCATCACTCGGTCTCAGCCCAGCCTCCCTCACAGGGTTGTTGTTGTAAAGATAAAGTGAGGAAAGCAAAGAAAGCCATATATGCCACCTTAAACATGTTGACAGACAAGCAGGATAAAATTGTAAAGTAGTATATAAATAAATAATGAATAATAATGAACCATCAAGTCAATTCTGACTTACGGTGATCCATTTCAGGGTGTTCCTGGTAGAGAAGACTCAGAAGTGGTTTATTCTTCCCTTCTTCTGGGGGTCATCCTGGGACTGTTCAACATGTCCATGACTATGCAAGGTGGCTCTTCTCTCAGGAAGCACCGTGGGGGAATTGAACTCTCAACCTCAGATTCCACAGCCAGATACCTAAACCACTGAGCTATCCAGCAAGCTAATATATACATATATTCCTGCCCTTCACGTATTTAACTTACGGAATTTCCTGCCCGAGGATGTGGTGGCGGCCACAAGCATAGCAGGGGAAGACATCAGTGAATGGAGGATAAGTCTACCAATGGCTGTTTGTCCATGTTCAGAAGGAGGCTGTTTCTGCCCGCTGGTTGCTAGAAGGCAAAGATTAGGGATATTCTTTTTACTCCTTGTTTGGAGGTGTCCCAGAAACATCTGGTTGGCCACTTAGTTTTCTCCCAACAGGGCTTGGATCGTTGCGTTCTGTGTCTTGCACAGAAGAAAACACCGGCCATTCTCCTTGTTTCTCAGTGCACGGATGTCTTTTTCCTTGCAGCTCGGGGCTTCTTATCGGAGCTGGACTTTGAAAACTACATCCGGTTCAATAACCATTCTGGCAATGTTTTGGCTGGACTTGTTTTTGAAAACTGCTTTGCTCACAGTCAGGAGCCCTTGCCAATCCAGGTAAGAAAGGCCGTGGGAAGGTATCCACCAGCTTATTCCCAGGAGTGCCTGAAGTCGCAATCTGTGGAGAAAGTTTGTGTGCATGAAAATGGCTTGCTAGACACAAATTTGCTGGCCCGAGAACAAATGGCTTGGAACACAGCAAATGTGTGTACAGAGCTTTCTCGTTGTTGACATGTGCCATTCAGTCGCCTTTGACGTATGGCAACCCTATGAATGAGTGACTTCCAAAATGTGCTCTCCTCTGCAATCATGCTCAGCTCTTGTAAACTCAAGACTATGACTTCCTTAGGAACTCTGTCCTAAGAGTAGCTTCTTGTCCACAGTATAGGTTATGCAACAAGACAATCAAGTGCTGAGGCACACCCATTTTTTTAGAACAATGCATAGATTCTTGTGATCCGCACTGTCAAAGGCTTTGCTGTACTCTATAAAGCATAGCCTGATCTTCTGAAATTTTTTGGTGCATTCCAATAGCCAGTGGATATTTGCAATATGATCTCTAGTTCCCCTAATTTTCAGAATCCAGCTTCATTTATTACTCCATATAAGGTAAAAGTTTTTGTTATAATACCTTGAGCATCACTTTACTTGCATGGGAAATCAGGGCAGTGATCCTATAAATAATGCACCCCTTAGCATTTCCTTTCTTGGGGATTGGAACATATTTTGAATGTTTCCAGACTGTGGGCCCTCTTATTTTTCCCATTTGTTGGTCTATTCTTGTTAGGATTTTCTTAGATTCAGTCTCTGTCACTTGGAATAGTTCTATCAATATTCCATCTACCCCTGGTGATTTATTCCTTCCAGATGTTTTCACAGCAGTGTTTGCTTTCTAAAATCAAGGGTTTTTTTTCCATAATTAAATTCCTTTTCAAAGGGATTGTTATCCTTTTGTTTCTTCCATATAGTTCTTCAGTATATTGTTTCTATCTTCTCGTTATTGTACCCTCGTCAGATAATATTCTACCCTGTTGATCTTTCAGCATTCCTAATCTAGGTTTAAGTTTCCCTTTGATTTCTTGGATCTTCTGAAAGAGATGTCTTCCTTTTCCTCTTTTATTGTTCTATTTATTTCCACTGATCATTTTAACCATCATCATAATGGTTCTCTTGTTTCTGTGTGACAGTTGATTAAATTTGCATTCAGGACCCTATTTCTGGCACTACTTACTTTTGCTGCTGTTCTGTCTTTAACAATTTGAAGTGTTCCTTCTGTCATCATCTAGGTTTCTTCTGTCATCCTCTAGGTTTCTTCTGTCATCATCTTGGTTTTTCTTTTCTTTTGACTAATGGAATAGTCTTCTTTGTAGTGGACTCTGTGAATGCACACAAATGGGTTTATCCTGCGCCTGCGCAGGACGTTCGGAACTTTCTAGAGCTTAGAAAAAGCCAGACAATTAGTCTCCCCCCCCCCGAGGGTATATAGGCTCCGCCTCCTCCACCTTCCTTAGTTCCTCTTTTTCCGCCGTTAGGGTAGGACGTAGGAACACTAGAGCGTGCTAAGGAAAGTATTCCTTCTATTTACCTTGCAGTTTTCTTCTTTTCTTCTTTTAAGACGCCAGAACTGCCTTCTCATTTAAGTTTTTTCCTCGTTCTGCGTCTTCCCTCTCCCCTTCCCCCCTGGATTCCCCCCTTTTTTTATTATTTATTTTTTATGGCCTCTCGGGGCTTCAAACAGTGCTCCGTTTGTTTTCGGAAAATTCCGCTAACGGATCAGCACGATAAGTGCTTATTTTGTTTGGGGGAATCCCACCTTATTCAGGCGTGTGCCGCTTGTAAAAGTTTTTCCAAACAAGCTCTTAAACTGCGGTCTCAACGCCTTCGGGCCTTTCTCTACGAAAGAACCCTCAAGCCTGCTATGGAGGTTCCTCTTACCACCTCCCCGAACCCTCCTCGTGTGGAGACACCTAAAGCAGGCGCCACTGCCTTTGATTCTCCGCAGCCTACCTTGGGTTCTGCGTCTTCTAAGCAGAAGGACTCCTCTAGACCGCCTAAGCCAGCGTCCACCAAGGCTTCCAGGTCGGCTGTACCTTCAAAGAAAAAGAATGACAAAACGAAATCTCAGAAAGTGGCAAAACCACCCAAATCGTCAACTTTGTCTCTTCCTGCGCCTCCTATATTACTCGAGGAGTCTTCTAGAGACGACATTGGGCAATCGGATATGGAGGAGCGGATCATTCCTCCAGCCCAGGCTGCTCACGATATCATGAGCATGTCTCCGTCGTCAGGCCATTTTGCGGCTGAGGTTTTTCCCAGCGCGGCCATTGCCCATACTAGCCCGAGATCTTCCGGGCGGGCTGATACTGACTCGCATTCAGAACAGGAGCTGCCGTCTCGCACTCCTAGAAAGCGGAAGGAGAAGCGTAAGCATACCTCTCCATACCAACCTCAACATCCTGCGGACCAATACCGTCCTCAAATGCCGGCACAGTATGGTCCTCCTTTTTTCGGTCCATACCAGCCCTACCCATATCAAGGATACGGTTATCCGCCTGACTTCAGGGGACAGGCTTACCCCTCCTCAGCTTGGTACCCTTCTTCGGTCCCAACTCCTGAGAATCTACAGCAGCAACAGGGGCATGTTCTTACACCCCAAATTGCTACTTCCCGCAAGAGGAAGACACCGATGGCACCTTCTGCGCCTCTAAAACGGTCTAAACGTCCCGCAGGGCGATCTACGGTACAGACTGCGACGATGTACTCTGGTCCAGAGGGCCATGATACAGACCCTTTCTCTCCTTCGGTACACTCTGATGCCGAACCAATACCGAGAGACACGGTACCAATATCGCACCGTCCCTCCTCATTGGTGTCTGAATCGTCCCATGACAATTCTTCAGCTTCTTCGGAATCTGATGTACCTGATGGTGGTGCTCCGAGTACTTCTTCTCAATACCCATTGGAAGACTACTCGTCTTATGCTCAACTTATATTGCGCATGGCTAAGATTTTACACCTAGATGCGCAACTTCCTGAGCAACAAACAGACCTTGTCTTCCACGATATGGAACAGGACAAGTCATCTCCTCCCAGTCTTAGCCTCATTCCAGCACTTCTTGACTTGGTAAAGGCTTCGTGGGATAAGTCGCCTGCGACTCTCCAAATCCCTAGAAAAATCGACCACCATTACAAGACCCACGGTTCCGACTCGGATTTCCTGACCAAGCACCCTATGCCTAATTCTATTGTGGTCGAGGCTACCCAGTATAGATCCCGCAGTAGGTCCTCTGTTACACCTGTCAACAAAGACGGCAGAAAAAATGACGCCCTGGGCAAAAAACTTTATTCCCTTGCGGCTCTACTGATTAAGATTTCGAACTACCAAGCCGCGATGGGTGCTTATCAAAAGCACCTATGGGATAAAATTATCCCCGTTTTACAAAACCTTCCTGAGCCATCCAAGACCGAACTCCTCAACGTCTACGAGGAGGCTAACACCCTTACAAGACAGCAGCGAGTAGCAGCAAAGCATACAGCTGAAATTGCGTCCAAATCCATGCTTACAGCAGTAGCAGTCCGTCGCCATGCCTGGCTCGGAGCGGCTAACATACTGGACGATACAAAGACCAAAATCGAGGATCTTCCCTTTGATGCGGATGGCCTCTTTAATTCCAAAACTGATGATATTATGGAAAACATCCATAAAATGCGGAAGACCGCGAAGTCCTACATACCATACCAACCGTATCGGTATCAGAGACCTACTTACAAAAAACCTGCTTACCAAGCATCTTCCCAGTACCAACCATTTCGGTATGGTAGACAGCAGCAACATGATAGGACCTTCCAGTCATCTCAGTCCAACCCTTCGACTTTCAAGCAGCAACAATACCAAGGACACAAGCAGTCCTTTCGTAAACCTCAGCGCAGGGGTAAGCAATACAACTAACTACTCCTCTTACCGGACTAGACTCTTTCCATTTCTCTCTGAATGGAAACATATTACGACTGACAAATGGGTCCTATCCATTATTGAGAAGGGTTATTCAATAGAATTCTTCCAACTTCCTCCATCGAATATTCCTAAGACCACCCCCTTCTCGGTGGCTCTACAGGAGGAAATTTCATCCCTCCTAAACAAGGGGGCGATTGTCAAGACCCCACATGCTGATCTACATGGGGGTTTCTTCTCACGGTACTTTGCTGTCCCTAAAAAGGATGGAGGTATCAGGCCCATCATGGACCTCAGAGAACTCAATCAGTTTATCATTTACAGGAAGTTTCGAATGTTAACACTCGACTCCATTCTTCCTCTTCTCTCACAGGGAAGTTGGTTCGTCACCATCGACCTCAAAGACGCTTATTTTCACGTCTCCATTCACCCTTCTCATCAACGGTATCTACGGTTCCGGTTCCACCGCACAACCTACCAGTTTGCTGCCCTTCCATTTGGGCTCTCCACGGCCCCTCGGACATTTACCAAGTGCATGGCCCCTGTAGTGGCTCACCTTCGCACCAAGGGAATAAAACTCTTCCCTTATATCGACGATTGGCTTCTGGTAGCATCATCCTACCACGAAGCCGTCGCTGCTACAACTACCACTCTCGCGACCTTAAACAAGCTAGGTCTAGTGATCAATCAGGAAAAATCTCTTTTGGTACCATCCGAGCTGGTCAATTACATAGGAGCAACGCTAGACGCGACCCGAGCACGGGCATTCCTGCCCTATCAAAGAATCCAAAAGATTCGAGACGCAATACGACGGTTTCCACCTCTGGCTACTGTCACCGCTTTCGACGTTCAGCATCTACTGGGCCTCATGTCATCCACGACGGCAGTCGTCCTTCATGCCAAGCTCGAAATGCGTCTGCTCCAGTCCTGGTTCCTGGGCGAGTTCGATCCTTTAACGGACTCCCCACGGAAAAAGTTGCAGGTCCCGTCACATGTAGCGAAACGTCTCATCTGGTGGACGATTCCGCGCAACTTGTCCGAAGGGAAACCCTTCCAACCTCCCTTCCTGTCCATACAGGTCACGACCGACGCAAGCCCTTCTGGCTGGGGCGCCCACTGCCAAGAGCTCAGGATTCACGGCTTATGGACACCGAGAGAAAGGTCTCTCCATATAAACCAGCTCGAATTGCTCGCCATCATGAAGGCTTTCCGAGCCTTTCTTCCGCGTATAAAGGGACAATCTGTGCAGCTTGTCACCGACAATACCACAGCTATGCACTATGTCAACCGACAAGGTGGGACTCGATCCCTACCGCTTCTCCATCTTACCATGCGATTTTGGGACTGGTGCCGTACCCATCGCATTTTTCCACAAGCGATTCATATTGCTTCAGAGGACAACTATCTAGCGGACCACCTCAGCCGGCTCCGTACCAGGACGCACGAATGGTCCCTAGACGAGACGATTTTTCAAGACCTATGCCGACGATGGGGTCAACCCACCATAGACCTCTTTGCATCTCACCGCAACGCCAAATGCCGCAAGTTCTGCTCACGAGCGGGCAGGGACACCGCGTCACTCGGAGACGCTTTCCTCATCCCGTGGTCCGGAGAACTCACTTATCTGTTTCCTCCCATACCAATGCTCCTCAGGACAATAGTCCGGATCATTCAGTACCGAGCGGACGCAATTCTCATCGCTCCGTGGTGGCCGCGGCAACCCTGGTTTGCCCACCTTCAAGGAATAACGGAGGAAATATTCCACTTACCTCTAATACCGTCCTTGCTATCCCAGAACGACGGGGCCCTTCTCCATCCAGATGTCCGATCTCTTCACCTGACGGCGTGGAGGATAACCCCGAATTCCGTGCGATCCTAGACCGCTCTCGAAAGCCGTCGACCTTTCGCCTATACCGTAACAAATGGAAATCTTTTACGAAATTCGTTCAGTCCAAGGGACTCCAATCAGTCCCAGTTACACTCTCAACCTTACTTACCTTCATACTGCATCTGTTCAATCTCGGACTCGCGCACTCCACCATTAAAGTATATATCTCCGCGATCGTTGCTCATCAGCCATCTCACTCTAGCTCCGCCAGACTGTTCTCCCACCTCACGGTTAAAAGATTCCTTAAGGGCCTGCAGAACATCAGGCCGCCCTCTTCACCCATTGTACCTCAATGGTCGCTTCCACTTGTCCTGGATGCGCTTACCAAGCCTCCATTTGAACCCATGGCAACCTGTAATGAGAAATTGCTTTCTCTCAAGACTTCCTTTTTAGTGGCCATAACCTCTGCCAAAAGGGCTAGTGAACTGTCAGCTCTTAGGTCTGACCCTCCATACCTACAAATGCATCCCGATAAGGTTACTCTGTACTTGGATGTCTCATTTCTTCCCAAGGTTGTATCAGACTTCCACTTGAATCAACCGCTGATACTTCCTACATTTTTTCCATCGCCGTCCACTCCAATCGAGCGCAAGCTCCATACTCTGGACGTCAGGCGGGCTATTGCCTTCTACTTGGATAGAACCAAGCACTTCAGACGCTCTTTTCGTCTCTTTGTGTGCTACCATGGACATAACAAGGGTGCTCCTGCATCCTCTCAGACAATATCGAGATGGATCGTGCAATCCATACAAATGGCTTACCAGCTTGCAAACAAACCGGTGCCGGACCAGCTTAAGGCTCACTCCACCAGAGCCATATCTACGTCCACCGCTCTTCATCGCGGTGTTCATATTCAAAACATCTGTAAAGCGGCTACTTGGTCCAATCCTCTGACGTTCGCGAAGCACTACCGCCTCGATGTCAGAGCGAAAAATGATGCTGCCTTTGGAAGGGCGATACTGTCATCCCTGATACCGTGACGGCCCTCCATCCGGTGAGTCAGCTTGCTAATCACCCATTTGTGTGCATTCACAGAGTCCACTACAAAGAAAGTTAGGTTACCTACCTGTAACCATGGTTCTTGTAGTGGTTCTCTGTGAATTCACACATCCCTCCCTTCCTCCCCGCTGTCCGTCACGATAACAGGTCACTATACCTACTCTCTAGTAACGGCGGACATAGGGGAACTAAGGAAGGTGGAGGAGGCGGAGCCTATATACCCTCGGGGGGGGGAGACTAATTGTCTGGCTTTTTCTAAGCTCTAGAAAGTTCCGAACGTCCTGCGCAGGCGCAGGATAAACCCATTTGTGTGAATTCACAGAGAACCACTACAAGAACCATGGTTACAGGTAGGTAACCTAACTTTTTTTGCATTTTTCCTCAGTAGTATCTCTGGTTTCAATCTACAATTCTTTTCTTTGATGGTCAGTGGAGTTTAGTAATGTAAATCTGTTCTTTATGTTGTCTTTAAGAAATGTAATTTAAGTTATATTTCAGATGTATGATTCTTTTAGTGTTCTTTTTCAGCTTTAATTTTGATGCTAACTATTCCTGGTGAGTACCACAATCTACTCCTGGTCTTGTTCTGTCATAGAGAATACAGTTTCTCCATCACCTACTTCCAATTGCATAGTCAGTTTGATTTCTCTATTGGTCATCTGATTGTGTCCATTTGTACAGTCATCTGTTCAGTTGCTTGAAACATGTATTTGCGATAAACAGACTGTTAGCTTCACAGTATTCTATGAGTTGTTCAACTGCTTTGTTTATAATTTCTAGGTTAAATTCTTCAACAATGTCTGGTTCTGCTTTGTTTCCTACGCCTACGTTCCAGTCATCTATGTTTGTCAGCATCTCTTGTTTTGTTGTGTGATCAATTTCCTCTTGGACACTTCCATAAAAGCTTTCAGTTTTGTCTTCTTCAACACCTGTAGTTAGAGCATAGACTTGAATTATGGTTTATGTTGATAGGTTTTCCCAGATGTCTGATGAATATTATTCAGTCCAACTTCGCATTATAGCCCCTAACTGCCTGTGCTACATCTTGCCTCATGATTAGAACTACTCCATTTCTTCTGTGCGTCAAACTCTTTGTAGTTGTCTGAATGAAAATGTCACATTCCAGTCCCCTTCAGTTCACTTACACCAAGTATTGAATTTTTTTACTGCCACAGAGTCTCAAATAGTTCCAAAATTTGGGAAATGTCATGCAGTTCTTATTGCTGCCATTCTTCCTGTGGTGATGATTATGATAATGATGACCGTTGTTGTTGTTATTGCAGGTTAGTTACCAGCTACGTTTCAAATACAGCCCTAGGAACGCCCCTCCAAGTGAACAGACAGGCCTGAACCCCAATCTGGACCGGGACTGGCACACCAGCTACCTTTTCCCACTCTTTCAGTTACCTGGACCCAGAGAAGCCAAGTGGGAAGATGGAGGGATGCCGGGTAAGTAGTATGCAGATTGTACATTCATCACGGCATTCTCACTTGGACAGAGGGTCAAAGGTCCACCACCCCTTCCACAGACCAGTGCTGTCTACTCTACCTTGCAGTAACTCTACAAGATCTCAGCCAAAGGGGTGAGGTTTCTACGCAGCTCTTTCTTAAGCCGCACAGACCTTGGAAAAAAGTTTTGTGACTACGCATCCCAGAATCCTTTGCTTGGTCTTTGCATCTGGGAATTGTAGTGAATTTTCTATGCGCTGATGCCAGCTGTCAATCCTGGGCCTTTTTGCATAAATGCAGAGTGCGTGCTCTGTGCCCCTTAACGTTGGTGTGCCCATGAAATTAAGCATCTCTATGTGTGGGTGCATGCACACACACACGAGAGAGAGAGAGAGAGAGAGAGAGAGATGCGAAGCTATTCTCAGACAAACTCAGCCTTCCGGCCCATTGCACCCAGAACAGTGTGAAAGACATCCTGTTGTCAAGGTCCGCCAGCACAGCAATCATTTTAAACCAGAGACGCTGGGATTCAGACTTTGACCTCCCGTTGGCAAAGCAAGTGCTTTCCTACTGATTTATGGCTCTCTCAGGAGATGTCAGCCTACCGGTTCTGCAGAACTAGGGACCCTTTTTTAGTTTTATGTTTCTGGTTTGTTTTTGAGGATTCTGGGAGTTTGGTCCCAGAAAAAAAAAAACATGTCCCCATCCTACCATTAAGGTTCAGCAGTTGAGATGTATGGAATAGAGGAACACTAGGCATGAAGGCAAAGAACCGCCTGTGTTGCAACCGGTGACTGGGTCCAAAATTCTGTCCCCAGCAGCGTCTGATCCAGATGGTTTCAGGAAGCTCGCAAAAAGGGTTAGTAAAGGGACTGGTAGCCAGAGTTAAAAGCTGCTTCCCTCTAGGCCGGTGGTTCCCAACCTTGGGTCCCCAGACATTATTGGATTGCAACGCCTAGAAGCCCTTGGCAGTGCAGAACATCTGGGGACCCAAGGCTGGGAACCACTGCTCTAGACATGAGCGAACCGAAACTCCCATCTTCCCTCTCCGTTGGCCAGCGTCTGGAGGGCAACAGCATGGTGCAGTGGGGTGAGTGTGGGGGAGGCCCCAATTCAACCCTTCTCTGTTCACCTCTCCTTGAAGCAGACTGGGGTATCCGTGACCTGTTAGTCCCCAATCCATCTTCTCTCTCCCTCCCCCCCCCCCCAATAGGGCTGTTCTGAGAATAAAAGAGGAGCCGGGGCAAATCTTTTAGCTACCCAGAGATCTTTGGAAGAAGGGTGGAGTGAAACAATAATAAAAACTTTTTATTGCAATTTGCTTTTATAAATGAAACTTGCCTTCGTCCATGTTGGGAAATCGCTGGCACAGCAAATGTACAGTCCTCCTATGTAAGAACAGCTTGTGCTCCTAAGCAATGGAGTCGCAGCCGTAAACGCTGGCAACGATCCCTGACATCAGATGGTGAGCTGAGCCATGGGGCGGGAAGGCAATTCTGAAACATTTGGGTGGAAGCTTTTAGATCATTAAGTAACTCATCATTAGGGACATGTGGCTTACTTTTTCCTTTTCCTTCACCCTCTTTTCTTTTTGTGCTGTGCCTTATTGAGATGGCACACTTCAGGGTAGGAATTGCTCTGTTCTGTTGTTGTTGTTGTTATATTGCACTTCTTATTTCTCTTATTATTATATTGCACTTCTTATTTCTCAGCCTTCAGTGCATAAATTAAAAATTAGGAGTCAAGTCTTAAGCATTTGCAGGTGAGATCGCATGTCTGCAAAGCCACTGGATTCTGAATTTCAGACAACAAAGGAGCAGCTATTGGCAATTGTTCTAAAAGCGTAACCAAAGATTTTGGAACGATTCCAGTTTCTGGAATTAGTATGGATCAAAGGATGATCTGACCTTGCTCCCATGACACATAAAGACTCTTATACACGCCTTTGGATGATGACACTGATTTATGACAAGAGAACTTGGGTGTTCCTGTTGAAATCATTAACATCACTGTACATCCAATCCACAGTTCCAAAAGATTATGTTGATTCAGATAATCACCTTCACTCTGTCACAGTACTTGTTCCTGAATAACAATTCGAGTTCTTTGTAGTTTGTATTGAGTTTTTCGTGGATGCCTAAATATTTAGAGATTCTCTGCTTCCATTAAGCATTGAATAAATTGTTGATTAATGAGTCAAGATGGGCACAAACCGCTGAACCAGCGGTTCGTGCCAGTTTGTTTTTCAGCTGAACAGGTATTCAGCACTTCTCAGCCCTGCCTCCTCTGACAGGTGCCCACTAAGAGACAGTGCCTGCCAGAGGAAGAGGGTCTGGGAAGCGCTGAACACAGCATGAACCGGCATGAACCTTTGGTTTGGTGGTTTGTACCCATCTCTATTCATGAGCTCATAGATACTGTACTCTGAGAATTTGCCTCATTTCGTGTGGATAATGGCACATTATCAACACCATTAGTTATGACATTTAAGACTAAATGATGTTTAAGAGACTGTTCAGTTTATCAGAAGAACTTGCAAATAACTTTAAGTTGCCCATATGTATTTAGAGTGAAACATCAAGGCCATTTCTCTGATCATCAGGCTTATAGCCTTTAGCACTATTGTTCCGCAGTCTAGACAGGAGATTTTCTGATAAGACTATTATTAAAGAGAAGGTCTCTACACCTTTATTTTGTCCTCCACTTTATCATGAGTTTAGATGGTGGAGTAATACTTCTGTTTAGCTTTGTAGAGCCTCAACATTTCAGGAAGCCATACATGGGACACAGAATCAAATGCCTTTTGATAATCAATACAAGCCACTGATAGATTTCTGGAATTCCTTCAAACCTGCTTCCATATGAACGAAGCACGACTGAGCACTTCCTTACAACCATAGGATTTTTAAAAACTGTAAATCTTTTGGGAAATGATGTAAACTGCTTTGGGTAAACAGAAAATAGGTCAGTAATGTTTCTGATCAGAACAGTCATCAGACTTATAAAGGGGATGGGTTATTCTTTGTGTGACAGTCTAGAATACAATCAGGGTTGCCAAGGGGTTCATTAAAAAAATTTAGACACGTGTAACTGAATTGAAGTTAATTTTTTCCACCAAAGGGTATAGATTCCATCCAGTCTACAGGTTTTCCAGTTTTGTGTCTTCTCTGGAGGTCAGCATCTTTACATCTCTGTCATTTATTTCATAGAATACCATAGATGGTAGGGAGGTGTAAATGCCATGTTCATATATAACACAAGACCCCTGATGCTGGATAGTTCAGTGGTTTAGGTATCTGGCTGTGGAGTCAGAGGTTGGGAGTTCGATTCCTCCACAGGGCCTCCACTGTTTCTGGTTCATTATGAATAAATAGTTCTACATCTTTTTGATAGTCTTGACATGCTTAAATAACCGGGCTGCTTTTGCTTTGAGCTTCTGTTTCAATGAGTCCAGATAGTCAGCAAGTTTTAAATGTTGAGCTTTATTCAACTGCGATTTTTCAAACTTGATGTTAAGCTTTTTAAAAGCAGGCTCTGTTCTTCCTAAAATCTCACCCCATTCCACCATAGAGAAAAACAGTAGTTTTTGACCTTGCAGATCTTTTACATCGAACTCTAGTCTTAATTGCCAGGGCAGTTTATCAATTTTTTTTTGTATATATCTTTTTATTATTATTATTATTATTATTATTATTATTTATAAAATCCATCCATGCTTTTTTAACATCATGTCACCTGGATTCAGCTTATAATCATTTGTTAATACAACTACAGTATATATTAAGCTCTTAATCTATACAACGTGCTTCTAACCATTGATAAAACAAGTTCCCTGTTTGGTAATATTCTGCATCTTCCTTTCCTTTGATTTTCAGTGTCAGTCTATCCATTTCGGCGCAGTCCAATATCTTTTTAATTATTTCTTGATCTGTAGGTGTTTCTTCATTTTTCCAGTACTGTGCGAATATAATCCTTGCGGATGTTAAAATATGCAGTATTAAATATACATTTTGTTTATCAACACTTTCTGGTATTATACCTAATAGAGTTCTAAATGTTTTCTCTTTTATTCTTTGATTTTGTGCTCCGTGGCCTTAATAGAATGTGTAACAATTCAGAAACTTTGGCTGCCAAGTGCAAAACTCCATTAGGACTGTCATATCCACAGGGGATCTGTTCCAAGTCCCCCCACTCCTGCGTGGATGCTGGAAAGCGTGGTTATAAAAGCCCTGTATATATTTCATAGTCTCTGGTTCCCACTAGTGGCCAGTTCTGGTAATACACCTTGGAAGCATATATTTCTGGGATTTTCAGGCGGGTGGATAAGTGAAACCTACAGGCACGCCGGTCCTACTATACTAGGTGAATTGAGTGAATATTATTCCTTATGTACAGAAAGTTGCTCACAAACTCATTTAGATTTGGAATTACATTATAAACAAACTTGCTAATATTTATTATAGAGAGAAGAGGTCTGTGGGTTGGAGATGTTCCATCGAATTTCGGAAGGTTGCTATAGAACAATTTTCTTCCTTTCTGGAAAAATTCTTTATTCTCAATTATTTCTGGTGGATTGCCAGGTATCTCAGGCATTTCTGTCACATTAACTCCGGGGTGGTTTTTATTATTGGTTAAAGGACTGCCGTGTGCCTCTCGGAAATGCTCTTGGTCAAATGCACATTTTCCAGCCTCCCTTTGTATGTGTTCTTTTTCTGACTGTGTGACTTAACAGGTTTTCTTTATGATGTGCTTACAGTCTGCAACGTTCTGTTCTGACAAAGTCTGTCTTTGGTGTGCATTTACGTCAGCTGCATGCAGCTTTTGCCTCCATCCTGGGTTTTCTTGAGAGTCATTATCATGATTAAACAGGCATGCAATCTCCATATTACCTTCTTTCATTCATTTCGTGTGCCAAGTTGTTTTCTCCCGTATTCCTTGTCCTTGTGCCGGAATGGAATTCTTCAGCACTCCTGGCTTCAAAGGCAAACTCTGGCTTGGAGTCTTGGTCCAGGCGCAAGGTTCTGAAGGAGGAGGCTGCTCCCACCCGAGTGTGCCAGATGGCACCGGCCATCATCGATAGTGTCGCTGTGTTCCTACTTGAGAGCAGCAGATATAAATGCAAAGAAAGTCTGAAAAAGGAGGTGTGTCCCCAAGCGCTCTGGGCCAGTGCAAAACCAGATTCACTAGAATCTGAAAAACGTCTTTCTACCTGCCTGCTGATCTGCCATTGAAAGGACAAGGCGCATGTGATGGCTGCCTGCCCTGAACCGACTTCCAGTATGATTTTGGCTCAGCTATGCTGAAGAGCTAGTGAGAGAATGCTTTTCATTAGCATCTTCACGAATGTCTGCAGCCGTAGGGAGGGAATCACTGCCAAAAAGTGTGCATGGGCTTGGAACATTTTCATGTGAAGTCATCTCATAAATGAAACACATGCGCCAGGGCAGCGGGAGCCTTCAGTTGGGCATTCCCAACGCAGATGGCCAGCTGAGAACACACCACAGGACTTCTGCCTAGCGGAAAGTTGCTGGAGAGGTCTTTACAACATTTCAGCAATACAAGAGAAAAGGAGGAAGGCAGGAAGGTTGGCCAGGCTGGATTTGGAAAGGAGCAGAGACATGTAACATCCTCAGACATGTATCTGAAGCCTATTTCACGAATCCAGAAAGCATTTCTTGTTTCTAGTTTTCCACGTGGTGTTAACAGTTAGGGTCTCATGAATTTCTGATCTTGGGCATCTGGGATTCCTCGGACAGCCATGTTCCCTTCTTCATCAAACTGTCCTTTGGTTCCCCCCAGCTTTTTATGTGAGGGGTTTCCCCATTCCAAAAAGCTGGAAATGCCAAGTTATCATTTATAAATTAAAATACGCTGCTATGTTTGATCCTTTTCTTTTGCCTTTGGCCGCCCCACTGTTGGGATGCAGTTCCTAGAAATATCTCCAAAACCTAAATTTGGCCAGGGGCTGAAAGTAGTCCTTTGTGTTTGGCTTAGATCGTATGTGGATTTAGGACATCTAGGTACTTGACCCCACTGAGCCACTGTGTGACGCTAGATGGAGCCTGGCCTACCTCACAGGGTTGTTGTTTTTGAGGGTAAACTGGATGAAAGTGAGAACCATGGATTTGAACTCACTGAATGAAAGGAGGAATACAAATGCAGCTAGTATATACATAACAACCAGTATCCTGTTCAGCATTCACATGCTCCAAACTTAACTGCAGAAGCTGCTATGGTGATTTGACAAGGTGCTAGTTGGTGCCTTCCTAGCAGCTCCACAAATGGCTTCAGCTGGAGCTCTGGGCAAGTGGAGTGGTTGAACAAATACTGCCCAGTGGTATTTCTCACAGAAACCCTTGTCTTGCTTTCCTAGGTTACTATCGGGAAGGTTTCTTGGGCGTACAGCACATTGTGGACAAGGCAATCATCCAGTACCACACCAACACGTCATCCGCAGACTTCCTCGACAAGATCGCCGTGGTGGTTCAGCGCTTTCCCTACCCGCCCTATGTCAACGACCTCTTTGTCCTGGCTATTCAAACCCAGCTTCCCCTGCTGCTTATGCTGAGCTTTACCTATACCTCGTTGAACATTGTCCGGGCAGTGGTGCATGAGAAGGAGAGGAAATTGAAGGTAAGAGGAGGACGCTGCCCAACTCCAATGGGGAGGGTTACCTTCCTGAATCACCACTCCCAGATTTCCTTACCAGACTGGCTGGTTGGGCTTTCTGGGAGTTGTAGTTCTGGCCTTTAACTGCGGCAAAGAACTGTTAAATTTACAGTGTAACTGCTTGAGATTAGGCTCTCAAAGGGTTGGAAATACAGTAGGACCCCCATACCTGTGGGGGATTGGTCCCAAGCCACCTCCCATAGAGGCTGAAACCATGGATAATAGCAAACTCTATACATAACACGGTCTCCATCTAGTGGCCAGTTCTGGTAATTACATTGTGGAAATACTTATTTCTGGGTGGTTGTTTTTCCTCTTAATGTTTTCAACATTTTCAAACTGCAGATAAGTGAAACCGCAGATACTGATACCACTGTAGATAGAGATTACAAGAGATGAATAATGATGAGGACAAGTTATAGTAAAAAGTTAACGTCAGCCTGGTGCGTTACCCTTCATGGCGTTACCCTGATTTTTGTGTTCACAGGAGTACATGCGCATGATGGGGCTTAGCAACTGGCTGCACTGGACTGCCTGGTTTCTCATGTTCTTCCTCTTCCTCTTGGTGTCGGTCTTCTTCGTCACTGTCCTCTTCTGCGTCAAGGTGAGCACCTGCCAGGCGTTCTTAAAACAAAGCCCTCTACGTCAGGATTGCCATCTACCATTCCTGGGGCAGCCTCAACCACATCTTACCCTTTGGGCCAGAGGCGTTAACGCTTTGGTTTGTGAATGATGGCGACAAAATCCTGATGATAATGAAAGAGACGATATGGTGTGACGGTTAGAGTGCTGGATTGGGACTTTGGTGATTCAAGGTCAAGTCTCTGCATAGTGTTGAAACTCATGGGGTGACCTGGGGTCGGTCTCGGTCTTTCTGTCTGACCTGTGTCACAGGGTTGTTGTGGGGCTACAGGGGGGGGGCGGGAAGAAGGGTCAGGCATGCAGGGCATTGGGGAAGGTTCCAGCCTCCTCCCCCCCCCCCTTACAAAAGAGTCAGTAATGTTCTTGTTGGTGGGGGGATGATTACAGGTTCTGGCAGAGTATGTCAAAGCACCATGGTTTTTTGAGTAACAGGGACCATGAGATTATCTGTCACCACTATTCCCAGCTTCCCTCTTCTGCAATGCTCATAACACAGAAGGGAAAGAGTTTCCCAGGAACAGTATATTGCTACTAGCTGTTCCTTCCATAGTGAAAAGCATTTGAAGGTGATGTGAACTGAACTCAGTCATTAAGAGCCATTAAAACTGCAAAAGATCTCCGACTTATTTGTTGTTTTGCGTCCCTTTTTGGACTCTCTTTGAGCTGGCTATGGGGAGGCTATGGGGAGCGATGACAAACCTAGACAGCATCTTAAAAAGCAGAGACATCACCTTGCCAACAAAGGTCCGCATAGTCAAAGCTATGGTTTTTCCAGTAGTGATGTATGGAAGTGAGAGCTGGACCAGAAAGAAGGCTGACCGCCGAAGAATTCATGCTTTTGAATTGTGGTGCTGGAGGAGACTCTTGAGAGTCCCCTGGACTGCAAGGAGAACAAACCTATCCATTTTGAAGGAAATCAACCCTGAGTGCTCACTGGAAGGACAGATCCTGAAGCTGAGGCTCCAATACTTTGGCCATCTCATGAGAAGAGAAGACTCCCTGGAAAAGACCCTGATGTTGGGAAAATGTGAAGGCAAGAGGAGAAGGGGACGACAGAGGACGAGGTGGTTGGACAGTGTCACCGAATCTGCCAACATGAATTTGACCCAACTCCGGGAGGCAGTGGAAGACAGGAGGGCCTGGCGTGCTCTGGTCCATGGGGTCACGAAGAGTCGGACACGACTTAACGATTAAACAACAACAACATGGGGAGGGTCAGGATGACCACCTGTGATTCCAAATCCCCTACGACATCACGGATGACCGTTATCTTCGTTATGAGTATAACGTTTTCTCCAGAGGAGCTCATAGGAGTTTCAGAGTGGTGGACAGATTTAGGTCAGGAAACAAGCCAAATCAAAATTAACAATATTAACAGGATTCAGTGGAGCTCTCTCTGGCGTTGCTTTTAAGAGAAAAATAATATTTTCTAATCTGATAATCTGGTCAGAGAGCGTATATTTCTCCTGTCCTTAGTTCCATTGATTTCCGTGGTATTAAAGTGTATTTAACTTTTCCTCAATTGCACCCGTTGAAGCTGTCCACAAATTAAACAGTTGTTTCACAGAAATGCTGTGAAAGGAATCTCCAGATAAAGTTTTAGAGTAGTTTGTCTATGGAGAATGCCCCAGAACAGAGGCTTTTTTATAGCTGTCCATCTACATAAGCAGAGTTAGCTTATTTATAAGGGGGGGGGGGGGGAAGTACAGAACATTCTCCTTTGAATTACATGCCCTTAGATATCCAGTTCACCTTCCAGAAATACGCTGTGCTCCATCCATCCTGCTTTCTCATTCAGACACCATTTGGTTGTTCTAGTGTGAAGACAGGCTGGTGGGGCTACTCGGTTTCCAGCCACCGCTCTTGTGCTTTGGTGCAATGGGGCTACACCACTGGGACCATGACATAAGGACAGGCCTACAAACTGACAGGAACGATGTGACCAAATACAGAGATAAGCTACTATAGCAGACGTGGGTCCATGATATGAGCCTTCTGCAGCTCCATGCCAGAGGGAAGGGAGACCAGAAAAGGGGAAAAGCTCATGCAGAGTGCGCTGAAGCCACGATCCGCTGAAGAGCGTGCCTCTGCACAGAACCGTGTCTTTGAATCCTGTTTGTGACACGAAATTCCAGAAGAGATCTCCAGATAAAGATTGAAAACAATGTAAAACGATTACTACTACAGCCATAGGGCAACCGTGAAAAAGCAGTTCCCCAGTACAGTATTCCAAAGCAGTACACAGTGTTAGACCTTATGATACCCATTCGTCCACATGTGCACTTATTTGTAGGGGAAAAGTACAGACTGTTCTGATTTCAATTACATGCCCTGACTTAATTCTTTTTCTTCTTCGCTGCCATTTAATCAATTCCATTTAAATATATTTCCACATTACTCAAGCCTTGTGGTGGGCGTTTCACTGAGATATTTTAAATCAAAACCTGCTACCTGTTGTTAGAAGGTGGGGCATCTTCCGTGTTTTCTCTTTCGCTCCCTGTGTTTGTTTGGTTCCAGAATTGGAACAGCTTCAAAACAAACAGGATGCTGCTATTGTGCAACCTCACAAGTCAATTCCACTGTCCCTCATTACAACAGAGTCTGACGAATTAAGGGACTTTAAATTTTGGTTGCTTAAGCGGCTGATTCAGACTTGCAATCGGACTGGTCCTCTTTGTCTTGAAGAGTGTAGTTTAAGCCAAGCAACCAAGATTTGCTTTCAACAGGACCAGACTCCTTCCTTGCTGTTCCCTTTTCAGCTTCAGGGCTTCTGCATTCATTCGTGTGGCAATGAGCACAGAGCAAATAAGTGAATTTATTGATGAGTGTTGATTTTACAGGTGAGTGAGCAAGGAGCAGTGCTGACAAGCAGTGACCCTACACTGGTGTTCATCTTCCTGACTGTCTTCTCCATCTCAACGATCTCTTTCAGCTTCATGGTCAGCACTTTCTTCTCCAGAGGTGAGTTGAACATTGCTCCTGCCATCCCCACTTGGGACCAAAGGGTGGTCAGTTCACCCAACCACTCTGTTACCGGCCGAATTTGGGTTCTAAGATTCTCTGGCAAGGAATCAGACATAGACGCAACAGCTGAACCAAAGGCCCAATTTTATTTGAATAGCAGCAAAGAAAAGGTCAGCTGGGACTTCTCTTAAAAGCAGAGAAGACCCCCAGAATACAGTGTACACATGTTTTATATGATACAGACAAAGAGTCATAAAAGTACTACAATTTTATTGGTCATTTGTACTCCAAGTTTGGATCCAGTCCCTCATTGGGTAATTAATGGTAACTATGCTAATCTATTGGTTAAATGTAAGAAAATATATTATGCCCCATCTTTCCTTGACCTATGTCCATGATGCACCAGGGATGTGCCTAAAAGTCTGGGGCATAGAGTATCTATTTCCCTTTATCTATTGCTATGTCTATGTATTGTCTTCCTGGGCCTAGTTTCTCTGAGGCCTGTGTTTTTCTCTGCTAAGGGTTATCTGTGAATGTTTCTCTAGTTACCTGAGCTATGTGTGAATGTTTCAGGGTCGAATTCTCCCGAGGCCTGGTTTTCCTCCGAATGTACTGTCAGTTACTAATTCATTGATCAATCTTAAAATATAGTTTCAGCTTTCCTCGGTATCAGCTCCATTCGCTCGAACCACACAACCACTCCAGCCCCAGCAACATGGGGACAAGCCCTGCTGGATCAGTCCGTGGGCCTGTCTAGTTTAGCATTTTTGTCACACGATGTTCAACCAGTGGCTTCTGCAAAGCCCACCAGCAGGACTTGGAGAGTAAGTGCACACTCTGTGTTGCATTGCACACCAAGCGACAGTACGAAAGCATCCTGTCTCCAAAAGTGAAAATGAGAGGTAGCCATCCTGACTCTTGGTCACAGGCAGTCTTACCTCCATGTTGATCCTGTTTCGTACCCTCCTGGACTGCCTGAATAATTCTTCTCTGGGTCAGGCAGTGGATTGACTTGCTACTGATGATTCCATGTTTGAAAAGTTTGCTGTTCTTTGCCACGTCCGTGGCGGATCAGGGCTGCAGACCTCTCTTGATGTTGCTCTACATGGCCAGCTGTTATCACAAGTTGAGACATGGTGGCTGAAATCCTGTTGGTGAAGCTGTGCAGCACAATGAAGATGATGTCATCAGTTGTGGCCATGTTGCAGCTGTTTCAGGATAATAAAAGGCTTCCTGAATCCCCTTAGATTTTGGGGTTCCTAGGGAACCCCTTTCATCCGGGGGCAGCCATAGAACAGGAGGGGAGACAATGTAGAGCTGGGATATTGTGCTTGTTGGTCCCAGTCCTGCCATCAGGAAGAGTGGTGGCCATTGGTCAGCTTTAATTCCTTCTCCCTCCCATGCTGCAGTTCCCAAAGGCTGCCCCACAACAAAGGGGACCCTGGGGGAATTCCCAAAACCAGGGGAAGCTTTTTATTGCCCTGAAACAACTACGGCATGACCACAGGGGGATGACATCATCCTCATTGCACAGCATAAGACTGTGTGTATAAGCATCCCTTCACACAGACAGCGTACATCCAAGAAGCCACAAACTCTTCTTGTGCACTTTCCTGAGATGTTCATTTCTTCTGGTTACAAAATCAGGGATGGAAAAAAAATGCAGCCAAAAAATGATAGCATGCCTAAAACGAAGGCATTGGTTTTTTATCACTTTGAAAAATCAATTGAAAACAAAGTTCCATCTTACTCCATGACTTCGGTCTTGCAAGGCAGTCTGTTCCATTGTCCAAGACTTCGTGTCATTAAGAACTTTCTCATTATGTTTTGCAAAAACGTGCTGTCCTGCTTTCTTTGACTATGTGGGTGTAAGGAGACCAAGCTCATTTTCCAGGTGCGAAGCTTTGTGTCCTCAAGGGAGAGATCAGCTGGCTTTGGGGAGCACACGGTGTCCATTGACACAATCATCCTTTAACAGGGCGGGATACTTTTAAGTGGAGAGAGAAAGTGTGTCGTGAAGACTGAGACTTGCTCTGTGAATGTACAGAAGGGAGAGAAATGGAAGACTGGAGAAGGCAGAGGAAATGGAAGACAGTGGGACCCCCTTATCCGTGGGATCAGTATCCGCTGATTCACTTATCCACAATATCTGAAAATATTAAAGATATTTTTAAAAAATCCTAGAAATATATATTTTTAAAGGTGAAGTTAACAGAACTGGCCATAGTGTTCACTATTAAAACAGTGTTTGTTGTAATCCCTGTTTTTCAGCACCTGTGGGGGGGCTTGGAAGTGATCCCCTGTGGATACAGGGGGCCTACTGTACTCCTGAAAAGGTTGTAACTGGCTGAGTGGAACTCTGCAGAGAAACACTCCTGCAGAGTTAATGTTGTGTTGCAGTAGTGGTTATAGGGCAAAAAAATGTGAACATCTCAGGTTCACGTGACAACTCTGCTTATGGTTTTTTACTCAACCATGGCTGTGATAAATTGTGTTTGGAGTGCAGGGTTACAGGAATCAATTTCAGAAGCCATAATTTTGCCATTGTACTGCTCAGAGTCCACACCAGGAGACGTGGCCTGTATCAAGCGTGGGATAGGCCCGTATCAAGCATTGCATTGTGCTCATTGTCGCAGTTTGTGTTAAATCAGATATACAAATAAGTTCATTTGACTTCTAAAATGCTACCAAACACTTGGTTGTGTTTCCCTCTGAATAGGTAGAATTTTTGGAGTATTTGCCGCCTTTGTTTGGTGAAGAATTGGTATTTGCCATCAATTCATTTCTGAATTATGGCAAACCCTATGAATTAGTCACCTTCGGAAGATTCTGTCAGGTCTTGCAAATTCAACTCTGTGGCTTCCCCTATTGAGTCAATTCATCTCATGTTGTATTTGCCTCTTTTCCTGCAGCCTTCAGCTTTTCCCAACCTTATTGTCTTTCTGGTGAGTCTTGTCTTCTCCTCATGTGCCCAGAACAGGATAACCTCCTTTTAATAGTTTCTGCTTCTAGAAAGAGTTCAGACTTATTTATCTTACTAATGGTTGTAATGTTTTAGTGATCCAGAAGAGGTATTACTTGATCCCAGAACTTTATTTTTACAGATGGATCATACAGCTACTTTTAAAGATTCTCTGAGCGTGATCCCTTCTCTTCCGCTTTGCCTTCACAGCAAATATTGCCGCCGCTGCTGGGGGTTTCCTCTATTTTCTCTCCTACATTCCCTACTTCTTTATCGCACCCCGTTATGACCTCATGAGTCACAGCCAGAAGATTTCCTCCTGCCTCATCTCCAACGTTGCCATGGCCATGGGGGCACAGCTAATTGGCATGTTTGAAGGGAAAGGTGAGTTGGCTTCTTCCCTTGGGTTGCTAGGTTAGCCTGGCAGGAGAATGCATGGGCACATGGGTCTTACTACTATTGTGCATCGTTAGCAATCATGATTAATAATGAATAACATTATTTGTATTATCATTATTCATCGTCATTTTCCTTATCCTTCATTTGTGATGACAGGTAATTGATCATAATTGACTTATATAGCTGATAGGGCTTTCAAGGTCAGTGAGAGATACTTAAGGAGTTGTTTTACCAGTTTTTCTTCGTAGCATCTGTGAATCACACCTGTGGGTTCCCTCCTGTGCCTGCGTGGAACTCTTCGAAATTGTCCTCAGCCCCTTGAATGTCAAGAAAGAGGAAGAAGCCCATAGATTCTGTAACCGTTAGAGTGAAGAAGGTGAAACTCAAGTAGAAAATACAAAAATGTAAAGACAAGCTGTTGATCCCATTTATGTTCAGATAAATAAATAAGGATACAGCCACACCTGTACACATTAGTATGCCACCCTCCGGCTTAGCTCTCTCATCCAGGTGCTGCGTTTGGCAGGGCAGTGGTTTCACCTCTGCTGGTGTGACCTCCTACCAGCTGGTAAGTGAGCTTGTCAGTCACCCACGGGTGTGATTCACAGACACCTCCGAAGAAGAAGGACAGGTTGCTTACCTATAAGTGTGCTTTTTTGAATGGTCATCTGTGAATTCACACAGTCTACCCATCCTCCTTTTAGTCTCCCATGCAAGCATTTTTCCATATCAGCAGCAGACTGGGGGACTCAGGGTTAACCGTTGGGTGGGGGAGCATGAGTGCTAAAGAGTATCGGCAGAATGGATCCTTTATAGGCTCTGGGAAATTCCAAAGAGTTCTGTGTGGGCAAGTGAAGGACCCACATGTGTGAATTCACAGTTGACCACACAAAGAAATACAGTTACATGTACGTAACCTGTCCTTCCACATCCCCAATGAGTTTCCGTGGCTGAGCAGGGATTCGAACCAAGGCTCCATGAGTCCTAGTCCATCGCTCTATCCACTGCACCACTCTGGGTAATAGTAATAGTGCTTAATAATTAGAGGCCCAGATACTTTTCGGTGGAGTTTGCCTGCCCAATGGGCATAACGTCATGGGTGGCAGCAGATTTGCCGCTGATTAAAGTGTGTGAGGGTTGGTTTTTCTGTGAGTTCAGAGTATTTGCAATGTCACTGCATTGTGCGCAAGCCATGCGCTGCCCAGAATTCCAGAAGGAAGTCATTCAGCAGCAGGATTTCAGCCTGTAATCGTTAGCAGTAGAGATGGGCACGAACCGATGACCCGGCAGTTCGTGCCTGTTTATGTTTCAGCCAAAGAGGTGCTTCTGTGCTTCCCAGCCTCGCCTCCTCTAGCAGGCGCCCACTCAGAGGCAGTGCCCAGAGGAGGCTGGGCTGGGAAGCACAGAAGCACCTCTTTGGCTGAAAGACAAATCAGCATGGACCCAGTGGGCCTTTGTGGCATCGTGAATAAGGGGATGGATGGATGGATGGATGGATGGATGGATGGATGGATGGATCGATCGATGGATGGATCGATGGATGGATCGATGGATGGATCGATCGATAGTGGCATGTCATCACTGAGTTCTCTTTTTCTTTCCTTTTTACTCCTCGGCAAATAGGAATATACAGATCTGCCATTTCAGTTTGTCTCCATTTTTCCAGTATTCAATTTTTTCCATCCCACATCTGCATTAAATTGTAATATTTAAAACGAAAAGGCCTGCCTGAAAATTCATACAAAGTTTTGCATTCCTTTCTCCTAATATATCGCTTTTTAAAAAAAATTAACCCAAGGTGCCGTTTTCACACGTAACATCATGCATTTTTTTGTTGGCTATTTTCACTCCAAGGGGGTCTGGTGGGCCTCCAGAGTTTGACGGATTGAAGCTCCTGTCATTCCTGACCATTGGCCACGTTGCTTGGGGTTAATGGGTCTTGGAGTCCAGAAATACCTGGAAAGTTCCAGGTTCCGCCACCTCCTGCATTGGAAGGTTTGACAGCATTACATTTCTGCTGCTCAAGTTTCTGTATCCCTCTCTCTCTCTCTCTCAAAACTGGGAATCCTTGTGGGGTCAGTGGTATGAGTGTAGGCTGGAGCCCAGACATTCACTAAAGTCTTGTTTTCTAGGCACTGGTTTGCAGTGGAAAGATCTGATGAAGCCCGTCAGTGTAGACGACAACTTCACTTTGGCTCATGTGCTCGGGATGCTTCTCCTCGACTCTGTGCTGTATGGCTTGGTGGCTTGGTATGTGGAGGCTGTTTTCCCAGGAGAGTACGGCATCCCTCAGCCTTGGTACTTCTTCCTCATGGTGAGTCTTGCTCTCTCCGATTGGCCACAAGGGAGCTGTTCTGGAGCCAGAAAGGGTACCATTCAAAGTCTGCTGAGTCAGAGGGAAGAGACCCATGATTGGGTACCCTGTGGTGATGCTCAGGCAAGAATAGGATACTGAAAGGCTCCTTGCTGGGATGGTTGGCTTTGAGTTTATGAGGCAGAAAAAAAATATTCTCCAGTCGGCTTCGTGACCCAGGGAAGGACAGTTCTAGGATGTATGCCTTATTATTCATTTCAGAAACAAAGCCGGCTTGCAATAGGAGCCTGCCCAGGCATTAGGATCATCAGGAGAGGCCTTTCTCTTGGTCCCGCCACCTTCACAGGTGTGTCTGGTGGGGACATAGGAGAAGGGCCTTCTCTGTGGCTGCTCCCAAACTCTGGAACTCCGTCCCACAAGAGGCCAGCCTGGCCCCATCTTTGCTGTCTGTCCACAAGCAGGCAAAGACCTTTCTCTTCAGGCAAGCTTTCCCTCAGTGACTGGCTGCCTGAGAGGGTTTTTTCAAAATGGATTGTTGGGCTGTGTTGTTTTAAATGTGTTTTATTACTGATTTGATTTACCAGTTTTAATATACTTGTTTATTTATTTATTTAATTAATTTATACCCCGCCCTTCTAGACTAAAGTCTACTCTGGGTGGCTAACAACAATCCAAGTAATAATAAAATAAAATAAAACAACAGCATTAATACAATTGAAGATGGCAATAAATAAATTAGGTAAAGTATTCAGAATGTGCTTTTAAGTAAAAAAAAACAACAGGTTACTCCTACTAGTAACACTTACAGAACACTTAACTTGTAAACAAACTTAATTTTTAAAACTTTTGATTTAAAAATTGTTTTTATTTTGCTTTCTCACGGTCATCATATAAATACGATTGCTACTTGATAAGAAACAACTTGTTTAATTCTTTTAAAATATTTGTATATTTACTGTTTTTAGCTTTTAAATATTGTCTTTTTAATGATGTAGGCCACCTTGGATTCTTTTAAGGAGAAAGGCAGGGTAAAAATGTTTTTAATAAATAAATAAAATAAATAATAAAATATTTCTATCTTTCTCGGAATAGGAACAAACTTCCCTGCAGGGTTTTTGTTTCGGTTTTTTTCTTCCCTATTTTACATCATGTATTTGATTCTTTGGTACAACAGCATAATGGAATTTTGAGTCTTTGGAACCCAAAATGAATGGTCTCTCCTCTGGTGATCATTCTCTCATCCTCAGACCAGGGAGAGGGTAGCTTGGTTGTAAAACTTCACTGGCTGCCAGTTCATTTATTGGCGAAATTAAGAGTGCTAGCTTTTTATAAAGCAAGCTCTGTAGGGTTTGGGTGCAGGCATGCTTTGAGATCCCGGGGGGGGGGGGCTGTCATTGGATCCCACCAGATCTCCTGGGAAAGCAAGAGAGCCTGTGTCCTGATCCAAGGGGGGCATCCTACCAGGGAAGACTGGACTAGCCCCACACAGTTGCCCTTCTGCTAACAGGAAAAGACCTTTACGTTCCAGCTTCGGGCAACTGCTGGCTTGTTGAGAAAGACTTCTAATTGTGTGTCTGGCTTGTTTTTCCTTATCGGTATGTTTAAATTGTGCTTTTTCCATTGTTTAGAATCTGTTGGGGTTTTTTTAAAAGCTGATTGGCCAAAATCCTATTGTCACTTTATGCAAGCATAACCTAAATGGCATACATTTTGGTGGCAAATTTCTGTTAAGTTACAAAATCATACTAAACCTCGTGTAGAAGGTGCTGAGTTGTGAAACTGGGCACACAACAGACACTGTTCGCGCTAACTTCATAAATGGTAGCAGTTCATCTCCAGAAGTTAGACTGTTTGCATTATATTCACAGTATAACTAATAAGGGTTGGACCATTATTTTTATATACATTTTAATTTCTCTGTATTTTAGCTGAAATTTTCATTTTGTTTAATATTTGAATTTTCCATCCTTTTCAGCTCATTTTTTCCCCCAGTCTTACTAGGAGCCACCTTGAGCCCCATTTTCAGAGGAAATACAACATGTCAATTCAGTTATTATATAAAAAACATAAAGAAATATGAATGTCTCCTCACACTGAAAATTTTTGAACATGAAAGATTGCAGACTGCCAGATTCTGTAGACATAAACAAAGGGGAACAATGTTTTTCAAAAACACGGTTCTCTTTCCTTCTTTAGCCTTCGTATTGGTCTGGAACTCCCCAGACAGTTCTCGGAAAAGAGAAGGAAGAGGAGGAGGATCCAGAAAAAGCTCTGAAAAGCCACTACATCGAGGAGGAGCCATCCGATCTGGTGTCGGGAATCAAAATCAAACATCTGTCCAAGGTGGGTTCCTGCAGGCTGCTATCCAGGAGAATCTGTGTATTACGGTCACTGGAGCATTAGATCAAGACAGAGAAGATCTAAGATGCAGGATTCTCTCTTAGCCATAAAATTCACTGACTGGCTCAGAGAGTGTCCATACGGCACAGTTACAGCATTTTCATACCTCTCTAATGACTGCTACTCCACCCTTTAGATTCCTGGGACTTGTGGTTTGCTGAGGCACTTGGTCTCTGCTAGAGAACCCTAGTGCTGTAGTTGAGGGGAATGCAGTGGAGTTCACTACTCTCTACCTTGCCAGACTACAAATCCCAGGATTCCATAGGATGACTGTTAAAAGTCGTACCACTCCTATGAGTAGGTAATGTCAATACACTTCCACACACCCTCTCATTCTGATCTGCTTTGTATGGTGGCTGTGAGAATAACATTGGGAAAGCAGAGAGTTGCATATGCTGTGCCAAACTCATCGGAGGAAACACAGAATATAAATTTGACCAGAAAAAGATACCATGGAATAGAGCTTGGGAAAGTAACTTCATTGGACTGTGGCCCACAAGCTGAAGGCCTGTTGTGAATCTTGTCCCTTTGGAAGAGTGGTGATGTCCACAGGAAAGGGGTGATGTCCCTGGGAAAACTGTGTTTTTCAGCAATTAAAAACGTCCTACTTTTGTCCCCTGTTTTTTCTGATTGGTGAGTAATGCCTTTCTTGTGTAGAAGCTATGAGAGCTACAGGATGGAAAGAGGAAGTCTTTAATTGCAGAAATTGTACTCCTACTTGTAATCTCATCCGACAGCAACTTCCAGTAATTAAAGACTTCTTCCTTCTGTCCTGTGGCTCCCAGGGCTTCCAGGTAATTAAAAGGGTTATTTGGAAGTCAGAAAAGCTGTGGGACAGCAGTAGGAAGTTTATAATTACCAAAATCTCCCAAAAGGAACTTCCCCAAGGTCTTACAGAGAGTAGCTCTTTGGACCTTCTGCATGGAATTTATCGACCTGATAATAGAACGCAAACTAGCATTGCTAGATGCAGATGGGAAATACTGTAAAACCCTGAAAAGCCACTACCAATCAGAAATGACAGTATTGGTGAGAATACTTGCATTCAGAAGGTCCAAGAAGCCATCCTGTCTCTGTAAGGCAGAGTTTGTGGAAGTCCCTATTTCCCCACTATAATTCCCAGAATTCCACAGCCAGTGTGGGCAGTGGCTACGTTGACAGGTGAATTCTGAGGCTGAAATCCTATGGCCTGTGGAAGGGTGATGACGTTATGGGCAATACTGTCATTTCTGACAGATGAGGAATGACAGATGAGTCCAGGATCTGACTTTGTTTCAGGCGCCTTCAGATGTACCTGTGAAGCAGGCATTGGATCAAGACATCCTCACGGATTTAAATGGATAAGCTTAGATTTGGGAATTTCAGATTGCTTTGGAGGGGATGAGGTATTCCTTGGCAGCTTATCTCTTCCATAAAAATAATCTCAGTCATGGTGTGCGAGCATAAAAGAAGAGGAAAGAAATGCCCATTTTTCTCCTGCCGTCTGAATCTGAATATCTTTTCCAGCTGTTCACAGTACATGGAGGTTTTGAATATTTTCTAGGGTCAGGACCAAGCTATATTTTAGCTGTGCAAGCCTGTAGACATCTGCTCAGAAGACAAGTCGGATTGAATTTAACAGCGCTTCCTTTATTTATTTAATTCTACGAGTTAATTCTAACTCGTACTTTTTATTGTTTTATCTCCTCTTTCTCCCTCTGGCAGAGTGGCTCCAAATAGCTATTGTAATGCAGGAAATAAAACAACAGCAACCAAATCACTAAAATGAACTGGTGGATTTAAAATTTATTAACACCAAAAAAAAAAAAAAGTCAGAAGAGTAATCACATCGTAAAAAAAAGAAACAAATGCTTCAGTGGCAATAGAATTGAAGCAGCCGTTCAAGATAATAGGTCATCAGTGAATTAGTAGAAAGTGGGGCAAAAGGGTGGAGCCTCCCAGACTGCTGTTGACATAGCGCTAACCCCGGGGCTCACATACTCCTCCTTCCCCCTCCCTTAAGGATGCTGATTGGTGGAGTTGGCAAGTGTTTGCTTCTGTTTTCAACTAATGCCAGCTTGCTTTATCTCCCAGACATGGATAACTTGGAATTAATCTTTTAAAAGGGAATGTGAGTTGGAAAGGGTTAGGTATGAAAACACAACAGTTTATTAAAACTATACAGGATAAGGACAGTACATTTTTTTAAAACCACCTGGATAGTTCCTCAGAGCCCAGGCTTAAATAACCAATAAAGAGGTAAAAACAAAATAAAAATTAAATAAATGTAAAAGAACAAATAAAAAAAGATAAAAACAGGGTGGCACTTTAAAGACTGTTTTTTTTTAATGTGAGCTTTCGTGAACAAGTTCACTTCTTCAGACATAAGAGAAAGAAGAAGTGGACTTGTCCACGAAAACTCACATTAAGAAATACAACAGTTAGTCTTTAAGGTGTTATCACATTTTTGTCTTTTTTATTCTTTTATTTTTATTTTGTTTTTACTTACAGTGTTTGCATAGACAAATAGACCTACTTTTTCTACAATTAAAGAAAAAGGTACTGTTATCTGCTGAGGCCACATTTCCAGTTGATCTCATTGAAATTCGTTACATATATTATTACTCTGGTATTCTGTCCACACTTCTTTTCAGCGAAGTAGAGAACTCTCCAAGGTGGAATTCAAAACATGGGGTGTTATTCCCAACTAGAGAAGACCCATGAAAATGAATAGGATATAGATTTAGCCCAAGAAAATAAAAGGAGATCCTCCCTTTTGTTTTGTGTGGTTCTGTTTTCTGTTCTGCAACAGAGTGTCTGAAATACATTATCCAGCTATGTCTGATTTACGATGACTAAAGCATCTCTAGAAAGTGCATCTAATATCTGTTTCCTGTATCCGGCCCACAGGCATTCCAGGTCGGTGGCAAGACCAAAGAAGCAGTACGAGACCTGACCCTTAACATGTACGAGGGGCAAATCACGGTACTCCTGGGGCACAATGGTGCCGGGAAAACAACCACTCTATCCATACTCACAGGTATGATTTGGCTGTTTGGAAGAGATGGATCTCAATAGGAGCCAAAGTCAGCATTTTCTCGACTGCCAGCGTTCTCCCACAAACTTTTAGGTTAGCGATGGGCACGAACTGCCGAAGTGGTGGTTTGTGCCGGTTCATTTACACAAGAGTTAAGTCCCCAAATCCCCATTGATTCTAGTGTGATTTACTACACTAAGCAACAGGGTTTTGGCCCTAGTCTCTTTCGGTCATTTTGGAGTTATATTTGTCACTCATCTGAATACAGTGGTGCCTCGCTAGACGATTGCCTCGCAGGACGAGGAAATCGCTAGACGATGCCTTTTTGCGAGCGCTACTGCGCTTCGCAAAACGATGTTTCCCTATGGGGAATTTCGCTAGACGATGAGGTTTCCCCATAGGAGTGCGCCGACTAGTGGTGAAAAGCTGTCAGTGCAGCTGTCAGTGCATTCCTATGGGGACCCTCACTCGCTAGACGAGGTTTCCCTATGGGAAATTTCGCAAGACGACTGCGTTTTCCCTTGGAACGCATTGAAGTGATTTCAATGCATTCCAATGGGAAAACGTGCTTCGCTAGACGATGTTTTCGCTAGACAGCGATCCTCGTGGAACGGATTAACATCGTCTAGCGAGGCACCACTGTACTTCTGTCTTTTTAAAATGTTTTGACTGTTGTTCCCCAGGACTGTATCCTCCGACGAGTGGCCAGGCTTACATCAACGGGTACGAGATTTCTCAGGACATGGTCCTGATTAGAAGAAGCCTCGGCCTTTGCCCTCAACACGATGTCCTTTTTGACCACATGACAGTGGAAGAGCACCTCTATTTCTACTCCGGGGTAATCTTTGACAAGAGTTACAGCATTTCTGCATCTCAGTTTGCTGAGTTCTGTTGGCCACTTTCATTGCAGTTTACCCTGGTTATGTGGCAAGCTGCTGTGAGAGAACCATGGTATTGGTATTGTATTTCTGTTGTTGTTTTGACTTATGTGCCACCCCATAGTGCTAAAGCATTCTCCTGGCGGTTTACAGCATAATTATGCAAACAACACTTTGCCCTCTACCAACATCAGAAGGACGGAAGGCTGAGTCAGCTATCTGAATCTGTCAGGATTGAACTCAGGTGATGCGCAAAGGCCTGACTGCAGTACTGCAGTTTAACCACTGTACCAAGGGAACAGGCAGAGGTCAGAGTGTCATCTTATCTTCTGTTATTGAATACTTAAAGGAAAGAATTTCCCTGCTCACTTAAAAAACAACAGGAAAAACACAGAAAGAATTCAGCAAAGTGAGACTATTACCTACATAAAAGGACTGCTGTGTACACTTCCAGAGTGTGCACACAGTTATGTGCATAGAACAATTGGTCCTGTGAGAGTCATGTCTTAGAATATCCCACCCATCAGAGGGAGAGTGATAGGTTAAGAACACACGTGCCTTATCACAGTTTCCCGGTCAAGCTTCCCACAATATAGCCACTGAGCCACACTACTCTTTCTCATTCTGAAGAGGCAGAACTCAGGTAGGAGTCAGATGTGGTGAAGGCTATGGGAAGTTGACTGAAACCGTATCACTCACACCCTAATCTCCCAGACGTAGCGGTGCTCCAGGGAGTCTGAAACAAACAGTTCCAAGGCGAGGCACTTTTCTCCTCGGAGACACGCAGGCTAACTACTTTTCCTAATCCTTTTTATACAAGTAAATGGGCCATTTCATCTCTGATGCCAACAACATTGAAAGCCCCTTTCCTGACCTGCTTCCTTTCCCACTGCCAAACCTGCATAAATCTCAGGGAAGGAAGTGAACTGACTTCCTTCAAGTCAAGGGTTACAGTTAAGGTGCTAGAGTCCTCGAGGGGTTGCTTTGATATGTCCTCTGATAAGATAAGCCTGGAAGCATCAGTTCCTGTCTCAGCCTTTTCTTTGAAGTGGCCAAGGAAGTCCTTTCTTTGAAATGTTCAATAACAGGAGATAAGTTGAAGGTGTGAAGTGTCCTATGCTACACTGACCTCTGTCTGTTCGGTCAGCTCCCAGGCTCCCAGAAGCATAGAAGAGTCCAGCAACTGAATTTCATGTTTCATACATCCCAAGTTCTCCTTGAATTGAGAGCCCATGTGTATGTCCTTCTGTTCTCTGGCACTTGTAGGTCATAGCAATACTGTTCTTCCTTCATTATTTGAGTAATTATTCCTTTTAAAAAACTTCTATGAAAACCCTTTTTTTTTAAAAAAGACACTTTCACAGTGAGGGCTGGAAACTATTCCCCACCCCTCCCCACAGACTTTTATTTAAAGAGCAACAACAACCGGCAGCTAGGTGAGTAGCTCCTTACAACCCAGCAGATAGATAGTACAAAAACGTTTTGGGATGTGGCAATTTTTGGGGACATTCATCAAACTCAAGATAGTGAAAGATCCATGAACCGTAGGCACACTGGGTGTGGTTTGATGTCATTTCATTTCATAGGCCAGAAATAACACTTGCTAGAGACGAACACTCTCCACTGTTATATAAAATTATATTGGTAAATCCATTCTGACTTACGTATTCCTCGTGTATTTTGCTTCAACGGTTTCCAAATTCACTGCAGATAGAACCTCTCCACTTCTGTTTGCTTGTATCCGCAGGGCTTTCTTACTTTGCTGCATTCTTCACGTTGTATTTAAATAAAAAGAATTATAGCCAGGGATGGCGTTGTTGAGTCCCTGTGAGCCTCCTTACCTCCTGCCGCCTGCCGCCACCGTCTTCAGAGGCAGAAGGCCGAGCTTCTTGTCCGGGATCCGGTTGCTACCTCCACCCATGCATGCGCCGCCCAGCTGAGAGGCCAGCACATGTGTATAGAGAGGCAGCAGTTGGCTCCTGGGAGAGAAGCCAGGCCTGCTGCCTCTGAAGACGGTGGCACCAGTGGTGGCAGGTATGTATGTATTTCTTTGTTCGACTTCTATACTGCCCCTCTGGCTACCAAGGCCACTCTGGGCAATTCACAACACATTTTAAAAAGCACTGAATGTAATAACTAGACGAGAAACCAAAATTAAACATAGTCCAGATACACAAAAGGTAGGGAGACTGGGCGGCGCATGCGCAGTCCAGACCTTTGGTACCAAGTCCCAAGCCTTTAGGGGAGGCAGGACAAAGGTCTCAAGACTCGGACTCAAGGCTTGGGACTCAGGACTTGGTACCAAAGACTCGGACTCGGGACTCGAGCCCAAAGGCTCGGACTTGAACTTGGGACTTGGGCCCTGATTATAGCAATGGCCAGAAATGAGTACCCCCCACCCCTTGCGCTTAACTCTTTTCTCTTTGTGTCTTGCCGTAGCTGAAAGGATTCCCTGCAGAGAAATGCATGGAGGAGATCAGTCGCATCCTGGACATCCTCAACCTGCAGGAGAAACGCTTCTGCCTTTCAAAGGCCTTGTCCGGAGGGATGAAACGGAAGCTTTCCATTGGCATTGCGCTCATTGGGGACTCCAAGGCAAGCCTGAGTCCAGTCTCTTTGGTTTCTCCATTGTACTTACGTTGGGGTCACTGCTTGGGTCGCTGGCTGGTGAGTGATCACAGCCTTTGTCTAGCCCAGTGGTTCTTCAACCTGGGGTCACCCAGGGGTTCCTGGACTGCCATTCCCAGAAGCCTTCACCACCAGCTGTGCTGGCTAGGATTTCTGGGAGTTGCAGTCCACGAACACCTGGGTTGCCCAAGGCTGGGAACCACTGGCCTAGCAGATCAGGAAGGGATCCATTCCAGCCATGCTACAAGAGGAGAGCAGGGCGCCACATCTTTAGAAAGGAGTCGGTGTGCATGAGAGTGTGGAAGAGTTACTATTTTTACCACGTATCCCAGAATTCTCCAGCCGGAATTCCCCAGACAGAGGGAGTCTGGGAGTTGTAGTTCGAAAAGGAATTTTTCCAAGCCCTGCTGTAGGCGAGTGAATGAGCACATGCTTTAGATGCCGACGGTTCCAGGTTCACTGCTGGCGTTTAAGTTAGATTGGATGGGTATGGCTAGGATGGAGCGAAAGTTAAATCCTCATCCCCATCCCACTTATCTGTAGCAGCAGGTGTGTGTGCGTGCGCATGCATACTTAAGTGGACTACAACCCCACCCAAGTGCTTCTGATTCGGATTCTGTTTTGCCCCCCAACAACTTCTTCCTTACCCAGATCCTACTTACAAACTCTCTTTTCCATTGATTGAGCCTGTTTTCCCTCACGTTGCTCAAGGCAGGGCCCGTTTTACCTTCTCGACCACCCTGTGAGGTAGGCCAGGCTGAGAGACCCAAAGAAGGAGAGTGTCCCAAGGTGACCTAGTGAGCTTTTATGTCTGAGTGGGCGTTTGCACTCCCACACGCCCCCCCTGCCCCGATCCTTGTTGGGCATTGACCGCCTGTCCAAGAGTGGCAACGTTTGGCCCTCCAGATGGCTTGAATGATCCCTTCCCACAATGCTTTGCTGTGTTTGCCCAGGGCTTCTGGGAACTGAAATCCAGCAGCTCTGAAGCCCAAAGATTCTGTGACCCTTGGCGCTTGTTTGCTTGTTTTGGGTGCCTCTTGGGTGCCCGTTGCCTCGGATGCCAGGCACGGGTTGCTCCGCCCTAAGGCTGCCCCTCCCTGCCCTGCAGGTGGTGATGCTGGACGAGCCAACGTCGGGGATGGACCCTGTTTCTCGCCGAGCCACCTGGGACCTCTTGCAGCAACAGCGGAGCAGCCGCACCATCCTGCTCACCACCCATTTCATGGACGAGGCGGATCTGCTGGGGGACCGCATCGCCATCCTGGCTAAAGGAGAGCTGCAGTGCTGTGGGTCTTCCCTCTTCCTCAAGCACAAGTATGGTAAGGGGAACCCGGAGCTCCGCCGCTTTTACTTCCTTGGACTACAACTCCCAGAAAGCCTCTGCCCTCGCTGAGCCCCAGGCTGGCACCGTCACTCAGTGAGTGGCAGAGCGCTGGCCTGATAGGCAGGCAGTTCCGTTTTCAGTTCCTGGGTCCTCCATCTTGGGATTGATAGACCGGGGATCAAATGTAGAAGGGCAGCGTTCTATGTTCCTGACGGTTGGGAAAGGAGCGCCTGTTTTCCATGCAAAGGGTCCCGGGTTCAATGCCCAGCATCTCCAGCAAGGGCTTAGGGAAAATCCTCTTCTCAAATTGCTGGTTGTCACTGCATGGTGATGGTGGATTCTTTTGGTGTAATGGACCCTCACAACTTGTGAGAGTCCCAACAGAATCCAGCAGTGTGGTGTAGTGGGTAGAGTGATGGACTAGGACTCGGGAGAACTGGGTTCGAATCCCTGCTCAGCCATGGAATCTCACTGGGGAGTGGAATTGATATAACCACTCCTTAAATACCTCACTTACTTTGAAAGCTGTGCTACGGTCATTATAAGTCGGCTCCAACTTGACAGTACATAACAACAAGAACAGCAACTGCATAGTGAAGTGTTTTCACATAGCCATTCCCAATGGATCAGGGGCTTCTCAGCAAAGAGACACAGGACTAAAAGCGTAGTGCTTGGGAGCAACAGGTTCCAAGTTCAATCACCGAGGTCTCCAAGGACGGTCTGGAAGGGGGTTGTGCCTCTGATCCTGGAGAGCCTCTTCAGCCGATGCTCAACTAGATGCCCCAACGATCCAACCAAGTAGAGGGCAGGACCCTCCATTGATCAGAGATTTGCCTTCACTCCTTCTCCTCTGACCACTCTTAACCCTTCCAGGGGCAGGATACCACATGGTGATGGTGAAAGAGCCCTGCTGTAACATCGGAGAGATCTCTCGTCTCATCCACCACTATGTGCCCAAAGCCACGCTGGAAAGCAACGCTGGGGCAGAGCTCTCCTTCATCCTCCCCAAGGAGAGTACGCACAGGTAAGTCTCCCCCACTGGGGTTCCTGGAGACGCAGAAGATCAGAGGCTGGATTTGCCAAAGAACTGGGGCTGTGAACCTGCGAAATTTGGTGCTCTTGTCCTGATGGCTTATGTGGAACCCAACTGACCCCGGTCAAAGGCTTTGCTTTTATCTGGGCCAAGGGCTGAGCGACCTGCAGACTCCTAGGTCTTCTTGGACTCCGTTTCCCATCAGCCTGAGCCAGTAGGGCCAAGGGTGAGAGCGGGGGGGGGGGAGGGTTGTAGGCCACAGATTTCCCGTTGCTGCTTGGTTTTGTGTTTCACTTTTATGTGCAAAGGTTGAATGACTTAGTTCGACAACATAGGTGGTGTTACGAGTACGTGGAGAGGGGAAAGAGAACAGGGGTACCAAGGAGGACTCATACGGCCTGCAGGCCCCAGGCACAGTTAGCACAGCCCAGATCACCCCTTCAGCCAGAAAAAAATTAGCCAAAGAAGAAAACAGAAGCTTCCAGAAGCACCAAATTCTCTGTTAAAACAAGGCACAACTCCTCTGAAGCCACCCCTTGTTTCGCTCCAAGGCAAGGTGTTTTGCAAAGCTGAAACAGGATTCCAGTTGTTTTGAGAATTCCTTTTTTTATTTTATTTTATTTTATTTTTGAGGCTGGTTCTACCCACAAAAAAGTCTGGAGGGTGGTCAAAAATCTTCAGCCTTTACCCTTCTCAAGAGACGCATTGGGACCTTGAAGAGCGAGCTGTTTATTATGCTCTGTTGTATATTCCAGCAGGTTAGTCTGGCCTATAAATAAATCTAAATGCAAAGCAAACCTATAGGTCTTCGAAGTGCCACGTATCTCCTGGCAGCTGTGGGTACAAGCAGGCGAAGGCCGCTGCCATCAGTTGGATCAGCTGCAGAATGTTAGAAATAGGTTCTTCCTTGGATTCCAAGACCGCTTGACCTCCTTCTCTTCCAGGTTTGAGGCTCTATTCACAGAGCTGGAGCTGAGGCGGGAAGAGTTGGGCATTGCGAGTTACGGAGCTTCGGTCACCACCATGGAGGAAGTTTTCCTCAGGTAAGCGGCCGAGAAAGCCAGAGAGGGTCCTTGGCTCGCTGTTTTCATCTTACTTCACCTCAGAAGGTTGTTCACTGAATAAAATGGTGTGGAGCAAGAAAAGAATTGTGTACTTGCTAAAGAAAGGCTGGAATTTAAAATGTGTACTTTAATATATATATATTAAAATATATAAATGTGAAAAAAGTAGAGAAGGAGAGGCCTAAGAGAGTCTTTATAAGTTTATCATTGTGTAGAATTCTACTTGTTGATAAGCCACTAAGATTCCTCAAGGTTTCTCTGTTCTTCCTTACTACCTTCCTTCCTCCTGAAGGAACTCCTTAAGTGTAAGGAGATATTTCTGGAAACCAAAGCCAACATCTCCATATTGTGGTATTCCTGATTACTATGTACAGATGTGAAAGCTGGACAGTGAGGAAAGATGACAGGAGAAAAAAACGGACTCTTTCAAAATATGGCGTTGGAGGAGAGCTTTAGAGATACCGTGGACCATCAGAAGGATAAGTGGGTTCTAGGGCAAATCAAGCTTGAACTCTCACAAGAACCAAAAATGATTTCAGCGAAGATAGTCATACTTTGGACATAGCACAAGAAGACAAGACTCGCTGGAAATAACGGTGGTGGAAGAGTTGAGGTGGCAGGAAAAAAGGAAGATGATGCATGAGATGGACTAACTCAAATCAAGGAAGCCACAGCTTTACTTTGCAAGATCTGAGTTGGGGCTATTAGTGGGGCTAGTGCAAGACCTGAGTGGGGCTGTTAGTGACCTTTTGGAGGTCAAGAATTCATAGGGTTGTTGTATGTCAGAAGCCACATAATAACTTATAACAAAAAAAGAGAATCGTGCTTGGAAGCTGGGTGCTTTGGATACAGAAGAAAAAAAAGATTACTTTATACTGAGCTTGGAAAAGTTCCACTGTTGGACTGTGATTCCCAGAATCCCCTAGCCAGCATGGTCAGGCTGTTGAGGGAATTCTGGCTCTGTAGTCCATACAAGTGTCTTTTCTCAGCGCTAATCTTGAATTTTTTTTAGGAACGTGCTCCTGGACCACGCTGTGGTCTCTGAGCCTTCCATAGAAGACCAAACAATCTTTCTTAGGTTGAGGGCTTCATTCACTCAGGGTGACCGGTCATGAGCTGCAGGCCAGCTGGATCTGGAGTCAAAAAGCTTGCAGTGGGTGGGGCAAAAAGAAAAAAAAAGAACATAACTCTTTCTCTTCTTCTTTAATAATCATCATCATGTGCCGTCAAGTCAATTCTGACTTATAGCGGCCCTTTTCAGAGTTTTCCAGGTAGAGAATACACAGAAGTGGTTCCCCATTTTCTTCCTCTGGGGGGGCGCCCTGAGATTGTGCAGCTGGCCCAAGGCCACCCAGGCTGGCTCTTTCTCTAGGATGCCCACTGGGGGAATCGAACTCCCAGCCTCTGGCTCTGCCGCCAGAGACCTAAACAATTTAGCTATCCAGCCAGCTATGAGCCCCCACATTTTCTTTGTCTCAGCCTTTCCCCACCACTGCCTGGGGGTGTTAGAGAAGAGATAGATGGTTCATAGAAGACTTGAAGTGCAGAAGGGCTTTTGAAATTAGACCAAAGGGCATCTAAGAAGCCTTGGGGCCAGTTGGAACCCTTTGGATGCTGCCGTGTCTTTTAACAGTGTCTGCCTTCTCCTTTTGCACATTTTCAGCTCTTTGTTGCAGCCCTCAGATCTCAGGAACTGTCCTTCCCATTTTACTTTCTTTCCTTTTTTTTAATACGTGAAAATGTTTATTCCAAAAATGTAGAGGCTTCGGCTTGTACCATGACTATATTTTTAAAAGCACACACTTTGTTCGTAGGCTTCACCTAACTGGATCTCTCTCTCTCTCTCTCTCTCTCTCTCTTTAAGAGTGGGCAAACTAGTAGATTCCAGTATGGATATTCAGGCCATCCAGTTGCCAGCGCTGCAATACCAGCACGAGCGGCGGTCCAATGACTGGGCAGTGGACGATTCCAGCAGCTTGAGTGGAATGACTGATATGACGGACGACAGCGGAGCGCTCATCACGGAAGACTGCTCCAACATCAAGCTGAACACAGGGGTGAGGTGGCGTTCTGGCCTTTTTTTTTTTTTTTTTTTTTTTGCACCATCCTTTGGCCATTCTGGCTGGGGCTTCTGAGAGTCCTAGTGTGGGAACAGAGCTTCCAAGCTCTGGATGAGGGCAAGGTTCAGTGCTCAAGCATATGTGTTGCATAGAGAAGGCTCTCTTGATGGAAGGCATCTTCCATTAAAGGAACGCAGTTCGCAGGAGATAGAGAAAACGTTGGACTGAGAGAAGGATAGATAGATTGCATCTGTTTGGCTTGATGTAACATTCGTATTTTCATTATTAAAAACAAAAACTTTATGGGAATAGAATTCCTATTATTATTACTACTACTATTATTCCCATTATACACAGCCCACTAGATGTTGGCTGGATTTAGTTCCTTGAACATCGGCTCATTTCCAAGGACCTGGAATATTCATAGATACGTCCTTATAATATGCGCTGTTCCAAGTAAGACAGCTTTATAATGAACAATATTTATAAACTATCTAGTTCTAAGGATTGCCAAGGCGTAGATCAACAAGAAAATATACACAGTACGTAAAATCAAAACACAGCATTGTTGATAAAATGCTTAGTTGGGTAGACTACACGGGCTTACCAAAATGAGTAAGTTTTCAGCATAGTCTAACAATAAAAACTGTTGGAACATATTGAGTATGGAGGGGTGGGTTCTTCCTCACAAGTAGCACCACAATGCTAAGCGCTCTTTTCCAAACAATCTGATTTGAATGGTTTTATTTTCAGCCGCTTTGTAGAATTTCACTTGCTGTCCACCACAATTACCAGCAGCCACTGAGTTGATGTTTCACTGAGTTTCTGGACACTGAATTCTCTGGGGATTGTGGCCGATTTAGATGGGAAAGGGGTTGGGGTGGGGAGAGTGTCGTTATAGAAGACGTGGGTATTTCAGAGCAGAGGAGGATGAAATGGGAAACGGAGCAGCCATCCCATGAGTTCCACTGAAGACTTTATTTGTCATGGATGTCAACAAGTCTTTGGGTCCGAGTCCCAAGTCCGAGTCTTTGGTACCAAGTCCCAAGTCCCTATTAAAAGCAAGCTTTTCCCCCCAGAAAAAAGAGAGGGGGTGGATAGGTTCCAAGTCGTGAGATGAATCCAAATCATTGGGAAAAAGTCGAATCACTGGTGCGACTTCCCTTTTGTACATTTTCCCTTAGTGTCATGTCTTTTTTGAATTCCATAATTGTAGAAGTGGCAGGATCTCTAACAATCATCTCCTCCAGCCCCTGCGGTGTAGAAATCTCCAGTGGATGCCTCCCTGACAGATGGTTATCCAGCCTTTGTAGAATTGTAGAATATAAAATTGTTGGTCTCAGTTTCACTGATGGCTCCGGAGCGACTCAGGAGCTTTTCGGTTTGAAGAATGGGATAAAAACACTTTAAAGCAAATAAAAAGAACTGCTGGATAGCTCTGGGGTTGAGGTCTCTGGCTGTGGAGCCAGAGGTTGGGAGTTCAATTCCCCCACAGGGTGTCCTTGAGAGGGGCTGGACCGGATGATCCAGAGGGTCTCTTCCAGCTCTGCCCTTCTAAGAGGATGATGATGATAATCAATGAGAAGCCTGTTTCTCTCTGTCAGTGACATGCAACTGTTCTGTATCCTTTGCCCGCTCTTTTTGTTCCTAGTTCTACCTCTGCTGCCAGCAGTTCTATGCCATGTTCATGAAGAGGGCCATGTACAGTTGGCGCAACTGGAAGATGGTGGTCGGTCAGTTCCTGGTGCCTCTGATATTCACTGCCTTTGCCCTGGTGGTGGCCAAGACTTTTCCAGGGCCTCAGGACTCTTCCCTGCTGAAGCTAACCTTAACGCCGTATGGCAGGACGACCGTGCCTTTTTCCATTCCTCAAGGATCCAGCCTGGCCCAGAGAATAGCAGCGCAGTATCAGGAGGTGGTTGAGGCCCAGCATCAAGAGCCGTTAGAGGTGGTAGGTAAGTAGCAGGACCAGAATGTGAGAAAGGTGCTGTTTTCAACTACAGCTCCCAGGCGGCATGTCCAGAAATGAAGTGCAACCAAGGCTCGTGGGGTTGAAAACCCTCCGATCTTCTGAGTGTCAGGAGTTGTGACATCTGCCACCATCATAACCCAGGCTTTCCTAGTCATGCTGAGCTTAGCAGCAATCTTCACAGTAGCTGGGAGAAAATGGATTTTCCCAGGATGTCCTGTTGAAATCTGTTGTAATGCAAAATATTTGAAGATGGTTTAGTCTTGAATGGGACATTAAGAACCATTAACTTTACAAAAGGTCTACTCTTCATTTGGTTATAGAGGCCAATCCGGCAGCCTTCACTACTGGACTCTCCTTAAGGGGAAAGCATCTTGCTTATGCCATGATGAGCACCTGTCCATCCAGATTTATCGCTATGCCACTGAGCATGCTCTGTGCTGACTAGGGGCTGCTGGGGTGTGTAGTCCAAAGAGGTAGCCTTTCTAGGCTCTGAATTGCATTGGGTCTTACATCAGACATCCTTGTAGAAGCGTGTCACATGGGCAGAACTGGTGTCGTTGCAGGAAACCTGCAGGAATACCTGATTTCGCGAGCCTCGGATGAGGGGGGAGCCTTTAACGAGCACTATGTCGCGGCAGCTTCTTTTGAGGAAATGGAGGACCAGATGCAGGCCACGGCTCTCTTCAACAACCAGGCGTATCACTCGTCGGCTGCAGCACTGCTGTTGGTAGACAACGCCTTGCTGAAGCTGCTGGCAGGCCCGAACTCTTCCATCACGGTTTCTAATTATCCACAGCCCCGCAACATGATGGAGACGGCAAAGGACCAGCTGATGGAGTGAGTCCAGGATTCCTCTTCTACTTTTCTTCTTCCTTCCTGAGTTCCAAAGCCAACCAACTAATCTTCCCCATAAAGAACAATGGGATAAAATCTGCATCGATTAAACCACCTGTGTTAGCATTCCTTAAAATATATGCTGTTCCAAGACAACTTTATGATTAGCAAGTATTTATAAACTCCCTGTATGAAACATTGCACAGCATTTTCGACCTTGAGATCGCATCTGGTGCCAGCTCAGAATTCGGGTCATCGGTACGTTCCCACGTGCTGCACACTTGTGTACGTGGAAACATACTTCAGCATGTTCCGTCTCTAAGCGATCTCCACTGAGATGATAGCTTCTTTGTTTCTTCTAGCAGTAGGGAAACTAGGACACTAGTCTGTGTGCCTGTTGGGCTAATTATGGACACTTTAACAAACAGAAAAACAGAAACGCCAGCCCTTTGACTTGCTGTTAGCTTGAGGCAAGAAATCCTGTGGGATTTCCCAAAAATCCTCATCAAGTCAGGAAGCTTAAATCAAGAAAAATGAGGATTTATGAGTATTCCTCATATTCTCTGAGGTGAGGAACGTGTAGACCTGTGGATATTGTTACATTTCAGATCCCATAAGTCCTAGCTAGTCAATGGTGAGGCATAACGGGAGTTGTGGTTCATCCTCTTATTTCCCATTGCCATCTTCATTATAATCCCCTAGACTCGGTGTCATTCTGAACTTCCCTTAACATTGCCACAGTACCCACCTTGAGCCCTTTGGTTGGGGTAGGGAGTAGAGATGGGCATGAACTGAACCAGAAGGCAGGAGAAGGTAGGTTTCGCACGGCCCCCTCCGGCACAAACTGGAAAAATGAACCATGAACCGGTTCATTTCGCCCAGGGGTTCGTGGTGGTTCATGGTTCGCCACAATCCACGAACCATCACAAACCACCGTTTCCCCCGCTTGTGCCCCTCTCTAGTATGGAGCCATTCATCCGAGTAAAAGGCATAGTTCCAGCTGACCTTGCTTCCTTCTCATGCCCCACCAGAGGCCAGACAGGCTTTGCCATCGCAATCAACCTGCTCTACGGGATGGCGTCCTTGTCTAGCACCTTCGCTCTCCTCTTGGTCAGCGAGCGGGCCATCAAAGCCAAGCACGTCCAGTTTGTCAGCGGAGTCTACGTCGTCAGCTTCTGGCTCTCTGCCCTCCTGTGGGATCTCATCAACTTCCTCATCCCCTGCGTGCTCATGCTGGTGAGTTATGCGTTGTGTCATGTTCCTTTCATGCGCGTACAGTTCCCGAACAGATCCATGTCATTGATGCTTGTTTGGCAAAGAAGCATCGGCCAGACGAGCCCTTGATACCGTCTGGTGGAGAGAGGCAAGCTGCTAACGAGGCACTTGATCAAAACGTTTTGGGGAGGCAGGCCAGGTGTGTGTACTCATTGGTGTGGGAGGGATGCTATAAGTCAGTGTGAAACACACCTACTCAGGTGTGTTTACTTCTGTTCAGTTAATCAATTATGCAATGAATTTTAGCGAACTGTTTTCAACATCAGCCTCACACCTGTCAATCATCCTGGTACCACACTAGACACAAGGAAGGGGCGCAGACTGGCCCTAGAGAATTTGTCTACTAACGCTCCTGAGCTTTCGATAAAAGGCTGCCTGAATGTTTTCCCTGAGAGGGAGAACAATTCTGAAGAGTTTTGTTAATGAGATTTTAAGAGGAAGGGAAAGAGACTAAAAGATTCCCTTGTAGCTCCTGCTGCTGTGGATTTGGCTGGAGAACCTTACTGGCCCTACTGTTAGGCAGAGTGAGGAAACAGCCCCAGACAGCCGGTACTGGAAGGTCAGTGGTGGCCGTTGAACTCCATGGTTGCTCTCCAGCGTTTTGAGGGCAGAGCTTTAAAGGCTACACAGCCTTTCCTGGACTTCCTAAACTAGCCTGCCAACTCATTGGCGGACATGCCGCCATTGCCAACGCCGACATAAAATTCAGTTACTCTGAATGAATAGCTTTCAATGGTCTCAGTCACACATTGCTCTTTCTCATGATCTCCTCCTGTTCCTTAAATTTAGTGATGGCAAGGATGTGTAAAAACCGACTACACTGGTAAACAGCCACCGAGTGAGATGAACAAACTGCCTTCTCCCATGCAAGGCCGGTTTCTGTCTCCTTGATTGTAATCCTGCTTGACGTTGGTTGATCCTCCAGGTTGTATTCCAAGCCTTCGACGTCAAAGCTTTCACCCAGGACAGCCATCTTGTTGACGTGATGCAGATCTTCCTCCTCTACAGCTGGGCCATCATCCCCCTCATGTACCTGCTGAGCTTCTTCTTTTCTGTGGCAGCCACAGCTTACACTCGCCTCACCATTTTCAACATCTTCTCGGGCACAGCCACCTTCTTAGCAGTCACTATCATGAGCATTCCAGGTAAAGAGCTTGGCGTTGGATCCCGTCATGTGGGTTGAGCAGTCCTTTTCCTCAACAAGGGAGCTCAGGTGCCCGGCAAACATAGGAACAGGGAGGCCTGCGTCTTGCCTAAAGTTACCTCAGTTTAACATGGAATCGTTTGTTTATTTACAATATTTCTATATTCCTTACTTTCCTCATGTGAGATAGATATTGATGGTGGGTGATTTATTATAATAATATTATTTATTTATATTGCACTCTACACCAGAGTGCATTCCAATAAAATCAATTATGTATAAACATGCAAAACAACATTTAACAACAACTTTAATATTGTGTATGTGTGTGTCTGTATATTCCTATTATACCAAGGAGTAATATATAGTATAATATTCCTATTATACCAAGGAGTAAAAAGGAAAGAAAAAGAAAACTCAGTGATGACATACCTGTCTGTCTGTCTGTCTGTCTGTCTGTCTGTCTATCTATCTGTCTGTCTGTCTGTCTGTCTGTCTGTCTGTCTGTCTGTCTGTCTATCTATCTATCTATCTATCTATCTGTACATTAGCTTAAGACTCTTCAGAATAAGCAATGATGAAGAAGAATTAATCAACTGCTAAAGAACCAGTTAAAAAATTAAAAGAAATTACACTGGTCACTAACCTCTCACTACAGTCAACACATATGGCTCCAAGTGTAGCAGATAGGTTTTCAAATCTTGTCTAAATTTGATCCAACTGTGGTTCCATATGAAAATGTTAGGGGAGATACTATGATTTGGGCAAATGTAGCAGTCAAGACAAGGAGGACCATGGAGCTGTCAAAACATCTGGGATTCTGTATGTGGCCCACTGGCCATGTGCTTCCTACTCCAGATATCAGAGCTGAAAGAGTTACTTTTTTTGGACTGCAGCTCAGAGAATCCAGAGACCAGGCTCTGATAAATACGTACTATTTTGTCTGTCTCATCTAGTTATGACATTTAAAGGTGACCTTCCTGATCTTCCCTCATTTTCCTTCCAGAGCTTGGAATGGTAGAGCTCTCAAAAACGCTGGATAAAGTCTTCTTGATCCTGCCCAACTATTGCTTGGGGCAAAGCATCAGTGTGTTCTACCAAAATTACGAGTTCATGCAGTTCTGCACGTCCTCTTTCGAGGCTGGCATCATCTGTAGAATGTTAAGTGAGTATCCGTTACTGGGTTTGGTGAGAACTTCTATGTTGGGTCAGAACTCCACATCATGATAAACCTCGGAACATCACCGAAGACAGAAGCCTTGTGTCTTGGGTGTAGTGATAAGTTTGAAAGCACGGACACTCCATAGGACAGTCCTTGTAACAGGACCTACCGGAGATTTGGAAAAAGCAGGCAAACGAGCTGAGCTGTAGCAACAGATAAGGAGCAGGTCCTTTGTAAAGATTCTTAAGTGCCGTCCAAGGCCAAACCACTTTCAGATCCATTGCATTACAAGAAGGGTAGCTTGGTTTTTCCTGAACGCTGTTCCTGGTAAAATCCATTTCTTTCCCAGCGACTCTCAAGATTGTAGCTAAGCTCAGAGAGGATCAGCGTGTTTGAGTGGGGTTATGGATGATGTTTGCAACTCCTAGTGCTCAGAAAAGTCCTGAGACTTCGATTCTGCGTTATTCCGTTGCTTATGGGAATGTTTAGTCTTGGGAAAAGAGGACTGGGAGATAGGATAGCACTTCTCAAATTCTTGAAAGGTGGTCACACAGAGGAGGGGCAGGATCTGTTCTCAATCATCCCAGAGTGCAGGCCATGTAATAATGGGTTCAAGCTACAGGAAATCAGATTTAGGCCAAATATCAGGAAAAACGTCTTAACTGTTAGAGTAATGTGACAATGGAACCAGTTACCTTGGGCAGGTGGTGAGCACTCCCAACTCTGGAGGCATTCAAAAGAAATTTGGACAACCACCTGGCAAATATCCTTTGATTTGGATTCCTGCATCGAGCAGGGAGTTGAACTTGGCCGTATAAGTCTCTTCCAACTCAGTTATTCTATGATTATGTCAAGTTCACTTCTCCCCCTCCATCATGTATTGTCATGTGACCTGTGGGAGTTCCAGTTCATTACATCTGGAGGGCCTGAGGTTAGAGCAGAACTATCTAAATTCAGCTGGAGGGAAAAATGAGAGAGGGAGAGAAGAAAGTCAGAAGGGAAGGATCAGGGCTAAACTTAACTAGAAGGAAGGCTAAAGAGGTCTGTCCTTGTGGGAAAGGTGGCTTTTGAAGAGGATGGCCATTAAAAAACAGTAAGGCCCCACAGGTGAGGGGCCCTAAGTCTGTTTAATAAATGCTTTTAAGACTCCCTAAGTATAAATAAACAAGTCCTGTTGGTTTAAATGGAAGGATGAAAGAGGTGCTAAATGGCGTCAAATGCGGAGCTTGGACAAGTTGAGTTTTTGGACTACAACTCCCAGAATTCCTACCATGTACCAGATTGTCTAAAATATTCTGGAATTGGTAATCTGCATAGGTGGCTTTCCCACACTCTCTCCAGATCCCTTTTTTTTAAAATGGGGTTGTGGGAAGGGCTGTTGTTTACCTTTTTCAGCTGTTTTACAGATATCACCTACCAGTCCAATTACTTTGCTTGGGATAGCCCCGGGATTGGCAAATACTTGACGTCCATGGCTGCGCAGGGGCTCATCTTCCTCCTCCTCCTCTTCCTCATTGAGACCAATCTCCTTTGGAGCCTGAGAAACCTTCTCTGTGGTATGCATCGGAGGCGGAAATGGGTAAGGAACAGAAGGAAGGTCCTTTTAACCATTGGTAAACTCTGAAGCTGTGTGCAGCTAAACTGCATGGACACCCACCATAAATGAGAACAATATTTGGCTTCCTGGGCATCTATCTCCACTTTCATTTAATTAGAGCATCATGTGTTTCTGACTGAAGTGAAGTTGGAAACCAAATCCTATGAGGCAAAACTGAAAGAACTGGACATCTTCAGCCTTAAGAAGACTGAGGGGAGATAGGATAGCATTTTTCAGATACTTGAAAGGTAGACGTACAGAGGAGGGGCGCGATCTGCTCTCAATCATCCCAGAGTGCAGGACACGTAATAAGGGGCTCAAGTGACAGGAAACCAGATTTCAGCTGAATATCAGGAAAAGCTTCTTAACTGTTAGAGCAGTACGTCAATGGAACCAATGACCTCGGGAGGTGGTGAGCGCTCCAACACTGGAGGCATTCAAGAAAAAAATGGACAACTATGGATCAGATCTGCTTTGATTTGGATTCCTGCATGGGGCAGGGGGTTGGGCTTGATGGCCTTATAGGCCCCCTTGAACTCCATTATTCTATGATTCTGTGAAGTTAATGGTTGAAACTCTGCAAGCAACATCTAGAGAGCTTTCAAAAGCCAAAAGGGTTGTTATGGTGTAAACTGCATTCAGATTGTTGCATTCTAAAGCAGTGTTGAAAATGTCATAGCAGTTACTAAGTTAATTAATTAATTGGTCAGTTGACTGTGCTGGCTAGAGCTGATGGGAGCTGCAACCAGTTAACATGCGGAGGGCTGCATTTTGTATGCATGTATCAAAGCAGGGACCCTCTTGGTAGAAGTGTCGCTGAATTAATATCAGGCATCAGAAATTGTCCTAAATATGCTTTAATCAATTAACTGAACGGATACACTAGGTAAATGTTGCAGTTTTGCAAATTTTGTGCAACTTTGCGTTGCAATGAAGTGCAATCAGCTCTGTCCGGTTCAGGCTCTGTTTATGTCGCTACCGTACGCCCACTGTTGGCTTTATGTCGGCTTCACAGGTGATGTTGTTGAACAATGTCCCTCTACTGCCGGAAGACCGAGATGTTGCAGATGAGCGGAAGAAGGTTTTAGAGTCTCCGACAGCATCGCTTTCATCTCTCAACAGTCCTCTAGTCATCAAGGAGCTCACTAAGGTGAAGAGAAACTTCTGATCCTCTTGTGTTGCTTCTAAACTTGACATTGAGAATGGCTTCTGTGTGGGGAACCAGCCAAAATGTGCCTTTTAATAAAGAGGGGCCAGCGCTGTATTGCCCTCGTGCCACTCCAAGGGTCACTGCTGAGACAGACTGTACCGTTCTCCAAAGTCTGAATATTTTCTTAAGGAAAGATTACCCCATGGCTTGGGTCAGGTTCAGAGGCTCCAGAGGAAAAAATGTTTCAGAGTGCCATGAAGTTGAGATGCTTCCAGGCCCAAAGGCTGTTGGGGGACACTCACCGCCCTTAGGGAGACTGTTCTCATTTTCTGTACTCCCAGTTGGAGGCCATGTGAAGGAATTCAGTGGCAAAGTGCAGGCACTCCTCATGACCAGAACTGGGGAAAGTTCCTTTTTCTCTCTTCTGGACTCAAACTCCTAGAAAGGGAGTAGGTAGTTTAAAAAAAAAAACTTTTCCAAGCTTCGATGTCATTCTCACTAGCAAAACCCACAAAGAGAGTCTAAACAGGAAGGAAGTTGTGTTGAATTGTAGCAGCACAACTGTTAGAATGAGTTTCATATCCACCAGGATCTCTCCTGTGTAAAGCTAGTGAGGCTTACTCGCCACCCCAAAGTGCTTTTCATCGTGCCAGGGATAGCTCACAACTAGAGATGGAGAAGAACTGAGCTACGAACTGAAAACGTTACGAACCCGGGCTGGTTCGTGGTTCGGTTCGTGCAAGCCATTTTGACGAAACGACACAAAACAAAGGGCTGAACTTTTTTTCTGCTTGGTTGTTTGCTTGGGCAAAACCAATGTCCCCACCCCACCCACCCCCTTCCCGCTGCCCCTGTTGCCCCCCCCCCCAACCCCACCTGGTCTGGTTGCCTCCTTCTCTTCCTCCTCAGCCACAGCCGTCTTCAGAGAGAGCGGCCCAACTTGTCTTCCAGGAGCCGGGCCCGCGGCCTCGGCACACGCGCACGCTGGCCCAGCTCCTGGAGCCGCAAACGGGTTCACATAAATCCAGGGTTGGGGGATGGTTTGTGGTTCATGAGTATCCACGAACCACCCTGATTCTTTGTTTTTTCCGGTTCGTGCCCATCTCTGTTTACAACAGTGTTACGGCTTCAAGGATTCCTAGTATTACAGCTTAGCTCAGAAAAAAGCAAGAAGCTCTCGGCTGGCCAATTGATCCCAGGGCTTTCACTTTGGAAGGCTTGGCTCTACTACCCCCTGGAGTCATTTGCTGTGTATTAAGGGCACCTTGCCTGAGGGCTTGCTCCTTACAAAACTTGGAGGAAGACCAATGGCCAGGAAATGGTCCTATGACACCAATTCTTTGGGAAGAACCATAGCGCAACATCCTTCCTCACCCCACGGTGTTCTCTTCCAGGTGTACAGTAGCAGAGACTTGTGTTTGGCTGTGGACAGAATTTCCCTGGCCGTCAACAAGGGTGAATGCTTTGGCCTGCTTGGTTTCAATGGGGCAGGCAAAACCACCACCTTTAAGATGCTGACGGGAGACGAGAGTATCACGTCGGGAGATGCTTATGTGGATGGGCACAGTATCCTGGCCAATATCAAAAAGGTAGGCCAAAGGGTTGGACGTGGACTTAAAAAAAGAAAAAGAAATAAAATCACAATTCCATTTGTTCTAATACTTTCTCTTTTTCCGACCCGCCTCTTCCCAAGGCCACACTTCCCCCACTGAAGTGGGGGGAATTGTGGCCTCTCTTTCATCTGTCTACAACAACTTTCTTTAAAATCTCTACCAAAAAGTTTCCGTAAAGGTTTTTAGGTGAACAGTTAACCAGATCTTCGGTCCTTACTCATTCCACTTGCTGGTTTTGCTCCGCATGCCAATTTCAAAAATGTGTCTTAAAACTTTGAAAAACAAATCCGTGGGAGACTGTAACTCAGTAGTGTTCAGTTGTGCAAATGTTGTGTTGACATTCAAGGTGTTGTAGGGGTCAGTAGCTGTGACCTTATAGCATGAAGGGCAGTGAGACTGGTGGAGAGCTGAGGAGGTTTTGTGTAAGACTGCTTTCAGGTAAGCCTTTCACAACGTTCTGCTAAAGAAACGTATTTGGACACAGTCTAAGAGTCATTGATTCCATGCGAATGACTGTTTACCAAATGTGGTGACACTGATGTTGTTCATTTATGATTTCCAGAAGCATTGCCCAGCAGCTGGGATGTTTAGGAACTCTGAAAGTTGTCTCCAGAAACATTACATGCAAAGTATTTATGTGAGGAATCAGTTATACAGAGCTGATTCTCATGGGGAAATGTACAGCTCTTCTTTCTCTGGGAAGGGAGAGTGGCCACCAAGATGCAAGATAATAACAATTCTAACGAGTGGAAGATCGGATGCACTTTACTTTTGCAATGTTATTTTTCAAATGTTTAATGGATTGGTGCTTTTCTTCCATTTGATGAGAAAAGGAATAAATTTAATGTTATATGAGGTAGTTCCCTTACTATGTCTGATGATAGGGCCGGCCCTGGTAAGGATCAAGTTTGGTAGAACACTGAAGGCTTCAGTAAAAGACTGTGGCTGGTGTCCTTCTTGACTTTTGTTTCGTTGCCCTGTTGTTTACATTCAGGTCCAGCAGCGGATTGGCTACTGCCCTCAGTTTGATGCCCTTCTGGATCACATGACTGGGAGGGAGACCTTGAGCATGTATGCCCGACTACGGGGCATCCCTGAGCGTTACATCGGCAGTTGTGTAGAAAACATGCTCCGAGGTTTGCTCTTGGAACCGCATGCCAACAAGCTGGTCCGGACGTACAGGTGAGGCATTTAAGCCAGCAGCCTTCGGCAGACGTTCACAGGTACTGATTATTGGACAAACCCTGGACGTGGGTCCCGATTCCGAGAGTTGTCACTGCACAGTTGCATGGGTGTAATGCAGCTTTCCTCTAGCCTTCTCAAGACCTACATTTCAGGGGAAGCAGGGAATGTAAAACAATGGAACCGAAAATACCAGCATATTTTAGCTTAATTTCCTCCCCTGCTGTTAAATAAGATTGTAAGCCACTCTGGATCCTTTTTAGAAGAAAGGTGGCATTTGAATGGATGGATGGATGGATGGATGGATGGATGGATGGATGGATGGATGGGAAAGGAACGCTAGCCTTTTAGAATGGGAGGGGCATCTTTCAAAATAAGGAAGGGGCATGCAACATCTGGGACTTTTTTCCATACGATTCTTGCATTTTTCTCCCACAGTGGTGGTAACAAGCGGAAACTCAGTGCAGGAATTGCCCTGATTGGTGGCCCCCCGGTTATCTTCCTGGATGAGCCCTCCACTGGCATGGACCCAGTGGCCAGGCGGTTGCTGTGGGATGCAGTCGCTCGGACGCGGGAATGCGGGAAGTCCATCATTATCACCTCTCACAGGTTGGGACCCTTCTCCAGCCACCTTCTACCATGGCGGGGGGGGGGGGGGGGGCGGGGAGAAGGAGCTTTTCCTCATTGCCTGGATTCGCAGCCTCAGCACCACTATCTGTAAATTAGGAACAGTTGTGTTCTGCCTGGCATCATCATCATCATTATTATTATTATTATTATTATTATTATTATTATTATTAACTTTTGGAAGGCCACACATCCTGGATATTAGCCGACTGCTGAAAACTGGCTGCTTGTATTCCTGCCTACGATGCTTTGCTTTCTCAGCTCCTCTTCCATTGCTGGTGTGGTTGTTTCACTTTATTTTCTTCCCCCTCCCTCTTTTTCTTTTTTTCTTTTTTCTTTCTGGTCTTCCTACAGCATGGAAGAGTGCGAGGCCTTGTGCACCAGGCTGGCCATCATGGTGAACGGGCAGTTTAAATGCTTGGGCAGCCCTCAGCACTTAAAGAGCAAGTTTGGCAGCGGGTACACCCTGCTGGCCAAAACCCACAGCGATGAAGAGGAGAACCTCCCGGCCTTCAAAACCTTTGTGGAGAAAACCTTCCCAGGTACGTCGGGCGAGGGAGCCTTTGCGGGGGCAGGAACGGCTCACAGGAACCCAGAGCCCAGACTTGGGATCCTTCCTTTTTTGTTCTTTTCATTCATTTATTGGTTACACTTACAGCTGTCTTCCTCCCCATTGGATCATTGCAACAACACTGCTGGGTAAGGTAGACCAAGAGAGGATTGATTGCACCATGATCATTTGCCGAGCCTCATTGCCAAGAAGAGACTTGAACCCAGGTCTCCCAGGTCCTACTCCAGCACTATCCACTATATCCCCTGATCTTTCATCATAGAATCATAGGATAGTGGAGTTGGGTGGGGCCTCTGAGGCCATCGAGTTCAACCCCCTGCTCAAGGCAGGAATCCACATCAAAGCCGATCTGAGAGATGGTTCTCCAATTTTCTCATGAAGGCCTCCAGCGTTGGAGCGCTCACCACCTCCCTCTGAGGTCATGGGTTCCATTGTCATACTGCTCTAACAGTTAAGCTTTTCCTGATAGCCTAAATCTGGCTTCCTCTAATTTGAACCCATTATTACACTCGGATAATCAAGAACGGATCCTGCCCCTCCTCTGTATGACTACCTTTCAAGTACAGTGGTGCCTCGACTTACGAACTTAATTGGTTCTGGAAGATGGTCGTAACTCGAAATGGTCGCAAGTCGAAGCACCATTTCCCATAGGAATGCATTGAAATGCAATTAATCCATTCCGGCCGAAGAAAAAATCACCAAAAAAACCACAAAACAAAACACTGCAAGACCCATTGGAAATGCGATTAATCCATTCCGGCTGAAGGGGGGGGGGGGGGGGGAACAGAAAAGCAAACAAACCCTGCAAGACCCATCGGGAATGCGATTGATCTGTTCCGGCCGAAGAAGAAAAAAAAACCCCGAAAAGCAAACAAACCCTGCAAGACCCATCGGAAATGCAAAAAAACACAAAAAACCCAAAAAGCAAACAAACTATGCAAGACCAATCGGAAATGCAAAAACAACAACAAACAAACCAAAAAGCATACAGAGACTGCAAGACCCATCGGAAATGCAAAAAAAGAAAACCAAAAAGCAAACAAACCCTGCAAGACCCATCGGAAATGCAAAAAAAACCACAAAAAAAACCAAAAAGCAAACAAACCCTGCAAGACCCATCGGAAATGCAAAAAAACAAAACAAAAAAAACAAAAAGCATACAGAGACTGCAAGACCCATCGGAAATGCAAAAAAAGAAAACCAAAAAGCATACAGAGACTGCAAGACGCATCGGAAATGCAAAAAAAGAAAACCAAAAAGCAAACAAACCCTGCAAGACCCATCGGAAATGCAAAAAGAAAAACCCAAAAAGCAAACAGAGACTGCAAGACCCATCGGAAATGCAAAAAAAGAAAACCAAAAAGCAAACAAACCCTGCAAGACCCATCAGAAATGCAAAAAGAAAAAAATCACCAAAAAGCAAACAAACCCTGCAAGACCCATCAGAAATGCAAAAAAAGAAAACCAAAAAGCAAACAAACCCTGCAAGACCCATCGGAAATGCAAAAAAAGAAAACCAAAAAGCAAACAAACCCTGCAAGACCCATCGGAAATGCAAAAAAAGAAAACCAAAAAGCAAACAAACCCTGCAAGACCCATCAGAAATGCAAAAAGAAAAAAATCACCAAAAAGCAAACAAACCCTGCAAGATCCATCAGAAATGCAAAAAGAAAAAAATCACCAAAAAGCAAACAAACCCTGCAAGACCCATCGGAAATGCAAAAAAAGAAAACCAAAAAGCAAACAAACCCTGCAAGACCCATCGGAAATGCAAAAAAAGAAAACCAAAAAGCAAACAAACCCTGCAAGACCCATCAGAAATGCAAAAAGAAAAAAATCACCAAAAAGCAAACAAACCCTGCAAGATCCATCAGAAATGCAAAAAGAAAAAAATCACCAAAAAGCAAACAAACCCTGCAAGACCCATCGGAAATGCAAAAAAAGAAAACCAAAAAGCAAACAAACCCTGCAAGACCCATCGGAAATGCAAAAAGAAAAACCCAAAAAGCATACAGAGACTGCAAGACCCATCGGAAATGCAAAAAAAGAAAACCAAAAAGCAAACAAACCCTGCAAGACCCATCGGAAATGCAAAAAAAGAAAACCAAAAAGCAAACAAACCCTGCAAGACCCATCGGAAATGCAAAAAGAAAAACCCAAAAAGCATACAGAGACTGCAAGACCCATCGGAAATGCAAAAAAAGAAAACCAAAAAGCAAACAAACCCTGCAAGACCCATCGGAAATGGGGGGGAAAACCCCCCAAAAAACAAACAAAGACTGCAAGACCCATCACAGCACAGAAACATAACCCCCCAGCCCAAACCCACGCTGCAAAACCCACCCAGAACACCCAGTTTTTAAAAAGTAGAAAGCAGCACCTTACCAGGCAGTCTGAAGCCTCCTCCGAACGCACACTCTCTAACCGCTGGGGCGAAAGAGCTACAAAGAAGCAGCCTCTTCGCCACCAACGGTTAGCAATTTGAATTCCCTGCCTTTTTCCCAGCCTTTTTTCTGGTTGTAACTCGAAGCTCCGGTCGCAAGTCGAAGCAAAATTTTGCGGCCGGAGCTGGTCGTAACTCGAAATGGTCGTAAGTCGGGGCACCACTGTATTTGAAAAGTGCAATCCTATCTCCCCTCGGTCTTCTTTTCTCAAGGCTAAACATGTCCAGTTCTTGCAGTCTTTCCTCCTAGGGCTTAGTTTCCAGTCCCCTGATTATCCTTGTTGCCCTCCTCTGAACTTGCTCCCAATTTTTGGCATCTGTCTGAATGTGTGGCATCCAGAACTGCACATAGGACTCAAGATGAGGCCTAACCAGTGCTGAATAGAGGGGGACTAGTACCTCACGGGATTTGGAGACTGTACTTCTGTTAATGCATCCTAAAATAGCATTTGCCTTCTTTGCAGCTACATCACGCTGTTAGCTCATATTCAGATTGTGATCTACAACAATTCCAAGATCCTTCTTGCTTGTAGTATTACTGGGTTTTATATCTTTAACACAGAAACTGTTTTATTCTGTGTTAAGCTGTCTGTTCACCCCACTATTTTCTGTTCTTACTAGCAGTAGCTTTCAAGCACAAGTCATCAAGAGAGAGACATCCTGATTCCTCTGAGCAAATGAGCGGCAGTGAGAAATGTTCAAACTGAGGCTCAATTACACATGAGAAAAGAACCCCCGTTATACAAATTCTTTTCATATCTCTGTTGCACCAATGCATTTTTTTCAGTGGTCACGTGGTATATATATCAGCAGGAGTGTTCACATTGTTTTTAACTGTATCAGTTCATTTCTTTCTGTTTCAACTGTTACAGCAGGCTACACTGCTCTTTAATTTTGTATTGATTTATTTTCTCTACTGTTTCTTAGCCCTCGCTTGTCTTTTTTTTTATTACCAAAGGTGATATATTGATGCCTTCTCTCCTCCTCCCCTTTTCCTTTCCTCCTTTATTCACTTTCCCTGCATCTCTCTCTCTCTCTCTCTCTCTCTCTCTTTCTCAGGTCTTGGTTTTAATTTATCTTTTCCCTTTTGAACAACATCAGGAGGAGGAAGCGGGTTTTGAAAGACTTGCAAAGTATTGTGAAGAGCAGGATTGAAAACACTCCTTTCTTTAAAATTCAAAGCAGGAAATCTCAAGCCCTCTCTCACCCGCCAGGGGAGGGAAGGCTGTCTCCTGCTGAGCAAAGAATTCATGTTGTTGTCGTTGTTTTGTGGTGGTGGTAGCAGCTGCTACTAGCGATTTGTCAACATGTCTTTAAAGAAACGTTTTTTTAAAGGATACAAGCGCAGTGGCCATGAAGTGGCCGCAGCATCCAGAAACTCCAACTCCTTTGCAAAGGAAATAAATTGACAGCAGCTTTCACACACACTGCAACAATAAGTAATGATGCAATTCATCATCTGTACAATTTAAAACAACTCTCCCAGTGAGGGAGAAATTAACCGCTTGCAGGGGCAAATGAATTGATGTTGCCCATGCGTCACGTGTACGGAAAATGATGAAACGATCTAAATAATGGCCAGATCTGTATAACTTGGGCTCTTTTGGCAGGTGTGATTGAGCCCTGAGTCACAGCCCATCTTCTTAGCTGCTCTGTGAGGTTCCTCTTCTCACCAATTCAGGAAAACTTTTTTCTTCTGCTCTTCCAGGGAGTGTTCTGAAGCACGAACACCAGGGCATGGTCCATTATCACCTCACCAATAAGAACCTCAGTTGGGCGCAGGTAAGAGCCATGGAGGAATTACCGGGAGAGGGTGGCCGACAGTCCAAAGACTGTGAACTCATTTTTCCCCCTTATGTTGCTCAAGGTATGTTGCAAAGCTGGGCACCAGAGCTTGAAAAAGTTTACATTTCTGGACAACAGTATCCAGAATCTCCCAGCCATCATGGCCTGACACGACATTAAGGGGAGCATTCTGAAATTTTCCCAAGCTCTGGCCAACGCTGTGGTTAGAAAGAGTGGGATGATTGCCTCAGGTTGCAGATGCTATTCTCATAGCTCTTCTTCCTCAGACCCCTGGCCGTTCTTCTCTGTTGGAGGACAGTGATATGTGGGTCTCGCAGCTCATTCTGCTAGCCTGCCTCCCTGAGGGAGAGCAGAAGACACTAACTCATCACTAGTGCTGCAGTTAAATTTGGCTGCCAGTCCCCTTGGCTTCTGGACATAGGAAGGTGGTCCCATTTTGTCCTTTGCCTCAGACAGCAAAATATATTGGGGCAGGCCTGGTAGATAGTACTATATGAGTTTAATTACACATGAGGAACATGTGTGGGGCCCCCAAAACATTGTTGGAAGTTCATCTTCCACTATTACTTCCTGTTGGTGATGCTGGCAAGCGCTGAGGGGAGTGGAAATCCACATAAGGGAGAAATACATTTCAAAATACAGTAGGACCCCCTTATCCATGGGATCAGTATCCGCTAAATCACTTATCCACTGTCGGAAAATATAAAAAAATATTAAAAGAAAAATCCTTGAAATATATATTTCTAAAGATGAAATTACCAGAACTGACCCCTAGAGAGAGCCAGAAGCCAGGCAAGGTATAGCGTTCCACACTTGGCATTTTTCAGCACCTGAGGGGGCGCTTAGAACCGATCTCCTGTGGATACCGCAGTCCTACTGTAATAAGCATTTTTAGAAGCTGTCTCTCTGAACCTAGGTGTCCAGTCTTTGACCTGCATGACTTGTGCCCTCCATTGCAGGTGTTCGGGGTGCTAGAGAAAGCCAAAGAGAAGTACTGTGTAGAGGATTATTCCGTCAGCCAAATTTCCTTGGAGCAAGTCTTCATGAGTTTCACCCGTTTCCAGCACTACACGGAGGATCGAGGGAAATGAGCTGGAGCCCCCTCCCACTCGGTCCACAAACTGACCTGCCGCCTAGATATATATATATAGTATACATAGAGACAATAATTTATATTCTCGGCTGTGTCTTCAACTGTGCATCGAAGGATGGATGTTTTCATTGGCCTGGAAGGGGGGGGGGGCAGCAGCTTCTGCCCCGAAGCAAGATGGGAATTGAAAAGGAGCGTATGCATGGGGGGTGGGGGGGGGGGTCGGATGTCTGCTTCTCCATTCGCATGGGCAAGAGGCCTGAGAAAGGGAAATGAAGGCACATCTTTCAAGACAGCCAGGTCGCTCCACTTGCTCTCACTCTACCTTTAAGACAGCGAGAGAGGGCAAGAGCTCCATCATCACGCAGGGGATCATCTCCCCAGCCCTGTGCTGAGCGGCCTGTCTCAGAACTCGGCATACTGGAAAGAGGCAGACCATCCTTTGGCACCATTTCCACCCGTGCTTCCACTGGATCGCTGGTGACCTCGTGGATCCCTGTGTGCCCCTCGTACGGGATGCTGGCAACGCACATGGACATTCTGGCTGGTCTGGAGGTGCAGACCAACGGCCCTGTGAAATAATCCGTCCAACGTGGCCTGGGTTCCTGCCCCGCCTTCCACCTGGTAGCAAACAAGCTGGAAAAGGATGAAGGAAACCCACAACCATCCATGTTTCCTCTGCTGGAGTTGAATCGGACCGATGGCACAGATTGGGGTGGGGGTGCATTTTGATTCTTGGCCAGTGGCCTAGCTGGGGGTTCCTGCTGCACCCACTCCCCCCCACCACCACAAGGAGTCCCATAGGCACCGTTGAGTTGCCTTCCTTGTAGAAGGTTCCTTCCTTTATCTCCCGACCCATTCCCTTCGTCGTTTGTTAACGAAGAATCTCATTCGCATCAGGAGGACAAACGCAGTGTTCGCACACATTCTCGTCTGAGAACAGCTGCTGTGGTTTCACAAGGTGATGTTGGGTAGCGTAGAGCTGAACGCTTCGGTCAGCTAGGAACGTTAGCTGTGTTTAGCTGGGAAATAATTCTGTGCTACCTGCGGGGGGAAAAATTGGAAATGGCTCATAGACCGGTTCGGCTATGATTCGCAGTTGTGCCATGAATGTCTAAGGATAACCACCCTATGGTCTTCCAGGTATTCTGGACTGCATCTTCCATCAGCCCTAGCCAGCCCAGTCAATGGTCAGGGATAATGGGAGATGTTGTCCAAAACATCTGGAGGGTGCAGTATTGTCACTGCTGGGTTAAAATATTGTTTTAGGAGCCCCCCCCCCCCCTCGACCTGTTGTGGACCCTGGGATTCTTTGATGTCACCCCCTTCCAAACCTGGACACATCATTCAGCAGTACAATGCATTGTAACTTTAGGCACATTATCATTTATACCAATGGAACCAAAGGCCATGGGGGTCTGTTGTCAGCAGCTGGGTCCCCTTTATCAAAGGGGTCACTGCTGTTTAAGTGGACCCCCTCCCCTATTCTGGCCTGAAATGTGCAGCAACAGAATTGGTGATAACGCTACTGCATGTCTAAGCGGCTACCTAGTGTGATGAAATAACAGACGAGGACTGGGTTCAAATCCCCAGCGAACGAAGGAAACTCACTACGGGTGTGGAATTGGTAAAACCACTCCTTAAATATCTCACTTACCTTGAAAGCCCTGTTGGGGTCACTATAGGTAAAGAACATACATGTTTAAGCTAGGTTTACGTCCCACGTGGGAGAGTGGAAAATGGCTGCCTCGGCTTCAGCATGCTAGCCAGCCTCTGGATCGAAGCATCACAGGGCGTTTCTTTAGCTGACAGGATTGTGGGAGATGCAGGCCAACACATCCAGAGGGCATTGGGTTGGAGAAGTGGCCTGTAGGGTATGTATTGTGGAAGTGGTTTGTTGCTTCAGTCCTGCTGAGTGAGGTCCTGCTTTTCTTGGGCTAAACCAGGGGTTTTCCACCTTGGGTCACCCAGGTGTTCCTGGACTGCACTTCCCAGAAGCCTTCACCACCAGCTGTGCTGGCTGGGGTTTCTGGGAGTTGCAGTGCAAGAACACCTGGGCAACCCAAGGTTGGGAAGCAGGGGGCTAGATAAACATATATCCCGAGAACAAAAAGGTGAGCTCCCTCAGCCAAGGTGAACTCCCTCTTGTCCACCCTTGATTTTCTCTTTCTATCCATTAACATCCCGCATAGCAGAAATAAGGACATAACCTCGGGTGGGCAACAACTCCCAGAATCCCCAGCAGCTATGGTAGCTGGGGACTCTTGGCACTGTAGTCCAAAACCAGGAATTTTTCCAAGCTGATCCTCGGGTGTTCCCAAAGTTCTTCTCCTGTTTTGCCACAAAGGGGTGCTGTTTAGGAGAAAAACTAGCCCCGGAGGAGTCCTGGCGATAAATGTCAACAATTCCGCCTTTAGCGTTGCATCCTAGAAAACGTTGGGAGGCATGGAGGAAAGCGTAATCTGGTGACTAGCTTTTGCCCGGCCCGACGGCCAGGAGCCAAGCAACCCAGGCCGCTCCCACAAACATCCAGCCTTAGGGAAATGTGCAGGCCACTGTCTTGTCTGCCCAGCCGTACTTGAATTAGCACCTGCGAAGCTATCCCCTGGCCTGCGCTGAGTCCCTTGTGCGCTGCCTGCTAGGTCACCCAAAATGATCTCCACCTACTGAGCTGACCGGGGAAACGGAACCCTCCCCCAGAATAAGTAAAGTCAATGGACATCGCCTTCACTTGCCCCTTCTGGAGGCATCCTGTGTGGTTCAGACTGTATCGAAATGGTGTGACCATCCTTTACTGGGGTCAGACCGAGACGATGCTGGCTCCAGGCGGTGAGCCATCAGTGATCTCAGAAACTGGGCGACCCGTGCATTTTCTCTGGGCGCATTTTGCTGCAGAGAAAACTGAATGGGCGACCACACCCTTTGGGGGCCACACACCCAACCAGCAGAGAGTGGCAGGTTTTGCACCCCTCACTTTGGGTTCTGGACGAGTCCGCATTTATCTTGTGGTTATTTTGCACTTTTAGTTCAACATCCACTTTGTTTTATAAATCCATTCCACGAGATCCCTGTGGTTCCCACGTGAGGATCATTTGAGGCTTCGGTATGTATGCATGCCATTGAGAATCCAGCAGGATCCTGTCAACCCCAAGGGGTATCGGCCTTGATTTTCTCTGGCTGTCTTTGTAGTTAAGGAATGTCAGAGAGTCAGGTTTTCCTCTGAAGAGCTTTGTGGTGTTTTATTCTGATTTTGTTTTGTTTGTTTTTTAACCCTCACACAATGGCCCTAGCTTGAACGTCCCTTTTGTACATCTGCATCAGAGTTTGGAAACTTTTTTGTTCGTGCTGAAGCGTTAATGTTACATTAATTCATTCATGTAAAAACATTGAGGGGAAAAAATGTAATTTGGCAATGAATTCATTGATTAGTTTGTTATCAGATTTTTTTTTAAATTAGATCATTAGAAGTGGCCAGTGATAAATTAAACAAAAACACTCATTGTTACTTAAAAGTAACTGTATGGGCCTTTAACAGTTAAACTGGGGACTTCTAACATTCCTGTTGAAACTTTAGCTAATGAATGCAGTTTTTCAACCTATTGTTTCTGAGTTCTGATGTGCCAAGCATATGGAGTTGTGGTTGCCCAAAAACGTTATTGTAGAAACTAAAAAAGGCAAATCTCAGTCTTAAGAAAAGAAAAAAAAATGATAACATTTTGAAGCCATCTGTAACAGAAGAGTGGTGGGATGATGCTCTGGTGTCCCAGCATATCATCCGACCATGTCTCAATAATGGGTGGCTTCAGCATATCAACTTGTTACATCAGTTATTGACTAAAGTTGTAATGGCATTCTTCTTAAGAATAACTTTCCAAACTGAACACAGTAGAGAAGTGGTTGACCCTAAATGAGCAAGAAGTGAGACCAATGAAATGGATGGGCAGTAGATTGAAGGAGGAGAGAGAAAAAGAAGTCCTTGATACAGTAGGACCCCCCCCCCCCCATCTGCAGGATCAATATCCACTGATTCATTTATAGAGTGCCTGAAAATACTAAATAAAAAATCCCAGAAATGTGTATTTATATGCATTTCCAGGGTGTATTTACCAGAACTGGCCACCGGAGGGAGGCACAAACCATGCAATGTATGGTGTGCAGCATGCCCACATTTTTCAGCATCGGCAGGAGGGGAGAGCCTGGAGCGCATTTTTTGTGGGTACCACAGTCCTACTGTATTATGATTAATTTGCAATTGTGTCATGACATTTGCTGCTTGGTGTGCTGTTTGCCTTTCAAAGGGAATTAAGCTAACCTGGCTGGGTGTTTTTTTTTTTTTTTAATTGTTGCTGTTAGTCTTAGAACCTCTGTGTCTGGAGACAATGATGTGCTGAATATCTGTTGCCGAGCAGTGGCCGTCAGGAGCAATCATGTTCCTCGTGGCTTTGCGGCACTGGGCCTTCACGGAGCCACCTGGCCAGCGGCAGGAGCGTCCGGATGCCATTCAGAACAGATTGCCCACCTGAGGAAGCCGGATTCCTCAAAATACTGCCACTATGCAGTGTTCAAGGGGTCCCCCTGAATCACCTCCGGGCATAACTTTTAACAGCCCTGAGCCCACTTCAAATGTGCATTGTTAGTGTTAGTTTCCTTCCCTGTGTTGCATTTGGGAATGTCCCAACCCAGCGGCAATGCAGGCTCCCTGTGAGGAAGTGGGGTAGAAAGCACAGTGGGTTCCCTGTCCCCTCAACCACTCCTATCTTTGACGTCCAGAGAGGCAGTACAATAGGACCCCTTATCCGCGGGATCAGTATCCGCTGATCTACTTATCCACTGCACTACAAGTCTGAAAATAATACATAAAGCACCCAGAAAGACGCATTTATTTATTTATATGTATTTCCAGGGTGTATTTACCAGAACTGACCACTAAAGCGAGCCAGAGATCATGCAATGTGTAGAGTTCGATACGTCCACGTTTTTCGGCATCCACCGGGGGGGGGGGGGGTCTTGGAACGGATCCCCCACAGATACCACAGTCCTACTGAATACACAAGTTATTTGGGGTGCATGTTCTTTCTTTCCAAAAGCATGTTGGCGCCGCCCTTCTTTGCCAGTTTCGTTTCTGCTTTCTCTTTTTTTGGTGATCACCTTCTGCCCGTTTTGTCTAGGATCAGCATATACGGAAGCGTTTCTGCTAATTGACTTGGGGAAGCAATCCGCGGAACTGTTCCACCTGAGCTCTTGTCAAAACATAAATGCTCAGTCTCCGGGTTTTGTCCTGTCTCCCATCCTGCCAGGCTTGGTTTCAAAATTGGTCTGAGATGGCGCCTTCTTTGGGCCCCAATTGGACTTGGCTGCTCAGCCATCAATGCAGGCCGCACGTTAAACTTTGCCAAATTTACAGTAAGCCAGAAAGGCAAAGGCCAGCCTTCTACAGAAGTTCTGTGTGGTTCTCGTGTTCAGCTGCCTTCTCTTCTCATGTTGCAAAGATAAGCCCTAGACATGTTTTTACCGTTCCCTGATACAGTTGTCAAGGATAAACCAGTCAATCCAGGTACTTTCCCTTTCAAGCAGGCAGTTTCCTTCCAGCCAGGGAGCTCTGGTCAGTCAGATCTTACTGGTGGCCGTCGTTGAGTGCTGGCTTTTATGTACATTGTGTGGAGAGAGCGCTGGGGGAGAGATCACTCATACTGACTCTAGGCATGGCTTCATTACACATTAAACTAAGGGTAGGAACCTTCGGGTGACAAGTTGCTTGGACTACCAGTTGGCCGTGTCTTCTGGAAGTTGGGAGCCCTGCAACAGCTTTTTCCTACTCCTTTGTTAATCCCCGCCACTGCTATTCTCCCGCCATCGCCCTATCCATCAGCAAATCTGATCTTTAAGTTTCCTTAGAAACATATGAGGGGTTCTTGAGCCCTGGCAAGCACAGACAAGCAGCCTGGGATGATGGCACAACCCCATAAAGAGCCTGGGAGCTGTAGAGAGAATCTTTTCTTCAACTAGTTCTCCATTTGCCCCCTTTTGACAAGCCCAGGATGAAATGGTTAAGGAGTTGACATTTTCCTGGGAATGGAGGGAAAGTGGAGACAGCTTCCTCACCTGTTAAACCTCGGCCCATCAGGACTTCTGTGTGAAAGGCGGTACTAGGGTAGAAAATATTTGAAAGCTAGAGGGACCAATTCTCCTTTGGCACATTCCAGCATGCAGGCTAAGTTACGATATAGGCTCGTGGTGAGGTTTAGGTAGACCTTTGGTCTCCTGCATCCACTTGTGAATATTGTATATCTAAAAGTCTGTGTTGCTGAATCTTTTGCACTGCACACGGCACAAGATGGAGAAGAGGTAGACTGCCAAGCGCTGTGAGACTTTAGATGTCAGCCTCCTCTAGTAACTGCTTGACCAGGTATGATGCAGTCCAGTGACTGAGAGCAGGATACGTCCCCTAATCCTGGGTTAAGTGGGCGACCACAGGCAGAAGCTTCCAGGAAGGGCTGAGAAGCAGGAGAACTACAGCTCTGGACGGCCCAGGACCATGAAGGAGATCCTGGGTGAATATCCTCGTTTTGTACTTTTGCATATATACTACAGATCCCTTTCTCTTGCACAAGGCACTGCAGTTTTGCACAGTGTGTGTGTGTGTGTGTGTGTGTGTGTCTTTGTAAGAATCCAGTTTGTGCTCTGAAATTTCTCAGGTCTGGCTTTGCCAAGAGCCCTCCCTCCCCATACGATTTGTGTGACCCTATTTTCACTGAGAAGACAAACCAAACCAGAGGCTCGCCTTTGGCTCGTCTTGGCCACAAAACGAAGCCCCACTGGCAACGGTGTCCTCCAGCCAGCCTGCTCCTTTTGTGAGATTTGCCCCACCTTTTCTGTTTGGTTTTTTTTTGTCCGTGTCTGCTTACGAAAAAACTGTATTTTTAAAGGCTAGGAGGAGGCAGGTCGTGCTTCAGGGGGAGGGCCCAGGGCTAGTCTGTGTCTCAGACCAACACGTCTGTCTGTCCATCCACTCTTCGGTGGCTCTTATGTACTGCAGTTGGCTGTCATGGTGACATTTCTCTCCATCCCCCAAAAATAAAACTGGATTTTCAAACTGGCGATTCCTTGCCTTTTTATGGTATGTCCATAAATCTGTGCTCATCTGATTTGGGAAACGAGATAGATTCAGGTTAAACTACTTAACCTAGTAGTTAAGTGAACTAGTGCTAGTGGATTCCAGGGGAAAAGATCTTGTTTGAAACCTGGAAAGCTGCTGCCAGACCAAGTTGTCAGTACTGTACTAGATGGAATAATAAATGGACTGAACTATTAACGCAGGGTCCTCTGTCTTTATGTGGACCAGGGATCTTTAGCTGCTAAGCAGACTGGAGTCCATTGTGTGTGTACCCAACCAACCAACCTCCCTGCTAAGAGGATTCCACCCCGGCAGGGTCATTCTGTAGACCTAGTTATACATGTTGTGGTTGACGCTGTGTTTGATTTCAGCCTCAAAATACTCAGGAAATACTAGGAGGAGGTATTTGCTGATGCTGTGGCTTTTCAGCAGCCACAACGAAGTTTGGCTCAGATCCACAAGATAAAAGCGATGGTACTAGCTTGAAAGAGTTCGATGTCAACTAAGGAATATTGAAACATGTTCGTGTTAAAAGTAAAACCCCTTGGAGAGAGTGGGAGTATACCTACCTGGCTGCTCAAATTCAGAATTTATTTATTTATTTTGGCCAAAATATACAGTGCCATCAAAAGTTGGACCAACAACCTCAAACAATACAAACTGTTGCTAAATGCAAATCCAAGGTCTTTGAAGCACAGAAAGGCAAGCCCTACTTTCAGCTAGCTCAAGTTTCCTTCCCACAGAAAATCGAAACAGCTGCCCACCACCTTGAAAGCAGCAGCTTGGATTCAGCATAAACTAGAATGGGAGGTGTGATGACTTGAGTGGAATCTGTTTCTGGAAGCTCATGTGCCCACTGGACGTTGATCCTTGTCAAGTGAATACCAATTTTTGCAAAGTTCAAGGTTCGGGAGCAGCTGCTGCTCAACCTTGCACAGAACAGGAAAAATGTCAGCTCTTCTGGCTGAATGCTGATGTTTCCCAGAGAGCTGCATGGGGAGAGTGAGAGAAAGGCAGACATGCCAACACTCACTGACTGTTCCCAAGGTCCTGGGCATTGAAGGCAGCCAAGTTTGAAGGAGCCCAGCAACATGGAGACAAAGGAATTAGCTCAACTCCAGAATGATTCTCCAGGACTGTTAAGCAGCCATACTTGGGGGCGGAGGGGGGGGCATGGTCTGGTTCACACCTCTGAGTCCCCTCCATCTGTATGATTATAAGACCAGGGCTTAGGGCACCAGGGTGGGGGTGGGGAGAGCCTCTCTGTAGGTAACTGGAGTAAACATGGAGACACCAGTCAACCCTGAGCTTGGAAACATTTTGGACTACAGCGCTACAGAATCTGCCAGCCAGGGTGCCTGCTGCCTGGGGGATTCTGGGAGCTGTGGTCCCCAAAAGTAACTTTCCTGAACTCTGAGCATCCTCCCAAGGAAGTTACTGGAAGGTGTCGTCCAAGGACAGTCTGGACACCCTCCGTGCTGCTCTTCCTCCACCACGGCAAGCGAGATGCAGAGGATTTTCTGCGTCCCCGCTTTGCTGGGTTCCCTTTACCGTGGGATGAAAGCCACCCAGCTGCAGGTGGGACAACTTGAACCCTTACCATGATATTCAGGTGCCTGGGGCTGAGCATATTGACTTCTGAGCCTTAGAAAGTAACATCCTGAGGATATGCTTGTAGACTTTCTTTTTTAAAAATGCTCACCACTCTGGGTTTCTCCAGAGGGATTAGAATACAGCTCCCATCATCCCCAGCCAGCGAGCCGATGGCTGGGAATTGCAGTCTCGCCCATTTGGAGAGCCCTGGTTTGGGAGAAGCTGCCCGAAAACCTGGATCATACTGTCCCCCTCAAAAACAACCACACCTGTAGCCTTACACACCGCCCCTCCCCAACCGGTGAGGCTGGAGTAAAGGTGTGCTTCAGCTGAGCATTAAAACATCTGCCTTGCATGTAGGAGGTCACACGTGCAATCCCCTCCTATCTGCAGCTGCACAGAGTGTACGTCAGAAACCGTAGGAAGAGGCCCACAGTATGTGCCTATGAACTAGCAATATCTTGTGTCTAAATTGTGTGCTTCCCCCAATACTTTTTGACTGCTACTCAACAAGGATCTTTGAACCCACAGCTGGTTTTCAATACCTTTAACAACTCTCTGGGCTTCTGCATGCAACCCATGGCTTCGCTCATATCAAATGAAATAATATAATAAAAATCTTGGAACTGCAGGGTTGGAAGAGACCTTCTGGATCAGCCCCTGTCAAGGCGGCCCAGTCGGGAATCAAACACCCAACCTCTGGCTCCGCAGCCAGAGACCTCAACCCATTGAGCTCTCCAGCCGTTCTCAAGAAGAGCCCCATCCAATGGGAAGGAAAGACAAAGCGGATTGCGGCTCCTTTCCACTGATTCCCAAGCGTAGAGGAGCCAGCCTTCCTCGGTCTAAGACGTAAGCCAAGAGCACAGAGCCGCCACTGAGGATCTGTGTTTCACGGAGGCTGCCGCTGTCCAAGGACTGTGCCGCTATAAGCCCCCACCTCGAGGGTGGGCAGCGCCATGAAGTCCTCCAAAACAAGAGCACAAAGCTTGGGAAGGCGCCCTTTTGGGACGACGAGCATTCGCTGGTTGGCCAGCCTGGGAGCTTCAGGGCTAAAAGGGGTCAGGAAAGCTTTGTGAGCTAGCGCAGAAAAACTCAGGCTGGCTTGCTGAAGACAGAGAAGCACATGTCCTGCCTCTCCTTTGCCCTTCCTCTGGCCAGGCAGGACCTTGCGCTGGCTTTTCCCAGGAGCGGCCTCCTTGGGTGTCCCACTTCCCTCCCTCCAAGATCAGGCTTTATTCCATGGGCAGTGCCATCAGTGTGTTTATTGTGATCCGCAGTCTCGGCCTTACAGGTCAGCGCTGGCGTAGCGGGAGGGCGCCACCTCCAAGCAGGAGAAGGGCAGGGCCACCAGACCCTCCCCAAATTAACCCCCCACAGGCTGCCACAGGAACAACACAGCAGTACCTAGGAATCGTCCTTGTGCGAATCCCCATGCTTCAAAAAAGGAGCACACGTCCGGTGGTTCTTCACATTCTGCTCCCCGGACAAGTGAGGACAAGGGTGGGACAGCTGTGGTCCATTTCTCTCTCTCTCTCTCTTCTCTTCTCTTTTTGCTTGGACAGATGTGCATTTAGAGTTAAATTCATTTATTTTGCTATTTTAATCTTTGAACCCCCCACTCACTAAGAGCCATTCTCAAGTCCGGCCAGGAACTGCTGGGCCCACCAGTCATCCAGGTCTATAGGCACAAAATCTGGGGTGGGGAGGGAAAAAAAGAAGTGGTTTAAATCAGGGCTCCATGGAACAAAAATCTCACCTGCAAACTACAAGGACATGCCGTAGAGGGAGTGACCCTGGGGGGGGGGGGGGCTTTGCAGTGTTTGGGGCTGCAATTCCACAGTTCCTGCCCATGCTAAGAGAGACTGATGGGAGTGGCAGGCGAAAATGTCTGGAGGGGGAACGTTCGTCATCATTAACAAAGGATATTAGGTTAAAGGAAGACAATATGAGATCCAAGGGGTGTCCCCCTTCTCCAAGTGTCCCTCATTATGGGAACAAGCATGAAGTACCTATGGATCCATTTTCAGGCACAATTCAAAGTGCTGGTTTTAACCTATAAAGGCCTAAACAGCTTGGCTGCTTCCAGACTTTGGAACTCCCTCCCACTGGAGGCCAGGCTGGACCCACCATTGCGGTCCTTCCGCAAGCAGACAAAGACCTTTCTCTTCAGGTGAGCTTTCCCTGAGTAACTGGCTGCCTGAGTGGGATTTTTAAATGGATAGTTGAGTCTTACTGCTTTGAATGCGTTTTGTTTACCATTGTGTGGTGTTTGATTGATCCTTTTTAGTATTTGTATACTTAGCTGTTCTTAGCTTTCAATATTGTCTTTTAATGATGTAATATGCCTGGGTCCTTTTTAAGGAGAAAGGTGGGGTAAAAGTATCTTGAGTGAGTGAGTGAGTGAGTGCGTAAGTAAGTAAGTAAGTAGGTAAGTAAGTAAGTAAGTAAGTAAAAAAAGGAGATCTGTTCAGACACAAAGCCCACTAAGGACAGCAAAATGTAGTCTAGAGTAAGCCTATGTATTACACACTGTATAAAATTTCAGCCTAAATTAACATCACTATATTTCTGCACATGAAACCGAGAACATGTACGTTCAGAAACTCACACAAGATGAGCTGTGCAAACTGAAAGCTTCACAAAGCCATCATAATTAACAAAAGAAGAAAAGTCTTGTGACTGTTTCAAGAGGAACAGACTTATTTTAGCACAAATTTGGGGGATTACAAGCCACCTCCTCAGATGCAAGCCCTTTGCAGTACGCAACAGCCCATGTCAAAATAAATCTGTCAGTCCTAAAGCTGTCCGAAGATTCCTCTTTTCGTTAAAGACCCCTTGTTCGTTAAGATGAAACAGATTAACATGGCCACTTGGTCAGACTTGAAATCAGATATGTTGGGAAAGTACAACTAGAATCCACCCTGTTTTACAACCTAACAATACAGGTGAGCTACATGGGTCTCTACACTGTGGCAACATAACCATTCTGCACTGACTCCAGGGTAGTTGTCTTGAGCTTGTGATTTCTCCTGTGTCCCACCTTGACCTTCTTGAGATGGATTCTAAGGCAGGTCCCACACCTGCTGAGCTGCAGCAAGGTCGCTGCACTGTGGTCCTTCTGACCATGCAACTTTTGTAGGTTCAGAAACATGGGATTCTAACATTTTTAGGAAGAGCTGCTTTCCCTTCAACACTCAGTTGCTCCTCATGGCCATTCACTCCATCTGGCCTTGTTTTTGAACATTTTGGTCTCTCCCTCCCTCCCTCCCTCCCTCCCTTCCTCTTCCTTCCTTCCTTCCTTCCTTCCTTCCTTCCTTCCTTGGTTGGTTGGTTGGTTGATACTAGCTTGTTTGGAAAAGTTATATTTTTGGGCTATAGTTATAGTCTGAAATGTGATTTTTTTCCACCTCTCCCTCTGCTCTGAATCCCATCTATCCCAGAGGTCCTTAGGGCTTTCTAGGTGGCGATATCTCTACTCTTGGGTCCACCACCTTATGCCAGACCCTGAACATTTAAGAAATCAAGTCAGGACCCTCTTTTCCAGCTTGCTGCTGCTTCCCTCCACCCCTTTGTTTCTTCTTCCTTTAACGAGTTGCTGGCTTGATTCCATTAAAAGGCTTCCAACAACATGATTCCCAGTGAGAACTCATCTGTGTGATTTCATATTGTTTTGTACACCATTTTGGAACTCCAGGCAAGATAGAAAGTTTCGATAAATAACACTGATAAGGCTGCCTCTCATTCCATGTTCAGTTTGGTGCCCCACTAGACTGTTAGCGTAATTATGGGTTGGGTCCAGTCATACTGGATAGCTCAGTGGTTTAGAGGTTGGGAGTTCGATTCCACACTGGGCCTCCTCGACAGGGACTTGACTCGATGATCCATAAGGTCCCTTCCAGATCTGTTGTTCTAAGATGACAATGATGTTCATGATCATCATCACTATACTTCAGATAGACCCATTAAAAATCAAAAGAACTTAGGTTAGTATAATGAGATTTAGTCCCACTGATTTCAATGGGGTCTTCCTTAAGGCTTGGATCCTATTTCTTATTGCCTTTCGTTAGGCAATCAGGGTAGGAGAATGTTTGGCTCTCCAGAGACTGCTGGACTGCACATCCCATCCACATTATAAACACTGCAAATGATTCAAAGTTCTGCAGTTTAGGGTTATGTGTATGCATGTTCTCAAAAATGTAGATTGTGGGGAAAATTAAACAAGTCAGTCCACTTCTATTTAGAGAATGACGGACTCTACCCTGCTTCCCTCAAATTAATCTGTAATGGCCTAAATCTCCCCCCAAATCTGAATGGTGAGTTAACGGCTTCTCTTCAAACCAAGCTGATGCTACAGCAGTAGGTCTCTGGTAAAAACGCGAGGCCTGCAGGCGTTTGCACCCTGATGCACTAGAACACAGCATGCCATTTTGTCAAGCCAATGGGTCTTAACTGTTCGTTCAAGACCACAGCCCCTCAAAATACTTTCCATCATCATTAAGAGTAAATCACAGATTCCTGCCCTTCCTACTTCTCACGTTTGGATAAGTAATGGGAGAGGACGCTGAAAACTCTTTTGCAGCTTGGAATACGATCTAAATCAGAGAAGAATTCAGTGGGTGGGGGCCTCTACAGTTCATCTTTTATTTTAAGGAAGACTTTGGTGGATGTGCAGTTTATTTGGCGAATAAACAGAAATTTAATCCAGACAAGACAAAGGTGCTCCTGGTCAGTCGAAAAGCAGATCAAGGAATAGGGACGCAGCCTGTGCTGGATAGGGTTACACTCCCTCTGAAAACACAGGTGTGCAGCTTGGAGGGTTGCTTCTTTTTCTCCTTCAAAAGGACCCACAGCAGCTTACCTCGTTAAAAGACATTTATAATTCATCATCATCATGTTACATTTATACCCCATCTATGCATTACATAGTCGTAATCAAGGTAGCATAACAATAATTGTAAATAAAAGGAAATTCCAGCAAGTGGGGGCTCACAGGACAAGGCAGCCTCTCACACCTGAACTTCCCTCTTCTACACAACTGTTAATGGCACAGGAGCCCTGTTCTCTTTTGAAGCTGGCTACCCTAGCAGCTGCAGGGATGTACCAGATGGGGCCCTGTGCCATATAATATTCCTTGTTGGGTTGTAGGCATTCTCTCCACACTGTGTCTTGAAATTAGACTATAGGTACTTACTTTTTAGTTCTGGGCAAAGCGATTTCTCTACGTATGGTACCGGGCCAGACTTCTTGTCTCCTGGTTGGCTGTCATTCAGTTGTCGTTCTACTTGTTGCCATGCTAGAGTGAGACAGGAAAGGAGCGCATGAGGCGGGAAAGGCAACCCATTCATCAAAACCACACATCAGCCCTGTACCCAGACTTTGGAAATCCCTTCCTCCCTCTCTCTCTCTCTTGGACTACAACTCTCAGAAGTCCCAGCCACCTTACAATCCAGAAAAGTAACTTTTCCGATCTGGGAATTACTTGTTCTGAGTCAACAAGTTCTTTGTACTCCAAACAAGCGAAGTGTTGTTTTTCTTTCCATGGACTGGAGGAGCAATACTTGTTGAGTTTTCCCCACAACAGGCAATGGAGTGTGTGCGTGTGTGAGTGTGTGTGAGAGAGAAAGGGGACCTCTCCTACCGAATCAGTTCTTTTTATTTATTTATGTAAACACTGTGGGTGCAGGAAGTCACAACGCTGAAGCTACTCAATGGGGGAAACTGCCTCTGACGAAATTTCTCACCAAGTCACACTGCTGTGGGAAACTGAACACACTCCTGTCGGTAATGGCGTCAGGCAAATGATATGAGAAAAAAATGTGTGTAAAACACCACAAAAGCAACAACGACATGGCAACAAGAGGCACTGGAAATGAAGAAAGAGGCTTTCAGCTAAAGTGGGCGGTGGCTCCTGTTCCCAGGTAGCTCACTCACCTTCATGCACAAACCGAACGTTTTCCTCATGAGCCACAGTGTAGCTTTCTTCTGTGGTTGACATGGGGAAGGGCATCAGCGGTGGTCTTTTGCCATTTATCCTGTTGAATACGAGCTTGGGAGCCGGGCTGCCATGAAAGACAGAGACCAAAGACTTCAATAACAAGTAATAACCGTAAATCTGTCCTTGAGTCAAAGCTTTTGCAAGTCATTAGAACTCTATTGTTCCATTGGGCCATTGTCCAAATCTATTTTTAAAGAAGCTGGCTCGATAACTCAGTGAGTTGGAGTACCCAGCAGGGAGAAAAGCCAACCTGTGTAGCCTTGGGCAAGGTACCAGAGTGTCACCTAGAAGGGAGGAGGAATGGTAAACCACTTTTGAGTATCTTAAATCTAGAAAAATTTTGGAAAGATCACCACGAGTTGCAATAGACAGCATGTAATGAGTATTATACTTAAATAACATTTCATTCCTGTCATCTTTCTGTACTTTACTGCATTGCTTGGGGATCCAGGTGGGCAGAAAAGCCACTTCTTCCATCAGCTTTGCCCGGAATAATCAACACCAGGACTGATGCATAATTATCAACAAACAAGTTAAAGGAGTCTCGTGGCACAGTGATTAAATTGCTGTACTGTAGCCAGACTCTGCTCATGACCAGGGGTTCAATCCCAGGTAGCCGGCTCAAGGTTCACTCAACCTTCCATCCTTCCGAGTTTGATAAAATGAGTACCCAGCTTGCTGTGGGGGGTGGAATGTGTAGCCTGCATAATTAACTTGTAAACCATCCAGAGTGCTTTAAGCACCATAGGTAAAGGTTCCCCTTGACATTTAGTCCAGTCGTGTCCGACTCTAGGGCGTGGTGCTCATCCCCGTTTCCAAGCTGTAGAGCCAGCGTTTGTCCAAAGACAGTTTCCGTGGTCACGTGGCCAGCGCGACTAGACACGGAACGCCGTTACCTTCCCACCAAGGTGGTACCTATTTATCTACTTGCATTTGCATGCTTTCGAACTGCTAGGTTGGCAGGTTAAGCACCATGGGGTGGTATAAAAGCAGCAACTTTGCTTTGCTTTTTAGCAGATTTAATCTCTACCCAGAGCAGTTTTTTTGTCAAGCCAATGGGTCTTAACTGCTCATTCAAGACCATGCCACCTCAAAATACTTTCCATCGTAATAAGAGTAAATCACAGTAATATATTATCATTGAGGGAAGTCCTCTACACACCAGCAGCTCAGCTACTATGAAGATTGCAGCTAAGCCTGTAAGGAAGATAGAAGGGGGACGAGGACAATACCACTGCCTCTGATAATCAAGGTGGCCATGTGTTGGATCCTTTAACCCCTGGCTCTGCAATATCACTGGTAAAGGATGATGCACCCTGCAATCCTATAACAGCTGGAGAATCATAAATCACCCACCCTGTTCTATATGAAGGTCTGCTCAATCCAGATGGCCGTCTTGAGACTACCCAACAACCCTTAGCACTTGTAAAGCAGAGGGAGCAGGTATCTATTATATGATACATTGTGCTCCCATTTTAAGTTGTAGTAACAATTTCAGTTAATTAAAGACTACTTAATTAAACAATTAAATAGTCTTCAAGTTTCTTGTCCTTTTATTTTTATTTTGTTTTTGGCCTAAAATCTGCACCGAGACCTACCTATGTCTTAACAGATCTGCATCCCTTCCTGAGGTGATCCCATCTGGCCATCCTACACTTCCTCTCTAGACCAGGGCTGGCCTACTTTTGGCACTCCAGATGTTTTAGACTACAACTCCCACTGTCCTTTTATCATTGGCTGGGGGTTCTGGGAGTTGGAAGTCCCAAACATCTGGAGTGCCAAAGGTTCGCCAGCCCTGCTGTAGGGCTAACTTCTCTGCATCATGCAAGGAAAGTGGATGACCACTCTAAGGAACTTTTTGGTGGCATCCCACCACAGCCCAATGCTTGGAAAAGTTACTTTTTTGGACTACAAATCCCCGAGTGCCCCGGGCAGCTTGGGCTACGCTGGTGAGGGATTCTGGGAGTTGTGGTCCAAACTCTTGGGAAAGCCAACATCTCAGAACTACTGACCGTGACAGGGCACCCCAGCTGTCAGCATAGGAGCAGCATCTTTCTCCTCTCCAATGTTTGCTCTTGTTTTAAAAGCATTGATAGGCAATTCCAAATTGCAGGTCACTATTTCTGGAGACTGCAAAAGTCACTGGCACTCACAGCTAAGAAAGGTATTACAGCTCTACAGCAAGAACACTGCATGCCGGTTTTTTCCTTGTAGAAGCTATGTGGCCAGGCAACCCCAAGAGAAGTCTTCTAAAACCATTATTCCCTGCTTTCCTGAACCATGAGCAGACTGTGGGGCTTGGCAAGGGCTGGGTGCTAATGAGGCTGATGATGATGGGGTGGGAGTGGGCGGGCCACGGTAAACAAGAGCCTGGGGAAGTTCCTTGTTTGTTTTTTTTTTTTTTTGGACTACAACACCCAGTGGTCCTGGATTTGGGATTCTAGGACTTGAACTCCAAAAGAAGGATCTTTTCCAAGCTCTTACTGTAAATCATAAGGGTAGGGGAAGGAAGAAGTGTGACCGAGAAAGTCTTGAGCTACAGTTATTCCTTGTTATCAAGGGTGAGACCAAACGGTGGTCTTCAGAGGTTGGTGCTGCCGGTCCCACCAGCCTCAGCCCACCCCAGCCCAAGAGGATGGGTTGCTTTCTCTACACGATGCATCATTTTACACCCAAATTTACAAAATTTGTGTCCACGGTTTTGTACACCAGTTAATCATGTATCAGATCTTCTTTTGCTCACTTTTTCTGTGTAGGAAAAAAGTAGGAAAAAGTGGTGTGTGCGTGCGTTCGTGCATGTGTGCATGTCAAAGGATTTAGGGCCCGCAATGGAGTGCTGATCAGGGATCTCCCCCCCCACCCGCCTGCTACATTTTAAAGCCACATGGGCAACTCTTTATTGTATAAATGGTGTCTCCATTTATTATCTTGATTTTAATATGTTGATTTTATATCTGTAACTTTTATATTCATCTTGCTAAGGCATATGACTAATGCAAATAAAATGCTAACTGGTGTCTCCTCTAGTTGGCCTTTCACAGGCTCACCGAGTCCAGCATCGTCAACTCTGATCGGCAGCAGCTCTTCTGCATTTAGGCAGGAATTTTTCTCTCCTCTGTCTAGAGATGCCAGGGAGCAAACGTGGGACCTTCTGCATGCCCAGCATATAACCGACCAGTGGCCTGCAACGCCTCTCCATTGCCCTCTAATACTTTCCAAATGATTTCTATTTTTGTTGTTGTTTCAGAAAAATGAAGAATTAAGTGCAAGGAAACACATTTTTTAAAACGATAAAAATAAAAGAACACAGTCTTTCTCCCAGCCTGTCTCAGACTATTTCTAGGATTCCAATCCATCCATTCTCTTGATTAGGAACCCACTGGCAGGATCACGACGACCCTGAGCTCAGAATCTGACTGCTTTTCTGACCCACCAAGCCAGCCCCGTGTCCCTTTCCTCTTTCCTCCCTGGGCTCCATGCCCAGCTCATGGTCTTATCTACATTTTAGCACACCAGTCTGGGCTGATCATCGCTGATCCTCCGAGGTCACTGGAGCAAATGTGCGTCAGGAAGCTGCCAAAGTCAAGGGTGAGAGAGACGTCAGAGAACACCAGGGAAGGGTGAGAAGACAAAGCCTGTGGTGTGTGTGTGTGCAACAGGCGGCATCCAGAGTTCCTGCACCCTAAATTATACATTATGCTGGACACATTTTAAGCATATTCTTAGAACTGGCCACAGAAAAGCCAACACTCTCTTCTATGCCATTTTCATGCCAAAACCTGCAGTTTGCTAAGGCTTCGGCAGAAAATGTCCAAAGGATACGTACGTTGTTCGCCCCAGCCACAAAGACTAGACGTCTTCACGCTGCAAGGGGTGTGGGGGGGAGGCATGAGGTTCCATGCAGGCTGCCATTGTTCCGGGTCACCAAGGAACCGGTTTATGTTCATCACACAGAACCCCTTCCAAGGGCATTGCAAACAGTCGCCGTTTTGCTTTGCACGCTAAGAAAACAGTAGAATTAGCACTATAACCAGAGAAAGGGATGTTCTTACTGCAGTGCCTATACTGGAGATTCATTGTTACACAGAAGTTGCATATATAAGATTGCTTATTCTGAATTCTATGCATCTCTACTCAGAGGCAAGTTCCCTTGAGCTCAGTGAGATTCACTCCCAAGCAACTGCATACAAGCCCATGTGTAAATGTGATGTGAGAATTGTAAATCACACGAATGCAGTTGCATCACGAGAACAATTAATCAAGAACAGGAATGCATTTCGTAATCTGGGGGAACACAGCGGGTAGACCAGGGAAGTTGACTACACGGTTGTTTACCAATATCTCTCATCCATTCACAAGTTATATCACTATGTACGGTTGTAGGTTAACCAGATCTGAGGTACTAAGCATGCAAACCAAAGCACACCATTTCCTGACCTTTGAGGGAGGACTGGAGAGTCCAGTGCCAGCTCAGGATAATTTGCTGCCTGAGCCGGAGGACAAAATGGCACTGTTCTCATTTGTCCGGTCGGAGCAGCGGTGGACTCTTACTTCAACACTGAGACCAAGAGAACAAGGCAGCTCTGAGGCAGCCGCGCAGGCTCTCTTGTCTTTCCACACCTCCGGGCTGGAACACAGATGCCTACATCAGGTGCCTTGCTATGCCTAAGGCCAGCTCTGGGAGGTCTCTCTCTTCACAATCACCTTGTGTTGCATAATAAATACAGCAAGCATGAAAATAATCCCAGCTACAGGCCTGCAGATTTGTGTGGTGGACTGCAGCTCCTATAATCCCCCAGCAGGCATGGGTGATGCCACCTGGGGAATCCACGGGCCACACAGCCTGGGGAATTCTGGGAGCTGCCACCCAAAAGAGCACAGATCTGCACGCTTCTAAATCATGGTGAACATTGCTTAAACGTGTATGTTCTCTCTCAAGAAGCGAAGGTGGTCTTCTGACCCCGAGCCCCTGCAGAAATCTCATCTGAAACCGCTGGGTGAGGCTGTCTGTGGAGTTCCAGGGTCAGGTGTCATCCAACCCTATCTCTCCTTTTCATCCAAATCCAAGGATGTTGTTTCGGCTCTAGATCATCATCATCATCATCATCTTAGAACTGCAGAGCTGGAAGGGACCCTATGGAGCATCCAGTCCAACCCCTGTCAAGGAGGCACCGTGGGGGAATCGAACTCCCAACCTCTGGCTGCGCAGCCAGAGGCCTGAACCACTCAGCTGGTCTTTTTTGAAGCCGGCTACCCTAGCAGCTCCAGGGATGCACCAGACGGGGCCCTGTGCCATTCAATTCAGGAGCCTCTCTGCCCTGAGCTTCCTCTCCAAGAGGGGGGCTTTTGATCATTCAAGAACATTCTTTCCATGGACTGTGTCCTGGCACCATTACTTTTTAACATTTACACAAATGATCAACTAACATTCCCACACTCCCGGAGTTTCGCCTACGTTGATGATCTTGCCTTGACAGTGGGGAACCTTTGAAGCCGCCAAGAACCAGGCAGGAGACCTCTACATTAGAACAGAGGTCCCCAACCCCCGGGTCCGCGGCCCAGTGCCGGTCCGTGGCCGGAGCTGGACCGGGCAGTGGAGACAGACCTCCCCCCCACCTCCACACGCACTCCCCCCCGCACAGCCCGTTTGCGCCTGTGCGCAAGCGCGCCTGCACAAGCGCTGCGCCACCCTTTGCACATACGCATGAGCGCGCGAGAGCCTGTATGAGCGCCCCCGCTATGCGCACAAGCGTGTGCGCACCCGCATGAGAGCACGTGCGCTCCTTTCTGAATGCGCACGCAGGGGGGTGCCCCGCATTCCCCAGCCGGTCTGCGGGGCTAAAAAGGTTGGGGACCGCTGCATTAGAAGATCATTCCTTATCTTATAAAAACAACCAGCTGAAACCAAACCATTTAAAAACACAGGTCTGTGCCTTCTACTTAAAGAACAGAGAAGCAGAGAGGAAGCTCTGAGTTATCTGGAAAGGTGAGTTTTTGGAACATTGTCCTGCCCCAGAGTACTTGGGAGTCACTCTGGATCAAGCCCTGACCTTAAAAAAGAATTGGCTAAACACCAAACAGAAAGTTGCAGGCAGAAATGACATACTTAGGAAACTGACTCGATCAGATTAGGGTGCACATCCACAAACGATAAGAGCAACAGCTTTGTCCATGTGCTACTCCACAGAATATGCTAGTGCCACGTGGTACAAATCATTACGTGCCAAACAAGCTGATGTAGCTCTTAATGAATCATGCAGGGATATCATGCAGGCTGCCTGAAACCTACCCCCACTAAAAAGTCTTATTTGGCTGTCATTGCCCCTCCACAAGTACATTGAGAGATGCTAGCGGATAATGAATGAAATAAGGTAATACAGCCCCAAACCTGTCTACTTCATGGACATCACCCCCCCTAGACAATGGCTAAAATCGAGGAAAAGTTACCTGCATGCATCTCAGGCTCTAAATATGAAACCAGAAGAGGCTAGGCTGAACCTATGGAGAACGAAAACAACACACCTTGCCGAATGGAGGAAGGCTGAAGAGTGTCTCCCACCAGGACAAGACTCTGGCTGGACCCATCGGGAAGTCACTTAACAGACTTGGAAGCAAAGCAGGAAGATCAAAAACCAATCAAGCAAAATGGAGCTACTTTGGATACAGAAAAAAAAATCTGTGACTGTGGAGAAATTCAATAAATGCAGCATTTATGTGTATGCATGCAGCCTTTTCCTGCAGTTTATGCCCCACCATGTGTACAAAAAGATCTAAGTAAATGGCTGAGAGAATGCTATTGAGGTAGCCCGCTTCTGGTCAATTCTCTCCACATTTCAATTGTTTTTAATTTTTACCTGTATTTCACATGCATCCATAATTTAAAATTGTGCATTGCTCTTATATGAGTAAAGAAAGAAAGATGGATTGAAAAGCTGCGAAGGTTCGAACTCTGCACTTCCAAGCAACCATCAAGCCGCTTTAACGAGTCGCAGCCTCCCTTAGATCCAGGCAGTGCTGCACAGTGGCTAACATCATCTCAAGTGTGAATTCACTGTGTGTGCACTATGGTTAGGGCTTGTGAGAGCTGAACTCCCAAACATCTGGAGCATCAAAAGCAGATGAAACAAGGAGAATCGTTAATGGGTGCAAGCGAGCGACTCTCCCTCACACTTGGTGTCTACTCCCTCCCTCCCTCCTCTGGGAAATTGGAGAGAAATAATACTTTTTCCCCTTACCAGCAGCCCCAGGTTGTCATGGGGTCACTGACCTGCTCTAGTGTGGCCCTCAGCTTAATCACTCATTCCGTGCATGTCACCAGTTCATGTTCCTGGACTGTCTTTTTCTCAGCACTCCACAAGGTGGAAAGGAAGCAGAAGAGAGAAACGGGGTTGGACTTTCCTCAACCACTGTGCTGCGTGGTGCGGTGGTTAAACTGCAGTACTGCAGTCAAAACTCTGCACAAGACCCGGGTTCAATCCGAGGTAGCTAGCTTGAGATTCACTCACCCTTCCATCCATCCTTCTGAGGTTGGTAAATTGAGTACCCAGCTTGCTGTGGGGGGGGGGGGAATGTGTTGCCTGCATAATTAACTTGTAAACTGCCCAGAGAGTGTTTTAAGCGTTATGGGGCAGCTATATAAGCAGCACCCTTTGCTTTGCTGCTCTGGCTTCACCTAAGGTGGGCTTCAGCCACACATACTCCCAGTGCAGGGTCTCCCAATAGATTGCCCACGTGGGGCGTTAGACAGGAAAGAAAGGGTCCCATCCTTTGCTGTACAGGATTGTGGTCAGGCTGAACACAGTGCACTCTGAACACCTGAAAGCACAATGTGAACATCATCCTTGTCATCCTTTCGTCTGCACACATTCACGCAACCATGGTGTTTGGCAGCTGTTTATGGAATGTGGACCCTCTACCCGAGCACAGAAATGTTCCCATTTTGGGTCTATACATCCCAACCTGATGGCCACTAGGAGAGTTATGGGAACTGTACTCTTTGAAAAGTAATCGTTTCAAGCCCTCGGTTCTATTGCGAATGCAGGCAGCTCTGAAAGAACCGTGCAGGCTTCTTTCCCTGCTCAGGGCCGGCCCTATCATTAGACAAAGGTGGCAGATCATTTCTTCTACAAACAGCACACAGTCAAAATGTGGAACTCACTGCCACTAGAAATCAGCATATCTTTTAGTAGAGTCAGCTTTTTAGACAAAATAATGGGCCTGTGTCCCCCAGTGGCTGCACCACAAGAGCTAAATGTAATCCTAAGGTGAGGCCCAAACATGCACCCTCCTGATGTGTTGGGACTACAACGCCCATCCTCCCATCCAAAAGAAATCTAGTTGGCCACCAATGACATGGAGAAGGTTGGATCCGATTCCACCCGGGCTTGATCCAGCTGAGCGCTTCCTAGGTTCCGAATTAAGTAAACAAATGGCTGTTTATGCAACACGGCCAACGCTGATGGAAGCAAAGGAACAAATTCCCATTTATCTGGCACAAGCAAGGCAGGTGGTCACAAAGAAGGCTATAGGTAAGTAAGTGCCTCCTCCAAAGGGTTCGTGGTCCAAACGTGGACGAACGGGAGCGGGGCGAGAAGTTAACCGAGAAAGGAAGACCCGTCGCCCTCCGCTCCGCAGGGGGGGGGGCTCCAGGCGCCGCCCCCCACCCGCGCCAGCCACGCCTTCCTTTCTTTCGCCGTCCCGCCCCCCGCCCCGCCCCCCCGGGCCAGGGGGTGTGTCCGTCCTCGTGCTCTCCAGGGGAAAGGTGACCAGAAGTCTGGGGCTTCCACCGCCCTCCTGCAAGCGCGCGCCCCCCCGTGACGTCACCGCCCGAGAGGGGGAATCCCCCTCCGCACGGAACACGTGCCGCCGGGAGGCTTCCGCCTCGTCCTCCCCCCCCCGGGCCCGCCCGCTTCTGCCACCGGCGGGTCCCACTCCGACCCACCCACCCACGCAGGCAGGCGGCCCCTTCGCTCTTCCTGGCCCGGCCCTCTTCCTCCTCCTCCTCCTCCTCCTCCTCCTCGGACGGCAACAAGGACAAGCCCGGTAACCTTCCCACAAGGTCATCCACGCCTCTCTCGCCTCCCCCCCCCCCAAACGCCCCCCAGCCTGGGCCCGCCCCCGGAGCCCCCTCCTCCTCCTCCCCCCCCCCCCGAGGAAGCCCCGGCCCGGGCGGGGCCCGAGGGGAGGCGCGTCATTCCCGGCGCGCCGCCCGGCCGTGATCGCCTCCGTCCCACGCGGCGCGCAAGGTCACCGGCGCGCCCGGGGACGTCCTCTCGCCTTCCGCCGGCGCCGCGACCCGGAGGCGGACTGCCCCGCAGCCGGGCTCCGGCCCTGCCCGCCTCCCCCGCTCACCTTGAGCGCGGCCAAGCCTGGATCGGGTGGCTTTGCTGCGGAGACGGGCTTTGTCCCTGGGGGGGCGGGGGGTGCGGGTGCGGCTGCCCCTGCCGTCGGCATTTCAAGTCGGCCAGCTTGCTCTCCACCTGCTGCGTGGGACCTGCGGGGGGGGGGGGCAGAAAAGCCAAGCAACGTCAGGATCGCGCTGCGCCCGAGCCATTGGCCGGCCGCCCTCCTTCCGCAGCCCGTGCAAGAGCGAGCGAGCGCGGGAGGGAGTTTATAGAGGGGCGCAAAGAGGGTTTTCCTGTTAAGATTTCGGGGAGAGGGAATCCCGGTTGGTTTGGGGTTTGATTGGAGAAATAAAATAAAAAAAAACTTCCGGAGAGACTCCTTGCAGGTCCAGGGAAAGCAAGCAGGCGAGGATCGCGACCACGCGGCGCCCGAAGGCGATGCTCCTCTCCCTCCCCGGCTTGGCTGGCGCCCGGGGGGGGGGGAGGGAGGAGAGGCAGCGCTCCTCGCGTGCAATCGTACCCACCGGGCCGGCTAGCTCTCCTCTTCCCCCGCTCCCTTACCTGTTCGCCTCTGGGTGACCAATTTACTCGGTCCCTTGGTGATGGTGTACATGATCATGTGCTCTCTGCGCCCGGGCTGCCCGGCGGCGAGGTCAAGGCGAGGACTTGCACGTGAGCAGACGCGGAGAAGGCCCTTTGGTCCGGCCACTCGCGTGCACCACTTTGCATTACAGTGTCCTGCGAGTCTCCTCGGTAGCAGCAGTCGGGGTATTGAATTAAAAGGCACTCCCGCGGGGTCTCCCGGCCATCTCTGGCTCTCGTAACACCTCTCTGCACGTGCAGGTTGGGGCTGCCCCCTCCACTTCTCCAGGCGGATCGGGGCCCCCGGTGCCGCCTGTTGCAGCGCCCGCCGAGCCGCCTCCACGCCTCCAGTCGCCCAGCGGAGGCAAGTGGCCGCCAGGCGCTTCGGCGTTCGCGAAGGGAGCCCGCGAGGGAGGCATGCCTTCAACACGCCCCCCCCCCCCGGCCGCTCTTAAAGGCGCCGCGACTCTCCAGGACTTTCCGCGGGTTGCGTAAGGAAGGGGAAACTTTGAAGAACTGCGATGGCTTAATTCTTGCGCAACCGGGCAATTCATAAATAAGTAACACAAGCCGAGGACGCTCGACGAGGCGCCTGACTCGCAGAGTTTGATTCACACGGATACGCGTGTGCGGGTCGCTGGCTTCATTCCCACCTAGCAGGAACCCCCAGGGGGAGTGTCACAGTGGGTTGGAGCCCTTCATCGGGCTGGTCGGGGTTAATATATCTCGCATATGCTGGTGTGCGAGTAGGGATGTTGGCAAGTCTTTGGTCCCGAGTCACAAGTCCGAGTCCCAATTAAAAACGAGCTTTTTCTCCCCAGAAAAAAGGGAGGGGTCGGTGGGTCCCGAGTCCAGACCAAGTCTACTCACCGGTGCAACTGAAGAGTCCAATTTGACAGCAATCCCCGCCACTCGAGTCCCCCTTAGGGACAGATGCTGAGTAACCTACAGCCATCCAAAAGTTGCTAGAATTAAGTTTCCACCAGTTTGGGCAGGGATGAGGGATGATGGGACTGGAAGTTGGAGTTGCTGACCTTCTGGGCCACCGCAGGATCTTCATCTCATTCATAGAATCATGAAGTCGGAAGGGGCCTCTAAGGCCATCCAGTCCAATCCCCTGCTCAACACAAGAATCCAAATCAAAGCAGATCTGGCAGGTGATTATCTAAGTTTTTCTTGAATGCCTCCAGTGTTGGAGCACTCACCACCTCCCGAGGTCACTGGTTCCATCGTCCTACTGCTCTAACAGTTAGGAAGTTTTTCCTGATACTCAACCAAAATCTGGCTTCCTTTAACTTGAGCCCATTGTTGCATTTCTGGCATTCTGGGATGACTGAGAACAGATCCTGCTCTTGTATTCCAGATTTCTACTTAAACAGAGTTTTTTTTGGGGGGGGGGGTTGGAAATGTAAAGGAGTGCTTAAAAAGGACGCCCTTTCTGTGCTATCTGAAGTCATGCAGTCTAATTCTGCACCCTAAGTGGGTAGACAACAGTTTTTTTCTTTTACAACTTGTGCAATTTAATAGATGGCCTGAATAAGTAATAATGCAGGTGGTGAAACAGAGTAACTGTAGAGAAATTAAACCCGGGACTTCCTGAAAGATGATGATAGTACATTCCTGCACAGAAATAAGCCCAGCCATATATGATCTTAGAAGAGTCAAAAAACTTGGAGAACTGCATGGGCTCATAGGAAGGATGTGGGGCAGAGATGGAGAAAGTAACTTCTTCAGACCGTGCAGTTTTCTGGGAGTCGTTGTTCAAAAGAGTGACTTCTTCCATGAGGGAGTTGTTTGCCACACCCCATCTACCCAACATCATCCTTTGGGGCCCACCCAAGATATTCTGTTGCCTGAAGCGAAGAGTTTTGGCTGCAGTACTGCAGTTTAACCACTGTGCCATGAGGCTCTGTTAAATCCTGTGTCGGAGTGGCCAGCTGGGGTTGCCTGTTTCCTTGTACTCCAACTCCCATCAGCCCTAGCCAGCATCAGTGGTGAGGGATGATGGGAATGGCAGGCCAAGAAAATAAATGGAGACCCACTCGTTACCCACTTCTGCTTCATAGGAGGAACAAGCCTCTCTACTTTGAGTAATTACGTAGAATGAGATTTTGCAAGATGAGGAACATTCTCTTTCAATTTCTTATTCCAGATGTGCAGGCACTTCTTCTCTCTTCTTCTTCTTCTGCCTCTGCTACCTTAGCTTTTGTTGACACTTGTCATTTTTATGTATACTGTGAAAATATAATCCTTCTGGATTCAACCAATATTCTCTCTTGCCTTTGTTTTGTGTATACAAAATAAAATAATAGTAGCATTTATTACTCCTCTGCTCTCACAAAGCAGCCAGAGCAAAACAAAGAGTGAAAGATATAACTCCTAACACTGCAGAAAATCCATCTTTTACCAAATATTATGACAGAAAGGCAGCAATCAATTACAGTCAAGTTTTTTTTTTTAATAAAAGGCAGAACTAAATCAATTTCCTCCGCTTGAGAATTTGCAGCCATGGGTGCATGAATGTGTGATCATATGACCAAGCTTTGGAACTGTGCATGAATCACAAGTGGTAGGTGGCAGCTCTGTTTACTGGGTTTTCTGAAACAGTGAAATGAGATGAGATTCAGAGGCCATGATCCAGTGCAAGCAGAACAGGGCTTTCTTTTTCCTTTTTGCTGCAGCCCCTGAGTACCAGAGCCTCCTCCAGAGAGAGAAGAATCACGGGCCCAATTCCATTTCCACTCCACATTTTGTCAGCAGGATTCAGGCCATGAACATTAAGACTACAGTCAAGTATGCTGCAGTATTAAAACACCATTAGATTAAAAAGAATTGAAATCACAGTACAGTAGGACCCCTGTATCTGCGGGGGAATCGATTCCAAGCCCCCTCCCAGCAGATGCTGAAAAATGTGGATCAGAGCAAACGCTAGACATAGCATGATCTCTGGCTATTGGTCAGTTCTGGTAACTTTAGAAATATGTATTTCTAGAATTTAAAAATATATAAAATTTTAATAATTTTCAGACCGTGGATAATTGGATCAGCAGATATTGATCCCGTGGATAAGGGAGCTCTACTGTAATTAAAAATTATGAACAGTTGCCCCCCAAAAAGCATGTTTCCCAGCTAGCAAGCAGTTGGCCAAAGCCTGCCTGAATGTAAAGCTTTTGCCTGCAAGTGAAACCGACAACAGGAAAATGGCCAGCCTAACTTCCCTCAGAAGGAAGTTCCCCAACCTGAGGGTTACCACCAAGAAGGCCCTGCAGTGGCAAGCTGAAAAGAAGGGCTGCTTCCCTCTGATGGTCTCAGAGCCTGGGCGGTCTTGTGGCAGTCCTTCTGCTGCACTTCATGGATAAAGTATCCCTAATTACTATAAATTCATTGTTTACTCTCCCATTTTTTCACCAAAAGTGCATCTATTGAAGTGTGTTCTACTCCAAGAAAGCTCTGTTGTTGTTGTTGTTGTTGTGTGCCATCAAGCCAAGACCAGTTTATGGCGACCCTAATAGGGCTTTCAAGGTAAGGAGTGAGATATTTAAGGAGTGGCTTTACCAGTTCCACACCCTCAGTGAATTTCCGTCACTGCGTGGGGATTCGAATTCAGGCTCCTGAGACGTAGTCCATTACTCTATCCACTACACCACACTGGGGGTATCACGAGGAAAGCTTAAGTTACATTAAATCACTTGCCAAACGCCAGCTTTAGAGACCAATTAAAAGCCCCCTCCCCCACCCTCAATTATCTGTGGAAGCTTCCAAGATAACACATTTCTTGTGTGTTGTCATGTTATTACAAAGGGTAGGGTGAGGTTCATGGGGATATAGGCTGCAAGCTGGCTTAAAGCGTAACAGGAAAGAAGTTGCCAATAAATCTGTTTGTCACTATTAAACCAGACCAATATATCTGTTAATCCAGCGTGTGCATGTTTTTAATGTATTTGTTGCATTGGGTAGCTGTGGTTTTGTTTTTAAATGTTGTTAGCCACCCAAAATAGTGCGGAGGCACTAGATGGGCAAGGAATCAAAGTAATGAATAAAATAAAAAATAAACAATAAATTTATATCCCACCTTTTCTCCAGTGAGCTCAAGGCAGGATGTATGGCTCTCCTCCATCCTCCATTCTCACAACAAACCTGTGAGGTAGGACACATTGAGAGGGAGGGACGGGCCCAAGGTCAACCAGCCGGTTTCATAGCTGAGTGGCGAACAGAACCTGGATCTCCCAAGTCTCAGTCCAGTGTAGTAACCACTGCATCACAACGGAGCTCCCAAATCTACTCCTCTAGAAAGCCTGCTGTGGCTAGCAAGGATGATGTTGGGATGATGGGAGACTGGCAGTTAATCAGATCAAAGCAGGCTTGGCAGAGGAGTTTAATCCTTTCCTCCATCGCTACTGACCTCTCTCTCTCTCTGTGTGTGTGTGTGTGTGTTTATTCTCTGAAGCTGGCATTTGCATGGGGCTTCACTAAAAACTAAAATGAGTAAGCTGAAGCTCCCGTACTTTGGAGATATCACATTAGGAAAGGCAATCATGCTAAGGAGAAGCAGAAAACGACAGGAAAAGAGGAAGAGCTAACGAGATGGATCGACCCCATCAAGGACGCTACGACCTTGAGTTTGCAAGAGGGGTTGATAAGACCTTCTGGAGATCACGATGGTTGCCGTAAATCCAGAAGCAAATTGACAGCACATAACAACAATTTGCATAGGAAATGCAAGGTTCAGAAGAGGGGTTTTACTCAGCTTTGCTACATCAAAAGGAAGGATTAAATCATCTTCCTTTGCCTGCTGCAAACTCAAGAGTTATTATAGACATAACTCTTCCCCCCTCATCCCAAAATAAACAGGACCCTTGGATTGGAAAGACAGGATTCAGACATGTCACACAGAGTTTGAAAACAGGTAGACAGACATCCTTCAGCATTTTACAGATTCATATCTTCCCCCACTTCTTATCCCAAGGATCACTTGGGGAAACCACACATACACATCCTATATACGCATTGCAAAGGGCACTATGTGAAGAATAGGGAGGGCTAATTCTTTCCTGTTCATCCCGCTTCTAGCAAGTTCAGGGTCTATTCTGGGTGGGATCTAATAGTTATTAGTTAGCCTGCTCTGTTTTTATAGCAGACTAACTATAGTGTCATTCTTTCTTCAATAAACCCTTTATAGTCTTCATAGTCCTTTCTTCCGTAAACTCAAGGAGGCATACAAGGCTGTCATCTCCTCCCTTATCATCCTCACAACAACCTGATGAGGCAGGTCGAACTGAGAGAGTGACTGGCCTCAGGTCACCTGCTCCATTTCACAGCTTAGGAAGGACCTCGTTCTTTCAAGTCTCTGTCCAGCAACCTAACTAACTGCATTTGTTCCGTCCTACGACCTAATCAACTCTTATTTGAGACTTTTCAGAGATTGGAATATACAAACGTGCAACCCAGCACGTTTGTATGCATATACAAGAATGTCTGAGTTGTGTCGTTTGTATATTGGAATCTATGTACAGTAATTAATCAGATTCTCCCTGATGTTAGCCAATGGGTGTTAAGTGAGTTAACTGACAAATAGAAAAATAAGTGACAGTCATTATTCTGTTAGAAGAAATAATCTGTGTAGTCTGTTAAGTGTTGTCTGCTTGTAGTCTGATAACTTGTCTGTTACTATGTCTGAAAAGAATGCATGATGAAACGGTTATAAGCACTTTTAGCTTATTCTACATATATGTTATACAGTAAATGTTCTTTAAAGTTTCACCAAGACTAAATGAATATTATTTTCAACTGTTGGCACATGTAAAAGAAAATACCATTCACAATCTGTGTGGGTTTTTAATATTATGCTTGAGCGTAGTATTAAACTCTTAGTATATTCAACAGCAGATTCTTCTGCCACATCGCATCCCAAAACAAGATGCAGAACCTATGGTTTAAGGTCAAGCCCACCGCCTATCCCCACACCACTGTCTTTTTGTAATGTTACCTGATGAAAAAGAGCCACTGCTTTATAAGATCTTGCTGTACGTCATCTGACATAAGGGAATAATACGGTGGCTTGCCTTACAAGGTAGTCAGAAAGATTCCTGTAATAAAGTATACTGTATGAAACTCTCAGGTTGTGAGCTGAGTCTTGACTGCAGTACTGCAGTTTAACCACTGTGCCATGAGCCTCTTTCAGTGCTCAAAAGATGTTAGGTTCTTGTGTACCTATAGCTGTCACAAATTAAAACTTGTTTCTTAGGGTTTGAGTACACTGGTCAGCCGAATTAGTTTGATCCCTTTTGAAATCAGGTCAAATTGCAGCTTCCCTTGGCTCTGAAATTGTTGTTACCCTCCACACTGTACACAAACTGGTGTGAAATGAATTGCTGCTCAAAAAAGAAAAACACAACCGAAACAGCAACTTAGATCAAATCAAAACATAAGCAGCCTCTGCCAGGAAAGCAAAAAATAACAAATGACCACAGAAAAAGGCTTGGCTGACTTGTGTTCAGCTGTACATCATGTAGTTAGCAGGAAAAAGTAGCACACTACGTTATTTGACAATGTAGTCATCTCCTTAGTGAAAAAAATATTAGAAGCATTAGACTGCTAAAATGTTTCTCAGGGCAAGTCTGTAGTATGAAATCTGGACAGTTTTGTGTGCATTTAAAAATATATATTTACACTGGTGCTCAGAAACATTCCAAGGTCCAAAGTCCTCTTACAAGAGATTGTTTGCATTCACAAACTGAACAGGTAACTGCATCCACCAATGTCTGGGCCATCGGTGACTCCCGTTTACTCAAAGATTATCCTTAGGTACAAAGAAGCCCTCGTAGGATCTGAGCAAATTGTCCCTCTGTTTGTTTACCTTATCTAGATCGATCCTAAATTATTCCTCACTCCACCCTATGTACTTTGTGTTTGCTTCCCGCTTCCTCAAGCTCAGAAAAGTTCTAAGTGCAACTTTACGGGTTCACTTGGAGAACTGTGCTTAGACGCACAAAAGTTTATGAAAAATAAAAAACTAGTTTGTCTTATAGGTGCCCCATTACTCTTTCTGGCATAATTTTTTTATGGGATTGAGTTTCTTTTATAGCTGCCGTGGGAAGACGGTAGAGCTGGAGAATTCCCAGTAGACCAAGAAGGATGTCTGACTGCAAGCTTTGTTGTTGTTTAGTCGTTAAGTCGTGTCCGACTCTTCGTGACCCCATGGACCAGAGCACACCAGGCCCTCCTGTCTTCCACTGCCTCCCGGAGTTTGGTCAAATTCATGTTGGTCGCTTCGATGACACTGTCCAACCATCTCGTCCTCTGTCGTCCCCTTCTCCTCTTGCCTTCACACTTTCCCAACATCAGGGTCTTTTCCAGGGAGTCTTCTCTTCTCACGAAATGGCCAAAGTATTGGAGCCTCAGCTTCAGGATCTGTCCTTCCAGTGAGCACTCAGGATTTATTTCAACCCTGCAAGCTGGGGAGGAACAAAATGACTCTTACAACCCTCCCAAATTATATTTCTGTCACAAAGAGAGCTTGGGAGTGATTAAAAGCAGATTTTTATGAAGTGGGCCTCTGAGGCCTGAAACATGTAGTGCCCACCCTCTTACAAAGATCCTGTCTCAAAGTGGCTGAAGCGTGAACAAGGGAAGGCAGCTCACATTTTGTTATATGTAATCCCGTGTGGGATTTTAATTTTAATCTGTAAACTGCCCAGAGTAGTGATAGCACCAAAGGGGTGGTATATAAATCAAATCAAATCAAATCAATCAATCAATCAACCCTCCTTACTTGGCTCACCAGCCACTAATGATCAGAATGTTTTAATTCTAAGTTAATATCTTTGGCACAGGAGTCTGCTTGGCGGATCTCAGGTTCAACTGGAAAAACAACATTGATTACACAAGTCTAAGGTCTGTGGTGCTGGAGGAGACTCTTGAGAGTCCCCTGGACTGCAAGGAGAACAAACCTATCCATTTTGAAGGAAATCAACCCTGAGTGCTCACTGGAAGGACAGATCCTGAAGCTGAGGCTCCAATACTTTGGCCATCTCATGAGAAGAGAAGACTCCCTGGAAAAGACCCTGATGTTGGGAAAGTGTGAAGGTAAGAGGAGAAGGGGACGACAGAGGACGAGATGGTTGGACAGTGTCATTGAAGCGACCAACATGAATTTGACCCAACTTCGGGAGGCAGTGGAAGACAGGAGGGCCTGGCGTGCTCTGGTCCATGGGGTCACGAAGAGTCGGACACGACTAAACGACTAAACAACAACAACAAGGTCTGTGTCCATACTGTTTGGTAGAAGGACAAAGCACTGGCGATGCAGAGTGTTTGTAATACAGTATTGCTTTGCTTACGTATACCCAAGTAGGACATGCCTGGAGGCAGTTCCATGCAGGGAGGTTGGCAAGTCTTTGGGTCCCAGACTCCAAGTCTTTCAAGTCTTTGGTACCAAGTCTGAAGTCCAAGTCCCTATTAAAAACAAGCTCCCCCCCCCCAGAAAAAAAGGAGGGGTGGGTGAGTTCCAAGTCACAAGTCCAGTCCGAGTCATTGAAAAAAACCAACCCTGAGTGAAGTCACGGGTAGGACTGTCCCGCAACTCAAGTTCCCATCCCTGGTTCCACAGGGAGCAAATCAGCAGATTTAGAACCTTATTGGATTCAGACTTCCTCCCATCATCTGAACAGGGGTTTGCCCGAGACATTTAGCTCCCCAAGACAGGGTGTCAAATGCTTTCTCCTCCCTGAGCACTTGAGCCACCATACCCCGGGCCATCGTTAGCCATTTTGGTTCTGGCCCCCCACCCCACCCACTCTGCTCTGATATGTGGGCATGAGCGTTCTCCAGAAAATGGAGGAGGAGAAGGGTGGTGCCCACCCCCTGGCACTAAAGAAAGAGATAGCTTATGCTTTCAAATAAAAGAAAAAGTAAGTCCAGGAGGTGTTGTTATTTTCCTAATATTCATCAGTAGATTCACCTCTAGATTCTGGTTATTCTGGAGCAAAGGTTCAATGGCTCCACCCGAGCGACAGCCGTGGGACCTGGTAAATTAACTATTTGCTCCTTTTTCACATCACCCAGATCGGTGGATGGAGGTGGCCCACCCACTCCGCCTCATGAAAGTAGGGCTAACTCTGCATCTGAGTGGGCATGAGGTCATGGCTTTCTTTGTTGCAAAGAAAGTTACTTTTTTGGATTACAAACACCCAGAACCCCAAAGAGTCACACAGGCCAAAAGCAACTTTTCCAGCAGTATTGTGCTCATGGAAATCCCGTTCACAAACAGCCCATTCAGCTTCAGATTTAACTAATGGCTTTTCTCTGTGCAGTTAAAAACATGTTTAATGGATGGGAAAGGCAACTGAGCCTTTCTGAGGGTAACTTTAATTTATGCTGTAGTTGATCTGCTATATTATACCTTACACTTCCACTCTTGTTTGTTTGTTCGTCTGTACATCCTTCCTTTTTCACCAAAACAGATCTTTTGGTGTCTTGGGGGTTGTTTGTGTGAAGGCATAAATGTCTGGTCTGATTGGTTGTTGTAGGTTTTCCGGGCTGGTATGATTATTTAAAAAAAAACCCATAATTTTATATTAGCCTAGCCAACCATCAACATGATTTGTGTTTAGTCAAGAGTATTTCTTATGGCATTTGACAAGACTGGAGTACAACCCCAAATACATTTATTAGAGAGTAATTCTCCTTTAACTCAGTTGCTAAGATCCTACTGCCAATTTATACTTCCTTTGGGGAATGTGTGCAAGTCTTAGTGGCAAATTGCTGCTCATTAATAAGGTGCTGGTTGTGTACCTGGACAGATGCTCAGAAATGCAACCAGCTCCTTGTTAATGAGTGGCACTCTGCAGCTTAGATTTACATACTTTCTCTTACACAAACATACACTAGCAATTAGATTCTAACTGTTTTCATATTTGGAAACTGTAAATTAGATAGGGGGAAATGGAACTAATTGTTATTATGTGAACAGCAGCTAGATGGATATTTGCAAGGAATTGGAAAAATAATAATCAATTGGAAGAATAGTATAATGAGATGTGGAATCTAGCTATTAATGATAAATAGACTTGTGAATTTAAAGTTAGAAAAAAAGGATTATTGAAGGAAAATAGTTTTAATGGGATTTGGAGCCCTTATATAGAATACATATTTACAAAACATAAAGGTTATATCCCAACACAAGAATAATTTTATTTTTGGAAAGAGATGGGGCACATGATATAAATTAAGATGAAACATATGGATGAGAAATTTATATTTATAATAAATGTATATTCCTGATGGTGGTGGGTAACACTGTGTATTTGAGTTGTGATTCTATTTGTTATTTATGTTTTTTTGTTATAATAAATTTTTAAAAAGATTCTAACTGTTTTATTTTGAGCTAGTTTGGCCAGGCCCCTCCTGCCCTTTCTTCTATAGCAAAAAAAATTTCACAGTACCCTATCTAAAATGTCTCACTCTAATCCCATTTCAGGGGAGGGAGAGTGAGTTCCACAGAAAACCAAGGGACTTTTAAAAATAATACATGTATTTAAAAAAAATAATTACATCAGAACTCAGAACTTTACTTTTTAACGGTTACTTATTGCTTCCGTCATAGGAAATAACAAAATAAAAGTAAAGAAAAAAAATTAAAAGACCAAATAAAAAGGCCAAAAATGGGGTGGCACCTATATTGAGTGGATGAAAGCTCACATTAAAAAAATATATAAGTTAGCTTGAAAGGTGCCACCCCGTTTTTGTCTTGTTTAATTTGGTCTTTTCGTATACTGTATATTTTTTCTTTACTTTTATTTTGTTATTACCTATAATGGAAGCAATAAGTCACCCTTAAAAAGTAAAGTTCTGAGTTCTGGTGCAACCAATTTTTTAAAAATACATGTACTATTATTTTTTTGTTTTGTTTTGACCTATAATGCTTGCACAGACTACCTTCTTCTGCAGCTACACTTTATGACTTCCAGGCAGCCACGCTGGTGTTATGCCTGCCTTGGTAGCATCAGTAATCTTAGAAAATTCAAGCCGTTCCTAAAAGATCTGCTGATTTGAGAAACCCTGTATACTTCTTTTCGAGCAGACCCAGATAGGACTGCACTGTCTTGCGAGCATCCGATTATCTTTGATCTCCCTGCTTTCCGCTGTGCAAAGGGCACTACGTAATTCCTTACACAATTTTTAATGGGCAAAAGAGCTTTCCCGGGGCAATACCTGGACTAAAGAAAAATACGACGTTACACAAACACCACGTTCCTTAACACCCACATCTTCCGCCAGATGGCACACTCCTTTAGCTTCACAGGAATCGCGAAAGAACATTTTTGACCAGCCGCGCCGCTGGTGTAGTGGTATCATGCAAGATTCCCATTCTTGCGACCCGGGTTCGATTCCCGGGCGGCGCAGGAATTTTTGCTCCGCAGTTCATTTACAAATGGGTGACTGCACTGCATAAAGTCACGCGTCTGCCCTTTACTTATGCGTTCGCTTTCTCATGAAAGGCGTGGGTCCGTTCCCTGTTTCTTTAGCCCTGTAACCCCTGGGATACTCGGGGAGCGTGAAAGGGTTCTCCAGAAAATCTAAGAGGAAAGCAACAGCGCCTGTTCCGCACGCACCAAGAGTCTTGTGGACTAGGAGCTTAACAATTTGTTGCGTGGCATCTACTTAGGAAGAAGAGGGAAATCCCCCCCTTTTTTTGCATAAATCCAATTAATGCCACAAGGCATTAATTGGATTCATGTACGGCTGCTGCAAGTTTCTTTTATCTACCAAGCATAGTAAGCAAGGAGTAAATTCCACTGTAAGCGCACCAATGTGATATGTCGATGGAGGAATCGCACAGCCCATCTTGTGGTTTTTAAAATAAGATCCTCTCTCGAGCCTCCCAGAATATGCAGCGCGACTTCCAAGCGAATGACCCTCTTTTGCGCTGCCTTCTGGGTATTGTAGTCTTTTATCCACGTGGTGTATGTTAACCCAGGAATATCACTCCTCCCTTCTCTCCAGTTTTCTGTCCGGAGAAACAAAATCTCGAGCTGACTCTTGTGGTTGTGTGGAAGGTGGGGTTGGTTTTTTTTTTTTGGGGGGGGTACTTTTTTCGGGTTTTTCTTTAGTCTTGGGCCTCAGGAAACACGGGAAGCATGTAAGGAATTGGGGAAACCTTTTCCCAGCCTTTGCTAGTCATGTGTAGTTTTGGTTTGGGGTTTGTTTGTTTGTTTGCACTACAACTCCCATCATTCCCCATGAAGTAGCGCACAGCCTCCTGGAGGATTCTGGGAGCTGTAGTCCAGCAAAGCACCCGCCTGCCTCTTGTCAACGTTTGCCGATGGTTGCAGAGCCTTTTGCTCTCTTCCTGGTCTTGCCCCCATCCGGTCTCCTCCGGGGAGTCTCCCCTCCGGCCCCACTGCCTTATCCGGGGGGGGCTGGCCCGCAGCTCAGCTTTAGGTGGGGGCGGGCGGGCTCTGCGCCCTCTTTCTACCGGGAACCCCCTCCCCAACCGGGGGGGCTGCGACTCCCCAGAATGATCGTGGCGGCAGCGGCGGACCGGAACAAGGAGCCCATCCTGCGGGTCCTGAGGCCGTATGTGAGCGCCCACCAGGCCCAGGTCCAAGTCCTGGAAGTGGCTTCGGGGCCCGGGCAGCACGCGGCCCATTTCGCCCAAGCGCTGCCCAACGTGGTCTGGCAACCCTCCGACGTGGACCCCAAGTGCCTGGAGAGGTGAGGAAGCAAGCGCGCGCGCGCGCAGGGGCGCCGGGGATGTGCAAGCCCATCATCCGCGCGGCCCTAACCAGAGGCCTCCGGCGGTGGGTCCTCCTCCTCCTCCACCTCCGTTGCTGTGCGTCTGCGCTGCAGACTTCCAGCGGTTTGGATCCCACTGGAACGATCCCTCGTGGAAAATCTCCGGCTGGGTCATTTGGGAAGGGGGGGATAGGAGCGCCCGCCCGAGACCCGGCCTGCAGCAGAGGGCTCGGGCACGGCCTCGCAGGCGTCTACCGGGACAGGTTCAAGCGGGATCAGTCCAGAGGTTGGCAAGGCTTCTGGTCCAAGGCCGAGTCTTTGGGACCAAGGCTCAAGTCCCGAGTCAGTCTGAGTCCCTATTAAAAACAAGTCGCTGCCCCCCCCCCCGCCAGAAAAAGGGAGCCGTGGGGGTGGGGTTCCGAGTTGCAAGTGGAATCTCAGTCATTGGAAAAAAGTAAAACCTGAGTCGAGTCCGAGTCAGATGCCCGGTGCCACCTCAGTCAGACTGGAGAGCGAGTCCCGCAACTCTAGTCCCCCATCCCTCGGGATCAGACGGTTGCCCTCTGCCGTGCTGATATTGTTAGAGGAGTGCAGATTTGAAGATTTGGACTAGACGTGGGGTATTCGTATTCCTATCCCTCGGGATAGGAATATCGGCGCCACAGGTGGTGCCAGGGGAAATTGAACCCTCTCCCCAGAACCCCACCGTTCCACTTACCGCTCTCCATGCAGTGCGTGTGGTTTGCCGTCGGTCGCATAGCCCCAATCGCAGAAGTAGCCCCGTAGGCGCATCCCTGCCTCTTGCTAAGCCGCTGAGTGGGGAGACTCGCCATCCTACCTCCTCACAGGAGTGGTGGGCTAGGCAGGGGAAGCCTCAGCCGGGCTGCTTACTCGATGGGTGTTATGTGACGGACAATGGCCACACGGGCTGCAGTAAGTGGACTGGTAGGTTCTAGTGGGAGTGTTCAGTTTCTGCTGGTACCTGTGGCGCCGATATTCATATCTGTATCCCTTAGGATACAAATACCAATATCCCATGTCTAATTTGGACTGCTCCCGGAATTTGGAAATTGTAGTCCAATTCGTGGTCCAATTTGGAAATTGTGGTCCAAAAACACAAAACTGCACATCTGTAGATCCAGTACTGGCCTCAAAAACATTGTGAATACGTCCAGAATGGTGGTGCTACGTTGGCATTTCAAGGCAGACTTCATCATAGGTACAAAAGCTGGGGCCCCCATTTTGACCATCCAATCTTGAGTGACCTTGCTAGGAATTCTCGACTCAGTACTGGCTCTCGCTTCCAGACAAATGACTGCTGTGAGGCTACTGTGCTTTGGAAAGGTCTTCTTCTTTTTCTTTGTATGTTTCGGAAGCCATCCAAAGGTCCTTCCAGAGTGTAAGGATCAATCAGCCGAGAGAATCTCCTGTTGTTGCCCAGGAGTTGCCTGAATGTGTTCTGTGTCCTCAGGTACCGTCTATGTCCCCATGGACATATCATGAAAAGGCAAGACTCGGGGAAAAGGCAATAATGCTGGGAAAAGCTGAAGACAACAGGAAAGGAGGGAGACCAATCAAAAGATAAATTGTTTTAATAAAGGAAGCCGCAACTGGCCCTGTGCAAAATTTGAGCAGGGCTATTAATGATAGGACATTTTGGAGGTCATTAATTCATAGGATTACTATAGGATTACTATAGGTCAGAACCAGTTTGACGGCACAAAACAACAAAAAGTTCAAAAGTTCACAAATAAAACAATGTTGACATGTTAATGTCAAATTTGTTACTTTTTTTCACCAAAGGCAACAGTAGCATTACACACATTTTAAGTAATTAAACAACCATTATTTTTAGCTATACTGTATTCTGAGTAGGGGAAACAAGTGTTTATATACTTCGTTGTATAAAAAAGGAATGCCCACATACCTGTCATAAAGTGTGGGTCTGTTATCATTTTCAGGTTTAGATGCTGGATGTTTTTAATTACAAGTCCCAGAAACCGAAGTAAAAAACAAAGATTCTTGGGATTTATACCCAAGACTTGGCCACCATGATCCTCTACCAAGCCAGTAACCATTAATTAATTAATTCATTCATTTCTTACATTTGGTTACCACCCAACTTAGTCCAAAGCACTACTCAGAACAGTTAGTAACAGACATAAAAAATATGTCGACCTTCCCCCAAATTCCCAACAGTAAGATTAATTTAAAAAATAAAAAAAACCCACCATCTTCACCTGCTCTCTAGTACCATAGAAAAGACTATAGAGAGCATAATGAGTGGTTTTCATAGAAATTTCTGTTCTGTGCAGTTATTTTAGATCACAGCATTTAATTCCTGACACACGCACTCCTTCCAGGTAAAAGTCATACAACTGAAAGTTACTGGCTTCTCATCTTGTGTGAATAATTCAATTAAAAAAATACTGTCAGAAGTATGACAACTGCTTTTAGTACAACTTGAAACAAAAACAGCCTCTGACTGAAAAAGTTAGCTTGAATGATGGTCCATAGCCTTTCCTCTGAGCCCCAGCCTCTTTTTCCCACTTTGACTCAGAAACTGGTTTGCTTCAAATGCTAAAAGCATTTTTGAAACTCCTAACAGTGTTTTTGAAACTAAATTATCCATGGAAAACTAGAAGCCAGTAGTTTTCAACGGTGTGACTTCTGCCTGGAGGTAGTGCATGCTGGATTCCCAGTGTGGTATAGTGGATAGAGTGACAGACTAGGACTCTGGAGAACAGGGTTTGAGTCTCCAATCATCCATGGAAACTCACTGGGGGAACTGGTAAAACGACTCCTTAAATATCTCATTTACCTTGAAAGTCCTATTAGGGTCGCTATAAATTGGTTCTGACTTGATGACACGAAACACACAATGCATTGATTAGAAAATCTGTTGCTGAGATTTGAAATAGCCTTTGTGAGATTATGCAACAGAGGTCATATGAAAGTGGGGAAAAAGTTATTGGTCCTTTACAGCCACTTTCGGGAGCAGTACAAGTATGTCAAGTTTTACTAGACCCATGTAACCTATATGTTACGAGATTTGTTGTTTAGATAAAAGTACAGTACCAGACTGACCGAGGAAAGGAATCTTAACTAGTGATTGAATGACACAATTGCAAAGGAGGTCAGCAGTAAAAGACCAAGCGAATCCCATGTTTTATTCCAGAACTAGCAATTCAAGTAACAAGCTAATATTGCTAACTCTTAACATTGGCAATCTGTGACACTAATCATTTAATTTTTTTTTTGGCCTAGTTTACCAAAATTCGAAAGGAAGGGACGGCAAAACCTGGCAAGTTACTTCTTAAATACATAGTTATAGTCCCTGCTACAAGGCCCCAGAATCCTGTCGCTCTTATGGTTGGGAAAAAAATTAGCACAACTGTTCTTCTTCCCATTTCTCAAAAATAACTACGCTTTTTGGCTTCTAAAAAAACTCGTGAATGTTAAAAGGTTGTGATGGTCTGTGTTACAGAACACACCCATCTCCCACCCATCTCTTCCTTGCCTCAGCATCAACAACTGGGCATTCTGCTTCTCTCCCATCACCGAGTGATGCCAGGCCCCATGAACTATCACAGGAAGTGGTTCAGGTATCTGGCTGCAGGGCTAGAAGTTCGATTCCCCCCACTGTGCCTTTTGTGAGTAGAGCCAGCCTGGGTGGCCTTGGGCAAACTGCACAGTCCCAGAGCACCCCTAGAGGAAGAGAAGGGTAATGCACTTCTAAGTATTTTCTACCAGGAAAACCCTGAAAAGAGTCAACATAAATCAGAATTGACTTGACGGCACATGATGATTATTATTAAAAAGTTACAGTTGCACCACAAAAAAGGGTGAAACTTTCCATATTAGCTTGCAACTTAATGTGATATTGTTAAACCTTGGTTATTAGAAAAACGAGCTAATTATAAACTCTTTGAGTAATGCACATTACAAGTTAAACCCAATGAAACAACGCTGCAGTTAATTCATTGTTCTGGGATTCCGTTCCATTGAACTCAATGGTGTTTTCTTCCGTTCAAAAACAGCCAAAGAGCAGGGGCTGGTAAAGATGTTTTAAGCAGGGTGTTCTACTTTGGGGCAGCCAGTCAGAATTTTTCTTGAGGGGAGGGGCAGAGAGTACAGTGTGGATCGGAAGATTTTCGCCTTTCAGGTGTTTCTGGTTTCAGCCCCCCCCCCCCAGTCCAAGTCAGCGCAAAGGATGGAAGGCATTATGATCCAGAACATTGGGGGGGGGGAGGGGGGCAGCTGTTCCCCCGCCCTGCAGTGGATCATCTCCGAAGTTGGTTCTAGCATGTCTGTACATCTGTTGATGTGTACGGTTTGACTTTTAAATCACCTGGTTCCAAATGGCTTAGGCCTTTCAAGGTTAAATTTATTTATTTACAGAGCTTAAAATTTTTTAGAATGTCTCACCAGTCAGTCAAAAATTTCACAAGTCAGCATGGCCGGACTATAGCCTTGGAATTTATTGGGATTGGGAGTCACTGATTTATACCCTCAGACTTGGGTTGCTTTATTACCTGCCAGCCTGTGGGGTCATGAAGCTTGTATTTTGAACGCCTTTCTTTTGAATGTCTCCAGCAAAAATAAAACTGAAAGCAAAAGCACCCGGCCTCTTAAGGAGCCAGGTCGATCGGTTGAAATTGGGAGCAGGGAATCTCCATATTCTCCAGCATGGGACTACTCTACATTCTTTTGCAGAGCTATATCTCTATGTGCCACTCAAACTCTCTTCTCGGGAGAAGAGGGCAGTTTTCCTTTTGCAATGGGAGGGGGGAGGGGAGGACTGCAAGATTAGAGAGAGAGAGACAGGCGGAGGGGAAGGAGGCAGGCAGGCAGGGAGCTGTGACTCGTCGAGCATTATTTTTCACTCGTCACAGACAAGTGGACGAGTGCATTTTCAAGCCCTCTTTATTTATTTTATTTTATTTTATTAGACTTATATACCGCCCATCTAGAACATGTCTACTCTGCTGGTTTGGCGATTCATGCCAGTTTGTCCTTTGGAGAAACAGGTGTTCAGTGGTTCCCGGCCCCGCATCCTCCAGCTATATTGGCTGTGGCTGATGGGATGTGGAGCTGGAGGTCCACCCCTAAGCCCATGTCGGCCGGCTCTCGTGACCCTTGCCACAACTACAGGGGTAGAATTGAACCTTGCTCCGGTCCACAGAGCACCTCTTCTGCTCCGAAGCAAGAGGGATCATGCAAACGTTTACAGAACTCTGCTGGTTGTACTTCAGCTGTTCAGCAGACCTTGGTATTCCTTCAGAGCTCATAAATTTAAAAATCATTGTTTATTTATCTTTTAAGTAGACCACTCCAGTCTACCTAGTTTCTGGTATAGAGGGTGGGACAGAAATAGAGTTGGCTCTGTGTGACTGGGGGATTCTGGGAGCTCTAGTCCGAAAAAGTAACTTTCCTGCACTCTGAGCAAAAGATCATGATTTAGTGACAGCAGTTAGCAATCACATGCATTTTAAAAATAGTAAACTCTAATTACAAGCCCCAACCCTGGATGGGAACCTGTGGATAGGGTTAAGGGTAGAGGGATTAAGCTTTTGCTCCCCGCCCTCTTTCCTGTTCTGCAGGGCCCCCTCTCTTGTTTCTGCTGGAAGTGAGGCACAGGCAAGAGCTTTCCTTTATGTATATTTATCTGCATAACATCCCGATCCTCAATCAAAAGGATTCTCAAAGCAGCTTACCTACAGCCAACTTTTTAAAAAAGACAAGCCATAGCTACAGACTTGCAATCTAAAAAGACATGACACAAAAGGCATGAGTGATGAGGAGGGAGGAGGAAAACTGCATACTGACCTTTAGTAGCACAAGTTGAATGGCCATTTCCCCCCATCTCACTTCCCTCTGTTGCCGCAGGATGGCTGCTGCTAATGATACTAGTTGTAATGCAGTGTTTATTTTTTTTTTCCAGCACAGAGAGCAAACTTGTGAAGGAATGGGGGTTGGGGATGATTAATGTGGATCAAGACCACAGTCAGGAGCAAAGGGTTAAAGCAGTGGTTATTTCTCCCACTTCACTCCGTAAGGCATCTCACCTATTGGCGGGAGGGGTTGTTATTTATTATTTTTTCATTGTGTTAATATTGTTACATCACTTTTGGCCTTAGATTCTCCACCAGAACTGTTACACTCATGCTCCCGATTGCTCCTTCCCCTGCCATGTATTGTGTGACCCGACAGACACAGAGAATGTCTAGTTCCGTAGCCCTTGGTTTGCCTCAGTCCTTTCGCTTGCCCATCGGATTCGATCCGGGGATCCAGAGATCATGTCTGTTTGTCCTTGAGCGTATTTACCCAGAAACAAATCTTGCAGAGTTCTTTGGAGCCGCCTCTTAAACTAGCATGCCAGGGAGCGGGGCACCTCTGGCCCTCCCTACAGTTCGGACATCAGTTCCCATAAGCCCCTGCCCGGCATGGCCCAGGGCAAGGCACAGTGGGCATTGTAGTACGGAACACTTAGACAGCCAGAGATCCCCACTCTTGCAATATCTACTGGATCTGCTCGGCTTTTACCCAGAACGTCTCCACTTCTGCTGGTCTCTTTGCAGTTTCCAAGGCAAGCTCCCGGATCCCTGGAGAGTAATATGTTCCACATGTCATCTGAATAAACTGGGCTCCCTAGAATGCGGCACCGCTGCCTACCCCCCTGGCTAGAGCAGTGGCGGTTGGTGCCATCGTAGTTGGTGGGGAAGAAGACGTCACCGTGCAGATGGCTCCAGACGGGATGATTCTCAGGTGCCCCACCTACGCAGACAAGCACACAGCAGGAAGGCTTAGTGGTTTGCGTCTCAGAAGTTGGGAGTTCGATTCCCCACTGGGCCTTCCTGACGGGTTGGACTCGATGATCACTAGCGCCCATTCCTGCTCTGCAGTGCTAAGACTATTATTTTGCAAATCCTCCTTGACTACAGGTGTTTCCTAAAACCAGATGGAGCAGCAGATTTGAATATCTGTTTGTTGTTGCTGTATTTTTTTTAAATGCCAATAATGATAAAAATCTATTAATCTATTTTAATATTTGTTTGTTGTTGCTATATATTTTTTTAAAAAAATGCCAATAATGATAAAAATCTACAGATGGCGACTGCCATGTTAGGTGTGGCACCCTGTCTTGCCTCTTCAGAGGTGCTGCCTCCTGCTTTACTCCCTTGGAACAGTCGCTTTTCTTGTCTGATGGTCTGTGTGCCCATTTAGTTGATTTTGGGACAGGTTTCGTTCAATTTGACGATAGTCTGGTACCGGAATCTAAAGACATTTATCCATATTTGCACTTTGTTATTTTGCCTTTCTTTCCAGAGAAATATAAAGGTACTTTGAGTTTGTACTTGCTGGGTGCAACCTTCTTAGTGGGTGTGCAGAGAGAGACCATGACCATTCATTCCACCAGGCTGTGAAAGTAGGGGAGAAAGGAGGTAGTACATTCCCGCCCCCTTCCAGAAAAGTCAGCTCTGTTAGGCTTTCCTCCACGATTAGCAGCATGGCATCTCCCTGTAGATGAAGGGGGGGAGAGGAATCAGGGTGAGATCATTGGTTTGGCTAATCAGCAGTTTGGTGGGACGTGGTGGCGCTGCGGGTTAAACCGCAGAAGCCTCTGTGCTGCAAGGTCGGAAGACCCGCCATTGTAAGATCAAATCCACGCGACGGAGTGAGCTCCCGTCGCTTGTCCCAGCTCCTGCCAACCTAGCCGTTTGAAAGCATGTAAAAATGCGAGTAAATATATAGGTACCACCTCGGTGGGAAGGTAACGGCGTTCTGTGTCTAGTCGCGCTGGCCACATGACCACGGAAAATGTCTACGGACAAACGCTCGCTCTACGGCTTGGAAACGGGGATGAGCACCGCGCCCTAGAGTCGGACACGACTGGACTAAATGTCAAGGGGAACCTTTACCTAATCAGCAGTTTTGGACTTCTGAGACTAATTTATTTGGAAATAATAATAAAAGCATGAAGTCCGATTGCATTATAAAAATGGTTGCTGCTCTGGTCATGATTTGAAAAAGGCATGAAGCCCAGCTGTGTTGTAGCAGTATAGCTTGCTTACATTTGGTCATTAAATTGATTTTATGAGCCAAACCCAATTAGAGTAAACTCACTGAATAATAAGAGTTACACCAGTCTTGTTCTACCAAAGTCACACGGATTCGGTACGTCTGCTGTGGCTGGGGGTAAGGACTGGATGTAAACCTGAAACAGACCAGATCTCGTTTTCCTTCCCCCTCTTCTTTTCCCCTTGCGTTGTGCCTTTTCAGAATGTAAACCTGGGAGCAGGAAAATGTGTTTTCCTCTTTTTACTGATGCAAAAGCTGCTTTCTACAGTTGGTTGACTGAAGGAGTGGTTTCACCAGTGCCGTTCTCTCCCTCCTCAGTGGCTGAGTATGGATTTGAACGCAGGCCCCCTGAATCCTAAGTCCATTACGCCATCTGCTCAACCGCTCTGGGTACATTGTAATCATATAGCATAATGTAGTGGGCAAAATCCTGTTGGCATAAATTTGCACTGGTGTAACATGGATTGGGCACTGGAACCAATTAATTTACACTAATTATGAGCTTCCTATCCTCCTGTTTTAGGTTCCGAGGCTCCCTTTTGCCCTCGGGAGCCTTGAAAGTAAATTTTAAAAAAAATATCAAAAATTGCTGCCTGCTCGCTCCTGGTGGATCGGTACTGCTGGCAGTGACCCCACAGTAATTTTTTTTATTATTTTTTTTACAACTAAAAAAAAATTAGCCGCCTAGAGTGGTCGTTCGACTAGATAGGCGGGGTATACATGCAATAAATAAATAAATAAATAAATAAATAAATAAATAAATAAATAAACTAAGGTCCCTGCCTGCAGTGCCGAGGCTCCCAAGGCTTCCCTGGGGCAAAACGGAGCCCTGAGGAGCCTTAGAGCATAAGGAAGGGGGATAGGAAACTTTTGATGAGTGTAAATTCAATGTTTCCAGTGCCCGATCCGTGTTATGCCATTGCAAAGTTAAACCAATAGAATTTTGCCCAATGTCAGATAAGAGCAAACTTCCACAAGGGAGTGATCGAGGCCAACTCTACCCTTGACTGCCATACCATGTGATGTACAGTGCAGGAAATCCATCTGTTTCTCTCTCTCTCTCTCTCTCCCCAGCATCTCTGCATTTACCAGAGCACTTCACCTCACAAATGTCAAACCGCCCATTTACTTGGATGCATCTCAGAGCTGGGAATCATGGGGCGGCTTGCATCCTGGCTCTTTGGACCTCCTCATCAACATCAACATGATTCACATCTCAGAACTGAGCTGCACAGAGGTGAGGGTTTCCTTTGAGGTCCTTTGTAGCAAAATCTTATGTGGTGATTCATCTCATCAATCTGCTAGACTACTGTAATGTGCTGGATGTTGGGCCGCCCTTGAAGTCTGGTTTGGAAGGGTGGTTAAACCATGTTGTGGCTGTTGTATCACTAAGTGAGACCAGTTTTTATGAATATGGGCATATTAGGCCTGTCCTGTGTTGGTGGCACCAGTTTCTGGTTCATTTCAGGACCCAGTTCAAAGTGTTGCTTCTGATCTTTAAAGCCCTTCACAGCTTAAGATCTAACTACTTCACGACCCCTTGTCTCCATGTGTACATACAAGTATATGGAGATCTTTGGAGCAGGGGAATCTGGGGGGGCATCTCCCCATCAAACTGGTGACTGACAGTGGGACACTCTAAATTGCAGAGTGCTGACCCCAGAATGATTCCCCTGGTGCCTTCTTTATTATCCTTTTAGCACCATTGAAAGACCTTTTTATTCTCCCTGAAAGACGTTTTTATTCTACCGTAAATATGGTATAAATATGGTTTATACCATATTTATGAACTGGTGGTTCAACTTAATTGAAGTGGTTCAACTTAATTTAATTTTTGTACATGCATTTTACATAACATGTACATTGCTATGCTTCTCATTAATCCACCTGGTGATATGACTGAAGTTTAAAAAAATATATAATATACGAACAAAAACTGAAGGGCAAAGGAGTTTTCAGGATCACCCTGCATCGTGGGCTGAATGATCACCACTAGGCACCTTTGTTTGTAAGACTGCCTCTTCAGAGAGGTTTACCTGGTGCTGAGTCTGTTGCAGATCTTGGAAAAGTAACTTGTGTAAACAACCATGTTCAGAATCCACCAGCCAGCCTGGCTACTTCCAGCCTAATTAAAAGGTCTCATACGTTTGAGGGCTTTCCATTTATTTATGATTTCTAAGGGCCAAACTATGTGAGATAGTTGTCACTAAGGGGAGAAAAAAAAGGTACTAGGATGGTGATGTTAATCTGGATTGGAACGGTGGCCTGGAGTTTTATCCCTTTGCTTCCAGTGCATTTGGGATAGGAATCCCGGCCTTCCCTTGCCGGCTATTTAAAATGGGCAAGAAGGTGCTGGTCAAAGCATTAAAACTGCAGCTGTTTTTTGTTTGAAGCAGACTTTATACAGTAGTTAAGGCAGGCAGTGCGCCATCTAGCTGTTTGTGGAGGGATGATTTTTTAGAAATGAAAGATAGTGATAGCAATAGCAGATCTATAATGTGGTGCTTATAATTGCTTATATGGCAACAGAGGGTGAATGCAATGGGCAGCTGGTGTGATAAGGAACAAAGGCACCCTTTTACATGTTCAGAGGTGCTTCCTCTGAGCATGTGTGAAGTGGATTTCTCTCACTTTTGCAGGATCCATCTCATTATGTTTTTAAACATATTTAAAACATAAATCCACATGAACCTGATGACAGGATTTACAAGGACTTACAATTATATCCCACCTTTCATTCAGTGAGCTCAAGGTGGTGTGTAGGTTCTGCTCATTCCCAGCACAAGGTAGGTCAACAGTATAGGGCTCCTGGTAGCTATGGGGAGAAACAGTGGCCACTTTCCTGTGCCATTTAATACATGCGTCATTCATGATTTTGATAAATGCCCTGCAGAGTTTCCAGGACTGGCTGACCTTTATTTTTCTTTGCTTTTTTTTTCTTGTTATCCTTTTTTGTCTACATTCTTCACCAGGGATTATTCAAGGGAGCAGGAAAGCTGTTGAAACCCAAAGCAGTGATGCTTACTTATGGGGTAAGATATTGTTTGTTTTATGAGGATGCTCCCAAAATTCTTTCGATGACATATAAAGCCCTAAACGGTTTAGGACCTCGATATCTGGCAGAGCGCCTTCTCCCACCCAGTTCTGCCAGACTCACTTGTTCCAGCCAGGCCGGGCGGCTGAGGGGCCTAACGCCGAGGGAGGTCCGGAAGGAAAGAACGAGGAACCGGGCCTTCTCGGCAGTGGCCCCTCGCCTTTGGAACAACTTGCCTGTGGAGATCCGCCTGGCTCCCTCTCTGGGTGTTTTCAGGAATAAACTTAAAACCTGGCTATTTGGACAGGCTTTCCCTCCTGCCGTATCTTAATTTCTTATACTTTTCTCATCTTGGATTTATAATATATGCTAATTGGTTTTATTGTTTTTAAATTTGTAAAGCTGGTCTCCTTGCATTGCCAGCTGGATCTAGAGGCGTCCATTTTAGAATGGCAAACTACATACTAGATCTGAGCTGAAGTTCCTCCTCGGCTATGAAGCCTGCTTTGATCAGGCATCCTCTTCCCATTTTGCTTGTTGTGAGCATACAGTGGCTGGCATCGTATTGCTGTCCATGGGAGATTGTGTAATTTGCCGTGACTATTTCTGGTGAACTGATGAAGCGCTCGGGAGTGGCTCAGTTGTGCGATCAGATGAGTGACCAGGCACACAATCAAATTAGCTGTCATTAACCGCTGCTGGTTCTGCCAACCTGGGGTGAACACTCACAGGATTCTGGTCAGAGTCAGGGGAAACCAAGTATATCGCCTCAGGTTACTTTAAAGGAAGAGTGAGAATAAAAAGCCGTTAGTTTAGGACTAGAGATGGGGCTGAATTAATTCAGGCCGGGGTGATGAGATTCATCAGTGCGGTAACACAGGTGGTGCACATTCCCTCTCCCTCCACCGCCGGCTGGCTGCCCCACTCACAAGCCTCCATGTGCAGCCCAGGTCCTCCTCCTTTCCTAGCTGCCCAGTCTGAGAAGGAGCTCAGGCTTCCCTTCCTCACCTCCTCCAGCAGCTGACCACTCAATGGCTGTGCAGGGAGAATCCCCGTCCTGCCTCCTCATCGAAGTGGTCAGCTGCCGGAGGAGGTGGGGAAGGGAAGCCCAAGCTCCTTCCCATATTGGACAGTCCATGACCCGGGGGGTGCGTGGAGGCTTGTGAGCGGGGCGGCTGGCCAGAGGTGGGGGGGAGGGAATGAGCAACACCTGTGGAGCTGTGCCGACGAATTTCATCACCCCAGCCCAAATTGATTTGGAACTGTCTCTATTTAGAACAGTAAAGCCAGCCTTGGCTTGCTTTGGTAGTAGAAAGATTTTGGCCCCGGAAATCTAATAACAGATCCAGAGCCCCCCCCCCCCCCCCCGGCTGAGATGAGATCAGCTGGTTCTATAAGTGAGGACTTTTCTCCTTCCGTTTTTCGATCTGAGTTGGGGTGTGGGGAGCCAAGAGAAAGAGAGGACCCCCCAACTTGACTTGAAGTCCTGAAGCAGGTATTATCTTGTCCAACATGGTTTTGCTTTCCAACAGCCCTACTCCGTGAATGGGTGCATCACCCCCCAGAGCAACGTAGACTTTGATTACAGCTTAAGACAGAGGTAAGCCTGGTGTGCTGCAGTGTAGTGTGGTGCAGTGTGTGTTTGTGTGTGTCCATATGGCTGTAAGAGAGATAAACACCCAGGCAGTACGAAAATGGGGGTAGTGTATATTGTACTCTTCTACCTACTTCCAGGAAGCTGGTGAAATATTACAACCTGGGGAATCTTTTATTTGTTGTTACTGTTGTTCTGTGCCATTAAGTTGCTTCCGACTTAGGGTGATCCTGTGAATTAATTGCCTCCACAGTTCATTAGCAGCCCCGTTCAGCTCTTTGTAAACTCAAGACTGTGGTTTCCTTCATTGAGTGAATCCATCTCATCTTTGGCCTTCCTCTTTTCCTGCTGCTTTCAGCTTTTCACAGCATTATTGCCTTTTCCAGTGAGCCTTCCCTTCCCAATTTCTTATTTATTTAATCATTTAAATAATATTGTTCTACCAAGAGAATATCATAGACATTATGAAAATACTTGGGAGGCATGTTGGGGGTCATCTAGTCCAAACCTCTCGTTTAAAGCAGGCATCTTCTAAACGCATTTTTCTAAACATGAGGCTTATTCCTTCTGCTGTCCTTCTCGTTCTCAGAAATCCAGCCTGGGGCCTCCGGGACACAACTCTGTTGCAGCAGCTTGCCGAGGCCAATGGAATGCAACTGGAGAAGATGGTATGTTGGACAGTGACAGAGAAGGAGGGGGAAAGGTGGGAAAAAGAGATGGGATAGAACAAAATAATCCATTCAGTTGGCACCTTCGGCTTTGACAAGGACAGGGAATATTCAGAATTACAACTTCCATTGTTTCTTGCCCTTCACTGTATGGGCTAAATCCTGTGGCAGCTGTAGCCCAGCAACCTCTGGTGGGCCTCATATTTCCTAGCCCCAAACCAACAACATTTCCTGTTCAGAAAACAACCATGATCTCCCACCATTGGAGACCGTTTTCTATAGAGTAGGGCCAGTGTCATCTTCTCCAGTGTTTTTTTTAACTCACCTTCAAGCAGGGGGTCGGCAACGTACCGACCTGCCCATCCTTGTACCTTAGAAGGCTCTGCAACTGACCCCCCCCCCTCAAATCCTTACAAATTTGGGGGGGGGGGGTGGTTACTTTTTACTGCAAAAGCTGCCTTCCACGCTCTCATGGTCGAAACGTGGTTTTTTTTTAGTTTTAATGGGTGTCGCGGTGGTCCTCAGCATATGCCAGAATCACTACGAACAGTTCGGTGGGTGAAACATCCAATATGACGGTGGTGTGTTTGTTCCCAGGTTGACATGCCAGCAAACAACAAGTGCCTCATTTTCCGCAAACTCTAAATGACCAAAGGAGGGCGTCTTACGGACAAAAGCTTCCCTGCCTTCGCTGGATGTGTCTGTTGGTGTTTGACTCTTCGCTGCTTGTTGCTTCCTCCATCTTCGCAGGGAGAAAACGACGGAGTTCTCGGATGCTGAGATAATGCCCTGTGGAAGATTTGTCCTGGGAGAGACAAGCTCTCTCTCTCCTTCTCTCCACGTTCTGTAGTTAGGTTTTGTATCATGTCCTTTCCTCTCTTTTTTATGGTATTCAAATTTAGATGCAGCGTTTGGAAAAGTTGGCTCATTAGACTCTTATACCTTGTAGAATCCCTCAGCCAGCCGGCTCAGAGATTCTGGGAATTATTGCCCTAAAAGGCAACTTTTCCGAGTTCTGGGCTGATGATGTTCATGCGCCTGTCTTGGGCCACCCCAGCTCTGTCCAGGTGCTTTGAGAGAATGGGATGTAGGAGGCCAGGTCAAGCTCACGTTCAGGTCAAGCGACCCAGTCCTGTCTCCCTCCATGGGCTTGTGCTACATTCCCTCTTCTAGACTTTTAGCATCAAGGTCTAGTAGTGGCTAGTAATTTATTTCATAGAGCCCCCTGCACAATGAGAAACTCTAATGAAGTATAGGGTTCCTGCTTGTATGGGGTGGGGGTTCTACTGGTATCCAAGTGAAAGGCCTTTTCCAGACCTTGTTGTGTCAGCAACGGAGGCGGCCAAAGCAGGATTCGTGGGGTAAAGCTAGTACGCACAGTCCTGTGTTCTCCTACATGGCTCCCAGTTTCCTGTTCAGTCATAATGCTGGAACAAGGGGGTTGTCTCTCATGATGTCTGTCACTTGCGTCAGCAGTGCAGACTAAAGGCTTTATTCACAGGCCTTCTGATCAAGTAGTGGTTCCCAACCTTGGGTAACCCAAGGTGTTCTTGGACTGCAATTCCCAGAAGCCTTCCCCACCCACTGTGCTGGCCAGGGTTTCTGGGAGTTGCGGTCCAAGAACACCTTGGGTTACCCAGAGTTGGGAACCAGTGTGATAGAGAGTGATAATTGACCCTGTAGGGTGATTGGGTGGCGGCCGTAATGTATTAGGGAGGAGGGAAGCTCGTATTCACTTTTCTGTGTTTTGGACTCTAGATCTCAGAATTCTCCACTGTGGGAATTCCACCTGCCAGACCCATGCCTAAACGGCTTGCAAGCCGCGAGGCAATGTCCATTTCTAGCAGGCAGCTAGGCCGGAGCTCAGCCTAGCCTAGGCCGTGAGACCTTCCAGCTTGGCCTTTTCTCCAGGTGAGCACAATTTAGGTACCTGTCTGGCAGGTGGACCTCCCATAAGGAAGAATTTGGGATTTGGAGTCCAAAAAAAGAGGCCACGTGTCTAGCGATTCATTTTAGTATCAAGAGCATTGTGATAAAAGTGTTCAACACATTTGGAAAAATCATGTGGTACAACCTTCCCAAAACTGTAAGCTGCAGGTGGGAAATCGTGTGTTTGAACCCACATAAAGCTAGTATGTAAGGCAGATAGTGTCGGACATTTTTTCCACCAGGAAAGAAAGAAAGAAAGAAAGAAAGAAAGAAAGAAAGAAAGAAAGAAAGAAAGAAAGAAAGAAAGACTAAGCAGCATTCAACCATGTATCTCTACTTTCTGAACTGGAACCACCCCAGGAATTTTGTGCCATGTGATTTATCTGCCTGTGTTTATCAGCTTATAGTCTAGCAGTTTTAATATGTCACTCCTTTGGTGAGAGCCATCAGTAAGGTTGATGAGCTTTTTGAAAAACTTGATTTGCTGCTTCTCCTCCATCTAAATTTTTGAAAACATGCCACTTCCAACTGTGGGTTGTTGGGTTTTTTTTTTTAACTTGAATATGTCTCACTCAAGTCTATATGTGAAATAATGGTTCCCTCTTGTGGTGATCTGTAGATTTGCAAAGATTTAGACTACAGAGGTGGGAGAGATCATTGAGAAGGGAATCTGGTGTAAGGAATCGAGGTGGAGATATGTTGCATTTGGATGCAAATAAATATGATGCTTGAGCCTTGCCTTGTGAGATTGTCTTAATGTGCATGGTATTCAAAGGCAGTTACCAGTTCATTACCCTCCTGTGTGGTTTGGACTGATAATTAATGCACTCTGGAAAATGCGCCTGATCATATGCAAGCAGAAGGTTCCACAGCCCGTCACTGGGACCTTAAAAGGGTCATTTGTTTTTTACATCAAAATACTGCACTCAAAGTAATCATCATTTTAATTATCCAAATACATTAAATTGTGGAGAAGGAGAAACTTTGCAATTGTGTGTGTGTTGCACCAAACAGTCCTACTTTAGCTCTGTAGAGGTCCCACAGCTTGTTTTAAGACTAAGGTGGACAATATGGGGCATTCCCCCCCCAAAAAAAAAACTAGTGGAAAAAAAGAGGTATCACCACGCAAAAACAAGACATGCAGTGAAGGTGAACCTGGTTTTAGAAGTGAGTCGTACTTCGGGAAGTCGAGTTCTTCACTAAAGCAATGCACACTCCCAATGCGTGCCTTGCTTTAGTACTGGAAGGCAATTTCCAAAAATCCCAGAAATGTCCCCATCCCCCAATTCTGTCTTATCACTGAATTTAAGTGGTATGGCATAGTGTGGGGCCCACAGTGGGACCTGAGGGAGCTGAAATGAACCCCTGAATACACTTGAACTTGCCTATCTTTTGTTTAAGAACAGTACCTTACAGTATATCTGGGAAGATTCTCAGTCCTCCAGGTGAGGTTATCTGGAAGTTGAGTCATGGCAGCAACTGGACTTCTTTCTTATTAGGTTGAAACATTTCGGTACTCCTCCAAGTAGCTTCTTCAGTCTGAGGAAAGTTGGTAGGAGACCCCTGATAGATCCATGATATATCAACCTAATAAGAAAGAGGTCCAGTTGCCATGACTCAACTTCCAGAGTACCTTACAGTGTTTTTCTAGCATAAAAAGGGGACTTTTTCAGTTAATGCTAAAGGGATCACATTGTTCCAGTACAGAGCTTGGCAAGAGATATTGACAAGACTTAGTCCTTACAAATAGCTTCTTTCTACTTCCCCTTAATGCGCAATCGAACAAACCAGGAAACCTCTTACTATACGATGGTTTATGGTTTTATCTGAATGAGGAATCTATGGTTTACCAGCTTTGAAACAAACAAGGATGTTAGAAGTTTAATACCCAGACTTGTTCTGGACCTGGTAACCCTAACTTTCTGGATTTAATCAGAAATTGTGGTTATTGAAGAATTAAAAATTGGTTAGTGAAGCAACAATTGGGCTGTGTGTGTGTAGGGAAAATGCCTGTTCATGTCTTGGCTTGCTAAGCCAAAATCTGAAAATTGAAATATAACCGAATGACTGCCTTTTCTTTCTTATGAACCCCGTTTCTTACGAACCTTTTCTTTCTTCAACCCTGTTACAGTAAGCCTGGTAATTCTCCTCTCTGTCATTGTCACAGGGTGGTCACTTCAGATAACACCACCCACAGCTCCATTTGGGTGTGAGCTAACCCTCCGCACAGGCTACACAACAAGCTATTTACGATCCCTCTGAATCTTGCCAAAAAGAAGACGGGCCCTACTGCTGTGCCACAAAGGTGCGGGACAGCTGTTGAAGGGGCAGGATGGATCAATCTAAGTAGAAACAGGCATGGACGCTGTTATTTGGTTCAAACCAAATTGTACCAACAGCAATCCATGTACCAATCTCTATGCCAGAATGGACAGGCCCTTCGTTAAACAGAGATGTTAAAACAGAAAGGGAAGGGAAGCGATCAACCTTCACTGTGACTGGAGAAGAAACACTGCTTGTTTTTATTATTATTATTATTATTAATTGTACACAGGATAGACTGGGATGAGGACGTGGTTGTCACAGGCACAGATAAATTACAGCTCACACAAAAAGCAGATGATAGGTACTTACAAGCATAATAGAGCTCATTGTAACAGGATAATGATAATCTTTAAAAACAAGAGGCTGGTCCATGGAACCGACTGAGGAAAGAAGTCAGCGTTTACCTCCTCTGTTCGTACCGACGTCTAGGGCAGTCGCTCTTCCTAGAACAGATTCTAGTCCAGTCCTGTGCAACTGCAGGGCGTGAGCCGAGAAGAGCTGTGTCTTCGGGGTGTGGCCCATTTTGTGTCTCTTCCCTCCCCACCCAAGGGAAAACAGCCCACCTTAGTCCTGGAACCGGTTGAGAAGCTCACAGGTCTTCTTCTCAAGAAGCTCATAGATCTTCTTCACACGCTTCTCATTGGCGGTCCGGACATAGCTGTTTGGGTCCAGAACGGCCATGCCGTCGTGCACTTCCCCCATGATGATCAGGGGCCCGTCCTCAGTGGTCATATTGGGGCACGGGCAGTTCCAGTCCATGTCCGTCAAGGTCACCTCCAGGTACTTGATGTTGAAAAACTTGAGGCCCATCTTCTCGTCCTTCAGGACATCGTCCAGCGCAAAGCGGGCAATGCCAGAGTCCTGGTCTTCGATGATCTCCATCAGCCGCCCCACGATGGCAAAGTCGCTGCGACAGAGACTCAGGACCATCTTGCTCTTCAGGCGGCAGGCTTTGCACTGCAGGGTCTTGGGAAAGGGGCACAGATCCTCACAGCTCTCTTTGCTGTCAAAGTTGTTCTCGTTGCCCTCACAACCACCGTAGATGAAGGAGTGGCATTGTTTCATCAGGTGGTTGTAGGCCCAGCGTGGTTCCCAGTTCTTACAGGGGCCCTGGACCATGGGAAGCGTACACAGGTTGACCGTGTTACTGACGCAGGCCAATTGGCACTCCTCATAAGTATCAAAGTGGTTCTGGTTGCCCCCACACCCACCGTAGCGGAATGTGGCGCAAGAGCCTTTCTTGGCATCGAAATGCCAGCGGACTTGGTGGGCCTCACACTCTTGTTTATCCGGTTCCTTCAGGCACTCGCCAGGCAGGAGCTGTGGGGTGGTGGGTGTCTTCGGCTCTCCTCTGGAGTGCTCCCTCTTGATGACGGAGAGCGGAAAGTCTGCTCGTAGAAGACCGGCGGAGTTCCTGGCCGTGCACGTATAGATCCCGGCATCCTCCAGCTGTGCGTTGTAGATCACCAACTGGCCAATGTTGGTCACAACTACATTGCCATACATCTGGTCGGGCCGCATAATGAAGTTTTCCTGGTGGTCGCTCTGCTTCTCCCATGTGATATCCGGACGGGGCCGCCCGCTCACGTCGCAGTGGAAGCTGACGGTACCGCCTACGTAGACCGACTGGTGGAAGGGGTTGTTGTAGAGGGCGGGAGGTATTGGCAGCTCAGCAGCCACGGCACCAGGGGTTGGGTGAGCTGTGGTCTCCACTGGCACCGGGCTGGTGTTGGGCCAGGTGAAAATGTACTTGCAGGGCACGACGGCGAGGCTGATGCCCCGGATGCAAGCCTCAGCATCCATGTAGCACTTGTTGTAGTAGGTGAGTCCGTCAGAGGCACAGGTGAAGTTGGGCTCCTTTTCACACCTGTCCTTGCACTTGCAGACTGGCTGCCCGTCCCAGATGTCACAGTCCGAGCCCTGCTGGGTGCAGACAAAGCTTTCGCAGGTGGCCTCCTGCACCTGCTCCAGGGAGGAGAGGCTTCCGTCCGCATACCGGGCGGCCACACAGCTCCGCAAACCACAGACGTTGGTGCAACATTTCTCAAAGCCTTCACAGTCCTGTTGGAGAAGGAGGAGCAAAACCTGTCAGTTCAAGCCACCTTGTGCCCTTCTTGCCATCACAGTGCCCATTCTCTGTCTTAAGAACCCAGAAACCCATCTCATCCCAGACAGAGCATTGGTACATCTAGCTCAGGGAGGCACAAAAAATTTTTTTGGGGGGGGCCCAAGGGCCACCTGCCATATTTGGCTCAGGAGCGATAAGCAAAAGTATATCCTGCCTCTCTCCTTACTTGGAGGGAGCTGGGAGCTTTTTCTACACCCCAGATCCCAACAAGATCTGTAAAACACGGGCAAGCCTTCTCATTTGGCTGGGGGCCATTGGATCAGGGCCCACAACGGCCATGGCTGGGGGCGATGTGTGCGTGTGAATTGTGCAACTGCCCAGCTGGTGGGTTTTGTACCCTGGGTCTACACTGGCCAGCAACTAACTCTCAGCATTTCAGGCACAAATCTTTCTCACCCCTAAGTGAAAGAACTGGGGATCAAACCTGGGACGGCCGACATGCCTCTGAACTGCTCTGCCTTTGAACAAGGGCCTAAACCTGATGGAATGAAATTATTTCATTTCATTTCTTTTTTCTTTGGCAACAATGCCGTCTGAGCTCACAGAAAACAGTGAGCAAAATCCTGTGCCATGAATTTGCGCCCGTGTAAAGCAGATCCAACACCAGAAATAATTGACTTAAATCGAAAGCTTTTTATCACCCTTTCAGGCTCCCTAGAGGTCTTTTACGACCCAGAGAAGCTGTTGGGAGACTCATAAGAAGGGGGGGGGGGGGAGCCTTCAATAGTCAAAAATTGTTGCCAGATCACAGCCACTGGGATTGAAACTGCCAGTGATTTATTTATTTATTTTAATATTAAAGGCTCCCCATCGCCACCATCCTGAGGCTCCCAAAGGCAAAAGGGAGTCCTAGGGAACCTCGGAAGCTGAAAGTGAGGGATAGGAAGGTTTCAGTTCATTTAAATTTATTATTTCCTACACGGGATCCAGTTTATGTCAGGGCAATTTGACGCAACAGGATTTTGCCCGATGACCTATACAACAAGAATCCTTTTCTATCACAATTCAAATATTTCATTTTGTAATCAACTCTATAACTGTTTTAAAATAAAATCTATTTTAGTTAGCATAAAGGTAAAGGTAAAGGTTCCCCTTGACATTTAGTCCAGTCGTGTCCGACTCTAGGGGGCGGTGCTCATCCCCGTTTCCAAGCCGTAGAGCCAGCGTTTGTCCGTAGACAGTTAGTTAGCATAACATTCGATAATCCATAAAACATAATTTAAGAATATTTGTATAATGCTTTTCATAATAATAAATAAAATATCAGAAATTAAAATAACCATAGGTAAAAGGTAAAGGTTCCCCTTGACATTTAGTCCAGTCGTGTCCGACTCTAGGGCGCGGTGCTCATCCCCGTCTCCAAGCCGTAGAGCCAGCGTTTGTCCGTAGACAATTTCCGTGGTCACGTGGCCAGCACGACTAGACACGGAACGCCGTGACCTTCCCACCGTGGTAGTACCTATTTATCTACTCGCATTTACATGCTTTCGAACTGCTAGGTTGGCAGGAGCTGGGACAAGCGACGGGAGCTCACTCCATCGCGTGGATTCGATCTTACGACGGCTGGTCTTCTGTCCTTGCAGCACAGAGGCTTCTGCGGTTTAACCCGCAGCGCCACCACGTCCCATACACAACAATTAAACATTGCATAATAAAAAATAACCTGAAGACATTCATAAAATACCACAGACCCATGGAAAAGAGGCCATGTTAACTGCAAGGTGACACTCCATCAGAATGTAATCTGAAATACTATTTTTTTAAACCTTACAATTCCTCCAAGGATCTCAAGGTGTCATCCATAATGACACACACCCCCTTATCTTTACAATAAGCCTCTGTGATAGATCAGGCTAATGGTCTGCCCATGGTCACCCAGAAGACTTCAGAGCTCATCGAGGATTTTAACTGAGATCTCTCTAGTCCTGGTGCTTACACCAAGCGATATCTTCATCACAGAAACCCAGGTGTGGTAGATAACTTTTCTTTAGGGTTGGCTGCTAGTTTAGCAGAAGCAGGACAGCTTTTGGCAATAACGCATGAATAATCATTAATTATACATCTGTTTAAACCACAAACATTAAATTCATTAGGTTTCTAGCCAAATGACCCCAAAAGCTACCAATCAATGTAGCTTTATGAAAATAACATTTTACAGATAGCAGTAATGACAATTTTAACCATTAAACAACAGCTAGGTTGTGATCAATGTTTGTGTATGGTTTGCGTAGACTGCTGTGGGTAATTGCAGCTAATTGATTACGTGCCGGCACAGTCGTGAATTACTTTTATAAACATCTGTTTAAATGCCCAGTTGTGCCACAGCGAGGCATTCTGGCATCTTGTCTCTTAGCCATGACAAGTTTCACCAATCTTGGGCAAATACCGGTAGGATTCTGGCCATTTATTTAAAGCATACGTGTTCACACACTCCCTCCCCTCATAAAAAAAGAAGAAGGATACATTGACCTTCAGTAGACAACCAGGAGAGAACTAATGTTTGTCTTAAATAGCTGCTAGCTTTTCTAAAAGTACCGCTGTCAGAAGCTATGGCCAATAGTGGTCAGCTCTTCCGGCAGGTACAGGAGTCACTTGTCTGTACAGAGTTAATAACTCATTAACTCCTCTCACGTAGATTTCTATAGCACACATACAGAAGCTGTTAGAGATTTCTTGGTAGATTAGATTTGAATGTAAATGCCTCTGCTTGCATCCATCCACCTCATCTTAGCAAGCCTTTTCCACTTTGAGACAGAGACGGTTCTGCTTCCAATTCTTGAAATGCTAGAATAATATTTTGAACTTCGAACAGTATTTTGCAATTACGTTATCCACAAGAAACAAGAGGCACTAGCTTTCTGCTGGGATCTTCCCAGGGAGGGGGGTGGTATGTGTTAGGAAACTGGCCGTTGTGACCTGCAGAAGTAGCTGAGATTTTGGCAACCCTAATACTGTGTCCTGTATCTAATGGTTTCTGTGGTGTGTGGTTTTGTAGTCTACAAGAAAGTGCGTACAGAACTTGGTCTTCCTTTTGCATATAACCATCTGGTAACGTATGGTGTGCTTCTTAAAGAGCAGATAGACATGGTTCCATCATCTTTTAGATTGTCCTCGGTATTGTCATATAGGCCTAGCAACTTTCTTTCTCAGCTGAATGTTTGCATTGTGGTGTTCGTTGTCTATTTTTTAAAGAAGTCCATGACTCCAGAGGGTAGTTTAAAAATTACACTCCTGATGGTGTCAACAGTGAATAAACTCTGTAAACCCCACTGTTTTAGAGTTAGCAAATCAAGTAGCAAATTAATTCTGCTACTTCAGCACGTTAAACAATGATGTCAGCGCCAATGAATTAATTTTCCAGTTTCTGATATCGGCTAATGTTTAACATTAACAAATTAACGTTCTAAGCTGTGGACACATTTTGCTGCCTGAGGTAAAAGACAAGATAATGTCCCTATAGTATGATTTAACAGCCATGGACAGTGATTCTGGTACTTCCACTCACTGCCTTTCTTCCAATGGCAAGAGAAGGTTCTCCATGTGCTTCTCCACCAGGTGGAGGTAAGGTGTACAAGTTTTTAAAACTATTTCACAATCAGAAATCAAGGTTTCTCCTCCTTTAGGGCTGCTCACTCTGAGATTTGTCTCCTCAAGCCCAGAGAACTGGAGAAGTACAGAAATCCCCTCAGACTCCAAGTGGCCGTCTAAGACTTGGCAAGTTTACTGCTCCCTGGGGCAAATACCTCACTCTACCTAATAGTAGGAACGGTCTTTGCAATAGATAAGCATTAAGGTACTTTAGCAAAGTAAAGTTGCTAAGCAGTTCTAAAACTTCTTTAATGAAGATGGTTCCCGTAACCAATCACTTTTTTTCAGACTAATTTTTCCACCAATTTTTAAGTTGATATCTGTTTAATTCTTTTTAAGGATTGCAATGACTTATGGCTTTTAAAGTTTTTAATATTGTTTGTTTTTAATACTGTAAGCTACCTTGGGTCCTCTTGAGGAGTGGGGTACAAATAATTTACATAAATAATAATAAATAAATAATTTGTTCTGGAATAAGTTGGTTTCAACTCAGCCCAGTATTTGCCCTGAATAACTGTGAATGTTAAAAATTGCCACCCCCTCAAAAAGCTTGGGGGAAAAAAACCTCATAAATTACCACTATGACTTCATTAAGGGAAGAAGAATGAAGTGGCTGCTTTACATCCTTAATGAGAATAAGACTCCAGATGTATAAGTGGATATTGAATTTTGGCCCCCAACCTCAACACTGTATGGCTGGGCTCTTTTCCGCCTGATATTAATTAGTTATGTGCTATCAAATTGGAACTGACTTATAGGCACCCTGACAGGGCTTTCAAAGTAAACAAAACATTCTAGGGAGGGGTTTTACCAGTTCCACAACCCCAGTGAGCTTCCATGGCTGAGTGGGGATTTGAACTCAGGCCTCCTACGTCCTAGTCCATTATCAGTCTATCTACTACACCACTCTTAGTCATCTGCAAAGGGAAGGTATCTTATGGGCTTCCAAGTGATCAAGAATTCAGTCTGAAACTATCAAATGTCTTACCACAAACCCCTGCTGAAGTCATTCTTTCTGAATCGGGTAGCTTCACGCTTCACCCTGGTCTGAAATTCCAGCCCGTCCCTATGTCTTATCTTAGACCATGGCAGCTACCCAAAGCCTAGCCTTCTTAAGCAACCCTCCACACTCTCCCTCAGTGCTGGCTAAGCCTTCTTAGGGTTCTTCGTCTTTAAATGGGACTTGGTAGGGACAGCCCTGAGAATAAAGGACATATTTGCACAGACGACAGTCCTCTGTAAAACAGGACTTCTACAGCGACCCTAGCCAAAGAGCAAACGGGACTCTCCTCTCAAATAAAGGGATGGAACACCCCAAACCAGACAAGTTACTTTAGCACAAGAGATTTGAAAAAACCCACACAGGCCTCTTCTCGGCTATGGCAGGGAAGAAAATACAATAGTTTCTTCCCCTTTCAGGGCACCTAAAATGTGCCGCAGTAGGTAACTGTTGCTCTTTACCTAATGACAGACCTGGTCCTAGAATCATAGAATAATGGAGTTGGAAGTGACCTATAAGGCCATCGAATACAACCCCCTAATCAAGGCAGGAATCCAAATCAAAGCAGATCTGAAAGATGGTGGTCCAATTTCCTCTTGAATGCCTCCAGCGTTGGAGTGCTCACAACCTCCCTCTGAGGTCATTGGTTCTACCGTTGTCATACTGCTCTAACAGTTAAGAACAAGACCAGTTCCTGCTCCTCCTCTGGATGACTACCTTTCCAGTATTTGAAAAGTGCTATCACATCTCCCCTCAGTCTTCTTTTCTCAAGGCTAAACATGACCAGTTCTTTCAGTCGTTCCTCATAGGGTCTGGTTTCCAGTCATTCATGTTGCCCTCTTCTGAAATGCTCCAGTTAGTTGGCATCCTGCTTGCACAGGGAAACTAGTGTGCTTGTGAATGATTATTCTTCACTTGCAACAGGATTTCAGCCAGTATCTACCATTTAAGGAATCAGAAGCAATAAACAGTCCTATGGCACTTAAAACAGTAACACATGCATTATTGCATGAGTGTTCCTAGACGATAATACATTTATTACAGTATAAATGTATTAGTCTTTATTATGCCATGCTTTTCTGCAATAAACTAACTTTGAAATTACATATTGGTGCATTTTCACCCAAACCTGTCACAAGTCAGTTCAGCATTTTACCACAATGAACCAGTTGTCTTATTATAGTTTGTCCTACACAAGCAACAGAATGACACATGCAATAGGGAAGAAACTGATCTATTTCAAACTCTGTTTATTTACTTAATTTATACCCTTCTTTTCTTCCCAAAAAACCCACTAATGCCCTAGATGAGAGATTATATCTTTTCTTCTAGCCTTCTTTCTCTCACACACACATACATACACACACACACACACAGAGAGAGAGAGAGAGAGAGAGAGAGTAGTAAGCCACAACCACAGCAGGCCTATTGAATCAATAGAACTTACAGAGAAGTTGACTCACCAAAGCCCCACTGATTCAATGGGCCTACTCCAGTTGTGGCTCACTGCTGGTAATAACGACAAGCCAATAAGTAGAAAAATGGTGTTAGTCCATTTCACTCTTTTGCATGTACAGGCCAGATTCAAACCTATGTAAGGCATTGCCTAGGTTTTCTGGTCTGATTCCTGGCAGTGGGATGTTCGACTTGGTAATAGGGATGTTCCATTTGTTGCTTGGGTTCTTTTAAACTACAAATCCCACAGTTCTCCATTCTGGGAGCCTTACCTGACAGATGCTTCCCAACTCCTAAATGTGGCTCACCTGGGAGCAGGCAGGAGCCTGTGGTCCAGCATATGCTTAACTCCACCCACCTTCCTGTTTGCCCCTGCATCCTGGTACGCGTTCTGACCCGGCTGGCAGCCGACTCTTACTGCAGGAGGACACCCAAGGGGGCCGTGCAGGGGGTGGCACACATAGCTTGGTCCTCTACCCCTCACGGACGCTGGCTGCCCTCCTACCTGTTCCCTGAGGCACCTGCTGCCTTCTGGCACACTGTAGGGTCAGGCCTGGTCAGGGAGAGGGACTCGAGTTATGGGACTCGCTGTCAAATCAGGCTTAAGTCGCACCCGTGACTCGACTCAGACTCGACACGTTGTTTTTCCCCCCAATGACTTTGACTCACAACCCACCCACCTCATCCCTTTCTTCTGGGGGGAAAACTTGTTTTTAATAGGGATCGGGCTTGGGGCTTGGGACTCGGACCCAAAGTCATCTGTGCATTTTATCTGGAGTAAATCCATCTATCTATCTTGGGATATTATTCTTGAAAAAAAAGTTGACTCGTGGATATTGGTTAACTAAAAGCATAATCAAGCAAGGCAAGGTTTGGAAATGGGGCTCCTGTTCCTTTCTTTCACCAACCGAGCTGCAGCAAATCCTGACGAATCCTGAAATAAAAGATTCCCCTGAAAAGGCACATTAATATGGTTAACAGATATGTTTATTTGTTGGTCACATTTCCACATTTATGATTTTCTTGGCATTCTAATGGTATAACTGCTGATCTCTCAACTTAGATTTTACATGTCATTATTTGTGACTTTTTTGTTTTGAGTGATGTGTCCGTTTTTGTATGTACAGTATGTATCTTGAAAATCACGTATGAAATCTCTCTCTCTATAAATACATATACACACTTTTTAAAGCTGCAGATGGCAAGCACTACCTTAGAGAAGGTACCCTTCCTCTTTTCATATAGAAGGGATCATGCTTTCGAAGACAGCTATTACATTGCATCTGTGTATTATCTAAAATCAAAGAAAGTATCCTTCTTGCTTCTGTCAGAAACCCTATTTTTTTTTCTAAATGTAAAGTTAAAGTGACAAATAGACTAAGAAGCTCATGATTAGTCTATTCAGATTTCTTTTAACAAGGTGGCAGCCCTAATTTTAAGATTGTCCTACTGCCTTGCTGTCTTCACAATTACTGGATCTAAATAGCATGCATTTCCTTTTCCTCGGTCCCTGTAGGCACCTGAGGTGGAGAGTGCTAATTTGCCTCAGCGTCTACGGTACAGACGTCAGCAGGCAGAGTGTTGCAGCTTGAATGTTGCAGGAAAAAGGGCGAGATTTTTGTTTAGGTGGTATTAGAGCAGAAAGAAGGAAGAGAAAAATGGTCTGGTTTCCTGGCATCCTGGCTTTGTAGTTTCCACTTTATAACTCCCCAGTATCTGTTGTAATTCTGTATCTCTTTTCAGGACTGACCCAAGACATTTACTTTTACGAGGCAGAACAGCAAAGGATTCCTTCCTCAACAGTACTCAGAAGCAACATCTCCAAAGCCAACCAAGGTCTTTGGGGGCGGGAATTCCCCACAAGTCTCTCCCAATTCCTGTTGGTAAAAATATTGTAAAAACCAAGCAAACAACTATCTGGGGCCACGTCATGGCCCAAAACCTGCCCCTGAAGCGGGCGCCACCCTTTGTGTAATGCTAGGGCCAGCCGTGCTTTCTCCTGCAATATGTAATGTACAGTATGTAAAGCAAAAGTATGCGTTGTCTTAGCTGTGTCCAGTGGCGTAGTGGAGTCAGGGCCTCAGGAGTATATCACTAGCAGGGGCTCTGCCATCATCCACCACCTTTCCTCAGACCTCCCTTTTTCTTCTGAGCTCAGCTGAAGTCCTTACAGCTGCTGGGAGAGAAACTGATTTTTCCTAAAGCAGTATACTTATAGTTATACTTTTATTATACTTATTATTATACTTATTATACTTATTATACTTATTATACTTTTATTATGATTATGATGATTATGATGATTGTGATGATTGTGATGATTGTGATTATGATTATGATTATGATTATGATGATGATGATGATGATTATTATTATTATTATTATTATTATTAATGTTTTATATATTGTTGCAAGCATTCCAGCTGTAATGCAAAGGTAGGTTGGTCTTGATGGTAGTTAAGAGCCATTAACTCTACAAAGGAGCTGCCCTATTATTATTATTATTATTATTATTATTATTATTATTATTATTATTATTATTATTATTAACAGAATGATCCTGTGGCTTATGTTCAGGCGTGGGCTGACCATGGGGACTATCATGAGGAGCACCTGCATTTTCAAACTTAGTACAACAACACCGACTGTGTGCAGAACCGACTTATCTCTCCCTTCTAAAAGTTACTTTTACTAAGGTACAAGAATAATAGTGTATAGAAGCCCATTCAGGCATAAACGTTCTCTGTGCTTTTTGTACTGGGGGAGGCTGACCTGGAGAATAAGGGCATGTCCAGACTGGGCCTTTGAGGGCTAGTTGAGGTGGGAGGAGCAATAGGCCATGCAGGATGGACCTCCTCGGATCCAAATGGCAAGAAAGAGAGCAAGACAAGCTATGTGTGGTAATGCAAGGGGAGAAAAAAGGAGTCGATCAAAAGCAGACAGACAGAGGGACACCCATCTGTCCTTTGTGCTCCCCTTTGACAACATCAAGTTTGAAGAGGAAGAGGGCGGGAGGGGAAGGCGGAGAGAAAGGAGTGAACACACGCAGAGAAGGGAGGGTGATGCATCCTTCTACCCACCCCGATCTTGCCAGTGGAGACAAGAGAAAGAGATTCTCACACACACACCTTTGCCCCTGCTATGGCACTCATGAAATTGTACCCTATGAAATATGGTACACATATATACACACACACACACACACGTACACAAAGAAGAAAAGAGGGAGATTGCTCAAGGGTTTAAAGCAGATTGAAAAGGAAAGGGGAGTGCGCACCCAAACAAGAGAACTCTCGAAGAGGATTTCTGTGTCTCTGTAGAAATAAAAGCAAATCAGGCAAGAAATAAAACAGGCAAAAATTAAAACAAATATTTTAAAAATAAAGACAAAAACGTTGTGGCATCTTAAAGATTCACTGTTGTATTTTGATGCGAGCTTTCGTGGATCGGGTCCACACACCCCTCTCCCTTTGCACTTTGCCCACTAGCTGCGCTTCCCTTTTCCACCTCTCTTTTGGACGCAACAGAAAAAAAAACCCCACAGGAAAAAGAAGAAGAAAGAAAAGAAAAAAAACACCAACATGCCTTTCTTTGCTTTCGTAACTGCTGGATAGCCCAGTGGTTGAAGTCTCCGGCTGAGGAGCCAGAAGTTGGGAGTTCGATTCCTCACTTGTGCCTCCGTGACAAGAGGCTGGACCCAATGATCCAGAGGGTCCCTTCCAGCTCTGCAGTTCTAAGATGATGATTATTACTAGTAGTAGTAGTGTGTTCAGTTTGCTGATATCCTGAAGCAGCTTGTTTATTAAGCACTTCACAATACCAGAAATTCTAACTGGAAGGAACCTTGTCAGCTTTGACAGCTGGAAGGCTTGACTGGTGGTTTGTTCCCATTGACCCCACTCATAAAAGTAGAGCATGCCAACCTGTGCCAAAAGCAGTAGATGCCCCTGACACGGCCTCCAAAAGGTGCAGATTGAGGTGCCCTGAGGACCAAATTGCTCTCCTCTTAATGTGGATGCCAGAATCATCGAATAATTGAGTTGGAAGAGATCTATAAGGCCATCAGGTCCAGCCCCCTGCTCAATGAAGGAATCCTAATCAAAGCATATCTGAAAGATGGTTGTCCAATTTTCTCTTGAATGCCTCCAGCATTGGAGCACTCGCCATCTCTCAGGGTAATTGGTTCCGTCATTGTACTGCTCTAACAGTTAAGAAGTTTTTCCTGATATTCAGACTAAATCCGGCTTCCTGTACCTTGAGCCCATTATCATTTGCCCTCCATTCTGGGATGATCGAGAACAGATTCCGCCCCTCCTCCGTAGGACTACCTTTCAAGTATTTGAAAAGTGCTATCCTGTCTCTTCCCTCAGTCTTTTCTCAGAAAAAAGAGTGGACCAATCTGCCCCAGCAATGCACCAAACCGGTGAGAACATGCCTGTCTGGACATGCTCTTAGCACAAGTAAAGGCAGGCAAATCTATCACAGAAGCAGAACACCCCACCTTGCTTCAGGGTTTCCCCAGTGCTCAATCCACTGAGGAGAACCCTTGTCTCCACTCAGGTAGCAAAAAGCACACCCTTCCATTAGTGGCCCCACTTCAGCTCTGAGGCAGTTTTATTTCTGAAGCACTCTCTGTCATTCTCACAGGGATGAAACCTGCGCACAATATCATTTGCACAATGGTGCAGCCAAGATCCCTTGGGGGACATTGCAACTTCAGACGTAAACACATCAATATACTTTTCCATAGAAAGCCGTGGTGCCCTTCCTCTCTGCTCTATGGAACAGGGATTATCTCTCGGCGGCACGCAAGAAAGCTCAGTCATTTTCATCATGGCTGTCTTTGAAGAACTCCAGTAATAATATCCTGTCAATTTTGGAATAATAATCTTTTGTAATGGATGGCAAAAAGTCGGAAAATGGGGTGTTTTTAAGGTAGCCTCCAAGCAAACACATTGTGAGCAAACTGGTGAGGGACTTTGCCAAGGCTTTGGGTGGCAGCATGATCTTCACTTGGGGTTGGGATGATGCTGGAAGCCAGACAAGGCGGGGCCTGAACCCCTCGCCATAACAACCGCTCGCACCTCCCCGGGAAAAGCTCCCCTCACACCAGGAATGGGGTGCCCTGCTTTACACCAGAGGGCAAGATTCTTCCCCCTGGAGAAGTACAGAATTAACTTCCAGCCTGTCCAGCTAAGGGTAGGAAAACCTGGATTCAAAGTCTTACTCAGTTTTGATTGTTACTGGGAGACCCTGACCTGGTTGTGACTTCTGGGGTTCTTGTTTGGATAACATAGTTGGAGGAAACGGGTGGGGGGGAACGACATATATCAACCTGAAGTACTGGAGGAAAAGAAGGAGATAAATATAAAGAAATAATCAAGTTGGGATAATGACAAGAGTCCTATGAAGAAGAAGAAGAAGTCATAAAAATGTGTGAAGGTTTTGACAGAGAAGTGAGGTAGCACTCCCTTAACACAAATTCCCTCAGGCTGTCTCCTGACGACAGTCGGTTGGTTTGTTTCTTTATTATATTTTTATACCACCCCATAGCGCACAAGCACTCTCTGGGCAATGCACAATAGCCAGGATATCAAATTACAAAACAATAACAGAAGCCATTCAACATATTCAAGACTAACTATATACAAATATAGCATTTGTAATATACTATTTGTATAGTCATCAAAGAGTAATACAAATTCAAAACATAGTATCCTCTGATGATGATGATGATAGTTAAGGAACTTCAGCAGGTCCAAAATGCAGAAGCCAGATTACTAACTGGGGCTGGTCACAGGGATCACATCATCCCCCTATTATAGCCGCTCCACCGACTGCTGATCTGTTTCTGCGCTGAATTCAAAGTGTTGGTTCTAACCAATAAAGCCCTAAATGGCTTGGGTCGAAGCTATTTCATTGACCACCCTCTCCCTTCATGAGCCTGCTCAATTGTTGAGATCATCAGGAGACGCCTTTCCCTCGGTCCCACCACCCACACCGGGGCATTTGGTGGGCACATGGGAGAGGACCTTCTCTGTGGCTGCTCCTGGACTCTGGAACTCCCTCCCACTGGAAGCCGGGCTGGCCCCGTCTTTGCTGTCCTTTCGCAAGTAGGCAAATATTTTTCTCTACAGGAGGCTCTCCCTGAGTGACTGGCTGCCTGAGTGGGGGTTTGGAATGGATGGTTGCGCCTGACTGCTTTGAATGGGTTTTGGTGTTGCTTGTATTTTGATAGTATGGTATTTGTTTGATCCCTTTTTGTATTTGTACACTCACTGCCATTAGCTTTAATATTGTATTTTAATGATGTAAGCTGCCTCCGATCTTTTTGCAGGAGAAAGGTAAGGTATGTGTGTATGTGTGTATGTGTGTGTGTGTGTGTATGTGTGTGCGTGTCTACCTACCTGGAACAACAGGGCAAATACTGTTGGAAGAGCATGGACAGAGCTGGAGAAGGTTGCTTTTCTTGGACTGCAGCTCATGCGATCTAAACCAAACTGGTTGGAAGATTCTGGGCCATGTAGTCCCCCAAATTATTTTTTTCCAAACTCTGCTCCTGCCTGTGCCACACCATGACCCCTTGGTACTAATAACACCAGAAATCTGAGGTCAAAGAGGGAGGAACATGTGGTGTGGCTACTTGCTTGGCCAGCTGCGAGGGTGGGAAAGTCACCCCTGGCATGGGCTTCTCCCAGATGACCTCGGCCTTCCCGTGGGAAGGAGACACCTTGGCAACTTTCTAAATTAATAGAGTAATATAAGCCTCCTTTTAGCCGCAGTTCACAAAATAGCTTGCCTTCTCTCCTTGACAAGCTCAGCCCTACCATGAGGCAGAGGGAGGTCGCTATCAGAGGCAGCAGCCCCAGGGACACAGCAACGTACCTGGATGAGCGGAGCCTGGCAACAGTCACACATGCACTGGTAACAACCAGACTGGACTACTGCAATGCGCTATACATGGGGCAGCCTTTGAAGACGGTCCGGCGACTGCAACTGGCACAGAACCGGGCCGCGCGGCTGGTAAGTGGTGCTGCCTCACGGACTCATATCACTCCGGTTCTGAAAAATTTACACTGGCTGCCGGTTGCTGCTTGGGCCCAATTCAAAGTGCTTACTTTGACATATAAAGCCCTAAACGGCCTAGGACCTGGTTACCTAAAGGACCGCCTTCTTCCATACGAGCCTGCCCGTCCTCTAAGATCAGGTCAGGAGGCCCTTCTGAAGGTGCCATCCCTGAAAGAGGTGAGGGGGATGGCATGTCGAAATAGGGCCTTCTCGGCTGTTGTCCCCCAACTTTGGAATGCCCTCCCTATAGAGATCCGCCTGGCTCCAACACTTTTGGCTTTTCGGCGCCAGGCAAAGACCTTTCTGTTTAGCCAGCATTTTAATTAAATAGTATTCTTTAGCTGGCCATATGAGCAGCAGGATTTATTAATATTAATGTTTTAATGATTGTTTTTAATATAGGATATTATTATAATATTGCCTATTTTTAATGGTTTTAATGTTTTTAAAAGTTTTAATATGGTTGTACGCCGCGCAGAGACCACTGGTAATGGTGTGGCTAAAAAAATCTTGTAAATAAATAAATAAATAAACTTATAATGGTAATGGTTAATTTGCTGTTATGAGCCAGAAATCTCATGGGATTTTACTGTGCCCGTAAACATTCAAGCTGCTTTCATGTTTTGTGGGCTTTTTTTTTGCTTTCCAACATGCAACAGGGACACAGCTGAACACATGACGAACAGCCCCAGAAGAACACATACTGCTTGTGTGATCACCCTTCCATAGATGGTGAAACAAAAAAAGGGCATTATTGGGACTGTCATGTGTGGCATTTTCTGCCTCGTATGATAATAAACAGGTTTTAGGGACTCTGGACCTTGAATTTGCTGGACCTTTGTTCCACATCAAGCAGCCAATGTTCTTCTCCTGAACCTGCTCCATAAGTCTCTCTCATTCCGAGCTGCATGCCGTCCCATGGAAAAGCACGGCCTATGGACATAACTGCACACAGATAGGCAGCAGCGGTTTCCCTCCCCAGAGGTGTTCATGAGAAGAAAGCAACTTCATTGATAAGTCGGTAGCCTAGCTTTAAAGCGAAACAATATATATTTTCATAACCATGTATAGAATCCCAATTGGGTGTTCTGACTTCCTCCCTTCAGAAATGCCAGCAAAAATTCTCTAGACTGTCTTAGGATGATGACTGAGGTGGAAGATCCTAATCACAGCTTCTTCTTGAAAGAAATTGCTTCACGATTCATATTAGCGTTCCAGCTAGCTCAGTATATCTACACTGCAATAGACAGAAGATATGCAGTCATATAGAGGATCCAGGGTCCGGAGGATTGAAGTTCTTCTAGGATCAAAGCAGGATTAGCTGGGATGCTAATATGGGCTTTCCTGTTGTATTTTAAGCATAGGTGCCATCTTCATAGTTGCTCAGCAAAAGTGGAGCTTTTTCTAGCTGCAATATATAGGTATGGGCTCTCTCTCTCATAATACACCCTATTTTGGTGTTGTTTTGTCATGAGATGGCAATTAAGACCCATTAGATTTTTAAAGAATGGGTTCTGTTGAAAAGACAAAGAACTTCTAGGACTATGGAACAACACAGCCTACCTACATTTTTAGACTTTGCTTGGCTGTGGGAATTCTCAGATTGCCATTTCTTCTTCAGATTTTACCAGTAAATACCACTAGGTAGATCTCGATCAATGGTGGTATCAACAGGAATATTTAATTTCTAATTATTTAACAAAAGTAGTAATAAACTGATTCCCTCCCCCGCTTGAAATAATGCATTAATTTTAATGGATTTACATTAAATCCACTACTTTTAACAAGCAAGCCATGCATAAATATTGTATTATAAAAAGCGTTGTTGGTGCCACTCAACAGCATTATTTATTGCTGTGGTTTCTATCAAGAACAGATGTTTGCACAGCTCCTGCTGTGTAAAGGAAGCACACACACACTTCTAATAAAGAATTGGTCTAGAAGCAGTAAGAGGCTAGATATTTTCCAAAAATTAGGTGTTCTCTAAGAGTCGCAGTCCAGATTAGGAGCCATGGCTATAGACGAAATCGATAACTCATCATCGCTTTTGCATATATCTTTGTAGCATACTTCCACGGAAACCACTACAGAAAGTAAAGTGACTGGGTATTTGTGTAACTCACATCTCTCTCTACTACACCCTCTCCTGCACAGCTACCTTAAAAATATTGACCAGTTTCCTAATACATGGATCCCACCATGCAAAAATCACACAAACAGAAATTATTGGCTTCTAACATCCTATGGATAATTTAGTTTTAGCAATACTGCTTTCTTCAAACCGCTGAAGCCATTCACACTCAAAGTTCTTCTGTCAAGAAACCTCTGCTTTAGGGTTGGTCCATGCATGTCATCCAAGATTCCTGTTCCACTTTGAGACAGACACTGGTTCTGCTTCAAATGCTAAAATAAGTCTTTCAAATTCTACAATCATTTTTCAAATATCTAACATCACTGCTGAAGCTAAATTATCCACGGGAGGCTGGAAGTCAATAGTTTTCAGCTTTGTAACTTTCACATGGAGGGACTGCATGCATTAGAAAATTGTTGGCTGTGATCTGAAACAGATATGAAAAGAATTACTGGCTCAGAGTTCTGCATACATTAATGTACTGGTGTTTCATTCTGTAGGAACTGGTAGACAAGATCCAGTGGTGAAAGTTTTCTCAGCTTCACAGTTTTCCGATTACATCTTATGGCATCTTATTGTCCCCACCTGACAGGTGCATCGTGGCATTTGTGGTCTCTTAGCAAAAAAAGTCAGATTGGAAAAGGCAATTTGAAAACCCTACAGGAACCAATGCCAAATGAATCTTTGGGGTCAACAGTAACATCCCATTGTTTATTTCAGAGCTAACGATTCAAGTGACAAGTTAATACTGCTAATTCAAGGAGTTAAACACTTTCATTTTTACTATTTATAGCCACACATGCATTGTCCAGCATCTAATGCTTAACACGAACAAATAATTTTTAAAACCGAATGTTCCAAGCTCTGCTCCCCACGGTCTCCCCAAATTTTCTGCTGCTCAAGAGATGCTGCTCAAATGAAGAAAAGGTTGAGGTAACCAAGAGTGAATTTTAGTGTGGATGGGCTGTGAGTGCCATTCAACTTTGGTACTCAAAACAAACGCTTGGGTGCAGAATTCCTTAATTCTAACTTCATTCTAATTGACAGATATCAGATTTCTAGTTTTTAAAAAAGCATATTCTACACTGGCTGGCTGCAAGGCTTTCATGAAGATTTCCCCAACCTTATGTGGAGATCCTGGGGATTGAATTTAGGACATGTTGCATGCAAAAAACGCTATGTCATATATTACCCTACATGCTGCCCTTGCCTCCACTCATTAGTTTTGGGCCAATTCACCAATTGCACACCCTACTGTGGTCTTGGGCGGCTCCTATTCATGACCCAAGTGGGCTCCTTGATGGATTTTGTCCCACAATCTCCCTCTTTCCCGCTGCCACTTTGCCAACTATCTTGGCAATCTGGTACCCAAACTCTGCCAGCACCTGGAGAGATCATCCCTTCCGACTGCTTCACAATGGAGTTCCATTTAACCCAGACATTCTTCTGGGCAGGACAGACGAGACCGTGGCACAACTCATAGAAGCAGGAAAAAGCAACCTTAAATGTTTCGTCTGTCCTTAAATGAAGGTGTTGGCTTATGAGCCAAAAAACCCGACGTGCTGTTTCGGAAGGATTTGAAGCAGCCAGCAAAGAAATTCCTCCAAGCATGCACAAAGCATTTCTATCTTGCTGTTGAGAAACGAGACACTGGGAGCATTGGGGGAAAGGAAGATACAGAAGCCAGGGACCCCAAAACAAAAGCAGCTTTTGTGACCCGTGAAAATAAACTAAACTTTGGGCTGCAGAATCCTAGTGTAGGTTGACTAAAAAGTTAAAAGTAGAGTTTTTGAATTCCCCAGGACTCTCCCTCAGGGGCAGATCAACGTTTGTGCCACCTACTACTGTACCTGAAGAAGTTCTCAGGAATTCAAAAGCCTCTCTTCCTGGAAACATTTGCGGGCTCCAGCAAAAGGATCCGGGCAACCGATGGTTCTGAACCCAGTGGGTCCATCCCAGCGCGGTGATCTTCTCGCCCTGCTCTTCCTGAATGCGACCGCCCCCCCCCCCCGGTCCAGTCATCTTTTATTTGGAAACGGTAGAGCGTGAAGCCCCCCCCCCCCCACCTTCTCTATGGGAAGCGCCGGCAAAGCTGCCCAGCGAGGTGCCCCCCCCGTGCGCCCCCCCCCCCCGGGTCCCCGCCAACCTGGCGCATGCTTCACCCTCCTTTTGCCATAGAAGGGCATTTCATCCGAAGGACGCCCCCGCCCCCCCCCCCCCAGACGGCCGGCCAGGCGGGAGATGCCGGCGGGGCGGGCTGGCGGAGCGCGCGGTAGCGCCGGCACTCACCTGGTCGGCGCGGCACTCGCGTTCGCAGGTGCTCTGGGCATCCACCCAAAGGTTGGGGTTCAGCTGGTTGGGGCAGACCCCCAGGTGGTTCATTCTGATTGGCTGCAGGCCGGCCCCTTCTGCCAGGACGGAGAGCAGGGACAGGATCAGTGAGGGCAGCATCGGGTCGGGCTGGGGGGGGGGGGTCCCAAGCTGGCCCTCCTCCGCGCCGTCTCAGGCCGCCTTCCTCTCCCTTCGAGCCCTTCCTCGGGAAAGCCCCGCAGGCATCCGGCGGCGGCGGGCGCCTTTAACCCGCCCGCCTCTCGCTTCTTTCCCCCCCCCCCCACCCGCCGCCCACCCCCCCCCCCCCGGGCAGGAAGAGTCTTCCACTTGGCCCGGTGTGATAGACAAAACAATCACATTCGCAGACGGGAGGGAGAGAGAGAGAGAGAGAGAGAGAAGAGGCTGGCGGGGAGAAGAGGGTTCTCTCTCTCTCTCTCTATATATATATCTTTTAAAAAACCCTTTTCTTCTTCTTCTCCTTCGACCTCCGCGCTTAATTGTCTGCGCGCAATTTCCTCATCTTATCTCCGTCCTTGATGAACTTAGCGTCCATGCCACTCCAGCGGCTTCTTCCCGGCCCCCCAAATCCGTAAGGTCCGGCCTCCACCACCAAAGAGCATCATCCAAGCAAAGCGGCCGCCACTGAGAGTTTCATCGCCGCGGGGCTCCCCATTGCATCCCCTCGGAGCGTCATCCAGGGGTTTTCCGCACTCCCCAGCGCTAGAGGTTCTCCAAAGGTCCAAGTCTCTTTTCCCCGAAAAGAAAAAAAAATGAAGCCAAATCAAAACTGACCCAAACTGGGAAAATTGGGGGGGGGGGGGGATGTCTTTCGATCCAGGACACAAGCAAGGGGGAAAGTTTCTCTTTTAAAGAAATAAATAAATAAACATCTCCCGGACTTGGTAAAAAGACCCTTTGGGAGCATCCACCGGCAAATTCTATCCCTGGCCAGGGCTAACAGAGTTATAAAGCTGTTCAAGGGGTGTGTTGGGGGGGGGGGAGGGGGGGAGGGGAGGGGGGCTGTAACCTGAATCTCCTCCCCTCACCGATGAGTCTGGGAGTTTGGAATGGAAAAGCAACTGACCTCAGACGCTAACCCTGTCTGGGTTGATCGACTGGGCAAACACTGGGAGGAGATCAAAGGGGGCGGGGGGCGGGGGGGGGGGGAGAGCACTGTAGAGCCCTCTGCCGAGAAAGAGAGAGAGACCCACTGAGTGGGGGGAATTCTTTCAGGATGAGAGAAAGGCCTCTTGTCCACTGAAAGCAGGGCTGACCCAAAAGGCTCAGACCTGCCCAGACGCTTTTCCTGGTACCTGGACATCGTTTGCTGGGGTGGGGGTGGTTGCCTTCCTTTGCTTTAAATGTGAAGTGAGCAAAGCAGGCGATGGGAGTTAGCATAGGCCTTAAGGCATTGGCTGAAGTCTCAGGGGACTGCTGTATGTATTTCTTTGGGTCTCCCATGCAACGAGACAAATCTCAGGGCCAGCGATGCTGGAGGAGGGGAAAGTTTGATTTTCGAATGCGTTGGCTTTAAGCATCTCCACCTATTCCCATTGTCACTTGACCTCACTAGCTCAACACAAAGTGCTCTCTCTGTGTGTGTGTGTGTTGGGATTACTTCCCTCCTCGTCCTTAGTCGTTCTGTTTCCATTTATATCAAAAAGACCCTCACACTGATTTCCGCTTTTGCTCCTGAAATTTCAGGCAATAGGAAGCTGCTGAGCTGACAACTGTGGTTGTAATCTCTATTGCATTCCAGTGATGGAGGAAGTTTGAAACCTGGGAATGGTGAAATGGGCCAGCCTCCAGAACTGTATGGTGTAGTGGTTAGAATGGCAGACTACAGTTGGGAGGGACCCAGATTCAAATCCCTGCTGAGCCATGAAACCCAGTGCCTCGGTGTTCTTTGGCCTCTCCGCTCCCTACCTCACAGAGTTGTGAAGATAAAATGGAAAAGGGGGAAAGCCAGGTGTACTGCTTTGAGTTCCTTAGACAAAAGATGAGAAGTAACAAAGAGAGACTGAGATCGGAACAGCTGTGTGGTGGACTGGTAGACAAAGAGTACAATTTATAAATTTAACAGACGTCCAGAACAAACATACCATGAATTAAATCTAAAAGGCATGTTAGTGCTCCTATCCATAACGAAATTGGGAGCGGGGGGATGCCGCTGAATTCTGTGGTACTTTGCTTCTGACTGCACAGATTCAGCTTGAAAAGACTCTGAGCTTTTAAAGTGCTGTTTGTTGTCAGGTGGCACCAAGTGACTTCCGACGTACGGCAACCCTAGCAATTAATGACGTCCCAAAAGTCCTCTCATTAATAGCCCTGCTCAGCTCTTGTAAACTCAAGACCCTGAGTTGATCTACAACTCACTTATTTGTCTTTCTTGCAGTCCATTGCTATCCTCAAAATGCTCTCCCAGGACTATATTTCAAATAAATCTCTCTCTTTTTTTCCTGTCAGCTTTCTTCACTGTCCAGAGTTCACATCCATACATAGTTAACCGGGAATACAAGGTCTCTTGAGTCCCAGTCTCTCATACTATCCACTACACCACACTGCCGTAAGTTTAACACTAGCAATTAAGAAAGTGAAATTGTTAAAGATGTTGTATCCCTTCAACTTGGTCCCCAGTGATATGCTTACACTTGAGGAGCTTTCCTAGTTCTTTCATAACTGCCCTTTCAAGCCTCCATCTTCCTCCTCATTTCTTGACTGCAGTCTCCATTTGGACTGACGACTGAACAAAGGTATACAAAATCTTTAACAATTTCAATTTCTTAATTGCTAGAGTTAAATTTATGTCAGTGTGGTGTAGTGGACAGTCAAGAGATCTTCATTCGAATCCCTACTTGGACATGGAAACTCACCGAGGGCTGGTAATGGTCAACCACTTCTTAAACATATCATGGCCAACCACTCTTTATATCACAGGCTTTGAAAACCATATTCGTGTTGCTATTAGGCAGATGTGACTTGATGACACATAGCAAGACCAATTTCTTCATAGTCATTATTTTTTTCTTTTTTAATATTCCACTGCAACCCTGTTTTTGTGCTTTCTTCCTAGTTGTTTAAAGTAGTTGCTACTTTGTGCCAGTAATACAGTGTCATCTGCATATCTTAAATTTTTGAGATGAGATTTATTCCATCAAATTTCTTTTGACTTAGAAATACAGCCAGTCTTGGGGAGAAATTTAAATAAAATGTCCTCATTCTTTGATTTTTTTTCCCCTCCAGTCAGAATCTGTTGGAAAAATTAGTAAAACCTGAACCCTTTATTATCACTTTGAATGTACTGTGTGCAAAGTTAGGTCTTACCAAAATTCTGTATTTTAATAAAACTGCTTTTCTGGCCTAAGAATTTTATCTGGATAATTAATGGATACTTTGGAAAGAGCAATACTATTTGTATGCTGAGGTCCAGATAGGGAAGCTGGTATGGAAGTTGTTATCCAGAACAGCTGTAAAGTTCAGGAGACATGCAGACTTCTAGAACACTGGGCTGGCTCTAAGCAAGATGCATGAGTGATGTCAATCAAACCTTTAAATCTAACAGAAATATTGTATGCAGTAGCAACTTCTGTCTTGTAAATATATCTAATTCACTAAGCTAAAGAAGGATGTTTATCACCAAACCACGATGCACTGAATGTTTTCTCCACGTCCCCCTTGAATTATAACTCCTACAATTTCAGACTTGTAAAACAATATACTAAAATTACTGCTAGTCCAAACATGTCTCGTATAACGTGAAAGAAAGGTACACTTTACAAATTTCTGTTTCGTTCTCCATAACTAATCAAGGATCAGGAGGCTTCCCCTCTCTGCTTCTGGGTACCTTCTCATTGTTTTTCTTCTTTTTAAAGAAGTCCTAAAAGAAAGCAAATGGAAACAGTATTACTGCTGTAACCCACTGGTGGGTTCCAGACCACCAACTGAAGATGGATAATTTCTAAGAAAGGCAGATGACTATCGGGGGATATCTTTTAACATCATAAAGTACTGGATAGCTCAGTGGTTTAGGCATCTCGGGTTGGGTTGGGAGTTTGATTTCCCACTGTGTCTCCTTGACAGAAGCTGGATTTGATGATCCAGAAGGTCCCTTCCAGCTCTGCAGTTTAGGATTTTAACTTCATACAATACATTTGGAACATGGCGTTACACCATGCAAGTTACAGCTCACTTAGAGAGAGAAAGTCATGTGGCACCCTTAAAATTAAACAGCTTTATTACAGCATAAGGTTTCATGGACTACAGCTCACCTCCTTTGAGGCACTCAGTATATTATAATGTAGAATTCCAGGTAAATATGCAGTGCACATATGGTTGGGACAGGATGTTGACAGTGAAATCATTGGAATAAATTTAGATGCAGTAAGTACTGCTTTTTTTCGGCACTGTATTTCACCAAGGTTGTCTACTCTCAGTGACACTGTGGTTTACTGATTAGGGCAGAAACATTGGGGCTTATTCTTAGTTATGGGGATTCTCACATTGCTATCTGCCCTTCAGATTTTACCACTGAATACCACTGGCTAGATCTCAATCAATGGCAATATCAACAGAGATATTTAGTTTCTAATCATTTAACAATACTAATAATTCCCCGCTTGAAATAATGCATTGATTTTAATGGATTCACAATAAATCCATTACTTTTAACAAGCAAAATGCCACGCATAAATATAGTATTATAAAAAGCGTTGTTGGTGCCACTCAACAGCATTATTTATTGCCGTGGTTTCTATCAAGAACAGATGTCTGCACAGCTCCTGCTGTGTAAGGAAGCACACACACACTTCTTATAAAAAAACTGGTTTAGAAGCAATAAGAGGCTAGTTATTTTCCAAAAATTAGGTGTTCTCTAAGAGTTGCAAAAATTAGGTGTTCTCTAAGAGCTGGACCATAAAGAAGGCTGACCGCCGAAGAATTGATGCTTATGAATTGTGGTGCTGGAGGAGACTCTTGAGAGTCCCCTGGAACAAACCTATCCATTCTAAAGGAAATCAACCCTGAGTGCTCACTGGAAGGACAGATCCTGAAGCTGAGGCTCCAATACTTTGGCCATCTCATGAGAAGAGAAGACTCCCTGGAAAAGACCCTGATGTTGGGAAAGTGTGAGGGCAAGAGGAGAAGGGGACGACAGAGGACGGGATGGTTGGACAGTGTCATCGAAGCGACCAACATGAATTTGACCCAACTCCGGGAGGCCGTGGAAGACAGGAGGGCCTGGCGTGCTCTGGTCCATGGGGTCACGAAGAGTCGGACACGACTTAATGACTAAACAACAACAACAAAGAGTTGCAGTCCCGATTAGGAGCCATGGCTATAGACGAAACCGATAACTCATAAGTCAATGTTTCCATATTAGAACATTGGTGGCAATGATCTGAAATAGATACTGGCTTTGAGTTCTGGATACATTAGTATACTGGTGTTTTGTTCTGTAGGAATGGGTAGACACGATCCAGTGGTATAAGAAAATTCTTCTCAGCTTCACCCTTTTCAGACATTTTACGACATATTATCCCCACCTGACAGGTGCATCGTGGCACTTGTGGTCTCTTAGCAGAAAAATCTCAGATTGAAGAAGGCCATTTTAAAACACTAAAGGAACTAATGCTAAATGTACCTTTGAGGTCAACACTGTCTATACATCCCATTGTTTATTTCAGAGCTAACAATTTAAGTGACAAGATAATACTGCTAATTCAATGAGTTAAACACTTCCATTTTAAAGCACTGCCTTTGACCAGGGTTGTCTCTTCTGACTGAGTGACGCTGGTTTACTGGTTAGGGCAGAGATGGGGGGATTTTTCTTCTGCCTAGAGAGACCCTCCCTCACTGTCCTCCACTTGCTTTCTGGTAATTAAAAGGACACAGGGATCTTTTTTCACTTTAGCATCCCACTGCCACCTGAAGCAACATTTTCACGGCGTCTGGCTGACCCCAACAAAGTTTTACTCTGTGCAGCCAATATACTGAGATCCTATCATACATCGTTCTTGCCACCCCACCCCACCCGACTGATCGTCCTTTTGCTCGTGCCAGTCTGTTACCTGGACAGGGCATGACTGCTCAGTGTGAAAAGCGAGGATACCACAAGGAAATGACTACTTTGTACATATAATCCTCTCAACTTAAATTGTAATAAAAGGAAGCCAGGTGGTCAATACAAAATAAAATACAAATGCAACAGTAGGTGGTACCTTTATCATAGAAATCATAGAAAAGTGAAGTTGGAAGGGGCCTACAAGGCCATCAAGTCCAACCCCCTGCTCAATGCAGGAATACAATCAAAGAATATCTGCCAGGTGATTATCTAAGTTTTTCTTGAATGCCTCCAGTGTTGGAGCACTCACCAACTCCCAAGGTAACGGGTTCCACTGTCGTACTGCTCTAACAGTTAGGAAGTTTTTCCTGATATTCAACTGAAATCTGGCTTCCTTTAACTTGAGCCCATGGTTGTGTGTCCTGCACTCTGGGGTGATCGAGAACAGATCTTGCCCCTCCTCTGTATGACAGCCTTTCAAATATTTGAAAAGTGCTATCATATCACCCCTCAGTCTTCTTTTCTCAAGGCTAAACATGCCCAGTTCTTTCAGCCTTTCCTCATAAGGCTTGGTTTCCAGCCCCCTGATCATCCTTGTCACCCTCCTCTGAACTTGTTCCAATTTGTTAGCATCCTTCTTGAAGTGTGGTGTCCAGAACTGGACACAATACTCAAAGTGAGGCCTAACCAGTGCTGAATAGAGGGGGACTAGCACTTCGCGGGATTTGGAAACTATACTTCTATTAATGCAGCCTAAAATAGCATTTGCCTTTTTTGTAGCCACATCACACTCTTGGCTCAGATTTAGCTTGTGATCTACGACAATTCCAAGATCCTTCTCGCTTGTAGTTTTGCTGAGCCAGGTATCCCCCATCTTGTAACTGTGCAATTGGTTTCTTTTTCCGAGGTGCAGGACTTTGCACTTATCCCTGTTGAATTTCATTCCGTTGCTTTCGGCCCAGTGCTCCATCCTATCAAGGTCATTGATAGACCACTAAAAAATATCAGCATACAATACACGAGTTTTCGTGAATCCAGGCCACTCGGTCAGGCTTGCACCAGTGTGAAGAACTTAGTCCAAACGTTCACGCCAAGCAGGATTTCATCAGGCACATCTTTCCTAGATGAAAGTCAGGAAAAATGCAGGCAGCATTTTGGTTGTTTAAACGCTTCAGCTGAGGCAGCTGTGGACTGGATCTCATGGCCCAGTTCTTCAAACGAAGAATTTATTTTTACGCATTTTTAATTATTCACAGTTTAAAACTTTATCTATGATTTTGTACATACAAAACCTTCTAGAAGGCTTGCCAATGTGTCTATTTCTCAGTCCCCTTTATCTTCTAACAAGAAAATGTAATTTCAGGAAGAATCCTGATACCACTGAAATTCCTTCCCATTCTACCTCGCCAGATTGTCCCTTGGGCAGGAAGGGCAAAGCAAGAAAGCAAGCAGAGTCAGGAGGCTTATTATCTTTTCTAAGAGTGACCTGGTGCACGGTGACCATAACTACCCATTATGGAGAGGAGCACTGACCTTAGTATGGCCTTTAGCAGCACCGAGTTGTCACAAAACGGTGACCTTGGCAGCTCTTAAATAGCGGATTTTCCTGCATTGTTGCCTCATAAGATGACTCTCTGGTTTGACCTCCGGCTCAGTACAACTTAACCCCAATACAGGTGGCTTTTTACAGTCACAACAAAGATATTCAAACAGACAGAAGGCCTTAAAAAACAACAACACCACTATTCTGATGTCTGACAACAGCCAAAACATTTCAGCTGCCATCCTATACATACTTAAGCCTTATTTCATTGACAAACCTGCAAGATGACGTGCACTCGTCCACCAGAAATCAGAGGTTGGAAAAAGTTACTTTTGGTACTTTAACTCCTTGAGTGCCCCAGTCTGTGGCCAGTCTGGTTGGGGATTTCTGGGATTTGTAGGGGGGAAAAGTAACTTCTCTGCCTCTGCCAAAAATTAGCTGTTCTTCATGGCTTGCCCTGACACATAAGCGATCAATTTGTTGTGGTGGACATCTCTTTTTTAATGCAATCCTGCAATCCAAGCCACTGTTTGTGGTGGATGTAGGGTGTATATTAATTCCGTAAGGCAGCTCCTAAATAAGAGTGTTCTTAAACGGAGTCCTTGGCCGGCTCATCCCAGCAGAGATGTAATTACCGATGGCACCAAGCTTATATGGAATCTCCTCTCTCTGGGACTTCCCTGATTCCCTAGCTCAAACGTGATGCAGGTACACTCAAGCTGTTTTGCTGGCTGATCAAACTTCCTAGCAACAGACAACACACAGTTCTCTGGGGATTTATTTTAGCTCTACCAACTGTCTATCTGGTGTGTGGTGCTGGACTCTTTTTTTTCTTTTTCCATCACACAGCTTTTTAGAGACTTAGCAGCACAACCGGCTTCCCCAGGCCACTCTGTCCCCTCTTGCCCAAAGTCAGCTCTGATGTGAACTTCATCTTAATCCCTTTTTCTGCCCGTGTGAATCATCTCCCCCTCCTCGGTCTCAAGCTTAATTACTAACATTGGAAGCTACTTTTACATCAGGGTTTATCCAGGCAATGCATCAACTCATGCACGGATCATTTCAGTTTGTTTTCCAACATCCAGTCGGTGCAAGGCTTGACCCGATACAATCGGTGGTGTTTCCTTTGCCTTTCTATGCTTTTTGTCTCTGCCCAAAGGCTGGTGTATTTTGCTGTGGAGTTTGTTCCTGAGGGTGGAGTTAAAGGCTATGATACTTTGCATGATAAGTTTATTTCCATGTTAGAGGCTTCCAATTTGTTGTTGTTGTTTAGTCGTTAAGTCGTGTCCAACTCTTCGTGACCCCATGGACCAGAGCACGCCAGGCCCTCCTGTCTTCCACTGCCTCCCGGAGTTGGGTCAAATTCATGTTGGTCGCTTCGGTGACTCTGTCCAACCATCTCGTCCTCTGTCGTCCCCTTCTCCTCTTGCCTTCACACTTTCCCAACAGAGGCTTCCAATTGGCAACTTTTAATTAGTTCTTCAATTGGGATTAAAAATAGGTTTAGAAGTGCATTTTGAAAACAAAGAAAGTTCCCCATTCGAAGTTCCATAAGGAAAGTGGATTTATAAGGATTTCTCTTCTAGCACTGCAACGAGAAGTGGTTTTCAAAGACGTGACTAGGGCTGTGCAGTTCAGATGTGAATCCTTGCCTTGACCTCCTTCTGGATGACCTCCGGCCAACCAAGGTGGAACCTTTGTACCCTCCCCATTTACGAGGGCTGGGCTTTCTGCAAGAAAGAGTGAGTGAGGCAGGGATGCTCTGTTCCTATAAGCTAGCCTGTGGCCTCCAGGTACAGTGAAGAATGATGCCCCATCATATGTACTGAAGACAGGTTGTGGCATCAGTCCAGATAGCTTTTGTACATGGATTTGGCAGGGGTCCTCATCTTGTTCATTGCTATTGATTATTGTTTGTCTCTCAGGTTTCCTCCAATGAGCTCAAACGTGAGTCTGCATCACTTTAATCCCTTCCATTTTATTTTTCCTACAACCTGGGAGGTCAGTGAGACAGAGATCACTTGCACGATACTGGCTGTCAAGCTGGTCCTACATTGGCCCACTACGGTCTTCTCTGAGTGACAGTGAGAGGTCTCCGAGCACTGTGGCAGGCAGAGAGAGAGAGAGATGAGATGAGATGAGATCCTTTGAACTGGAGGAGCCACAATTGAAATTGGAACCTTCTTGCATACAGGGCATTTACTCTGCCATTGAGCTACAATCTGTAAATGAGTAGACAATGTGGCTGATGCTACCAGGAAGACATGGGGGAAGGCTGATAGAGCCACAGATACAGGTTTTGAACCACAACTCCCAGACTCCTGTATCCTATCGCTTTAAGATAATGGGCTCAAAATTTCTGCCCTAGTAACATCAGCCTAGCTACTGGCATAGACTGATTTAATACACTGCCACTCTGCTGTTAATTATCATCTCTGTTTCTGCCTTTCACTCAAGAACAGGCCAAGACATAGTGTTGCCTGTGGCAAACAACAAGATTATTAATTAATTAATAATTCAAATTAATAACTTAATTAATTAAATTCTATACCACCCCATTAGTGCCATGCACTATGTCAGGTGGTTTAAAGCAATAAAATACAACAATCAATCAAATAAAAATAAAATAAAATAAAACAAAACACAGTGAATTGCGAGGGATCCCAAGAGGTGTAAGATACCGCTTCCAAGCGGAACAGGAAGGCGTACAGAAAATCAGGCAGGGTTAACAAGAAAAGCATATCTGAAGAGAAGTGTTTTTAGGTGCCTTTTAAAGGTTGGAAGGGAGAGAGGCACAGGTGCAGCTCCACTGGGAGCGGATTCCAGAGAGTTGGTGCCACTGCAAAGAAGGCCCCGACTTCTGCCAGATGTTTTTCTGGCCTCCCTTGGAGTGGCTACTCAGAGGAGGATAGCCTTGGAAGACCTAGTCATACGGGTAGATGCCATTGGGAAAAGACGCTTCAACAAGTAGCGTAGCCCTAAACCGTGGAGGGCTTGGTAGGGGACCATCAGAACCTTGAATCGGACCCAGGAGGCAACAGGATGGCCTCAGCCCCCACCCCTACCCATGCAAAAGTGGATCAGTCTGGCTGCTTAATCTTATTTCAACATCCCTGGGGGCAGCAGGTTATCTTGGAGGGCATGACAAGCGCCACAACATCGGTAGCTCTGGCTTCCAGCACCTGTTGCCTGAGGCAGCTGCCTCATCCTGCCTGCTTCACTGTATGCAGCCTCATGGCACAGTGGTTAAACTGCTGCACTGCAGCCAAAATGGTGCTCACGACTCGGGGTTCAATCCCAAGGCTCACTCAGCCTTCCATCCTTCCGAGGTTGGTAAAATGAATACCCAGCTTGCTGGGTGTGTGTGTGTGTGATGTGTAGCCTGCATAACCAACTTGTAAACCACCCAGGGAGTGCTTTAAGTGCTATGGGGCAGTATATAAGCAGCACACTTTGCTTTATGGCTGGCGTTGACTTTGCTTTCTTCCTTATGGAGGATACCAATGACTAATGGCCACAATGGGGTTTACCTTTTCCTTTTTTTCTAATGTATTTTCAAATTATTTCAATTCAACTGTTGTTTTAATATGATAATGGCCAAAATCCTGCCATTGCTGTTCCATTCCCCAGCTTCTGTCCCTGTTCCTAATGCACTCAGAAAGGTAAGCACACATCAACACCAGGAAGAAAAAGTAGGCAGAAGCTCAGATCCCCTGTTGGAATGTGTTTTTGGCAAGCCTGCTAATTCTGGCTCTAGATAAGATGATTACATCCGAGTACATGGTCATTGTTAGCAGACCAAGCAGCACAAACCAGCAGCTAAGGCTGTGATTATACGGGGATATAGATTGCAATTTGGACCAGTATAATCCATTCCCCAGTGATCAAACGATGCACAGGGAAATGCACTCACTCCAGACTGACCCTAATCTGTGCCCAAGGTGGATCTTTTTGGTTTAGCCATGTGGCTTCTGTTTCTAGAGACCGGACTGGAGAAATTCCTCAACAGATGGAAAGGTCCCTTTAAGTGAGATTGCTGCTATTAAGTCACCCTTTCCGGTGTGATCAGCTGCCTGCCCTTGCCGCCTGCAACCTAAGTCAATTTGTGGAGTCTTAGAAAATTGGAAGGGTTAATACAGCACACTTCCCCCTTTGGAAAGGAATCATGTACATTGTTATTCTAGAAAAATGAGACAGCTATTGTTTATTATGGAAGTATCTTGAGATAGGAAAGGTGATAGGAATCTTGGCCCTGGCTAGCTAAAGTAGAGATGTAGGGAGCTATGCCTGCCACGTCTGCCCTCAAGGATAAAGGCAAAGGGTCTCCTCTGTCCTCTCTCTGAGAGGGTCATGAAAGAAAATGTGAAAAGGGAAGAAGGAAATGCCTTAAGTGATGCTAAAAATATAAGCTCACCATATTTTCCCGTGTATAAGACGCCCACATGTATAAGACGCCCCCCCCACTTTTCTAACCCAAAATTTCTTTCTTTGCAAGAACGTGGAGGGGGGAAACGATTCCTGCTTTCCCCCTCCACTTACTTTGCAAAAAGCTGCTTTCCCCCTCCACATTTTGCAAAGAAAATGGAGGGGGAAAGCGATTCCTGCTTTCTCCCTACATTTTCTTTGCAAAACGTGGAGGGGGAAAGCAGGGATCAAAGCTCCCCCCCTTCTTACTTCCGTGTATAAAACGACCCACAATTTTTCCTTTAATAATTTTAGGAAAAGTGTCATTTTATACACGGAAAAATACGGTAACTTGATGGAAGCTAGTACAGGTCAGACCAGGTAAAGGGCAACCTAGGAAGTCCAACTCTACCCACCCACCTCTGCCCATGCAACGATAGGCATCTTCTTCTACGTAAGCCGAGTTGTACTGATTTCCTTCGAACAGTAATTGGGTTGTGATCAAAAAAGATGGAGGCTTTTCTAAGTGATCAGAAATCATTATATATTTATTGGCCCAAATCCTGTTGCTTAGTATAGTAAATCAAACTAGAGCAGGCCCAGTAAATTAATGGGGAGTCAACTCTTCTGTAAGTTTTTATTGATTCAAACAGGCCTATTCTAACAGTAACTTACTTTACATTTAATATATTCTAGTGCGATTTACTACTCCAAGCCACAAGATTTGGGCCATTATATGCATGTTTAGACCATTCTTTTATCATACTTCTTGGGGGAAATTATTTTAGGAGGGAGTGGAGCAGACTCCTCTATTGCTGGCCTTTTTGTATTGTACCAAGATGGATCTTTTTAACAAAGCATTCGGAAAACATTGCAGTAAGCTATCTTTCACTCAGCATGATCTATATATCATTGGATTGTTAAGAAGATAAAGCTGGGGATGGGGTGGGGACCATGTAGGCGACCCTGAGTTCTTTCCAAGAACGATGAGACAAAATTGTGGGGGCCCTTAGGACAAAAGTCTAAAACTCCCATCAGCAGGATGAATAGGAAAGCCACCAAAATCAATAGGGCTGGCTTAACACATATCTAATTTTTTAAAAAAATTATTTTTAAAAGAATTATTTTAAAAATTGTAAAATTATAAAATAATAAATAAAGTGGCATCTTTTAACAGTGGTTAAGTCAGACTGAAATGACCATTGAGATCTTACCCATGGGAACAGAAGGGTATACTTTTGAGTAGTGAATAGCTAAGCATACATGCTCGTATCTGTAGTCCAAACACTTCACTCCAGCCCAGTTTTGTCCTAAGCACAGGTCTGAGCTGAACTAGTTTGTCTAATTTCCAGAGCTTGGATATATTACTTTTTTGGACTATAGCTCCTAAATTTAATGTTTGCAGTTGTAGTCCAAGAAGATCATTTCCAAAGCCTGCCAATTTCACAGAATTGCATGCCTTCCTGGCTTATCCTAGGGTCGCCCTAGTTTGGATACTCATGATGAGGGATGATGGGATATGCAATCCAGCAACCTCTGGAAAGCCAGACGGTTCTAGCCATGCTTTCTCCCTCGGCCTGTTTTCAATGGCTGGAATATTTTTTTCTGGAAGGCAGCCTTCTGTCATGTGACACCTGACCTCCAGATATTGAAGCGCTACAACAGAATCTGAATTTTATACCATTTTTTTTTTTGGACATGACATGACAATAAATTGCTCCTAAAAGATGTTGGAATAAGACTGTACAAAACTTTCTTTCTCCAGTGGTAATTTGCTGGAATATATTTTAAAATTCAGAGTCTCTGTTTGAGGCTTTGCCTCTGTTTCCATATAATTGTAGCCTGTACTGAGAGTAAACGATTAACTGTTCACTGTTCCTTCATGACACCTAAAAACTGCTGCCTGAAGAAGCTGCCTCCCCCAACCTAATGTTAGGGCCGGCCCTCTTGAATGCTCTCTTATTTATAAAGAGATGGATCGTAGGGTAAAATAGAATCCCCATCTCCTCACATGGCTTTCCTCCCAAGTCTTTCATTCTGATTTTTAAAGCAGAAGGAAACCACTGCAGCTCTATTAGGGTCTGAAGACCCTTCTTTTGATCCAAGGTAGAGAACATTTGGGCCCCAAGAGCCCAAGTCCAACCCTTAGCTCCCTTGCTCACCAGAACCCGACAATTTTAAATAAAAAACCCGAAGGAGTCTTATTATGTCCTCTAGGTGTGGGGGCAATTTTGCCATGTGTTGAGGGAGCCTTGTTGTTGTTGTTACATACCGTCAAGTTGCCTCCAATTTATGGCAACCCTATAAATCAGTGATCTCCAAACTGTCATGTCCTCTACAGCCCTGCTGTAAACTGTGCAAACTGTGGCTCCTTTAGGGAGTCAGTCCATCTCGTATTTGGTCTTCCTCTTTTCCTGCTGCCTTCAGCTTCTCCTAGCATTATTGTCTTTTCCAGAGAATCCTTCCTTCTCATGATGTGCCCAAAGTAGTACAGCCTCACTTTCACTATTTTTGCCTCCGGAGACGTTTCAGGCATGATTTGCTCTAGGACCAACTGGTTTGTCCTTCTGGCAATCCAGGTTTTTCTATCAGCTTTCTTCACTGTACACTTTCATACCTTTACATAGAGACAGAGAACACAACCGTGTGGATGATCTTGGACTTGGTCTCCAGTGGCACATCTTTACACTTGATGATCTTTTCTAATTCTTTCATTGTTGCCCTTCTGAGTTTCAGTCTTCTGATTTCTTGCTTGCTGTCTCCATTTGGACTGATGGTTGAAACAAAATATACAAAGTCTTTCACTATTTCAATTTCTTCATTGTCAACGTTAAAGTTGTTCAGTTCTTTTGTAGTCGTGGTTTTTGTCCTAATGTTCAACTGCAGACCTGCTTTGCCACTTTCTTCTTTCGCTTTTCTTAACCGTCATTTCAAGTCATTGCTGCTTTCTGCCAGTGAGATGCTTATCTTAGATTATTTAAATTTCTTCCACCAATTTTCACTCCTTCATCTGAATCTACCACATCTTTCCATATGATATGTTCTGTGTACAGATTGAATAGATAAGGAGATAAAATCCACCCTTGTCGGACACCTTTGCCTGTAGGAAACTGTTCTGTTTCCCCATATTTTGTCCTAACGGTAACTTCTTATTCCTAATACAAGTTACGCATCAGGGCAATCAAGTGCTAAGATACATCTGTTTCTTTCAGAACAATCCATAGTTTCTCATGATCTACACAGTCAAAGGTTTTTCTCTAGTCTACAAAACATAGACAGATATTCTTCTAAACTTATTTGGTGCATTCCAGTAGCCAGAAGACATGTGTAATCTGATCTCAAGTTTCTGTTCCTTTTTTGGAACCCAGTTTGAACATCAGGCATATCTCGCTCCATATAAGGTAAAAGCCTTTGTTATAACACCTTGAGCATAACTTTGCTTGCATGGGAAATTAGAGCAATGGTCCTGTAATTCCTTGGAATTTCCTTTCCTGGGGATTTTGGAATGTATATTGAATGTTTCTAGTCTGAGGGCCATTGCTTTCTTTTCCATATTTCTTGGCCTGTTCTTGTTAGGATTTTCATTCCCTTCAAACAATTCTATTGGTATCCCATCTACACCTGGTGATTTATTTATTTCTAATCCTTTCAGAACAGCTTTTACTTCACATTCTAGAACTGCAGGTTCTTCAGCAGAGGATTTGTCTTCAAAGGAGTCTGTGATCATTTCATCTCTTCCTTACAGGTCTTCAGTATATTGTTTCCATCTTTTCTTTATTTTCTCCTAGCCAAATAGTGTGTGCTTCCCTGTTGGTCTTTCAGCATTCCTAACCAAGGCTTAATTCTTTGATTTCTTGGATCTTCTGGAAGAGATCTCTTATTTTCCCCCTTTTGTTGTTCTCTTCTATTTGCACTGGCTACTGTAATAGCTCTCTTTCTCTGTGTGTACCAATCACTGAAAAACTTCATTCAGGGTTCTGACCCTATTTCTGACACTTTTTACTTTTGCTGCTTGCCTGCCCTTAATAATTTTAAGTGTTTCTTCCATCATCCATCTAGGGTTTTCTTTTTACTATAGGAATTATCTTTTTGCATTCTGACCTCATGATATGTCTGATAAAGGTAAGAAAGATTTGTTGAGAATTTTGATTATAACGTGTATTCTCATAACATCAGCAGAGTAAGGAGATATTGGTTAGCAGAGGTACTTGTGACACTATGACACTGAGAGAGTAAAACCAACAACTTAGTCTCTTTACATATATACATAGAGAATAGACATTCCTCTGGCAGCATAACATGACATGAAGCAACACACAGCATAGGAAAAAGTGATCTGACTTACAGCAGATAAAGACGTTCATTTTACACATGACTTATTTACAGTTCTGTGACCAATTAGAAAATACATTACTTCATTTTCTGTTACACAAAGTTTCATCATGTACACAGCTGTACAACATTAAGTCTTAATCCTTAATGTTGGTGATAAATGAACTTAATCCAAGTGGTCAACAGCACAGGGAGGCTGGGAAGCGCCGGCCAGGCTACTCCCGCAATTGGCCCGATATTACTGATGGTCATGGGCCCTCATGTCTAGTAAGCACTGAACTGAAATGGCCAGTGTACTTCAAGCATCCTAGTGCTGGATTTAGAATAGGAAGAGCCAGGTTCAAATCTTTTCTGAGTCACAAAACTTACTTGGCTTTCTTAGGCCAGCCAGTATCCTATATCCAAACCTTCCTTAGAGGGTTGTTATGGAGATAAATGGGAGAGAGGAACCATATAAGAGGGTGTGTGTGTGTGTGTGTGTGTAAGATGGACACATCCAGATGGTTCGTGCCCATCTGTAGCTGCTGGCAATATATATATTTTATATTTTATATATATTGCCAGCAGCTACAGATGGGCACGAACCTCTGGTTTGGTGGTTCGTGCTGGTTCATTTATTGTCTGAACAGGTGTTCGGTGCTTCCAAGGCCCGCCTCCTTCAGCGAGCACCCACTCAGAGGCAGCAGCTGAAGGAGGCAGGGCAGGGAAGCTGGGGCACTGCCTCTGAGTGGGTGCCTGCTGGAGGAGGCGGGGCTCAGAAGTGCCAAACACCTGTTCAGGTGATAATGAACCAGCACAAGCTGCTGAACTGGCAGTTCATGCCCGTATCTACGTGGTGCCCATAAGTAAATAAGCAATTACATTTTTGTCATGTGTAGAGGGTTCTGGTGGTAATTCTTGTCAGAGGCCATTGGTTTCTACGGATGGCAAAAACACCCTACAGAACTTAAAGCATGTCAGAAGAGTCCTCCACAAGTGCCATGTAATTTGCAAGGGGGAAATGCAGGGGAAAGTGCGGTGAGACTGTAGGAACCATGAGGAAAAAATAGAAGTGATTTCCTTCAGAGATAGATTGAATATTTTATTATTAGAACACATTCTAGCTTATAGATTATTTTTCTTTTTCTGATTTCAAGTTTCACCACAATGTGTTAACCAGCTCATGGGTGCTGTCAAACACTTTTAAAATTATGATATTTAAGGTGACCATTTTGCTGTTCTGTGCTTTGTCACTCTGCTAGTTAACATCCCCCTAAACAAATATATATATAATACATGAGGCAAGGCTCTATATATCTGATGGAAGAGGCTTCAGTCCTCGAAAGTTCATAACAAACAAGACTTGCGGCAAGTCTCTTGGTTATTTTCGTTGCTACTGACAAACATAGCCATCCCTCAGGAAACTTTGAAAGGTGTTTGTTTCGTTAGAAGTGCATATACAGTAGGATTACCCTATCTATGGGATCAGTACCTGCGGTTCCACTTAAAATAAATTATAAAATAAATAAATAAAACCCAGAACTACACATTCCCAAGGTATATTACCAGGACTGACCACTAGATGGAACCAGAGACTATGCTATATTCAGGTGTCTTAAGGAAAATGCACTCGTGGTCTGACATCTCGGAGGGAAGCAGCTTCGGGTGAAATGGAGAAGCTGCATTTGCAAGGGGGGGATAGCAGGGGCAGGTGGCAGTTGCTGGTTTCAGGGAAGCCTCCCTTGTGAACGGCAGGGCAGGAAACCCAGTCCTTTGGCAAGACTGGGCCAGGGCTTCCTATCTCAAACACGAGGGACACCAAAGAAACTGAAAATTAAGTGCTTCGTGTATCCGCTATTCCTGGCATCTGCAGGGGTGCTTGGAACCAATCCCCTGTGGATATTGTGATCCTACTGTATTTCAAAGTCAATGTCAAGCCAATGTGTCAGGAAATGTCCCACCCCCAAAAAAAACCTTTCCGTATTTTGCTTCTACATTTCCTCAATGTATATATATATATATATATATATTTACAGCCTCACACCCAACTGCTCCTGTTTCATTTCACTGCCATGGGCTGCACTGTAGTACAGAAACATATGTCTAAGAGTGCCTGAAAAAGGTTTTTGAAAGACAACGTTCATAATTCCCCAGCCAGTATGACCATGGGAAATATTGGGAGCTGATGTCCAAGATAGGAGATTTCCCCATCTCTGATTCCTAATAAATACAAGTATGTTGCGCTCCTAGGAACATTTCCTTGGCTGTAAGAGTCGTTCCATTGAGTGACCAGATAACTATCCCAGGTTGATGCAAAGATTTTCTAGACTGCTCCTGCCACTTAAATGGTTGCTGTGTTCTCATATAGAAATCATAGAATTATAGAACAATAAAGCTGCAAGGGGCGAATAGGCCATCAAATCCAACCCCCTGCTCTATTCAAGAATCAAAAGTATGTCTGATTAAAGGTTTTCTAATTTTCTCTTGAATGCCTCCAGCGTTGGAGTGCTCACCACCTTCTGATGTCATTGGTTCCATTGTCATATTGATCTAAGTTCTTCCTGATACTCAACCAAAATCTGGCTTCCTGTAGCTTGAGCCCATTATTATGTGCCCTGCACTCTGGGATAATCAAGAACAGATCCTGCCCCTCCTCTGTAGGACTACCTTTCAGGTATTTGGAAAGTGCTATCCTATCTCCTCTCAGTCTTCTTTTCTCAAGGCTAAACATGCCCAGTTCTTTCAATTTTTCCTCATAGGGCTTGGTTTTCCAGTCCTCTCATCATCCTTGTTGCCCTCCTCTGAACATGTTTCAGTTGGTCAGCAACCTTCTTAAAGAACGGTGTCCAGAACCAGACACAGTACTCAAGATGAGGCCTAGCCAGTGCCAAATAGAGAGGAACTAGTACTTCATCAATTTTGGAGACTATATTTCTGTTAATGCAGCCTAAAATAGCATTGGCCTTTTTTGCAATAACCAATAAGACTTCCCTAAAATTCCAGCATTTACTCTAGAATTGGGAGACGTTGAGACAGAAATGCTCCTTTCTTAAGAGAATAGTTGGGCAAAACAGTGACTGGGTCTTTTGTGCCTTATGTCTCTAGTTCTATAACGGAGCATAAAAAATGATAACTTGAGCTGGGAATAGTCCAAACAGGCACTGGGTAGAATGGCTGGAACTTGGGCAAAACCCAGCCAACCAGGTACTATGGCAACCTTATACTTGGAGTATTGTCACACACGCTGTACAGGGATGCCTTTGAAGAGTATTTGGAAAACTTGACTAGTCCAAAATGCTGCAACCAGACTGCTGTCCAGTGCTGGTTATAGTACATGCAAAGCTACCACCCAAAGTAGGAGAACTGTTGTCTTTTCCTGTACTGTAATAGCTAATAAGAGACAGAGTTGCCATGCTGACTGGGTATTCTGGGAGTTACAATAATAATTTGGGAACTGCAGAGCTGGAAGGGAACCTATGGATCATCAAGTCCAGCCCCTGTCAAGGAGGCACAAGCGGGGAATTGAACTCCATGCCTAAACCACTGAGCTATCCAGCTTGTAGTAAAGAAATTTTCCCCATTATTTTTTTTTGTATCTAAGTACAGTTTTGTGTATTTTGTACTGGGCATTCAGAAGTGTGCATGTGAAGTGCAATAATGCTGGCCTCTCACCCGTCCTTCTGTTGTTACTTCCCTCCTCTAAAGGGTGGGAAAAGCATCCTGGCTCCTAGGTCAAAGGGTCACCCATAGAGGTTGTTGGAGCAGCTCTCGGATCAAACACTGGCGGCAATTGCTTCCTGCCTCTTGGGGGGGGGGGCGAGTGGGCCTCTTCCCTTCCTTTCCAGCATGCTCTGTTGCTGTTAAACACAAGGGATGCCGTCTGCCCCCTTGATCCTGCTTTCTCGCTTTTGATCTCTATGGCCATGGGTCGTAAGCCTCTGAGGATTGCCTGTGAAATGCATTGAGTAGGAACGGGCAGGCGGGTCTGGACCCACTTTCTGTGTTTATGAAGTCTTTCAACTGTGGGGTGGGTCATAGGGAAGGGAGGCTGTGCTGGAGGGGCACACTTAATGTGAGCCTGGGATTTTTTCCCCTTTTATTTATTTTGAGAAAAAAAAATCCTCAGTAACCTGCTTCTACATGGATCTTCTTCATGGTTTCCTAGTCAGAGCTTTGTCCCTGGCTTGGAAATAATCACATTTTTGGTTTAAAACTTCCACAAGCCCCCGTCAGCATGGCCATGCTGAGTGGTGGTGGTGATGCTCTGTGTCATAGTCCAAAAAAGCTCTGATCTCCTTGGAGCGACACCCTCTGAGCTCTGGAAATTCCACAGCACTAGGTGGCCCTGAGGGACTCCTAGCCTTCCCCCCCCCCGTACCCCCACCTATATCAGATCTGTTACCCAAAAGCAGTTAACACCATGAACACGTTCACAGTGCCTCTCATTGCTGAGTTTCTCTTTATTTCATTTACATCCTGCCTTTCTCCCACTTCAGTGCCCAAGAAGCTTACAAATATTTTATGATCTATAAAAGGCCATTAAAATGAAAACAATTCAAAAACAGAAACAGCAAATAAAATAAAGACATGCATCAAAAGACAAATTTCTAGAGAAGTGTAGTATTCCTTGTTCAAAGCTGTTTTATTTCTCTGATGCCTTGTGGGTTCAGAAATGGTCTAGACTGGTGGTTCTCAAATTGGGGTCTCCAGCAGTTCTTGGGCTAAAACTCCCAGACGCCTTCACCACATGCTGTGCTGGCCAGGATTTCTGGGAGTTTTAGTCTAAGAACATCTGGGTTACCCAAGGTTGGGAATCACTGGTCTAGACCCACCTCTCCCAGTTCTTGGGTGTAATTTGATACCTGCACAGCATCCAGTAACTCATCCAGTCTCAAAAGTAAAAGGAGTTGTGACATGCATTGAATGTCCATGTGGCAGCCAGAGAACATGATCTTCAGGCAGAATAGGCATTCACAGAAATGCACCATGTTTGCTTTCAGCAAAGCCAGAGATTAAATTTTAGGTTGTACTATTCAGGGTTAAAAAGTCAATTGAGGCCAAATTATTTGTTGGAGAGGATCTAGTGACCTTAGCCACTAGATGGGTGAGATAATAAATAAATAAATGCTTACCCATGTTTGGGTCCTGTTCGTTGGGTTGAAGGGAGATATGTACGCACTGTGGACTTTCTAATAAATCTACAAGACTATGGATAGAATCTCAATTGGGGTCCACATTCAGCTTTTCCATTGTTAAGTGTAGTTTATTGATAAAGTGTTAGAGCATGTCTCAGTCATATGCTTGGTGAAGCATCCCCTTGCACAAGCAAGGTATGCCCAGGCACCTCATCTGCTAGTCACAACTAGCTGCAGCAAATTACACAAACCGTATACAAACACCAATAGGATTCTGACCTATTTTGGTTCTGCGGTAGAAGGGACTGCAACTCCTAAATGGCGTATTGGATCCTGTTTACAAAGCTGTGTAAACATCCTTTTTTACACGTATTTGTCAATGATACCAATTACTATTGGGGAGAAAGTATTTCGTAATGATACAAGTTACTCTCGAAGGCTTTCACGGCCGGGATCCGATGGTGGTTGTGGGTTTTCCGGGCTGTTTGGCCGTGTTCTTAAGGTTTTCTTAAGGAAGAAAAACCTTAAGAACATGGCCAAACAGCCCGGAAAACCCACAACCACCATACAAGTTACTATTGAGGAAAGTAATAATACAAACTGCTATTGGGGAAAATATATTTTGAAGCTTAGGGCCAAGAACAAAATGTACAGAAACTAACCAATCACCTGTGGAATCTGACTTTCAAGCACGTAGTAAAACAATTATCCTCCAAGAGCAACCCTCTAGCTTAAGAGGTGCAAGTCAGGCTGCGCAGCGCACACAACTCTTCTTCAGCTGTTTCCCACCATCCAGCATTTGCTGCCCAAGAGGGCAAGGCTGTTTCTGCTCAATCACACTGTAAGCCAACTAAATGCTGATCTGTGGTCTACAATGACGTTAGGTAAGCCTTTTCAATGGATGAGAAAAATATGTGTTTTTAGAAGGATTTCTTTTTCAAAAAGTAAGCAAACTAGCTGACCAAATGGATGAGAAGGAATAAAAGTGAGTGAATAAAAGTAATGGTTATCGTGTCAGAAAGAACAGGAAGGAGCAAATACCGGAGTGTCATCAAATTATACAATAACAGGCTTTAGAAGTACTGCAAAGGGCAGTATGATAAATGCTAGATTCAGTAAAAAGTACTCTGAAAAATAGATCTTAACAGAATGTAGGTTCCCAAGTAAGCTTTTTAAATCTCTTGCTACTGACTTGCAGCTTCTGCATAGAACTGGCAGGGATTTCTGTTTGTTCTTACGAGGTCCATTAAATTTTAAGTACTAGTTTATACACATACTGGCGTGTTAACAGATCAGCTGAGAACAGCCAAGAACCACAATCAACAGGGATTCTTTAGACTGATTCCACAGCAAAACTGTAATGGATTGCAGACACTACATCTTGATGCTTTCAATGATTAAGAATCATTTCAGGAGTGTAAAGCAGCAACCTTCTGTTCCTTTAGATGTCCAAAAGACAGGATTGATACCGAAATGTGTCTCAGTAGAACTGTTCCAGTTATGAAGCAACCCAGCAGTTAAATTTTGCTTCAGATTTCACCCCAACCCCGACCCCCTTTACACAAAAGACATCTGCCCAGAAACAGAATGTACTGCACAAACGATCGTCATCTGCTCCCACTGTTTGTTTCTTAATTGCACCTGAAATCACACCAACTCCTTTGATTAGGCTCCTTGGAGCGAGAGTGTACCGGGCACTTCCTGAAACAGTGAGGGGAGCACATCCATGCCCCCTTTTTTTTGCTTACTCTTTCCTATTTTTGTTTTTCTTCTTCTACTTCTTTTTTTCTTTTCTTTTCTTTTTTAGAAAAAAGAAGAGAGGGGACATCTGTACAATACAATCCTCATCTAAGCTTCCTTTGGCTTTCCCCACCACTTGCTGTCTAGTTGCTGTTTTGAAAGAGAGAAATTTCTATCAATAGGATAGCTACAGTGCCTCTCCTCGCACTCTTCTGTTCCCAGCTTACAAGGATTAAGGGGGGATCAAATAGCAAGAATAATTTCTTCTGAGGACATGAAAGGACATCATCCAAAAGCCTGCTTCTTTCTCTCACATGAAAAATGTGGATTTATGCAATTACATCAGTGACCAGGGAAAGGGGGTATTAGATCTTTACTACCTGCTTCCAAAACAGTAAGTAGTTTTAGAGGAGGTCAGGTAAAAGGCAGACCTGGATGTAATTTTTCACAAAGCTGAAGCAACTCAAGTAGGAAGACTTGCACTCTTTTTGTCCCTGATTCTGTTTTAAATTAAGGTGTCATTTTGTAAAGGTGTGTGAATTTCTTGACTACAACTCCAGGCAGCTTGGCCAGTGAACTCTGGGAGCTATTATACAAACATACAGATAGGGACACCTTTAGCTTCCCCCGCCCCGCCCCCCCGTGTCCAAATTTGGGGGAACTCTGCATAGGATATTTAAAAACCTAGGATCAACTTGCTTCATTAAATGTAGTTGAAACTAATCAGCGTTCAAGCCTGCATGTAATGAGGAACTTGTTTGTTTAAAAATAGAAGCAAAAACTTCCAAATTCCATTCTGTGGCTAGAGCACAGGAAGAGTTCATAAGCCTCTGTGTTTCGCATGGAACATTAAACCACAATTTAGCATTATGTATAAACCAGGTTGTTATGTTTTCTGACAGCAGTGATAATAGCCATTATTGAAATCAGGAAAGCAGTATAGAATGTAAGTTTAATTTTTGAAGTCCTTGGACATTTTTACTACAGGCAACCTAGCCACTTACTAAAATCTCAGAAAGGACTGCAAAGCAAAGATATACCCATTCATATGCCTAGAGAGAACTGGTATAGTATTACTCATGTGGGTAGTGCAAAAAAGCAAAAACCTGTTCAAAGTACATTGCCTATATTGCAAATAAAATGGGATCTGAAGGTAGCTTGCTTTAAGCATTTTAGATATTCCTAATATAGACATGATTCTAACAAGGGGCTTCATAACATATAGCTCAAGTCTTACTCGTTTCGCTACATGCATTATATCAGTTGTGTTCACCTTCCTTTCTCTGGTGAGCAAGAGTTGTACACTTTGCTCGTGTCTCAGACCAGTGATGATTTGAGACAGGAAGGAATGCTGGGAGGATGTTCAAGCAAATTTTAAAAGATGCTCCAATGCATTTTGCTTAGGGTAGTCACCTCCCCTCCTCAGTCTTTCTGAAAAGATAGAAAAGCACAACTGTAAAAAATAAAATTAAACATTCGCTTTAAAAAGTTAACAGACTTCATATCTCTTGTTTTGAGATTCTGTAAAGTATACTAATCTTTTTTACTCATGGAAGAACAACATGGTTGAGTGTAGTCTGGATGCCTGAGATTTAGCGGTGATGTTGCTGAAGCTAAGCAAGTCTGAGTCTGGTCAGTATCTGTATGTCAAAAAACATGGCAACCCCAACATACTCTCCATTGAGTTCCATGTGGCAAGAAAGGCAGGCCGTCAATCTAATGAGTGAAATAAAAGCCTTTATAGACATAAGATTTCCCAAAAGATTTGCTTGCTCCTTTTATCAATGAAAAACAATTATTGCAACTCAACTTGAGTGACAATACACTGTATTATGGAGGGAGGCTATACCACACTGTGGTGTTTTTCTTCACGGGTTCCTATTTTCTAAGATGTTTTTCTGTGGTTAAAAAGACCCAGAAAGCATCTATGGAGTGATGGGCAAATGCCGGTTCTTTTGGCACAGAATGGAGATTCTCAATTCACGCAAGTGTGAAGAAAGCTTTGATCCAAACCTTTGGTCCATGGCCAAATGCCTGTTCATTTCAAATGATGCAGTTAGCAAAGTGCCTTCCACCACTCCCTCCTGGGAATATCCCATCAACACAAGCCCCCTTAATCCTCTTAAATCCATCCTGCTTCTCCCCCCTCCCCCCACTTCTCCTTTGCCCTCCCACTGTCCTTCAGCAACCCCCACTCCCTTCAAGAGCTGACTTGGTCACCACCGAGAACTTCCACAGCTGCAGGATGGTTTAAAACAATTTTTCAAAATTTATATAAAAACCATCAGTTTAACAACATTTACTATACAAAGGAATTAAAAACAGAGGAATGGTACAAGTGTTTGACAGCAGCTAGTTTCTAGTGTTTTGATATCAGATCACATTCTTTTGAGTTGAACATTAATAAAATAAGGTACAAGTTCAGCTTTGATTGGCAGACATTCCAGAGAATCTCATTCCAAAGAATCTGCCATGATTAAAGCGCAAGAAAAAGAAAAATCAGGCATTTAGGTGAGGCCAAAAATATGCATGTACAACTAATGGAAGGCAGGAGGAGAGAATGAGTACAGATAATTGAAAACAGTTTTTTTGATGTGCAGCAGCATCTTCTTCTATTCTTCAATAAGAAAAGGGGGTGGGAAGGAAATCCGCAGCCATAGAACTTATGTACAAGCTATATCATCTATTGGAGAGACAATAGGGAGGATTTACAGCCTGATAAGCTGGGGAGAGAGAGAGAGAGAGAGAGAGAGAGAGAGAGAGAGAGAGAGAGGATAGATAGATAGAGGGTGCTCCCTGTAATTCTTCAGAAAAAAACACAATGCACATTCTATAGCTGTTTTGGGATGTGTCTATTTTAAAACCCAGGGTGGAAAGATGGCTGTTCAGGCTGCCTCCTGGATCACCTGTTCACAGCACATCCCCAGAATGCCAGGCTGTTGAGTCAGTGATTGTCTCCCACTCCATTTTGAGCAAGTGGCAACAGGTGGCCTTGGCTCTGCGGACATGCCCTGTAAATCTCCGAGCTTCCATGCTCCTGGCCTGGATTTGGCTTCAGCTTTGTTCTGAGTCTGATGAGATGCCGCTAAAGGCTCTCCCCTGCCCTTGACCTGTCCCTGCCACCCTGTTTGAGCTCGTGCCAACAGTGGGGCTTGGCTTACCCCTTCGTGCCAAGCAATCTCAGAGCAGGCAGTAAGATGCAGCCCTGCCAGCCAGGCTTCGGTCAGAAGTTCCTGAACAAAACGGGTGGTCAGCTGTGCAGAGAGCATCTCACAGCATCATACTACCCATTCCAATCAAGGATGTGCTGGGCAACCATTCCTAGCTGGGGAGCAGCTGCCATTGTGGAGAGACACCTGGGAGAAGACATTTCACCAGCTCCAAAAGGAGAAGGAAAGGGGGGAAATATGAATACTGGAGTGGGTGAATCATGTAGGCTGTATTGTTAGAGATGTCAAATGACTGCCCTCTATCCCCCTTTGGTTCATTTACTATCAAGCCCCTTCTCTCTTTAAATTAGAACGCTTCCTATCAGGGCTTGCAGAGGCAAATCGAAGTGGGTACCTTTCAATTCCAGCTAAAGCTGAAATTCTATTTCAAAACACATATAATAAGCATGAGCAGCAGCAGCAGAGTCTTCAGAATCCATGTGAACAAGGATCAGACTGCACACAAAGGGAACAAGAAAACCCCACCAAAGCTGGAACTAGGCCTGAGGAGCTCAAACATCTGCATGGACTGAAAGAAGCAGTTTAACAAAACACCCAACAAAACTCTGGTTTACCACTGGATTGAGGCCACCTCCATTCTAAGGTTTGGTGGCACAATCTTATCAGTTTCTCAATATTCTCACCACCTCCGATCCCCAAGAGAAGAGGCTCTTGTAACTCTAGTAGCAACTTCCTTGCTCAATGCTGGCCGATGATGCTAACCCTTGAGAAGAGAAGACGGGAGAGAAGAGAATCAAAGGAAGTGTGCCCTGGATTTTTAAAATCGTGTGGGCTCCAGCTGCTCTCCAACTCAAAGAAGATTTTTTTTTAGCAATACCACCGAACCAGAGCCACACAGTCAAAGCAAGCTGGCATAACGTGGACGTATTTCTGTCCAGTGGGAGAACATGCTACAGCACAGATTGAGCACAAGCGCCTAAGATCTCTCCATGCCTTGCACAGCCAGGGATTATGTCAAGACATAAAAGAGTGACATTTTCTGATGGTGTTCTCTCCTTTTCTTTCAATCACGATCTTTTGAGATTTGGAACAGCAAACTCTTTTGTCTTCAGGCTCCTGGAGGCAGGAATAGCTTTAGTGCATCCCATGGATCAATCATTAACTAATTCCGGATGGGGTGAGAACTACCCACCCCCACAACACAGCAATGCCCTTCAAACTCTGCCCTTGCTATCCACTTGAACCATGCACTTGTTAACAGGAATGTCTGAAAAACTCAGGTTCAGAAAGAAAAGAAAGAAAGAAAAATCTCTCCTTCCTTTCACAAACATAAATTTTACATTAAAAAAAAAAAGAGTATTAAGAGCAACCCTGTGCCTTTTCTACAGTTCTCAAGAGTGTTTGATCATTTTGCCCCTGAACCCTACTAAACCCCTTCTTACTTCAATTAGCCCCAGGAGTCAAGGCTCGGTGCTTCTATTTACAAGGCAGCACAACAATTTCTCTCAATGACATTCCTTTCAAAAAAAGCGGGCCACTCCAGGAGAGCTTTTAAAAGTAGTGACATAATTCCTTTATAAGTGAGTGAAAATGTCAAGTGGATTGCTTCTGAAGGATCCCCAGCCAGCCTGGGTTGAATACGCCAAACCTTGGCCCCTTTTTTCCCTTTAAAAGAGTCAGTGTTCACTTTAGCACCAGCAACCCACTTGGGAGCCCAAGTGCAATGGTTAAAGTTTAAAGTTGCAGCACGGAATCCCAGCTACCCCTAGCTCTACCCCACAAATGAGGAAGAGTCATTTCCTTGAGGCAGCCATACAGTCCTCCCTCCAGAGCAGGGCAAGGAATAGACCTACCGCATGCTGGCAAGTTTGGCTTGACACACCACCTTGCCCTCGCCCCATGGGATCTTGCCAACCTAATGCTCGTTGACAAGCTTGTTGCCCATCTGGGAGGCATTGCCACCAGACTGACAAGAGGAATGGGTGACATGCGTGTAAACATCTGTATATCAGTGAGCAGGTGCAGGCGTCACTCAGCTGGAGGAGACCTTCCCCAGGACCAGCTTGCTAAGAGATCTTGCAGTTGTTCCGCGAGCAGTTCTGGGGTGGGCTCTGGGGAGGGCGAATCGACTTGGAGCGCTTCAGGCTGTTGCCTTTGCTGCTGCTCCCTCCGCCGCTGCTGGCTAAGGAGTATGAGCGGCCATGCATCATCACAGCATTCATGCCGTTGGCCATGGAGAAGGACTTCAAGTGGCTCTTTATGGTGACAGGAAGAGGCAGCTTGTCTATGAGGTGGACTGGTGTGCAGGAAACAATGGCACGGCAGCAGAGGTCTTGCAGACTGAACACTGAAAGAGTCAAGAAAAGGTACCCAGTCAGAAGGGAAGTACGACTGGAACAGAAGAAGAGATCATTCTCTGACGCTGAAAATCAAGAACAGAAAAGCCACTCTCATGAGCTAACATCTGCTTCTCAAGTGTCAGCCATTTCACCTGTCTTGGTCATGGCTGTGTACCTGCTGAGGAGACAATCCCACCCATATATCACAAATAAGTACTATCTCAAGGTCATACACCTCAGATCAAAATATCCCAATAAATGGTTAGGGTATTCCTGAAATCCACTTTCATACCATTTTCCCCATTAGAAATATCCCAAGGGATTGATATAGTCTACACTTCCTGGTGACCAAATTCATTTTGTTAGTGTTCTGTAAGCCTCCTTTGAGAGAAAGGGAACATACAAATATTTGAAATAAATAAATAATAGATAGCAGCCGCAATTCATCTGGAAAAAAACAGCTCATAAGATCCAGCAACATGGCTATAGTTTTTCCCTTACTCCAACATCAGAATCTTATTCAACTGCACTGGCATTTCAGTTTGAATTCTGTTTCATCTGTTCTCTCATATTTATTATCAACAGTTATTTTTTGTTGTTTCATAATCCGATCCAGTGTTTTTTAAATGGAAAGAGGGGATAAAGTATTGAATGAATCGCATTTCATTTATTATTTTTTTAAGTAGATCTTGTACATGTCATACATATATTCCCATTCACCAGACAGACATTTTGATGTAGGAAGACCTGAATGTGGCATCCTGTCTTATCAAAGAGTTCTGGGGTAAGCTATCAGTCCATACAGAAACCCAACTAGTGGTGTGCCAAAGCTCCTCAACAATCTCTGTGCTCAAAGGGCAGACAAATTGGGGCTCAACCACCTTGTACTCTTCAGGAGAATCTCCAACTGTTCTATCCCTCAGTTTCTGCTTTTTTATATCTCCTTTTTTAAAAAAAATCCTGCAAATGAGAAGGGGGGATGCAGATGGATATGACCTGAGGATCACTACACAGCACCCTAATTGTATATACTCCAACTCCACACCATGATCATTCTTCCACAGTCATACTACTCAATCCTAATATTGTAACAATATTGCAGTAAAGTTTGGTAAACTAAGTTGAGTGACAGAACAAAGAAAAAGAATGTCCCAGAATGCAAAACAAAAATAAATTAATTATTTAAACAACAAAGCAAGTCTCTCTCTTCATTGTTCCAGCTCTGTGAAATGGCTGGTGGAGCAGCTGCAAATGGATATATATGTATGGTAACATAATTTGAGCCCTCCCTAGCGCTTCAGTGGTTGGAGTGTCCAGGGGAGATCTCGGGCTTTATTGGGAGGCTCAGAAGTCATTTGCCTTAAATTTACGGTACTACTTTTGATTTCCCCTTTTCTTAATTCAAATTGCTGACTACCCTTTTAACAGTACAACTGCTAAATGGGATACAAAGGATCCATTGTGATGCTGCTTCACTCCGAGGGCGAAGAAGTGCTCTTTTCTCTGTGCTATGGTTGCTTCACAGAAATACCCCTGACGTGGTCTGGTTTTGCCCATTTGTTCAAAGAGGCTACGCAGGCTTAGAGTCAACCAGCTAGACCAGAAGCACTAGTCTGGACTTCCATGCTTTCTTTGGTACAATGGATACTAACAGGATTATAACAAACTGTCTCTACTCAAGTTTTTCACCTGTTTCTTGCCAACTATGACCACTAAATGGTTAAGAAAAAACAGTTTAGGTTAATTAATGATACCACTATTAAAAACAGCCCTAGGTTTTGCATCTAGCTCTGTCTCTAGGTTCACTGCTTGATCCGTTTATAGGGCTATACTCCTTTGTTGCGGTCTTTAAGATTATCCTCTTTTGGGAGCAAAGCTTTTTCTTCCCATTTCACAGGTGGGAAAGTTAAGCAAGGAACAAATGACCTGGGCTAGGAGAATTTCAGGCCTGAGAACGAACCTCCGACTTTTCCTCACACATTCTTGTGTACTAATCAAGTTTCTTGAGCCACTGTCAGTGTAATTAATGCTTCCCCACAACTGGCTGGCGAGAATGCCGACTGGCTGGGTAAGTCATGTCTGCAGAAGACACACTGCATATCAATTCCCTTCCAGACAAAGCCCCAGAGACTGCAATTAAAATGGGAAGAGGGCTTCCCTGCCTGAAAATTCAATGAGAGGGGACAGGCCTGGTCTAGAGGTGAGCAGACATGCCACATGCCTTGGAAGAGAGTGCATTCCAACTTCACAAGTAGATAAGCCCTGGCAACCTGAGGCAAATAGCTGTGAACTCTGGCCCCTTCTCAGAGCTGGACTGAGACCCTACGAGAAAAAGTGGCTCTCACCCATGAGAATCCGTGGCTTCAGGCTTCTTGCTACGCAGTGCGCAAAATCCTGACCATCTGAAGTAGAACAACCCTGGAGGAGGCACATTTATTTTCATGAGGCCACAGGGAGTGGTGGTGAAGCAGAGTGAGGAAAGAGAATGTGCCCTCTTTTCCAGTACGTCAGTTAAAGCAACTATTGGCTGAACAGGTTCCATGCAGACAGCCAAGGGCAATAACTAATACCTACTTAAACTACTGAAATCGAGGACAAATTTCTCAGAGGCTGAAAGACTGACTTGTTTAAAAAGATAAACCAGCTTTCTGTGTTCCATCAGCTTGTGAAGACTGGACTAATGTCATACCGAGAATGAAATGTTCTTCTTCTCCTCTTGCTCCTCAGCATCCTACAATACCCCCAAATGCTTGTGTACTAGTGGCAAGCCAGCACTCCTTCTCCAAGCAGAGATCAGATCTTTTTTTTTTTTTTGCCTCAAGGCAGAAGATGAGAGAGAACATTGCCCAATGCAGCTTCTGTGTTGATTGTACAGAGACAGGATCTCCCTTTTTAGTTTTATCTGAAGAAATTCTCTATGACTAAATGGAAAAAAAAAAGCCCTCAACAGTAAAGAATGCCATGCCATCTTCTGGCAAGAGAACTAAACTGCACCTTACAGAAAGCCCCTGACCGAGCTCCATCAAAAAAGTCCCTCATATTTCTTTTGCCAGGAGGCTCTATGAACATCAAGCAGTTGGAAACAATAGAAAAGAATGTAACTGCATGCACAAGTGATGCCTACGGCGCTTACAAAGGAACCCAAAAATGCTCACTCCTTCTGAACTTCCCAGTTGTAACATATGCGCCAACTCCTGCTATGAGTGCCAAGGTAGCCTTTTCAAAAACAAATCTGAAGTTCCGTGTTAAGACAGGCAGAATTGTACTGTCACAGGAGGTTTGAGAACGGAGGCCAGGAGGGTGGGATTTATTAGGGTCAGAATCATGTCAAGAGCAGTGGGGCTTTCTGAAGAAAGAGACAGGATTTATCTGCAATGGAATCAGACCAGTGGTGATTATCAGAATGGTGGCAGGGTCCACTTGAAACATACTTTGGAAAGTTGACAGAAAGTTCATTTTAGAAGTGACAGGATAAATGTTCCTCCAAGCAAAGATAGTGCAGAACCTGACCAATATACATGCACGAAGAAAACAATTTTGAAAGCACTAAAGAATAGCTGGAAAAACTGTAGGCAAAAGTTCTGTATTATTTAGAAAGAGATGCAATGAAAGGGGCATATCTACTAATGCCAGGAGTCTCAAACCACATAATGTGGAGGAGTTAGAGAATCTGGTGCTAAAAGACAGCTACGTCTGACATTAACCAAACAGCGAGAATTAGTGGAACACTACTATTTTTTGATGTTACACAGGAGGGCAGCCTGGACATGACATTGCTCTGCAAGCCAGAAAGAAAGGAATACAGCAAACTAGGAAGCTTGAGACCAACAAATAATGTCAAAATACACTGAAGGTAGAATAACTTGTTCAAAATTTGGCATAAGGCAACACACTGTTGCTTCCATTGCTAGACTGGAACTTGAGAAATACAGGTTTGAATTCTAGCAATGGACAAGTAAGACGGAAAGGCAGTCACGGGGACAAAGTAACAGGCAACTTCAACTTCCTTCATGTGGAATAGGCAATCTAGGTTAAAGCTGCAACAACGATAAAAATATATAGACATAAGGGACAACAATACGAATCCAAGGCAGACCTCTCAACATCACAGTAATCCAAGTTTATGCACCAACCACCGATGCTGAAGAGGCTGAAATTGACCAATTCTATGAAGACCTACAACACCTTCTAGAACTGACACCAAAGAAAGATGTTCTTCTCATTATAGGGGACTGGAATGCTAAAGTAGGGAGTCAAGAGATAAAAGGAACAACAGGTAAGTTTGGCCTTGGAGTTCAGAACGAAGCAGGGCAAAGGCTAATAGAGTTTTGTCAAGAGAACAAGCTGGTCATCACAAACACTCTTTTCCAACAACACAAGAGGCGACTCTACACATGGACATCACCAGATGGGCAATACCGAAATCAGATTGATTATATTCTCTGCAGCCAAAGATGGAGAAGCTCTATACAGTCAGCAAAAACAAGACCTGGAGCTGATTGTGGCTCTGACCATCAGCTTCTTATAGCAAAATTCAAGCTTAAACTGAAGAAAGTAGGAAAAACCACTGGGCTAGCCAGGTATAATCTAAACCAAATCCCTTATGAGTACACAGTGGAAGTGAAGAACAGATTTAAGGAACTAGATTTGGTGGACAGAGTGCCTGAAGAACTCTGGATGGAGGCTCGTAACATTGTACAGGAGGCAGCAACAAAAACCATCCCAAAGAAAAGGAAATGCAAGAAAGCAAAGTGGCTGTCCAACGAGGCCTTACAAATAGCAGAGAAGAGAAGGGAAACAAAATGCAAGGGAGATAGGGAAAGTTACAGAAAATTGAATGCGGACTTCCAAAGAATAGCAAGGAGAGACAAGAGGGCCTTCTTAAATGAACAATGCAAAGATATAGAGGAAAACAATAGAAAGGGAAAAACCAGAGATCTGTTCAAGAAAATTGGAGCCATTAAAGGAACATTTTGTGCAAAGATGGACATGATAAAGGACAAAAATGGTAGGGACCTTACAGAAGCAGAAGACATCAAGAAGAGGTGGCAAGAATACACAGAGGAATTATACCAGAAAGATCTGGAGGTCCCGGACAACCCAGATAGTGTGGTTGCTGACCTTGAGCCAGACATCCTGGAGAGCGAAGTCAAGTGGGCCTTAGAAAGCATGGCTAACAACAAGGCCAGTGGAGGTGATGGCATTCCAGTGGAACTATTTAAAATCTTAAAAGATGATGCTGTTAAGGTGCTACACTCAATATGCCAGCAAGTTTGGAAAACTCAGCAGTGGCCAGAGGATTGGAAAAGATCAGTCTACATCCCAATCCCAAAGAAGGGAAGTGCTAAAGAATGCTCCAACTACCGTACAATTGCACTCATTTCACACGCTAGCAAGGTTATGCTCAAAATCCTACAAGGTAGGCTTCAGCAATATGTGGACCGAGAACTCCCAGAAGTACAAGCTGGATTTCGAAGGGGCAGAGGAACTAGAGACCAAATTGCTAACATGCGCTGGATTATGGAGAAAGCCAGAGAGTTCCAGAAAAACATCTACTTCTGCTTCATTGACTACGCAAAAGCCTTTGACTGTGTGGACCACAGCAAACTATGGCAAGTTCTTAAAGAAATGGGAGTGCCTGACCACCTTATCCATCTCCTGAGAAATCTATATGTGGGACAGGAAGCAACAGTTAGAACTGGATATGGAACAACTGATTGGTTCAAAATTGGGAAAGGAGTACGACAAGGCTGTATATTGTTCCATGGCTTATTTAACTTATATGCAGAATACATCATGCGGAAGGCTGGACTGGATGAATCCCAAGCCGGAATTAAGATTGCCGGAAGAAATATCAACAACCTCCGATATGCAGATGATACGACTCTGATGGCAGAAAGTGAGGAGGAATTAAAGAACCTCTTAATGAGAGTGAAAGAGGAGAGCGCAAAAAATGGTCTGAAGCTCAACATCAAAAAAACTAAGATCATGGCCACGGGCCCCATCACCTCCTGGCAAATAGAAGGGGAAGATATGGAGGCAGTGACAGAGTTTACCTTCCTGGGCTCCACGATCACTGCAGCTGGTGACAGCAGCCACGAAATTAAAAGATGCCTGCTTCTTGGGAGGAAAGCGATGACAAACCTAGACAGCATCTTAAAAAGCAGAGACATCACCTTGCCGACAAAGGTCCGCATTGTCAAAGCGATGGTTTTTCCAGTAGTGATGTATGGAAGTGAGAGCTGGACCATAAAGAAGGCTGACCGCCGAAGAATTGCTGCTTTTGAATTGTGGTGCTGGAGGAGACTCTTGAGAGTCCCCTGGACTGCAAGGAGAACAAACCTATCCATTTTGAAGGAAATCAACCCTGAGTGTTCACTGGAAGGACAGATCCTGAAGCTGAGGCTCCAATACTTTGGCCATCTCATGAGAAGAGAAGACTCCCTGGAAAAGACCCTGATGTTGGGAAAATGTGAAGGCAAGAGGAGAAGGGGACGACAGAGGATGAGATGGTTGGACAGTGTCATCGAAGCAACCAACATGAATTTGACCCAACTTCGGGAGGCAGTGGAAGACAGGAGGGCCTGGCGTGCTCTGGCCCATGGGGTCACGAAGAGTCGGACACGACTAAACGACTAAACAACAACAAGGGACAACAATACTTAGAAACAGTTTGCTGTAAAAAGCAATGACACTTTAGGAGATCCTTGAAGTAACCCTGAATTATCTCCAGGAAAGAAGTGTGAAATATAAATGCTGAGCCAGTGATCACTGAACAAAACAATGCAGCTCAGGTGAAAGATGCTCCAAGACACACTATATAGGCAAAAACAGATATTCTTTTTTTTTTAATGGGGAAACCTGAGAATAATCTAAACGACTGGAAAAAGAGCTCAGATAGAATGTATACACCAAACCAGGAGAGGTACAGGAGATCAGCCTCAGAGGTAGTTGGCCAATTAAATGGCGGTGTTGCAAGATTTCAAAAAGAAGATTAAGAGACTGCAAAGAAAAAGAATTAATTCTTCAAACCATTTCCAGTGGAAGATGCTGCACAGACACCCATGCCTGAACAGTCTTTCTCAGGGAATAAAAGTCAGGAATTAAGTCGAACATCATAATCAATAAATGGAAATAAAGGGTAAATGGTAGGTTAATAAATCACTGAAAAGTTTGGATGACCGTATGTTCTTGGGCTTCTGCCCATGTGTGCAGTCCCTCTGCTTCTGCTATAAACAAGGGAACATGCAAATGAGGAAATCATCCATCAAATGCAGTTTCCCAATTCAACTGAACTAGCAAACTGCATTACCTTGGTTTGTTTTGAATCTCTTAACCGCAGATTCCCAGTTTAGCTGAAACAGAGAACAGTGGTATTGAAAACTACCTTGTTTGTTAACTTGCTTGAGATCAGGGGTTGCATGCATTGCAGGATTTATCAGTCTGCACATGATGTGTAGTCACTGAGCAATCAAAAACTTGTGCTATCAAGTTATTTTAAGAAAACAGATGATGCTCTTCTGACACAAACATATCACTAACTTCAGCATAATAGAAATACAGCCGCTAAAACCAGCTCTCCATGAAAGCTAGTTCCGGTTTGCCCAGAATAAAGCCAATTAAGAAAAACTAATTCACCTTGTTTCTTACAAGAGGACAAACAGTTCTCTCATAGAAAGCCCTAAAATCAAGCATGCGGGAGGCAGCTCAAGGAACAGCATAAAGCAAGTTCAAATAGTTCACAGAGTTTGGGAAAAACACTGCATGAATGAACTGATTTTGAGTTTTAGAAAATAAAGCTCAAGGAAATATAGAATCCTATTTTTACCTCCAGCACTAAAAAAAAGTCTGATTGGGATGTTAAGACTTTTTTTCATAAAGATAAGGGCCATGAAATTTGTGTTCATCCGGCTATTAATATTCAGGAGCAAATCATAATTTAGTTTCTTAAGTCAAAGTGGCCAGTGACCTGTTGCTAATTTAAGTGACAACAGACCTATGGATCAGTTTCTGAGTGAAAACCTGTTGCTGTAACTGATGCTGCATAAAGCTGATTCCTAATTTGCAGGAATTAAAAACTTTCTCCTCGTGTCCTACAGCTTCCTGACAATGAAAGAGATTACACAGGAGCTTCAGAAGTTAGAGGTGTTTAATTTTTGAAAAATTGCCAATGCTGCTGACATAATTAGCCTTATGCGGCATAAGTTACAGCAGAGTTTCCCAAAGTGTGCCGTAGTGCCCTGCGGCTCCCTTGTGCTCCACCAACCCAGCCAGGAGCAATGCGTAAGGTTCTCTTTTGGATTTTTTTGCCAAGCTGGTGGTGGTGCTGGTGTTGCTGCTGCTCTTCCGGTTCTAGTTCCGGCTCCTTCGGGCTTCTTTGCTTCCTGCTTTGCCCCCACACCCCTCGCCACTCCTCCTGCTCTGCTGCCACTGCCACCGCTCAGGGAAGCCACGAGTCGGAGGTTTGGGAACCACTGAGTTACAACAACAGGATTTCAGCCATTTAATGGTAAGTCAACACTTAGGTAAACCCCACTGAGTCAACAGGATAATTCTAGTTGGGATCTGCAATAGGATAATGACTAGTACATTCCATGCACATTGTTGCACTCCTGTAGCAACAGAAGGAATGGCATGTCCCCTCATTCCTAAATTCTAGACATCCTAGAAAAACAACACGATTGCTGTTAGAACATCCACAGCTGCCTTTCCCAGGGCAGGAACAAAGAAGTCAAGGCTGACTCACCTCTGTTGGGCCTCCAGATCTTCTCCATGCCATGCCTCATTAGGACAATGCGTGACAGCTCCGTAAAGGACTCAATCACGTTGAAGTTGCACAAAGGGCTGACCTCGAAGAATGTCATGCAATTTTTTTCTGCGTAGGACCGGGCCTGCTCTGTTGGCACCTGCCTTTTGAAAGCCAGATGAAGCCGGTTGCCAACCAAGATGCGAGGTACACCAGGGGCATGCTTTAAGGAAAAAAACATAGCACATATTTAAGAATATTCACACAACTGTGCTAGCCAGAGCTCAGATCTTATTAACAGTTGTCATTTGGGAGGGCAGAGTGCCCGTTCAACACTTCTGGTCATAACCTGAGCATGTTGGTTCAGTTTCTCAATTATCCAGCTGAATAACAGGGATTGATATGAACCAGCGTGGGCTGTGCAGCCTGCTACAACAAGATAAGCATCTCGTAGGAATCCAAAGATATTCTCTTACATCCTGACGGAATTTACGGTACATAAACATAAAAAAGCTCTGGCTTGTGAGATCCCAATGTGATCTCGACAATTCTTACCTCATCTATTTCCTTGATCCATCTGTCTATGCCATCAAAAGACCAACGATTGGTGATGTCATATACCAAGAGGATTCCCTATGTGGAACAAAACAATGAACAAATAACTTTAAAGTTAAATTTAAAAAAAAACTATCCATGTTGCTTACCTGCGAATGTATTCTGTTAAAACACTACTGGCAAGTCAAACTAAAAAGCAGTGGGGCTGGCACAGGCTTGTGAAATGTTCTCATAGAAGTGTACATGGAGTGAGAGCCTGGCCATAATGTTTGGGGCTGTTTAGCATTTTTAAAAAGGCTGGTAAAGGGAGATAAGACACAGGTGTATAAAATCATATACAGTATGGAAAAAAATCAGCTATAGTTTCCTCTCACTTTCTTACAGTACTAGATCCTGAAACTATATACCAGAAGTTTTAGGCCAAGTAGGAAAAAGCACATCTTCTCACAGTGGATGTTAAACTGCAGAATTCGATGACACAGGATACAGCAATGACGGCCAACCTGGATGGCTTTAAAAGGGGATTGGATAAATTTATGGAGGCTAGGGCTAACATTCAATAATCCCCTCCTGTGTGAAAGGCAGTCTTTACTCTGATGCAATCTGGCAGGCTGGTTAACTCTTGAGTGAACAGAGTGTTAAACCAGATAGGCTTTTGGTCTAACACTGCCAAGGCTCATCTTAAGGTAACTACCAGAATAATCTGCCTTGGAGGAGAGCAACGCGCTGGTGCCAAGAACTGTTCTCTGGGAATTCAACATACAGGAGGCCAACCTGCTGCTTGCGCAACTCATATACTGTAGTACAGTTCCTACTATACAGTACTCTTATATTTTGGGCTACAACAGAGGCAAGACCAGCACAGAGTTTGAACTTGCAGGTTTGGAAGCCATCTCAATATCTTGAAGGAACCAGGTTCTCTTAGGTCTTGAACAGCTGTCAGAAAAGCTATTGATGGAAAATGAGAACATGTGGGGAATACCTGTCTATGAGCTACATATCCATGGCTTTAAATAACATTACCTACTGCTGAATGTTCTTAGTGTGATCTGACAGCAACATAGCATTGTGGATATTGAGGCTTGGAAGCGCAGTTTGATTAAAGAAGTGTTTTATTTTTGAGTCACATTTTACCCACATGAAGTATCTAACTGCATTCAGCTGGCCTCTGTATGGAAGAATGTTAAAGTTAAATGCTTTATATCTGCAGAATTTTGACTAACACAAGCCATGAAACTTTCATCAAAAAGGAAAAAAAAAAGGTTTAAGCTTTGAGTCATGATTGTCATCAACTCAGCTATCCTTATACTCTTAGCCACACCAGCAGAATATCTCTGAGAACAACTTGGCAGGGAAGCCAGCTGGGTTTTCAACCTGAAAAAAAAACCAGTCAGAGAGGTATAGAATGTGGGAATGATTACATGCAACTCTGTGCCACATTTATCTAATGTGGCCATCTAATCTTCCCTGAATATGTCCTCCAATACTAATGTTTCTTCCAGGTGGAACATCTGTCCCATCCTGCCCTTTGTTGCTTGCTGCTGAAAGAGGGTGGGCTGTAGCAGAAGTTTTGTCCAGACTTCCCACTAAGTACCCACTTCTCTTTAAGAACTCTACTTTTCCACTTCTCTGCTAGAACTTCTCTATTAAAGTCCTCTAGCTGCCTTGGGTCCCTTCAAGGAGAAAGGCAGGGTAAAAATATTTTAAACAAACAAACAAGCAAGCAAGCAAGCAAACAAACAGAAGATTTTACTTTTTTAAAATGTTTTTGAGTGCTATTTGAGTGTTTCTCACGAAAGGGGTCAACCATGGACATAAACTGCAAATGGAAATCAGTAAACTCCACCACCAGTAGCAAGTGTTAGTGAAAATAAATCATGCTTTTAGCAGGAAAGAAGAGAGACAAAAAGTTACAGAATAAAGAATTGTACAAAGCAAGGTGGGAGGAACGGCAGAAGAAAAATACCAGGAACGTCAGTGCAGAACCTGGTACTTTAAGGAGAACAGATGTTCTGCCTGGAAAAACCGTTTGACTCCAGAAGTTATTTATGTCTTAAAAGCAAGTGAGGGGAGATAAATGTGGCACAGAGTTGCATGTAATCATTCCCACATCCTTTAGCCCTCATGGAGGGCTGATGGGCACCATCCTTTACCCTTCAGTCTTATGCAAGAAGGTAGGAATGAATCCATAAGAACTACTCCAAGAAATGATTCACTAGCTCCTCTAGCATGTACTTCCAGATGTTAACTGACAATGTTATTAAATGTTTCTCTGTACAAACACATGGATTTGTCTGGAAAGAAATAAGAGAAACTAAATAGTTTTATCGCAATACACACCTGAGCTCCTCTGGAGTAGGATCGGAAAATGGTACAGAACCTCCCTTGGCCTGATGTATCCCTAGAAGAGAAACAACAACAATAACACGGAGGAGAGTTTAAGACTTCACCACTCCATTTCCCCAGGTCTTTTGACAATAACAAATACAGAAACTGAAATTAAAAACGTATTCTAGGTAATACTTCCTGATTGTTTATGAAGACTTCATCAAACCACGTATATCCCAAGGGGCGCAGTGTTTCATAAACTAAAGGATCTCAGAGACTAGTATAGGCTATACTCTTCCACTCCATATCTAAGTAACTTGCTCTGGCTACTTTTCTCTCCCCCCGATACTTTTTCTGCACTCATCCTGTGCACAGAACCTACCAATAATTTCTCCCCACAGAGTAATAGGTGGTAAATATATGTGGTATTTTACAGTGTATGTTGATAAGTGCCAATGAGTATGCATACTACTTTCTTTCTGCGGTGTTTACAGAGGGTAGGTAAGACTACCGATGGTTACTAGTCATGACAGCTACATATCAGCTACATCTCCAGTATAACGGACAGGGTACTTTTCTATACATGGGCTGCTGGGATAATGGAGAGGGTGAAATCGCACTTCCACCCTCCTTCCGGGCTATATATATATATGCATCTGTTTGGCCATTGTGTAAATGAAGCTTTTAGAGTAAGCAGGCCTATTTCATTGGGTCCAGCCTGGCTCCTTCTCTGCCTCTTAAGTTTCTGCCCAGGATTGTGTGGTAAATGTGTCCCATCTAGCTTGGAGCCCAAGAACACAGAGATCCAACTTGTTTGTGAAGGTGTTTTAATGCACAGGTCAAGAGAGTCTGTCTCCCCAAGCACTGTCACACATACACAATACATGTTTTGGAAGCAATCCTTTTATACTGCCCGGCAGTGGAGAGAATTCTCAGATCACTATTTACTTTAAAAGCTGCTACAAAGCAAGTCATCAGCTTCTGGCTAGAGAAGACAGGTTTGGATTCGGCATTCAATGGCTACTCCAGAGGCCAACAGTGCAGCATGCAATTATTACAACTGTGTTTAGGAGTACAACGTGTTCTGTAGTAAACAGACACAGGGTGCGTTAAGGATAGCAGCTGACTCCGTGCTTGTGTAGGTTTAAGTCATGCTTTTGAATCTATTTGAATGTGACAGCACACCAAGGGGCATCACCGGACATCTGTGATGTTATGTAGAGCACTGTGATGACCTAAACAAGTGCCTACTGAAGTGCAGGCTAGGGTCAGGTCATCCACGGAGCACTTTGCAGGGTCTCGGGCCCTGCTGTGCTCAGTGACCAGGGAGAGGCACAGAACAAGCAGCTGGAGGTCTTGTCACTCACAGCTCCCTGTATCAAATTTCCCAGAAAGAGGGATTTTCTGCCCATTGCAACCAAAGGGAGTTATAAGACTCTAAACAGTTCAAAGACATAACACAGATATCATTACTGTGCAATCCACAGACATATTAAAGTACATTATTTATTTGTGTATTGCCTGGAGTGTTTTATAGAGTTATATGCATAAGCAACATAACACAAAGAAAAGGAGCCGACGGCTACAGCAAGTCTCACTATTTTGGAACTGCACTTTGCCACATCGAAGATAGTGAAAACCAATATGGCAGAGACTCTTGATTTCTCATCAACTCCGTCCTGCATATGTAAGAAACTGCATATGACCATGAAGCAAGCAGCACAAGAAACAATGAATGCCCAAATAGCATCCATTAAATGGGAGCCAGATCCTCAATAGATGAGGCACTCAAGCAAGGCTGAACTCAAGCATTTAAAGAGCCAGTACCCTCAGGTTCAAAGAATCAGGTGTAGGAGAAACAAAACCAATCCACTGGTCCACCTAAACCACAAACTGATGAAGATGCTTAATCTTCCACAGTTAAAAAACAAAACAAAACAAAACAAAAACAGAAAAAGTGACTTAGCACATCCTCCACTCCCTCCCCCCACACACTGCCCTTCCTTGCTTTTCTTCATAGGTCTTCTACCTAGATTGTAGATCCATGGGCATGTTTCCCAAGTGTTACTCTTATGTTATATAGTGCACAGTAACTTGTTTTCTTGAGGGTGCACATTCACAGTAAGAAGAAGAAAGACTGCTTCTGTTGAAAGACCATGGAAGACAGGGTGGTAATGGCATAATACATTTACTTTACGAGTAAAAGACATGATAAAGCCCTCCAAAAACACACGAGACCCTTCTAACGTATGAGGCACATCCTCTTAATGAAAGCAAGATCTCCTTTCTCAGGTCAGACAAACACTCTAATATAGCTCCCGCTGTAAACTTACCAGAGTTCCAATTTGACTCTTCTGCCATCTAACAAGATTGTTGTGGTTTTATAGTCAATACCTGTAATTTAAAAAAAAGTATCATAGTCACAGAAAAGATTGCATATGGACATCATTACTATTATCATGATGCATTTGCTTCAGACAGTGTGTGCAGCAGTTTTACCAGTAAAAGAAGATATGCCCATATATTAAGCTTACAATTTAAAATTCAAGAGAAAAAAAGGTGATGGAGCATACAGTACACACAGAAAAAGAAATGAAAGTACATCAACTTAATCCAAAAGTGGGGGTGGCTTATACCTTTACTGGACCACTAGAAAATTACAAACAGAAGCTAGCTTTTCAACCATACAGGTTTTCATCAGGCTGGATACCACAATGCTATGAAGGTTACAGAAAAAAAACATAAAAGTTCCAAAAATCATGGCCAGATGTGCAGGCTAGGTTGCTTTGTTAAAAGTCAGTTTAAAAATGCAGGCTTTAGTTAGAGGTGCCGTTTCAGATTTCACCTCTGGTGGTATTGATAGGAATGTCTCTCCCAGTCTTGCTAGACAAAGAGCTGTCAGACATTCAGCCTCCCCACCACCGCCCCAAATACTGTACTGAAACACAAGGTTCCCTTTTTGGCTGGGGATGGAGGCACACAGAAATGTGACAAACCCCATATCAGAGAATTTGGGATAAAATTTATTTTGCTCAATAGATAGGCCAACTGCAGCCAGAATAACAATATTACCTAGTGGCTGGAAAAAGATGTTGTCCTGAGTATACAGTCTCACTTAGGCCATGTTAAATTCTCTTTCCTTTCTATTGTGTTGGACTATGTCAACTGACACTTCAACCAGAGTTACATATACTTTAGGATCTGATCCACAATCAGCATGGGTGAATTTTAAGCATTTTTTCACATGAAGCAAAGGCCAATGCGAACCAGCCTGGCCCATTTTGCCTCTCTTTAGAAGTTTCTCCCCTGCTGCTTGGGGCTTCTCCTTGCTTAAAGCTGGAATGATTCAAACGAGATAAAGTCAATGCAAGAGAAAGCAAAGGTGATGAAGCTGATGAGGAGCTGCAATGACCTGCCCAAGTATATGCTCGAGGTGTTTTCCCTGTGTGATGGTTTGTTTTGTTCTGCAAAAGGATGGGGGTGGGAATGTGTTACTCTGCGTGGAGGTATGGGTAACATGTTAAGCTGGGGTGTAATGTTTTGGAACAGCAGGAAAACTCACCCCCCATGATCTTTCTCTCTAGCCACTCAGAAATATTTTTAAATTTTTTACAAACTACCTAGTTTAGCACCAGATCACCATTTCACTGGATTCATACATTAGTTTTGTGCTAGATCACCTTTGCACCAAAAAAAAAAAAAAGAAGAAAGACAGGCGAGTCTGGGATCACCAGATGAGCGATATCAAAGGAAGGGCAGCTGTGGGCCCGTATCAAGGGACTGAGGGCCAATGTAAAACACTGGCAGTAAAACAATCCGGGGGCTTTGTGTGATCACCTAAATTGAATACAACCGTAAGAGACTGTGAATCAAGTCACAGTGAAGCCGATTTGCTCCAATTTGGCTTGCCAGTGTAGTTGCACTGTCAGTTACCTTCCATATGGAGTTTTCACAACACAATATGTCTGAAGGAATTCTTCTGCAGATCGAAACGTAAGCTCCAATATATGTACAAAACTACAATTTGAAACACTTATGTTATATGGGTTTCTTAAACCACCATCTTTAATACAGTAGATTTTATACAGCACTTTAATTCTGGACAAACCAAGATGAAAAACCCAAATCTAGATCAAAGCATTAACGATTTCCAAAAGCATTTATATCAGCAAACCCTTAGTAAGTGGATCACTGCCCAATCTGATTTGTGTGTTGTTTATTTTACAGTCTACAGCTGATTGTGGATAACATCTATGCATTATAACTTTGCATGTTCTGGGTTCAGTACTCATGAAGGTAGCAAAGGAAGAACACCTCTAGATGTACAATAAAAAGATTGCCCAATTCATGAAACCAACTCATAATATATGCAAATTTTGCATTTCAGTAAGCTTCTTACCAATTTGGTTGTAAATCTGAATTCTAATACAGTACTTCAGATTTCTTAAAACTGAACCAATGGCACTATAAAACACATACACAATGTTTAATCACTTGAGAAGACTCTCTGGAAAAGACCCTGATGTTGGGAAAGTGTGAAGGCAAGAGGAGAAGGGGACGACAGAGGACGAGATGGTTGGACAGTGTCATCGAAGCGACCAACATGAATCTGACCCAACTCCGGGAGGTAGTGGAAGACAGGAGGGCCTGGCGTGCTCTGGTCCATGGGGTCACGAAGAGTCAGACACGACTTAACAACAACAAATCAGTTTCATGATTTTCGACGAGACTATGAATTAAAGGGAAAGAATTGAACACACTTCTCCATGTTGATTGGTCCCCCTTTCTCTACCTGAAAAAGTAGATCTATCAGCTGGAACAACAGAATAAATGCATGTCTAATCTGGCCCTGTGCCCCTCACTATTTTGCATTATAGGGAAAGGCTATAATAGGGGTTAAAAGTCTGCCCTCTCATTTTCCATTTCAAGCAAATCTTCACAGCACCTTCAGTAAATGCAACACTTCTACAGTTCAAATCCCTTTTAAACTTTCAGGGTGAACAGACACCATGTTACAGTAACCCCTTAAACCCTTCAGTGAGACACTTCTCAATCATATTAGGCATGTTTCCACCAGGGCCCCCAAATCAGGTAACATCTTCATGTGTGTCTGTAACTAGTCAGCATTCCACACTTGCTGTACACTGCACATTATACACTTAATTGTATTATAAAAGATGGTAAGCCTTTTCATTAAAGCTATAAAGAGTTTACTTGTGAAATCATCAGACTAGTTCAGACAAGCTGATGAGAAGCTGCACCGACCTGCCCAAGCATATGCTACATAGTGGAGCCAATATCCAAGCGAACAGGACAAAGCTAACATAACTGAGCCACAAGATGGCACTACTGCACAAACGCTTCACTGGTAGTCATTACTTACTGCTCAGGTATCCAGGACTTCAGCATCTAAACTACTTCCTCATCTACTCAGACCTAGCTTACAAACACTGATGGAATATTGCTATTCTTCAGCAAACATAGAATACATGAGCATCCATGATGGTAAAAAAGCAAGTTTCCCACTGAACTCAATGTGAAGTCCTGCCAGCAGAGTAACATGGGATTAGACATGGTTGTGAAAGTGTTTGTGGGTGGATTTTCTTCTGAGGACTGCATTTTATGTTGGAGATCACTGTTTACACAAGGGTAACACCTGTAAGTGGTGTGATCTTAGGTAACGATGCTGAGACATCTCTCCACTTAGTTGAAGCAGTAACAGGATACTTGGCTAAATTTTTAAGAATTGAAATTTATACATTAAGTCATCAGGATGTGTTCTCTTTCACCATGCAATGTACAGAACTTGGCAACTGAACAATTACACATCATGCTTATGTATAATTGTTAATTTGCAATAGTTTAATTATTGTTTTATTTTATGGTGTTTATATGTTGATTTTACTTTATATCTGTAGTATTGTTTTATTGTTTGATCATGTTGTGAACCACCTAGAGTGGTCTTGGCTAGATGGGCTGTACACAAATCAAATCAAATCAAATCAAATCAAATCAATAAAAAACCCAAGCCAGATCCTATGCTGCTGCTTACAGTAGAATCACCCAACATGACACTTCAAGACAACCACAAGGCACCAGCTATGACACTCCACCCAGTTAAGGGATAAGTGGGGTAAGGAAACATCAACATATTACTCCCACTCTGGCCACCTTGCATTGGCTGCCCGTTCGGTTCCGCGTAGATTTCAAAGTTTTAATGCTTACGTATAAAGCCCTAAACGGTTTAGGGCCTCGTTACCTAACGGAACGCCTTCTCCCACCTAGATCTACCCGTATCACCTGATCTAGCCAGGAGGTGAGGCTGAGGAGCCTAATGCCGAGGGAGGCCCGGAAGGAAAAAACAAGAAACCGGGCCTTCTCGGCAGTGGCTCCTCGTCTTTGGAACAGCCTCCCTCCTGAGATTCGCATGGCCCCGTCGCTGGGCATCTTTAAATGCCAACTGAAAACCTGGCTGTTTAAGCAAGCCTTCCCTCCACCCACCGTCTGAATTTTGTTATTTTGTGTTTTCTCCCATCTTGGATCATTATTTATTTAGTAATATATTGCTATGATTTTAAATTGTTAAATTGTTACATGATATGTTGTTACCCACCCAGAGTAGTCTATATCAGTGGTTCTTAACGTGGGCGATAACGCCCCCCAGGGGGCGATTTTGTTTTTCAGGGGGACGGTAGAACGAAAAGGGGCGGCGTGGGGGTGAAGGAACAAAAGGGGGGCGGTAGGGGGGCAGTGGAGTGAGCTGTGCGCGCCGCCTCGACACACAAACACACACACTCTCTCTTCCCCCCCCCGCCTTTTCAATGCAAGTCAGCTCAGCGAGAGAGGGCGGTGGAATCCGAAGGGCGCAGGGACTGCGGCAGACATAAGAGGGCGGGCGGCTGCTGCTGTAGGCTGACTATACCCCATGCTTCAAACACCCCGTTTGAAGCATGGGGTATAGTCAGCCTACAGCAGCAGCCGCCCGCCCTCGGCTCAGAAGTGAGACGCGCCTTGAGGCACGGAGGTCGCCGCCTCCTCCAAAGGGAGAGCAGTCCGAGCTGCGGCTTGGAGAGACGGGGGGGGGGGGGGCGAGCGGATTAGCAGGCGTCCCCATCAGACCCAGCCCCGGAGGGCAGATGCTTCCCTCCTGCCCTTATGGCTGGTGGTGGGTGGGAAAAAAGAAGAAAGGGCTCCTGTGCCTTTAAGAGTTGCGTGACAAGCTTTTGTTGTTGTTTAGTCATTTAGTCGTGCCCGACTCTTCGTGACCCCATGGACCAGAGCACGCCAGGCCCTCCTGTCTTCCACTGCCTCCCGGAGTTGGGTCAAATTCATGTTGGTAGCTTCGATGACACTGTCCATCCATCTCGTCCTCTGTCGTCCCCTTCTCCTCTTGCCTTCACACTTTCCCAACATCAGGGTCTTTTCCAGGGAGTCTTCTCTTCTCATGAGATGGCCAAAGTATTGGAGCCTCAGCTTCAAGATCTGTCCTTCCAGTGAGCACTCTGATTTCCTTCAGAATGGATAGGTTTGTTCTCCTTGCAGTCCAGGGGACTCTCAAGAGCCTCCTCCAGCACCACAATTCAAAAGCAGCAATTCTTCGGCGGTCAGCTTTCTTTATGGTCCAGCTCTCACTTCCATACATCACTACAGGAAAAACCATAGCTTTGACTATGCGGACCTTTGTCGGCAAGGTGATGTCTCTGCTTTTTAAGATGCTGTCTAGGTTTCTCATCGCTTTCCTCCCAAGAAGCAGGAGTCTTTTAATTTCGTGGCTGCTGTCACCATCTGCAGTGATCATGGAGCCCAAGAAAGTAAACTCTGTCACTGCCTCCATATCTTCCCCTTCTATTTGCCAGGAGGTGATGGGACCAGTGGCCATGATATTAGGGTTTTTTTTTATGCTGAGCTTCAGACCATTTTATGGCGCTCTCCTCTTTCACCCTCATTACAAGGTTCTGTAATTCCTGCTCACTTTCTGCCATCAGAGTAGTATCATCTCCATATCTGAGGTTACTGATATTTCTTTCGGCAATCTTAATTCCGGTTTGGGATTCCTCCAGTCCAGCCTTTCACATGATGTATTCTGCATATAAGTTAAATAAGCAGGGGGACAATATACAGCCTTGTCGTACTCCTTTCCCAATTTTGAACCAATCGGTTGTTCCATATCCAGTTCTAACTGTTGCTTCCTGTCCCACGTATAGGTTTCTCAGGAGATGGATAAGGTGGTCAGGCACTCCCATTTCTTTAAGGACTTGCCATAGTTTGCTGTGGTCCACACAGTCAAAGGCTTTTGCGTAGTCAATGAAGCAGAAGTAGATGTTTTTCTGGAACTCTGGCTTTCTCCATAATCCAGCGCATGTTAGCAATTTGGTCTCTAGTTCCTCTGCCCCTTCGAAATCCAGCTTGTACTTCTGGGAGTTCTCGGTCCACATACTGCTGAAGCCTACCTTGGAGGATTTTGAGCATAACCTTGCTAGCGTGTGAAATAAGTGAAATTGTACGGTAGTTGGAGCATTCTTTGGCGCTGCCCTTCTTTGGGATTGGGATGTAGACTGATCTTTTCCAATCCTCTGGCCACTGCTGAGGTTTCCAAACTTGTTGGCATATTGAATGCAGCACCTTAACAGCGTCATCTTTTAAGATTTTAAATAGTTCAACTGGAATGCCATCACCTCCACTGGCCTTGTTGTTAGCCGTGCTTTCTAAGGCCCACTTGACTTCAGTCTCCAGGATGTCTGACTCAAGGTCAGCAACCACACTATCTGGGTTGTCCGGGGCATCCAAATCTTCCTGATATAATTCCTCTGTGTATTCTTGCCACCTCTTCTTGATGTCTTCTGCTTCTGTTAGGTCCCTCCCATTTTTGTCCTTTATCATGTCCATCTTTGCACAAAATGTTCCTTTAATATCTCCAGTTTTCTTGAACAGATCTCTGGCTTTTCCCTTTCTATTATTTTCCTCTATTTCTTTGCACTGTTCATTTAAGAAGGCCCTCTTGTCTCTCCTTGCTATTCTTTGGAAGTCTGCGTTCAATTTTCTGTAACTTTCCCTATCTCCCTTGCATTTTGTTTCCCTTCTCTTCTCCGCTATTTGTAAGGCCTCGTTGGACAGCCACTTTGCTTTCTTGCATTTCCTTTTCTTTCGGATGGTTTTTGTTGCTGCCTCCTGTACAATGTTACGAGCCTCCATCCAGAGTTCTTCAGGCACTCTGTCCACCAAATCGAGTTCCATAAATCTGTTCTTCACTTCCACTGTGTACTCATAAGGGATTTGGTTTAGATTATACCTGACTAGCCCAGTGGTTTTCCCTACTTTCTTCAGTTTAAGCTTGAATTTTGCTATAAGAAGCTGATGATGAGAGCCACAATCAGCTCCAGGTCTTGTTTTTGCTAACTGTATAGAGCTTCTCCATCTTTGGCTGCAGAGAACATAATCAATCTGATTTCGGTATTGCCCATCTGGTGATGTCCATGTGTAGAGTCGCCTCTTGTGTTGTTGGAAAAGAGTGTTTGTGATGACCAGCTTGTTCTCTTGACAAAACTCTATTAGCCTTTGCCCTGCTTCGTTCTGAACTCCAAGGCCAAACTTCCCTGTTGTTCTTTTTATCTCTTGACTCCCTACTTTAGCATTCCAATCCCCTATAATGACAAGAACATCTTTCTTTGGTGTCAGTTCTAGAAGGTGTTGTAAGTCTTCATAGAATTGGTCAATTTCAGCCTCTTCAGCATCGGTGGTTGGTGCATAAACTTGGATGACTGTGATGTTGAAGGGTCTGCCTTGGATTCGTATTGAAATCATTCTATCATTTTTGAGATTGTATCCCAGTACAGCTTTTCCCACTCTTTTGTTGACTATGAGGGCTACTCCATTTCTTCTACGGGATTCTTGCCCACAATAGTAGATATGATAATGGTCTGAATTGAATTCACCCATTCCCATCCATTTTAGTTCACTGACGCCCAGGATGTCAATGTTTATTCTTGCCATCTCCTGTTTGACCACATCCAGCTTACCAAGGTTCATAGATCTTACATTCCAGGTTCCTATGCAGTATTTTTCTTTGCAGCATCGGACTCTCCTTTCACTTCCAGGCGCGTCCGCAGCTGAGCGTCCTTTCGGCTTTGGCCCAACCACTTCATTAGCTCTGGAGCTACTTGTCCTTGTCCTCCGCTCTTCCTCAGTAGCATGCTGGACGCCTTCCGACCTGAGGGGCTCATCTTCCAGCGTCATATCTTTTAGCCTTTTGTTTCTGTTCATGGGGTTTTCTTGGCAAAGATACTGGAGTGGCTTGCCAATTCCTGCTCCAGGTGGATCGCGTTTAGTCAGAACTCTGCACTATGACCTGTCCATCTTGGGTATCCCTGCACGGCATAGCCCATAGCTTCTCTAAATTACTCAAGCCCCTTCGCCACGACAAGGCAGCAATCTGTGAAGGGGCGCATGACAAGCTACACCTGATGAAATGCCCCCGCTTTCTCACCACTCTCTGTGTGGCCACCCTTCTTGTACCGTAAGAATCTGCGTTGCGTTGTATTATGATAGTTGTGCTTCGCTTTAGTAAAGTCAAATGGGAAGGCTTGCCCTAAGAGGAGTTGAAATGCTTACGGCTGGAGCTCTGCTCAGTGTGTAGAAAACTTGCCTATGAGGAGACAAGAACTTGGCGGCTGCAGCTGTGGTGCTGCAGCAGATCCGGCAGACGGATCCAGAGCAGCTGGTGCTGGCAGTGGATCCGGTGCCGCCGCCACGCCACCATTACATTGGGGGAGGGGGCGATGATAACTTCCTCAATGGCTGAAGGGGGCGATTCTTTCAAAAAGGTTAAGAACCACTGGTCTATATGACTAGATGGGCAGGCTATAAATGTAATAAATAAATAAATAAAAAATAAGGGATCCATGTTTTACAGTCCCAGGGAAGAAAAGGACAAGCCTTAGAAAATCCAGAATGGGCCATTCTAAACAGTTTACTAGTGTATCACAGAGACCTTACTCATCAGAGGATCTGTCTTCATTCGAAATCACAAATGACTCTGCTTCATCTTAACATTGTTCAAAGATGCAGAATAATAATGAAGAGACAGGGAAAGAATAAAACTAGGATCATATGAGAAAGGAAAAATATGAGACACATAATGATAAATATGTGGATTTCTTTAAATCCACTGAATAATGAAGCAACATAAATAATTACCATGTGGTAGATAATTTGGTTACCCAGTGTGGTATAGTGGATAGAGTCCTGGATTCAAATCCTTACTCAGCCATGGAAACTCACTGGGAGTGTGGAACTGTTAAAACACTCCTCAAATGTTTATTACCTTGAAAACTCCATTAGAGTTGCTATAAGTTGGTTCTGACATATTACAAAGATAATTTTGAGATTGGTCTTATTTTGCAGATTGGATGTTAGTTCCAGTTCTGAATGGTTCAAAATAATAGCAATTCAAGATGTATCTTTTTATTATATCATAAATCATGCCACATGTACTTGTGGCCATCACCACATCCACTCACAACATATGTCATAGTTTCACTAAGTTTCACTAGATAAACCTTTCATTTATCCTGAGTCTGATGGACCAGGATTCCTATACCTGAATCACCACAGCCGTGTAAGAAAAATCCTGTGTGCCTGTTTTTCCTTAAGAAAGAAAGAAAGAAAGAAATCCTTAGTAATAATCCACTAGAATGTCTCCTTGCTATGAAACCTTGTTATGGCGACTACACACCAACAGGAAAAGGAATTCAGGCATTACACTGAACACCAAGGATATAATCCATATCCTTGCTGGAATTGCTACACTGGAACAGCCTGGAAAACCTGTCTGAGCTGTTTTCAACTTATACTACATTCCATCTTTGCTTCTCTAGTCAAACTAAGTTTACCAAGAGTTGTTTTGCCAAAACTATGGACTCAAAGCCATTCACAGTCAATGTGATTTACTGAAAATGCAGCTCAACTAAAGCAAAAATGCTGTGGATATATGTACACAAAACAACTAGCAGCATTGGAAATTATGATATCCTCCAGGCCTGTGCCTCTGCCAAGTAATAGTCTGACCTCTTGGCAAGCTTTCAAATGGAGATAACCAATAATCCAATCATCACCTGCAGCCACCCCATTCCAGTTTGTTTATATTATCTGCTAACACTGAACCTTTGACCAATCTGTTGACAATTACCAACACTGCAATATTATATGCATTAATACAGGAGCAGTCCTTGCAGGGAAAGCTCACTCCATGTTTATGTTCTGGGGGAAAAACAGATAGATATCTTTTCAAGAACCCCCCCAAGGGCAAAGGACTGGCTAAAATACCAATTTAATGGGTAATGTAAAACATTTCTATGTTGCCTTTCTGAGGGTCAAAGCAATTTGCAAAGATAAACATCAAACACAGGAAATAAAGCAATGGTATAGCAAGATAACTAACAGCCAATTTAGCAAGGACTAAAAGCCAAATAAAGATGTTCCTTGCAACCCTTCCCAACAGCAAGTAAGAAGGAAGAACTAGATCTCTGACTGCTTTTTAGACTGCTACCTCACTTCTCAGGCCCATGGTTTCTTTGACTCTTCCAATAACAGTATAAGGAATCTGGTAAGCATATCTTTTTAAAAATTATACGTGTGTTGTTTACTAGAATTGTTGTGAGCTGCCTTGGATCACCTATGGGGAGAAAGGCAACATATAAATAAATAAATAAAAACATTAGACAATGCCATATAATGATTGAGAAATATCTCCCTTATTTAGTAATAATTTCAAACATTAATAACTTCTAAATAAACTTGCAACTGTTTTATACACAAATGAATGCTGCGTACTTAACCTAAACATGGCTGGAGCCATGTACCTGCCTTATGAATAAGCTTCAAATGGAAACACAGATAAATGTTCTCTCTATGGCATAAATTATGCTGTAATTACACAGTGTCACTACTTAAGAGTCAGACTATTCCTGAAGATAGTCACCTTCATGGCAGCAAAGAGCAGTGAAATTAACAGTGGTAATGTACTCATTGCATAAGCCTCTGAATGTTTGCCTTCATTTGTAGTGCATGTAATGCATAATATTTGCCCTGAACTTGAACACGAGTTGCCAGCTTTTGTTCTTCAGGACTTGGCAGCTGAAATGCTCTGACATACTTTTCCCCCAAAAGTCCTCCCTGATAAGACTGTGTGAGACTGCACTGCTTGTCACAACAATATTTACCAGAAACGACATTTTCCTGGATTCTACTTTGCTTCTCTGACTTTGCACAATCTAACCTTTCTAATACAAATAACACAATAATTCTAATACAAATCTTTCAAGCTGATGAATCTGAAAACCAAGGCACAGGCAATTATGACAGGAAGACCAGTTACTCCATGAGAAATGATTTTAGCAGTGGTCAATGTAGTTTTTGCTAGCCTATAAAGAACATATTCACTGACTGCAAGTGGTTGTCTAACTTGCACCCAGAGTTTACAGGCATCAACTTTCCATAATGTGGCACAGGCTCACCCTTTTATTGGAGATGGGGCACTGCCCTCCACAGCAACCATTTTTTTGTTACTTCTCGAATTAACTCCTTCACTGCACTCTACATCAGCTTCCTTTATGTTCATTTTGGTAAATGAAGCTGATAAAAAATAGGAAAAATGTGTATGATAAAAGCCATGTAACAACTGCATGAGACAATTTCTGGGTTCTAAACATTCAAAGTCCTTCATACCCTGGAATTTAAACGTGAAGTGGGTTTCGTTTCCCCACAAATCTCTCTCCTACTAATTAAGATCATTATCTGCTGATCTGCTTGATGTTCTGCTATTGGAAGAGATCAAGAAACCCTCCACATGGGGCTAGTGACAGTCTCAAGGCTGTCAAAAACGCTCCCCCAAAGATCTGCCAAAGCAAATCCCTGGCAGCTTTCAGAAAGCATGGCAAAAATTTTGTATTTAAGAAGGCATTTGAGGCGGACATCATCACATGGGTCATGAACATTATCTGCTGCTAGTTAGGGAAGTTTACACTTATGTATCCTCTATTAAAATGAAAATTGAAAATGTTGCAATTGTAATTATGGTCATCAGCTGCTTCAAGCTTAGGGTGATATATTGCATCTATTATACATCACTTTTGGAGCTCAGATAGACAGAAACACAAATATTTTCAATAAATGAAATTAGTCCCCTTTAAAGGAATATTTTAGGTGGATAGGAATAAAATACAGCAACTAAATTTTTAAATATAAAGCCAGGGGAGCTAGCTCTTCAGATCGGCAGATTGCTGTTCAAATACCAGAGATAATTGGTCCAGAAGGTGCACCATTCGGGGACCCTAGAGGCAATTCTGGGACTGGATATGGGACTTGCAGATGGCAAAGAGTAATAAACCAACAGAGGCTCATTCCCGAGAGCCTCCAGAGAATAGCACTAATGCACTGGGATTCTTGCCTCACAATCCATCTAGTTGTCGCACTGACAACAGCAGCAGCTTTGGCCCCATATTATGCTTTTGTTTTGTATTATAAAAGGAGGAGGAAAGGAGAGGAAAAATGTGCCACAAACACACAACAGCCAAAAATATGGCTTTCTCAAATATCTGCAACAGAACATGGTGGATGTGAATGCCTAAAAGGTCAGCAAACTCTAGATTTGTGCATACACTAGCATATTCAACTAAGTGACACCATTCTGTGCACTTATTTATAATGTTCTCCTTCCTACAGTTCCTTGATTATATTTCTTTTTAACAATAAAGGCCAATTGCACACATTATATGGCTTCAAAACCATATTACAAAATCCCTGCTTACACAGCAATAAGGAAGCCAAGATTAAAATTCCAAGTCATTGAAGTAAATGTGGAAGAAAACAACAGGAAGTTTGTTACTTGAACCTGAGAAATAACCAATCCCCAGTGGATATGGGGGTCCTATTGTATACTTAAGCCTACTCTGCTAGAGAACCAGAAGAAATTGTTAAACTGAAGATCTTATATATCCTAGACCAGAGGTCCCCAACCCCCGGTCCGCGACCTGGCAGAGGTCCGCGGCCTAGGCAGGACCGGGCTGCGGACACAGATCACCTCCCCCCCGCGAGCGCCACCATGCGCATGCATGCGAGCACGCTCCGCCCCCCTGCGGGCATGCCATGCCCCCCTGCGAGCATGCCACAACCCCCAACTGGTCCACAGTTGGAAAAAGGTTGGGTACCACTGTCCTAGACTGATATACAAATTTATACAATCATATTTAAATTGTATCTCAAAAGTTGCTATAGACTTTTATTGATATATTGGACTTTTATACAATAAAAGGCTACATGTTTGAAAAAAACATATACCCTGTTTCCCCGAATGTAAGACCAAACCTGAAAATAAGCACTAGTATGATTTTTCAAGATGCTCGTAATGTAAGCCCTGCCCAAAAATAAGCCCCAGTTAAGTGAAACCCTGCCCTCCACCATTGTGCAGCAACCAGAAGATGAGATGACTGTATTTGAATAAATGTAGATTGTTGTCCATGAAAAAAATAAAAACATCCCCTGAAAATAAGCCCTAATATGTTTTTTGGAGCAAAAATTAATATAAGACCCTGTCTTGTTTTCGGGAAAACATGGTATTATTACAGTACTATTGGAACTGCACCACTTTGACATGCAGATGTTGTTCTGTCCACCCTCCATGTTAGAATTCTTCTAGCACAAAAAGATAGCTTATCTGGAAAAAAAAAAGTCCAGGCTAGCCTGTTCCTTAATATAGTAGAATTTTTAAGCTTAAAAAAAGAGTACTTGTAGCACAAATTCATAAGCAAACTGGTCTTGTAAAAGACAGTTCTCCTCTTCATATACTATTTATTTGTTATTTAACACATCCTGTCTTTCCTCCAATGAGTCTAAGGCAGTATACATGGCTCTCCCCCTCTGCAGTTACCCTTACAGCAATCCTATGAGGTAGGTCACGCCATGAAAGTATAACTGGCCTGATATAACCTGAAGAATTTCATGGCTCAATCGGGATTCTCCTGAATCCTATCCCAGTCCTCTTGCCACTAGATCAGACTGGCTCTATTCCATGGCTGAAACCAAGTTCTGCAGCTAAGCCTTGCTTCAGAGCAACTGGTGAATCGTCTCATTAAGAGGATGAGATAAACAGGAAGGGTGTTTGTCTTTCTTAAAAGGTAGGCAACAACATATATAACATCAGTGTGTCCTGTCTCCACAGAACTGTATACAGGAGCACACAGATTAGGCTAAGATTCTCTGTTCCCAATCGGACACTTAACTTTACACACTAGATTCCAAGAGCAAAACAATAAAAACAGGAGGGAGTGTCTAATCCACAGCTTTATAACAGTGACCCCGTGATGTGAAACACACAGGCATCACACAGCCCCATGTCACCTCCCTTAGCACTGGCAAAGCCATCTTCCCCTCTTTATGGTTTGTGTTTAATTTTTAAATTGGCAGGTGGATGGAATGAAGTAGGTGTTTTTTTTGAATGGGGACATGACTCAATGGCAGCCCTTTTGCAGATGTTGTTCAGGTCTGCTAGCGGATGCACAATACTTGAAGACCACAGCCTACAAGACCAGCTATAATAAGCCAAGGAAAGTTGATTTATGACAAACAGACCAGTAAGCATCTTCATTAATATAAATGTCTGTATATAATCAAACATTTGGATATGGACAAAGCTGAAGTAGGACAGCCATCATTTTCATTTTTAATTATTTATTTCATGAAAAGAGTATTGCTGAAAAGATGCTAACACTTGTCTAGACAAACTCTTCCTCATATGCAACAGGAACTAGGGTAAAAAAACACACACAACAGATTAAATTAATAGTTATATGCACATTTTCAACCCTGAAACCATATTTCAGATATCCATTTGGGATATATTTTCATATATAATGACTATATTCTGCACGGAAATGGATGTTCAACATATGGGCTATAAAAGGATGTCCCCCCCCCCCCCATGGAACTTGGAACAGGATTTTCTTGGAAAAACAGGAAGCTGCTACTACAGGGATTTCAAGATGCATAGATTTGCCAGTTTATTAGAGAGAAGGTTTAAAGCTACTTCAAAGATTCTAATTACAACATTCCCATGGTTTAGTCATTCTCAATCTGTTTTGTCTTATTTCCATTAGGAAATGGAACCCATTCAAGACCAGCTACCTAAGTCCTCTCAGTTATTTGCTCATACTTTCCTTGCTACTTAAGGGTGTAAATGTATGACCCTAGGGTCACACTTTTAAAAAAACTGGGGGCAGCAATTTCACAGTGAAGTAGTACTGGACAGGAAGTTGATAAATTAAGAGTGAACCTGTCAGTGTCTCTTAGATACGGTTAAACGTTAAGTATCTAAAGCATGTATTACAACAGTAAGAACAACTGAGAAATTCCCGGGGATTGGGGAGTCAATCGATAAAGGAACTCAATAAAAGATGCAATCGTCTTTAGTTCCTAAGACCTATGTTGAGCTGTTATCGATAAGGATCTTCTGGTCATTAATCCACAGAGCTGCTGTAAGTTGTAAGCAACTTGAGAGCACATAACAACTACTATAGTCATGTTAGTCTATTATGAAGACATGGGCTACATCTGAAGACACGGGTTACATTCCATGAATGCCAAATAATGACAATTAAAACTTGCTAAGTCTTTCAGTTGCCACAAAACTCCCTAGAAGGTACTAATGGCAAGTGTGCAGAAAAGTCTTTGTAAGAAGCCTGATAATATCGCTGGGCAATCAATAGACTGTGGAGTAAACAGGTTCTACCATCTCAAGAGTGTCAAATGGAAGAAGATGCCCATCTCTAAAGATCTATGTTATGTTGAATGTACTTGTATTTATGCTCTTGACTCTTGCAATATAGGGAGAGATTAAAGGGAATCTCAGTCTAGTTATTCTTTTGTTCTTGGACTATAATATGATTGGACAGGAAGCCTAAAGCAATCTGCCACTTAGACTGGATGTTTATATATTCCTGGAACATTCCAATGTAATGTGCATAAAATAGACATCACAATCACAGAAGCAACATCCACAGACCTGCCTATTCCATTTGTTCCTTGGCCTAACTTCATTTCCATTCATTTGCCACCAAACAGTCCACACTCCATGTATATATAAGCCTAATGGAAATGTTCTTAAAGAACCAATAATGAATGCTGAAAGGAGATGTTCTCATCCTCTCATGAAGTAAACAATAGCAGGACAGTTTCCAAAGTGGTATCCATGTTAATCTGTGCAAGGATATCAGACAAGAAATAAAAGAAAACAGAAGCAAAAACAAAAAAATAAAGACAAAAATGTTGCGGCACCTTAAACACTAACGACTATATTTTAACATGAGCTTTTGTGGATCAAGTCCACCTCCTAAGAGTGAGACTATTATGGCAAGCATTTATACATGACCCCAAGATAAAGGGACAGTGGTTGGTTAGTAGACACAAGTTGCAAATCGTGTGAGTCAATGTGGCATTTCACACTAGTAATGACTTAAGTTGCGGGGGGGGGGGGGGGGTTGTCTGTAAGAAAGTATAAGCCTGCCACCAAGAGCCTGGGAGAGCTAATTATTTTTATCAAGGATGGCTTGGAGATCATTTATGATGTCTGTGAGTGGTCTCAGTTGTGGGTGTTCAGTCGTTTTCTCTTCTGGGTCTGTCTTGCAGTAGCTTGCTTCTTGCCTGATTAATTTGTTCCTTAATCATATTGGATGATCACTATAGACTGAGAAATGCCTTTTGTAGATTCTTGATTTTGAGTCTGGTGTCTCTATTTTGTGTCTCAAGAAAAAGCACCTTTTGTGTAGACTGGTCCAGGCTAAGGTCGATGTTGGCACAAAAGTTATTGAAATCCCTATGGGATTTCCCTAGGGCTTCCTTCTGTGGGTCCAGATTTTAAAAAGTCATCAATGTACTTCAAATAGAAGAGTGGTTTATGGGTAAAACAGTTAAGAAACGGTTGCTCTACATCAGCCATGAATCTATTTGCATATTGTGAAGCCATGCGAATACCCATGACGGTTGTGTCGATTTGGATAGGTTTTATTGTCAAAGGTGAAATCGTCGTGTGTGAGCACGAAGTCATAGAGGGTGGTGACTCTGTGAGCTTCATCCTTATTTTGAATGGTATTCCTGGTAAGTCTGTAGACTTGAGGAGCTTATGTCACTGCACCACTAGAGCTACTTGCATGTATGCACACAGGCTATATTCTCAAGAAAACAACTTGGGGATTAATTGAGACTCTCCATTGCCACAGCCAAAGTCTAACAGCAAGCCAGGATTTTCATCAAAGAGAACTGTTAATTTAAAACTTATTGCTTTCTGAATGTTCATGTTCGAAGACTAAAGTGACTCTTGGTCCGTATAACCTGAAAACTCATTTCCCCAACAAAAAAGTCAATGAAAGATATCAATCTATTTCAGGTTTCCTACTTTTACCACTCTCTCTAATGTCAAACATTCCTCTTTAACAAAAGGGCCTCAACATTACTCCCCACTACTACCCAAATAGGCACACTGCATATACTGTATAAGTAAAAAACAAAACAAAACAAACAACAACCCTCTCTACTCTTCTTCCTCACAAAGCAAGATTCCTGGAAAAAAAAATTCTGTGGCCAGTCCATCTACTTCACAGATGATTCAACTACTTGGAAGTGTTTTAGACTTTCAAATCTACAACCATGAGAGAAGTAACTCTGTTTTTTCCCATATACATCTACTCACAGAAGTGAGTACACCCCCTCACATTTCATAAATATTTTAGTATATCTTTTCATGTGACAACACTGAAGAAATGACACTTGGCTACAATGTAAAGCAGTGAGTATACAGCTTGTATAACAGTGTAAATGTGCTGTCCCCTCAAAATAACGCAACACACAGCCATTAATGTCTAAACCGCTGGCAACAGAAGTGAGTACACCCCTAAATGACAATGTCCACATTGGGCACAAAAGTGTCAATATTTTGTGTGGCCACCATTATTTTCCAGCACTGCCTTAACCCTCTTGGGCATAGAGTTCACCAGAGCTTCACAGGTTGCCACTGGAGTCCTCTTCCACTCCTCCATGACGACATCACAGAGCTGGTGGATGTTAGAGACCTTGCGCACCTCCACCTTCCATTTCAGGATGCCCCACAGATGCTCAATAGGGTTTAGGTCTGGAGACATACTTGGCCAGTCCACCACCTTTACCCTCAGTTTCTTTAGCAAGGCACCGGTCGTTTTGGAGGTGTGTTTGGAGTCGTTATCATGTTGGAATACTGCCCTGCGGCCCAGTCTCCGAAGGGAGGGGATCATGCTCTGCTTCAGTATGTCACAGTACATGTTAGCATTCATGGTCCCCTCAATGAACTGTAGCTCCCCAGTGCCGGCAGCACTCATGCAGCCCCAGACCATGACACTCCCACCACCATGCTTGACTGTAAGCACGACACACTTGTCTTTGTACTCCTCACCTGGTTGCCGCCACACACACTTGACACCATCTGAACCAAGTAAGTTTATCTTGGTCTCTTAGGTGTGTACTCCACAGGACATGGTTCCAGAAATCCATGTCCTTAGTCTGCTTGTCTGCAGCAAACCGTATGCAGGCTTTCTTGTGCATCATCTTTAGAAGAGGCTTCCTTCTGGGACGACAGCCCTGGAGACCCATTTGATGCAGTGTGTGGAGTATGGTCTGAGCACTGATAGGCTGACCCCCCCACCCCTTCAACCTCTGCAGCAATGCTGGCAGCACTCATACGTCTATTTCCCAAAGCCAACCTCTGGATATGACGCTGAGCACAGGCACTCAACATCTTTGGTCGACCGTGGAGAGGCCTGTTCTGAGTGGAACCTGTCCTGTTAAACCGCTGTACGGTCTTGGCCACCGTGCTGCAGCTCAGTTTCAGGGTTTTGGCAATCTTCTTATAGCCTAGGCCATCTTTATGTAGAGCAACAATTCGTTTTTTCAGATCCTCAGATAGTTCATGACCACGAGGTGCCATGTGGAACTTCCAGTGACCAGTCTGAGAGAGTGAGAGCGAGAACACCTGCTCCCCCTTCACACCTGAGACTTGTGACACTAACGGGTCTCATGACACCAGGGAGGGAAAACGGCTCCTTGGACCCAATTTGGACATTGTCACTTAGGGGTTGTCTTCACTTTTGTTGCCAGCAGTTTAGACATTAATGGCTGTGTTTTGCATTATTTTGAGGGGACAGCACATTTACACTGTTATACAAGCTGTATACTCACTGCTTTACATTGTAGCCAAGTGTCATTTCTTCAGTGTTGTCACATGAAAAGATATACTAAAATATTTATGAAATGTGAGGGGATGTACTCACTTCTGTGATATACTGTAGCTATCTTCCTCAAAATACGTTGCTATGAGGGAAGAACGGGTTAAACAGCCTCATCTGGACTACTCCCTTTCATAATGCTCCCCAGAGGCTCCTTAATCACTGTTCATCAGTTCTAGCCTCACAGGACCTCTAGTCCATATGAGGCCCATAGCTTCTTGGGGCAATATGCATGATTTAGAGTTGCAGCATCCACTTCATATTTCAAGCACAAGATCCTTTGAATCCTTCTTCGTGCTCACAAGCTCAGTGATGTTTGACAGCTGTCCTCAATGGCAGTATGGTGTCTGGTCAAGATTAAACAAAAAATGTCATGGAACTACCTCCCATACAGAGTGTGGTCAGGGAGGAGGCTTTACTGCTCTGAGCAACAAAGTTTTTGTGGGGAGCCTAGCATGTGTGTATAGATTATCTTTCTGGATTTTAAACTGCGGTTGCAAAGCATAATGCTTATCAATACATATATAAACTGACATTCGACAGATTTTACAGGGGTGCAGATCAATTATTCTATGCACATATTTGGTACTATGTTAAAATGAAAAGCCATGCTGGTCTTTGACCGTAATAAAGTTATCCATCCATACTGGACATTGGTCTTGCATAAGATCGAGATCACAAAATATTAAAGCACTTTAAAGAATACTTTCAAGTGATCTGAAAGACTGCATAGAAAAGTGATTATTAATTTCTTGATAGTAGTTAAAATTTATATTGCACCATTTTGTAAGAAGATTCTGAATCACTGCCCCTACAGATTTTTTTTAAGAGTTCAACGTTTCTATTATGATAAAATTGAGTTGTTATATTATTATTATTATTATTATTATTATTATTATTATTATTATTATTATTATTATTATTATTATTATTTATAGCCCACCCATCTAGTCATATAGACTACTCTGGGCGGGTAACAACATATCATGTAACAATTTAACAATTTAAAATCATAACAATATATTACTAAATAAACAATGATCCAAGATGGGAGAAAACACAAAATAACAAAAATTCAGACGGTGGGTGGAGGGAAGGTTTGCTTAAACAGCCAGGTTTTCAGTTGGCATTTAAAGATGCCCAGCGACGGGGCCATGCGAATCTCAGGAGGGAGGCTGTTCCAAAGACGAGGAGCCACTGCCGAGAAGGCCCGGTTTCTTGTTTTTTCCTTCCGGGCCTCCCTCAGCGTTAGGCTCCTCAGCCTCGCCTCCTGGCTAGATCGGGTGATACGGGTAGATCTAGGTGGGAGAAGGCGTTCCATCAGGTAGCGAGGCCCTAAACCGTTTATTATAATCAGATGTTTGCAAATATATTTTTGGGGCAATGTCACATTCTGGAGTGACAGCTTTTAGGGCAGTATTTGAGTATACAGTTGGGGATTGGTTCCAAGTCCCACTGTAGATACTGAAAACCGTGGATAATAGCAAACGCAATATAAAAGGGGAAAAACAATTTTTCCCCACATGCATTACCAGAACTGGCCACTAGAGGGTGGCAGAGACCATGCTAAGTATTCTTCACTAACACATATTCATAGCATGGTCTCTGGATCCCTCTAGTGCCCGGTTCTGGTAATACATATGAAAATAGTTTTTTTTCTAGATATTTTTCTTTTAATATTTTTAACATTTACAAACCGTTAGTAAGTGAATCAGTGGATATCGATCCTGTGGATAATGGAGTCCTACTGTACTGCAATTTTTTATTAGTTTGAATTTAGAATGTATCTATTGGATTGTCTTTCTGTATTGCTACTGACATTCATACCATTATTTATATAATAAAGAAAAACAATTATAAAAAGCATCACTATGTTCTGGTAGTTACATCTTTTTAAAAAGTACAAGGGGAATTTGTACTGCTCATTACAGTTTATGGCCAGCAGAAAGCAAAGGCTGCTTAAGTGTCTGTAGCACTTAAAGCAGTCTCTGCATGGTTTCCAATTTAATTATACAGGCTAAACATTGCCCCCCCCCCCCCCGCCGCAAGCTGGGAAGGCTGAGTCAAGCTTGAGCTGGCTACCTGAGCCTGTATGGGATTGAACTGAGACTGTGAGCAGGGGCTTGACTGCAGTACTGCACTTTAATCACTGCGCCATGAGACTCCCCTTACCCTTACCAAGGAGGAAAAAGGATGTTACCAAACCCCCACCCCCACCCCAGAAAATCAGAATTCTCAAAGTTTGACCTTGCTAGCAGATACCTGAACAACAAACAAAAACTAGGGCCATGGGGGCGGGAATAGAACTTGAAAGTTAGCAACTAATCATTAAGTTTATCATATTAAGGAAATGAATTTAACTTTCTCTAGCAGACATCTCTTCTCAATTCTTGTCATCAGTTACCTCCAAGGATATATTTTATTTGACTTTTCCATGGTGTTATTTTGTAATCACACGCAAGGCAATTCATTTGGAACCCACCAGTTGCAGGGCGAGTGCATCTTGCATCCAGATAGCGCAGAAAAAAGAACTGCAAAAGTAAGTATAGTGCAAAAACAAGGATGCTCTTATTATCAACTATCTTGCCTTGGGGGGGGGGGGGGCTGGATGTGTAACTTTCACATCACTTCACTGTTTCTCACTTCCATAGATCCTGTTAATAAATTTCAAGGTACTGCGTGTATTTTTATATCCCCAAGGAATCCATTTCCTTTACATTTATTTAGTTTTTGGTTTCTAGCCCAAATTTGTGCTATACAAAGACTGCCACTCTCCAGAGGGGACAGGAAAAGTCTTGGCTGAAACACCCTGCTGTGTTTCAGAGTCTAGCCCTAAGCATCGAAAGCCCAGTGCAAGAGTGGAAACAAGACTCTGCCCTCCACCTCATCTCTACGGGAAGTGCTGCTGGACGGCATGTGCACCATAGCTTCTGTACCATCTGCAGAGTTTATTTCACACAGCATATGTTTAGTTATGTGTTCTGAATTTAGTTCCTACGTTTTGATGTGTGTAACCGTCATTTCTTCTCCAGGAAACTTAATTCAACTGCTCTTTTTTCTTCTTCCTTCAAACTGATTTCTTTTATCTCCTGTGGGTGCTCACTGCCAGCAACATGTGACTTCACGATTTTAAACAAAACTAAACACAAGTCTTCATCCAGATGGATTTAACCCAAATACATATGCAAAATACGTACTTCATTTTGCACAGTATTTTTTTTCTATTTCTTTTGGAGAAAATGTGACAAATGAGGCAAGAAACCAGAGTCTCATACCTAAACTACAGGAGGTACTATTATGGGCTACTCTGGTCTTCTCTCAGGCCTCATTCTTTTGCCATATGGGATAGAGACACAACAGTAGAGCCAAAGGAAGCCACGTTCTGTTGAAGAATCATACATGGTACACAATCATATCTGTGCAATCTCTGAAAGGGGACAGAAGCATCATCCTTACTTTAATAACAAAACAGAAATAGGAACTGAATGCACACCTGCTAGCAGCACTGAATCTAATGGACATCTATCTCCTCCAGAAACCAGGCAGGTGGATGTACCACAAATCTGAATTTTGAGAGGAATTCAAGGTGATTAGGGGCATATAAAAACGTAACAATCAATGAAGAGTTGAACATTGCTCAACCAGCCCTGTCCCCAGTGTGTCCTGCTACTCACTCTATGGATGGGAGAAGCATCACTGCCAGTTCCTATCCCAAACTGCATGCCAGATGTTTATTGCATTATTTAGAACAGCCATATATTTAAGATGAGGCACTGTTAAGTCTTAAGGAGTATAACGTATTTGCAGAGATCAGCATACCCTTACATATGAATAACAGTATACATCTGAGCCAATTAACTGCTCTTCCTTAGTAGGCCAAGGTTATGCCAATTCTTTTCTCTAGTGGTAATACAGAAGATTCGGAGAAGGATGAGGATGCTGGCGGTTTTTGTTTTTTGTTTTAAAGAGAACTGAGTTAGGGATGATTACTGTGAAATGCTTAATCTTCAGAAGACACCTTAACAAAGAACATAAATTTAGGTTTAAAAAAAAACCCAAGATGAGAGAGTCAAAGCATGGAAATTGCTATGCACCCAAGATTCTTTAGTTATTTTGTCAAAGCCACTCAAGCTAGGCAGGAGGATAATCATTTCCTTTAAGAAAACAGTATTATTATTTTTTTAAAAAAGGAATTGCCTCTGTGTCACTGCAATCTTAAATAGAATACTCAGTGATTAGCTTTACGCTGGTGCTCTACCAAAGTATGCCTTCTGGATTCACTTTACAAATATTTGGGAATCTAGACAGCATGGCTTAATTTACCATCTTTTGTCCTATTTAGAGGTCGTCAATCCCCGGTCCGCGGCCTGAGCCGGACTGGGCCGCGAAGACAGACCTCCCGCCCCCCCGCACGCACTCCTCTCCCCACAGCTGCTTTGTGCACACACGTGCGTGCCAGCGCCAGCATGAGCGCTCCCCCACCCCTTCACGCATGCGCCCGCGTGAAGGGGTGGGCGGGTGTGCAGGCGTTCCTGCGCATGCACGAAGGGATGGGGGAGCGCTCACGCCGGCGCTGGCATGCGCACGCACGCTCCCCCACTGCTTCGCGCATGTGCCCACGCGAGCGCGGGGGGTGTGCCCCGCCTCCCTCAGAGGCTCAGCCGGTCCGCGGTCCCAAAAAGGTTGGGGACCGCTGTCCTATTTGATTCCATGACTGATCTCTGAAATACTCTTGTCATTCAACAACAGCCTCTAGAAAAATTCTAGGGATACAAAGTATAAATATTATCTATCTACCATCTCCAAACTGATTTCCATTTAGCATTTACCACAGAATTATATACTCTATCATATTATAGCATTTAGAGGGGCGCTGGCTTGCAGAAAGTGGCAGGAGAGAAAATTTACTCCAAGACTTCTGAAAATTATTAAGTATTGATATCTTCCATTTCCACAACCAAATTTTACACAAGTCAGGGAAAATGGGACAAACTGCAGTGCTAGCTAGCCCTGCATGATACCTAAAGAGTTTGGGCCCTGGACTACTTGTGGGACTATGCTCTTTCACATTAACCTGCCTGAATCCTACATTCTTTATCCAAGGCCATCTTTGAGTCCCTCATTATGTGAGGCTGGGCAGGCAGTGACAGGAAATGAAGCTTTGTCAGCTGTGGTGCCTCAGACATCAAATGCCTTATCTAGAAGCTCACTTGGTACCAATTGGATCTCTTTTTTTGAAGCAGGCAAATGCTTTCTTTTTTAACTGCCCAGACATCACAGCATGTTTGACAGCTTTGCAAGATTTTAAGATTTTCTTCCGACTTTTTCTTCCTTTTCACTTTTGATTTCAAATGCAATGCCACTCTGAGTGCCACATTACTGAAAACCTATATATGACAGTCTATATCCCAATCCCAAAGAAGGGCAGTGCCAAAGAATGCTCCAACTACCGTACAATTTCACTCATTTCACACGCTAGCAAGGTTATGCTCCAAATCCTCCAAGACAGGCTTCAGCAGTATGTGGACCGAGAACTCCCAGAAGTACAAGCTGGATTTCGAAGGGGCAGAGGAACTAGAGACCAAATTGCTAGCATGTGCTGGATTATGGAGAAAGCCAGAGAGTTCCAGAAAAATATCTACTTCTGCTTCATTGACTACGCAAAAGCCTTTGACTATGTGGACCACAGCAAACTATGGCAAGTCCTTAAAGAAATGGGAGTGCCTGACCACCTCATCTATCTCCTGAGAAATCTATATGTGGGACAGGAAGCAACAGTTAGAATTGGATATGGAACAACTGATTGGTTCAAAACTGGGAAAGGAGTACGACAAGGCTGTATATTGTCCTCCGGCTTATTTAACTTATATGCAGAATACATCATGCGAAAGGCTGGACTGGAGGAATCCCAAGCCGGAATTAAGATTGCCGGAAGAAATATCAACAACCTCAGATATGCAGATGATACCACTCTGATAGCAGAAAGTGAGGAGGAATCAAAAACCTCTTAATGCGGGTGAAAGAGGAGAGCGCAAAAAATGGTCTGAAGCTCAACATCAAAAAAAACTAAGATCATGGCCACTGGTCCCATCACCTCCTGGCAAATAGAAGGGGAAGATATGGAGGCAGTGACAGATTTTACTTTCTTGGGCTCCATGATCACTGCAGATGGGGACAGCAGCCACAAAATTAAAAGACACCTGCTTCTTGGGAGGAAAGCAATGACAAACCTAGACAGCATCTTAAAAAGCAGAGACATCACCTTGCCGATAAAGGTCCGCATAGTCAAAGCTATGGTTCTTCCAGTAGCGATGTATGGAAGTGAGAGCTGGACCATAAAGAAGGCTGACCGGCGAAGAATTGATGCTTTTGAATTGTGGTGCTGGAGGAGACTCTTGAGAGTCCCCTGGACTGCAAGGAGAACAAACCTATCCATTCTGAGGGAAATCAACCCTGAGTGCTCACTGGAAGGACAGATCCTGAAGCTGAGGCTCCAATACTTCAACCATCTCATGAAAAGGGAAGACTCCCTGGAAAAGACCCTGATGTTGGGAAAGTGTGAAAGCAAGAGGAGAAGAGGACGAGATGGCTGGACAGTGTCATCAAAGCTACCAACATGAATTTGACCAAACTCCGGGAGGCAGTGGAAGACAGGAGGGCCTGGCGTGCTCTGGTCCATGGGGTCACGAAGAGTCGGACACGACTTAACGACTAAACAACAACAACAACAAAAATATATGACAGAATAAAAGCTGGATATAGATTTGGAGTTCTCAGCACTAAATTTGCAGGTGTCCAACCACAGACCTGGGCTTAAGTATCACAAATGTATTTTTTTTTAAAGTGCCAATGAAAATGCTAACACTTAGCAACAACATTGGATGAAGTCATGTAGATGGACCTTATTTTTATTCCATTCCATCAATGCCAGGTTTCTAATTAAGTCAGCTAGAAGTTTTGAAAAATGCCCTGCAACATATGATTCTCCGAGAATATAGGTTACATATTTCTGGAAACACAGAAGTCATGGGAAGAGGGAGAAATGTGTTTGGGAGTATGAACAGACACTGAGGAAGACTGAAACACATGCACTACTTATTACATCAAACTTAAACTTGCTTTATTTATAATCCACCATTTAATAATTGATCTTCTAACGGATAAAACTATACTGTTTGTCATAGTTATAATATTTAGAGACAACAATCCACATATTTGCCCAGAAAATCTATTCTCTTCACTGGAACTTTCTTTCATACTAATGAGCATAGCTGCCAAAAGTATAGATACATTAATTGTGTACACACAAAAACAATGCAAACATCAAATACAAGAGAAGGTGAGCTACACTCTGCTACCAAAACACAGATAAGCATAAATTTTGCAGGAAAAATGAAAACATAATTTGCCGTTTTTATCGTAAAGGCAAGCAGCAGATCACACATAAATGCTCTGTAAAGTCTTCTTAAGAAAATGGTAGAATCCTTTATGTGTAAAAAAAGTATCAGATTTAAGTGTTGTAGATGTCTATGATTCACAGGAATTATGCTGCATATTTTTTATCACACAATCTTCATAACTCCATGTTTACATAAATAAAACACTGTACTAAACATTTCATTCATACTAAAAAAAGAGATATATCTCATAGGAATCTTCACAGGGTTCTCCCAAATTTCTTTAGAAATGATAGCCATAAATAAACAAACAAATAAAGGGGGAGGAAATGCTTCCAGTTTCCTTTTACACGTTCTTGTTATTCTTGTCCTGCGGCCATTCTTATAGCAGATGGTTACAACCATAGCTTTTACATGCACAGTGATTTGATAGCATGGTACTAGCCATCAGCTAATAACTTGCAAAGATCACATGTTATATATGGGGGGAAAAGATGGTCCACAAAGTTGAAAAAACAAACATAGAAAATGCCAAAAGTACTATTTCCAAGATTTTAATCTAAAATCCTCAGATTCTTATTTTTCACAACTGAAGACAACAGTTTCAAACTGCAAACACGTCCATGAAGCATTCAAATTACCAGCACTGACTGTCAGTTCATGTTTCCCTTGTGTGGCATTTAAATGTCTTTTCCAAATTCTAAGCGGGTCTATGCTCCACTTGCATGTAATGACATTTTAGAAAAAGTAATGGTCATAGAAACCACAATATCCAATGTTTTATCCAGGAAAAAGTTATTCTTGTTTACTTTGGAATAAAAATCTCCCATATAATCATGAATACAGAAAGAACTGAAACAGTCAGTCAAGTTTTAGTCACACAGTTACTATGATTTACGAAGGACCACAGCCCCATTGTAAGCAAAAGGTGCCAGATTCAGTCCCTGGAATGGAAAGGCTCCTCTCCCAAACTCTGGACAGCCATTGCCAGTTAAACTAACTGGGCCCAGACTCTTGACTCAGTAAAATGTGTCTCTTATGTTCCTAGTAGCAATCTTTAGCTTTCCCAAGTAAGCCAGATGGAGCAAAGTGCTTTGAATCCTGAACATTGGAGAAACATGACATATTATGATCCCTCCTCTGTTAACTTTTTTGCAGATGCTCATCTCCTTGTTACAGGGTTGCACTGTCACTTTTGCCTTTTGTCAAACAGACCTAAGAAGAGGAGGGTGATTTCACATAACTCATTCCAAACAGAGACTATCACAAAAGGGACACACGGGATATTGTTTATTGTAGCAGCTCAAGTTTATATTGGGGAGTTTGAATCATGCAACATCATTCTATTGTTTGGTACAAGCAACGTGTTGCTAACTAAAACTACATTTGCAATAGTTCTCTAGCAACACTGGATGTGTGGCAGAAGAAAAACTTTGACATTAAGGATGAGCTCACTGTTCACAAAGTGAAGTCTCTCAGCAAATCCATTGCACATTTTCTGCAGCCCAGTTAACATAAAAACAAATGCTCAGATTTAGGGACTGTAGTAGGTCAGAGTAACCAGATTTTTACTGTAACCAGGACTCCACTGCTACTTTCCAGACTTTCATGAAATGTCATCACTAACATACATGCTCCACATCCAGGTGTTGCAAGTAGAGTATTGCAATTTTTCTTCCCGGAGTCTTAGCAACGCTTGCAAAAGGGTAGTGGCTCATAGCCAGCTGAAAACACACAATTCAATACAAGCAATGAGGAGATGATGAAGACATGCTGTGACAGGCGAGAGGAGAGTATAGAAGCTCTCGTTGGAGTGCCGTCCACCCGTAAGATATCTAAAGAGGTGCAGACCACTCCTCCGCCAACCCCTTGTGAAAGAATACACCAGGGAATAGACACCCGGGAGCTGGAAGCAAATCTGCGGGGCTTGACCGTGGCAACCCAGACGGAAGGAGATTTGGCGGGAAAAGTAGAAAGGGGGAGGTCTGTAGTGGAGGCGGGAATAGGAGATATAAAACGGGGGCATGACGATATACCCGGGGGTTGGGAACTCATCTGGGTAGAAGACCCGTGGACTGGGGAATGGGAAAAGGTAAAGGTTCCGAGAGAAGAGGCAGATTATCGCCGGAGAAAGGGGCTTCCCCAGCGACCGTCGTACTGGGGGGAGTCTGAGGCGAGAGAGTGGAGGAGGCGATTAAAAGAGGAAAGAGAGATAGTAGCCTGGGAGGCGGAGGAGCGTCGGGCATGGCGTGCGGAGGAGGCACGGAGAGTGGCGTATCTCCGGGACCATGGACCACCTTTGAGGGAACGGGCGACCCGATCTGGAGAGAGGACGGAGATGAAGAAACCCTACCGCTATTGAGAGAGGTGGGAGAAGAACGAGACAGTCCCGGTTATAACCCCTTTTTGCCCGGTCCATGGGAAGAGAAACCCCTAAATCTGTTTGATACAAGTCTATGGATACCCTTGCAACGTCCGTTGCCGTCGCAAGAGATGTTAACACAAGTTACCCCGCATGAAGTTTCTCCCCTGTTTAAAACAATAAAGGACAGTTTGAATTATGATCAAAAAGAGATTCCTGTTTTATTCGAGAAAAAGGAGGAGGCTACATTCGAACCTTCACACATGCAAGTTCAAGAAACTGAGCACTGTTTTAATGTGGCAAGCAAGTGCTTCACTACAAACCACACAGCTGCATCCAGTGGCAGCAATAACAGTTAGGATTCAACCACTAATATAGCAATACTGAAGTGCTCAGGTATCAACATTGTACTTGGATTACTATACTACTAATTAGCGTCATGCAAACAAAACAAAAAACAAAACAAACAAGATTCAAGTGTCCTCAGTACTCCTCCTTCATTTTACATCCAAAAGAGTATCTCCTCTTAATATGCCAGTAAAAATAACTGAACTTATTTTTTTCTACTTTATTTATGTCCTACTTTTCTCCCAATAAAGGGTCACAAAGTGGCATATAACAACTAAAAATGTTTTTAAAACCACAATAAAGACACATCAATATTAAAATATGATTAAGCCAACAATGTATTAAAAACATCATTAATTAAAACAAGCTAAGACATATTTAACATACCTGATAGAAATATGCTGATAAAAAATATGCCTGGACCCAAGCCTTAACTAGCACTTTGAACTGGGCCTGGAAATGAACTTGTAATGACATAGGGATAGGACATGTTCATTTCTTGGACTGCAAGTCCCATAATTCTGCATTCTGGGAGTTCTACCTGACACTTCACAGACAAGAAAATGTGGCCTAGCTAAGCCTCAGAGCCTTCTTGTTGAGGCCTTTCTCCCAAGTGAGCCGTATTTAGGTGTCTGTAAGGTATGCCTGTGAGGTTTTGTGGTTAATTTTGTAGTTCACAGGCAGCACTACTAGTCTCTTAAGCATATGGTGGAAAACAAAGTGGAGCATTTCACTGCTGGCTGCTAGTTCAGGTCACTGACCAACTATAATGCCCAACTACAAATAAATAAATATTACAGGTACCTAAGAGCAGGTTTGCTGGAACAGCTCAAAGAACTATCTTGTTCAGTAACCATGGATATTTTTTGGAAAGCCCAAAAAAGCCATGAATAGTCAAAGCCCTTTGGGGTTTTTTAACAAAAGACCCAAAACACAAAAGAGATGCTCTTTTCCATGTTTCCTTTTCTTTCATTGCTTACCAAAAGACAGCCTCTTAAATAGGGTCACCATGAGTCAGGGACGTGGTGGCGCTGCGGGTTAAACCGCAGAAGCCTCTGTGCTGCAAGGTCGGAAGACCAGCAGTCGTAAGATCGAATCCACGCGACAGAGTGAGCACCCGTCGCTTGTCCCAGCTCCTGCCAACCTAGCAGTTCGAAAGCATGTAAAAATGCAAGTAGATAAATAGGTACCACCACAGTGGGAAGGTAACGGCGTTCCGTGTCTAGTTGCGCTGGCCATGTGACCACGGAAACGGTCTACGGACAAACGCTGGCTCTACGGCTTGGAGACGGGGATGAGCACCACGCCCTAGAGTCGGACACGAGTGGACTAATGAGTGGAATAACTACAGGACCATTGCATTAATATCCCATGTGGCAAAATGATGCCCAAGGTTCTGCCAGAAAGATGTTTATCTACATGGAATGAGAAATGCCTGATGTTTAAGCTGGATTCCAGAAAGGAAGAGGCAATAAAGATAATAATGCAAATATATGTTGGCTAGAAAATCATTCTATGCTTTAAAGACTACAGCAAAACCTTTGATTGCATGGGTCATGAAAAACTATATACTGTTCTAAAAGAAATGGGAGTGCCTCAAAAGTTTATTGTCCTGATGCATAACATGTGCTCTGGAGAAGGAGTTACTGTGAACACAGAATGTAAAGAAACAACATGGGAAAAGTTGTCAGGCAAGGGGGAATTTAATCTTCCTGACCAATCTGTATGTAGAAAGCTGGATTAGATTCAGACGAAGGAGTGAAAACTGGTGGAAGAAACATCAATAATGTAAGAAATGCTACTAACAGCATATCACTGGCAGAAAGTGCCAATGACTTGAAAAGGCTCTTGATGAAAGTGAAAGAAGAAAGTGCAATGGCTTTGAGTCTTCAAGAGTTGAGCAGGGCTGTTAATGATAGGACATTCTGGAGGCCACTCATTCATAAGGTCACCATAAGTTAGAGGCAACTTGTTAGAACATAACAAAGATGACAGAGTCATCCAGATTCATAGTCATCAAAACATCTCTAAGTATGCAGGAATTTCAACACTATACCCACTGTGTGTATCTCTCTCAATTGATAAGAAGACTGGAACAAGTACGAAAAGCCTGTCACTGTACTTTCACCAACTCTTTTCTAAAGAATCTAAACTCCATGGCAATCCAACCCAAAGTTCAGAAGCCCAAATTTGCTGAATAAAACCACCCCAAGTACACTAGCTGTTCAAAAATAAAACAGTCCTTGCCTGTTTTAATTGATATTAATGTTTACCTTTGATATGCAGTACATTCCCCCAAGCACTGTAAAAAAATTAAACAGAATCAAGCCCTACTCATATAGATAATATATAAAACAGCAGCAAGATAGATAAGTCAGGAGAAGATAAGGAGGTTTAGCTGTGTTTGTGTTAGAGAAAAAAGGCAAAGACTTCCCAGCTAATGATTCATCACATTTCCTGATGTAGCTGGCACTAAAACTAGCTATTTCTCAAAATATGAAACAAAAGCAGAAAGTGATTAAGATGGCCCACCCCAGGAGGTTTATGGATCCAAACGTCTTCCTAACAGCTCTTGGGGAGTTACCTGTTTCCATAGCAGGTGATTCTGCTGAAGCCCTGGCTAACCTTTGGAATGGGGAAAAGATGAGGTCTGTGGACACAATCACTTCTAAGTGTCACCTCTGATGGAGTGGAGTTGGTAGTGAAAAACCCAAGCAGGACAGAGACCAACACGGCAATGGTGGAAATCTCAAAGTGGATCCAACCAAACATGAGTTAGAACTCATTGGAAGGCATTCTCTGTGGCAGTGGCAGCACTGCATCTGCTCAGAACCACTCAGCAGAGCTGTTTCAAGTTGTCAAGGACACCTCATGTGCTTGCCTACAAGAACAGATGAATAGTTGACAGCCAACAGACAAAGTCATTCAAATTTGCTCTGACTTAGATGCTAGAGTGGACATAGGTCCTGTGAATGTAACTTCGGCCCCTTCTTTTCCTGTGAGAATAAATTTGTTTCAGTAGATACAGACCAAGGATGTGGGCAGGATTCTTGAAAAAGTGAAAGACATCATGTATGTGCTGTATCCTTGCCCCTTCTGGCTCATAAAAGCAGGCAGGGGAGGGCTGAGTGGTTGAAGGGAGATGTGAATGCCTCCTTGCAGTAAAGTAGAGTTCCAGCATGCCCGAAAGAGGCCGTAGTAAGTCTACTGCTGAAAAAGCCCTCCTTGAATTCAATTTATTGGACAACTATTGGCCAGTATTAAATATCTCATTTTGGGACAAAGTTTGGGGAGCATGTAATGGCTTCTTAACTCCAGGAGTTCCTGGAGGAAACGGATTATTTAGATCCATTTCAATCTGGCATCAGGCCTGGCTGTGGGACAGAGACAGCTTTGATCCCCATGGTGGATGACCTGGCCCAAGAATTGGACAAGGGGAGAGTTTCACTGTTTTTTCTACTAGATCTCTTAGAGCAGGGGTCTCAAACATGCGGCCCGGGGGCCATTTGCGGCCTGCCGGATGATAGTTTGTGGCCCCCGCCTTGCCTCCCCCCCGAAGCACCCACGCGTCCTCTGCTGTCAAGTTGCTCCCGGCCCGTCCTCGAAGAGCATCTCCAAACCGCCAACAGCAGCTGCCACCGCCGCCTCTTCCAGGGAAGCGGCTCTTTCTCTCTCGGCACCCCCAGCACCAGCCCGTCCAGCAGCCGCCTCAGCACCCGGCGGTGCTTCCTCCTCCTCCTCCTCCTCATCCTGCTTCAGCCGCCTCGGCTCTGGAGGCTGCCTGGGCTCGCCTCACAAAGTTTGCTCCTCTGTCGTGGTGGGGGTAGCTGCTGTTGCTGAGTGCGCCTTTTTTTTAGGGGGGGGACCTCAGAGGAAGGTTGCCGGACCTCTGTATGTGTGTTTGTGTGCATGCGCGTGCACGCACCTGTGGGGGGCCCCCGCCCCGTTCTGTTTAATTTCGTGGATACCGGTGGGGGCTTTTCTCCTTTGACAAGGTGAATTCTGTGAGGGGTTTTTTTTTTTAATTTTATGTCGTGCCCTCCTCCCCCCGGCTAAGCGGTCGCCGGCGCTCCCTCCCTTCTCCGCTTCTTTGTCCTGCTGGTGGTGGTGGTGGTGGTGGTGAAGAAGGAGCCAGAGGGGGTCGTGGCCGGGCGACGAGGGCTCGCACGCCCCTCCTCCTCCTCCTCCTCGGAGCCCCAGCTGGGCTAAGGAAACTCCTGGGCGGCTTCCTTGGGCTCTTGCTCTGCTTGGCGGAAAATCTGATGCGGCCCAGCCTCACTCAGACTCTGCCTCCAGCGGCCCCCAGGTAAAATGAGTTTGAGACCCCTGTCTTAGAGGCTTTTGATACCATTGACCATTGTATCCTTCTGGGCCATTTCTCTGGGGCGACAGGCATTCTTTTATAGTTGCTCTGGTCCTTCCTCGAGAGATGAGATGAGCTAAGAAGGTGATGCTGGGAGGACTCAATTTTTGACACCATGGCCTCTGGCCTATGGGGTCATAGAATCATTGAATAATGGAATTGGAAGGGGCTTATTAGGCCATCAAGTCCAACCCCCCTGCTCAATGCAGGAATCCAAGCCCCTCAGGGTTTTGTTCCGTCCCCCCTGCTATTTAACATATACATGAAGCTATGTGGAATTTTGAGGTTTGGTGCCATCAGTATGTTGATGACACCAAACTCTACTTATCCTTTCCATCTAGGAGGAAGTTGTTTTGGTTATAAACTAGTGTCTGATATCAGTCATGAACTGGGTGAAGGCAAACAGATTGAAGCTTAATCGATACAAGACAGAGGTGCTCCAAACTGATCAAACGGCAGATAAGGGAAGAGGGATCCAACTGTGCTGGATGGGGTTACACTCTTTCACAAATCTCTGGTTCGCAGTTTAGGAGTACTTCTGGACTCATACCTGAACTTGGATGTCCAGGTTTTGGTGCCAGCCAAGAGAGCATTTGCACAGTTAAAACTAGTTCTTTTTAAGGAAAAAGGTGGGATAAAAATATTTTAAATAAATAAATAAATAAGCTGCACCTGCTCGTGGAGATGTCTGATTTGGCTACAGTGACACGTGCCTTAATTCATCCCACTTAGATTAGTGCAATGCACTCTACATGGGGCTCCCTTTGAAGAATGTCCAGAGACTTCATCTGGTCCAAAACGAGGCATCCAGACTTTTGACCAGGGCTGGTTACATACAGCATGTAATTCCCCTGGTAGATCAGCTTCAATAGCTCCCAATCTGTTTCCAGGCCAGCATAAAGTGCTAAAGCTTTGGTCCAGACTAACTCCCTGTATGAGCCTCTCTGGCTCTTATATTTTTCAAGGGAGGCCCTTCTTTCAGTCCTAGGCATTCACAAGCACATCTGGTAAGGATGCAAGAGAGGGCCTTTTCCGTGCTTGCTCCCAAGTTGTGAAATGCTCTCCCCAACGAGGCTAGGTTTGCCTCCCCTCCCACCTGAACTTCAGGAGACAGGTGAAGACCTTCCCTTTTTAGACAGGATTTTAACAACTGCATTGGAGAATGAAGAATTTTGATTTGGGGATTACCCCATAATTAGCCTTGGCAGTAATATCTTTCTCGTGATGGTTATTTTTTTTTTTTTTTTTTGTAATTAAAGAAGTCCTCTTCTCATCTCGTGGCTCCTAAATAATGAATGGATTACGCGGGAGCCATGGGATAGAAGTAGGAAGTGTGTAATTCCCAAAAAGCACCTCCTCCTGAGGATGTCATCAGTCTTCCATGGGAATAGTTGCACCAACAGGATTTCAGCCATTAAGTTTTTACTTGGCTTGCTTTGTAATAATCTGTGAGTGGCTTGAGTGCCTTCATCAGGAGAAAAGTAGCATAAAAATGAGATAAATGAAATGATAACCTCCCACAGAATTTCATATGTACTGCAGATGCTCAGTTCCTGTCAGAAAATTATTTTTAAGGCCATTTCTTGGTAACTTTTAAAATATGTTTCTGTTCTGTAGACCTTCCAGAATGCTGGACAGCTACTGATCCAATTAGTGATTTTGGCTTGGCTAGAGTGATTAGCTATTAGTTTCTTAAAGCTGCTTTTGTTAATATTTTATAAAGACTGCATAAATGCTGTCATTAACAGCCAAGGGAGCTTTCTACTGGGACTGGACTTTTCAGAAACAACATTTCAAGTACACTGTTCAGATGTGTTTAGCATTAGGTTTTTGGTCCACTCCCAACTGATCAGTGAATGCAGTTCTACAAAGCCCTGCCTTCTTCCCTTGCACCAGTATTTCCACCCACAGTACTTAGGTAGCAACTAGAACAGTGAATTTTGGTCCTAAAGGTCAGCAAGTACTCTGAGCATCTGGGGGTGAAATCGCTACAAGATTCAGAGGCTTAAACTTAATCTGGTGGCAGTAAGACAGCTGCTTTAACCAAGTCTGTTGCAATGACATCTAACACATAGAATAGTCTAATTCACATAGAATAAATACATCTTTTAAAGCAAAGATGTATTTATTTAGGGTGCTGGTCACTCCTGCCATTCATCCACCCTTTTAATTTGTCTTTGTAAATGGTTTCTCTGGCAGTTCGCAATATTAGAAATGAGCTTGAATGGAAACACAAGAGAGAGGGAGAAATGTTGCAAAGGGTAGTGAGTCAGTCCTCATGCATTCATTTTATTCCAAATGCGAACACCACACCCTCGCTTTATACAGTATGTGACTTGAATGTTTAAACAAACAGGTTTTCTTCTAATCATATCTATTTTGAGCTTCACTGACATTTCCTTTCAAAATAGGCATCAGGTGCCAAGCGTTCAAGGCCCAAGTCCAAAGCTAGTTTAAAACCTGCTTTCTGCTGTCAAACCTAAGGGTCATAACTCTGAGTTTAAGATGGCTAGAGCTATGACAGATTGCAAATCACCCCAGGACACAGACCCTGCCAGGCAGCATTACACTTTAACTACCATGAGAGAAGCAGGGGAAAGTGTAGCACTTCAGCTTGGCTCTTAATTATAGTCTTCTGACACTATTGTTAAGACTCTGACAGGCTTTTCATTAAAGAAAGAAAAAAGCTTTATTTGTAGAAATGAGCCAGATCCATTTTTGTAATCCTTGGGTTCAAGTTAGAAATTTAAGTTAATCTGGCTGTTTCTTGTATTAAAAAATCTGGACTTCACTCCTCTTTCCTCACCATTTCAAATCTGGAAAACACAGAGCAGTGCTTCTGACTTGCCTTCTTATCACCACAGAATCCACTATTGTAACTGAACATATGAAAGTACAGCATATTATCAAACCTACCCAATCATTTTGCACACATAATACTGGGAGCAAGATTTTCACAAGAACTTTTAGGACTACGAATCACAACCTTTACACTAACCTGACACAGGAGAGTTGAACTATTCTCTACACACATACAAAATATCAACCTAATGTACAGCAGAACAGATAGCTTAAAAGATCTGGCATGCATTAAACTGCTTTAATCCTAACCATTTCCTGCAAAGTATTAGTTCTCAGGACATTTAAAACACACTACATAACTAAATTCTGTAAATGAAGGAATCAATACCCATAATTAGTACAATATATTGAATGAAGTATTTTTATCCAAAATGCTTACCATTGCTGTAGGCATAAGGTGATTCTGATGCGCCATCTTGAAGGCTCTCCAGGATCTCTCCCTTGCCCACATCACTGTCTCCCACCAACAAGAATTTGAGCAGATAATCATAGCTCTTCACAGGGCTGCCCTGGGTTCCCATTCTCCCTCTCATCAGTGAAGAGGTACAATCCGCATACTAAACACGCAGCCAGACTGAAAGATGCGTAGGATACCAAACCTTCAGAGGCAATCTTGGGAGAATTAGTGCAGTTGTGTCCTTTGAAAAGCAGGCACAAAGCAAAGAAGAATGATTCTTCTCACAGAAAGCTTTCCATCCTTTGTGAATAATCTTCTGTCAAAAGATGCAGGATCCTGAAGGGGAGGAGAAATAAAAGATGGCCCACTTACTGTGTGTGTTTTCAACCTGATTGTTTAGATGGTGCGAAATGCAGTTTTAAATTCTCTGAGCTGCAAAATGCCAACAACCAAGAGCAACAGCTGTAGAATTAGACAGACACACATTGTGGGGAAGTGGGGAGGCTGATGACTGCACAAATACTTTTACAAATAATGGGTTCATCTAGCATGAAAGGGATGCTTCTGATACGTGACAGACAACCTAATGCACTCCAGATCCTTTGGGCTACCAATCCCTTAATCCCTAACCTTTGATTATAGGAGCCGTAGTCCAAGTCATCTGGAGGGCATCAGGTTGCACACCTCTACAACCAAGTACAAGCATTACCCCCCCCCCGAGGTAAAATAAGGCATTATTCTTAAATCAATAGATTTGTCTCTTTGTGAAATACTTAATTGAAATTTGTACACACAGAAGTAAAAAAGATCTCTTGTACTGTTCCTCAGCCCTTCTCATTATCTCTTAATATTAATCAAGTGCATACATTTAACTTCTCAGGTCAATGATCAGTAGTTAAAATTCATAAGATACCCCTTCAATATCAGCATTTCCACTTCACTGTAGATTTCATCATTCTACAACCCTGTTTCAGAGATGCAGCTATGCCCTTTTTTCTATTGGTCACTCAAAGCCCTCACTTAACTTAGAGCAGAATATTCCCAAAATGGGCAAACAGCAGAGGGGCAACTAGTTTGCTTGACACAGATTATACTAAAAACACTCTATTAACCATTTCCAGGCTTATTAAATAATAAACATTAGTAAAAAATCAAATGGTTCTGGCCTTTTTGGTGTAGGATTACTGAGAATTGCCAATTATATTTTCTGTCAGTCACTACAACTACAGAAGGAGCAGGCGGGCTGAAAATTGATTAGTAAAGAGCAAAAGAGTGTGAATGTGTGTATCATGCCATAGAGAAGTCCAGGAATTGGAAAAAGAGAGATACAGACGGAAATGTAAAGCTATGGCGCCTGAAAGAGTATCAGAAGAGGAGGGTCACACCAGAGTGATGCCCAAGATACTAGACATTTAAGCCAAGCCTCAGGAAAGGAGGCAAGGAGAAAATAAACAAAGTGAAGCCAAGGCAGTTCATTAAAAAAGATACAGTATCAACTCTAACCTCTCTAACCATTCAGTTAAAGAACAGACAATAATAAGCGAAGAATTCTCCTGACTCAGCTTTTTAAATGTACTGTATATCCATTTTTAAAAAGAGAGAAGGTTCCAGCCTGTCAGCTACTGCTAGAATGAATCTGGCACAATTTAGTGGCAGTCCAGAAATAGTCCAGGTGCAGAGAATAAGGGAAAGGGAAGATACGATATTCAAATAAAGATTTATAGGGAACCATTACAGAAATCAACTTAATAGTGCCTGACCCCAAGGAAGAAGTCAAAGAGGGGCCCAGGCACCCTATCATCTCGTGTCACGTTGGAATGATTATTTCCCATCATCAAATGATGGAGGCTGAGAGAGCTGGCTTGCCTAAGGCCACCTGCTGGGTTCTCTCTGCAGAGGCAAAATTTGCACCAGGCACTTCCAGTTCTTGGCTACGACACCACTGTCGCTCTCCTGGTGGTTTCCACCAGCGGCCACCACCACCAGCAAGCATATTCATGTGGTGGCGTTCACACATGCACAGCCACTCCAGAATTGTAACATCAAATGTAATTGTGCCTCCCATAAAATCTAGCAACCAGAGGCAGGGCTTTCTCTCCCCATTTTAGCCCATTGGAAGACCTCCAAAGGAAACGTCTGGAGCTGAGTGTGATTCTTCGGGAATCCTTCCCAGGCTGTGAACTTCCTTTTAAATGCTGGCGGGACCCACTCTCCCTCCCTCCCGAAGCCTTTTGACAACTGACTGGATACTGAAGGGCTTTCTATGGGGTGGGCACTGTCCTTTTATTATTATTATTATTATTATAACTGATGTGCTTTTGCTTCAATTGTGCTTTAATATTATATTTTTTTCTATTTTAATCCATAACCCTTTGTAACCAATCTTGCTAGGAGACTGCTTTGAGTCCCAGGTTTAGGGAGACAAGGGCCAAAAAAATAAAAAAAAAAATAAAAAAAAATCCCCAAACCCCAAGTATATAAAGAAGTTGAAGGGCTGCCCTGAGTTATTCCTTGAGCATCCAGCGGGGAAGGGAAGGAGGCGTGCCTGCGTTTATTTCTTCTCCGAGGGGAGGTGGCGTTCACACGAAAGCCAAGCACGCTAGCAAATCGGGTCAAGAACCAGATTCAGGCACCTTTGCTCCTCACCAGCAAGAAATGGGGAAACCAACCAACCAACGGGGGAGAGGCGCGCGCCTCCCTTCGCAGCGGAAAGGGTGCCCCCCCGTGTCACGTATGCACGTGTGAACGTCCCCTGACACGAGTCAAGAGCGCCCACTCGGAGGCCTGATGAGCAAAAGCGAGGGGGTGGAGGAAGTGTGGAGGGGAAACGAGTCGGGGGAGGAGAAGAGAGAGTGAAGGCGAAGCAAGCCATGAAGCCGTCTCTCTCTCTCGATCCGAGAAGGAAGCAGGGCCTCCATGACTGAGGGCTCCCGAGGAGGTTCAAGGCGGGAGGGAAACGGGAGAGGGGGCCGCCGGGGGTTCAGGGGAGAACTCCCGAGGCGTGGCTCCGCGGAGAGGAACGAGGGAGAAAAAAGGAACGTCGTTCTCCCTCCGTTCCTCTCAGGTAACCGGGGAGAGGGGCAGCCTCACCAGGCGGGCTGTGAGGTAAAAGCGGCGGCCGGAAGCAAGCCAAGGGCCCGAAAGGCGACGCCGTCCGGGCGGGAAGCTCACCTTCTTCCTCTCGGTCGCTCCGGAGACGAGACGCCCGGCTGCCGGTCTCGTCAGGGTCGCGGCGCCCCCTCCGCTCCGCGCTCGGGACTAGAGAAGTCGAGCGCCACAGGCCTGCCTCCCCCGCCCAAACTGGCCTCCCGCCCAGCGACAACACCGCAACCAAGCTATTGGCCTTCGTTCACGTCCATCCTGGCGCCTTTCCTATACCTTGCTCCCTCATCCCGTTTGTTTCCGCCCCGTCAAGTGGAGGCGACCTATCAGGAGCGAGGAAAAAGCAAAGGGCGGGGAAAGGAGAGAAGGGGGGTGGGGAGAAAAAGGTATGCAAAAGAGTCGTAAGCCTTGCCTTGCCATCGAAACCCTTGCGCAAGGAGGGAGGGAATGGACTCTTTGTCCCGGCATGCAGCGCGCCGACTCGGCTCACGGGTGCCAATGAGCGAGTTAGCGCAAAGCATGCTGGGAATGGTAGTGTCTGCTTAGCCATGCATAGGGAGAGGATGCTATTTGCCTGCTCTGCAGATTGGGGGTTAGCGTAACCACAGTTTAAGGGCAGGGGGCTGCGCGGGTTGGCATAGATCTGTAATGTGACGGCAGTGCAGGCAAATCAAGACATCATTTCCTCGCAAGGTGACAGACGTGCCTCTCTGTACGTCATTTAACCCTCCTAACAGCCCTGTGAGGGAGGCCAGCCAGACTGCGCGAAGGCAGCAAGCACACATGGTGTTATGGTGACTAGAATCTAGAACGTGGGAAACGAGACTTTTTTTTGGACTGCAACTCCCAGAATCCCTCAGACTAGGCATGCTTGCTGGGGAATTCTGGGTGTTGTAGTCCAAAATAATAACTGTTCCCCGTTTGGGGAAAACCTGGGTCTCTCAGGTTCACTGCAACCCTCTTAAGGGCAGCACCTCAATAAACGAGTTTTGCTGCTCCTTCCATGCTGAAATATTTTTTATGTCTTGTGCTTTGATAAAATAGAATGCTCTTCAGATGCCTGAGGAGTTATGAGATTTATTATAAATACTGATAATGCATCTGATGTGATGGGGATTTGGGTTCACAAAAACCTAGATCACAGTAAGACTGTGATCCTAGGGTTCCTTCCCTGGGACAGTGCAATTTACACCTGAGGAACAGATAATTGGATCAGGTGTGAAGTCTTTGAAGGGGCCCCCAAATTTTCATAATGGGAATCTGCATGCTTACACAAGGGCTACCCCTAACCCCGCCAAGACCACACAACCATCATCTGCGACTGCAGAAGATCCTTTCATTAATCATATTTTTCTCTTTATTTAAAATATTTTATTGTCCTTTTTATTATCCCATTGTTACTGCTGGGAAAATCTGTATCCTGAAAAGTGGCATATAAATAATTGTAATAAATCTGTTCAAACATAATCTGAAGTAAACCACACTGTGTGTAAAATCCATGCATATATTTTTCATATTCCGATGGGAAAGAATTTGAGATTAAAATAATCCGACTGGAGGCGGAATCCAAAATTAAAGATTCGTTCTTCCAGCGGAGAGATTTGTCTGCCCAGGGATCTTTAATATCTGAGTTTCAATTCTTTTCAATTCTGTCTTTTCAATAATATTAGTACTGAATTTAGTTTGCCACCTCTTTTCTCGGCAGTTCCTCATCTTTAGTAAACAATAGTGGCTTCTCAGATAAAACCAGGTCCTCTCCATAGAGCTGTTCTACTAACTGGTTGATATTCTTCAGTTTAATTTAACGTAACTTTACACGCTGGGCACTTAGCACCCAGCATTGCACAATTGATCATGTGGTTCATTTCACAACCTGCTACTTCTGCCTTGCTGCAATTTTTTTTTCTGCCACTTCCGTTGCTTCTCATTACGCACTTGTCAATGTGCAATTTCAGCCACTGAATCTGGCGAATTTCAATGGTGGAGAATGTGACCTCCACTCAGTTTTGAATAATCTACCAACATGAGCACTGGTTGCCTGAGTGGGATTTTTAAAATGGGATTGTTGTGTTTCGCTGCTTTGAATGTGTTTTTAGTGTTGCTTTTGTTTACCACTTCTTAGAGTGGTATCTGTTTGATCCTTTTTAGCATTTGTATAATGATTCTTTTTTTACCTTTAAATATTGTCTTTTAATAATGTAAGCCACCTTGGGTCCTTTTTAAGGAGAAAGGCTGGGTAAAATATTTAAAACAAATAAATAATAAATAAATGTCTTTATACATGGTACAGAAATAAGTTGAAGCTGAAACAACTTCAATGGGAGAGGAAGCGTAACCAGATTTTCCTGCCTGTACTTATGCATGACATACATTAAGAAGTCCCACTGAGTTCGCTGGGTTTCCTCTCAGATAATACTTACTGACAGTTGACCCAAGTAAGACTTTTTGGCAAGTAAATGTCTTTAAGATTGGACAGTCAGAGTGGTTTTTTTGTTTCTGGTTCTGTTCTTGTTTTGATTCCATCAGTGTGACAAGCACAGCCACCTCTCTGGAACATATTAGAAGCCAGGCTTCGGCCAGCCTGTTAATTATATGTCAAAGCATTCGGTGAATCATTTTCTGTAATGGATCACGATGCTTGTTTGTTGTTGTTTTGCTGACAATGCATCCATGAGACACAAAAATCTAAATTGACGTTTTTTTAGTTTATTTTTGAAAGAGAACGTTTTCAAAAGGAAAAGAAGGAAAAAAATATTACAGGCAACACCAGGTTTGTAAGAGGAGTGAAAGTCTCATTTACGGCTGTAAATCTCCTTACACACACATGATGGACAACAATACTGCCTGGACAAAGGATGATTATTACAGCAGGAGAGATTCCCCAGTAGGCTTGCCAGATGTCCCTTGTTTTAAAAGCCAACCTTCATGTAAAGGGATTGTCCTTTATTACATATCACTCCAGCCACAGCTAATGTAATGGGAGGGGATTAGAGTGGCCAGTTATATATTACCAAAAATGGAAGGCATGGTCAGTCAAAAGGAGGATAAAAGAGGGCACTGTTTCCATAAATTAGCATATGCTAATTAGAAACTATTGTTATAATTTAAATAGGATTACAGAGCATGTCACTTAGGTGGAGAAGACAGTACATTGGACTTGTTTTCAGAGAGGTACCTGTGTCAGTCTGTTTCAGCAACAACATTAAAAAATAATCAAAAGGACTGCGGTACCTTTAAGACAAATGCATTTATTTCCATGTAAACCTTTGTGGATTACAATTCACTTTTTCAAATGCAGATTATTTATATCCTGCCAAATCTGCTTCCCAGATGCTCACTATGGACGGGTAACTTCAAAGTCCCTTATCGCTCTCCTTCATGGCTCTTTGTCTTTAAATAAGACTTCAGATGGATGGATCTTCAAAAGAAGGATTGTTGCCTGGCAGCCTCTCACTCGGAGGACTCTTCTTCCTAAAATGAAAACATGTGGACACCCTAGAGAGGACCTTTGTTACACATTGCATGGACACTGCTCTGACAAACATCAGAGGCATGATTATCTCAAACCTTTGGGTTGCAAGAATATTTTGATAACCCTTTGATAACAGTCACTTGAGACAGTGGGAGACCGTTTCTGTCTCAGAGGGCTCAGAGCTCTTCCACAACGAGCATTTGTCCTCCTTAATCAGTGGTTCCCAGCCTTGGGTAACCCAGATGTTCTTGGACTGCAACTACCAGAAATGCCAGGCACCATAGCTGGTGGTGAAGGCTTCTGGGGATTACAGTCCAAGAACATCTGGGTTAACCAAGGCTCGGAACCACTGTCCTTAATGTATTTGGTTCGTTCTAAACTTATTGATGTTGTTCCTGCTTGTCTTGGTTAGTACAGAGACATTGTCCATGACTTTCAACATCTTTCCTTCCCCTCCTGAAAGTATGGTTTACTTTTAGTATTGCTTTGTTCCAGCGTGTGAAGTTTAGTGCTATGGTGCTTCCTATTTGAAACTGATGTCTGGTGGGAGCCTCCTGGTCAGAAACATCTAATTAATGCTCAAATAAACAAAGCCCCTGAAGAGAATCTCCAGTAGAGGGGTGCATGAGGAGAATCTGTCTACCAATAATTATTGGCAACAGAAGAGCTATGGATTTGGCTCCCTGATTTATGGTGCCAGTGTGGCTGCATTGCTGAGGAATTGCCTTGGGACCCGTTCTCCAGTGGGCTTAGGACTTATCTGCGGCTAGTATTTATGTTAGCGTTTTCACAATCTTGAATGTTGCCTCTAATAGGTGTGGCTGGGAGGGTATTTTCTGGGTATGGGCAACTGTCAATCTATTCAGCGCTGACCAATCATTCCTTTCTGCCTCTGAATTCAAAGAGAGACCCTCCTCTCTGTAGAGTGATCTTTTCCCTCTCTTTAGTCTCTTGGGGGAAGTTTGTTTGCAGTTGATCTGTTCACAACTGTAAGTAATTAAACCTTTTTATTCTTTCTCCTACAAATCTCTCAGAGTGCATTATTGAGACCTTATGTGCCAGTTAATGAGAAAGGGGTGGATTATCTAGGGAATTTGCTGCTATTCTCTTCTGTGAGTCTTGCATAACAAAAAGGAATTTTATCAGAAATTCAAAACTCCGCAACAATTTATTAGGGAAGGGGAATTGTCATTTTTGCCATTTTGCCAGGAAAAAAAAGGCCCCCTTCTCTTTTGGTGCTCCAGAATATCTTCTCTCCCCCTCTGCCCCTGGAAATTCAAGCAGTGAAGCAGCCCGATCACTTCTTAGTCCCTGATGTTCAGGCCTGTTCATTTGCATCTCAGTGTTCAGAACGTTCTTTTGGTACCCACCCGACGCCTTGGAGCAAGGCTGTTGTTCTCAGAGGTGGGAATGTGTACCTCCACCCAGCGACGAGGAGGCTGGCTGTGGCTGTGAGGCTGCTTTGCAGAGCCTAGCTGGGCTGTACAGTGAACGATGAGAGAGGAAATCCAGTCCAGCAGCCCTTATGGCAGGCATACGGTCCAAGAGGCAGGCAAAATGACTCCAAGGGGTTTTGAATGGGAAGGGCTTTTTAAAGGGATTTCCCAAAAGATTTCGGGACAACGCCTTAGTCCCAAGAGTCTGCTGTAATTAAGCCAAAGTACCCATAAACATCAGATATTATTTCCTGGCCTATCCTATTTCACCTTACTTCCTTGGTGTTCTCTCTTCCCTTGAGCTGGAATTGCCCCTCAGCAGAAGGGTAATAATTATCATCATAATCTTAGAACTACAGAACTGGAAGGGGCCCTATGGATCATCAAGTCCAGCTCCTGTCAAGGAGGCACAACTGGGGAATCGAACTCCCAGCTTTTGGCTCCACAGCCGGAGACCTCAACCACTGAGCTATCCAGCATTTGTTGAAGAGGGATAATTCTAAGGGGTCCAGAGGCTACATGATTCTCCCTGCTGTTCTCAACCAAAGCAGAACACTCACCCCACAATGAAAGAGATTGGAGAGACATTTCAAGAAAGTTTATGGAAATGAGTATTCCACATTTTTCTACCTAAGGGAAATGATTACTGATCAAATTATCTCGAGGTAGGGTAGCACATAATAAGATATTTCCAATTCATATTTTCCAGGCAGGGTATAGTAGGGACTCTCGAGAAGTACAGTGCTCCTTAATTTATAGCTGAGGAATTCAAAATGTTTCCCAGAGATAATGTTTTTCTTTAGATTACCTCAAGTACTTTTTGAAAAAGGACTTGTCCTTGCACTGTTCCAAATTCCGATCAACATTAAGTCATTCTAGAACAGCACTGCTGGATCTGGGATTGTTTCAATGTCCTGGAAAAGTCTCATGTTCAATTGCTGTTTCATATTTCATGATCAAGGTTCTTCCAAGGATGGTACAAAATCTTTTCACCACTTCAATGTCTTCATTGCCAACCTTAAGAGTCATGTAGTTCTTCTGTAATCATGATCTTGGTCTTCTTCATGTTCAACTGCAGTCCTGCTTTGACACTTTCTTCTTTCACTAAAAGTTATTTCAAGCCATTGCTGCTTTCTGCCAGTAAGATGGTGTCATCTGCATATCTTAAATTATTGATGTTTCTTCCACCAATTTTCACTCCTCCCTCATGTGAATTTAGTCTAGCTTTCCATATGATATGTTGTGGGGGTGCCATTCCCAAGGTTGCTAAGCCACATGGGTGTTCTAGTGAGAGAAAACTCTCCTAGCATCCTGTGGCTGCTTCTGAGGGGAGGAGCTGCCACCATTCTTCCTCTTTCTCATTATCATAGAGAGCTTGCCATAGAGGCCTTTCCTTAGGCCAATCAGAGGGCTTGATTAATTGCCTTTCCCCAGACCAATCCTAATAACCATTGTCCTATTGGAACCCTGTCTACTATCTGTAATGCTGTGACCTTGTAATGTTAATAAAAGGACAGTCTCCTGGGGGCAGGGCAGAATGCATTGGAAGAATTCATTGGGAACCCATTCTGTGTTATTCTGCCTCTTCTACTAGTCGCCCACCAGGAGTACTGCTGGCAGACATCCATCTGTGTGTGTGGCTGACTTCTTTAATCTATTACTAAGAGACTCTTTGCTATCCTGTTATCTGGTGATCACCACAAAGCCCATCAGCCTGCTCATTGCCTGAACCCGACAATATGTTCTGTATACAGATTGGACAGGTAAAGGAATAAAATGCACTAAATTTAAAAGCTGTGGGAAAGCCCTTCCTTGCATTTGGGTGAAGAACACATTATATATTAGCATATATTCCTAGGTCCTTCCCACTTCCTCATATAGGATGAGTAATCCCAGGACATAGCAACAGGATTTTGTCTCATGCAGATTAGAACTCAGGGCCCTTCAAGAGTGCTTGTTACCCCTGCCTTTTGCCACTTGATGCCTGTGGAGTGCACAGGTTGATGGTATTTGTGTCTAAACAAACCCAGTTCTCTTTAAGAAAGACACATTAAAGATACATATTTTAAATAAATTTTAAAAGATAAATTAAAAGAATCAAGTGTGCTGCTACGGCTTCTCTGATGGAGCCTTTTTTAAAAAGTGTTTTTCGCTGCTTCTGGAAATTTCCAATCAGGATGTTCTTGCAATGTACATCAACCTGGAACAAAATGAGACTAAACATAAACCTTGCTTTCTGTGGGGACAAAAAAAGCACAGGAAAAGTTACTGTACTAAATGAGACAAGAGCAACATACTGTATTGTGAATGGCGGGGGGGGGGGGGGGAGATAAAATCAGTGTAAAAATCAGTTCCCTAAGGAGGACAAATGCCCAGATGATCCTTATGGTGCCTTTTGTCATTTTTATTTCACCTATAAATCTACACAGAAACCATACTAAAAATGGAGAATCCCGTAAAAGCAATAATCTCATGGCTCTTGAGGCTGCTAAATTCACAGCTCATTGTCACACATCTTGTTCTCCTGCATGCACCCATGGACTTCCAACTCCCTTTAAGATGTTCTTGTCTACGCGGGGGTCTTCAATCCATATGATGGAAGTTTAAGTCCAAGAAAATCTGCAGGGTCACCCCATGCCTACGCCTGCTCTGCATACATGTTCTGGAATCAAGATCTGCTGAGCAGATGAAGCTTACTCCTGAGCAGACCCAGGCAGCATTGTAAGATTAATTATCCTTCCCCTCTGATGCATATCCACATCTAAAGTCAGGAGAGGCATTGTCAGCCCTCATCATGTTAATGCATGAAATTATTTATTGTGGTTTCATTTTATTGCTAAATGATAGAATCTGCTGAACAGCAGGGCATGTGCCTTGCCCACAGTTAGTTACGACAGAATTGTGAATATATCTGAAGGTAATTGGATTATTAATTTCCTCATTAGCACTCCTGACCTTCAGCAAAACAGCCTTGTTTGAGCATCAGTACAGGAGGGAAGGTGTTGTTTACGATATTGTTAAAAATGCATACCATTAACAGTATATCTTGTGTATTCAACTAACATTTATAAATTAACATCTAACACTAAACAGGGCAAAAAGGATGATAAGGGGACTAGAAACCAAGTCCTTTTATGAAAGTCTGAAAGAACTGGGCCTGTTTAGCCTTGAGAAAAGAAGACTGGAGGGAGCTATGATAGCACTCTTTAAATACTTGTCATACAGAGGAGAGGCAGAATCTGTTCTCAGTCAACTCAGAGTGCAGGACACTAATAATAGGCTCAAGTTACAGGAAACCAGATTTTAGTTGAATATGAGGAAAAACTTCTTAACCGTTGGAGCAGCACCAAAATGGAATCAATGACCTCGGGAGGTGGTAAGTGCTCGAACCTTAGAGGCATCCAAGAAAAGGTTAGACAGCCATCTTTCAGATATACTTTGACCTGGATTCCTTCACTGAGCAGGGGGTTGGACTCGATGGTCTTATAGGATTCTTCCAACTTTATTATTCTATGATTAGAATAATATGATTGGCAGGCTTCATATTGAAAAATAATGGAAAATATTCCAGAGTTAATATCCTGTAGTCATGGACAAGCCTGTGTGAATATGCATGTAGGCTTTTTTTGGCTCAGATATCCATGCCTAACATATGGAAGTGTTAACACATGGAGCAGTGTAGCCTTACTCCCTCTGTGTATGGATAGACCCTTTAATGTAAGCAATGTGTGAGGAGAACCAAGAGACCAAGGAATTAATGTGCATAATGGTTGTTAGACTTTTAGTGATTGGGATGGACAATCAAGAAATAAAACTGAATGCTTCAGAGAATAGTTAGATATTGAGGGGGGAATTTGAAGGTTACTATTGCAAAATGTTCCAGTAGACTATCCAAAGCAGAATCTCGTAAGAGTACATGAACCTTATGGTGATTTGAAGGAGCAAAGCTCAGAGGTTGGAATCTAACAAATGGAAGTGCCGTACAGCCCAGTACAGGTACTCTTCACTAGGGTTAAGTCAACTCACAAGGAAATGCTTGTTTGGCTCCCTTGAAAACCAATGGTTCAGAAGAGGAGAGCCACCTCTACATGTGGAAGTACTCTGTGTGAGCCAGAACATGGCTTTCCAGGGTTCTGGCTCATCTCCCATGCATGTGCCTGATGTTCGAAGTGACTTGGTTGCAACTTAGTATACACTGAATAAGATACATGGTTCTGTATGGGGAAGAGTCTATATACAGAGAAAGCAAGCTCATCCATTAGCTACTCTGACCTATGCTGACCTTTCTTCAACCTACAGGGATATTCTTAGCATTGCTGATGTCACCTCTTTCCTTCTCTTCCTTCTTGACCCTCTCTGGAAGATGACAGAGGAGACCTCATCCTTTAGTTCTTGAGAGGCGAAAGAGCGGTCATGGCTCCCACACTTCCATCTTAGTTAGCCAAAACAAGGATTCCCATCACCTTTCCTATCTCAATATTCTTCTCTAGGGAATACTAGTTCTATTATTTTCCTAGAATACGAACCGTGGATGTGATTCCTTTCCAAAGGGGAATGTGTTATCTGCTAACAATTGTGATTTTCAACACCTGCACCCACAAATTAAGTTAGCTGCTTGTTGGTACTTCCTGTTCTGGTGACATCTAGCGCCATAAATACATGGTCTGCTGTTTTCTTTTCCCACACTCTGTAGTTGTTGAAATGGGTGGATGGCCAAGCCCAGGTATTGTTGCCAAGTGATGAAAACCACCCTGCAGTATTCAGACTGCCTGGCCAAAGCATCTTCCTTCATAATATGGTTTTCTGCTCACTGCTTTTGGTTAGATCAGCTGCATCTATTTCAACAGCCAGTGAAGAATGGCAGATCTGAGAAACAGCCCTGGAAGGAACAAAATAGGAAGCTGAACCTCATGCTTCACACTTGACAAAACCACTGGTGAGGACGTGATGCGACATTGTGAGAAACTTGCTAGCCAGGACTCAGAAGTCTTCACAGCTCAAGATGTTACGGTGTTGGCTTTCAGTTTCATAATCAGGGGCTACAATTTTAAAGTGTTTGGCTTTGCAGACAGTGTTAAGTACAATAAAGCTGGAAAAAAGGTTTGTTGGACTTTTTCACTACTGGAGTCATTCTAAATGTAATCTCAGAAATATCTCCATTCATTTTGGTTTAATGGAATCTATATTATATTGTGCAAAAGGCAGGCATAGGGACTTGAGTTGCGGGACTTGCTGTCAAGTCGGACTTAAGTTGCACCGGAGATTCAGCTTGGACTCGACTCAGTCCTGTCGTCCCCCCCAGACTCAGACTTGACTTGTGACTCAGAACCCACACACCCCTCCCTTTTTCTAGGGAAAAAGCTTGTTTTTAATAGGGACTTGGACATGGGGCTTGGGACTCAGGACTTGGTACCAAAGACTTGGACTTGGGACTCAGACCCAAAGACTTGCCAACATCCCTGACAAAATATCTGTGAAGATTCTCAGTCATCCCGGTGAGGTTATCTGGAGGTTGAGTTATGACAACTGGACTTCTTTCTTATTAGGTTGAAACGTTTCGCTACTCCTCCAAGTAGCTTCTTCAGTCTGAGGAGAGTTGGTAGGAGACCCCTGATAGATCCTCCAAGTTGGTTCCACTCCCCCCTGGTCTGAATAGGCTCGTTGGATGGACAAAGGACTCCTACTAACTCTCCTCAGACTGAAGAAGCTGCTTGGATGAGTAGCGAAACGTTTCAACCTAATGAGAAAGAAGTCCAGTTGCCATGACTCAACTTCCAGATCCCTGACAAAAGGAGAACATTCCCTGAAACTTTTGGATTGCCCCATCTTTCAAAACAACAGCACATTGACTTTGCTAATCATGTTGGATATATTGGCCCAGATATCAAGTGTATTACTTATCCTGAGTGGGACGTGTCAGAAGAGATCTAGCAAAATATTCCTACTTCTTATTGTGAGCCTTAACCCACCCACCTGCCTGAGTCAGTTTCAAAGTGAGCATCTCACCTTCATGAGGTTGGGATGTGACGACAGCCATGGATGTGGCTTTCTCGTATGGGTCCCTTAACATGCCCGCATGGGAGTGGCAGATGTTGAAACAACAATGCACGGTAATAAGTAATAAGACCAAAGGAGGAGAAAGGGGGGTGGGGAGACATAAGGCTAGTGTGGAAGAGATACCATGTAGTGGGATCTGCCAGAGAAGGCAATTAGCATACGGTTGAAAACAGCGTGATAATAATGACCAGCATCTGTTTTTCCTCACTGGTGTTTTAATTGTGGAGTCTCCAAAAAAGCTTCTAAGGGACAAGCCAAATGTTTTGCAGAGCATATTTTAAAAGACTGGTACAGTGGATAATAATTTATATAGCAGCCCAAACTGCACATTACATCAAATCTGTTGCTGAATTTAAAAAACAACAACACAGATCAGCACTCTCTAATTCATCTATATTCAGGGGAAGGAAGCATTGTTGTGTTTAAGATGGTTAATCTTAGGTAAGCAGAGTTTCTTCCTCTTTAGAGAATAAACAAGTGTTCACCTCTTGTGTTTACTTGGGGTGGAAGTTAAAGTACAATAAAGATGCATCGGTGTGTCTGTGTTTCAAGTTTGTGGGGGCTGATCTGCAGTCTGAATTTCCTCCCCCCTTTTTGATATAGCTCTGTTTTTATCCAAATGTTCTTTTTCCTTGGGGGGAATTTTTATTCCTTGGATTAGCTTGATGGGCAGCTTTCAGGCTGCTGAGCTCCTTTGTCTTGGAGATCTTTGTCCCTAAATTGGACTCAGATCAGACAGCCCTTCAAAGAGAGGATACCATCAAACAGAAGACTGCCATTTGTGGAGAAAGGAGACACGGCCACCCTGTTCCTATTGCTCCAGAAACAACTGCACATGACCAGGGTTGTGTCTTCATCATATGGAAACTGTTTCACACGGTAGCAGGATCAGCAGCATGTTGGCTGGAGCGAGATATGGTCGCCGTTTGAAATGCATCTGTACTGCACTGTTTTCCTCTTGCTGCAAGAGGAAACACTTTAGGCACCGTCTTCCATACTAATGCCCATTAATGCATCAGCCACCATAACATTTCTCAATTGCCCATTAATGGGAATGCTTCTCGCCTCTGTGCAAACTCAAGCTTTAAGGGCCTTCACGTCTCACGCTCACATCCAGGAGCCAAAGCGATGAGTAAAAACTTCCTCAAACAGCATACTGATGAGAGAGACCATGGGTGGGGGAAGCAGGCTGCACAGCCCCTTTGTCTTCCTGGCAAAGGAAGCATTGCTTTCACCCAGCAAAGCAGCCTGGCTTGGGAGTTTTAATTAGCAGTTTGTACAGCTATAAAAGGATTAGCCCAAAAGCATTGTCTACGGTGCCGATTTGTCATTGATATGGGCTGAGTAGGGGCCAGGCCTTCTCTCTCCAGACACAGCCTCACTGCAGCTACAGAGATTTTGCCTGGAAGAACTGGAAACACATCCCTCCCCCTCCCACCGAGCAGGGATGGACCTACATTTTGGGGGCCCACAATCTTTTCGATAGATTCACCTCCTTTCTCTTTCTTCACCTGAAGCCATTTCTTAATTTATTCTTGAGCCTTCTTCTTCTTTTTAAGTTAAGCAGATCTGGAGACATGGGAGCCAATTTTAGGGGCTTCTATGAAGATGTTCAGCATTTTTTTAAAACTCCAGCACTACTTCTTGTATTAATACATGTTACTTATTGTTTGTTTGTTTTAACAGAATCCGGTGGGTGGGGGTGGGGACTCATTTGTGACTGTCACAACAAGCTTTGCCTTCTGCTCCGAGTAAATAGCATATAATCCTAATGAGAAATCCTTACCAATCCACCACAAATCACCCTCCAATCTACCAGTAGCATCTGGTCACCTCTGACCTGTATCTATAATTTTTCTTTTTTTGCTACTGAAGATCCCCAGATTCCTTCTTTCATACCCGTCCTGTCCTCATTTTTCACCGGCTGCCAATTTATTCAGCTCCAGCTGCTGCAAAGTTGCATGCTGTTTATTTTTAATGCGATTCTCTATACACCTCCAACACACACACACACACACACACACACACACACACACACACACACACACACACACACACTCTTCTGGTTCCATTTCACTGAATAATTAAATTTAGGTGGGCTGTAGGCTCCCAAGAAGAACAGTTGGCTATGCAGCCACAGAACCTTTGTGTGAACATGGGAGCTTTTGCCGGCGTCACAAATTCATTCTCATTGTCACCATCATCATCATCAGTCAAAATGCAATATAAATACAATTAAAACAAGGAGTTCAATAAAGCTCAAAGGCAAAAATTTAAAAACCTTATAGCAGATAAGCAAGCAAGCAAAATAAGTTTATTGCGTGGCACACAGGCCATTGCATCATACATCGGATAAAACAATATAAAACGGTATAAACAATATAATATACTCTTTTAAAATATAGTACAATAAAATATTAAAAGCCATTTAGAATCAGGTTGATTTCTATTATAGCACAAAATTTTGACATCTAAGGAGAGGACAAAGACAGATGGAAAACATTAACCAATGCCAGCAGCAAGCACCTATCGCGGGGGGAATAACCCCAAAGATGTAGTTACTTAAGTATTGACTTAATTGGTAGAGGCGGGGGATACAGATTTCATTTTTATCAATGTAGAGATAAAGCGTGCCATTCGGAAAGTGACAAATTTGTCTCTGTCGGAAAGTAGAATCTTGAGTTTTTCTTGTTCAGAATTACTAGAGTGTTTTTGTAAAATAGGGTTAAGGAGTCTTTCACGATAGGTGTCTAATAGTGGACAATAGAGCACTACATGTGCCAAATTCTCCACTGATTTTTTTTTATCACAAGAGCAAACTCTCTTGTGATACGGAATTTGTGTATAGCGGCCTAATAAACTGGCTAGTGGTAACATATCAAAACGTGCCCGAGTAAAAGCTTTTCTATAATCAGAACTCATTAGATCAGCGAAATAAGATGGAAGATTCAAAGGCAAGGATAGAACGTTCTTATATAAAGGGGCTGTTTTTAGGGTGCCTAACAGACCTAACTCCGTTTGAACCCAGTGGTCGGACAATCTCTGTTTCAGTAAATGTTTTGCAGCGGGTAGGCCAAGGTGTCTCACATACTCTTCTGAGAATCCTACTTTAGCAATTAGTTGCAATACAAAAAGTTTCCACGATCCAAAATTCATCTCCTCATATGATGCTATTAAAAATTCTGACTGAGTGATGAACAGAATTTTCAGCCAGTAATTAATTATTAACTTGTACCAGTTCTAGTCTAAGAAATGCTGAGGGGGTTGAAGGGGGGCTGCCAGGAGTAATCGAGCAAATTTATTTTGGATTGCTTCTAAGGAGGTTAGGTTTCCAGTTCCCCATATTTCAGCACCATACAGGATCTGGGGAAGTAGCTTGATTTTATAAATTTCACGGATGGGTGGGACCAAATGCCCTCCTTTAGTTCTATAGAATCTAAGTATACCAAACATGGCTTTTTCAAATTTCTGCTTTGCAAAGTCAATCTGGGCCACCCAGGAACCAGACTGGTGGAACATCACGCCCAAATATTTATAATGAGTTACCTGTTCTAATATTCTCCCATCCATCGACCATTTATGAGCCTGAGGTCTTCTGTTGAAAACCATATTTTTGGTTTTTTCATAGTTGATATTAAGGGAATTTTCCTTACAATAGTTACTAAATTGTTTCAATAATCTTCTAAGTCCTATTTGACTATGAGATATTAACAGGGTATCATCTGCATAGAGTAGTATTGAAATAGCCTTTCCACCTACTCTTGTGGGAAAGAAATGTAGTCCCGTTAACCTATCCACCATGTCGTTGACATATAAGTTAAAGAGCAATGGAGCCAGGATGCAACCTTGGCGGACACCCTTAGATGTTTTAACTATATTGGATAGTTGGCCGGAAACGCCGACTCTGACCTTTAGGGAGGAGTCAGTATGCAGATCTTTAATTCTTGCTAGCAATCTAGGATCTATTCTGAGGTTTGTAAGTTTTTCCCATAGTCGTCCTCTTGGAATGGAATCAAAAGCAGCTTTGAGGTCGATGAAGGCCACATATAATTGTCCTGAGGGTACTATAGCAGATAAGAAAAAATGGGGTGTGTGTGGAGACTCACATTGCAAAATTCTGCTATTAAAAAGTTTATGGGGAAAAAAAACAATTTTCTTACGAATGTATCTGTTTATGGATCTTGCTGACTCTCGAGGTATGTCAGTTTAATCACTAAAGCTGCTTTCCATTTTTTCCTTAATTGACTGGACAAATGTGTAGTTCAAGCTTGTGGGATTTTCTATGTCATGTGCCAAAATCACTGGGCTGACTTGGGCTACTATGAACCTTGACTTGCATGGAGGTCACCATTTGCTGCATTGCCTCCGGCAGCAAAATATCTTAAGTCAGCCCTGCTGCTGGATGAGATAAGCTTCCTCCCTTCACCTGCCTGGATGTTTGAATGGGGTAACTAAAACCAGATCTGTGATTTTTCAACACATAAGTGACATGCGAACATCCACTCTGCAGAGGTATCTGTTTGGATAATTGATCGTCTTTTATTGTACCCTGTGTATAGATGGTTTCAGATCATGGTGTTTCCAATTTATTATCATTTTCAGTATATTCTTTTAAAATAAAAATGTTTGTATGCATTCTCATATGATAGTTCAGTGGCTTAGGACTCTGACTGCCGAGCCAGAGGTTGGGAGTTCGATTCCCCCACAGTGCCTCCTTGACAGGGGCTGGACTTGATGATCCAGAGGGTCCCTTCCCGCTCTGCAGTTCTCAGATTATAATTATTATAAATGAAAAAGAGGCTGGGAGGAGGAGGGGAGGATAATTTTTTAGCTGAAGCCTTCTGAAAATGGTGGTCTAAAAAAGTAACTTTGCTAGCTCTGACTAAAACAAAACCCCTTAATACATCATCCCATGAATACAAAATGGTTTTCACTGTTGAAACAGTAAAAACCAAACTAAATCGGTCCATGTTTGGTTCAATATTTCACTTGTGACAAAACTGACGTGTACCCTGCTGTAATTGGTGCTGGGGTGGGGAGAGTGTCCCATAAGTTTTGTCGTATCTCTCTTGAGGTCCCAGATTCTCCCCACAGGACCCCTCTGCTTCCCGTCTGCGTCTGGATGTTGCTAAGGCAAAAAAGCAACAGCTACCAAAACGAAACGAAATGAAAGGGTGGCCTCTCTGGAAAGCAGTGAAATGCCAGGCGAGGTGGCTACGCTGAACAAGTGTGTACAGGAAGGGATAATTTTAGATGCTAAATAGAGCATTGTGGAAGTGAATTATTAATAGCACAGCCGAGAAGTGACCTGGCAGCTCATGAAATACTCATAACTCAGCTCACTAAAAAATCACTCCTGGCTTTCTGAAATGCAATCTTTGCTTTTTGCCCGTTGTTGAGTATATCGTACGAACCAACCACAGTAAGTTAATTTCTGTGCATGTTGTCCATTGAACCTTGTTGCTGAGTTAGGCTCTCTGACTAGGTGGGGTTCACAATCCCCCTTGAATGACTGAGGTTCTACACAACTCCCAGGTGGGTCTCCCAGCCCAAACCTAAAGCAATATTTATTTTTATTCCCGGTAAAGAGCGGGGCAAAGGAAGTCTTGAGAGGAAAGATGAGCAAGAGTTCTGTTTGGTTGCATTTTTATAAGAACCCCCCAAAATACACAAACATTTTCCCATAAATCTGAAAGAAATAACTTGAGGTTAACAAACTTTCAACCTAGGAGAAAATAAAACATCACAGATCTGCTTTTAGAGACACCCAGTTTTGAGCAGCAAGCTCTTAAGTCTGAAGCATAGCACTTCTACTCAGGCTGAAGCTGATCCGCACACTCAAGTTTGTATAGTAAGTGAACATACAGTACTTATTTATGAGAGGATTCAAAGTGGCAGACAGACTGTCAACAAGTAAATTTGATCTTCATGGATTTCGAAGATTCCGGGGGACATCACACATACGAGCTTTTGCCAGAAGCACAAATTGCATCCAAGTCTTTGACAGCATCAGCTCAAGAGCAGCCTTGGTCATCCCACTCTATACCCCCAAAGAATGTACCCCAATCTGTCCAATCTCAACATACTGGACATCTGGCCTCCACTCAGTGTATCCCTAGGCTTCCTCCTGACACGTCCACCAGAAACGAAGGGCTGATGGACATACAGGCGCCTACATCACTCTTGGAGCTGACAGACTGACCTACAGACCTTCAGGGTGGTATCTCAGTCTTTTCATGGAATATTGCAGGATGGAACATTAAGAGTACAGAAGCTTGAGGTTACATTTTTATAGGTTTTTTTTAAACCTAGAGATAATTCTGTAAACTATATTACAAATTTGAAGATTGTCATTTTTTTTTAAATCCATTCAGTTATCCAGACTAATCCAGCAGCCTGGTAGTATAACTTTATATCGGGTATTGCCAGACCTCCTCTTTGCTTCTCATCTTGCATTATCTTAAACCTTATTCTTGGTTTTTTTGCCATTCCATATAAACTTGCTTATTTGTTTTTGCCAATCACTCAAGATTTTTTCATAAATTGAAATTGGGATAATCTGGAACAGAAAATTTAGTTTTGGTAATACATTCATTTTTAATGGTGGAGATTCTTCCTAGCCAAGACAGTTTTACCTTAGACCATCTTTCAAGTTCTTTTTGTATTTTTCACCAGATCTTTTCATAATTGTCATTGAAAAGTGTATCATTCTGACTGGTCAAATTTATTCCTAAATATTTAACTTGGTTTTTGTTTGCATCACATCCAGATATCTTTTTGATCTTATCTTCTTCTTGACCTGTCAAGAATTTTAAAATGTGTTCTCGAAGGCTTTCACGGCTGGGATCCGATGGTTGTTGTGGTTTTTTTGGGCTGTTTGGCCGTGTTCTGGAGGTTTTGCTTCCTAACGTTTCGCTAGTCTCTGTGGCCGGCTTTTCTAAGGCAGTTCCAACTGCATTGTCATGTCAACACTTCATATTAGGTATCTGAACCTTACTTCTATCATCCTATCAATTAAATATGAGACATACAACCCCTTTAGAAGATGAATACAAAAGTGCCTATACAATGGACTTGCTTTTATGTAAACAGGGTCAGGACCAGTCTCAAGTACCCTCTAATTTGCTATAATCATATATTGTATTCTGTGAACTCAGATGTATGTAAGATAGCTTTAAATGCTAATGCTATCTGTAAAAAAACCCCAACAACAACAAACCTCAGGAGTCTTCAGAAAAATGTAGACTTTAATATACATATTAAGCCATAATGTTCAAAGTGAAAATGATCAAATATACAGATTATTACATGGCATTTGTAAAAAAAAAAAAAAGTAGCCACGTCAGACTATAAATAGTTCTATACAGCTGTAAGTTTCTTAAGTCCATCTACATCCTTATCTTTTTTCGTCAGTGTACAACTGAGTTCAAAGACTCAGCTCTGATATTCCCCAAGTCAAGGGATGAGTGTGTATCTTCATCAATTTCTCCAATCACAGCACTGTAAGAGAAATTATGTTAATTACAGATGAAGTTCTGAAACTGCATTGATAAAAATATGTATAAGATTTCTGGAGTTCTTGGAATTATCTGTCATTCTGCTTAATAACTCTCCGTACTAAGTTTTGGCAAGCAACTATTACTATAATTCTGCCAAAAGATAAACATCAACATGAAGGATGTACAATATGGGTGCAGTGCCGGAACATGAGGACTGCACTTTTATGACACATCCACATTTATTTATTTGACTTCTATAACTCCCATCTGGATGTCATGGCCACTCTGGGCAGTTCACAATCCTGTGAAACAAATCACACTTTAAAACATAGAACATAATGGTTATACAGAAATAAAAAATTACACATACCAATCACAAGCACAAAACAACATCCTTGGTCTTGGGTTTTCACATCTTTGATGAGAGAGGAGAGTTGTTAGCCCACCAGACTCCGAAATGCTGCCAGTGGACGTTTAGCAGGGAGGGAAGGGTTGCTCACTGGAAAGGCAAATCCAAACACCATGCATGGGTCAAGGGCCCAGGGAGGAAAGGGCTGGCTGGACCCTGTTACTTGAGTTCCTGTACACAACAGGTGGGAAGTCTCCCTGCCAGTCTCTTTGTTACTAAATGAGCAGCCTTTCCATCCAAGAGCCGATGGCCATGAGACAGATCCACTGCTTACCAAGTACTGGCTGGTTTTAGGCAATTTTTTAAAAAAAAAAAACCTGACATTTCTTGCAACAGCTTAGTGCAATAGGACCATGGTATCTGCAGGGGATCGGTTCCAAGCCCCCCTGGAGACACCAACAAATGTGCAAGTATCAAATGCTGTACATTGCATGGTTTCTCACTCCCCCTAGTAGCCAGTTCTGTTAACTTCCCCTTTAGAAACATATATTTTTCTAGGATTTTTCCTTTTAATATTTTTTAATATATTCAGACCAAGGATAAAGTGAATCAGCAGATCCTGATCCTGCCGATAAGAGGGTCCCACTGAATTACAAACTGATTCCTTGACATAGATCACTCTAGTTACCTGAATGGTAGGACTCTGGCTCTAGGAGTCCCCCCTACACAGCAGCCTTTTGGCCTGAGGTGGAAATGAAGAACCGGCCCTCAGAGTGGGAGGGATCCCGCTGGCAATTTGGGGTGGGAGGCCTCCACCTGGCTGCAGCCATTTTTATTTATTTGTTTATCTATTTATTGCCCACCTGGTTCATCATGGAATGAAGCGCCACAGAAGGGAAGTGGAACTTCTGGAACATCATGTTCAGGATCTGGCAGTTCTTGCAAAACCCAAACCAGCCCGTTGGTTACTCTGCACAGGGGAAAGATGGCCAGCCCGAGAGCTACCCTCAGGGTTGGGAAGCCCACAGCGACTCATTGAAAAAAGCTTTGTAACAGAAGGGCTTCCCCAAAGAGAAGGTACAACACAGAGGGCAACCAGGCAGATGGCCAAAAGTCATGGAAGGTCTACACCAGGAGTTGGGCTTTTCCCTTGGGGCTCAAAGGGTCTGGCTGGAAAACAAGGTCATAAACAGATGTTTCCAGGAGAATCAAAAGGGCAAAGCGAAGGGCAAAGGGGGTATGGGACTTATTTTCACCTCATCTTAGCTGGACCAGCATGTGAGGAAGCTGGGATATAACCTGGATCTTGGGTGTCCCAGTCCAAACTCTGAGAGTTTAGCTCCTATTCAGTTGGCTTGCAGTCCTCCTTGAATGACCCTGGTTTACCTTGCAAGGTTGTTCCAAGTTAAACAGAGGACAAACCATGAGCCTCTCACATCTCACTTAACAGAATGCATTTTAACAGGGTCTCAATTTAACCCTTCAAAACTTCCCCTGCAGGAGGACACTTCATGCCAGCATGGTTTTTCTAGCCTACGACAGGGATGGGCAATTTGTGTGTCTCAAGACACTTGACTACAGTTCCCATCATCCCTGACCATTGACCATAGTGGATGGGGCTGAGGGAAGCTGGATTTAAGTCGTATCTGAACAGCCACAATTTCCCTGCCTTTGACATAAGGCAGGTCTGAGGATTTTTTGGGTTTTTCATATACAGTAGGATCCCCGTATCTGTGGAGGATTGGTTCTAAGCCCCTCCGCAGATGCTGAAAAATGTGGATTATAGCAAATGCTATAACAATAAAGCTATTATAATACCGAATGGTAAACATAGCATGCTGTCTGGCTCCTTCAAGTGGCCAGTTCTGATAAATTCATCATTAGAATTATTTTGGGGGGGGGGGGATTTTTCTTCTGATATTTTCAGATTGTGGATAAGTGAATCAGCAGATAATGATTCTACAGATACTGGGATCCTAGTGTAGTTTGGCCCATAGTCCCCATTAATTCCACTCACATAGCCAACAGTAAGGGACTGGCTAGAAGGTGGCATGTCACTCACCCTGGTTTTAAGAAGTCTTGCTGGTAAGGAATGTGACCAAACCCCTCTTCTTTCCCACCAAGGCTGACTGCTGTGAGGGAAAAGCAGCGATTCTTCCTCTGTTAGAATTTAATGCTAGTGGAGAGTTGCAGGCTGAGGGAGGGACAGACTTGGGGCCAAAGCCCTGAGCTTTCTTGCAAGTGTTGGTGAAGATGATGATGGACCAGTCTTCGTGTTCATCCTGGAATGTCTGGACCAGGTGGACGAGGTAGGTGTCTTTGACCTTCTCAGCCATCAGCAAGTAACGCTGGTCCAGCTGCTCCACTGTCCACACTCTCACTGAGGATTAACGGTGCAGGAGGAAGACCCCAAGTAAGTCTGAGGAACACCAAGAGAAGCCAGGTCTCTCGTCCTCCTGGCAGTCTAGGTTTCTCTGATGGGTGGCTCTTTTCTCTAGGGCACCAGTCCTTCTGACCCTTGCCAGGGGAGACCAGCATAGACTGAACCTGACACTGGTCATGGGTGCAAAATGTCTTGCTACTGGCAGATGGTGTGCCCAGAAGCAGCTGGGGGATTGGGTTCAAATCAGACTGCAAGGCCCCCAGCCGTTTCTGAGCCAAGTATCCCCCATCTTGAAACTGGGGGATAGGACAGAATCATGGAAATGGAAGCGCAAAAGCGTCTGAGAAACTCTAGGTTCAGGGAGACTGCTCTAATCTAATTGGCAGTAGCAACCCAAGGCCTTCAGAAGACGGAAAGACATTTCCCATCCAGTTCTGTAGCACTCAAACTATCCCAGGTTCAAGACTCAATGTCTCCATGGAGATGGATCATTATAGGATAATTGAGCAACTTACTTTGAAATACCCAGGCTCGAACACTGTACTTATAAATCTATTTATAACATTTCCTATGATGCTAACTAGTGTTCCAAGCCAAGCAGGTGGGTCTGACAGCGGTGGTGTGGGCTTCCCAGAAAAATAAATCACAGCCCTTGGTTAGAAATCATAGAATCATAGAATAATGAAAATGGAAGAGGACTCTAAGGCCATCGAGTCCACCCCCTGCTCAAGGCAAGAATCCAAATGAAAGCAGATCTGACAGATAATGGTCCCAACGTTGGAGTGCTCACCACCTCCCAAGGTCATTGGTTCCATTGTCATACTGCTCTAACAGTCAGGAGTTTTTTTTCTGATATTCAGCTGAAATCTGGCTTCTTGTTGCTTGAGTCCATTATTACATGTTCTGCACTCTGGGATGATGGAGAACAGGCCCCTGGCCCCTTCTCTGTAGGACTACCTTTCAAATCTTTGAACAGGTCTATCCTGTCTCCCCTCAGTCTTCTTTTCTCAAGGCTAAACTTGCCCAGTTCTTTCAGTGTTTCCTCATAGGAATGTCCAAGTCCTCTTCAATGTACCATGTATTAGTATAATAAGGCACACCATAATTGCAAATATTATTGCAGTAATGTGAAGATATTCATCCATGTGCTAGTAGTAAAGGGAGGGGGTGCCTTGTTTCTATATTTTGAACATATTAAAAACATGCCACATGCAATAGTTAGTTCCCCAATTCATTGCCAACTTTTAGAAGAGAAAAAAAAATCTTATCTACAAATTGTTTTGGCTTCCATTTGGTTATACCCAAATGCAAGCCAGTTTCCTCAAGCTACATTTTGTTGTTCTGGTTATGGCAACCCTAAATATTCCAGGAGAGAAAAAATCTCTTATTTGTGGGATTGTTTTTCCTTGATCTCTCAGTATGTTGTGTTTCATTCTTTGATTAACTTGTTACTTGAGCTCACGTGTTTTTGCATTTGTATGCAGTAGGGACCCTTCTATCCGCAGGATCAGTTTCCGCTGATTCACTTATCTGCTGTCTGAAAATACTAAATAAAAAAACCCAGAAATAAGTATATGTATTTCCAGAGATTTTTTAATGGTGTAGCAGCAGGAACAAGGTTTGCCTGCACAGGTCAGAACTAGCTGCTAGAGGGAGCCGGAGACCGTGCAATAGATAGCTTTTGATACTTCTGTGTTTTTCGGCATCTGTGGCGGGGGGGGGGGGGAGTCTTGGAACCAATCTCTTCCAGATGCTGCAGTCCTACTGTATTTGTAAATATTTTTGAGTCTGCCCTTTATCTTTTCCTTGCATGCCTTGTCCCAACTAAACAGTGAAACGCATCGGGCAGCCGGAGGTTCGAGGAAAAGTGTTACTTGTGTCTAAGAGCTCAATCTATAGCAACCTGTTTTAGATGCTTCAGTTTTTGTTGGGAAAACCTGTTTTGGGGTGTGGATATTGCTTTTAGAAATATTCATAGTATATAATTTAATTATTACTAGAGATGGGCATGAACCAAAAAACAAAACCAGGAAGTTTGTCAAAAACTGCTGGTTTGTTGGTTCAGGTTGGTTCGAGTTCGTCAAAAGTGACAAACCAAAATGAACCAAACCAACAAACTTTTTAAAGTGATTTTTGGTTCATTTGCCCATTTCCCGCCCCCATGGCCCCCGACAGCCTACTCTTGTCAATCAGAAGCACTAGGCAACTCTGGGAGGGCCCTAGAGACTATTGGACTGGCAGATGAAGCAGCCAAACATGTGGCTCAAAAGGCTCTGGGGGAGTTGCTTGTTCTTATTTATGAGACTGATTCATGGAAGCTGTTTTCACCTCAGAGCCACTTCTGCTAGTCAGAGGAACACTTAGCTCAGATCTCCAGCAGCACATTGTTTCCTTATCGGAAAACCTCTCTCTCTCCCCTGTCCTCCCCTTGACCACACAACAACCTCTGTAGCTCAGCTCAGACCTCCAGCGTACGGGGTTTAGGGAAAGGGTGTTTTTGCCTCCCCAGTCCACCTCCGGAGTACGGTTTTTGTACCAGGCTCAAATAATGTCAGTGTGCTTGGAATAGTATTTCTGTTTTTAATTTTTTGAATGCTCTAACTAAAACTCTCAGATGGTGGCTAACTTTGACTATTGGGTTTCAGTGCTTGTAAAGGAGCCTCTGCTTAGAAAAAAAGCAAATATACAGTAGGCCCCCTTATCCACAGGATCAGTATACGCTGATTCACTTATCCATGGTCTGAAAATATTAAAAGAAAAATCCTAGAAGTGTATATTTCTAAAGATGAAGTTACCAAAACTGGCCAGTAGAGGGAGCCAGAGACCCTTCTATGTATAATATTTGCTGTAATCTGCGTTTTTCAGCATTCATGGGGGAGTTTTGGAACTGATCCCCCACAGGTACGGGGGTCCTACTGTACACCTATTAAAGATTTGTATTCCATTTTCAAAACACTGACAGTCTCACTAATCCCTGCTCTATAAAAAGTGGTAATTTTTATTTAGCTACTAACCATTCACCGTAAGGGACGTGGTGGTGCTGCGGGTTAAACCGCAGAAGCCTCTGTGCTGCAAGGTCAGAAGACCTGCAGTCATAAGATCGAATCCACACGACGGAGTGAGCTCCCGTCGCTTGTCCCAGCTCCTGCCAACCTAGCAGTTCGAAAGCATGTAAAAATGCGAGTAGATAAATATGTACCACCACGGTGGGAAGGTAACAGCGTTCCGTGTCTAGTTGCACTGGCCACGTGACCACGGAAGATTGTCTTCGGACAAAATGGGTTGGAAAAGGAGATGAGCACCGCCCCCTAGAGTCGGACACGACTGGACAAATTGTCAAGGGGAACCTTTACCTTTACCTATTCACCATAGTGCATTAAGATGTTATTTTAGAGGTTCTGAAAGCAAACTTATCTCCATACTTCAATCCCTCTGTAAAACTGTTCTTGGACCCAAAATGTCTTAGGGTTTCATTTTTTATGTGTAGAAGGTTTTGTTTTGACTTTTGGTTTTTCCTCTATGTGTTCCTGTGGAAACAGTCGTTGAGGATCATTCTCTCTGAGACTCAGTAAGGTAAGATTTAAAAAAATAGTAATTGAGGGATGTTAGTTCAACTGGAGAGAAGTTTCATTTTTTAAAAAAATGTTTAAGTGATTCTTGGAAAACAGAGGACGCTACGTGGCATTCTTCAGAAGATGAATTTTATTTCAGTCCTAAGATAAAAGTTTTGAGCTGCCGAGATTGCAAATTTGCATGAGTGAGGAGAGTGTTGCTTAAATTTGGCTAAGGCCAATTAGGAAGGAAAATTCCAGAAACAGAGCGATCCAGCAGGGGTTCCTGATCACTCCTGTGCAGATACTGAAAACCGTGGATTATAGCGAACACTATAGGTCAAAGAGTCTGTTGGGCCCCAGAATCCCCTCTGCCTGTAATTTTTATCTCAATGGGGCCTCTATGGATAAGAGCCCAGTTGAAGTCTTCCCTCATCCATCAACAGGCTGAAGACGACTCTCTCTCTCTCTCTCCCTCTCTCTCTCTCTCTTACACACAGACACACATGCACCGTCTCAATAGCTCTGCGGGTTAAGAATGCATTTCCTTGTTTGCCTGGGAGTGTTGAGGAAGGGGCTGCCTAGAAGGCAGGAAGGGCAGGAGGTGGGACACCTCTCTCAGGTGGCAGTGGGGCTTCGGTTAGCGCCCCTCTTCCAGTCCCGCCAGCAAACCCAGCTCTGAAGTTTGACAAGGATGACCCGGCTTTGGAAGGTAGAGGAAGCCACCTTAAGCCAGAGGGAGACTAGATGAAATGGCAGTGGCTTACCTATAGCGGATACTGTCTGATTGCCTCTAGGGGCCAGTTCTGATAATGACAATGTGAAAATCCATATTTCTAAGGTTTTTCATTTAATATTGTTAACATTTTGACACCGTGGATAAACGAAGCCACAGACCTTGATCCTGCAGATGCAGGGTTGCTATTGTACTTCTGTCCGATTTCTGGGACTTGGGAATGACGGAAATGATTGACACGGTTTCTCTTGGAGCCCAGTTAGTGGCTCCTTGGTTTTTCCACCGAGGGGGAGGCAATGAAACCATTGGCCTAAGGCTAGAACGCGGATGGAAAGTGAATATGGGACAACTATGACTGAGAGCAGTCTAGAAAACATTCCAGAGTCTGCTCCGTAGCCGTTAACCATACAAACTAAGAATCTCTGAGTGTTTTAGTAAGATCAAGGAATGAATTCTTTAAGGAATTGCAGTGATGGTGTGAATGTCATCTCTGAAGGTTAGAATTTCCGAGTGAAAGGTTTAGGTTGTGAACCCATTTGTGTGATTTGGAATTCAGCTCATGCAACCCAGTCGGACTGAATGTCTTGTGAAACTATAGCAACACAATCTCTGTCAGCTGGCACCCGCTTTAGCAGGGTTCTTTAGGAAGTAAACTGTGGCCCCTAGAGAGGCATAGGGTGTTTCTTAAATAGACTGTTTAGAGATACTATGTGTAATGTGCTTGAACAGCCAAATCATGTGCTCCCTTGAAGGTACAGTAGGTCTGTGGCAACCATGGAGAATCCGTTCCAAGCACCCTTGTGGATGCCGAAAAATGCAGAAGTAGCGAGCGCTATGCACTTCTGTATACCCGAGGCCACTTCTGGTAGATACACCCTGGTTTTTCATTTAGTATTTTCAGGCAGTGGATAAGTGAATCCGTGGATACTGATTCCACAGATGTGGAGATGGGGCCTTACTCCAATGACCTTGTCATGGGTTTTTGAAGGAACCGTATCTTTTTTGGATGGAAGTGAAGTCGGTGGCAGGGTGCTGAGCTGTTATCAGGGCAGGTTGTCTGATGGTCTGCTTCTCCAGTGTCACACAAGGAAGGGATGGCGGTGTGGTTTCATCTCGATTCCTGTGCAGTTTAATCTCAAGGCAGTTTGGGCTTCACATTCATGCCCACGCATTAGGGGCGATTCAACGCTCTCCTTGGATGGTGCCCTTTGGGGCAGAAGCAATGGGGGGCTGGGGGGGTTTGGGGGGGAGGGAGCTGTAGTTGAGTAAAGTCAACTTTTGCCATCACTGAATCTTTCTAGGAAAAAAATCAGGAAAAGGCCGCTTGGGCATGGAAACAATACAAATGCAGGAGCAGGGGATCCCTTTGATTGACCATGAAGAATATAAAACAATTAAGAGCTGAAAACTTGCTAGTCCTCCGGAGGAGGAAATGGGAAGAAGGTGGAATAAGCACATTTTAAAGCGAGATGCTTTCATGGCTGCCGTTGTTGGTGTCTTGCCTTGTTCAGACCCTCGCCCCTGAAGCAGAGGAGGAGGGCAAGGCATCCATGATGCAAACCGTAGCCGGTGGTCGTGCCAGCCCGGGAGCTTTCTGGATAAGGGAGAGGTTGCCATTTATTTTCCTCTCGAGGGAGTGGAGTCATCCGTCGGGGAAAGGGAAGAAGAGAAGGCAGAGGAGTCTTGACAAGTCAGAAAAAAATCCCCAGAAGCGGGAAAGACTTTTGGAAGATTGTGCTCGACAGTCCCTACACAAACTCTTAAGCGGTCAGAAAATTAGCATCAGGGCTCAGCTAGATGATCTTTGAGGAGAGAAGACCCTCCATCTGCCGAAGCAGTCTATCAGAGAACCTCGTTTTATGTAGGCGGGCATGACGGCAGAGCAGGGCTGTCTTCCATTCAACGCATGTCCTTTCTCCTTTTCGAATTCCCTTCATCTGAATTTGATCCTTTTCCATTCCTCTCTTAATTTTCCAGATTTCCAAATTCTCCAGAGTATCTGCAACCAAAGGGCTTATATGGGCATTCCCCCCCCTCCATTCTCTCAACATCTGCTTCAGAAATCTGGGTTTCCATGTTTGACTTTTTGGTCTTTTGGGAGGCATGTATTTGTATTTCCTTACAATTACCTTAAAACTTTTACCTCAGGAAATACGTTTGACCTCTTCCTGACACTTATTTCTGTGTCCAGGCTAAATTTGAACAGTGTCTCCTTACTTTACCCAAAACTTTTACCTCAGGAGATCACTGCACCAGTTGGGTCGTCAGTCTCACCAGCTTTCCGGCAATTCTCCTACTTTGTTGTTGTTGTCTGCTCTGGCGGACTAAGCTTTATCAGTGTCTCCTTACTTGACCCAAAACCTTTACCTCAGGAGATCACTGCTTCAGTAACTTGGTCTCCCTATGCTTTCCAACGATTCTCCTACCATTTACTCGTACAGCAAACTTTTACCTCAGAGAATCGTGTTAGCTGACAGGGCAATGGACCCTTTCACACCACTCCTTCACCGAGTTATAATTTTTCCCGAGACCTCCTCTGGAGTTCCAAAACCTTCCCGAGATCTCTGGATCTCTAGATCTCCACGATCAGGTCTCCAAATCCACCCCCTAGGATTTTTCCAGACCTCTCCTGGCTCTTTAAAAATCTCTACGGGATTTTTTATATCTCACCTGCCGCCACCAATTTATGTGACCACCTTGACCCAGGCTAATCAAATTTAAACTGCCTTTAATTTTTATTAGGCTTGCCTTCAGCCCAAACACATGAGCCCAGGCGTTTTAATGAAACATAAAAACATAACCTAACAACTGTGGTTTTAAATCAGGTATGCATGGAGAGAATATCTTTTGAACACAGTTGGGGAGGTCACACAATTCTACTTATTATTTTATTTTAGCTCGCTGTTAAGTAAACAGTGAACTAAAATAAATGACCCTCTGATGGCCGTTTATTTTAACTGTCTTCCTAAGAGAACAAACCGAGTCCGGGAGGAAAAAAAACACACTTTGGAATTCATTGTGTGAACGTGAAACTCAGCACCATTCTTAACACAGGTCAAATCCCAAGTCTTCTAGCTGTGTGACCAGGCCCTGATTTGACGTCTCTGTATTCAGCCATGTTTGTCGCGCTGAGGGATTTATTTTATTTTATTTTATTTTTATACCCTCCAATTAGAGAATTCACACCACTCTGGGCAGTTTACAAGCACGCAAAACCCCACAGCTGCGTTCCCATAAAAAACAAGTGCCTCATTTTAAGCAAATACTTCGTAGGCAGCTATAGCACGGTCCTCTTCTTACCAACTGCAGCAATACCTGTTGAACAGCAATAGAAGTACAGATGGGTCAGATTTTTTTTTTTTAAATTTAATGTGTGTGGGAACTTCAGGTCGATTCACATTTACTTGTACATCATATGGACAACAGAAAATAATGTAAATCTGACTGCTCCAATTCTGGAAAATTTATTGTTGTATTTGCCAAGGTAGTCGCCCCCACAATTGGAAACTGATGTTTAGAAATAAGATTTGCAGCCTGCCTGCGAGAATTTCCTGCAACTGCATGGTAAGCTCAGCTTGGAAGCCAATGGTTTCGTGTGGCTGAGCAACACCGTCCGTCTTACTCAATCATGGTCTGTTCAAATCCTTATTTGTAACAATGGCCTCGGTTCCTGTTGAGACTTCTTGGAACTGATGGGTCGGCAACGCTCAGAACTTCTCCCGTCTGCACCTCTTTGCTTTGGCCTCCTTGAAGTTTCCTTGTCAAGCAGAAGCAGCTCCCAAGAGGAGGAAGGTGAAGTCGAACACATGGCAAAGACTGCCTGAAGCAGCCATGATTAATTTTTCATGCACATATTTTTAAAAAATATCTTTCATTTGCTACTGCTAGGAGGAGAGGAAGAAAGGAAAACGGAACCAGAGAAGATCTGGGTGGAAGTCAGAACTGGAAAAGCGGACAAGTTGCCCTGAGGAAAATGCTGCATATAATACTAGGATCCCTCCCTAGATTCTAGGCCAAAGAAGGACAGGGGAGGGGGATTGGTGAAGGTGCTCCTCTGGAGGCTATTCTCCATGGCCCAGAATTATTTTCTTTTGACTCACATTCAGCATTGAACAGCCTGATCTCCTACAGAGCTGAGTTGGGAAGAAAACTGTTAAGCATGTCGTTTTCTTATGCATAGCGTGCAATGCGAAAAAAGAGGACAGCGATTTGCATAAAATGTGCATGTGTTGATTCATATGTAGTGATGCATGCTGTGAAACAATGACTGTAATTTAAATAGAATACGCATCACCATAGGGACCCAGTGGCCTGTGTGCCTCCAACTTAGCTTCCAAGGTGCTAGATATGGACAGGCAACTTCAAAGCCCCTGATGGTCTTTTCTTAAGCTTCTTTTGCTCTGAACTAGACTGGAATGGACCCAAACATTCAAAGAAGAGCATGTAGAATGCATGGCTACAAGAGATGAGCACGGATTGTCAGTTCGGTGGTTTGGTTGGAAGCTTGTTCCACAGAATAGGGGCCACCACCTATGCATTTTGTTCTGGGTTTCAGTGGTGTGGTATATCAAAAATGCTTCAGTTTCCTTTCTTTTTTAAAAAAGTAATGTTCTGTTTTAGAAATACAAGACAACAGTGGGGGGGGGGGGAACAGCCAATATCAGCTGGAATCAACACGCCCAGCCTGCTTTGCATTATTCATTGCAGGTTCTGTATACATTTCAGAAGAGTTGTCCCTTGACATACTTCATCTGCTTTCTTTACTCTTTTGGATGTCCACTTCCTTAGTTCTTCCTTCCCGTTCTGAAAGGCAGAGCAGCTGGTCTCTACCAACAGTTCCCAAAGCCAGCCATGATTGATGTTAGACACTCAAGGGAGACCCTTGATCCCAATAATCCAAAGGTCACTGGATAGCTATGGGAGCTTCCCATCTTTGGGAACAAGGCAGGCAGTGCTCAGCTAAGGAGTTTTCTACTTCTTGTATTTCCTCTCCTACTGGAGGTTGCACATCATCACGGCTGCTTTAACTTTTGAGCCAGTCAGTCTACACAAAGCTGTTGTATTGCACCCAAGCCAGTCTCCCAGGTTCTTCTGCTGATTGCTTTGTCTCCTTTCTGTACTTCTTTTTCCATCGATTCTACCCCAAACAATTAGAAGCCACAATCTGTATCTTTAGATTCTCTCTTTTACAACAGGTATTTGCATATTAAATTCTACCATTGTATCACTGCATGTGGTGCATTTTGCATGGCATCAGGATGAACTGAACTTGAGGATGTAATACAAGGGAATAGCTTATTCTTATCTCAAGGCTCAAATATGAAGAGATTCAGCCCTGAGAGAGGTCTGGGCTGCATGTGGCCAGAGGGAAAGAGAGAAGTCATGGTAATGGGATTCCCAGATGTTATCTCCTCTTCAGTTCCTTTTGCAAAGCCTCGAAAGAGGAAGAGAGGCCAAAGGTCAGCAGATGGCCCTCTCCGTTAACCAGATGACATAAATTTTCCTCACTTCTGAAGCTCTGATCTGGACTATCGGAGGGTGCTTTTTCTCATGGGCTTTTCTATTCTGAGAAGTGTTTTCTTCTTTTGCTCAGAGGAAACAAATGTCCTGAAAGAACCTAAGAAGAACTGTGCTGGATCAGACCTAGTGCCGGATCCTGTGCACAGAGTCGCCAACCAGTTGCCAATAGGAGGCTTGCCAGTGACACATGAATATGGCAGCACACCCTGCTCCATGTTCCCCAACAACTGGTGTTTAGGGACATACTGGCCAGAATCCAATTGTGTATTTGTGCCAGTGTGAGTACTGTGTCAGAGCTCAAACCAGAAAATAGCTGCTAATTAGCAAGTACCAGATTGAGTTCCTAGTCATGTCCTGGGTCATGTAACTGGTATCATGACTAGGAATTCAGTCAGGGACTTGTTAATTAGCAGGTATTCTCTGCTCCAAGTTATGTCACTCCACTTACACAAGCATAAATTTTCAATGGGATTTTGGCCACTGCCTCTAATACAGTGGATCACCTTCTTTCTCTGTGATGGAAGTAATCCAGTGGTGTTTCTGGAGTGGATCAGCTGACAGGATGCTTTCTTTTCTCAGGGGATGCCCAAATGTGTCCACAGTCCTCACATTGTTTAGGGAGATCCCTTCTGTACCCCCCATACTGGGGTGGTGGTGGTGATATATTGGAGATGTTGCTGTTAAAAAAACAGTTTGGTTCTGAATACTGGTAAACCCCATGCTCCTTCACAATGCACAGGTACAAGCTGGGAGGAAGGAGGTAGAGAAAGCCAGTTCTCGGTTGGAGGGGGACTCTGGACAAACTGTTTCTGACTTTTGTCACACTCAGATTGTCTGCCTGGAGTGACAGCCTCAGTCTACCTAACAGTTAGGCTGGCCTTGGCATGTTTGCTCATTTGCAGAGGAGAAATCCCAAATTAAAGAAATTCTATATCTTTAATTCTGAGAATCTTTTCAGCGGACATGACTGGTATCCTAGAAGCAGTTCTAGTATTGATGCTCTTTAGTGTTGCTTATGAATGAGAGTAATTACGTATTCTCTTTTTTCAACCCATCAGGCTAGGAATTTGGTGTACCACTTGCTATTATTATATTAAAAACTAAGGACAATGGACCCTGGCCCATTCTGCCTGCAGGGCTGAAGATGTTCACTGAACTGTCAAAATGCAGGCAGCATTTTAAAGCAAGACTTTGCCAGAAAGGAAATCTGGGCTTCAAAGGAGACAAGCGTTTTAAAACAAATTCCTGTCCTGTTTGCATTCATCTCTTCTGCTTGGGCTTGACAGAACATCATCGGCCAGAACAAGTCAATCAGATGTAAAATTTACTGTCGTTTCCTGAACTGTTCCACAGAGCTTTTGATGTTCAATGGCAAAAGAAGATCCAACAGATGTATTGCAGCAGCTCTTTTCTGTTTGAAAATTATTATAGGTTTGAGAACTTGGGAGACACTTCTGCAATGCAATGAATGGATTTTTCGAAGCATGTTACAGAGCCAGTGGGTTGAACTGAGAGCTGGATTCAGATTTATTTACAAAGATTCTTGGGTCATCCTGGTTCAGTTCCTGTCTCTCGGCCTGTCCTACTTCGCAAGGGGATTGCAAAGAGAAAAGGAGAGACTGCAGGTGCCTCTTGGAGGAAGATGTGTAACTAAATGCTGGTGTCTTTTCAGTTATACAGGGCCAATGGATGCTCCTCAGTAGCCAAGCAAAAAACATAGTTTTAGGTAGCAAACTTAATGTTTAAGTTAAGCAGCAGGCTTTGCAGCATCATCCATTCTACCAGGCTGGAGAAGAGAATCAGAAAAGAGGGCCATTGTCCTGAATAGCCACCTGCATTGTTCTTGGTTTCTCTTTCACTGTCATCCAACAGCCATTTCACTGGGACTGAGGTTAGAAAACTAGCCAAACAGTTAAAACCCTGCAACAGATTGATCAGCTTCCTTCAGCTGCTAGAGAAGGGACTACCTCCCATTCACCAGAGTGGTGCTGTAGAGCTTGGGTAGCCAATGGTGGCTCTACAGATGCTTTTTGTCAGATTGCAACTCTTATTATCCATCACTATTGGCTATGTTCACTAGAGCTAATGGGAGTAGTAGTCCAACATCTGGGCATAGGTGAGCTACCTCTCTTCTTGGGACCTGCTGCAATAGACTATTTGGCTGCCCTATGTTGATGGCAAACTGTGTAAACTGTGTGCTTTGTGTTTCCTGGTACAGAGGAATCTCCCTTCAGTTAAGGGGCTTAACCTAGTAACCTTGAAATCCTTTCCCAGCAAATATGGCACACATATAAAACACAAAGTGGTTTATCATTGCAGCAGCAGCCACATAAATTTGGGACGAGCTGATTGTGAAGCTGAAAGCAGCACCATGTATTGGTACTGAGCTCCATATTAAAATTATTTATTGCAGGACAAATGCTGTTCTTTGGAGCGCTTGTTTTTCAATTACTGTAGTTAAAACTACAGAGTCAGAATGTAGCACAGCAAGGGCCTTTGAGATCATCTAGACCAGTGGCTCCTAATCATGGGTAACCCAGGAATTCTTGGACTGCAGTTCCAAAGAAGCCTTCACCACCAAAATGCTGTCTGGAGTTTCTAAGAGCTGCAGTCCAAGAACACCTGGGTTACCCAAGGTGGGGAACCAGCAATCTAGACCCTAAGATCTACCACTAGATCCCAATCTTCTGCATGGCATTGTCTGTCTGGCAGGGGATCACCAGGGTTTCAAGCAGGAAGACTTTCTCTGGAGATTGCAGGAACTGAAATGGAGTCCTTTTGCATGCAAAGTAAGCTATGAGTCTTCTTCTCCACTGCCGGCAGTTGTACGAATGGTTTCCGTAGGGGGATAAGCAGGCTTTTTTTTTTTTTTAACCATGAAGATTTTGAATGTCAGCTTGGTAAAATGGTATCTGAGTGACTGCACTAGGAAAGGCTGTAAATCTCCATACATACCACAACACACACACAAACCAGCTGGCACATCCCTTAGACAAACAGAAAGCTCATGAGATCAGCTGGTTTGCAACCCTGACTCACCAGATGGTTTAAGTGGTTTGAATTCAATCCAGACCTAAAGCAACAGAAGGGGATTTGGAAAAGTCAGAAAGAGAGGCAAGTACTGTACAGCTTCACATTCTTTTCTCATTCAGTGGACCATATTGGGAGAATTAATCCTTCTGTTCTCCCATCTACAAGAAAGATTAAATCATGTTGACAGTGCCATGGATATACAGGATAATTCATGAATAAACTGGAAAGTCATTTGCTATCAGCACAAGAAGTGCACATGGGTGAGGGAAGGGGGTTTCAAAGTGCTGCAAAGTACCAATACTATTACACCAATGAGCCGACACCCTCTACTCTCCTATTCCTGCTTGCTGTGCCCCAGCATAGTTCACTCAACTATACTCAGTCATATTTTGAAAGGCCTGGCTTTGATTTCCACAATGAAACTGTTCAGAGACAGGAAAAGCTGATTGGGCTCGCTGGGGGTTCTAGTCCAAAAATGTAATTTTCCCAAGCTTTGGAAATTCAACAATGTTCAGTACAGAGCCAAAGAAAAAGTCCAGCAAATAGCAATCCAGCAGTGGCCAAAAGCTGCCTTTGTTCCAGAGTGCTATCCATGTCAGTGAGATCACTGGAGGAAAAATCACTACGGCTCCCAGGAATTTTGGTCCAGTGCAGAAGAAAAGTGAGTCCCTGGCAAGCATAGGACCAACAATGTATGGGGCTCCATGCTTTGGAGGTGACATCTGAGCCAAGCAGATGGATTATATCCAAAATAAAACACCAAGATGCCACAAAAGTCTTCATGTTTAATTTAAAGAGGTAAGATTATCCTTAAAATGATACTGCACAGGAGAGCCAGGGTAGAGTAATTGATAACATGTTGGAGTAGGACTCAGGAGACATGCTTTAAATCCTGGTTGGGCCATGGAAACTACCTGAGCAGTAACAGTGGTAAATCACTAATTAAACATCTCCCGTATCTCGAAAATGTAATTAGAGGTGCTGTAAGTTGGGAGTCACTTAATGGCACATAACAACAAATGAGGCATGGGCATTTGAGCAAGGAAAGGGAGATGCCCTTCAACTTTGGGCAGATATTACAGTCCATAATAACTTAAGATGATTTTCAAAAAAATATGCATCATTGCTATAGCAGCAGAAAAACAACAGCATTTAGTGGACTCCAGCCTGCTTCGACCAAGGCCTCTGATGAAGTGGACTGCATGCAGCCCATGACAGCTGACACCCAATAAATCCTGTCTGTCACATGACTCTTTGGTGTTTTTGTGGTGATGACTTAGCATGGCAACCCCCCTGGGAATTCACAAGGAATTCACATAACAAAGAATTTTTATTAGCAGCAATGTTCGAAGATAGAAGGAAAGAGAAAATCCAGCCTTGACCATGCCAGCGCATAGCGGGAGTTCCAGTTTTCTCCAAGGCTTGGCAGCTTCTAAGGCAGTCCTGACAACATGCAAGCTCATGGGATGGAGTTGTGAAGTCTTCCTCCCTGACTCCTGGAGCCCTGGCATAAGCAAACCAAAGGCAGCTTGGCTCAGCAGGAAGAGGAAAGCAGCTCCCTTTCCACACAGGGTGAGTTAAAAGTGCTGGGGAGGAGGAGTTCTACGTTGGCCAAGAGAAATGAAGGAATCCCTTCTACACAAGAATGCTTCTTCAAAAGATGAACTGCAGGACTTGGGGGGCGGGGTCTGCGAAGGGACCAAGATGGAAAGAGGGGTCATTGAACCATTGTTTATGACTGGAGTAGGGTGGGATGTGCTGCCTCCCTCAGGCCAGCAACTCCCACACAGGAGTGAGATGTGGTAAGAAGTAGGCATAAGAAAGATGTCATCCATATAAATAACCAATAAATAGATGATTAAGAAACTGGAATGGATTATGGCCATATTTTTGTGATTAACATGGTATGGGAAGACATACCTGAGCATGGATATTGGAGATTTCTGCTTCTGTGTCTAAAACATGGCTCCCCTGAGCAGCACCCTAGTGTGGTCCAGAAACCAGGTATATGTGTGTGGGAGAGGGAGAGAGATAAATCGGAGGCAATCTCCCATGTGGTGTGGGAAGATGTTATGAAAACCCACTGAGCACATGACAAAGGTCTATGGGACCAAGGTTATGACTAGACATAACAATCACTGCTAAAGGCTTGCCTCCTTTGCTATGGCTTAGTAACATACAAGATAAGCTCATGGCAGTGCGCATCATCATCTTCAATGTGTATCTGGGCTACTGCTAAACAAGAGGCAAAAGCTAACAGTATAATAGTAGCTGCTCAAAAGGCAGTCCAAGTAGCAAAAAAAAAAAAAAAAGGGGTAGTTGCAAATGTTACAATGTGCACATGGTCATATGGCCCCAAGACATACCACTTTAAGAGGAGCATGATTTTCTTATTCAGTCGTTAGAGGAGTCTGTCTATTCAATACGTTATGCTAACCCTGCATCCTCCGTTATCTCTTTGCTCATGAAAAGGTGACAGGTTTGAAGAGGGGAGTCTCCTCTCTTTTGTGAAGGATCTCTGTGCAAGTCCAAATGAGGGGGGAAACTGAGGTTCTGGCTCACATGAGGAGCTTTCGTGAGTAGAAAATTCCATTTTCAAGTCTAACAGTTCTCTGTGAGCAAAGCAACAATGGAGGGGCAGGGCTAGTGCACCTTCTCCTTGCTCCATGATGCCTAAGCACACTGCCCTGTGTCTTCTGCTGTGCCTGTGTTGGTGGCACATCAAAAAGTCCTGGTCCTAAGCAAGGGCCAATTCCTGGTTTGAACACGCTCAAGGCAAAGTCCTCTCACTGGCCCCAATGCAAGAACTGACAGAATGGTTTCAGAGGACTCCTAGGAGAAACAGTTTGAGAGCAAGCAAGACAGCATGTGTGCTGGGCCTTTTTATGATCAAAGGATCCCAGTCCTCAGGCTATTTGCATAGAACCAGTCCTATGGGCTTCTGTTCATCGTAGTCTAACATCAGAGTGTGCTTCAGATTGCTAAACCTGGAATGGTTTTGTCCACATCAAGTTGACTCTTACGGCTGCAGTGCAATGTAGGCCAATCCTGTCCCTACGTTAAGCACCACATAAGATGCAAGAACAACCCCCCCACACACACACTATGTTACAGACACCCTGAAAAAAGTTTCTACTGGGTTCTCAAAGCAGGTGTGCCTTTCCTACAGACTCCAACTATCAATAAATTCTCTTTTTTTTAGTAGCACCAAAAGCCTAGATACATTATCAGTTTGTTCTTTGTTCTAAACCTCACAGAGACAAATTCCTGCACAAAAGCACTCAAAATGTTAAAATATTAGGCAATAAGGATGATATTGGAGATTCCCCCCCCCCTCCGAGCTATGCAGTCTCTTGTTTTTTATGAGCAAGGCAAGTATGCACTCTGTGCTAAATATATCTCAGAAGTCTGAACAGTTTATATTTGGGGGTGTCATTCCAGATTTTAATAATGATTTTTTAAAAAATGTATTGCAACATTTTTGTTGAAACATTGTGAAACAAGCTGAGTTGGGAATGCATTTTTAAAAACAAAAATATACATTTACAGATAGAAAACCTATGAAAGACAAAAATCTAGGATAAGAATCCTTTTTGATCTGAGAATATATTTACATAATTTCAGAAGACTGTATATAATTTATTCTGTAGGTTTTTTTTGACATAATTTATTCTGGGTTTCCTAGTCACAGGAAGGAGCCTTGTAGACACAATTAAACATGACAACAGTCATGCAGTTTGCTCTTGTGTAATTGATTTACCCTGGTGAAAGTCAGACTAGAAGCAGGCAGGAAGGTGGGCTTTCCTTCTGCCTCACTGCAGCCCTGATCAGAATTCTAGCTCCCCATACATACTGGCTACTTATACGAGACCTAAAACTCCCCTTGATATCAGTGGAAGCTTTCTATCTGTGAACAGCAGGCATGGGGAGTAGCTCCCATTGAACCAGACATACTGTGCTGGATTACCATGCTGAATGGGAGATTCTGGGACCTGGACCCTAAAATGATTTTTTTCTAAGATCTGTCCTGTTCCTGCACCCCACAGCCCTAATCTAGTTCATTCCGCTTTCCATCAGTTGGTATTTATGTAGGAGACTTTCACAGCAGGAGTAGCAGGATAACAAAGTTCACACCTAGTTTGGCCATGAAGCCGCCACACCTATGAAGAAAGGCAGAACCCTATAGGATGAAGAGGCACCTCCATTGAGTCCTGCAACCCAGTTCCAGCAGTGGTGCCTTCAGGAACTCTTTTCCCAGGATGACTCTTTAGAACCTTTGGACATGTGAGGCAGTTGTCCCATTAGCTCTCCAGATTCCAGCAGGAATTGCCCACAAACTTCCAATCCATCTTCATAACTATATAAGGGCTAGAAACTTGCATGTTGAAGGAAGAGAAGGTGAGATTCTCAGGAAATGGAATACCGTGCCAGTTCCTTCTGGGGTGGCAGCATCATACGTTAAACCCTTTTTGCTATGAGCCACTGTGGACTGCCAGTTAATTTTGGCCCCTGCTACTTGCAGGCAGGCAGCTCTGGTTCAGGAGAAAACATTTTATTATAAAAAATGAATATCTGATGCAGGTGAGGAGGAAAAAAAATCACTTAATCCATAAGAAAGGCATAGTCTGCCACCCTCATTTCTGCATATTATCAAGTTCCTGGCAAAGAAAGTGCCAACATGGGCACCACTTGGCACGTGCTATTTCTGAGGATGTCTCTGGACTAGAAAATGGTCCTTCTTGCAATGGCTTCTTTTGGCTCACTCTCTGGTGTTCATCTTGGTTGCTGTCCATCAATCCTGCTTCTCTCTTTTGTGCTTCCAAGGGTAGATTAACTCGCCAACAAACAGCTTCTTGCACAAAGAGGCCCAGGAGTCCTTGGGGTAACAGCTGTAAGTTGGGAGCCTGTACATTTGTACCACATGGCCATAGGTCAGAGGGTTTATCTGGTGGCACAGAAGGAGTGAGCGTTAGACACACAGAATTAACTTTGGTGGGTGCACAGAGATTTTTCGAGTCTTGTGCTTTACCCAGTAATGTCCACTCAAAGTGCTTCACTTCCAACTACATGATGATTCATTTCACCCTTTGGCAAAAAGAATACCCACTGACACAACAAAACAGAACAAACGGTACTCTACGTGGGGCGTCTGACTAGGTTTGGAAGGGGGAAGAGCAGCAACGAGGGTGTGGGGCTCTTTAAGGATTAAGGAACTCACCAGAAATGACCATAGGAGGCGTCATGTGAAGATGTATCCCCCTGCACTTCATTGTTAAGCATAGTCCATTGCAGACATGGCACAGTAAAATATAACTGTTCTGGCTCTGACCCAGGAAACCACTTACACCCAAGCTTAGCTCAGCATCCAAGCAGATCAAACTCTATTCAAATTGGACAGGATCCAAAATAGGGCAGCTGACACCTTTATTAGGGGGCTACATAAGTGACTGGGGAAAAGAGCGATACAGTTTTGGAGAATAATGAAGAATAGCTCTCTGGAATTCACAGCAGGTTGGCAGAAACCTTGCTCCTAAGTGCTATTAGGACAATTTAAAAAATCTCATATTTGCCAGTTTTAGGCACTATAACACCAATTAAAGGGTGGATGTGCTTATGCTGAATATTTCTCTTCAAACAAACAAAACATTTGAAAACAGATTCCTGCTGTTTTCATATTTGCTTTCAGCCCACTTCCTAAGCAGCTGAGATCCACGGCAGGTTTTTAACATAAATTCCCAAAAAAGTTTTAAAAAAACACAAAACACAGAGTACCAGAACACTTTATACTTAGTAAATAAGGGGAAATGTGTGCCTTTAACATGTAATTTGTACCACAGTTATTCTAAAGGAATGGTGAGTGATCAGTCTGGTAACAAGGAAGAGCTATTTGATCCAGGGTTTGATTTGGTCTGGCTTTCACACAAATCAGAACCAGCTGGATGATGATCAGTTTTCCAAATGCTGCCATAAGAAAGATCAGATGGTGCTAGAGGGGAGGAGGGATTGCAAATATCTTGAGTCCTGTTCCAATTGTTTGGCAATCTTTAAGGTCCAAGTGTGTATACCTAGTGACAGGACAAGGAGACAGGATTGGGATTCAGTTGGTATCTCCCATGCTGCTATGCAACTATTTCTCTGCCTTAATTGGAAGAGGCAGCATCACAAATGATGCTGATTTCCCCAGAACTAAATGTGTTGCTGGATGTTAACATTCATGTCGAGGCTCCTTTATCAAATCAGGAGCCACTCAGGATTGCACAACTTTCATGGCTGCTGTGGGCCTGTTTCAATTGATGTCAGGACCTACGTGTGTGGCATTGGCTACTCTGGATCTGATTCTGCTGGCTAGGGCAACAGTGACCCTTCTTGTCAGGAACAGGTCATTTTCTAAGAGGGTTTTCATTTGCTGGGACACTCAGTCTCTGTGGGGACAGGGGAACTGTTAAAATGGTCCAATTAATCCCTAAGGCTTCACGAATGCTCTGGAGGGATTTTCCAGCAGCTGCGAGAGCTGGCAATTCTGCTGATATTGTGGTTTATCAACGGAATGGGGAGATGACTAAGGTGATCAATATAATTGCTCCTAAGCATTCTCTGTGTGAGTGCAGAGCGTGGGCTCCTTGGTTTCCTGAAGAGGTCAGGGGAATGAAGCCTTTGGTTCAATACCTATAGTGACGGTGGAGAAAAAGTCCAGAAAAATTTGACTGAATAAGGTTTAGTTAGGACCCATTATAGAGCCACTTTGTAGCAGTGAAAGTAGCAAATAAGTTCTTTGCAGCCTTCGAAACATGAGCAGGGTCATGCGCAGAACTGTTTCAGAGGATTACAATCTAGAACTCAGTGGTTGAGCAAGGCACCCTCAAAAACCCACTGTGTTGAATTAGCAAATCACTTTGCAGAGAAAACTGCCCCCATCGCTCTTTGGACTTGGACACCAGACTGAGGGTGTTCTAGGGGGATAACTGGGTCAGGCCTCTGCCTAGTTTGGATAGATAATTCATTCAACCTTATGATACAAGCTGCTTGAACAATGAGGCCAACCACTTGCTTGTTAGATTTGGGTCCTTCCTGCCTGACAAGAGCTGCCAGAGGAGGGCTGGCCAACTAGCTGGTGGAACTTATAAATGCTTCATTGAAGGAGGACTGTGTTCCAATCTCTCTAAAAGAAGCACTTATCAGATCTCACTTGAAGGAATCATGACAGGTAACTATCAGTCAGTATCCAACCTTCCTTTTTAAAATGTCTTGGAGCAAGTGATGGCAACATAACTTCAGATGGAGCACAATACAGCGACAACATCCAGTCCAGGTTCAAGCCTGGTTTGGAGAAGAAACAGCTTTGGTCACCTTGGTAGATGCCCTACACAGGAAGCTAGGCAGAATGAATTCATCCCTGTTGGCTGAGCTGGATTTTTCAAGCAATATCCAGTACTTTTAATCCTGGTATGCTTCTGAGCTCTTTGGAGAATATGGGACTTATTTCCATTGTGGTGCTTCCAGACCCATTTAGATGGACATTTCCATAGCATCCCATGGAACACTCTCAGCTGAAGAACTGCTCTTCTGCCTGTAGCCACTAGCCTGTGGGGTCTCCCAGAGCTCAGTGCTGTTCCCTATGATTTGAACATTTACGTGAATCCTCTGAAGAAGGTCATCTGAAGCTTTGGGGCTGGATCTCAGCACTAGGCTAATAATATCTAGTTTTATCTCTCTTTTTCAACCGACAGCAATGAGGCTGTGGAAATCCTGAATTGCTGTGTGGACACAGCGAGAGAGGTGGGTCAAAGTGGCAGCTGGACTGCTAAGAGAAGCCATGTATCACCTGTTTTGCACCAACTGCATTTGCTTCCAATTGTTTTCTGAGCTTAATTCAAGATGCTGGTTTTGACTTGCAAAAGTCTAAATGACTTGATGCCCAGATATCTGAAGCACCACCTTCTTTGGAATGTGCCTACCCAGATTGAGAGATCTTGAACAAAGGCCCTGTTTCACGTTCCTGAAAAGCGAGGTTGATGTGTACACAAGAAAGGGCTTTCTCCATGCCAGCATCTTGATCATGGAATTTCCTACCAAGGGAACTCAAGCTTGCTTTATTCATTATGAACTTCAAGTGAGCCAAGAAAATATTATTTTGTACTGTGTGTGCACAGTGGTTTTGAAGCTGGCTTTTAGAGTTGCTGATCTGTTCTTAAAGAATGCTGACTTTTAACATTGGTTTTCAAATCACTATTCATAAGTTTGAAGGAATGTTTTTCTCTTTTATGTGGTTGAGCCTCATTTTGTGGCTCCATCATCAGTTCAGAAACAACTAATAACTACTTTAAATAAAATAAGGAGTAGGAAAAGAGAGAAAAAATCCAATCATTTGAGGGAGCAAAAGGCCTTCAGAGAGGTTAGGTTGTAGAGCTAGATGAGCAGAGTCATGGGTGGGAATATGCTTTGATTTAAATGTGGAGAAATGAGGAGGAGAGCAAAAAACCTATATAGGATCTGAGAGAGAGAGAGAGAGAGATGCATTTGCAGGAGAAACAGTGGACAATAACTGTCCCTCCCCCCCCCCTTTTCAAGGGTCTGCATGTGCCGTGTGGATTAATGTAACCCACTCCTGGTATAGATGATGAGGTCCTTTATCTTTTTCAGTATGTAGCACTAAAACACCAGTTGGGAGATGTGACAGTGACATACACAGCAACGGAAGCATCAAGCGCGTAGGCTAGGAAAGGAGTGGACCTGGGAAGTGGAATCAAATGGAGAGAACTGGCCGAATGTTATTCCAAAAGCAGGAACAGTCCCCACCTCCACATGTCATCAAGCAGTGAAAGAATTTACCTGCATCAGAAGTCGGAGGGGTTTTCCAGCCTCTTGCTCAAGGACTCGAAACTTCACACCAGCTGCAAATACATAAGGAGAAGCAGGTGATGGAGAAATAGAGGCTTGCCCAGCTGGTGTCTGCAGTGAGAGAACTGCAAACTAGAGGAGGAACATATGGCCCCACACAGGTTAGTGAGTTACAGTTCCTATGACCCACTGGCACTAGCTACATTGGCTAAGGCCAGCAGGAGCTGCAGTCCAAAAAGATCTGCAAGCCCACACATTCTGCATCACTGCCTTAAATGGCATAAGAAAAGCGAAAACAAGGAAGAAGATCATAGATAAAGGAAACAAACTACAGATAGAAGTCCTGCTTCCCACTCATTTTGCTCGTGGTTGAAGTGTACTGAGTGTCTGCTACCTGTTTACAAACCTTATGCTCGTGTGGCATCATAAAAACAATGAGGAATCACAGCTCCCTAGTAGAGTTTTGCATGCTGAACCTTCCAGGTGCAAGCCAGGCTTGGTCTCTCCAGCCCAAAGGGGTGATAGGAAAGGCCTGCTTCCATCTGAGATTCTGGAAAGTGGGCAATGTTGGACAAGATGTACAGTCACTCCTGGTAGAAGGCAGTGTTTCATGAAGAAGTCCCCTGCATTTGGATAATCTCCCTTCTGATGTGTTAAATAGTGTGTCCCTACCCATGCATGCATCAAAGTGCAGGAGTCTGATTGGACAACTGTGTGGTTTCTTAGTTATTAAAAGCATGTTATGCCTTCCCATAAGTCCATTTAGCACTAGGGTTGTGACCTGACTCCTGGATTTCTATCTTCTTGCACAGGAGACCCTAATACTTGTACCAGCTTCTACCTTGTATTCCTTTGTGGAATACAAAGTTACCTCTCCTTTTTTTCCTTTGTGGAATACAGTACTGGTTAGCTGCCTTCTTTGATTCAAAGTCTTGCCTAGCTTCTGGTAGCACCTTTGCTTTAGAGCAATGGCTTGGCAATGGGTTAGAAACAACTGTTTCTAGTTTCAGCATCCCCTAACCAGGGTTGGGAGACCCCACAGTCCCTTATTACGGGACATGCTGGGCAGGGCATCTGGCAGGGGGTGCTCAAAACACCTGGTGGACTACAGATTCCACAAACCATGCTAATATCGAGGTTGCCAAGTCTATGTGAGGGCTTTTCATTTGTTCTTCCTAATGCATTTTATCTGAACTGGGACATTTCTTCCATTGATTAAAGTGCATTTGTGTGTGTTTTCTACCTGAGTTGCAGCCATCCATTTTTCAAAATGTGTTATTTCTCCAAAACATCCTGTAAGCCTCACACATGTGCAAATTCTCAAGACCGGATGCATTCTTTTTTGCAACAAGTTCTGAGAGGCAACTTCCACAGAGACTACCCTGTTTCCCCGAAAATAAGACCTAACCTGAAAATAAGCCCTAGTAGGATTTTTCAGGATGCTCGTAATATAAGTCCTACCCCAAAAGTAAGCCCCAGTTCAGTGAAACCCCGCCCTCCACCCTTGTGCAGCAACCAGAAGATGACATGACTGTATTTGAATAAATGTAGATTGTTGTACATGAAAAAAATATAAAACATTCCCTGAAAATAATCCCTAATGCGTTTTTTGGAGCAAAAATTAATATAAGGCCCTGTCTTATTTTCAGGGAAAAACGGTATCAACCCAACTAAATCTTTTCCACCCCTAGCTATGGACACTCATACACCCCCAGTACTCCTGCACATTAGTCAGCATTTTCTGCCAGCAGCCTAGCCTAATATCATTTTTAGGTTTCTTTTTCATTCACTGACTGGCCTTGTATTGGTTTTGAGCAAAGTCTTTTGCAATCAAGTCCCTAAGACAACCCTAACCTTTTCTAGAGACAAAGTGTGCAACGAATCCAGGATATTCATTTTTTCCAGAAAAACTATAAGCAACGCTGGGTGGTGATTATTTCTTCTAGGACCTCCAATCTCTCCAAACAATCAGAAGACAGAAACAGAGCAATGGCTGGGCCACAAGACAAGACAGGCGGGGACTGGGAAGAAGAGCGGGCAGGTGGAAAGGGTGACTGACTCTTACTGTGGCAGGAGAGAAAAACCAGTGTGAAAGAGTGGCAGCAGGACAGAGAAAATAGAAGAGAGAAAGAAAAGGGTGTAGGTAAATTACAGGATTTCCATCCCTGGCAAAGCTACATACTTTTGCTATTAAAAAACAAGAGGTGCAAAAAAGAATAACTGCAGAACACCATTTTTTAAATCAACCCCCCCCCCCCACAAAAAGGAGGAAACTTTCCTCTCTCCTAGTTCCACATTAACTGAGATTATGAACATATCACACCATAGGGACAACACTGATTTAGATCATCTAATTCTGTTGCGGCACTGGTGTTTTATTCTGTGACTGAACCCTGGATTAAATTTTCAAAGCCCTGGAAATTTCCCTGCTCAGGAGCCTTTGCTGCGGCTACAACATAGTCTTGTTGAACTCACATGCAAGCCTGTAGGATCGGCAGAGTCGAAGAATGACTGAATAGAAGGGCAATGAGTTGATGAGATCCACCAGCAGACGGATCAAACCTTGCACAATCACCACCAATAGACGAAGCTAGGATGGGAGGGAAAAACCTTTAGCCAGTTGTAAAAGCCTTAGCTTTGCTACATTTTACAGGAGTTCCTTTTTGAAATGAAGAAGCTGCAAATACCTTTGCAAATTCTGTGCTTAAGAGAGAAAGTCTGAGGAAACTAACATGCCAAATATTCATCCTGGGATCTTCATTTGGACCTGGTAGGAAAGCCCCAAACATGCATCTTCTCATGCAGTCAAATGCTGTTATTAATAGGTGAACAAAAGGCAGGTGTGGGCCTGGAGAACCAATACAAATCCATGATGCGCTCTCTCCTCACTATGCAACATTTAAGAGGTCATACAGCATCATACAAAACTTCACATTTGGGGAGGAGGGATAAGTAGAGTCCCTAAACTGGAGATTATTTAGCTTGTGTGTCTGGCAGTGCAGATCATAAAGGAAGAGCCTGCCATAGAATCATAGAATAATTGAGTTGGAAGGGGCCTATAAGACCATTGGGTCCAACCCCCTGCTCAGTGCAGGAATACAAACACACATCTGTCAGCAGATCTGACAGAGGGTGGTCCAATTTTCCCTTGAATGTCTCCAGCGTTCGAATGCCCACCACCTCCTAAGGTAATTGGTTCCATTGTTGTACTCCTCTATTAAGAATTTTTTCCTGATATTCAGCCTAAATCTGGATTCCCGTAGCTTCCCCGTTATTATCTGTCCTACATTCTGGGATGATTGAGAACAGATTCTGCCCCTCCTCTGTATGACTACCTTTCAAGTATTTGAAAAGTGCTACCATATCTCCCCTCAGTCATAATTTAAATTGGGTACTTGATTCATTCTTATTTTTTTTAAAATTTCACTTCCCAGATCTTGGAGGATGAAAAGACTGGGAAATGATAATAACAAAATGGTATTTACTAACCAGAAGTGATAAAGCGTTTTCACCGAATTTAGGTAAAACCATATTGTGGTTTATTGCTTATGAACAACATATTGAATCAATTCAAGTATCATATCAAACCATAATTCAGGATAGTTTCATGTGATGTCTGAATTGACAAACAATAGTTTGTTGCAGGAGAGACACTATGATGTAATGGACAGAATACTGGAGGAGGACACAGGAGACCAGGATTCAAGTCCCAGCTTGGCCATGGGAACTCACTAGAGCAGTGGTTCCCCAGATGTTCTTGGACTAAAATTCCCAGAAGTCTTCACCACTTGCTATGCTGACCAGGATTTCTGGGAGTTGTAGTCTAAGTACATTTGGGGACACAAGCTCGGAACCACTGACCCAGCAGTAAACTACACTTTGAACATCTCACATACCTTGAAAACTGTATTCTGCCTTCAAAGGTGTATGCACTGTGGAGATGGAGGGAAATCTATGAAATTACTAAAGAAAGTGATGAGAAAATGGGAAATGAGACTGAGGAAACATCTCTAACTGCTGTACACCTGGAAGTTCAAATCATGTTTGGCTTTTCAATTCTGATTTCTGCAAATCATAGTTTGGCATGAAGTTTATATTGACCTTACTGTCATATAACCTATTTACGGAATTTCGAATACTGTGCTGCTATTGCAGTGCATTGATTTTTTTTATCTTGCCTTTATACAAGAGAGTTCAACCACTTCAACCCAAATCTTAACTAAACTGCACTCCACAGGCTAGGAATGTTTTAATCATACTTCAAATGTTTGCACATTGCTTTGAGTTGAGAAAAAGAAAGGCACAAATGCATTTTTAAAACCATAATCATAATCACAACAAAGGTAAACTTACCAAAGTAAAGACTAAATAGTACAGCGCAGTTGTTGGTAAGAGGAACAGCAAGATGGTAAATAATAAAGTGCCAATAAATAACTAGAGGAGGAAAAGGACATAAAAAAAAAACATATTAGCAGACATTAGGTGTGTAAAAGAAGACCTTAGCTGTGATGGAAACGTAAAGCGGAGAGTGTGAGGGATCTCATCCTCCACATTCTCAGCCAAATAGCACTGCAGTGATCTAAATATTTCAATTTATGTCTTCCTCCTCATTCCCATCAAGGCTCTCTCTGCAGTACGGTATACTACGCAAGCCAGGAAAGATGTGTTTCTAATGCTCTGAGTCTGCAAAAGAGGAGGCAATGCAGCAGAGGTTCATTTGACCCTCCAGAGGCTTTGAGATAGAACAACTACTGGCTCCATCCAGAATGGCCAATGGAAAGGACCTCTGTAGTCGAAAAGATCTGGAGAATCCAGGTTCCCATACTTGCTTTAAGCTGCAAATACCATGTTTCCCAAAAAATAAGACAGGGTCTTATATTAATTTTTGCTCCAAAAAACGCAGTAGGGCTTATTTTCAGGGGATGTTTTATTTTTTTTCCATGTACAACAATCTACATTTATTCAAATACAGTCATGTTATCTTCTGGTTGCTGCACAAGGGTGGAGGGCGGGGTTTCACTTAACTGGGCCTTATTTTTGGGGTAGGGCTTATATTACGAGCATCCTGAAAAATCCTACTAGGGCTTATTTTCAGGTTAGGTCTTATTTTCGGGGGAAACAGGGTAGTTATGCAGGAACTCTGAGTAGGGTATAGATGTAATAAACAAATCAATTAGTAAGTTGCCTCTCCAACACTGCAATGAGGCTAACAGAATGAAGATCGCTGTATCAATTTACAACTGAGATGATATCTGGACCCAGACCTTCCTGATTTAGCTGCTACACATTGCTTCCTAATTATGGAAAGAAACTAGTAAACAAATCCCCTTGTTAGCTGTGGTGTTCTGGAGTTGTAGTCCAAAGACGTAATGTTTCCCATCTCTGCCCACATGTTATGATGATTATATGGAACATTTTGGTTTAGAGGCAGTAGACCAGTGGGAATGATCTGCTGGGGAGCAACACATAGAGAAGGCAAGAGTCTCTGTGGCTTTGCTTGTGGGCTTCCTAGAGGCAGGTGTTTGGCAACAATGGGAAAACAGATCCAGTGGAGTTTCTTTTATATTCTTGTGAGATGACTGAAAAGGGAACAAACTGGACCAGATTTTCTGCTGTAACTTGTCAGTACAAGCCAAATGGATCTAATGTTTACGTAAAATATCAAGCTCAGATATGGAAAAGGCACAAGAAAAAAAGAAGTTCTACTCTTGTTTCTACAGAAAAAATACATAGTATTAATGAGATGTCAGGAAGAATGATGGAAACAACCTTCCGCTGAACAACAAGGTACACTGGGGTTTGAGCACTTCTCTAGGAAGAACTTAAGAGCTTGGACATCTCCTTCAGCAGCTCAAGTTAAAACTGTGCATCAACCCTTAAAATTTTGCAGTGCAGACTGCCTGAAGAAGTTATAAAAGAGTAGCTCTGCAAAAATCAGAGAGCACCATGGCAGAATCAGGAAAGAAAAATCCAGCCGTCTGCCCCAGGCCAGGAAAGGAATAATAATAAAAAATGTTAAGGAAGTTTCTCAAAACCTAAGCTCTCCTTTTTTCCCTTTCTCTTTCCAGAAAAGTTTGGACTGGGGTGGGTGGGAAAGATCAGCTATAATACTGATCATGCTGTTGCCTTGACATTTAAAAAAAAAAGTAAGAAGGAGCTAGACTATTTTCCACACACATGCACACACACACATAAATATATATCCCACGCCCTGGTGGGAGTGTGTGGGCCTAACTCCATCGGATGTGAATTAAACAGGGCCTTTTAATAGAAACACAAAGCCACAGGTAACTATGGAAACACTGTTGGATACAGCTGTAATTATTTGATGCATTTTACTCAAATTGCTTTCCTTGCCACTGCTGCTCCATTATCTCTCCTGTGCTCTGAATTATGTGTCACTAGGCACCTGCCGGAGGGACTCTCAGGATTAGGCCCCCTTCAGTGATAATTGTTTGAGAGCTGGGCTGAAACTGGTCAGTGGAGAACAGTGACGTTCAAGGTTCAATAATAAACAAAAAGGCTGTGCCTGGTCACATTATGGACAAAGAATAAGAAGGGGACTACATATTCCTGCTTATCTTGTGTTCAGTCTGGACGGTGGTCTCTACCAAGAGTATGTCTGGCCCAAAACCAAAACAGACTCAGTTGCTGCAGTTTCTGCCAGCACACCTACAGATACACTGGTAGTGGGCAGGAAAAAAGGGTGTCACCAAAATTATGTCCAGTTAAGCCCCTTGAAGATAACACCTGTGTGTCAGGTGGGGAGTGCACATATATATGGCTGCTGGTTCATTGTCGGGCACAATTTAAAGTGCTGGTTTTTACCTTTAAAGCCCGAAATGGCTTGGGTTCAAGCAATCTTAATGACTGAGTTTCCCTTTATGAATCTATTGGTGTGTAAAGATCATCAGGAGAAACATTCTTCTAGATACACCACCCTCACTGGTGCGCTTGGTGGGGTCACAGGAAAGGGCCTTCTCTGTGGCTGCACCAAGACTCTGGAACTCCCTCCTACAGGAGGCCAGCCTGGCCCCATCTTTGCTGTCCTTCCACAAGCAGGTAAAGACCTTTCTCTTCAGACGGGCTTTCCCTGTCTGAAAAGCTGTCTAAGAGTGGATTTTTAAATGGAGTGTTGTGCCTTGTTGCTTTGAATCTGTTTTTGGTGTTGATTTTGTTTACCATTTTTAGCGTGGCATTTCTTTATTTTTAGTATTTGTATACTTACTATGTTTAGCTTTTAAATGTGGTCTTTTAATGATGAAAGCCACCTTGGGTCCTTTTTAAGGAGAAAGGTGGGGTAAAAATATTCTAAATAAATAAATAATGTGATTTTTAACTACAATTCACACTTCCTATCCTCCTCTGCCCCAAAAAGCCTTCACCTGGTCCAAATCGTAGGAACAGGAATCCACTCGTTGCCTCAAGACATTCCATTTTTTCCCACGGAACAAACGCCACAGTGATGACAAGCCATAGATCTTGAGGCAGTAGAGCCTGTATCCAGAAGAAGAAAACACAAAATCAGGGCTACAGAAAGGACCAATTTTCTAGCCCTAAACCTTCTATTCTTGGGGTGGGGAATGATACTGTTTCACTTTAACTCCTGTCACTCCTCATCACTAGGTTTTGATGACGTAGACAAGGGGATCTGAAATCCATCAACACCTGGAAGTCACCTGTCCTCCAATCCTCACATAGCATGCTTTCCTTCAAGAGATGGCAATCAAGGTTCTTCTCCTTTCCTGCACTTTCCTCTCCTTTCCTGCACCTTCTCAACAACCTTGTGATGTTGTGATGACTCGTTGCCTCAAGACATTCCATTTTTCCCCACGGAACAAACACCACAGTGATGACAAGCCATAGATCTTGTAGGTTATAATGTTCAACAGACTGGCTCACCGGCAGCAAATAAGAACTTGACGGCTGAATATGGAGATCTGAATCCTGGTCTTCCCAGGATATTTTGACATGCAGGACTAGGCAACCTTGCTGGTCTACAATTCCCTGGCTGATAAGAGTTCAGTCCTACAATATGTGAAGAGCCATGTATCTCACACCCGTAATTCACGTGCTCTTATACTGCTCAGCAAACTGACCAACAAGATGATCCATTCAAAGGAAAGTGTCCCTGGTTCTTGACTGGGTGCTACTGGTGCTTCAAGCAGGGCAGAACATTTATTGCAGAAAGCTACGTATCTTTATCCGTAAGACATTCAACACAAGAAGTCAACTGGATGCACTGCACAAGTGCCTACTGGCAACTGGCAACCATGTAGAGTTGAAGAATGCAGGCTCACCCATCCTGCAGGTCTTGATTGTGAGGCTGAAACTGCAATACAGAATACCAATATCAAGGCCAACTGAATAATTGAGAAGACACAGTTGGGACTAAGAACCAATTCACATATTAGAGAATTCCCACATGGAATTTGTGTAATGTATGAAGTGGTCTAAAAATCTGGTTCCCATGACTTCTTCCTCTTTCCCAGAGTGGATTTTTTCATGCTGTTTAGAAGTGGTGACAATAATGTTCCCATAGGGAGAGACATACAGAGAGCAGACTCATTCATGAAACGTTGGGGAATTGTGTTCATTAGCACAAATACAGCTCCATTTTTTATTGTAATATTGAGGTTTCACAGTGTTCCAAATATTTTGAGAAGCAGTAGAGTAGTGGAGAGACAGGAAAAATCCCAAGGAAGGGGCAGAAGCATGGCCCTCTCTCACCACTGCAGCCCTTTCACTGTCCCTGGTCATTGCCCTTTTAGCATGTTCTGTGCCCAGGATGTCAAATATTCTTATGAGTTGTAAAAATAAGGAAATGGCACTTAAAAACCCAAAAAAGACCAAACCATATAAAATAAAATGTAATGGATAAAATATGAGATTATCAAATCTACAATTTGCCTCCAGATTCCTCCAGCAGAACGCTTTATTTTGTACATGCATAATATGAATAGATGCATTTAGAAGGACCTCATCATAAAACTGCTTATTGAAAGAATGGCAGGATACATGGCTGTGTGCTTTTTTGCTGTTCAGATGCCTTAAGACAGTGATTTTTAAATGGTCTTCCTGAGAAGGTGATCAGGGATTCCTTAGTTATGATGGTGAAATTCCCAGAAAGACTGTCTTCAGGTACAGATATATCGTATGTGAGCAATGCATGGTCATAGACGAGTATAGATTCTGAACAGAGCCTACAACATGGCTTTTTAAAAGTAATTTTTTCCTGTCAAAGGTTATATTTTTTAGAAAGTATCTGTTGTTACTTGCTGCAGCATTGAAAAAAAAAACACTTTCAATTACTAGGTGTGCTGTTCTTTGCTCTGTACCAAGACTCTGGAACTCTCTTCCACAGGAAGCCAGGCTGGTTCCATTTTTGCTGTCATTCCACAAGACTTTTCTCTTCAGACAGGCTTTCCCACAGTGATTGACTGTCTGGGAGGGGATTGGTTGTCAGTGACACAGCCTTACACTTGACAATCTTTTCTAGTTCCTTCACTGCTGTCCTTCTGAATCTCAGTCTCCTTATGATTTCCTGGCTGCAGCGTCCCTTTGGATTAGTGATTGAACTAAGGCGTACAAAATCTTTCACTACTTCAATTTCTTCATTGTCAATATTAAAGTTGTATGGTTCTTCAATAGTCATGATGTATTCTTAATGTTTTTGTAATGTTCATCTTCAGTCCTGCTTTGGTACTTTCTTCTTGCACTTTCATTAAAAGTCGGTTCAAGTCATTGCTGCTTTCTACCAGTAAGATGGTGTCATCTGCATATCTTAAACTATTGATGTTTCTTCCATAGATTTTCTCTTCTCCTTCATCTGAATCTAGTCTGACTTTCCATATGATATGTTCTGTGTACAGATGGTTTGTTTGCTTGTTTGTTTTATTTATATACTGTATTTATATTTATTTATTTATTTATTACATTTATAGCCCGCCCATCTAGTCATATAGATATAAACCCATACCCACACCATCAAATCAAAAGACACAAATAATGAACAGGTAAGGGAATAAAATGCACCCTTGTCGGAGACCTTTTCCTATAGGAAATGATTATGTGCCTCCATATTCTGTCCTAACGGTAGCTTGTTGTCCACAATACAGACTATGCATCCAAACAATCAAGTCCTGAGGCCCACCCATTTTTTAAAGAAAAACCCATAGTTTCTCATGATCCACACAGTCAAAGGCTTTGCTGCAGCCTATAAAACATAGATTGATCATAGATGCCCTCTAGTGGGTCAAATAAGCACCAAGTGTTGATGTGTTGGTTGGCAGAAGTTGGGTAAAAATTAAATTTACCTGAGACCCTTGAAGAGTTTCTACCAGTTAGAGAATACAACACTTGACTACATGGGTCGATAGCCCAATTCGGTAGCTGGCAACTTCACAGGATCTTTCCTAACCCCAATGGAATAACAGACTTGTATCATGTCCCAAATGCGTCCAAGATGGAATATTTAATCAATGTCATTTACACAGAGATTTTAATGTTATTAGCTGGCTGGATAGCTCAGTGGTTTGGGTATCTGGCTGTGAAGCCAGAGGCTGGGAGTTTGATTCCCCCACTGTGCTTCCTGTGAGTAGAGTCAACCTGTGTGGCCTTGGGCAAGCTGCACAGCCCCAGAAGAAGGGAATGATAAATCACTTCTGAGTATCCTCTACCTGGAAAACCCTCAAAAAAGGTTGCTGTTAGAATTGACTTGATGGCATATGATTATTATTATTACTATCTCAAGGTCAATAACAACAACAAGCACAAGAAATTTATACAGCACCTTTGCTCAGAACACTTTACAAACCACTGTTGTAAGAAATTCTTATAACAGCCGTGTAAAACAAAGGCAAGATGAATTGAGACTTTCTAGTCTATAGCTCACATTCTTACAAGGCAACGAGGTGAGGGGAGAAAGAAGTGGGTGGATACGTGACTTGTTCCTGATCTAATGAATCATGGTTTGCTGGACTGGAATCACTAGGTCTGAACCAGACCAGTATTTGCTTCTGTTTCACGAGTATGCACTCTCTCTGTTTTACAGATGAAGAGCCAAGAATGAAAAGCCAGCCAGTGAGCTCATGAATGGCGAGAAATAAACTCCGTTTCAATTCACCTTCTGCTGAGCCACACTGGTTAAGTAATCAGTCACACAAAGCCTCAAGCACACTCACCTGGCTCCATAAACATAGAAGCAGTAGATGTGGAAGGTCAGGAGTGCAATGATGTCAGAGAGGATAGAAAGGGCCACAGTCAGACCAAGACAAGCTGATAAAGCCACGTACCACAGGATCAACTCGATGAATGGAGACATCAGGTGGATATAGCCTGGTGCATGGAAAAGAGAAAAGAGTAATGCCAAAAAGAGCACCATTGCCTTTTGAAAACCACAGAAGGAAACACTGAGGTGTGTCTTCTAGCTCTGATGAAGGCAAGGGTCAATTTTTTTCCCATCGGAGCCCCGTCTCCCAACAGCCAAACGACCCCACCTAAGTGCTTGGCATGGGTATCAACACATCTGTTCAGCAAACTGAACCCCAGCAAATACACAGCTCCATGCACGGTTGGCCTGCCTTATCTGGGATGTGTATTCCAGCCTGTCATTGTGAGGGAAGTGGGAGCAGCGTGGAGCACTGCGGGTGAATATTCTGAATGCTGTTTGCTGGCAGAACAGCCAGATGTAACTTTAATGAAAAAACATGGAAGGCCCTTATAAGACGGTGGGGATGAGGAGGTGGGTTGGAGGAGAGGGAAAGCTGTATGTGAGTGTGCACATCTGAGAAAGAGATGAGAAAGGGAATACCTGGAACATATGAGGGCAAAGGATTGTCTGGATGAGCATTTGTGCATTTACCATGAATAAGTAAACACACGAAACTCTTGATTGTCAGATTATGTAACTGTTACTGTTTTGGACTACAATTCCCAGAACCCTGCATGGGTACTAGGGATACTGGCTGGGCATGCTAAGAGTTATAGTTCAAAACCTAACATTTCCATGCTATAATCTATGTGACATGGGAGGCCGAGGGAGCCACTAACTCTGGTCATGTCTGCTGCCAGCCAGAGTTTTGTCAACTGCTGCCTTGGGCAACCTTCACCACCAGCGTACAGCTCTTGTGAGCGAAAAGGTTGCCCACTGCAGTTGAAGCCAAGAATGGGCGGCTCCCATATTTATTTTATTCTCCCCAGAACACTTTAGAGACAGCAAACGTATTTTGCTCGAAGGGTGCCAGACTCTACAGCAAACTTTATGGTGTTTAACTCATAGGGTTTGAGAGCAGTCGAGTATATGGACTCAGATATGGCCAAAGCACCATAGGCTAAACCCAGGAGAAAGATGTCGAAACATGTAACAGTGATATTTCTTTGTGTGGTGTGAATGAAACTGGAAAGATCTTCTAGTAAGCTGTGACAGAAATGTAATTATGTCTCCAGAGGCCAGAGAAAAGACTGGGTCCAAACCAGAAGCTATCAAATGGACAACTCTGGTTTAAATGATATGAACCATTGCCCACCATGCACTGTTCTGGCCTTGTAGCTGCTGACTCAATGCAGCTAGAAAATATTAAAATACGAATAGTTACTAATATGCCACATTGTACTCTGGAAGTATTCCTTACCATGAAATATTTATTTATTTATGTATTTATTTATTAGATTTTTTTAGCTGCGCCATTATATATCCCCCTGAGGGTTCTAAAATATTTGGGTGGGTGTGTATGTGTGTGCATTTTGGCTTTGTTGTAGAGACATTTGGTTTTGCTGTAGGGACGCACTGTGAAGATCCAAATGGAACTCACCCAATGTTGAGGTCCCTCAGTATAGCTTTTCCAGGCAGGTCTGATTGTGTTCAGAAGGGTGCTGGTCAAAGGGCCATTCAGTAGGTCCCCTGCTCCATCAGTGGCAGGGCAATGGGGCTCCAACAACGCTGGGTAGGTGCGGCTAATTCTCACTTTAATTTCTCACCATGTCCCAGGGCAATGCTGCCCTAAATCCAACTAGTAGCTGGCTCCTTCTAATCCCCAGCTCACCCTCACGTTTAGTCACCGAAGAAAAAAAGGCACGTACTTGTCCAGAGGTGGATGTGGTAAAGGAAGAACCGGCCCAAGACTTGGTCCAAAGCTCTGTTCATTTTTAAACCCGCTGGCACACCCATCAGCCATTGTAAGAGGCTCTGGAGCTGCTGCGCAACATGCTACCATAAAGGAAAAGACAAATAAAAGCAGTTAGCTCAAAATTGTTCCTCTGTACATGCAAAGGGACATGGTGGTACTGCGGGTTAAACCGCAGAAGCCTCTGTGCTGCAAGGTCGGAAAACCAGCCGTCGTAAGATCAAATCCACGCGACGGAGTGAGCTCCCGTCGCTTGTCCCGGCTCCTGCCAACCTAGCAGTTCGAAAGCACGTAAAGAATGTGAGTAGATAAATAGGTACCACCACAGTGGGAAGGTAACGGCGTTCCGTGTCTAGTCGCGCTGGCCATGTGACCACGGAAACTGTCTTCGGACAAACGCTGGCTCTATGGCTTGGAGACGGGGATGAGCACCGCGCCCTAGAGTCGGACACGACTGGACTAAATGTCAAGGGGAACCTTTACCTTTACATGCAAAGCACTACCTACAAAATGCTAATGTCAGATGAAAAAAATTGCCACTTTTTCCCCTTGTGGAAGGGAAAAAAATGATCTCATGGCTGCAGTGGTAACATCAAACATGCTTGGATAACACAGAAAGGGTGGGTGGGTGGGAACCCTATGCTGCCCTTATATAAAATCCAAAACCAGAGGGAAAAATACCTTTACTGCAACTACTAGAATATATATAAAAAAGGCAAGTGTTTGAATTCTGCAGGACTCTTCTCCAGGCTGGGCATTGTAGGGCTGTTGCTAAACAACTGAAGATGACAACCTGGGAACTCCTTCCCCATGAAATTCAGTCAATGAGGCACTGCAGCTGCACAGCAGAAGCCTCCTTCGGAAGAACCCTATAAAGGTGCATTAGAGATCATTACAAAAGCCCAGTAGCCTTCAAGTTGCATGATTGTTTTGCAATGGCAGCCAAAACTCTCAAGGGATCATCGAAACAACTGTGCAAGCTACCTGACTATTCAGGTCTTCCTTTTCACCTCCCTCCACAAAGGCTTGCAAATCATCACTTGCCTAGTTGCCTCTGATGTGTAACATAACTTCCAGGCAAGCTGGCAGGCTGATTCTTCTGTGTGTTTTAAACAATAACTGGTTCTTTTGATTTTCTTTCTGTTTACTTGCTTAGCATAAACAGATGAACTGTAATGCTTGTCAGGTAACAACATGTGCACTTATTTCCAGAGGTGATATAGAGAGGATTCAACAGCATAGAGATGGTACATCTAAAGAAAAGGGCCCTACATGACAAAAATCCCTTCTCAAGCACAACTGATCACACTGAATCTCATACGGCTCTCTGAAAATGCAAGGAACTCTTAGCTTGGAATCCCAGAGGCTAACCTTGAGAAAGCTGCTGCCCTTTAAATGGAAGCACTTTGTTCTATTCATGGCAACAGTTTTCTATTTACAGTAAAGCACTGCTCATGCCGAAACACACACACACACAAGATAAGCAGTTCTGCTCCACGGAGCTAAGCTGAGCTAAAGACATTTATGGAAGGTATTGCGGATCTCAATAATGGTATAGGAGGCGCTCCCCGTGACTGTTTCATTGCTCTAAACATTCCATGTAAAAAAAGCACCCGGAAGGACAAAACGGAACAAAATCCAAAGACAGGCAACATTTGTATTATTTATGCATTATTTCAATTTGTATACTGCCCCATAATGCACACACTCTTACAGCACATTAAAAATAACGAATATTCCACAACAAATTTATCTATAAAATAGATGAAACCCTGCCATCAGCTAAAACCTAACTTTCAATAAAATTAAATATATTATTATTATTATTATTTATTATATTTATATCCCGCCCAACTAGTCATTGACTACTCTTTTTAAATCAAATCAAATCAAATCAAATCAAATGTGAGCATTTCAGGTAGTTAATAAAAGGCCGTTTTGAAAAATAAATACAGTTTTTACTAATTTTAGAAAACAAAGAGGGAAGGTGCCTGACGAGCCTCTCTTTGAAGTTTATTCCACAGGGAAGGGGCCAGGACTGGAAAAGGATGGTTTCTTGTCTTAACTCTTTTGGCCACCTTCGGTGTCGCTATTTTTAACATTATGGACTGTGAGGAGCAGGTGGGATAGGTAGCTGTTCCAACAAACATCAAAGTCTTAAACGGTTAAGGGCTTTATAGGTCACGCCCTTAAATTGGGCATGGAAACTAACTGAGAGCCAATGAAAGCGTGCCAAGACTGGGGATATGTGCTGACATCTGCTGGTACCTGTGATCAGTCTGATCACTATATTTTGGACCTGCTGAAGTTTCCGTACTAACTGCAAGGGCAGCCCGATGCAGAGACTGTTACAGTCCTCTGTTTTAGAGATTACCAGCTTGAACTACTGTTGTTAGGCATTTCTCCTCCAAACAGGGGTGCAGCTGGGCAATCAACCAAAGTTGATGAAAGACACTCTTGACCACAGCCGATATTTGTGTCTCTACAGAGAGAGTTGGGTCTAAGATGTATACACATTTGATCCTTCAGGGGGAGTGTAACCCGACTGAAGCCAGGTAAATATCCCTCTAACCAGTCCAACAATCCATCCAACAGAACAATCTCCATCTCGTTGGGATTCAGTTTCAGTTTACTGGCCCTCATCCAGTTCATTATCAATGCTAGACAGCACAAAAGGACTTGTGCTGCATCACCGGCAGATGAGGAAGAGCAGAGAGAGAGCTGCGTGTCATCCACATATTGATGACAATGAACTCCAAATCTTCATACGGCTTCTCCCAACAGCATTATACAGTCGAACCTGGAGAGATCCCATAATGAAGATCCCAAGGGGTGGACCTCACCTCCCCAAGTTGTATCATCTGAGATCAGCCCTCAAGGAAGGACTGGAACCACTGAAGAATGGAACCTCCAAGTCCAAAACTCAATAGCTTTCTCAAATGGATACTGTGGTTGACAGTATCGAAGGCTGCAGAAAGATCCAGAAGGACTAGCAGGGTTATATTCCCCATGTCTGCCTCCTTCAGGAGATCATCTTGCACAGTGACCAATTCCATTTCAGCTCTGTTGTACAGCCTAGGCCTCAACTGATATGGATCTAGGCTATCCATTTCCTCCAAGAACATCTACAGAATTTGGCCACCACCCTCTTGATCAACTTACTCAAGAATGGAATCTTACCAACAGGTCTATAGTTATTAAAATCGCCCATTGCTAAATTTGGTTTCTTTGGAATGGGTATTATAACGGTCTCCTTTAAGTAGGAAGGTAAAGAGGCCTCCCGTAGAAATACATTGATTTGTGTGGCCCATTCCCTGGTTGACTTCTCTGCTGATTCTAAGAGCCACAATGGGCAGTGATTCAAACTATGCTTCCTCAGGCTTCATTCAAAAACCTAACACCATTACACACACTGATCTGTACGATCTGTACTTTTAAAAGACACCTACCCACATACTTTTGTGCTGCTGACAAGCAGCTCATCACTGTGTCCATAGAGACCATTTCTTAATTGTAGCAGTCTTCCCTGAGCCAGAGCCCTGCAAATGGGATGGACTATAATTTCCCAGCTGGTGGGGACAATGGGATTTGGAGTCCAACACATCTGGAGAGCACCTGGTTAGGGACCTCAGCTGAAAAAAGAAAAACAATAATAATAAGAAACTTACGTCAGCCATTGGAACGAGGGCGTTGGCAAGATAACCAATCTGATTCTTCTGGTACAACCAGGACATCAGCAGTATTCCGAGAGCCACATCAATAAAGATGGAAAGAAAGATGTTGGCTTTTCTGAAAACAGGGTAATTTAAAAAAAATCAGATTCAAGAAGCAGCTCATTAAAAGATTTAAAAAACACCTTCTAAAGTAGCCTTCCTCAAATCTATTCCCCATTCTCAATGCTTTGGATTACAAGTTCCATCAGCTTCAGCTGACATGGCAAATGGTGAGTGATCATGGGACTTGAAGTTCAAAACTGTGGATGGTGCCGGGTTAGGAAAAGCTGCTCTACAGGATACCAAGGCAAATCAATAGAGGAAGAATACAGTGGAACCTCTACTTAAGAACGTCCCTACTTAAGAACGATCCAACTTAAGAACAGCTCCGTTCGCTAAATTTTGCTTCTACTTGAGAACGGAGCTCCAAGATAAGAACGGAAAAAAAAACTTTCCTGCCCTTTTTTTAACCTTAGGTCATCTTAGGTTAAAAAAAAATTTCTCCCCCTAGTGGTAAAGTACGGATTAACCGGCTTTGCATTAGTTCCTATGGGAACTAATGCTTCAACGTACGAACGGCGCCTCTAGATAAGAACGAAAAACAGCCGGAACGGATTAAATGGTTTTCAATGCATTCCTATGGGAAATTTTGCTTCAACTTAAGAACGTTTCAACTTAAGAACACCATTCCAATACGGATTAAGTTCGTAAGTAGAGGTTCCACTGTAGTTCATCTTATGGTACATACCACTGTGTCGTGTTAAGTATGATTCAAATTAGGAAAGAAATCTAGAAAGCTGATCACGGTGTCTCTTTGATGCTTAAATTCCAGTCCTGTATCTGAAGCTTTCTTAGGTGTACTTCACTACTTTAACTGAGTGAACTAAATGATAATACCAAATACTGGCTTAGAATGTAAACCAACACGTTAAAATTTCTAAAGAAACAGGAAACCATGGGCAAGACCTGCATATTTACTTTCATTTTCTTTCTGATCAGCCTGCCAATTTCACCATGATTTCTAATTCCTGGTTTGCTTCTTTATCATAAATCATGATCTGTTCATTCAGATTTTGCACAAACCACAGTTCAGCTTCTTTAACTATGGTTTGGCATAATGTCCTGAGGCTCCCAAAGGCTTCTCCAGATTAAAAGGGAACCCAAAGGAGTTTCAGAACCTAGGGTGTGTATGTGTGTGGAACAGGAGACTTTTAATGAGTGATAAAAGCCTGTGACTAATGACATCACCAACTTACACAGGCGTCAATGTTCACAACAAGATTTCGGCCACTACCTCTTATCTTCACTTGATCCCCCTCTCAACCATTTGCTTGGACAGCATTATTTGTTCGTAGGAATACTTGTAGCCCAGCAAGGATTTAATAAAAATATTAATTCATGCAAGCATGGTACCCATGGTCACATCTTGAGCTCTTTAGTTACCACACCACTTATAGTTGGGAAGCCCAGTATACCAGTCTACAGTTGTTCTCTACCAGTGAGATTTTCACCCGCCCTGACTTTCAGTTGAAGGACAGCTTCTGTGGATCTGAGAGGCCCAAAAGGTCCAGCCCCCCACAACCATGCTGGACCTGGCAGAGGAATCAGTTCTGGTAAAGCTATTCATAGAATCATAGAGTTGGAAGGGCCCTATACAACCATTGAGTCCAAACCCTGCTCAAGGCAGGAATTCAAAACAAAGCACATCTATTAGCATATTATCATCCATAAATGCACTAATCCAATTGCAAATCCCAGAGCTTGCAAAAGTTCCATTTTTGAACAGCAATGCCCAGAAATCCTCAACCCCTATGGGCCAATGGCCATATTGGTTGGAGGATTCCTGTTGCTGAAATCCTGAAAAAGAAGAATGTTTCCAAGCTCTGGCAAACTTTGTAAGCATCTAGAACAATGGCCTATAGGACTTCTCCAATTCATTCAGTGCGGATATAAAAAAACAAAACAAAACAAAAAATGCATTTGGCATTCTGATTTAAAATATCAGATTTTTTTCTCTAAAAATTAAATCAATTCTGAGGAAAGAAAGCAAGAAGCAAAAAGATATAAATAAATGTGTAACTGGTGTGTCAGAAGCCAAGAACACTGGGTATTTGCAAGGGGGCGTCTGAGGTCACTGCAGCTAAGGAGGCAGCAGAGGCAGAAGCTGTATAGATGTTTCTATACAGCTGTGCTGGTTCTTCCTTGCCAGCCCTGTTTCCTGGGCAACTGCAAGGGAGGGATTGGCAGAGATGCCTCCAGCAGGCCATTTAGCCCCAGCCCAGGGTCGCAGGAAAGCAATGTGTCCATCTTGGTGGGGGAGATGGCACTCAGCAGACCAAAGGAGAAAAGGACTGCACAATGCAGACCAAAGTGTGGTCAGAATCACCACCAGATGAGATACCTGACATTTCCCTAGATTGGGCAACATAAACAGAAACCATTCCTGCCAAATCAAAAGATGGTCTCTAGCTCAGTGTGGATTTTTCAGATGCAGCACCGTAAACATCATGGAACAGAGGCATGTTTCCACAGAAACAGGGCAAGGGGAGCGCACAATTGTATTCTGGGCAACACGACAAGTGTGTTCCATCTCGTCTATAAAAACCAGCAATGTAACATAAACTCAGCAGCATTTCATGCTATATGTCATCAACATCACCGGTATTTGCCAAACTTTTCTAGCTTTGCAGAACTCTTTCCGCATAGAGTTCACTTCAGTCATAATGGGAAACCACAGCTCTCATTAAGTAAACGAGCTGGCACAAATTTTGGGCTCAAAAATAATTCCACTACCCCCACCCCACTCTGCATGGCCACAAAAAAAGAGAATGGTGAAAGTGCTCATTTTCATTTTTAAATGAACCGTAGCTGCCTTGGACAGCCCAAAACCAGGCAACAGCAGTATGTTAGAACAAACCACAGTCAAGCATGGTTTCGGACTATTACTTGTTCTAAGAAACCATAGAACAGGGAACTGCCACGGGCATGACTTACCTCATTAGTTGGATCTGATCGGGAGCTTTCCTCTTGCTGCTGATGACTTGGAGGTGCTGCAACCGATGCCCCAGCTGCTCACAAGTTGACAATTTGCTCCAGATGAAAGACAGGGGCCAGAAGGTCAAAACCCTAGATATAAGAGAAAGAGGACTTGAGTAAGAGCAAGCATGAGATTCCCACACTCTCCCGAAATCTGCAGCCAAAACCACCGGGGCATTCACACGTTCATTATTATGAGAATCCTTCCCGGTTCAGTGCTCTGTTTTTATACAAGTCATAGCTGTCCCCATTCTGGATATTGCCTGTGATTGGAATGAGATAAAAACAGTCAGCATTCCCACAACAGTTTGATTCACAACCATGTTGGGGCTTATTTGGCAATAATTCATAAAAAAAATAATTTACTAAAATGTTCAACAATTGAACATTCATTATTTCAATTGCCAAATAACAATTTACACTGATTTCTTTAAGCAATGAAGAGAAGTTAACTTTGTTTTAATTTGTTACTTTTGGTACTATTTGATTTTTGGTCATTTTTGACCAATACAGTAATTTTAAATTGTTTTATATACTAAATGATTCAATAATTGACAGTGTCAACTAATGGTTAACATTATAAAGTTCATAAATTTGTCTCAATGTTTTAACATTAACAGATCAGGTTAAGATTTTAAAGTTAATTCACTGGCAATACTTTTAACACTTCCAAGATCAGGGCGCATTGCTCCCCTCCCTAGGTAATATAAGCCCAATGAAAAGTGAGATTGCCAAGACATTTACTATCACATCTAGCCTGTCTCTCAGAAATACTCCATGGCAATATTTCGGCTAGCATGACAAAAATCAAACATTCCACAGCTCCTCGGAGGAAAAGCACTCTCTACAAAATAAAAGCACAGCTTTGGGGACTGAACTGTAGTACAGAAGTGAATATCTACTTACACTGTGCTAGCCTAGAACTTTTCTACCTAATTTACTACTTTTTCACAGCCTGGGAACTTTGATCCAGGAGCATTTAAACATGCCATCCCATATCTGCACCTAATATTGCCAAACTTGTTCTGTAGCCTTTAAAAGTACGGTGTCCATGTGTTTTGAACTCTGGACTGATGTTTTATGTCTTAAAATCTCAATAAATAATAACCAATCTTAACTTGGACAATTATTTTTAAAAAGTAACTTAGTCTCATTATGGCTTAGTGTATTTGACAATTACTTCATTGTTCTTACTCGTGGCATTACTACTTGAGCTCTGTATTCCTTTTCATTACTTTTTCTGGAGACAAAAACTTACAATTGGCAAGAGAATGGCATAAAACGTGAAAACGTGTCCTTAACAGTGTCTTTTAAAAGAAATTAGAAAATGTTACTGCTACACCAATATATTAAGTCTGTTCCTACTTGTTGCACTACTTTTGAAATTAATTTCACTACACTCTTGCTACCATTGCTCCTAAAACTACAACTTTGTTAGTCCCACCCCTAAAACAAGTACTTGGATACTTTCAGCCTCTGTAATCAACAGTGCAGCTAAGAGCAACTCCTGCTTCTAAATCAAGGCTTAGAAATAACTGTAATTCACTCGATTTAAATTACAGTGGTGCCTCGCTAGACGATTGCCTCGCAGGACGAGGAAATCGCTAGACGATGCCTTTTTGCGAGCGCTACTGCGCTTCGCAAAACGATGTTTCCCTATGGCGATTTTCGCTAGACGATGAGGTTTCCCCATAGGAGTGCACCGACTAGTGGTGAAAAGCTGTCAGTGCAGCTGTCAGTGCATTCCGATGGGGACCCGCACTCGCTAGACGATGTTTCTCTATGGGAAATTTTCGCTAGACGACTGCGTTTTCCCTTGGAACGCATTGAAGCGATTTCAATGCATTCCAATGGGAAAACGTGCTTCGCTAGACGATGTTTTCGCTAGACAGCGATCCTCGTGGAATGGATTAACATCGTCTAGCGAGGCACCACTGTATCTTGTGTTACAGCAGCCCAACGGATGAAAGGCTGCAGAGTCAGTTTGTTGATGTCAAAGCCTATGGATGGACATGATAAAATATTGTAGTTATTAAATTTATTATTATCTTGTATTAGTACAGGCAGTTGATTCATTCCCTATCAAATCTAAGAGAATTATGCTCAGGACTTGATTTACTGGGGGCCGGAGTGGGGGAGAACAATGCCGCAGCACTAAAAATAGGAACTGTGTTATAAGCCTTTTTCCCCAGAGATGTCATCCTGGTCTTCTCTTGATCCACTCTCCTCATCCCTTACCTCGTTTTTACATACTCCACAGTGCGAACAGACCTCAGAGGCCAGACATTCCCTTAGCATTTCAGTCTAGTTCTTTTTGCAAATATCTGGCCTGTGGCGGCAATCTCTCATCAACAGTCCAAGTAGGATGTCACCAGGATAGAGTCACGGACCCTTGCAGATACTCAGTCACACAAGTCTACCATTCAAAGACATGAATTATTAGGCATGCAGCTGAAGAAATCCAAGGAGAATCCCTGGGGGGCAATCCTTAGGATCTTTCCAGTGACGCTTCCCAAAATGTTCGTGAGATTTAAAATGTAAATATTCAGAACCCATCGCTGTCCATTCTACCTCAGAATATCAAATGCAATGTTGCCTGAATCCTTCTCAGCTCGCGTTCCTCAAGTTATTGCACACTCTGTTGCAGCCTGCCACTTCAGAGCAAAAGGCGTGATTGCTGCTCAACTGACTTGCCTGGTAGTCACATCCGAAGTGACAGAGGAAAGAATGTTTCGCTTGCTGATGGCCTCAAACAGTGGTTCTCAAACTGGGGTCCCCAGATGTTCTTGGACTGCAATTCCCAGAAGCCTTCACCACTTGCTGTGCTGGCCAGGATTTCTGGGAGTTGCAGTCCAAGAACATCTGGGGACCCAAGTTTGGGAAGCCCTGCCCAAAAAGACTCCAACTGAAGTGGTTAAGTGGGGAATCACCTTGGACTAACTGCTCTCCTAGGCACACGGAAATGGGAGACCCACAGAACCATATTTGGAAATGTTGTTTCTTTTACTCTTTTCTCCGATTCAGAATCACAGGACTTTATTTTACTAGGAGAGAACTCCAAAGCACAAAAGGAATACACTTGGATTTTATGTGGTCAATGGAAGGAAAGGTACGGAAGCATTCTTATTTTTTTCTAATCATACAGTTAGTGTTGCCAACTTTAATTTGTTACATTCATCTATTTAATGCTTTCTCATAGTCTGTTAATATCTCTGATTCATTGGGCACTGTTTACTTTAAAAAGTATGATTATTTTCAATATTTCAGATGGCCCTTTCTTTCCTAACACTTTCTTTTTGTGGAAAAAGGATGACTGTGAGCTAGCAATGAATTAAAGGCAACTAGTAACAAATCAAATAATTGATAGTTATACAGTTTGATTAAATTTTTAAAATAGCTGTCAGAAAGAACGGGGGAGAGATTATGTGTCTCGAATAATGCCTAGAGCAGAAAGAAAGAGCCCTCACGGATGTACAAAACTGTTTTCTGAATTATGGCTGGCCTATAAAAGAAAATTCTATTAGTATTTTTATATTTATCCTCTGCAGGACATGGTTTAGTTTTACAGATATGTAACAGATGCCAATTCTAACAAAGAACACAATAAAATAAACATATTACAACACTTAAAATGGAATCTCCTTATAGATTCAGTTATGTCTCCTCATCCTAGATCTTAGAGCTTGTTGCTTGTGTTTCCGCCCTTCATTTACAATGACAAACAGAAATGGTCATAATCACCCATCTCCTGAAAAGGACAAAAGCTGATCCCACAGCTATAAATACTCAACTATCCAAACAAACTGCACCAGAGCACAAACAGAGTTCTGACTCCTGTCCTCTGAAGATGCCGGCCACAGAGACTGGCAAAACGTTAGGAAGAACAACCTTCAGAACACGCCCAAAGAGCCCGAAAAACCCACAACAACTATCAGATCCCGGCCGTGAAAGCCTTCGAGAATACAACAAACAGAAATCTTAATTGTGAAGTAAAGAATTCACAAGTTCTGGCTATGTTCTGCAGTCACAGATTTTTATTATTCCATTAAACTGGCAGAAATTCTGTTATTTAGACTAATATGGCTATATGTCCACTGAATCAATGGAATTTATGGAGGAGTTGATTCACACATCCCCTTCGATTCAATGGGCCTACCTAGTTGTGATTTATGCTAAGCAACAGGTATTCAGACACTGATCAGTTGCTTGTGCAGGGTGACTGGCCATGAGGGCTAGGATATTGTAGTCCAAAAAAAGTAATTTTTCCAAGTTGTGGTCTTAATACAGATTTGTTAGATCACCGAGGATCTCAGTGCTCACATTCCTTCATCGTAAAAATGTCCAGTTATTTTTAAAGTCTATGGTTTGTCTTTTATTACCTATTAATATTAATATCTATAAGTAGCAATATAAATATCTATAAATTTAATACTGAATAACTATTATATGGCAACAGTAATATCTGGCCACCTATTTCACAACTTCCTTAATTGCTCTAATAGATCCACCACTGACATGGTATTTTCCTTCAGACAGTTGCAGGAGAAATGTAGGGAACAACGACAGCCACTCTTTGTGGCCTTCATAGATCTTACAAAGGCCTTTGATTTGGTTAGCAGGGACGGCCTTTTTAAAATACTTCCCAAGATTGGATGTCCACCTCGATTCCTTAAAATCATCATGTCCTTTCATGAGGAAATGAAGGGCACTGTAGTTTTTGATGGCTCAACGTCAGATCCCTTTGACATCCGAAGCGGAGTGAAACAGGGCTGTGTCCTCGTGCTGACCCTGTTTGGGATCTTTTTTGCTGTCATGCTGAAGCATGCCTTTGGAACTGCAACAGAAGGTGTCTATCTCCGGACTAGATCAGACGGAAAGCTCTTTAATCTCTCTAGATTGAGAGCGAAGACCAAAGTCCAACTGAAATGCATGCGGGACTTCCTCTTTGCCGATGATGCAGCCATTGTTGCCCACTCTGCTGAAGACCTCCAACAACTCATGAATCATTTTAGCAAGGCCTGCCAAGACTTTGGATTAACAATAACCCTGAAGAAAACACAAGTCATGGGCCAGGGCGTGGACTCACTTCCCTCTATTACCATCTCCACGCAAGAATTGGAGGTTGTTCATGACTTTGTGTACCTTGGCTCAACGATCTCTGACACTCTCTCCCTAGATGTCGAGCTGGATAAACGCATTGGCAAAGCAGCTACCATGTTCTCTAGACTCACAAAGAGAGTATGGCTTAATAAGAAGCTGACGGCATATACCAAGATCCAGGTCTATAGAGCCTGTGTCCTGAGTACACTCCTGTACTGCAGTGAGTCCTGGACCATTTGTGCACGGCAGGAGAGGAAGCTGAACATGTTTCATATGCGCATTTTTAGTATCACCTGGCAGGACAAAGTTCCAAACAGAGTAGTCCTAGAATGAGCTGGAATTTTTAGCATGTATACATTACTGAAACAGCGACGTCTACATTGGTTTGGGCATGTTGTGAGAATGGCTGATGGTCGGATTCCAAAAGATCTCCTGTATGGAGAATTAGTGTAGGAAAAGCGCCCTAGAGGGAGACCACAGCTGCGATACAAGGATATCTGCAAGCGGGATCTGAAGGCCTTAGGAATGGACCTCAACAGATGGGAAACCTTGACCTCTGAGCGTTCAGCCTGGAGGCAGGCGGTGCATCATGGCCTCTCCCATTTTGAAGAGACACTTGTCCAGCAGGCCGAGGCAAAGAGGCAGTCCCGAAACCAGCAAAATCAGGGAGCTGGACAGGGGACAGATTGTATTTGTCGTCAGTGTGGAAGGGATTGTCACTCTCGAATTGGCCTTCTCAGCCACTCTAGACGCTGTTCCAAGTCCTCTATTCAGAGCACGTTACCATAGTCTCTCGAGACTGAAGGATGCCTAATCTAATCTAATTGCTCTGCATTTGCTGAAATCTGTGAAGGATTTTAAAAGATTAATGATGCAGTAATTTCATCTGAGGAAGCCATGTCGATTTTTTACCAGCAGGCCTTAATCAATTTTTTAAAAAAATCTAGCCTGAATTATATCTTTCACTAGTTTACTTGAGTGAGAATACAGGTGAGGCCATTTTCTAATAATCTTTTAAGTTTTAGTAAGGTGGTATATAATTCAAAGGTCAACATTTGTCTCCTTTTAAGAATCCTCACGTTGATGTAGTAACCTTACTTGCCAGTTAGACCATCTCTACTAGGACTACTTCTTGTATTCTTCAGCCACAATGTGTGGAAGTTCAACAGATTCTGCAATGCCAAACTAACACATGTATGAATCTGTTTAGCTACATCAAATATGTACTTATCACACAGTTAAGACATTCATCAATGTTTGTACCTTCTGTATTTTTATCCTTCATTATCCTCCATCCAGTCATATGTATGTATAACTATATGCTTAATCTGACAAAGTCTAGGAAAGATCAGAGTTACTTTGTAATTGCCTTATCTTCTTTCAATATACTTTCTACAGGGTTATTACATAATGGCTTTGCTGCCTCTCTTTTCTAATTTTATGCTTTTGATGTACTTAGAAAGAAATTTTATTAGCAGTTTTTTATTTTTCACGATGTGTGTTTCGCTTGAACTGTGCTGCATTCAAACATCTAACAAGGAAATGTTCCACCGTGTTAATTTAATTTCTGATAAACGGCTTTAGTATGTTTGCCTAAAAGCTCATCTCACTGTATCTGGTGGAAATTACTTGCTAGCATAGTGTGTTTAGGATTACAGGAATAAAACACCTAAAATACATTTCAAGTTACTATACACAAGATGGTGCCACAGAGCAGCCTATAGCGGAAAGAGGCACACTACTGCGGATGGCTAATATTCAGTATAACAATTTAAGATTCTTCTGTAAATCTACACCAGCATTTAGCCTCGGTCAGACTATGAGAAAACAGCAAAATACATCTACTTTCCTATAAGCTGACACTCGTATCCAATGTACAGCCATGAAATTGATAAGCAGAAGTAGAATTTGTACTACCACTGAAAAACTGTATTGCTGCTAGGGAATATGGAAAGTTGCCTTACAAAGAACGTCAGACTATTTGTCCATCTAGCATACGTAGTATTATATTTTCTGACTGGCTGAAGTGTTCTATGGTTTGTGGCAGAGAGAGACAGGCCTTTCTCATCACTAAGAACGGCTGGACTGCTCAGTGATTTAGGTCTCTGGCTGCGAAGTCAGAGGTTGGCAGTTCAATCCCCCGCTGTGCCTCCTTAACAGGAGCTGGACGCGATGGTCCATAGGGTCCCTTTCAGCTCTTCAGTTCTACTACTTCTACTACCACTACCACCACTAAAACAACTTAATTAAGGGTTTGCAGAAGGTCAGCAGGGATCCCAGTATTCAGACAACAGCTCAGTGATCTAACCTCCAACTAATGATCTACCAAACTGTTACAAATCGGTCACCATCGGGCCTGCTGGAAATATTTTCACCCCATCTGTGTTCATGGACATCCACCTGCACATACAAGTCTGAAGCCCAAGACAAAATCCCCATTGCCTTAAAGGCATATAAATGTGTTAAAGAAGCTAAAAGGTTTAACACATCATACAGAAAGCATGAAAAAGCCAACTGTAATCTTCTATGACAGTACAGCTCAGTTTGAAACCTGTTGATGTATTCTGTTTCCCATAGCCCAAGGCTACACTTGCTGAGGTTTGCTCATGAATGCTTTAGCAACTAGCATCCTAATGGAATTAATCAAGCTGTCCTATGCCAGCTTAGAAACAAAACTTCCAATCCACAGATTCTGGCAACACAACATGATCTCACTTGACGGGCCTGCCCAGTTCTAGTGCTGAGCTTTATCGGCTAGAGCTTTTCAACTTCACACCCATTCAGAGTTACACTTGGAAGCCAGTATTTTGCCATTCTCCCAGGGCTTTCTGTTGAAAGCAGTAAAAGAACATAACGGGCCATTGCTACATTGCCAGATATGACACATGAAACCTGTAATCTCTGAGCAGATTCTGTAGCCCCCATTTCGGAACTTGGTATAAACAAGAAACCTGCCCTGCACATCTGGCCATGGATTTTGGAAATTTCAATTTTTCTGCACTACCCCCAGCTCAGACTCATGCGGAGTTAAAAACTGTCCTCTATGTGTGAGGTTTCAGTAGTCTAATAAAGGTATTGCCCTTCATATCTTCTGATTGTTATTTATCCTAGTGGATCATAGTTTAGGATTGGTATTTAAATTAGGATTCAATGCATGGTCTTAAACTGGGTTTGTAAGAATCCCAGGGATTACTTGAATTAGCCGCAGAGTAACAGCAAACAAACTTCCCTGGTGCCATCTGGAAATCAGATTGTTCATAACCAAAATACATACATAGACTCAAGGGAGTAGCTATTTTAGGTGCTATTCAACAGCTCACACCAGATTCAACTGTACACCTTACATCAGCAGTAGGGGAGGTTTGCCTCCACCGATTGTTTTGGCCTACAGTTCCCAAACCTCCTTACCACGGTCCATGCTCCATGGAACTTGGGAACTGCAGGCCAAGAATAGCGTGAAATAAAGTTTCATTGCTCTTCTTTTAAAATATGTGACAGAATCCTTTGCAATACACAGGTATTTCTTGACAGATGCCAACATGGAATAAACTAGACTAAAAAAATTGACTGTACTTAGCTTTAAATATTGTCTTTTAATGATGCAAACCACCATTGTATACTCATAGTTTTCAGATTTAAATATTGTCTTTCAAGGATGTAAGCCACCTTGGATCCTTTTTAAGGAGAAAGGCAGGGTCAAAATATTTTAAATAAAAATAAAATAAATGAACATTCTTGCACATTCTTGGGTCTAGCTACGCAGGAATGGCATGTCTGACTGATTCCGTTCTGTGTTTGAATTTGTTTCTGTTCACTTGATGAAACTGGCTCCATATCACACGACTTACCTGCTTTTACAGATTCCAGAGATAAGCGAAAGGAGGAATGTTATCAGCATACACACAGGTACAGAGGCCTGTTTCAACAGTTCCACAATAATACTGGCTTCGACTCCTTCTGATTGCCAGTGGGTGAGCTTAATAGGCCCCTCGTCATACCTATCTTTCATGAAAAGTAATCTGCTGTTTGCAACAGTGTCAAACACAGCAGCGAGTCTGGAAGTGTCTACACCATTCTGATCAGAAGAATGAAGTGGGTCCTGCAGAGAGTGAAGCTGAGAAAGCATCACTTTGCGCTGGTCATAATAAATTAAGACAATTTCATCTTCTTCATTGCCATTAGACTGGTTCCTAGTGGCCAAACAGCTCCAAAACTTGCTGTTTTTCTCCCTGCCGAGTCGGATCCAGGGGTCGTGTGAAAAGATGGCACCAAGATCTTCAAAGAACCTTTCCAAATTCTCTTCCTTGGTTTGTTTGCTGTTAGACCACGAGCCCAACACAGACAACTTGACTCGTGTGGCATGTTGCATTTCAGAGAGATACTGCTTCACCTGTCCAGGAATAAAAGGGAAGTGGATCACAGCCAGGATAACAGCGGAGTTCTGCTCTGGAATCCATCGTCCAATCAGAAGGCCACTTTCTGCTGAGGAGCAGCAGAAAGGGAAGAAGATCTTAAGCACCATGATAGAGAAACGTGGAAACTACAAAACCTAGAGATAAAGCACACATACGATTATACTCAGATACTCATGAGTCAAAACACTAATGTGCATGAAGATAACTTAAAGGTTGAGAATTTAACCCGAGCCCAAACAACTAAGACATGCATAGCTGCTTCTAAAACTGAAAGATAAAGCAACTGTCCTTTTGAGATGCTTGTTTTCAGCTGAACCACAGTGCAGGACTAAAAGTAACGGATGGAGAGTTAGATTTCATCTAAACTCGGGAAGAAACTTCCTACCAGTAAGAACTCTGTAACCGTTGGAAGAAATTACCTTAAGACTTGGTGGGCTTTTCTTTGCAGGAGATACTTGAAATGTTTTCTAGAACTTATTCAGGAAAGCAAACAGTAACCTACCTTTTAAGTTCCTTTGTTAAAGGCACGATAGCTGAGCCAGGAACAAAGATAGCAGGGCAAATGTTGTAGACACACACACACACCACTCTGAATTCCAAGGTGACACTAAAATCTCTATTTGCGTAACCAGAAATGAAATGCTGACCAGGAAATAAGCAAAACTGTCTCTTTAAATAACTCAGCAGCATCAAACAGAAACATCATTCCCGTGATGGGTGGGGGTAAGCCCAGAGATAACAACATCCGGCAATCATTGTCCTTTTCTGTCCTTCAACACCGCACCAGGCCTGCCATGTGAAAAACTCGAACCATCCCTCCGGGTGTATACTCTTGTGAGGGCCCAGTGATTAGAACTTTTACTGCCTCATGTATACAGAAGAGGGACGCCCCAGCTTAACCTTATTTCTCTTTAATGAAGTACAATAGAGCTATCTAATAGCTTAAGATTCTACATTTCTCTCCAGAAAAGATACAGGTCATTTGAATTGGGACATCTTTGCAGCCTGGCTGATTTACTCAGAGAAAACACCAGCCTGTCAAATGATGCTGCAGGAGGCAATGTGTTTTCATGGATGAATTCCCAGTCCCTTGAGGGCAGAAAAGCAATGTCTGTTTGGTACATGTCCCGTTATGTGTAGGAAGAAGATGACCACAATTACTGGGCTCAGGCCTCACTAGCCTTTTCTTTTAATAAGTGCTGAAGGGCCCTCTTTCACTGAAAAGAAGATGTAGACAGCTAGGAATAACTTAGGAGTGCCGTTGGGTACCAAGTGAGCAGCCTCACTCACCGTGCGATAATTCCTCTTCAGTCGACTGGAGCAGCATTCACTGAGAAACCTGCAGCCTCCACCTCCCCAAGCTTTGGCAACAGCACTTGCTCCCAAACTGGGGGGCATGAAGAAATTCTAAGGGGAGCACAAGACTAGGATATGTTCATAGCAGCAACATATTTCTATGACTTGAAACATTTTTTAAAATGTCACATTCATTTTGTTTCTGCCTTATTTCTCAAGGCACGTTATATTTTTATTTATTTTTGTGACAAGAAAAACTATTTGTCCTTATTTTTAATTTTTTTCTACCGTTTGTATTTATATTGAATTACAAACTGTATTTTTTGTAACGAAAAGTGGGGAGGTGGGAGTGTTTCTCGGATATCAAAAAGAGGGCAGGAGCTGGTGACTTTGGCCACTGCTGGTCAGGGTGGATAAAAATCAAATTGAGTTAAATCATGATTGAAATCAAGATTTCAATTTAAAAATCTGACTTTTAAATTTAAATTGTGATTTAAACCAAATCCACTCTGCTGCTAGTACAGAGGGCCAAACCTGAGCTTCCAAGAAAGCAGGATCTCGGAGCAGAATCACACACTGTGGCAAATCCATGCTCCAAAAATGGTGTCTGCAGAGCAAACACGAATGCAGGGACAGCAATAGCTTTTGAGGGAGTGCAAGAAAACATCATCCCAGATCCACCAGCTCTCCCCTTCAACTGCTCACTCTCAGCTATTTTTCTTTTGGCCATACCGTGTTTTTTTTTTGTTCAAATAGGAAAAAATTAAAAACTGAAGATAGCAGAACAAGGGTGAACCAGCTGCAATCTTGAAGAACATGTTGGACTATATTTCCCATCTGTCCTCAACAGTATAACCAGTGGTAAGGATGTTGTGTGTTGCAGTCCAAAAGATCTGTACAGCTGCACTTTGCCCACCCCTGTAGTGGAACATTTGTTGGGAGGACAGCAGTCAGTGGGTAAGTGTCTCTCACTTGTCTCCTGAATCTGCCTAGTGGTTTAGGCACCTGGCTGTGGAGCCAGAAGTTGGGAGTTTGATTCCCCCACGGTGCCTCCTTGACAAGGGCTGGACTTGATGATCCATAGGGTCCCTTCCAGCTCTGCAGTTCCAAGATTATTCTTATTCTAAATGCTTTGTGAAGAATATAAGGGTTTGGGACAACTTTATATTTTGCTTGCAGTGGGCTCTGGCTGCTACAACTCCCATAATTGAAAAGAGATGAAATACTAAGTCTAGAGCAGCAATTCTCAATAGGGCCATATGGCCCCAAGGGGGTCCTGGCACATCTGAAGACTGGAAACATTTCTTCACATACCATCCTCGTTTGTTATACGACTTACACAATCCTGATTCGGCCTATATTTCTTTCATCTTATGTTTATGTGGCCAAAAAAAGGATGAGAATGGCTGGTCTACTCTAGATCAAAAAGAACACTGTGTGAATGCACAGGAGGATAACACAAAACCCGAAAAAGAAACAAACAAGCTTAAGGCATTATTGAGCACAGCACACAAATGCAAAACAGTGAACTGAAAGTTCATTCAGATCTGCAGTATGCCTAAACAGCACCAGAATATGCTTATTAAGCCATTGGGGGGGGGGGGTGGTTCATAAAAGCTCTTTATTGTCTGGATACTAGGACCTCAGAGTAATGAAAGGTTAGTTTAAAAGCAAGTGCTGATGCTGAACCAATAGAGCCACCTCTGTTCAAAGATTTTTTTGTAATATTTGAAAAACCTGCACAATCTCTTTCATTAGAGACAAAATGATTACATGTATACATCATATCAAATAATATCTTTATCATACTGTTTTCCACCCTCTGACAACTTCATCGGTGTAACAGGAAGCCCTATTTCAATTCTACAAAGAAACCTTCAGATTGGGCATCTATTGAACAGATTAACTTGCTTTTACAGTGGACTCTCGACTTACAGAAGGCTCGACCTGCAGACTTTTCGAGTTACAGACTTCTCTGGCCGCAAAATTTAGGTTCGACTTGCGGCCGGAGAATCGACCTACAGACTGGAAAATCAAACAAAATGGACCAAAAACGGCCGGTTACGGATTAATCGGTTTTCAATGCATTGTAGGTCAATGGAGCCTCGACCTACAGACTTTTCGACCTGCAGCCACCCTTCCAATACGGATTAATTCCGTAAATCGAGGGTCCACTGTATATATTTTTATCTTTTTAAACCACCCTTATTTCCAAAAGAGAAAACTTAGGGCAGCAAAAGTTAAAAAGTACATTCTACAACAGAAATCAGACAGAACTCAAACAATTCAAGACAACTGAGCTCAAGAAAAAATAAATGGATAAAGACGATATACACAGCGAGCTTTAGAACTGAGCAGGCATTTGAACTTAAGCCACCTGAGATTAATTCCAGAACTCAATTTACAAGAGATAGTCAATTCATTTACACTTGGGACCCTCTGCTCTGAAGATAGCCAGGTGTGAGCCAGTACTATATTTGCTACACAGACTAACAAGAGATACCTATTTTGATCAGACAGCTGTACTCAAGCACGGCATTACATAATTATAATTACAAATATACAATGCTTTTAGTGTTCAAAGCAAATTATAAAAAACCAAAAGAGAAGACACTGAATGCAACAAAACAAAGAGGAATGAACTGAAGTTCCAAAATCAATTCAAATCCCACATATTTTTAAAAACAAGGTTTCCTTCCTTGGAGATACAGTAGTAAGCAATCTGGAAAGTTAACTCCTTAACTCTATTTTGTTATTTTATGGTTTTGTTACTGTTGTAAACCGCCCAGAGTAGCCTTGGCTGCCAGATGGGCAGCATATAAATCAAATTAAATAAATAAATAAATTTCATTGCTGTATGTGTACCTTATTATGCCACAGCCCATTCACTGGGTCAGGCAAGCCCTGATTACAGAATCATCTTAATTAACATTTGATGCTATAGGTTCTTAACTTGTGGTCTGTGGACCTTTGGGGGTCTGCAATATCCTCACAGGGAGTCTGTGAAGGCTTGAAGAAATCTTATGATCTTTTGCAATTAAAACAGAAAGCAAGCAAGCAAGAAAAGGAAATGTAGAACAAAGTCATAATTTCCCGTGCTTATTTGTGTAAAACTTTTGTGTAGGCTTTTCTAACCTACCACCTCCATTAAAAACAAACAAAAGGAAAATGTGGTTATAAAAATAATTGTTTGATAACAAATAACTGTTTGATATTTCTGCACACGGCGAGAAAATGCAAGTGAATGATGCTGAGTGGCTGAGAGACAGCACATGACACTTCTTGCTCCAGAAGCCATGGGAAGAGAGGCGGAGTAAGTCACTGTCAGTGTAAGTGTTCAGACAGACTTTGCGGTTGTGTCATCTAAAAAAGTGTCGCCGTTATAGCAAGGAATATCTGTCGATGAGACCCTTCATGAGAAACTTTAAATTTATATTTGACACATTTCAGGGATTTAAATCTTGAGTTAAGTCTTGGTCTGTGGCAACAAAATATATTTAAAGGGGTCCATGCTTAAGTAAAGGTTAAGAACCACTGCTTTATAGTGTTCAAAGGCAATCATAATCACCAAAGCAGAGTCCTTGCACCTCAGGCTCATTTAATATAAAGCTACAGCTGCCACCTGCTCACCCATCCTCTTATGTCTCAGTCTCCAGCAATGTTAGAGAAGAAATATAGCATGTCTCCAGAAACGGAATTTGATCCATGAAAGCTCATGTTGAAATAAACCTGTTAACATTTCAAGTCCCATAATATTTTGCCTTTCTTTCCTTCTCCCCCAAGTCTAATTCTGCCACTATGTTAGTCTGTCAGTTAGACACACTAATATATGTCTTTGAACATTGTGCTCAGTATTTCCATTCTAGCGGTGGCTATAAAGTGGGAGCTGGGGCAATGACATCACTTCATCTTCTTTGAATATGATGAAGGAAACACATGAAGAGATGTGATGTACCTAGCATCATATCATCATACCAATATTGTACCCAAAATCATATCATCAGGTTCAAGGGCCTTCCTCCCATGAGTAGCCCATGCCATATTTCTAACAGTAGGCCTTTTCATGTTTGGAATGTTCTTCCTACACAGGCTTGTCTGACCCCAACTTTCCAGTATTATTGGAAATAATAAAGACAACAAGAACAGATTATACACACTGTCATTAATGCCAGATGAATAGACACATTTTAACCTGCCACTTCCCTCTTTCTCCCATGCCACAAGCCTGAAGATACTACCATTTGATCATATTTAAATAGGGCAGAAAAAAGCTTTTTTTCCTTTTACAACAGAATGAAATCCCAATTCCAATGAAAAACTTAAAATACTTGAGAAAGAGGAACACAGTCCAAAAGTGCCAAATAGCAGAGGGCAAAGTAACCAAATATAAAAGGAATCAGGTTTTTGTACCTTACTCTGTAGCTGAGAAAAACATTTCAGCATATTGGGATTTGGGGGTGTAAATCTAATTGCTATGTCTCGCTTTTCTCCTTCAGTGGAACTTAAGGTGCCGTATAAGTGCCAGCTCCACACCTTGCTTCCTTTTGATACCCATTTAGAATTGTCAACTGATGATAGGGGTGGGTAAGTGGAAAGAGAACTAGCCTAGCTGCTCCTATTTGTTAGCTTTAAATATTGTCTTTTAACCATGTAAGCCATCTTTGTATACTCATTAGTTTTAGCTTTAAATAAGCCACCTTGGGTCCTTTTTAAAGAGAAAGGCAGGGTAAAATTTTTTAAAATAAATAAATAATCAACTGCTTCCGTGCAGTCACTAGAAGAGAAAACCTTTCAGATGTTCAGAGATTCTGAGCTGTCCATGGCGGATCAGGAAAGAGATCTTGGTGTGCTGGTGGACAGCTTGATGAAAGTGTGGTGAGGGCATCTGGCCTAAATGCCTTGAAAATGGGACGGGACAGATTTCTGGAGGAAAAGTCCATCGCAGGTTACCAGCCATGATGGGGATGTATAATCTCCAGGCTCAAAAAGAAAGTACCTCAAAATGCCAGATGCAGGGGAGAGGGATCAGGAGACAGGTCTCTCGTTGTCTTGTGGGCTCCCAGAGGCATCTGGTGGGGCCCCTGGGAGATACAGGAAGCTGGACCAGGTGGGCCCTTGGCCTGATCCAGCAGGGCTCTTCTTAGGTTCTGAGGCTGGAACTCCCACCATCCTTCACAACAGATTATGCCAGCCAGTACAGATGAGAACTGAGGTTCAAAAACACCTCGAGGGTCAGATTATTTATTTACCCTGTTTCCCCGAAAATAAGACCTAACCTGAAAATAAGCTCTAGTAGGATTTTTCAGGATGCTCATCATATAAGCCCTACTCTAAAAATAAGCCCTAGTTAAGTGAAACCCCACCCTCCACCCTTGTGCAGCAACCAGAAGATGACATGACTGTATTTGAATTAATGTAGATTGTTGTACATGAAAAAAATAAAACATCCCCTGAAAATAAGCCCTAATGCACTTTTGGAGCAAAAATAAATATAAGACCCTGTCTTATTTTCTGGGAAACAGGGTATTTAAAAAATTTTGCCCCACCTTTCTCCCAAGAAAGGACTCAAGATGCCTGACATCAATAAAACACAACATCAAAGCTCAAAACAGTCAGTTATCCAAATATTCAACGAAATAATAACATTATTTCGTTGAACGTTAGGTAAAGCATGAGTAAAACAGATTTAGAAGCAACAAAATGCGAACCATCTTCTTTTAAAACCTCTCCTAGACAGTCTATGGGAAAGTCTGCCTAAGGAGAAAGGTCTTTGTCTGCTGGCGGAAGGGCAGCATCGAGGGGGCCAGCTTGGCCTCCCGTGGCAGGGAGTTCCACAGGACATGGAGAGAAACATGACAGAATCTCCTAACAGCTCTGAAAGGCGCACTTGCGGGAGCTGCGTCAAATATGAAGCCCGCCGGAAGCAACTCATCCCTCGCACTCGCTCCCTCCTCTCCTTCCCAGTCTACACAATTTCCACCACGGCCAACGTTTCTCCTTTCATACTTACTTTCCTTCGCTTTTTCTTTCAGCAGGCGCCTCTTCCACCTGCAGGGACAACAAAAAGCAGGCCCCGCCGCTTGACTTCAAGCCACTTCCGGGTGCTGTCGGCCGGTTGCTAGGAGACAAGGTTCTCCTCTCAATGTGTTCCGTACAGATTCCTAGCTGTGTTGAATTGGCGTTCCTAAGCATTGAAGTTCCGTACCTAATCGAAGGCGGGAGCACCGCAGCGTATAGACACTTCAAATAAATAAATATGAATAAAATTCTCCCTATAGAGAGGCCTCCTGATGAGCTGAAAACAGTTTAAGCCGCTTTCTGTCACTCCTAGTTCTTCCTTTGCCCCTCTGTGGACAGCCTGCTCTTTTCTCTCTGGCTTTTCAATTTCTATCCATGTATCTCACAGACAACCTTGAATGTTGGACACATTTTTGTATTGTTTTTAAAAAGACTTTCCGTTTGGCTGTCACCTTTTATTATTATTTTTATTCCCCTTTTAAATTCCATTAAAAAAGAAAACGCATGGCTACCTGTAAATAAAATCTTACCCCAAAATTCAGACGATTTCAAGCACTAACCCTGTGTTCCTTTATACTGATACTCTGGAAAAAAAAACCCAGGATATTATATATTCACCTTGAAGCTTTTAGTTTCATACCAATCTGATGAGGCCTCCTGGTTGAAATATGAGAGAACAGACCCCCTGAACAGCAAATTACTCTTGGCTAGTCACAGTAGTAAAAATATTTTCTCTACAAAACCAGGGAATATGAGTAAAATTCAACCGTTGCTGCCACACCCTGTGTGAGAGCCACACACCTCCCTTCCAGTGCATCTGCTTTTTTCTGATAAGCTTCAAAACTGTTTTCATAATTCTCAGAAATGTGATCTATGACTTTGAACCCTTTTGTCAGAAGCTGATAGCGATACAGGATAGATCTATGCTATTATGCATGTCTTATTTGTGACAGTCCAGCTTCTGCAATGAGGTCCTCTTTTTTTTTTTACATTGTTTGCACACCATTAGTCTTGTACAAAAAGAAATACAGATGTGTTATAAGCCATAGAAGAATAAAGGACAGGAAACAACATGGTTTATAGCACTCTTTTATTATTTTGACCTATTCAACACACTGTTATGGTCTAATATCAGGTTATGATTAGATAACTGCATTTAAATTTATTCTAATTGTTACTATTTTCTGTGATATTCCAGTAGTTCCCTCTCCACAACACTCATATACATTGGAGAAAAAGTACTCTTTAATAATACATTGGCAAAGACCCTTCCTATTTTGTACAAGGATGGAGAAAATCTGAAACAGAAATGTATGCACGTTTTCCAAGAAAGAAGTTTCTCTAAATTCAGTGAGACTTCCGTTGGAACGACACATTGCAGATAATCCACAGTAAACTTTTTACTGTCTGTTAGCTGCAACTCAGAGAGAAAATGGATATCACACGCATGTGTGTGACATAAATGGAGCTGCTGGATGCTCTCCAGGAAAGAATCATGCTTGCCAGCCAGTGCCAAAGTAGCTGGGAAGCCTCCCAGCGCTGGCCTTCTGGCAACATTGTTTTTTTTAATCCAGGAAGTAAGCTTCAATGACTCCATTTTTGCCATACAAGGAGCAGGCTGCAGACGTTGGGGAGTACATGTTGCCACTACCGCCGCCACTCTGCTCCCTGGCCATTGCCACCATCCAGCTGCCCAGGGGAAAAGAGCCTGAGTGTGTTTTAAAATGGCACCCCATGTGAAGGCATGTGAAGGGGTGAAAGTTGCTTCCCATTGACACCAGTTTGAGGCAAACGTTTAATTCCAGCCTTGCTTTCACTATACCAGTAGGACTGCATCCTGACTCTGCTGTACATTTGACCTTTTGCGGAATCACCAGGTTAATAGTTAGTGAACAGTTAACAGGTTAACAAACAGTTAACAGGTTAACGAACAGTTCGGCTTCTTTTGTCTGTTTCCCATGTGATTACAAAATGCATTTTGTCAGCTCTCTTCAAATAGTTTCCAGGAAACAATTTCATGAAGTTGGGGGCAATGTCCACTCACCATAAGAGGGATTGTGGAGGTGAAGAACTGGAATAGAAAAAAAAAAAATGATACAATACAGGTGCCTTGTAGGAGATATTTAAGAGTAACTTACCAACCCAAGCAGGTGGGATAGCCCATTGACCTGGAGCGCTTGCAGTTCAGGAGATTCTAGTCTTGTCTCTCAACTGCTACCAGAAGATGATGCTCATAAGCCATTTCTGAGTACTCTATACTTAGGAAGCTCTGGCACAGCACATAATTACTCTTATACCAGTCCAACCACTGTCACCAAGGGAGCTTGTAGCCACAGACTGAAGAGGATTTGCTGAAGGGTTTTGTAATGACAACCCTCTCAAACCTGGCTGGAACAGCCTCTACGCTATTTAGGAGAAAACATCTGGGTACCTCACTTTGAAAATACAGGATAGCTTTAATGGATTTTGGCATTTGGTAGTAATTTACATCCAGATGTTCCTATCAGTGATCGATGCCGAAACAAGTTCTACAATTTTTCTTGCTCATCACAAGGTGGTAAATGCGAGTAAAAATCGAATAGGGTTTGAAGCAACATCTTTTTCTTCTTCTTCAAAGCCTCTAATATAATATGTTCTCTTTTGAGAGTTTTGTTTTTTCCCCAAGGAGAAGTAACATCACCTCACGGAGCCAGAGCTGAGAGTAAGTTCGTTCTTGAAACAAGAGAACAAGTGTTTCTAGCTATTGACAAAGACATTTTGGATGCTTTATTGTACAGTTAACCCACCTCACATACAGAGTTTTACGGAAAGTTCAGTCAGCGCTGTAGTCTATGTATAGCTCTCCAGTTTAGGTTCACCTTCTCTTTTTCCTACTACAAGAAATCAGTTTAGAAGTGAAAGATGGAATAGTTACTTTTCTTAATGGTAGGACTTAGAACTGTTCATCTAGAGCTCCACCGGCAAAATTTATTGAGAATTGTTTTATTTAATGTTATATTCGTTTCTTTATTGATTTATTTTATTGATATCCCACCTTTCAAGCAAAACGGGGACTCAAGGCTGCTGGACTATCAATTCAGCACCAGCTGAGGGTGAGCTTGTGGTCTCCCTGTCCCTCTGTCTTATGTTTTCCATGCCTGTTTCGGATAATGCTGCTTTCTTTCCTGTTTGGCTGAAGTCGACTCTATGACAAAAGGTATCACTTGCTGTAATAAGTCCATGTCATCACTAGAGCAATTTAATACATCCTTTGACATTTGAATATGCTGTTGGGTGAGGTAGCGTGACAATAAAATTGACATAGTAGATTGATAAATGTAAGGTGTGATGATGGCGAATCTATTCTGCCCTGCCTCGAGGTCCTAGAGTCTAGGAGTTAGAGTGGGGCTGTCATCATGTATAAAATGAAGGTCAGAACTGTAATGGGGCCTCACACGGTATTTGAAGACTTTAACATCGTTGTCTCCGCTATCGGTCACAAAAAGCAAGCCCTGGGTGGAACAAGCGATTCCTGTTGGCCTCTGAAGACCTTTAGAGACCAAGCAGATTGGAGAGCCACTCCTGGGAAACAGATGTACACGCTGGTGCTGTTCATCCGCTACCATGATGTTGCCTTCTCTATCAGCACAGACGCCGGCAGGATTTCCAAACTGGTGGCCGTATTTACTGCTGATGGAGGAGAGCAGTTTGTGACTGCTGTTGAACAGTTTGACATCTCCACATTCTTCGCTGACCACGAATCCTCCTTCTGGGGCTGAGCACACATAGCGTGGCCCCTCCAGGTTGGAGACAGAGTGGGTGCCTTGCATCTTGAAAGCACGGTCCAAGGCAAAACTATGAACCTTTCCTTCTGTGTAGTCTGCCACCAGTATTTTTCCGGATGCATCTACAGCAATACCCCTAGGAGAACAAAACTTCCCAATTCTTAGCCACTCACCCTTGGAGAACTTGGAATGATGACTGAAGATGTGGATAGTTCCATTCAGCAGGTCTGTCACAGCCACCATCCCTGCCCTGGTGACAGTCACATCCTCTGGCAAAAATGTCTCCTTCTTCTTCCATTCTACACATGACAAGGCCTGAAATGTTTGGCCTGATTGGTGGCGGATCTGGACGTTGGGTGCGTTTTCACTAGTCACGTAAATAGATCCATCCAGTGAGCAGTGAATTCCACATACGCTGCCATAATGTCTACCATTGGGGTTGGGGATTTTGTGAACCAAGTCATTCTGCCGGTAGTAAAGGTGGTTTTTTATATTGTCCAGGTCATGGCATATGGTCTTGGCTTTCTCTGCCAGTTGGTGAACTTGCTGCTCTGTAACCATGCCCATGCCAGGGTGGCTGCTCAGGAGAGGACTAGCTTTCTGAAATGTGACATCAGATTTAACTTGGAGGCTGTAGACGGCCTTCAGAAGCTTCTCCTTGCGCTGTGCATCCTCCAAGGTATAATCCATGCTTTCCCTCTGTCAAAAAATCAACACAGTGGCTATAAAATTGTAGCATATAAAGGCATGTTTTGAACTTGCTACTTCAGCAAAGATTTTGAGTTATTATCTTAGACATCATAGGCATTATTCCAATACTCAGTAATTACAGTACATATAAGGAACATTGGAAGCTGATTCATGTGTGGTGCACTAGTTAGGGGTGTGTGTGTGTGTGTGTGTGCATGTGTGTGTGTGCGTGTGTGTGCGTGCGTGCGCGCAGCATTCTGGGAGTTCAAGCCCACAGTCCCATACTATAGACACCTACATTTTGCTCACCTGGATGACGGCCTATTTCCGAGGCTGCATGACTGCCTCAGACCTTGTTTCCCATTGTTAATGTACAAAAAAAGAAGTCACTGCAGTACTTCCAGGCAGTCATAGTCTCGCTGCTGGTCAAAAGACACGGCACAACTGTTCCATCTTTTCCACACAGATGGAAAAAATGGTGGGGAACACAGGTAGGTTGGTGGAAGGCAACAACATATGGACTCCCCACCCCAATAAAATTCTAGTAAGGAAGCAGGACAGTAGCCAAATGGCAGCCTTAAACTCAAAGGGGTAAAGATTAATCCAGAGAGGATTCTACCTCTCGAACCAGCATGGTATAGGGAAGAGACTCAAGAGACCCACATTGAAACCCCTGCTTGGCCACAGAAGCTCACAGGTGTGTGTATGGCAATAGTTAACCACTCCTTGAACATCTTACATACCTTTGAAAACTTTATTAGCATTGCCATAAATTGAGAGCCTGTTCATAGCACATAACAACAACAAAGCGTAAAACTAATCGTACTCTTGAGAAAACAGCTTTAAGGCAGTTTTCATATAATCTAATTACTATCCTATTTGATTGGCTGGCTAGGTCAGTGGTTTAGGTCTCTGGGTGTGGAACCAGAGATTGGGAGTTCGATTCCCCACTGTGCCTCCTGGGAGAAGAGCCAGCCTGTGTGGCCTTGGGCAAGCTGCACAGTTCCAGGGTGCACCCAGAAGAAGGGAATGGGGAAACCATTTCTGTGTATTCTCTACCTGGAAAACGCTGAAAAGGATCACCATAAGCCAGAATTAACTTGATGGCACATGATTATTATTACGTACTATCTATCTGAAGAGGGGTATCAAACTATATCTCTGGCAGAGCATGAAAACACTATATTTTTAGACCACAACTGGGAACTGTAATTTAAAAAAAAAATCCAAGCCCTGCAGGTGGATGGGTGTACCCATTCAGATTGTTTCTCTGTACCCCTGACTGGACCATTAGCCCAAACTATCAAACTACAAGCTTTAGAAATAAAAGTTTAGCTAAGACTGTAGGGAAGAAATGTTTAAAATGGTTTACCTCTGATCAAAGCACTTCTGCTTTCTACTTGAGCACAGCTAGAGGTTGGACTTGTTTAGAGTTCTGGAATTAAACTAGACTGTTTCGTTTCCATCTACTGCTGCAATAGGTTCCCCAGGGCTTTGTTGTTAGTGACAGGAAATCCTCTCACCTTTCCTGCCAATGGTTGCGTCAACAGAATTGTTTTGCCAGAGCAAACCTGAGGAAACTCACCTTAAAGTACATGAGAAAACCCCTCGCCACACCCTTGTGGGGCAAGGCTCCATTGGTGTAGGGAAGCTGGATGTCTTTTTATGGAGGGGGGGTGGACTTTGAGAGGATCAGTATATAATGAATGTTGCCCACTTATTGCATGGAATAATAACAGCAATTTGCCACATTGGATACTGTTGAAATCATGATCATGTGCATGTGGATAAGAAATGTTTAATAAATAAAGTAAAATTAAGATAACATTCTAGAGCAGCCTATAACAGTGGTTTTTACACTTCTGGCTGATCTTGGCTGATCTCTTTCTGACTTTTTACTTCTGGGGTCCATGAGCTCACTCCACAGAGCTCAGAAAAGCACAGCCAGATTTGGTGCCAGTTTCTAAGATTTGCGGTTCTAAAAACTGACATTTCCAAACAATGTAGGTGTGAGATGACACCTATATAATGACTGTTCGAGCTAGAACTGCATTCTCTTGGTTTCATGCCAAAAGAGTAAGACAGAAAACAGTTAAAATTCAGGATGTGTGGGTGTTTTGCTTGTTAGTATACAAGGGCACCATGCTGTTTGTAGTGAGCTGTGTATATATGAGGCTTTATAAAGTACAAAATAACATGCTCTTGTAAAATTTGACATGATGGAAGAAGGGGGGGGGGTGAAGGCAAGGTTAATCAGGGAAATAATGTAAGGTTGCCAAATATTAGTGAGGCGTGTAAAAGAACAGCTTCGTTCACAAACATTTATTTTCTGCAGGAAATGAAAGGTGTATGCTTGGGGAAGCTTTTGAGGCTGAATTACCAGGGCCTGATGAAAAAGTGGATTCAGTCTGTATCACATCATTATAAATGATGACTATTTCACAGTCAAGACTTTTTAATTAGATTAAACTTCAGTTGTAATTAAAGTTAGCTTGGCTTGGATAGCTCAGTTTGTTTTGGTGGTTCGTGTCGGTTTGTTTTTGGTCGAAGAGGGTGTTTGAGGCTTCTCAGCCCCGCCTCCTCCAGCAGGTGCCCACTCAGAGGCAGCACCTGGAGGAGGCGGAGCAGGGAAGCCAGGCATGCTGAGTGGGCACCCACCAGAGAAGGCGGGGCTAGGAAGTGCCAAATACCTGTTCGGCTGAAAAACGAACTGGCACAAACTGCTGAACCAGCGGTTCGTGCCCATCTCTAGTAGTGATTCTGCACGAACATGGTCCACTGCACCTTCGCATCTAAAATTTGGAATTTGGAACTGAATCCACCTTCTCCTCAGTTCAGCGTCCCTGAGTTGTTGGGTCTGAGCCCCAGAAGTTAGTTTTTGGCCAATTTCTCCAACAGCAGTGGAAATCAAGCTGACAAGTAAACAGGGTTGCCTCAGCTGGACCCTGGCAAGTCTGTGGGAGACTTCCCCCCCCCCACCTGTTTTCTGGAAAATAAAAGCATCTCCCACGGCAACGGTCTCTGACCTTTTGTTGCGCTGTTGTTGCTTTAATCACCGAGAATAAACAAACATACAAACTCAGCCTCTGGCACCCATTCACCTTTCCAGGGCTGAAGGCCTGTCAAGGCCTGTTTGAAAGCCGCCCCCAAGCGACACCTTAGCCATGGGACGGCATGGTGGTAGGCATTGCGCCCATGCCCTCTTTCCCCTTCAGCAGGCAGCACAAAAAGGATCCCTCCCCTTCAGTGTCTTCACGAACGATGGCCTGTAAATCAGATGTCAATTTTAATTTCACTTATTTATTAGATTTTTATTCTGTCCTTCCACTGGGAAGGAAGCTTCAACTGCAAGATAAAGATGAGTAAGACTGCCGTATTTCAGGGCGCTGGTGAAAGCCAAAGGGGAATTGCTGTATCTCTCCAGGACTCCAATCAGGAAGTCAGTCGGTCATATAGAATCATGGAATAAGTGAGTTGGAAGGGGCCTCTAAGGCCATCCAGTCCAACCCCCTGATCAATGCAGGAATCCAAATCAAAGCCACTCTGATAGATGGTTGTCCAATGCCTCCAGCGCTCCTTTAGGAAAAACAGTTCTCTATTTGAAACATTACCCTCTTTTTTGGTGACTTTCAAGTTGTTACCTCACCTCTCAGTGAGTTTCCAGCAGGAAATGAGGTATGGGCAAATGTATCTAATCAGCCTTCTCTCATTGTTGAAAGTAAAAAAAATTCCAATGAGGGAGTCATTTTATAAGAAAAGATGTAACCCACATACCCTGATATAACTACTGATGAGCGGCAGGAAGGGATATGGTATGACATGTCAGCTCCACATGAATTTCAGACATGAGGTCTGTCCCAAGAGTGGACATTCTGAAAGCACTGCTCAGACCATTCCTGATTGTTGCCTAGCTAGATATTTCAACAAAGCTACAGTGCCCTCTGTTTATTTTCTTTTTATACTTACTCATTTTCAGTAAGCTGCAAAAACATGAGAGACGGAGTATTTCAGAGAGTTATTATTATTTATTTATTATTTATTTAACTTATATGCCGCCCACACTACCCAGAGGTCTCTGGGCGGCTTACAACATTTAAAATACAATAAAAAGACAAAACAATTAAAATGCAATGAAAATATATACTCTAAAAATTGCCATCGGACCCACAGCTGATATCATTTCAATTAAAAGCCTTCTGGAACAGGAAGGTTTTGACCTGGCGCCGAAATGTCATCAGCGTCGGCGCCAGACGAATCTCAGTCGGGAGGGCATTCCATAGTCTGGGGGCAGCTGCCGAAAAGGCCCTTTGTCTACAAGCCATCCCTCTTACCTCCTTGAGGGACGGCTCTTTCAGGAGGGCCCCCTGGCTAGATCTTAACTGCCGGGTAGGTTCATATGGAAGGAGGCGGTCCTTCAGGTATCCAGGGCCCAAGCCGTTTAGGGCTTTATATGTCAAAACAAGCACTTTGAATTGGGCCCGGGCAGCAACTGGTAGCCAATGTAACTTAAACAGAATCGGCTTGATATGGTCCCTAGCGGCCCCACCACTCACCAGCCGCGCAGCTCGATTCTGGACCAGTTGCAGTCGCCGGACTGTCTTCAAAGGCAGCCCCACGTAGAGCGCATTGCAGTAATCTATGCGAGATGTTACCAGTGCGTGTGTAACTGTCATGAGACTCCACTTGTCCAGGTAGGGCCGTAGCTGGTATAATTTCCGCAGCTGAAGGAAGGCGCCTCTGGCCACCGAGTCCACCTGGGCTTCCAGTGTTAGACTGGGGTCCAGGAGCACCCCCAAGCTGCGGACCCTGTCCCTTAGGGGGAGTGTAACCCCATTCAGGGCAGGGAAATGGCCCTCCAGCCTGTCCGGTGAAGCACCCACTAACAGCACTTCCGTCTTGTAAGTGACGTTATTAAACACCATGCTGTATTTATTTTTCTGATTTCTATCCCATCATTCTCCCAATGGTTACCTACTCACAATCGTATGTGATAGAGTGAGCAGTGGTATATTTCCACTAGAGGTGGGCACTTACAGCGCTTTGGTGCTTTGGCATGGTTCAGTGGATTGGGCCCATAGGTGTTGTGCAGGCTCCCCTGATTCCATGCCCCTCTTCCTCCCACGGGCGCCTTCTCAGAGGAGGAGGCAGGGCAGGGAATTTCCACTTAAATTATAGTAATAATGTCTGGTTGTGATATTAGTTATATCATATAACTAATATATATTAGTTTATATATATAATATATATGATATATATTAGTTTAAATTGGCAAATGCAAATTTAATGCAAAAAATCATCTTTTTTTGTTTGTTAAATATGTCCTCCTTTGTAGTGTTCCTAGTCCTCCATGTACTCCTTTCTGATGATATCTATCTTCCTTTTCGATTATGGAGCAGTGGGCACCCTATCAGGAAGACTGATCTCAGAGTAAGCAGTATTGGAAGAGGAGGTGACTTGGTTTGGGGAGAATGATGAGTTGGCTTTAATAGCTGGGCAGCAATATCCACCCATTTCCAGCGGGTGCCAAGGATCATTGATTGAGTGTAAAAGTTCTCTGTGTTTGTTGCTCCAAATTTAATGATAGACAAAAGTCCATCACGTACTTCCCTCAGTTCCACCCCCTTGCTGCTGTTTCTTTGGAGCACTGATCTTAGGCTCATTGGGCCATTTGGAGTAAGGCAGGGAGTGAAGCACCAGTGTTGCAACTCATGAATCTTCTTTATTGCACAAGTCCTGGCAGCAGCAAGAGCAGCACAAAGCCTGCGGAAAGCCTATCTCGTCCCCTTTCAACTTCTGTCTCCTGCTTCATACACATCCTATTAACATCTTCCTTTGGCCTCAGGTTTTGGCCCTGAAATCGCAGGAGTTGGACTGCCGCTGAACTGGCAATCACAAACGAGTAAGGTTTTTGCTGCAGCATAGTGGTGGTATAAACCCAGGTCATACTGATGGAGCACTCTAACCAGGTAGAACTGGGATTCTCAAGCAATGCTGACAATCATGTCACATTAGCTCTCCAAGTTTGAGTTGAGCTCTTACGCTTCTAGTCCCTACGGACCGAAGCAACTTTGAGCTAAGGGTGTAAAATCTATCTGTTTCAATTTTGTTGATTTTTCAACAAATGCATTTTCTTCCTGTTTTGTATCAAATTGTGTGTTTTCTCCCTACACTGAAATTTGTGCATATTTTTACCCCCTTTTCGCCTAACGTGCACACCCATTTGTGTGTTTCACTCTCGGAAAGGAGAGTCTACTGCCTGCTTTGGAAGTTTTTAAACAGAAGTTGAATGGCCATGTGTCAGGGTCACAAACCTCCAAACTGACGTTTTGCCCATCTCTAATAATAACTAGAGAAATACACAAGATGTATAACTTTAAAAATATAACTACAATAGCCACTGACCATTTCGGCTCTGGCACTGGCTTGGATTGGTAACTGTGACCAGTTACTTCTTTAAAATATCTTTCTAAGCTCTGATCTTTACCCCACTGCAGTTCTGATCAGAACTAAGTAAGCCCTGTGCTTACCCTTTGTAGAGGCATCCATGGGTGTTTTCTTCCTTTCCCAGATAGCAACTAAGAAGAGGGGCAGTTGTGAATGGGATCATAAGGGGAGGCAGGAGCAAAGAATGTAAGCTACCTCCCCCATACCATGATGACAGTCTGTTCCTCTCTTCCCCAGTGTGAAAACTTCTTACGGGCAAGAACAAACATCACATCCTGCTTGATCCTAAATCTATGGGGTATGGGATTTGGAAAAGGCCCTCCAGATATTATTGGATTACAACTAGCCAGCATAACTGAGGACTACACTCTTCCTACCTGTGCTCTAGATCAATGGTTCCCAACCTTGGTTCCCCAGATGTTATTAGACTAAAACTCCCAGAAGCCTTCCCCCCAGCTATGTTGGTCAGGTTTTCTGGGAGTTGTAGTCCAAGAACATCTCAAGATCCAAAGTTGAGAACCACTGGTCTAGATCATGATGGGATTGCTGAAGAATTCTTGATGACTGCAGCATTTACCATCAAGGCATCATTTTGACCCGATCACCTGCAGATGTCAGTAAGGGATAAGAGATGGATCAGGAGAGCCATGGCATCTCAGGCCAAAGATCTTCCTGATTCTATATTCTGTTTGCATAGTGGCCAATCAGATGCCTCTGGGAAAAACCCACCAGTGGCAATACCCAAAACTCAGAAAGGCACAATGGTTCAGAGGCCAGAGGTGAGATGCTGGGATCGCAGCCATTTAATGGAAGCAGATGTGCTGATTTGAATTAAATCTCCTATTAGTATATCTTTACTGATAATGTGTAATTTTCAGCATTTTTAGGAACATTTTAGGAGGTTGTTTCTTGGAAGAATCATCATATAAAAGCTGAAAACGGGGTGGGGAGGGGATCAGTGACCTTCCAGATGTTGTTGAATTGTAACTTCCAACATCCCTTATTCCTGACCAGACTGGCTACGGCTGATGGTAATGGGGATCCAACCATACCGTACATACCACAGCCATGCCTTAAAAAACAAACCCTAAACATGGTCGTTTGATCAACCTGTAGGGTTCTCTCCTACATTTCTGTGTCCAACAGATATCTTTACTGCAGTTTCATAGAAGGATCACTAGGAGGCTCCCTCCCTCCAAATAATCAACCAAGGAAAATGATCCCTCAAATATTTGATATATCAGGACATGTGTAGAGTCTTTACCACGTATTTTAAAATTAGAAACATGGTACAAAGGAGAGGGTGGACATTAACCAAGCTATGCATTAATACATTTAATTTGGAGATAAGAGGGAACATTTCTCACTATCTGAGGAATGTTAGGTGAAACAGCCTTCCGAGGACAATCAGTGGAGCAAAGAAACTGATTAACTTAAACAACAGAATAGTGTTCAGAGTTGTTTTCCAGGGTGAATTTTAATTTGAGTCTTCAGTTCTTCCATACCTGAGCAGGATAGACCCCACTTCCACGCTCCCAAAGTTTTTTTTTGGCAGATTTTGTGGAAGTTACTTTTTTGAATGACATCTCTCAGAATTTGTGGCAGTTTGTTTTTTAAAAAGATCGAATTCAAAGAAATGAACCTGTCTAATTTCTGGCTTGGGAAGAGAATTGCTTCAACAGTAGAGGTTTTAAGCACAGCTAAGGCATACCTTCCCACAGCCTGCGAGAATCAGAATCAACCTAAAGAGCAATGCCCTTTTTTTGTGCCCACCATTTTTTATTTTTGTGTACACAGGAATATTCTCCATACAGGAAAGATCCTTTCCAACATTAATGAAAAGGTGCCTGCTTGTTGGCTTTCTGCTGACAATGAATAGCCTCTGAACTGTACATGAATCTCTTTTTGTAGAGAGAGAGCAATTTTTTTAAAAAAAATATTATTGGGTTCTTTTCATAATTTCTTCTGTCTTATTTCCCCTTTTTGTATAGCAAAATATTTTGCAATTTATCAAATGAAATAGCGGGAGAAAAATTCCCCCACAGGAACAATGCAGTGATAGTTAGAAACCAACACAGATTTGTCAAGACCAATCCTGACAACTAATT